>OZ026518.1:61032144-63432144 GCA_964019695.1 Loripinus fragilis
TTCACAATGACTAAATTCATTTGGTTTTGAAAGTATTGTATTGGCTCCGAACCACATTACCGTTTTGCACTAATTTCTAGGTAAACATACACTCATTGATAGTTTGCAAATTAAGCCTTACCAGGATATAGTTCTGTTGTGCCTCTGTGACCAGATGGTGTGTTATGAAAGTCTTAAAAGACCATGTTCATTTCTTGCCAAAGTTAAACAACTTCCAACATGTATAGGCACAGAAAGAAATATGGCTTTAGAACCTGCAATCGGTTAAATATGCCTCTACCATCAACAGTAAGTCAGAAAACTATAACATGGAGATCAATGTTTCAAACAAATTGTCAGCTCAGAAGCTACCAAAATTAAAACGACCAGACCTCATGTTAGGAACGTATCACAAGAGATATGTTCGATCCCGGTCCGGTCCCATACTTTCGTGGAGATTGATCATGAAATGATTTCTACGGTCATTCTCCTCCCTTCCGATGATTCATTCAAGAAGGGATGTTGTCAGTTACAAGCGAAAGTATGTGCACGAATTACTGGTTAACCGCTTGTTCAAGCCTACCCAGGAAAAAAGTGTAGCTAGGTGAACTGACCGTCCCGCCATGACCATAGCTGTTGACTTGGGACGTAAAGCAACAAAACAAACAAACAAACAAAATCACAAGAGATATCAATACTGCCATAATATCGAAAACAAATTTTTTGTATCTAAGATGGCTATAGTCTACCAAAGGTGTTGCTGAATCTTCATCATTTTAATGCTGAACCAACCTAGGATTATACGAATTCTCATTATTTGAAAATGTTTGATGAACTATTTTTAAAATGTAGGATAGTTTTAGTCTAACGTTTACCCTTGCATTAGCCAAGGTGATGCTTAACTTATCTCCAAGAGTACATATGGCTTAGCTCTGGAACATGGATATTAATGAAAGCGGTAAACCTCCTGGCGAAAAGTATAGTGCCATACGTTTCGTAATTTTAAGTGAATATGTCGTTGAGAACTGATAGAATATTAACGAAACATTTAAGATGTTTTTCAATGCATTAACGCGGGGTACTGAAGATCCCAGTGTTGCCTACGTTTTTGAAACGACCAGACCTCATGTTAGGAACGTATCACAAGAGATATGTTCGATCCCAGTCCGGTCCGATACTTTCGTGGAGATTCACTCTGATCATGAAATGATCTTGCATGTTCTACAGCGGAATCAGGCCAATATTTATTTATTTTTTTTATGTATTTATTTATTTATTGATACAATATTTCAAGAGGGTGACATATTTAGCTCGACGGCCAGTCTACCATATGACCCTCTGAACATATAACTGACTTATAAAACATGAAACAAACGAACAGTAATATGAAAATATATACAAGCATGCATGTCATTGCTAAAATAATAGATAACAATTTAGTTCCAGACAAATTAAAAGTATAACACAGTCTTACGTCAAGTGGCACATTCGTTGTCTACATTGATCGTCCGATATGTTCTGATGGGTATATAAAATTAGTGTGCTCATAAGTAAAATTGCAGTCTTTAAAATGAAATATGTTCTTTCAAAGCTCTTTAAAATGTATTCAAGGAAGTTGCTTGTTTAACTGATGTAGGGAAAGTGTTCCATAGTTTTGCGACTGAAACTGTAAATGAGCCGGTGTAAAACGACGTCCTGGTTTTTGGTACCATTAATGAGCAATTTTCTGATGACCTAAGATTTCTGTTATATGCTATAGCTGTCGGTGTCAGTCAATCGGATATATATGCTGGCGTTAGATTGTTTAAAATAAATAAGGGTGCAAAGATCAGGATTCGATACAATCAAGTACCACACCTGACTCAGGATACCAATGGGAAAGTGACAAACTCAAAGTTCGACACCACAAACGAGAGCCAAGAGTTCAGCCCTTTATGTCAAAACAGCCTTGTTATAATTGATTCGTTGGGGTTTCGTCATCCATCTTAGCCTTTGGATCATTCCACTGATGGAGTAATACAGTCAACTTTAAAAATAATATGTGCCGCTTTCTTTTGTAGTTTGTTAATTCTTTCGATCTTCAGTTTTGTTGTAGATCGCCAAGAATTTGGACCATTATCTAATAAAGGTAGAACATAGCTTTGATAAAACTTTTTTTTTAAAATTTTCATGGACATAATTAGACGATTGTCTTAGAAGTGAAATTCTAGAGGAAATGTTTGAATATACAGTGAGCCACTTTAGTTACGCACCATTTTTTCAGGCCCCACATTTTTTGACAAAAATACTGGAATCGAACATTCTCTATGATAATTTAATTATAGACATTTTATCTGTTTGATAACATCAAAAAAAAATTTTGGAATCACTCATGCGGATCATTCTGCTACTCAAAGGCAATTTTGACAAATTTTGAAAAATACACGTGCAAGCCGAACGTCTATTTTTTCTATTTTTGTTTTTTGCTAGGCATTATCCATGGTGATCGTTGTGACAGAAAAACACCAACAACAATTTATTTATTCAAGTAAAACCCTTTTTTTTGGTCGTTTAATTTAGTAACACCGTTACTTTTTGAAGAAATGCTCGTTTTAACGTCATATTAACGTCAGTTACAATAATCAAACTAGGGTTTCTTCGCAGATTATTTTGTAATGAGTCGCTTGTTGACATAGAAGTATCAAAGCACGAACACATCTTATCATTGACACGTCTTATAGCCTTGGTAGTAGTGACGTCATCAATAACGTCAACACCATGACGCCAATAAATCCATTAATTTTTTCACGAAAATAAACGGCGGATACATGGCTGTTTATAATGAAATCATAAAAGAAGTATTTCGATAACTAGTTTACTCAGAATCATACGAAATTTTAACTAACTTAAAAAAAGTACTAAAACCAACTTTTTTCAAACCTTGGTCAGCTGGGAACCAAAATACTAAAACATTAAAAAACTATGAAGTTAACAATCACATACTAGTCTTAGATATTGCCAAGAATAAATCGGCTGTTATATCTGGCATAGCAGAAATTTGACCCTGAAAAAAGTGCAATGTGATCTGGGTTTCATTCGAGATAATGCAATGTGAAATGGTGTTTTGAGGGTAGTGCGCTTAAAAATCCATTTTCTCCTTCGTTTCTAATATGATTACAATGAAACTTCAATGGCTAATGCAAATATAGACGGTCTTTATATTGATAGTCTCAGAATAAAAATATCACATTTCTTTTTCGAGTAATTTTACATTTTATAAGTGGTGCGTAACTAAAGAGGCTCACTGTAAGTGATCAATATGCTGGTTCCAACCGAGTATTTCATCAATATGTACACTTAGTAGTTTTTGTGAGCTGACCAGATTTATTGGGTATTACCGATAGATATGTTTAATTGCCCAGCTTGTTGAATTTTATGTATTGAACCCAATGTCATAGTGGTTGGTTTCCCATAATAAATTGGTAATTTATGATTTATACTCAAGAGCTCTGTTTCATTTGCATCAGACTGCAGTTTGTGTTCAATCTCTGGTTTGTTTTTCCCCGATGCATGGATAGTATTGTCATCAGCGTACAAGTCAACCAGACAATTGTTTAGATGGAGAGGAAGTTCATTAATAAATAATTAGAAATAGTGTAGGCCTTAGGATAGAGCCCTGGGGCACGCCCGATAACAGTTCTAAGAATTCGGACATCCCATCATCACTCTTTATAGATTGAGCGCGAGTACTGAGATAGGATCGAAACAAGTAATACTAAGCCTATAATGTGTAAGTTTTTTCATCATTGTTCATACGTAGTGAGTGGTCGACCATACCAAAGGCTTTTTGAAAGTCTATGAATAAAGTACCAATGATGGCTCCCTCGTCATCCATTTGTCTATTAATTTAACTATGCAATATTACAACTGTGTTTTTGTCTGAATTCTGATTGGCATTCGTGAATTAATTTATGTTTATTAAGGTACCCCATTTGGTGACTGTTTTTTTTAAAAAAAAAGAAATATCTTTCATCATGTTCATTAATGCATGAAACCTTTAATACGTAGAGTATTATCGAAAGAACGTGAAATACATGGGTTTTGCCGGTTAAAACATGGCTGGTAATAGCGCGTGACATGCTTTTTATTCACTAATGATAGCGCTTTTAAGAAAGCGACTGTGTGAGTCTAATGACGTGACGTCACAAATCATATAACAATACGTCACGAAGTGATAACATCGTGTGCCAATTGCAAAGTGAAACGGGCATCGTTGCGCCTTTGAAAGAAGCAATCACAAATTACATATTGCCCGGATTGCCAAGATATTTTGTAATTGGTTATTATTGCATAGAAGGCCGTGTTGCACGCTATTAACAGCCATGTTTTAACCGACCAAAACCCATGTATTAATCAGGCAATTCTCGTGCTGTTGATGCACAGCTTTTGTGCTTTACATATAAGCATTCTAGGTCGTCACAAAAATTGGCGTCATCAACAGTAACGTGCATAGAAATGAACGTAGTTTAGTGACTAAGGCTTTGCTCTGGAACAGGCTTTTTCAAAACCTGCAAATCCTTCATGCTTTTGCGCGCCATTATAGTAATACAAATATGAACTTTTCGAAGCGTTTTTCCAAAGTTTTTAAGTGACAAAGTGACTTTATGCAATGATAGCGATCAAAACACTAACATCTGCTAGACCTCTTGGGGTCGTTAAAACCCTCACTTTTCAGGCTGGTGCTTCAACACCGCCCTCGGGGTCCAGCAGATGTTAATGCAAAGAAAAACATGACCCCTATATTGAAGTTGTTTTGATTGTAATGTGTAATATCGATCTACAGACTGAAAGGGGGTGATAGTTGTTTCGAATAAGAGATACGAGGGTCAGTCAAAAATAACTTAGAGTTGGTTAATATATTTGGACTGGATTGCCACTTTTGATTGAAACTTAATACACATATTATAATTAACCTTCATGCTTCATTGCATATAGAAGTCGATGTCTTATTATATTCGATGTGTTGTTGCAAGGCAACCGAAGACCGTCTCTCAGTGATGTGCGTTCGCACTGACGGCAGCCATGAATTTAAAATCATGTCAAATCTAAAACAGTATAACAAAGGACCTTTTATCTCGCCAATTGCACCGAGCAATGTGTGAGCAATGTTTTGAAGAAGTGTTATAGAAAGTAGATACAATACATGCAATGTCCGTTGCCTAGCAACCAAAATCAATGGAAATTCTATTTTTGAAAAAACACCAGATTTTGTTGCTATGGAAACCGTTTATTCCTAAGAATATTCAAGATATGCATTCAGATAATAAAAATAATTACTAAACACAAAGAAATCGCCATATCATATGATACTTAGTTTGTAGTTGTACTCTAGAATAAACCGTTATAGGTGGATGGGGGTATATTTTGGGGTGAAATTTTCCGAAAATTAATTGAATTTTCCTTTTATTTCTGGAATAAAAGTCCAATGCATCAATTTCAGTTGTTGCATTTAACAAAATATATTTAAACACTTTATTTGCAACAAATGCACAAGTTGATATAACTTAAATTTTGTATAGTGTTTCCATGGCAACGCTTCATTCTAGCGTGAATGCATGACGTTATTTCACATTCCTCGGTTGCTTTACAACAGCAATCTATACTTTGCATGATCTTGTGTATTGCATATTCTGACGCATGACAGTTCATTACATACATGTCCCAAATTTGACTAATGTGCGTTAGTCTACTTAAGAGATATGTATCAACTCTCAAATATTTTTGACTGACCCTCGTAAGCGCCTTTTCACATATGCAAAACGAACATTTTTCTTGTAAATGTATGATTATATTATGACACTTATCGCATAGTCATAAAACATCAAAATAAACTTGCATACGCAGCATCCATCAAGTAAATAGTCTGACAGTCCTCGATACTTGACTTCTTAAGATATTTAGGTATGTGAGAGCTTTCTGTTGGGAATGAAATAAATAGAATACAAGGATATCATACGTTGGCTCAAATATATCATTATAAGGCATTTTGTAGTTATTATCGTTTTATTATTATTATTATTATTATTTTTATTATTATTATTATTATTATTATTATTATTATTTAAGTAGCTAATGAAATTAATGACTTACTTATACGTCAATCTCCGTGTGTTATTGGCAAGAAATTGGTCATGTGGCTTCAGATTTCTCTTTTTATATCCATACCGCACACGTGTTACAAATTGTATGATGTCATAACGCCATAACATCAAGTGAAATCACACCTTACCAAACATTGGTAATAGGTTTTTATTGCCTCTAACAACAGGACAGGCCTGCACTATATGTTGCAGTACATAGCCATTACTGTGGCGACATCCTTACATGTAACTGTAACTAGTCCGATTTGTACTGATTGGTACATTTTGGTCACCTGAGCTACAGGTCAAGGTGAATTCTTGTGATGGGCCTTAAATATGCATCCATCGTCCGTAATTTTGAAACTCCTTCTGAACCACTGGTAGGCAAGGAACTTTCAACTTTTAAGCTCAAGATAATCCTTTGAGAAATTGTTTTAGCACCAATTAGAGGGTTGTGTTATTGTAATAACCATAAAAAGTCCTCAAAATATATCCATGCCAGTTTCGAGTTAAAATCTACGATTTTATCATTAGTGGCTGGGGTACCTGGAAAATGGAAACCATGATTTTTGACAAAATATGCTAGTATATTATACATTCTTCTTTGGTATGCTGAGTTTATTGGGTATGGATGGTTTTATGTCTATTTGTGTGTAAACTGAGAGATAAGCAATAATCATTATTAGTTTCCATGGCAATCAGTTATTTAATTCATGATAAAGATAAAATAATTGTACCATGGCTTTACTCTATTTTTAATTGACCTCTCTGTATCATTTCGTGAACTTTGAACGACAAATGCTAAAAACACGATGGATTAAACATATAAATACCTAAACTGAAGAGTCATAAGATAAGACTAATTTGATTCCATTTTTACTTGTCTTATTAAGTAAGAAAGACAGCAACAGCAAGGATCAGGAATCGATACAATCAAGTACCACACCTGTCACAGGATACCAAATGGGAAAGTGACAAAAGCAAAATGAACATCACAAACAAGAGCCAACACTTCCGGAGCGCAGTGGCTCAGTGGAAGAGCGCTTGACTCGAGACCGAGGGGCCGTGGGTTCGAGCGTCACCGGCGTCACTGCCTTGTGTCCTTGAGCAAGAACATTAATCCTAGCTTAGTACTGGTTTAACCCAGGAAGACCCGTCCCTTTATAACTGAAAGATTGTTGATGGGACGTAAAGAATCAAATCAAACAAACAAACAAACAAACAAGACCAACACTTCCGCTCTGCCAACAATGTTTACATGCAAGTTTGGTAAGATCCATCCCCTGGTTTAGACGACAACGCATGAAAACGAAGCTACGGGGAAGCTGACGCCGACGAGATAAGCACCAAATACACAGGTCCAGCCTCCTTTTGGTTGGGGGCCATAAAATCATAAAGCAGCATTTTCCTCTGAACCACTGACCCTTGTAGTAGAGGATCCAAAGATTCAAAAATTGGAAAACGTGGCCGGAAAGTACACTGTAGCAGAATTTTAGACTATATTCTGAGTTAGTATGATACAACAGATATTGCACACATTCTAAGTCTTGCAAAAGATGTTAATTCATGGGGCAACCATTACGAGGGATGATCTTATAGTTCTTATCCTGGTGTGATACCGCTGTAACCAGCGATGCAACATGCCTGAAAATTTTTTCAAATAATAATATATTCTTTGTCTATAAACTGCTGTGACATGTTTGACGTAACTTGAAGGAGTGGCCGGAAATCTATCCCAAAACAGCCATGCCCTCAATGCACTGACCTATCAAGCAGACTGTGCATGATGGGGACGCCACAATTTAGACAAGAGCAGTCTCAGCATTTCGATTTTATGGCTGCTCAATGTTCATCCGTAAGCCAATATGTCCTGAAGATATGGCGAACTTTCTATGTGATTTGAGTTTTCTAGGCCCTTGAATATACAGTATGGCTATGCATTTGTCAGCTATAATCAAATGTTCGACCACTTGCAGTTTTACCTAACCCTTACTGCCATAACAACAGCTTTATTAAAGGTAAAATTTGTTTTAAGCAAACGAAGATGAACTGACTTTTGTTTGAAGCATATATGAATTATCGGTATCGTCGGATATTGATAGTAACCCACATAAGAAAATTAAAACGAATCCACAAATAGGTCAATATTCGGAGGTACACTAATTTGTATGTGTGTATATAAATGTAAAAACCTAATTAATTGTCCAAAGGTGCACTATATCGTAAAATGATGCAATATGGGATTAAATTGAGCACAAAGCATCCATCTGAAACCAAAAACTATTTTGAAAATTCTTATCTAAAATCAATCATTTTTTCGGTAAAAAATAGAGGTTTTTTTTTACAATTTTCCAATTAAGATTGAGATATTTTGTAATCAAAATAGTATTGGTCTTAAATATTTTGCCGATATTTTGTTTGGCATGTTTTCATTCAAAATTTATAGACAAAAATAGAATATTCTCGGAAATGAAAATTCTGCAATGTATTCAAAATGACGTAGTTGTCAATTTCAATGACGCTATAAGAACTTTACATTGACCTTTAAATATTGAATCGACATAACCTGTCGCCATTCTAACATTTGAAATGACATTACAAGTAACAAAAAGTAAAAAGACAATAAAGTTTTATTTTGCAGTTTTAAAGATGCTTTGCTTTAAGAGTCAGATTTAGTTATAATCACAATTCTATAATATGATAAAAGGCCAGTGGTATGGAGTGGACCATATATAACGTGCTGTAATTATTAATCGAAACAGTGCAGCGAGAAAATATTAGCATCATAAAAAGGTAGGCACTAGATCTTTCGAATGGTGCATAGTATCTCTCAAAAATGTCTCTGGACAAAGCTACAAGGCAACGATCAGAACTTTTGGGTCATCCCTAGTACTACTCTCATGCAGGCTTCTTAATAGGCAAATGCGCTACATTACTTAAAGACAAAGTTATTTTGACCTTATAAGTCACATTACCTACTACCTGCATATTGCCTTACATTAACTAATAAATATATGTTCTAGGAATCAAATAAATATGATATTTGATACGTATTTCTTATTCATGATTCATTTATGTTTAAAAACTTAAATTATTCTTTATTCTCTGTGCCACCATCATGTATTGCTTCTTTTTATGCATTAAATGACGCTAACAAGACATCTTCAAGACATTTTCTTCTACCAGCAACAGCTCAATAGATAAATTAAAAAACACACACGCAATAACATAGTCAGATCTATCAGGCATTGTATAAGCCATCGAATATATGCATCAATAAACAGCTGTTGATTACTAATCAACAGCTTTAATTAACACAAAAAGGCACACAATCTAATTTAAAACTCTAAAAACTGTAAGATATTCAAAGTTGAAGTCCAAATCAAGAAGTGAAATATTAAAAATGCCTTCATCGTTGTCATATTAAACAAAACTGAAGTTTGTAGAAATACTAATGATTTCTGTCTCAGATTTAGCATACACATTACCTATCAGTGTGGTTATAATAGTCTAGTACCTACAGCGGATCCCTTTGGTGGAAAAGGAATATAATTTATGTTGGTAACGTATATAACAAAAAGGAACACTACCTTTATCATTGTGTTGCCTGTGGACTTGATGATCATATAAGCCAGAATGGCCTGAGAGTTTTAGCAGACGTTTGCTTTTTAGCTATAAGGTTTATCAGCATATGTGATAAAATCTGCTTTGATGATTGTTTTATTCAGCAGGATACAATTAATTGTTTACACTAATGATAAGTAATCATAGGCTATTCAGTCCTTTAAACAACTAATTACAATAAAACATGTACCATCTCATTAAATGATGTTATTTAATGTTATATTGATAGTTCATGTAATAGAAAAAAAGCCATACTTATGCTGCTATCAAATAATACTTTTGGATAATATATAATATTCAACAAAGCTATGCTGTATTTATACTTAAATATTGTGTATTTGACAATAGAGACACGAGATGAATCTTGATTTTTTTACAAATCAAAAGGAATATGATAACTTTTGCAGACGACTGAATAATAAGGAGTGGCAGACAAATTAAACATTCATACATACTATAAGTTAAAGCATACCTTCTTAGCATAGCACAGCATGTAAGTCAATCATTTGTACTAGTAATGATACTAAAAAGAGTACCCTTTCTATTTGAATTTCATAGAATGAATATTTTTGTTAATATTTAAATGTATGACTTTTGTATCTATAACCTGATGTTTTCACAACTTATCTATTTTTAATGTACATAACAGGAATCGATTGACAGAATTCCTGCAACAATTTGTTAAAAATGGGGTCCAATGACTGCTAATGTATTATGGTAGAAAGTAACATCAGCTATATAAGCACTAACTGCTAAAACTAAGTTTGATCTTATAACTGCACGTTTTCCTCTAAGATATTGCTATTCCCATCAACATTTAGATTAAACTTAAAACTCTTTTTAACGTTAACTTGAATGCATCCTAGTCAAATTTGACCTAAACATTTTTCGTCTGTTGAATTTCATAAACTAAAATTGATATCGATAATTACAATGGAAGAAATCTAGATTCCTTGGACCCCAATTTCTACAGGAATGACTCATTTTGAATAATCCATATAGTTTTAAAGCTTGCATTGCTTTCGCAAATGATAAGTAGTATTAGGTTAAGAGGATTATCAGTTTCATTAATCAAAAAATGAGAGTCATGTTAAAATTAGCTGAAACCTAGAATAATTTTAAAAGTCACCTTCCCTCTTTTGATAAATGCATAAATGGATGTGGCTAAAACAATTTGCTTGATGGAGCCACCTTCTTAAAGAATATATGATTTCAAATACTAATGTTATCTTACGTTTAATGTAACGTAAACAACATTTTATATTTATATTTATGAATGAGTGATGCTTTATAGATTGCATGCAAACATCTTTCTGTTAGTGAAAATAGCTAGAAAATGTCACACTTACAGGCTCCTGAAGAACCCACTGCATCTTAAAGAAGGGATATGGAACACAGATAGCTACAATTTAATTTAAGAGGAGAAACCAGCTCTCTTCCAAGTCAATATATTTGCTGAACTAGAAAAAATAGAAATCAAGGGCCCAACACAAAACTCCAACAACCAATGGGAGCAACACTGAACAAAGTTCCCAACATCTACAAACCATTTCGGAAAATCAAAGATATGTTATCATAACTATACCTTATTTGATAGAACAAATATGTTATCTATTATTTTATATAATGTGACGAGTGTGGACAGCCTTTACACAAGGCTTTGATTGTTTTAATAGCTTATTTAATTTTTTGTACGATTAAAGGAAAAATGTGCAAATATCTAAATCCGTTTTCGGTTATCAGACTTAGTTGTTTATGGAAAACAGTTAAGACAAATGTATTCTCATGGTATATATTGCTATAGTTATATATGTTAGTGTAACAAATTTGACAAAACAAGCTTAACGGAATGTGTCCTTGTTGAAATGTTGCATCAGACTTATACTTTTGCAAGTTTATAAATTAAATGACATAACTGAAAAAGCCCATTGTGGTTCTGCTGTTGTTGACTTGTTGTTAATTGTTAATCCCATTGTGGAATTTTGTAATTGTTCTATGTATTGTTGAACGTTACTTTATGTCCATTCTAGTTCTGCAATCATCATGATGGGGAAGAGAGACCTGATTGCTTTGTTTAGTTTGTCTTCTTGATGTCGTGATTGTTGTGTGGCTTTCCTCGCGGTGCCATGGGTTTGTCTGCAGTTTGCGATGTGGTATTGCCTGATCATACTCACTTATTTTTTGTTTGTTTCTAAGTAAGAAAGAGGGCAAAGATCAGGAATCGATACAATCAAGCACCACACCTGACCCAGGATACCAATAGGAAAGTGACAACTTTACAATTAGATATCACAAACGAAAGCCAAGAGGTCAGCCCTTTCCCAACAGGTGACCACAAGGAAATCCAGGAAAGTTACCGTTTGCAAGTAAATGGTCTTATGAATACATGATATCATGAAATAAATCACTTGTTGAATATTTTGTCAAGTGAAACGTTTTAACAAATATTAAATAATTTTAAGGTAATAGCTGAGAATGTAACGTAAATGACATTATAATGGACCCAACCAACTTTAATAACATCAATATGTGTAGCGAATAGCATATTCTTACAGATAGCATAAATGGTTAGTTCACTTAAACATTTCAACTTCTACCAAAATAGACTTAATTACATATTTTTGCTTTTAATAAAATAAGGGGTAACGTATAAAGCACACTGTTACAGGTATATTTGCAAGACTTAAATTGAGTGCAATATTCGGTTTCATACCGCATTTACTATGTACTAAAGAATAAAGCAAGTGAAAATTCTGCTTAAAAGGCGACATAACAAAATGCTTTTTTGACATTTATGAACCCTGGTCCTCTACTGTTTCTGTAAATTACTACGCATAAATAATTCCTCAACACCCTGTACCAAGATTTCATAAACAGTCAATGCAAAACTTTGGTGCCAGAGCTTTATTGTTCAATGGGTCCAGATTCAGTTTAGCAATACTAGGTCACATAGACCTCTTGTTATAGTTCCATTACTTCTATGTAAGCAAGGAGTTCTTATCAAATAGCTAAACGAAGTCGAAGGCTAAAATGGACCAATCTGAAGCCAAAAAATATGAGTTTTTTTTTCTTTTTTTTGCTTATTAGTTTATTGTAACAGTAGCCTTTCTGTAAAGGTATGTCATACATATGTATTAAATTTTACCATTGCTATGGTAATATATAATGTAAATTTAAGGGGAAATATCTGGAGACAATGACGCGTCGGACCAAATGATTGAGCCTTCGAAAACCGTTTAAGCATAAACTAGGACAACAACAAACGTGTGAGCCATGGTAATGGTACACTTATCATCTGTTAAATATAGCTCGCGTATTGCTTATGTTCTATTTTGAATTATCTGTCAAATGTCTCAGCTGTTAGAGGCATTATACATATCGCTGTATTATGTGGCACTGTGTGAGAGATCCGGTAAAAACTTATTTTGATCTATTAAAAATTCAGGTGAAATTTTAGATAAACTTAAAGCTAGAGGTTTCAATGTGACCAGTTTGTTTACTTACGATTTTTCTACTCTTTACACTACTTTACCTTATAATTTCATTAAAGATAAACTTTATGATCTTTTTGAAAGAACCTTCTAGAGAGAAGGCTCTCCTTACCTTGCATGTAATGACAGAAATGCATTTTTTACCTCAGAAAACCCTAAAAAATATCATGCATGGTCGTGTCAAAATATATGTGATGCGCTGACCTTTTTGTTGGACAACATTTTTATTCGATTTGGCACCAAGCTGTATAGACAAGTAGTTGGGATTCCTATGGGCACTAATTGTGCTCCCCTGGTTGCAGATTTATTCCAGTTTTGTTATGAGAGGGACTTCATGATGTCTCTCTCTGATGGTAAGCAGGCTGATGTTATTGATGCGTTTAACACAACATCCAGATATTTGGACGATATTTTAAATATTAATAATGTTTATTTTGACAATATGGTTAGTCAAATATACCCTTCAGAGCTCCAACTGAATAAAGCCAATACCTCTAATACCGAAGCCGCATTTTTAGACTTGCATTTGTCAATTTCTAATGATATTGTTTCTACCAAAATTTATGATAAACGTGACGACTTTGATTTTGAAATTGTCAATTTCTCATTTTTAGATGGTGATGTTCCTCGTTCTACATCCTATGGAGTCTATATCTCTCAACTCATTCGTTTTGCTAGAGCATCTAGCTATGTTGCTGACTTCAACACTCGCAATAAATTGTTAACTCAGAAACTTCTCAAACAAGGCTATCGGTATCATGATTTGGTTTACCTGTTGGTTTTCTTTTGCTCCGCTATTCAGTTTTATTTACTGTTGAGTCCTTGTCTTTGCTTTATCTTCTTGCTATTTCTTGATTTATATGTTTTAGGAGATGATGCATTGATAAGTCAGGGGACTTTCATGCAAAACAAATATATAAGTGTCTTGATCCACATCTGAATTAAGGGTGAGGTTGGCGCGCTGTGAAACCGGTTTAGGCCCTCCAGTAAAATATTTTACTGACCGTTCCAAGGCGGTACTTCTTTTGTGGATCTTTTTTATGTTTGCTCTGTCTTTGTGCACGTCTATTTATATGTGCTTTGTGGTCACCTGCTGGGAAAGGGCTGACCTCTTGGCTCTCTTTTGTGGTGTCTAACTGTGAGTTTGTCACTTTCCCATTGGTATCTTGGGTCAGGTGTGGTACTTGGTTGTATCGATTCCTGATCTTTGCAACCTTTGCTTTCTTTGTATGCAATAGGTTTTATAGGCATTAGAAACAAATACGGGTGTGCTTTGGTCAATCTCCTTATTCGCTATCATCACATTTGCTCATTAAACTTTCTAACTGAAATCTCTATTTCTTAACCATACATCCTCAGCAAGTCTCGATAAAATTTGTGTTGTTTACGGAAAATACATCTGCAAATTAAATTTAGAATTTGGCATGGGTAGCTGAAAGTTTAAAAAGTATGGTATCCACAAACTCTTAAATAGGTTAGAAAAACAAACATACGAATGCAGGCTTTCGATGCCTAAGTCTATAAACAGGAATAATTAATGATCGATGACCCTGAAATTGTCTAGCATGTTGAACATTAAACAATACATGTAGGGAAATGCATTAGTATGTTTAGACCCATTGGGTAAATGTGTTTGAAATACATTTGAGCCACGATATGAGATTTCAAACAATGTGGTTTGTGCAACCAGCAAAGGCTCAGACCAGCCTGCGCATGCGCGCAGTCTGATCAGAGCCTTTGCTTGTCGCTTGAATATTCTATGACAGTTAAGCTGCTGACCCAACAGCATTTGGATTTTCTAAGCTTAAAAGGAGGCTGCACAGTCTCCTCTGAGTCTACACTTGTCAAACTGCCACATTGTTGGAAATCTCATGCCGTGGCTCATTTGAGTTTAGGTCAGCTGCCCAGGAGAAGGAGAGCTTGCCTAAAGATTTTTTTCACTATTTTAGCCCTGGTGGCCAGTTTGTTCTAGGTAGTAAAGCCATTTGTGTGTTATTGGTGTAAAACTTGTCTTAGGCACCACTCATGATTAAGACCAAAACTTTGTTAAAACTGATTATCGTTTAATGCAGGTCAAAAGTATGGCGGAGTGCTAGAGAGCATTCTGCAATAAGTTCGACCTTCATAAATCTAATATTTGTCTTTAAGGCTTTTGTTTTGTCTAATTTTTAGTGTCAGTTTAAAATTGTTTTTGAATTATCTGTGTAGTAAAACAAATTATGTATAAAATAAAACCTGTCTTAAGCCATCTCTCAAAAGATGACCCCAAATTTTCCTTTCAATACCGATTATTGCTTATTGCAGGTCGTAAGTATTGCAGAATGCTTCGGTAGTGCATGCTGCAATACTTTTGACCTACACTAAGCTACCACCTGTCTTTGGGACCTTTGTGTTGTCTATTTTTGAATGGCAGCTTAAGACTGGTTTAGCTGTATTTGGTAGTGGGGGCATAAAGGGAAACTAGCTGACTAGCTAACTGACCACATTCTTCATATTACAAACTCTTTTAAACATGATTTATTATTTTATTGCCAGAATAAAGAATAGATAAGAAGGTGAATAGTATCAAACCGACGTCATCAGTCAATTGTCAACTTGTATTATCTCTTTCCATTCAGGTCTTCTTATCTGTAAGAAACATAACAAAATTATAATATCATAGGTGTTGCATGTTATTTGAATATGTATGGTAGGTCGACCAACTTATGCTTGTTACTTGCGAATGCTTGATGTTCCAACTTTGTTTGTTAAATGCGTTTTATGCGTATGATTGATGTAATAACTAATGCTTGTTAAATGCGTTTTCTTATTTTACCAACTAATTTTATTAAATGTGTACGCTTGGTTTACCAACTCATTGGTTTTCAATGTGTTTGCTTTGTGTGCTAGCTAATACCTGTTTAATGCGTTTGCTTGGTGAACAAACTTATGCTTGTAAACAGCGTATGCTTGATGAACCAATTAATTCTTGTTAAGTGTGTTTGCTTGGTTTACCAGCTAATGCTTGTTAAATGAGTATGCTTAGTGTACCAACTTATGTTTGATAATTGTGCATGCTTGGTGAATTAACTGAACTAATACATTAGTTGAGCTTCCGTACCTATTCTAAAATATAGTAATATTTAGTGGTGGGTGTGTGGGGGCAAATCTAAAATTTTGACATCATTTATTTTCCTGTATCAAATGATGGCTAGACACCGAATTCTGGATTGGTAGCGTTGTGATTTTATAGGGTAGGGTAGTCCATATAAATATTTTCAAGGAAATCTACATTTTTATGATTTAGGAGGGGGGCTGGGGTCCCAGCCACCAGTCCCCCGCCCACTCTGGATCCCCGCATGGTCCACGCATGATGTCATTCATGGCATTATAATGACCTACACGTACACCAAATGCCATTAAAAATCCCTCACGTTTCACGAATCCTATGAGACTCCTTTAAGCTGTTGGTTTTCATAAATTAAGCAGAAAATTTAATACAATAAACGTGCATCATCTTTCTGTTTTAATTTAATATTGTAACAGGCGTGAATTATTTCATTTTATTGCAATCTTATATCGATAGTCCTTGTCAGTGTACACTGGACCATTGATTGAGAGTATCATTTTTTCAATATAATTGTCAAGCACGACTAAAGCATTTCACACCGTATAGGTTGCAATCGAAAACGCTCTTAACAATAGACGAACGCGTATCAAACATCGCTAGAAGCAGCGTTCCCATTGTCTTTTGTCGCCTGTGTTCATTTTATCCTGGATGCATTTGTCATATAATCTTTGTTTCATTTTCATTCATCCTGTTAGATCTGTCACAAAGAATCAAATCTTTCCTATGAAAAGACCTGCACATGATAGTTTGGTACTCATCGCATATACGCAAAAAATCTCCTTTAATTCTAAGAAATTATTATTTTAAGAAGTTTAGTGAAACGCCGCCCTGGCTGTTGTATACAGTGGAGATTGAGGTATAATGTTTGGATGGAGACTTCATATCAATCTGCGTGCACCAATCTGCGCATGTGCTGATATAGCCCGTGCTCGAAAGTGTAGGGTGACGAAACAGATTTACAGTTATAAGTATGAAAGAAAACCCTATATTTGTCCAATCAGGTGAACAAAGTACCACAACGTGACCAACTACGTAACTCTACTCTTATGGAGCACGGACTCTTTGGATGAGTCTTCATGGTTCGACTATACAATAAGTAAACACCAACTTATCATGTACCAGCCCATGGTTACGATAAGATGGAAATTCGTGTGTGTAATATTTAGTCCTTTTTGTAATAAATAAATAAATACTATACTAAGAAAAACAATTTAAGGATATTAAGATTCAGTTCCATCTCTAACATTTAATACAATAAAAAATAAACTTATTATGCATGCATTACATAGTTCCAGATATCTGCAATCAAAATACATGTTTGATTTAAGTCACGCTTCAATGATTAAAGTACGGTACATGTCCAAATGGTGCAACCCTCTATATTGAAAAGTCACAGGCATTCAAAAATGATTGAAACCCATCTTATCGTTTGTATTCCATAATGGCTGGCTCCAAAATCATTGCTGGCTCTCAGCCAAAGGTATGACACCTAATTTTGTAGTTTTTGTTAGTGTTTTATTTCCAATTTGCTGTCATATTGGCTGGGGTATGCCATATCTGTGCATTTTTGTTGAAGAAGTTTGTAACGTTATTCGGTGCAATTACTGATAAATGGGTGTGAAGACTTGTCTGTGGTCAGAATTAGAACATAAGTAATGACCAGGTAAAGGTTGCAGCATAAAATATAAACGCTATTTTTTTTTTTGCTTGTGAACTTTGGGTAAAGAGGGTTGGTACATTTCGTGTGGCACTGTATCGTAACCAATGACCCGTAAATTTTATTTTGCATTCTGCTGATTTGCATAATGGTAGTTCTATCAAATACGAAAATGCCTTGAATGGAAATTATTTTCTCAACTGTTAGTTAGTCAAAAGAATTTAAATATCCTTCAATTTTTTTTCTGAGTATATTTTACATGAAATGTGACTAAATCGGTCTCGACGCGTGAAAACCTTACTATGCTGCATGCTAACACCACTCGTTCAGACCAGCTGGCACATCAGCGCTTCAGAAATTCGCTCTTTAGGTAGTTAAATAGCGTAGCTATAACTACACGAAAAATTTCACTAAATCAATCATCTAGCTATTCCCTGTTGCTGAGCAGACTGGTTTTAGTCTTACTTGGTTGGAAACAAGTGTTCGTGCCAACTGGCGCTAAACGGTAATATATTTAATATGTAACATCAATACTCTTGATGACGACCATAATGATATCAAATGTATTTTCAATTGTTTGTGGCATATGAAAACTGATCATTTTTTCTCGGACAAATGGTGCCTTAAATAAAATCAATGACCCACGTTTTATCACAAACCCTGTCCTCCATCCCATAAATTATGTATACTCACTCGTAAATCAAAATCAAAGCGAAACATAACAGTTAAATTTGCTTATGTGCCCTGATGAAATAACTGAGAAACCTGACAATAAATTGCAATATCAGTATACATATCCAAAACATGAAATAAGATAAGAAATATCACTGCTTACACGTCAAGCTGAACAGATGCCGCGATTTTATTATAGGTGGTTCAATGTTTAATCAGAAACTTATACCTTAAATCCTACAATCGTGGATAGAAGAAACAGATAGTAAGAAACGTATAGTAAAACCTGTCGTAAGCGGTCACTAGATAGAAGACCAATACTTGATTTTCAAGGCTGATTATTTATTTAATGCAGGTCAAAAGTATTGCAGAATGCTCCAAAAGGTGCATTCTGCAATGCTTTCGATCTTCATTAAGCTACCATAATTATGTCTTTTAGGCGGTTTGTTTATTGGTCTTTATGAGTGGTCGCTTTAGACAGGGTTTACTGTATGTACACTTATCCAGTAAGACATATAAACTCAAACTTTTATAAGGATTACTCGTAGAGTTTCAAAGGGCGAAATGCAATAAAGATATCAATAATATTTGGTGTCCTTCTTTAAAGCTGCATAGTCTGTAACTTTTGATCTTCTAATTTTAAAAATAATGTTTTTATTTTTCAAAAACTCAGTAAAAATACTCAAATTAAGGTAAACATTTTACCATTTTCGTAAATCTGAACAACGTATCACTATCAAAACAACTGCATTTATCTTAAAATTCAACGGTCTAGAATTATTGGAGGGACGCAAATAATTACCAACAAGAGAAAAAAACACCTGTTTGATGAGATAATTCACTTTTTCATGCAGTTTTCAGCTGTACTGAACATTTTTATTGTGAAAACAGAGCTTAATTCTACTTTTACAAATGATTTAAAAATAAAATGAAATTTTTCGAAAAATGTTCATAGTTACAGAGTATGCATCTTTAATGCAGAGGTAATGGAAATGGCTTCAAGCCACAGATTCAAATGCAAATCATACACTGGATTGTCCAGCATATTGGTCGAAAAAGGCAAACTAAATGTTTTTTTACAGAAAAAGTGCGCAATTTTCATGTACAAATGGTGATTGTTGTGTTCAGAAATTCTTATAACAGTTACAAACGGGTTCAATCGATTATTGAAAGGTCGATGAAATAAATGTGTATCTTAAACACATTTCATATTTTTGATCTTTTCAAATTATAAACGGACTGGTCACCGACAGAATTACTTGTAAAGATGTGTTGTCAAGGCTTCATTTTAGCACTATATCAAAGTATTACAGCCAATAAACTTTATTCTGAACAATACCCGAGATCATAAGAAATTATTCTCGGCATGCGAAGTTGAAATATTACAATTAACAGTAAAAAATTGAAGTTTTATCATCATTTTGGATGATTTCTGGCGATTTTCAGCTAAAAGTGCCGTAAATAGCTAAATGGTTACATTGGTTTCTTGCTGGTGTTCATAAAGACGGAAACACTTTCAATAAATATAACAATACAGTATAAAAGATAATATATTTAGCCATTGCTTTTTGAAGAAAAATCACAGATATGCTGAGAAATAATGGTGATATGATTATTTCAACTTCAACATGCGTCAGTTTTGAAAGCTCAACCCAACAATGTATTTCCAATTTATACATTTACCTGTATGTCAGTGACCAGTCTCTTTATACTGGGTCAGAGCATGGACAAATGTTTAAGAATAGGCATTATGAAGAATTTTCTTGGCTGAATGTCCCCTTCTCCCTTTTAATTTTTTGTGAAATCTCATTACCTTGTTGAAGTCCAGTGAGTTCTTTTACTGCTGACTGTTATTAGTGCCTTGGCGTCCCCGTTTTCTGTTCCGTCTCCTTCCGGATCCTTTTCGTCTTTTCTTTTGGGGCTTGGCTGTAGTTTGTGGTTCTTGATTAGTCTCATCTGCAGCTTGATTAGTCTCATCTGCAGCTTGATTAGTCTCATCTGCAGCTGCATTAGTCTCATCTGCAGCTGGATTAGTCTCATCTGCAGCTTGAACACCTTGTTCTTCAGGCACAGGAACTGTGAAAAGCATACGTCAAACAATTATAAACGATGTACCACAACTCACCAGCCTTCAAGAAGTACACTATTTGGATTTGGTTAGAGACTCAATGATACAATCAGGTTTAGATGGTTTATATATCTTTGATGGGTCAAAGGCTTTAAATTTCAAATCACACTGCATCTCTAACTCTGACGACAGTTTTATTTGTGCAAACATAGAAGACCTTGGAATAAAGTGATGCATGCCTGCATTATCCAGTTTTTTTCACATGACATTGCATCTCTGAGTGATTTAACGCCATGAACCACTAGTCGTTTACGTTTTAGTTACCTTATGTAATTCTGGTAATGACATTCATAAAGAAGCTGCGCACATAGTGATAAAATATCCACGCCAGAAAATTTATGCGATTTCAATACATTCGTGCTACTGTATTTTTTCCTAGGATTATATAACTTTTCCTCATCTTGTTTAATTAATTTAATCATACATGTGCACTCATGTGAGATCCTATGTAAATACTGCTTGACAATGTATCGTTTTTGTTTTACATCAGTACAAGCTTGGCCAGCAGATTATGCATTGATGAAATACTATATATATATGAGTCATTATCAAAAAATAGTGGAATCTGTGTCCTTGCTAATTTTCTCATATCCTCGACCTCCTCTGTGTTGCTTTTCTGTCAATAACACTTAATGACCACATGTGCCACAAGAATACTATTCTTTGTCATGTTCTGGACGATGTTGTTTGAAAATTATAGCTGACGTAATTGTACTTTCTCCGAATTTGCCTGTGTCCTTTGAGGAAGGTTTGTTTCCATTATCGTTAATTGTTACATAAAGTAATATTTAGCTGTTTAGTATTTAATGGGTTAATACAGCTGGTTGTAAAGAAGTAATTTCCGTAACGTAACGTTTTGAAGCAGACATATGATTTGGTAAACTTGTAAGAAATCCTTTCTTACAAGAATCGAATACATGTTCGAATGGCAGTGTTGTCATGGTCAGTGCAATCACGTTCCCTATTTTGACAGCACTGATATGTTGTGTGACAGCACTGACCATTAGTCACTTTGAGTTCAAAACTGTAAGTACTATTGCTAATATTAAGGATCAAGCAGAATTATCGATGCCTCCTCCCTGCTTGTTCCTTTGGGGCAACTGAGACACTTGACAAGATGACCACGACAATTACCTTGTGGTGAAAATAGTTAACTCTTGGCCCATTTTAAAGCATGGTTAAATTTTATCTGTAGCCTGTAGGGGAAATGTGAATTTTTAGTCTCCATAGATAGGTGACAAGTGATTTTTGTTGGCATCGAAAGATATGTACCAGTCTGTTCGTCTGCCACCGTCATTGGGCTAATATACGCTTATATAAGCATTCAATTACGATACACCATGGCTAGGTGTCAGTTGATCGTATTCAGTGTTTTGGTTATCTGGTTATTTTCCTTCCAGCCTCTCAATTTTGAAGCCGGAATTGCTAAAATATCACCTGATTAAGATAGCATTAAAACATCTAAACATATTAGATTCAGCAATGAATCTGGTACAAATTGTACAGCTCTTGTACGATGGGCATTTGGAAAGTTCATAGCATGGCATTACAACTCCACAATGCGCTGATGGTTTTGTTTAAGAAACAAGAATTCAATGGCTACTAGATGGCTTATTTTTCTCCAAAAACGACATTGCTTGCAAGTAATGCACTTGCTCATTATGCATTAATGATTTGACAATTTAACGATTTGGTGCCAACTTTTTTTATAAAAATATATTATGCGACCACTGCTTGCACGACGTACATCTTTACATTTGGAAAATATTGACTAATAAAGAAATGGAAAATTTTCAAAAATGGGACTTTTTATGCCTGCAAAGGAATCTTTGGAGGCATAAAGTTATTACATTTTCAGTCCGTCCATCCCGCTTTGTGTCCCGTGTAAATCTCCTTTATTATTTTAGGCAGGAATCACAAATTTAGTATGTTGATGATATTGGGATGGCAAAGAGTTGCGTACCATTTTCTGGTCACTGTGACCTTGACCTCTGACCAAGCTTTTAGAATATTTGTGTACCGGAGCAAATCTCTTAGAAATCCCAAATTTGATATGAGCATCCAGCTTGCGATGAAAAAGTCACGTACCATCCTTGGGTGACTGTGACCTTGACCTCTGACCTAGTTTCTAGAATCGGCATTGAGTCTGGTGTATATCTCATATTCTTTGAGGTAGGAATTTCAAATTTGGTGTATGAATGCATCTTGGGATGGCAGAGTGTCGCATACCATTTGTGGGTCACTGTGACCTTGACCTCTGACCTAGATATTTGAATTATCGTGTCCGAAGCATATCTCTTGTATTATTTGCGATAGGAATCCTAAATTTCGTGTGTGGGTGCGTCTTGGGATTGTGGAGTGTCGCATTCCAATTTTGGGTCACTATGACTCTTTAAAATGATACCAAACATGCTAGGGTTTGTAAATCGGTTACTGACCTATAAGACCATGCTACCAACTTTCCAATTTCCGAAAACGGAAATCATTGTCGATGGCACCATTGAGACTGCATAAATGTATGGACTGATCTTAGTTTCCACTGTATATCATGCTAATTTGTGAAATTTATGATGCTTTTAGTTAATTCTATTATTTTGCAAGGTAGAACACATTACGTCAGTGCAGTCATAAACGTGTCATTGCAGTCACACTTATGTCAGTGAAGTCACGTTCAAGTATTATTCAAATTATGTAGAGTCCATCGTTATAATGTACTCACTTTTTATATCTGACTATGCAATAATGAAATACTAAGCTTTTGACAGAAATCATTTCGAATATAAGTCTATACAATTTAGTACACAAAATAACACCACACTTTGAAAATACATTTTTTTTTGTGTAAGTTTACAATTCTCTCTCACACAGAATACAACGCAATTGCATAAAACTCGAGTCTTATAAGGTTTATGATTAGTGTTGTAGTTCACTTCATCAATATATTGAACATCTCATCAGAGACTTATTTAATGAAAAAAAGTTTGTTTGTGACTGCACTGTCAATTTAGCTAGAGTTGCAGGCTATAAAATAGCTGATGATTTCATCTGAGAGGGTTCGCAATAATTTTGAATTGCCTGTGGGAATTTACAATATTTGCGAATGCCTTGTTTAGATACGACACAGGTTTTAAGGCCAGTGGTGGTGTTGACATCTGTGATTGACATATTTATGATTTTGGAGGGAATTCGGATACCAGTTTGTTATTGTTTCTAAAGGGTCATATTTATAAGCCTGTTATTCTGATGGGACGTTTTAACACTTTTGAAAGGTAGTGATGACAGATGTTACTTAGTTTAGTTAAATTACATAAGCCTACTAAATAGATTATGTAAATTCTGACATTGATTGGCAGGATTGTGCAATACCTTTGACCTTTTGGAACTTGCGCAGCTGTTGTGACTATTTGTTACTTTTCTGATTGGTTGATATAAATAGAAGTTTACCTATGTAGAGGGCGCTTTATAGCAAACTTAAAAATATAATTGGTTAGTGATGATGTCATTAGGTGGCGCTGTGGTTAGCTTCTATTACGTGACTGAATAGTATATAAGATGAAATCCAGTGTCAGAGCTTAAGACGTTAGTTAACATTTGGACATAGACTTGGTTAGAGATTTTGGAATTTTGAGTTATAGTTAGTTTCTAGATGTATTTTAGTTGGACTTAAGAAGATTTAATAAAACTATTAAATTGTGAAATTTCTAAGACTTATAACAACACAACGCGAACTTAGAAGATAAGAATCAACTACGTTACAAGGCACAAAATTATTAACTGACCCAATTTTCGTCGAGTTTAACTTTGCATATTTTCAATATTAGTTCCTCCGTGAATGTTTAACTTGACTCTTATTTTTTATGATTTAGTCTTTCTGGATTCCTCCATTTTTTTATAAAAACCCATATATACTACATATGTACTACATCTTCTTGTAATAATCAGATTTGTTATCACAGTTAGTCATTACCAGAGTGATTTGGCTCAGGGAAGTCGTCTGTGAACAAGTCCAGGTAATCTGACACTAGTTTCTCGAGGATGGTCCTTATGGCTCTCTGTGATACATGATGGTGACTTTGTTTTGCTTGGAATGAGATAGATGATCAAAGAAAATTCAAGTACTCATGAACATTCAATTCTAAACTGTATAGACAAATTGTTGATGTTTTGATATGCGTTTATTGTGATGCAGATTGCCTGACCCCCACCTGCAAAGTGGTTAAAGGTTTCCTTAGAAATTCTGGTGAAGACCCCAAGAGAAAGAGTTGGACCCATCAGGACCACTTGCTTCTCAAAGATATTCCTAATGGCTCTCTGTGCTATACGACGGTGATGATAAAAACACACCCCAAAACAACAAAAACGTCAGGACCTCAAACCCTCCGCTGACGGAATTTCCGGATCTGTGCATGAGGTTTGTTTTTGTTTTGGTATGTCAATGGTTATAAGCAATTTTCTTTTTAACATCACATATTTTTAATTTGATTTTGCTTTTTTTGTAATGATATAGTGAGCCTGATTTCAATATGGTTGTGGCTGTGTTCTTTCTAAGGCGGTAGTTCCTTGTTGTTAAGTTTTTTTTAAATTGTGTGCGAGAGTTCCTTTGTGAGGTAGTGCTTTGTGATTTCTAGATTGGCAATCATCAGGTCAAGGGGGAGATCCATTTTTGTGGTACATAATGTGTTCTTATTTGTGTTTTGTAAGGTGCTTATATTTTTGCGTCCTTTTCGCTCAGTGTCACATGTTCTGGCGTTAGTCTCTATCACTTGGAAACATGTTTGTGTGTGGCCCTATTGGTGACATGTTATGTGTTTCATTCTCTTGTTGACATGTGTTCTTTTATTTCAAACACTTGGTGTCATATGTTCATGTGTCTCTCACTACTCTTTGTACCATATATTCTCTTGTCTCTTGGTGGAATGTTTGTGTCTCCCTCTCTTGGTAACACGTCATATGTCTCACTCTCTTGTTGATATGTGTTATTTTGTCTCAAACCTTTGTCATGATTTGTTCTTGTGTCTCTCCTCATGACATGTTCAATTTTGCCTCTTACTCTCTCTCTCAGTGTCATGTGTTATCGTGTCTCTTACTCTTAATTACATGGGTTCTCATGTCTTATACTTATATTGACATGAGTTCTCGTGTCTTAACCTCTTAATTGCATGTGTTATTTTGTCCTAAACTCTTCGTGACATGTGTCTTTATGTCATTGTGTCTTATACTCTCATGTATCATATACTCTTAGTGATATGAGTTCTCATGTATTATACTCTTCATGACATGTGTTATTTTGTCTGTTACTCTGAGAGATATTGTGTCCTTATGTCTTGTAATGTCAGTGACATCTGCCCTTGTGTCTTATACTCTTAATGTCATGTGTTGTTTTGTCCTATATTCTTAGTCACATGTGTCCATGTGTCTTATACTCTTAGTGGCATATGTCATTTAGTGACATGTGTCCTTGTGTTTTATACTCTTAGTGACATGTATTATTTTGTCTGATACCCTTAGTGACATGTGTCTTTGTTATTTTTATTTGTTTTGTTTGATTTGATTATTTAGGTCCCAAATCTACAAATTTTCAGTAAAGTCGGAATGGGCCTTCCTGGGTTGAACCAGTACTAAGCAAGGATAAATGTGTTGCTCAAGGATACAATGCTTGAACTTGCAACCTCTCGTTCCCAAGTCAAGCACTCTACCACGGAGCCACTGCACACCCTGCATGTGTCTTTGTGTCTTATACTCTAGTTGACATGTGTTTTTGTGTCTCTTACTTTTAGTGCCATGTGTTCTAGAGAGAAGACTTTTGAAGGGTTTTTACCTTAAAAGGGCGTGCATCCATCTTAGTCAAATGACCAGAACTTCATGAACAAACTTCCCTTCCCCCTCGCAATGAGGAAATCTGGCTTAAATTGGTCCAGTGGTTGCAGAGAAGAAGTTACTTGAAAATGTAGATGGACATACTACAGACAGATTGATGTAAGGATAGGCAGACAATGAAGGGCCGTTATCCTTAAATCTCATATAATTATGGGCCTTTGGCAAACAAATATGCAAATATGATGATTGAAAATGACGAAAACTATATACAATACAAACTTCGTATGCTGGAGATATAATAACATAGGTACAAAACAACTTGTGCATGTAATAAGGGATGCTGGAGATATAATAACATAGGTACAAATTACCTTGTGTATGTAATAAGGGATGTGAAGACTGAACATAAAGTGGATACAAGTTAACCTGAAATTTCATCAGGAGCTCTGACACCCCTTAAATATGCACCATACCAATGCATAGAGCTAAGGGGAGCTGTATGAGGAGGACCAATACACATACAGCTCCTATGTGGGGAGGCAGGGTATGCTTACATCGCAGACCTGAACTGTATGCGTACTGAACTTTATGCGCATTTACAAAGCTTTATTTAGCCATACATGTATCAAGTGTGTCCCGTTTTCAATACTGTGACCAACTATGCTTTATACTGCATTAACGTTCGTCAGGTCCCAAGGGAGATATTAAAAACCAAGGACAAAGCCCCAGGTTTTCAGTATCTCTCAAAGGGAGCGCAGTGAGTATGTGGTAGAGTGTTTGACTCGAGACCGAGGGGCCACGGGTTTGAGCCTAACTGGCATCACTTTGTTTTGTCTTTGGGCAAGACACATTAATCCTAGCTTAGTACTGGTTCAACCCAGGAAGACCCTTCCCTACATAACTGAAAGATTGTCAATGGGACGTAAAGAATCAAATCAAACAAACAAACAGTATCTCCCAAGGCACGTGACAAACGTTAATGCACTGAAAAGCAATGCTTGATTATTTGAAGGATATATTCATATAAATTCACGAAAAGTTTTGCACTATATCTGTTGCATTTTGCAGTCAAAAGGTGGTTGGACGTTTGTTCCAGCACCAAGCAATACATACGTACATATAAAAGCATCAAAACGGGTCATCTGTCATTAAATTATGTGGCCCAGAACGAGTGTATTAAAGGGTCAAATCCATGTATTAACAACACGTCAATTGCCTTCTTGAAACATGAATTAGTGGTGGTTGAAACATGACTGTAAAAAGCGTGCGGTTAAACGTAGCAATAATATGTTTTATTTGTTAGTATAATATACCTGCACACAACCCATCTTCGCACATCCGACCAGCCGCACATTTACTACACACTTCTCCATCAAGATCATATGGAAACTGACCATAAACGTTGGCTCTGTAACAAATGAAAAGAAACTGGATACTGTTAAGAACGGAAGCCTGGCAATGACATTCCTCTTCATGAATTGACCAGATTGAAGTTGGTACGCAGAAATCAAAACAATAACAACATTTGATTTGTTTAACCTTTTGAGGACTAGAAATTCCTAAACGAGTGCTTTGGCAAACAGTGAAGTTCCAGATGGAGGCATTTCAATAGGGTCTGCACTGTTTGCTAAGACAAAATCGATCTTAAGAGAAATAAATATTTAATTTTTTAATAATAACCTGTAACCTCTCAATATATACAATGGACCATCCCGACTTAACTTTATCAAACTTTATGGAAAATAAACGACATATCGTTTAAAGAGGTAAATATTTGAGCAATAATACTGGTACCACTCATTATGACTCTCTCCAGGGGTCATACTGGGCAGATCAAAAGGACAGTCATAATGAAGTGATTATGACTTCCTTACAGGGGCAATAAAGTGGTCTCATGAAGGGATTAGGTATTTTATGATAGAACATTGATCTTTATCTTAGTGAATGAAATTTTGTTGTATACAGGTAAGTCACCTCTGGAGGACCCTATAATTTTCTGAGCTACTGAAACTGTCCCTTATCAGTTAATCCGTTAATGATCTCAATTGGACAGTATTATATGTTTTTAAATACTATTACATGCAGATGGGATTGCAACTCAATACACAGATTCATATTTACATGTGTTTTCAATGTACTTTGAGAACTTATTAATTTATATTTGACTAATACCACTAGTGTGTATGATGGTGGGCGCATGCCCTTTTTGTTATCAGAGAAACTATAATAGAAAAGATAAGAATACTCCTAATGCAGCTTCATGTGTATACGTTTTTATGTATGATCCTTATTATTTTGCATCGTTTTTAATACTTTTCAAGTTTTCATTTATTTTTGCCTACAATATGTACGTGGGTTGGGATGGTGGTTCATTTTTATTGATTACCTGAGGATGCAATGGAGAGAATAACTCTATTTTGTGAACATGTATAGACGCTGTTTGCTTTGATAAACCTTCATTAATTTTAATTTGGTCACCTAATCTTTTTTTTCTTTTCTATTACACCAGTACTGATAAAGCAAACACATCGGGAGACTTTTGACTGGCACAGTCTATTTTTATTTATGTATACTAAAACTAAGATCTAATTGGTCACTTTTCAAACTCATTATTTCTGACCAAACGCTAATAAAATTGAAATGATTTGTTGCCTATATATGTGCATTTTAATGGGCAAACGTTCAGCAGTGTTTTTGAACAGTTTTCTTTTTCTTCAAAGTTTTGAATGTTTAAAAATGCAAAATCGACTTTTTTTAAAGAAAAAATGGTTTTGAGAGTAGATTTTATGAATTTACAAATCGATTTGGTAGCATTATATTATTGATTTTTTCAATTCTCAAGAAGGACGGTGACGTCTGATGATAATGAATAATCGCTGAAAATTTTAATGCCGTATCGCTGATAATAAAGTGTACAGAGCAGTGCAAAGTCTCTATGTAAAGTGTAAGCTTAAAGCTGAATTTCAATGATTAACCTGCTAAAAGTGTTTGTCTTATGTTGTTGAGTAGCAAAAACGACGAGTTCAATGGAATCAAAACTTTTGAGGTTTATTCTTCTTATATCACGCTAGCCAGTTACATCTTTAAACAATCAAAAACGTCAATTTGTGTTATGGTTTATATCAAAGAAAAGTGTGACTTTTTGAAATGAGGGTACCTTTTCTCTAACTTCGTCCATGCAAGCAGTACACATCATTTTTAAATAAAATGACTTGCAGATTCTCGGCAAAGTATTGTTTCACTTAAAAACATGAATTTTGTATACCGTATGTTTCACTGTCTGAACTAGCGTAAAAATGTAAGGTGACCAATTAGCACTTGGTTTTAGTATATTTAATTTTTGGTTTTCAATCAGCGTGGTCACAGATACTAGGCTGATCAAATATGGCTAATTTATTTAGCTTTTACGTTGCAAAAGTTAAAAGCGCTCCTTGTCCATATTTTAGCAGTAGACATACCGTGGGCTGTACCAACAACCAAAGAACCAGGCATTAGAGTAGCTTTTCTTCAGCCCTGGTATTTTTAATTTTAAAACATCACAAACGTGCATTGAACAGCCAATCTTTGTAGTCTTGGACCATACAACCTGAAATGGTAAAATAAGATACATGTACCTGAAGGCGAATGGCGGGTAAACGCTAGCTGAATGACTAATGAATGGATTGGTGGGATAAATGGTTGTTAGCTGTACTGTACTAACATACATTACTTGGGCCAGTGCGCGAGAGTTTGGTACTCATCGAAAACATTATATGCGTAGAATCGCAAATGCCTTCGCTGCTCGTATACACAATTTATGGATGTAGTTTAAGATTCAGACCGAAATTTAGAACTCTACCTTCGCTGGATGTGTCAACATAGGCCATTGTGTATATGCGATAAGCACCGAAATCTCGTGCACTAGCCCAATGTTATAATGGTACCTATTGCATATGTGATCATATGTGTTAAGTCATTCTTTAACCCTTAAAGCGCCACCTATAATTTGCTGCAGACGACAATTTAAAATTTTGCTGCTTTTTCAAAAATAACAAATAAGGCATGATATTTCATGAGAATCGTCTGCTGGCAGACGATTTTCATGGAATATCATACCTTATTTTTTTGAAAAATAAGAAAGGTGTCGCAAAAATTGTCGTCTGCTGAAGTCGTGATTGGCGCTTTAAGGGTTGAACGTTCGTACTGAGTTACCTAGCGGGGTCAGAGGTATTATGTTTCGTGTGAGTGTTCATCTAATGCAATACTTTGTCGTGTGTGAGGAGTTGCTGTATAGACCCCAAACTACAATGCCCCATTAAAGTTAAGTACTACCTTATTGTTGAGCAAAATTCTACGAAAGCTGGCCAATAACCAAATCCTTAAAGCTAAGACTTACCTTATGGTAGAGTAAAAATCTGCATAAACTGACCGATTAAAGGGTACTCGCCAAATTATTAATGAATGTTAAAAGACAAAATTGATCTATCAAACCAGTTTACTGTAGATTTGGTCTTTTATGAAAGCCGCTATATTTGTGAGTGTATGACGTAATAACCTCCTAATTAGATAATTCAAAAATAAACTAAATAAGATTTGAAAAATAATCTACACTCTATTTTGGTGTATATGCCTAATATAGCATAAAAGGATCATTTACACCAGAAATTGTGCGATTTTATGCTTAAATAAAGAGTTTATGCATCTAAATTAGATTTCATTAGCATATCATTATATATTCAAAATGGCGGCGATGACTGATTAGTATAAAAATTTCTTTCATTAATAACTTTCTTATTCCTCCACTGATTTTTATCAAGTTTGCACTAAATTTGTTTTTGTGATTCAAAACCTGTATTTTCAGACACGATTTCTTTTTAATGTGGGTTTCCCTCTGACCGCCCCATCAACAAACTAGTAGTTTCAAAGAGGTATTAAAAAACTGAGGTTACAGAAACTTCATTTTAGAAGCAAAATTGCAATTTTAGAATTTCTGAAATCAGTAAACAAAGACTTACATTGATTAATAGGTCTTATACAAGACTACTCTGATTTTATCATGAAGTCAAAATCGGAATTGTATTGAGAACTACACATCAGCGTAAAGATTAGAAAAAACCCAACTCTTTTTTGTTTTGTGTTGTCGTATAATTATCACTCTTCATGTGTGTAAAAGCAAATATTGAAATGCTACCTGCTTGATGAAATAATTCCGATTTTTCCGGATGACCCAAGTGACGGTTCATCTGTATCAAAAAATTCTTTCGTCCAGCACCTCTAGCAGCTGTCTGATCTATTCCAAGTCTACATTATTTCCTAGACCAAGTTTTCCGTAAACCTTTCAATCATTAGAGCAAAAAGATTGTTTCAGGTTATAGGAAATCTTCAAATAGGAAGGGAGCTAGTTGCATGTTTTAAAATGTTCAAAGTCCTTGGACATTTATGAAATGAATATGGTAAACTAATGCGTCATATTCGTCAAAACAACAATTCAACAGCTCATGGTATTTTTTTTAGAATTCCAAAGTGATTTAGAAATGGATAAATGACTGGAAGTGGGAAAATTGGCGGTCTGCTTCAAAGTAATTGTATGACACATAGCAGAGTTCGGGTGATGCAAACTGAAGTTCATTATTTAGATGATGAATCGAAATCTTATTTGCTCAGAGCAAATATTTGGAAGCGGCCTTGAAGTAAAAGTGACGTGGAACAGAGCATTGAGAAAATGATGTAAATAGTAAATATTTCAAATTGAAACAGCATTTGTCATCAACTGTATTAGCCCAAGTATTGGCATACAATAACAAGAGGTTCATGCGACCCTGAATCACTCACCTCAAATTGGTTCAAACTTCCTATCTGTAGATATCTTTTCGAACCTGGGCTAGGGACCCTAGGGGGCCATTTTGGCAAAAGAGCCATAATTTGAACAAATTATGAATTATACTAGGTGATACTACATACCAAATATCAATGCTCAAGGCATTGTGGTTTTAGACAAGAAGATTTCTTTTATATTTCCCCATATAAGCCAATGTCAAACGCGTGGCCCTAAGGCGGCATCAGAGCCATAATTTGAACAAAACTTTGTACACTGAACCAAAGTTATAAGTAGCCACCATACAATTTTTGCTCCCGTTCAGAAAGTAAAAATCACCCTCACAAAATTTAAATTCTATAAAAAGGTACAAGGCTTTGTCGAGACTCTGTAAATTATGTCATTTCAAAATTACTGGTAGACCTTGCACAGACGAGGTCCAAGTAGAGGTACTTTTTAGTGTGATATAAACTATTCATCAGATACGTTATCTATTTATATTTTAATTAGTTTGATGATGTTTATAACAGCTGTGATATAAGATGAAAATAATCAAAAGTTTTTTGACAACTGAACACTCCATTTCTCTTCTACGTTAATATGAAGACAGCCACGGTCAACAACTTAATCAAAAGATTTTAGCTTAACCATGCAGTTTGCATACTCACTTTGCATTGCTTTGTACGCTTTATTAGCTGCGGCACAGCAGTGCAATTTTTAGAGGTTCTTCATTATGAATTGGCGTCACTGTTCTGCTTAAGAATTAAAAAAAATCTTTAACAAATGCCATTTAAATGACCTTTAAAGTTCCACATTAAAATCGGAAGTGGATACCAAATTAGTAAAAATTACCGTACGAAAATGGGCCCATCAAGTTGCATGGTGTTTTGTCAAACATATAAACAAAAAATAAAACATATACAATGATTTTAGTAATTGCAGCTGATGATTTCCGAAAATTTTGGAAAATTCGGAAAATTATCAATTTAAAAAAATTTATAAAAAAAGTCTGGCATAAGCAAAATGTCAAGTGTTTGGTGTTTTTTCGAGTCGACTAGGCAGGTTTGCAATCACATGTACTTGAATTCGATAAAAACTGCACTCAAAACGCGTATTTTCTTCAAAAAGTTAATTATTGCATTTTTGAACCCCAAAATCGTGAAATAATAGAAAACTCTTCCAAAACACCCCTTAACTTTTGTCCATTACAATGCGCATACTTGGGCGAAAATTCATTTCAATATCACCAGGGCTTAGTCAGAAAGAAACAAATTGAAAAGTGGCTACTTAGAACTTTGGTTCAGTGTATAGGTTCACTAGGTGATGCCACATGTCAAGTATCAAAGCTTTATGCCTTGTGGTTTCAGAAAGATTTTTTGACCTGAGCTGCTAATAGAACCCTACCACAAGGAGAGATTTTGTACCTTATCATTTTCTAAAACTGCATTTTTAATGGGAGCAGTGGATTAGTGGTAGAGTGCTTGACTCGAGACAGGGGGCCTCACTGGCGACAGTGAGCATGAACATTAATCCTAGCTTAGTACTGGTTCAACCTAGGAAGACCCGTCCCTTTATAACTGAAAGATTGTTGATGGGACGTAAAGAATCAAATCAAACAAACAAAACAAAATAATAATAATAATAATAATAATAATAATAGCAAAAAAGGCGTTTAATAGCATTAGCAGCCGTAGATTTCAGCGCTGGGCTCTACATTACCAACGTATTGATGCACCCTATATAGTTCTGTTTTCTTTGTATTTAATTCTAGGTTACGTATTTCTAACTTGGCGCAATGTCGCACGATATACGTTACGTCTTAACGTTTTTGTGGTGCGTCACGTCATTTACTTGTTTATTATTATTCCTGATGAGGCCAATATGTTGAAACGTTGAATATTAAAGAATATTTAAATAAAAACTTTCGTGTTGCTGTTGAATAATTTATAGTTTAATATAATTTTAACTAATTTAGGCACCTGCTATTATACCGTTACTTACGTTACATTTTTTCCCATACTCGTAATGATTTAAATAATTTATAGTTTAATACAATTTTTACTAATTTAGGCACCTGCTATTATACCGTTATATACCTTCCATTTTTTCTATTACTCGTACATGATTTAAATGCAATAACTGCACTATACGAGTTTACACTGTTAGTGGGTGTAAATTACTACCCTTTGAGTACTCAGTAAAAAGAGAAATGATCAATATTGTCTTTATGACAGAACAAATAACTGAGAATAAACTCCAACTGAAAGGAAGAGGCTTGATCCTAACTCGCATAAAACACCATTTCAAGTCGAAGTGTTTTATTAGTAACCTATATAATATAGGTCACTGGTTTTATCAAATATTGAAAAAAACATTTTTAGAATTTACTGATTCTATGATCAAGTTATATTTCTTAAATGCTTAAATGCTATATTGTTACATTGTATCCCTGACACTTATGTATATATAAGTATTGGTGAACTATACCTGAGTATAATGACAGCTAGTGTTACATGACTCCCTGTTGTATGTGTACGTCCTATTCTCCTTGTGCCAGGCTTTAACTCCTTTAATTATATTTTTCGTGATATTTTTGCCTTTGGTCGCGAACAAGTTTTCACCATAGGGCCCCTCCAATTGATGTCCAAATTGACATCTGTTAACCCATTCCGAAGCTTTGCTGGAGAGAGTATTGTCCCAAACCTAGAAAACAAGGTACATATCAAGACGCATTTAAGAAATTCAGTAAAGCCTGTCTTTAGCAGCCACTCAAACGAAGACCAAATATTGGTTTTCAAGACCGATTATCGCATAATATGTACATTCTCATTATAGTTGCCTTAGCTGAAACAACATTTCTGGCTGCTTGCATTTCTTGATGCAAAACATTGAAATGTCAAGTGATCATAGACCGCGCCTCTTGGCGGAGTAACACGAACGTCAGCAAATAACGTTCTTTGTTAATCGACACTTGCGTGACGTCATTCACGTATCTCCACGACGTAATGTTTACGAGTTTCACTCCCTTGCTCTCCCAACACCTCCGTTACAAATAAAATATTTCATTTTATAAGGATAGCTGATGGGGTTTGGGTGGAAGATAATTAAATAAATTGGATTGAAAATATAGAATGTAAATATAAGGATTGAAATGCACATTACATGTATAACCTTGTACTGGATGATGAAAAACATTGGCTTCTGGCTTCACAGACATTAAAATAGCTAATGTATAATAATAGTTTATGTATAATAGCTGATTGAAATACGTCACCATTAATGACGACTAATTTGCTAGCTGGGTACATAGAGGCAACGACCATACCCTCCATAAAATTGATCATCTCCAAACCCCATGGAGACAACAAGGATACCTGTGGTTTGTGAAATATTATTTCTCCTTTCCAAAAGTCAAAATTCATACTTTGTTTTAAACATCACCTTTGACATTCCTGGTTAATTCCAGTTCGAATTATCGAGTTTTTGCTGTATTGTTTATACATACTAATGTCAATTCAAGTCATACGTCTATTGTATTTTTTATATTGAATATCTGGGAAACAGATTTACAAAAGTCAATAGACTTTCTTCTGAATCCCTTTTTGTATTTCGAAATGATCAGTATGTGAACTTATTTTATTATATGTACACATGTTGTTATACAAAATGAATGAAATAAAAGTTTAAAATTATGCTTTTGATCATCCAGTTTAAGCTGATTCATTATCCTTTTCAATCGTCAAAATTCATACTTTGAATTAAACAGCAGCTTTGACATGATACTATATACAGCTCAACCTGGTTAATTCCAATTCGAATTATCAAGATTTTGCTGTATTGTTTATACATACTAATGTCGATTCAAGTCATACGTTTATTGTATTTCCAATATTGAATAGCTGGAAAACAGATTTTCGAAAGTCAATAGACTTTCTTCTGAATCCCTTTTTTTTGTATTTCGAAATGATATGTATGTGAACTTATTTTATTATATGTACACATGTTGTTATACAAAATGAATGAAATAAAAGTTTTAACTTATGTTTTTGATCATCCAGTTTAAGCTTAAAATATGAATTTCAATCCTTAATAAAGGTCAAAGGTGTTGCAGAATGCTCATTATACAGCGCTTTTGACCTGCATTAAGCTAGCTTCTGCCTTTAAGACCTTTGATTTGTAATTTTTGAGTGGTCGCTTAACACATGTTTTAATGTAATATAAAATGCAGCAAAGTCTAAATAGGTATGAACACGTAGTAATGATACATATGAATACGCAGTAAAGTGTTGGTGACACAGTTTAGAAAAATAAATGATGGAAGAATGCAGTACACAAGAGCAGAACAGAATATACATGTATGCTTAATTAAGAATAATTAAGGTGATGAAGTAAAAAATATAAAGATTAAGAAACATACATATAAACGAAGTTTAAATTGCATAAATGACACAATAGCTGATAGATACTTAGAACTTATAATGGCATAATGACTGTTTATGAAGACGCAGTAAGGACTAGAAATGGAAATACAGTTAAGATAAAATATGAAGACGCAGCCCGCCAATAACAGTTATGAAGATGCAGTGATTAAAGAACAGTCATGAAGATGAATTAAAGTATGGATTTAAAGACGCAATTAAGAATAAATATCAACAGAAAGTTGAGACACATGTTAAACAGTAAAATTTACATAGTCTTGAGCCACGTTTAACATTTTCAAAACGAATTGCATACTAATTAATTAATCCGTCTGGTTTAACACAATACGTCCTTTTAGGCTATGAGCTACTTAGGGTTTTACTACCCCCAGGGAATTTTGTAGACTATATTTTTAATAAAGCGTATCATCTAGCGAGCTTTTTGAAACATGTAAGCCCTCTGGCGGCTTGGGTGCTTGGGTGTTACAGCGTGTTAATTGCGTTACCCCTCATTTTTAAAAAAAAAATGTAATTAAGGTTGTTAAGATAGTACTTGAACAGTTCAAATTCACTAAATAGTCATGTAATATACAAGAACAGTTAATTCCCTGCAGATATTGATCTTTGTCAAAGTTATTTAAGCCCATTATGGTGTCATTTACGTTACATTTTCAACTACACCCTAAAAATAATTAAAATTTTGTTAAATAGTTTTATTTGATATTTTTTTCAATGAATATTTCAGATTAAAACTACATATCTTTGAAAGACAATTTACTGACCACTCCAAAACTGCAAACAGCTTGTTTCTATCATAAAATTTCTAAGAGTTATAAGCAGTTGAATATGAAAACCCTGAAGAAAATGTTATGGACGGTAAGACTCTTTTCATTTTAAAATACAGCATGCAATCCTATCCGTATGCTTTTAAACACATTATATGAGCATTCTATTGATAAGCAAGACTGAACGGGGACATTAAACATTGTTTCTGGTGTAAAATATCATTTTGATGTTTGATTGTCAATATTTTGTGTATGTAACATTACTTCAGGTTGTTCGATATATTGATTAATAACCTAAATGATACACCGTGGGGTATTTTAATTGATTACAAAACTTTTTTGTGTTTGTTTAATAGATATAAAGATAATAATTTGTCTGAAATGGATTTATCAGCTCATATTAAGAGACTATATCAAATTGTCAAAGCATATTTGCTTTTGTGAAATAATATATTTTTGAACTTTTATTTTTTTTTTACCAATTTTGCAAACTTTATAGCTTTTAAATTTCATTAACAAAGAATATTAGAGATCTCAAGTGATAGCTAAATAAAAATATATTCCCACGTTTTGTCAAAACTGTTAAAGTCACGTATATAACCATATTTAATATATCATAAGGTACTATGTGTGTCCAAAATGATGTCAGCGACAGTATAAATTGAGTCTGAAATTGTAATATAAGGTATATTTAGATTCTGTTATACTTATCTGAAGACTTTTGGTACCAAGTTTAATTCAAACACTTATTTAACAGCAACCAAATAATTTTAGTACAACCAGTTAACTGTTGTTCATATTATATGAACATAGTCAGCAACACAATGCAGGCTAGTATTCCTTGTATATGTATGCTCATCTACAGTAATAAAATCTCTTTTTTTAATTAAATGTTGTGTTGGAGGTGAAAGCACAAAAAAGTATGTGCTAACAATCCAGATAGAATCAAGCATATATAAGTTGGTACAGTAAAATTTGATATGTGTTACATTAGATACCATGCATTATAAGTGAATGTAATCAGAAACTGTTTAAAGAACTTGTCTCCAAATAAAATGTTATACTGACATCTTATTTGCATATGCAGATGGTGACACATTTCTTGATTTTTAGATTTTAAATGGACTTTGTTATCTTCAGCATATCTTTCACTGTTTAATGAATAAAAATGTTAATGAAATCAACATATTATTTCTGATCATTTGCTCAAGCAATGTAAACTTTATATAAATAAGTAAATGATTAACAAAGAACAAATACTTCCATGTAAATGGCAAAAAAATAAGTGTTAATGAGAGGGGTTTTACGTGTCAATAATCGCATTTGATTTGACCATATCTACAGAATCAGGCCAGTTGTTACTTACGATACCAATTTAGCTTTATAAGACTTTATCAGCCAGAATAAGGACAGACCAAATTTGGCCAGCTGACATTCAAGTTAATGTTAAATAGACTTAACACTGTTCTTTTAGCATGTGGGATGGAAAAGTAAAACATATAAAACAGTGCTGTCATGAGATCTTAAGTAGTTTTATAAATTAATGTCAAAGCAGCAGGTGCTTATTTCCACTATACAGATTGTGGCATGACCAAATTATTGCAGGAATCCTCAATAACAAAGCTTTATATGAATATTAAACTAATAGAATGAGTTGTAAACACATCAGAGGTTGGAAACAGGACACATACAAAAAACCAGCTGTTCTGACAAAAATAGTATTGAGAGGCCACTCTAGTCACTATCAACAGCGTTACCATGATAAACTTATATGCAGTGTTAACAAAGTATACATGAGTTTGTTGATAAGTATCTATGTATTTCTGATTTTCAGGGGTCTTTTTCCTCAATTATCTCCAAAAGAAATTATATTTCTTTCACAATGAAAAAGATTTAATAAATATCAGATATATTGCAGTGTATTTGTTACATGTGTGTATGATATAGTATATAAATAATGAAACCATATCTCAGATTTGTTCTTTGGCAGTATCAAAAGTATGGAAATTATTCCATTAGATGGAAACAATACTTGCTGATCTTATTTAATGTAATATATAAAGTGCTCAAATGAAGATTGGACCAGCATGTGAGGTTTGGTACTTATCACATATTGGCAAAAGCCAGCATTAATTGTCCATGCTGACGCAGTGGAGCCAGTTGTCTTAATTCTGGTCTACATCTTTACATAGTGTATGCAGGCAGCAAATGCTCTGGTGAGTCTACACATTTACGCAGGCTAACATGAGCCTTCATTTCTTAAAACTGTGATAAGTACCAAAATCAAATATGCTGGCTCATTTGATTTATTCTTTGCGTTATAATCTATTTAGCTGGATTCGCGTTATGCAAATAATTTGAAGGATATAATTTTGTAACCATGCTTATATTTTCATTAAACAACAGCAACCAGTATCAAACATAATTGATGGCAATCTCCAACTTCATGTTCTTTATCATATACCGGATAACTTTCAAGGTGTAGCATAAATTGTTTCTGACCTTCTGCCAAAACCATCAAGAGTCAACAGTGTAACTTCAGAAAACGTAATCAAGTTCTTTGGGTGCAGCAAAATACTTTTGGTCTAAGACCTGAAGACTAAAACACACAAGGACTGGAAAGGTTCCATGGTAAATGAGGTAAAGGAAAAGCGACCTTTCAAATTCTGTTTGTCCAATGTCAGAAATCTTAATGTATCTTGGAGGTACACGGTAGAGACATAGCTTTTGCAAAATCAATGCAATGTTATCATTTGACTAGCTCATATGCAGAGGCAGTTGCATTTAAAGACCTATACCAGAGTCATACTCCATTTTATGCATAAAATTATGTGAAATAGCATTTAAGTCATATGGAATCAGACGTCTGATCCCATGACACTGACATGCTGTTTCTGCTTTGAAGAATGCTACAGATTTCAGTTATAACTGGGTCAATTTGTTTGATATTGGCACAGGCCACACATACAAAGAAAATTAAGTCATTTGATGGCAAAAGATAAGGATCACACGAAACGCTTATAAGTGATGTCTGTCACAATTAACAATTCTTAAAAGTAATCTTAATTATTGTTATATGACTGGAGATAATCCTGTCTCCTGATTGGCTCAATTTGTCTTCATAAATCTTTATGTCTACCTGAAAACCGGTCTAAACTGACCTACAAATTAATATTTCATGAAAACCAGCTAAAACTAGCTTCCAGAAGTTAATATTTTGACACTTTCTAATATCACCCTCTGGAGAGCTATGAGTTTTATGTACCCTTAAAAGTGATATTCACCTCGGCCAAGCGGCCTCAGTGAAATATCACTTTTTCGGATAGACAAATCCTCATGTCTACCTCATTCAAGTCAATAATTGTATAATGTAACACATATAACACCATAGGAAGCTGTATATTTGATAAATTTAAAAAGCTTTCATATGCGTCCTGAAAGACATTTCTGGATTGAATATTTCCTTAAAATTGATAACCCTAATAGATAAGTAACTTACCAGTTTGTTCATATCAGAAGCTCCTATTTCTCGTCTGTAATCATTATGTACATTTAGTATCAACTGCTCATATTCACCACACACATAAGCTACCAGGGTAGCCAGAAGAAACACCACTATTGTCATCTCTGTAAAATATTTAACTTTCGTCTGCTGATAACTTTTCGAAACTGTTTGGGACCAGGTCAGGATCCAAACTGCTTGAAACTCTGATGGTATTTCTAAAATAATTTTTGAAAAACTTGATTTTGAAAAAAAAAATCAGCAGACGACAAAAACATGCAACATTACTCAGTAGGCAAAGAGTTATATAAGAGTGATTATTTATAAGCACCAAAATATGTTGAAAATGACATGTCTCAGATTTTCTTAAAAGTTGGTGTAATTCTAGCTTATGTCAATTGAAGGAGAAAAATGGACTCCTTTTTTTCTAAACATGCCCGTTACCATGGCAACCAAGAAAATCTATTTTTAGCTTATTTTGACTTTTTTTTCAGTGAAAAAGGCATTATTGACTCCGGCTGTATTGACAAACCCTTGCCAGAAATCTAAGTAATGGTTATTTTTCATAAAAGCATTAGCCAAGAACTGTCTGCTGCTAATGAATTTTTTTTTCAAATAGGTATAATCAAGCAGCACGTGACCTTGACTTGTACCTAGTAAAGCAATATTTGCCAATAATGAAAAAAAATCCTATGTTTAATGTCATTTTTCTAAGAATTGCAGCTGTAGATTTTTTTTCTAATTTTATCTATGCCTGAAGTTCGATACCTATATCATCACATATCAAAAAGTTGGAGACAGTATATTTTTTTAATCGAAAATATTTTTTTTTGAAGTCGGCCAATTTTCTTAAAATCAAAAAATCAAGTTTTAACAGAAAAATGGCATTTGAAGCCAAAATGATGTATGTTTTAGCTGAAATTGAATGCAAATACACATTAAAGCAAGTTTTTGATGACAAAATATCATATTTTACCAATTACACAGCAAATCTATGCTAGATTTAAAAATAACAGGGGTACAATTACCCCACCCACTAGCTCTGCATAATAAAATCAACATTTTAGTGGCAAAGTTAGCATATCAAAATAACATGACTGCTCTGTTGTCTAAAAGCAACTCTTAGACATCTCTATTTTTAAACTGATTTTTTTGTCTTTATAATAATATGGTTACCATGGTTACCAGGAATCAAAATACTCAATAGAAATCATGAAAATGCCCCTTTTCAAGGGCAGGTAAAGTTTTTTTTAGATTATTTTTAATTTTCCTATTTTGATCTGTCCAACTGAATTGATTTAAAGTAAAAAAATTAATTAGCAACATATATAAGCCTAGTAGTTAAGGACAATAGTTGTTAAAAAACAAAATAAGCTATATAGACAGCAAGGGGAACAGAATATCATAAGATGCTTAAAGAAAATTTAATTAGTTAACAAGTTGCAGCTCAGTTATATAACCTTGATTCATTTTTGATACATAATGCATAAAAGATTAGTTGAAAACTTTATAATCACCATTTTATTTGAAAAAGGGGTAGAATTATTCCACCTACTTACATAATATACCATATACATTTCACAATTCTAATTTTTCATGTCACTTTTTTATGCCATTTTGCACAAATTCATAATAGAACGTTGCATGTAAGGGCAAAAAAATCAAGTCATGAAACAGGGCAAATTTTGTCAACAACCATTTACAAATGTGCTATTGGTTACAAAGTTGGAATTATAAGGAATGAAATTTATTTTTTTGGTTTTTAACGATGTGTAAACTCTGGCAAATCACTCACAAATTTAATTTGGGCTTTATTCAATTTGTGAGTGATTCCCCGAAGTTTAAACATCAATACAAACCAAAAAAATTAATTTCTTTCCTATGTTAAATGATCTCCATATATACTTCTCGAATGGTCACATGATGATGACCTTTACCATGTCAAAGAAAGTATACATTTCAACTGATTACATGAAGATAACATTGCAATTTTGGTTTCACACAGTGAATGTATCAATTAAAAAAACATTTTATAATGTCAATTCCACAATTGAGCCACTCAACATATGAGTAGCATCATGAGAAACCCTGTTTTTGCATATGTGAAAACAAAGATGCAGATCAGGTGCAGAATAATCGTGCATCTGATCAGCGCATTTGTTTTTGCGACAATGAGAGTACGGTAACATTTGATTTAATACAAAAGTGTGAGGTCTTTGTCCTCCTTGCTTAGAAATAAAGTTTAGAAACTCATACATTTATCAGAAGGACACATCAGCAGAGCCCCTGCTTGAACAAAGATTGTATTTTAAGGAAACATGAACCCAGTATCAAGAAATAACAAGATTTATAACTGGGATTTAAATTGTACATTTGCTTGTGGGAACACACCTGATAGACGTCAATCGAACAATTTTTTTTATTAACAAATAATTAATTCTTGGTTTTTCAATTGCCAAAATGATGATTGCTGAATACAAATTAAACATTTTTGATTGCCATAATATCGATTTAGGCAGTCAAAATGTTGATTTTGGCAATCAAAAACAAAAATATGTTATAAAATTGCTTTCAGGATTGCTGCCTATCCGATGGAGGGGAAGCAATGACCAGGACATTGTCGATCAGAGATAAAGTTTTATCTTCAAAACCAAAGTAATCTAATCTCATATCAGCAGCATCATGAGAAACCTGCTCAGTGCATATTTGATAACAAGATGGCAGGTCAGCTGCCAAGTCATTTCACAGCTGATTAGCATATTTATTTTTGCTACATAAATAGAACTATCACTCTTCTTCCTAAATCCAAAATTTCATATCTCTGACCATTTTCATGGTTGTAGAGTCTGGTTTGTGCCGAACCTGGTCAGAAATCCTGTTGTTCAGTTGATGCTGTCATGTTTTCTATTATGTGTTACATTGATTGTCACTGTGAGTGAATAAATATAGGGATCATACATATTTTTTCATGCATTGAAATTTGCCGCAGCAATAACGGCCAGTTATGTAATTATTTTGTAAAATATGATATCCACTGTTGAACAAATGGATTTTCTGCTGAGGTGAAAATCATCATCATCATCATCATCATCATCATCATCATTTTGATTAATACTTTCTTTAGAGGATCGCATATTTAACATGAATGCCAATTTTTATATTGTCCTCCAGTGAATACAGATATTGATTATTATCATACTTTTTTGTAAGTTGTGCCATGTAAGTTGTGCGACCTGTTAAACATCCAATAGGCTTGATCTGGAAAGTGCCATTTGTAAAAGAGTTTGATTTCAACATTTATACTTCTCTCATGAATATGAAAGTTAATGAGAAGTCTGACAAATCCTGAAAAATTGAATAAAATATCTCACTGGAGTAAGGAGATATGACTGTTTTTTTTTTTAAAAAAAATCTGACAATTCCAAATATGGTCATTTTCTCTATCTTCATTTTCTTAATCAAATGTAAGGAATATGATGATAAACAAACATAAGACATACTATTCAGGCACGTGCTTGACAAATTTCATATTTTTGGCTCTAAAACAAGCATGCTATGCATTAATCAGTACAGTAACCCAGTGAGATGAAGAATTAGAGAATTGCTCAATTGAAGCCCCTAGGTACATTCTCAGCATTTTTCTATTTTTGGGGTGGCTATAACGTGTAAACTACTACAGATGTCAAATTGAAAATTTCAGCATTTCTTAGTTGTGTGGGGGTCATCACCTGTTTGAAATTTCAAATTCCTAGGTACAATGCTTTCGAAGTTTGTTAAGCCCTATGATATTTACCAAATAAGCTACATTACAACATTACAAGAAAACCTGTCTTTGGGGTTTTAGACCAGTTCCATCACAAACTGGAAATGTTAGATATATTAGTAGAGAAATGGTACTATCTTTGTCAAAAAAACAAAGGCCGAGATCAGGTGCACAGTTATTACCCAGCTGACCTGTGAATTTATTTTAACATATCTGAAAAGTACAGGCTTTCTCATAAAGTGGCTAATGTTATAACTTGATACATAATGCATAAAAAAGAGTTGAAAACTTTAAAAATACCATTTTATTTGAAAAAGGGGTAAAATTACCCCATCCACTTACATAATATGCCATATACATTTCACAATTCTAATTTTTCATGGCACTTTTATGCCATTTTGTACAAATTCATCAAAGAATGTTAGATGTAAGGGCGAAATTGAAAGACAAGTCACGAAAATGGGCAGACACATAATTATTTTTTTGAATAGAGAAAGATATATTTTACATCTCCATTTGAGCCGCCACACAAGTAAACCTGTCTTTGAGATTTCTGGCCAGGTCCCATACAAAACGGGCTGTCCAACTACAGTAGAAGGTTATAGGCTGGAAGTTTCTGGTTTACAAAGTAAAGGGATTGCCTTATGTAGCAAAAACAAAGGCATTGATCAGTCATATGGTTAGCTTTTGTTTTCGTGTATGCTAAACATCAAGGTTGACTCAATTGAAAATTGAGTAATTATGTAATCCAGAGGTCAATTCACAACTTTACGAAGAACAGATCTGATAAACTTATATTTTAACAAAGGTTAGAAATATATTTGAAACACTAGGAATTTAGCTCATAAAAAGATATCTGGTTTGAAGGAGTTTTATGAATAAGATGTGCGTTTTCTCTAAAACTCAAAGTAGTGGAGGTCAAGTTTTCAAATGATGAACATGCTTTTGAAATCCTTCTGTCATAAAATGCTTTGACTCATTTTTTGCAATCAGCAAAGAGAACAATCATAATTTTTATGACCTAACCTATTCTGAGCATAATAGAACCACTCAACTTTTAAGCAACCTACAATTGTGTGTCCACTGTGCTTTTCAAGCAAACTGGTTTTCATTTGTCAATCGTATGAATACTAAACACTTTCCAGAAATTGGTATTGTGTTATTGTGTATCCCTCTTCTTCCTAAATCCAAAATTTCAAATCTCTGACAATTTTTATGGTTGTAGAGCCTGCTTTGTGCTGAACCTGGTCAGAAACCCAGTTGTTCAGTTGATGCTGTCATGTTTTCTATCATGTATTACATTGAATGTCACTGTGAGTTAATTAATATAGGGATCATACATGTTTTTTTCATGCATTGACATTTGCCATGGCAATAACGGCGAGTTATGTAATTTGTTTGTGAAATGTGATATCAACTGATGAACAAATGGATTTTCTGCTGAGGTGAAAATCATCATCATCATCATCATCATCATCATCATCATCATCATCATTATCATCATCATCATCATCATCATCATCATCATACTTTCTTTAGAGGATCGCATATTTAACATGAATGCCAATTTTTATATTGTCCTCCAGTGAATACAGATATTGATTATTATCATACTTTTTTGTAAGTTGTGCCATGTAAGTTGTGCGACCTGTTAAACATCCAATAGGCTTGATCTGGAAAGTGCCATTTGTAAAAGAGTTTGATTTCAACATTTATACTTCTTCATGAATATGAAAGTTAATGAGAAGTCTGACAAATCCTGAAAATTTGAATAAAATATCTCACTGGTGTTAGGAGGTATGACTGTTTTAATAAAAGTCTGTCATTTTCTCTATCTTCATCTTTTAAACCAAAAGTTGCAAATATGATGATATACAAAAATTAGACATACTATTCAGGCATATGCTTGCCAAATTTCATATAGTTTGGCTCTAATATGAGTATATTATGCATTTATCAGTACAGTATCCCAGTGAGATGAAGGGTACGAGAATTGCTCAATTGAAGCCCCTAGGTACATTCTCAGCATTTTTCTATTTTTAGGGTGGCTATAACTTGTAAACTACTACAGATGTCAAAATGAAAATTTCAACATCTCTTAGTCGTGTGGAAGTCGTCACCTGTGTGGAATTTCAAATTTCTAGTTACAATGCTTTCAAAGTTTGTTAAGCCCTATGATATTTACCAAATGAGCCACATTACAAGAAAACGGTTAAACCTTTCTTTGGGGTTTCCGACCAGTTCAAACACAAAATGGAAATTTTAGATATAGTAGTAGAGGAATGGTACTACCTATGTAACAAATCAAAGGCTGAGATCAGGTGCACAGTTATTGCTCAGCTGACCAGTGAATTTATTTTCACATATATGCAAACAACAGGTTTTTCTCATAAAGTGGCTTATGTTATAAATTGCATCCTACATGTATTTTCATTGTATGTTTTTTTTTTTAAATATCTACTTCAGACCTTTACATATTAAAGAAGGGTGTCAACTTTTGATTCTTAGCAACACTTATGTATCCCCCCTTTTGTTGGGATTAAAAATGTTAAAAGACTGGAGAGCTAAACAGCAAACATTATTTGAGGGTCTTTGTAATATGGGTGTATAAAACAGTTGAGCCTTGTAGTGAGAATCCCAGGTCCGACACTAACTGTGCTGTACAGTCACAGAAGATTGCTAGAGGCTCGAAATTTCAAATTTAGGAAGTAGAGGGACTGTACAATGTAGCAAAAGCAAAGACTGTGATAAGCTTTACAGTTACTTTACTGTAACAGCCAATCTGTGCCTTTATTTCCGCATATGCTAAATTCCGGGTTTCTCATGATGTGGCTCATATTATGTTGAGGACAACTAAATGCACCTGGAAACATGAGGCTTTATGTAATTTATGGGCTTTTACCTGAAAACCGAAATACCAAGTCTTTCAAGGACCAACCTGCTATAATTTAGGACCAGTTAATACTGTCAAGACCGTTTTGAACTGTAGTTAACTTTTTTATACCTTTCAAAAGTTTTTTTTGATTGATACTATCTTTACGGACACATCTCAGTTATTACTTGTTAATGACTGTAAAGGAGATCTATGAGTATCATGGGGATTCTCCTCCTAATACAAATATGTTAGTTTTTGTAAGAAAATTTAACCTTTTTGTTTTCTTGGTTACCAGCAAATCTAGCAAGATAGTTAAATAAATTTTGTCAGATTTAACTTAGTTTGTGGTTTTTGTTTTGGTAAGAATTATTGTAAGGTGACCATTTAGAAAGCTAGTTTTATTTTGACTGTCTACTGTGTGTTCTAAATTTACACTCATAGAACCTCAGTATACATTATTTATACTAATTGGCACTGGTTTGACAACAAGTACTACCATGAATGAATATTATTATACAGTTGATGCGTCGAAAAATATTTATTAATCATGCTTTTAAAAGTATACATCAAACTGTTAAGAATAATACATATTTCTGCTTGGCTGACCTCGCTAACCCCCACCCATGACCCAAGATGCCCTTTGGATATGTTGTGGGGATGGTTAAAATATAATTCCTGACAAAAGGGCATTCTGGGTCAGTGGGAGGAACACACCTATAAATCAACTATACAACATCAAATTTAACATCTACTTGTGCAATATGTCACATTTTCTGTCAAAAGCAGCTCCAGCATGCAAAATAACACAATACCAATTTCTGGCAAGTGTTTAGTATTCATATGATTGACAAATGAAAACCAGTTTGCTTGAAAATCACTGTGGACACACAATTGAAGGTGATGATGATGACGATGATGATTTTCACCTCAGCAGAAAATCCATTTGTTCAACAGTGGATATCATATTTTACAAAATAATTACATAACTCACCGTTATTGCCGCGGCAAATTTCAATGCATGAAAAAAACATGTATGATCCCTATATTTATTCACTCACAGTGACAATCAATGTAACACATAATAGAAAACATGACAGCATCAACTGAACAACAGGGTTTCTGACCAGGTTCGGCACAAACCAGACTCTACAACCATGAAAATGGGCAGAGATATGAAATTTTGGATTTAGGAAGAAGAGGGATAGTTCTATTTATGTAGCGAAAATAAATGTGCTGATCAGCTGTGCAATGACTTGGCAGCTGACCTGCACTCTTGTTTTCAAATATGCACTGAGCAGGTTTCTCATGATGCTGCTGATATGAAATTAGATTACTTTGGTTTTGAAGATAAAACTTTATATCTGATTGACAATGTCCTGGTCATTGCTTCTCCTCCACCAGATAGGCGGCAATCCTGAAAGCAATTTTTTATCATGTTATATGTCTGCAGAATTCTAGAAGGGGATAAGGATAGAGCAGGCCCTAACTCGGCTTGATGTCAAAATACTGTTTGATGATTCTACTTATCACGCTAACATATGTAACACTCTGTGATCTTTAAAACTTGGTGACAACTAGTTGATCTATAAGTCTTTATCATACGAGCCAGCTTAAAGTCCCTAAACAATGTAAGATATCCAGCAGCTGCGAGTTTTTTTTTCACAATTTTAGCTCAAACTTTCAAACTTCATTTCGTTTATTAGATATAGTAACGCATGTAACATGCTGTTTCAGACTAACGCCCCAACTTAGAGAGTGCAAACATCCCTTATACGATGCAGCTTGAGTTGTACTTTAAGAAGGAATATGTCTGCAAAATTCCCTCGAGGAGATTAAAACATTTTAGGCATATATTACGTAAAGACAATGAGCTTGCCCATTTATTACATCAGGTAACATATGTTACAGCCTCTGATATTAATATTTTTGCAACAAACTTGCAGATTTATGAGTCTTTTTATATGAGCAAATAAATGCCAAACAATGAAACGTATTCATCAACTGCAAATATTTTTTAACTATTTTATTTGAGTTTTAATATCAAACTTTTTACCTAAAAACTGGGTAGGGGTAGGGTTGTTTAATTGCGTATTCCAGTAAAAAAAAATAAGATAGGGAAACAAACTTTAATTTTATTGTTAGCCAATTGCATAAGCTAGTTAGACATGTTTAAAAACATTTTGCAAAAACACAGAGAGATTGTGAATGCTGTTAGCCACACTTGTAAATTTTAATGGGTTATCTGATTTATGTAACGCAATTATATGACACCTTGGGAAGCCGCAATTTTGTTCAAATGGCTGCCATGCGTAGCTAAGATATCCAGTATGCAGGCTGTATGAATGATTTTCAAAAATGAATATTTTAATGTCTTTAATTTGTAGCCCAAACTTTCAATTTACTTTTTCTTAATTTGATAAAGTAACGTATGTATCAGCCTCTTATAGACTAACGCCCCAACGCAGAGAGTGCAAACATTTCTTAAAAGACTCGGCTTTCAATTCTCTACAAGATAGGATATGTCTGCGAAATTCCCTAGGGGGCGGGGGAGCAAACCCATTCTCAGCCACGCGTCTATAATCACTCGTCACTGAAACCGCTTTTTTGACCCTGACATGTGACGAATGTTTCCAAACATATAGTTTTGGTGGAGAAAATCTTATCAGTATCGCTAAATACTGTAATACCAATCACTGATATTGTTTAGCTACCAAAGGTTACTTGATGTCTCCACAAACGGATTATTTATAGCCATTAAGTGCTTGCTACTTTTAAGGTAGTGTTTTGGGTAGTGCATAGCGCGTTTTGACTTTGCTTTGTTTGATTTGATTCTTTACGTCCCATCAACAATCTTTCAGCTAAACAGGGACGGGTCTTCCTGGGTTGAACCAGTACTAAGCTAGGATAAATGTGATTTGCTCAAGGACCACAACGCAGTGACGCTTGTGAGGCTTGAACCCGCGGCCCTTCGGTCTCGAGTCAAGCACTCTACCACTGAGCCCTGCGCTCCCCGTTTTGACTTTAATACAGCCGTGTTGTGCCTTAGCAGATAGGTCGATAATTTGAGTATCGTGCCTGTGCAGACAATGCGTTCGGGGGACTTGTTTTGTTTGATTTGATTCTTTGCGTCCCATCAACAATTTTTCAGTTAAACAGGGACGGGTCTTCCTGGGTTGAACCAGTACTAAGCTAGGATAAATGTGTCTTGCTCAAGGACCACAACGCAGTGACGCTGGTGAGGCTCGAACCCGCGGCCCCTTGGTCTCGAGTCAAGTACTCTACCACTGAGCCACTGCGCTCCCTCGAGGGATTTGTTCGATCACCATGAGCTTGAACGTTAATATAGGGATCAAACATGTTTTTTCTATGCGTTGGCATCTGCTGGACCCAGAAGGTGAAGTTGAAACCCGAGCCTGAAAGGCGAGGGTTTTAACAACCCCCGTGGGGTCTAGCAGATGTTAATGCATCAGAAAACCATGTTTGATCGTTATGATTGCATAGCCATTTTGTCACTTGAAAACTTTGAAAACGCTTCGAAAAGTTCATTTTGTATTACTGTAATGGCGCGTAGGTTTCGTAGGTTTTGAAAATGCCTGTTCCAGAGCAAAGACTTATGTCAACATAATGTCGCTTAATTACGTGGATTCCTAGCACGTTACTGTTGATGACGTCAATTTTTGCCCAGTCTAGAATGTGTATATGTAAAGTACATAAGCCGTGAATCAACAGCACATTAATTGCATGATAAAAACATGGGTTTTTGCGGGCTAAACTTAGCTGTAAATTGCGTGTGACGCGGCTCTTAATGCAATAATGATAGCTCTTTCAAGCAAGCGACTGTGTGATCCTCATGAAGTGACGTCACAAATCATATAACATTACGACACGAAGTGATAACGTCTTGTGCCAATTGCAAAGTGACACGTGCATCGTCGCGCCTTTTAAAGAAGCAATCACAAATCACGTATTGCCTGGATTGCCAAGATATTTTGAAAAGAAAGTAATTGGTTATTATTGCGTAGAATACCATGCCAGACGTTATTAACAGCCATGTTTAAACCGACAAAACCCCATGTATTAATAAGGCGATTCACGTCCTGTTGATGCACGGCTTTTCTACTTTACAAATACGCATTCTAGGCCGTCACAAAAACTGACGTCATCAACAGTAAAGTGCGTAGAAATTAACGTTATTTAGTGACGTTAGGATGACGTAGGCTTTGCTCTGGAACAGGCTTTTTTCAAAACCTACGAATCCTTCATGCTTTTGCGCGTCATTATATACTGAGGGAAAAAAGTTTAGCAATTATTTATAATGGGATTTCCCATAGGCGATCTTTGAAGCATTAAATTTTTTTAATTGGCAGGTTCGCAAACATGTCAGTTGTTTGAAAATGACCTAATGGCTACCCGCAAGTGGTCAAAAGAAACAAAATCCGACTTCATAGTGAGGATTTGATCCGCTGAGCATTTTAATTTCAAACGTAATTCATTTGAAAGGGAGGTTATTTGGAGAAATTCGATATTCAACTAAAAACTGTACGAAAAGAGTGTACATAACATTCAGTTTTAAACCGTTTTTCACTTTTTTGCTTTTGGATCTAAACATTTGACAGAAAAATGAAACTTTGAGTCGAAAACTATTCGCACTTTTGCCTAATAAGCTGTTTTACTAAGGGGGAATAAAATCAGACTTTACATTATGTGAAATGTCAATCTGGTACTGTCATCGTACTTGTGAATGTTTGTCAACATTATTTGTGACACTTTGAATTTAAAAGTCCTATTCCTTCTAAACTGTGAATCTCCAAAGTATATTGCTAAACTTTTTCCCCTCAGTATAGTCTACAAAATGAACTTTTCGAAGCGTTTTTCAAAAGTTTTCAAGAAAAAAAACGACTTTTGCTATAATAGCGATCAAATATGGTTTTCTGATTCACTAACATTTGCTAGACCCCTTGGGGTCTTTCAGGCTCGGGTTTCGACACCACCCTCGGAGTCCAGCAGATGTTAATGCATAGAAAAACATGTTTGACCCCTATTTTGAAGTTTTTTTGATTGTGTAATATTGATCTACAGACTGAAAGGGAGTGATGGTTGTTTCGAATAAGAGATAAGTGCTTTTTCACATATGCAAAATGAACATTTTTTCTATTAATTGTATGATTTTATTATGACACTTATCGCATAGTCATGAAAACAGACTTGTCACTTATTCTCTTACAACAATCACCCCTTTCAGCCTGTAGATCAATATTACATAATCAAAACAACTTCAATATAGCAAACAAACATAGTTTTCTGATACACAACCATCTGCTAGACCCCTTGGGGTCGTTAAAGCCCTCGCCGTTCAGGCTCGTGTTTCAACACCACCCTCGGGGTCCAGCAGATGTTAATATGCAAAGAAAAACATGTTTGACACATATATTGAAGTTGTTTTGATTGTGTAATATTGATCTACAGACTGAAAGGTTTTTCAAATAAGAGATAAGCGCTTTATCACATATGCAAAATGAACAACTTTTCTAGTAAATGTATGATTATATTATGACACTTATCGCATAGTCATAAAATATCAAAATAAACTTGCATACGCAGCATCCATCAAGTAAATAGTCTGACAGACCTCGATACTTGACTTCTTAAGATATTTGGGCACGTGAGAGCTTTCTGTTGGGAATGAAATAAATAGAATACAAGGATATCATACGTTGGCTCAAATATATTATTATTATTATTAGGCATTTTGTAGTTATTATCATTAATTATTATTATTATTATTATTATTATTATTATTATTATTATTATTATTATTATTTAACTAACAAATGAAATAAATGACTTACTTATACGTCAACCACCGTGTGTTATTAGCAAGAAATTGGACATGTGGCTTCAAATTTCTTTTTTATATCCATACCGCACACGTGTTACAAATAATATGATACCATAACATCAAGTGAAATCACACCCTACCCAACATTGATAATAGGTTTTTTATTGCCTCTAACAACAGGACAGGTCTGCACTATATGTTGCAGTCGATATCCATTACTGTGGCGGCATCCTTACATGTAACTGTAACTAGTCCGATTCGTACTCATTGGTAAATTTTGATCACCTGAGCTACAGGTTCAAGGTGAACCTTTGTGATAGGCCTTAATTATGCATCGGTCATTCGTGGTCCGTTAACGTTAACTTTGAAACTCCTTCTGAACCACTGGTAGGCACGGAACTTTCAACTTTTAAGCTCAAGATAATCCCTTAAGAAAATATTTCGTACCAATTAGAGGGTTGTGTTATTGTAATAACCATAAAAAGCCCTCAAAATATATCAATGCCAGTTTCGAGTTAAAATTTAAGATTTTATCATTAGTGGCTGGGGTACCTGGAAAATAGAAACCATGATTTTTAACAAAATATGCTAATATATTTCACATTTGCTTTTAGTATATGCTAAATTTGGGTGCAATCAGTAATCTAATTCGTGATAAAGAGTAGGGATGAACCCACTCATATCTCAACAGCAACTCATCCTAGAGTACTAAACTTTTTATAAAGTGAATGCCTACTCTCAGCCAAATTGCAAAGCGTCCACGTGTTTCGACCAAGGATAGTTCAATAAATCAGTAAGTGACGATCATTATAACAGTACCGTGGCTTTTCTCCATTTATTATTGACCTCTGTGTATCATTTCGTAAACTTTTAACGACAAATGTAAAAATACGATGGATTAAACATATAGACACTTAAACTAAAAAGTCATAAGATAAGACTTATTTGATTCATTTTTTACTAAGAAAGACAGCAAGGATCAGGAATTGATACAAAAAGTACCACACCTGTCCCGATACCAAATGGGAAAGTAATAATATCAAAATAAGCATCACAAAGAAGAGCCAAGAGGTCAACCCTTTCCCTTCAGGTGACCGCAGGGCAGCAATGAACAGACGCGAAAGCATGACAAACACAAGACATAAATAACACAAATGATCGACAAAAGAAGTCCCGCCTTGAAACTTTCAGTAAAAATATTTTATTGGAGGGCTTAAACAGGTTTCACGGCGCGCCAACCTCACCCTTAGTTCAGATGTGGATCAAGAAACTTAGATGTTTTAAATGTCAAAATATGCAAGAGCAAGCACAACAATTAATGCTTGCCTTGATATTTAGTTATAAAAATATACATCTTTGTTAAATTTCATTAAAATTCAAACACAAATTTTAACAAAGAAAGGCCAACCTATAACATATATTTGTGCAATTGTGGATATCATTTTGAATATTTGAATTGAATCATGTGCATGTTCATGAACTGGAAAATATGTCTTTGCATTAAGTAGGTACCATATTTGCCACTCTAGGAAATTAACAGCTGAGATATGTGTAATTTTGTAGAATTACTCCTTTAGCTAGTTTGCAAAATGTTCTGTCATTTCGGTTTTTCTTTCATTATTATTGATGTATACGACAATAAGATAGTTTGCACATTAAACCTATGAGTAAAAGACTTATGTCACAGCATCAATTTGGAGCCAACTTGGTTTTCTTTAGCTCTGACTAATCTGAGGCCAAAAATATGAGTTTATTTTTCTTTCTGTTTTTGCTCATTATTTTGTTGGAACAGTAGCGTTCTCCGTAAAGGTATTATATGTTATGCTTATGTATTAAATTTCACCATTGCTATGGTAATATGCAATGTTAAATTAAGGGGAATTTTATGGAGAAAATGACGCGTTGGGCTAAATGTGTTTGAAATACATTTGAGTTGATGTAAGCTGCCCAGGCCTAAAGATTTTATTCACTATTTTAGCTCTTGTGGCCAGTTTGTTCTACGTAGTAAAGCCATCTGTGTATTATTGGTGTAAAACTTGTCTTAAGCGCCACTCATAATAAAGACCAAGACTGGTTAAGACTGATTATCGGTTAATGCAGGTCAAAAGTATTGCAGAGTTACAGAGAGCATTCTGCAATAAGTTTGACCTTCATAAATCTAATATTTAACTTTAAGGCTTTTGTTTTTGTTATTTTTGAGTGTCAGTTTAAAACTGTTTCTGAATTATCTGTGTAGTAAAACCAGTTGTGTATACACTAAAACCTGTTTTAATCCATCTCTCAAAAGATGACCCCAAATTTCCTTTTAAGACCGATTATTGCTTATTGCAGGTCGTAAGTATTGCAGAATGCTTTGGTAGTGCATGCTGTAATACTTTCGACCTGCACTAAGCTACCACCTGTCTTTGGGACCTTTGTGTTGTCTATTTTTGAATGGAAGCTTAAGACTGGTTTAGCTGTATTTGGTAGTGGGGGCATATAGGGAAACTAGCTGACTGACCACATTCTTCATATTACAAACTCTTTTAAACATGATTTGTTATTTATTGCCAGAATAAAGAATAGATAAGAAGGTGAATAGTTTTAAACAGACGTCATCAGTCGAGTGTCAACTTGTATCATCTCTTTCCATTCAGGTCTTCTAATCTGTAAGAAACATAACAGAAATATAAGATCATAGCTGTTGCTTGTTATTTGAATATGTATAATAGGTCGACCAACTTATGCTTGTTACTTGCGAATGCTTGGTGTTCCAACTTTGTTTGTTAAATGCGTATGATTCGTATGATTGATGTACCAACTAATGCTTGTTAAATGTGTTTTCTTGTTTAACCAACTAATTTTGTTAAATGTGTATGCTTGTTGTTCCAACTCATAGGTTTTCAATGTGTAAGCTTGGTGTGCTAGCTAAAACATGTTTAATGCGTTTGCTTGGTGTACAAACTAATGCTTGCAAACTGCGTATGCTTGATGAACCAATTAATTCTTGTTAAGTGTGTATGCTTGGTTTACCAGCTTATGCTTGCTAGATGGGTCTGTTTGGTGTACCAACTTATGTTTGATAAATGTGCATGCTTGGTGAATTAATTGAACTAATACGTTAGTTGAGCTTTCGTATCTATTCTATAATATAGTAATTTTTAGTGGCGAGTGTTTGGGGGCAGATCTAAAATTTTGAGAACATTTATTTTCCTGTAAAAAATGATGACTAGACACTGAATTCTGGATGGGTAGCGTTGTGTTTTTACAAGGTAGGGTAGTCCATATAAGTAGTTTCAATGAAATATACAGCTTTTTGGATTCAGGAGGGGGCTGGGGTCCAGCCCACTCTGGATCCCCGCATGGTCCAAGCATAATGTCATTCATGACATTACCATGACCTACACGTATACCAAATGCCATTAAAATCCCTTATGTTTTACGAATCCTTTGAGACTCCTTTCAGCTGTTTTTTTCATAAATTAAGCAGAAAATTTAATACAATAAACGTGTATCACCTTTCTGTTTTAATTTAATATTGTAACAGGCGTGAATTATTTCATTTTATTGCAATCTTATATCGATAGTTCTTGTCAGTGCACATTGGTCCATAAATTGAGAGTATCATTTTTTCAATATCATTGTCAAGCACGACTAAAGCATTTCACACCGTTAAAAAGTAACAATCGAGACCGCTCTTAACAATAGACGAACGCGGATCCAAAATCGCCAGAAGCAGCGTTTCCATTGTCATTTGTCGCCTGTGTGTATTCTATCCTGAATGCTTTTTTCATATAATCTTTGTTTCATTTTCATTTTTCTTTTTGATCTGTCACAAATAGTCAAATCTTTCCTATAAAATTTGGGCCTGCACATGATAGTTTGGTACTCATCGCATAAACGCAAAAGTCTCCTTTAAACCATCTTAATCTTTAAGAAGTTAAGTGAAACGCCGCCCTGGCTGTCGTATAAAGTGGAGATTGAGGTATAGTGTTTGGATTGAGACTTCATATCAATCTGCGTACACTAATCTGCGCATGTGCAGGTACGGCTGAGTCTTCATGGTTCGAATATACAATAATCAAACCAACTTATCATGTACTGGCCCATGGTTACGTTAAAATGGAAATCTGTGTATAACATTTAGTATTTTTTGTAATAAATAAATAAATACTATTTTACATGAAATGCGACTTAATCGGTCTCGACGCATGAAAACCTTACTATACTGCATGCTATCAACACACGTGCAGACCAGACTGCATATCAGGGCCTTAGTAATTTGCTCTTTATATAGTTAAAAAGCGTAGCTATAACTTCACGAAAAGCTTCACCAAATCAATCATCTAGCTATTCCCTGTAGCTGAGCATACTGGTTTAAGTCTAACTTGGTTGTAAACAAGTTCCTGCCGAAATCTCGGTTCGTTCTGGCGTTAAACGGTAATATATTATATTTGATATGTACCATCAATATTCTTGATAATGACCATAATGATATCAAATGTATTTTCAATTATTTGTGGCATATGAAAACTGCTCATTTTTCTCGAGCATGTGGTGCCTTAAATAGGATTGATGAACACGTTTTATCACAAATCCTGTCCTCCGTCCCATAAACTATATGTGCCCACTCGTAAATCAGAATCAAATGCGAAACATAACAGTTAAATTTGCTTATGTGTCCTGATGAAGTAACTGAGAAACCTTACAATAAAATGCAATATTAGTATACATATCCAAAACATGTAATCAGACCAGAAATATTATTGCTGACACGTCAAACCGAACAGATGCCACAATTTTATTATAGGTGGTTCAACTTTTAATTAGAAACTTATACTATAAATCCTACAATCGAGGATAGAAGAAACAGATTGTAAGAAACGTATAGTAAATCTGTCGTAATCGGTGACTAGATAGAAGACCAAAAATAGTAAGTGAGTATGATCAGGAAATACCACAATCACAAACTGCAGACAACCCCGTGGCACCGCGAGGAAGAGCCGCCCAACCATCACGAGACACCAGGTAGACAAATTAAGCAAAGCAACCAGCTCTCTCTTCCCCATCAAGATGATTGCAATACTAGAATGGACATAAAGTAACGTACAACAAAACATAGAACAATTACAGACTCCCACAATGGGAGTAACAATAAACAAAAAGTCAACAACAACAGAACCACCGCCTTAGAACGGACAGTAGCCTAAGCCACCGGGGGGCTTAAATGCATTTTACTGGTACCGAATCTTCGCCCTAGATTCTGCTGTTGTTGAAGTACAAGAAATGTTCAGATCGCATGGAGGCCATCTAACTAATGCAATGTATCATCATGGAGAAACACTCTAATCAAATTAACACACCATGATGAAACAAAGAAAAGGGCTCATGACTCACAGATAGTCAGAGCTAAAGAAAACCTCAAGTTGAGCCATGGTGGGTCCAGCTACAAAACTTGATTTTACAAGACTGATAATTTCTTTAATGCAGGTCAAAAGTTTTGCAGAATGCTCCAAATCCAGTAAGGCATATATACTTAAACTTTGATAAGGATCACGCATAGAGTTTCAAAGAGCTAAATGCAATAAAAATATCCATAATATTTGGTGTTTTTCTTTAATCCAGAGGTAATTGCAATGGCATCAAGCTACAGATTCAAGTGCAAATCATACACTGGATTGTCCAGCATATTGGATTGAAAAACGCAAACCATAGATTTCCTTTTACAGAAAGTGCGTAATTTACATGTACAACATCTTGTCATACCAAGGGTTGCGATTCGCTATCTTAACCCTTGGCCTCACAATGATACTTTCTTCCGATTGAGTACGTCATAAGACAAAAATAGAAACAATTAATATGATCAATCACAAAGCGGTGCAAAAAATCGATAAACACAAAGCCTCCAGATAAGACGGCGTAATTAATTTACATTCAGTTTTCTTATTTAACAACTAAAGTAAACGTTTAATGTGCTCAAAAGAACTGTCACATTAAGATGGTTATTTTGAGCACCCATAACATAATTTTGAACTGAAGGATAGATGAAATATAAATAATACTACGACCAAAATCTTTGCTTATCTGGACTTACGGAGACTTAACAGGCGGTGGTCATTAGATGCCGATAAACTGCTACGTTTAGAAGGAATTATCGAAAAAATCCTTCCTGGCGTTTTCATTGGTCGATTAGTCTGCGCTAATAATAAATTTTGAGGGTCGTGAGGTGAAGGGTTTGTCGAAAGGTAGATTCGACGAAACCTTCGCTGGTGAAGATGCATGTACAAATGATGATTATATTGTTCAGAACACATTTTATGTTTCCGATTTTTTCAAATAAGAGAGATTTAGGTGGTATTTCGAAAATGTAACATTTCGCATTTACCGATCCATGGCATACATGGGGCCGTCTAGTGAGTGATTTGCACAAAAGCTGTAGCCAATTGAATTTTCAATAAATACTGAAACTTCCGTTGAACTTGAAGAAAAACGCTGAAAGTTATCCAGTGTTAGAGGGGTAGCCTCAGTGCATTGAACCCAATGGAAGTCTTTAAAGAGATTCTTATGGTTTAATACCTACCTTCCTTCGCTTCACAACCAATCGTTTTTGCACAGAAACTAATTTTTTGCCAAATTAATCACATATTTTGTTGAAATGTATAAAATCTATTAAGTAAAACCATGAAGTAAATCCGTGAAGTGGTCAATGGAGCTATTCCAAGGAAAGAGGTGGGGCGACTATAAGTAGGCCATAGATCACATATTACAATTATAAAGAAGTAAGTGGTTCACTCGCTGCGCTCGTTCCCACTTAATTCCTTTATAATTGTAATATATACCTATCAAAGCTTGATGGAAACGTATTCACTAAAACTGATTTTTGGAGATACAAAAAAAAAAAATATATATATAGATAATGGATCTACTAGGTGAGTATCTTTTGATATCAAGTTTACCAGGCAGGGCTTTGAGAAGGCTTGTTGACATCGCGAGGCTTGTAATGAATACAATAAATCAAAAAGTTCTAACCTGCCATATATATATGCTTTAAGCACTATATCAATTTCATTTGCATTGCCGAATAGGCAAGCATATCAGTAAACTGCTAAGCAAAATTCATCAAATTGTATCCGGGAGGCTCTGCCGAATACACGTACTTATCCTCAATTTCAAATTCTTGAGAATTTGCATTGGATGGTGGGTATTTTTGACACTTTGGCCAATAGCGACGTCTCATGCAGATGAAGTACTGATTTCAGCACTTTAGTGTTCAATTTTAGTTTGGCTTTTGAAATAAAAAGGTTTTGCGTGTGAAAGGGGGTATTTCAAAAAGTCAAGACTCACAAATTGTGCCAAAAGGCGAATGAAAATGGGGGTATCACTATTCAAATTGGCATCCTGCATGTACTGTTGAACAGTTAGTCAATATCTATACTGTCTAGGGTACCTGACACGTCTGGTTATTTCAAGATGCAAAAAGAGTAGTCATGTCATTCTGCGTTTGAAGGAAATTAATTAAATGCAGGTGGCTGGTTAGAACCTTGTCTACTATATATATATATCCTGAAACGAATAATGTACATGCGAATCCAGAGTAAAACGTATTATATGTTTGCTCTTTCTGGCATATACGACGTTAAATGTATTTTGTTAAATATTTCCATGAACTATAATAATTGTGGGTGCTTATTTGTAGGACTGTCATGTCTGTCTGAGACACATGCTGATCAGGGGAAAATAGCATGCTCTTTCTGGGAGAAAAAATAGCAATACAAATACCACTATTATCTAGTGATACCTTTTTGCTTGTATAATCAATGCTCATATTAACCAAATCAAAGATTATTTATGTTGGAAAGTAAACACAGTTAGTATCTTACCTATGCACACAAGCCATTGTCACATCTCTGTCCATGTTCACACTTGCTACATGCTTTCCCCTTCAGATACGGATATTCACTAATATTGTTGCCTCTGTAAATAAATAGTTTTTGTCAAAATCATGGATTATTTTGTAATATTCCAGGTCCTTAATAAGCAAATCACTTACACAGTTTTAGATAAACAAAAAAATTCAGCGTAAAATTGTAACTTTTTTTACTCATAATTTTAGCATATGTTTTGGGTGCTCAAAAGAACCGTCTCATTGAGACGGTTCTTTTGAGTACCCACAACTTATGTTTTGGTTGAGGAATTAGTTTTTTTCTGTTACGCACTATTAATTGAATCCCATAACACGGATGTTTTGCCAATATGGGTTAAATCAGACTTCTTAAGAAAGTCCAGCCATTGGCCAAATTCGATATAGCAGCATTTCATATAGAGCATAATTATGGCAAACAGTAAATACCCTAATAAGAAACCGCGTTTTGCGGTGTCTCAACTGGGTCTATGCTGCTTGTAAATGTTCCCCATTTTGGATAATTCGCCTGATGCATTAAACATTAGGCCAGCTGCGCCCCTGCTTTACTGTATAGTAAAAGTTTACAACAATACAAATCAAGAGAACACAGTTCTAATTCAAATAATTCAAATAACGATAGAATACTCATATATACCCCAGAGTGCCATCTTTTTGCCATTCTGACTCGGTATCATTGTTAACTAGTTATATATGTTAGGGACCCAGCTTCAAATATTACTATACATTGCTTTTTCATGTATTGGTAAGTCAATTGAGTGTAATTGGCCTTTGTCCACTTAAAAGTATTACATGCTATTAATATGAAACTAACAAAGTCAAAAATGCTAGAATGCAGTGTACTATACGCACAGCACATTCAAATAGAAAATGCAGCATCAATAATTTTGTTTAGTATGCTTGAGCATGCTAAAATGTATGATTGGTGACAATTATGCTTATTATAAAAACAAATATGCCAACAACAGAGTGTTTTATGTGCAAGAGTGAAATAGTTCTCAAGAAGCATTTCTTTTTTGTGTAGTAAACTTGAGCCTCCACCAATCGTATGCCCAATGTGTTTAACTCTTCAACGGCAGAATTGAGAGGGCACATATTGTCCTTTAAGAAAATATAATTTTCGTCATGTTATACCTTTGAGTAAAACGAAGTCGATTAAGGAGGGATATTTCAGCTCAGTCTGCAGCCTAAATATAGGCCCAGCCAACTATAAGCATCAGTCACCAACCAACGGATTAAAGCTTTACGTAAATGCTCATATAACCAAACCAAAGAGTATCGTTTTAGAATATAAACGTAGATGTAGTTAGGACCTTTTTGCTTGTGAAACAAATGCTCATATGAACAAACCAAAGATGATCTTTTTAGAAAATAAATGTAGTAAGGTCGTTTTTGCTTATGTTACCAAAGCTCATGTAACCACATACGTGTATCCTGACAATATATACTTATGGACTTTGAAAACCCGTCACCAGACTAAATCTTCTATTGCCCTAGCACTAAGGATGAAAGATAGATAAATTCTATTACATTCCATAGTCTGTTAAGCTTTTAGTGAGCCCTAGAAAATTCATGGTTGTAAAGTTAATTAAAGGTATTGAAATAACGGCTTTTATGAACCAGGGGTAGGCAATTTCGAAGGACACCATATCAGCAGCAAGTTAACCCTCTTTAGCTTTGTTCCTGACTCAACAGATATGTGTCCTATGCTTCTTTGATGGTTACACACTTATATTTAAACGATTCAAAATGTATTGACAGTACGTTATGCTTAAATTATTGCCCATTTTAAGATGCCAACATACCCCACCCACTCTGATTACTACAGTTTAGCGATACAGTTCAACATATTGAATCTTTCATTTTTTTTAATTATTTTCGTTCGGTTTTGTTTGCAGGGCCAAAGGCCATTTACAAATGACAGATTCTAAATTAAATTACACCTGGAACCACGTTTCATTTACATTGTGCAAGTGACGTTAACGTAAGTTTTGAAGACGTTCTCAATCACGTGGCAAAATATTTCCTGACATGCTTTACATTAAATCGTAATCGCCATATGATTGTAAGTAGTCAATGTCAAAATTGCGAGTATACATAAAGGTAACTTATGTATACTTTTTTTCAAAATGAGCTGTAAACTGATGTTTTAATTTGACGTTTAGTGTTATCAATTACTATTGATTAGAAAAAGTTAATAAACTGCATGACTGTTATTGGCATCATAAACGCTACATTGTAAACCAAAAATAACCAAAAAGCATCTGCTAGACTTTGCAGAATAGCACTGGATGCTGGATGCTACCATGTGACGTCACCAGCAACGTCACGGTATGATACAGTCCAATTAACGACTGATCCATACCAATTTTGAGTTGTACATTAATAGCTGCAAGAAGCTCTTCAATCGCATTTACCATTTGTGAGAAAATTGCAAAATTATTGTAATGCGTTTTCAAAGTCCTCTTGTATATTTATTTATCTTTATTTAAAGCTGCATAGTCTGTAACTTTTGATCTTTAATTTTAAAAATAATGTTTTTATTTTTCAAGAACACAGTAAAAATACTCAAATTCAGGTAAACATTTTACCATTTTCGTAAATCTTAACAAGGTATCACTATCAAAACAACTGCATTTATGTTAAAATTCAACGGTCTAGAATTATTGGAGGGACGCAAATAATTACCAACAAGAGAAAAACACACCTATTTGATGAGATAATTCACTTTTCCATGCAGTTTTCAGCTGTACTGAACATTTTTATTGTGAAAACATAGCTTAATTCTACTTTTACAAATGATTTAAAAAGAGAATAAAATTTTTCGAAAAATGTTCATAGTTACAGAGTATGCAGCTTTAAAAAGGAAAGCACATTTAGCGATCAACGCTAGTCTACCATGCGTCCCTCTAAATCATATTTACATATATACACACGTTAAATATATGATAAAACATACAATAATAACGAGCGTATAAAACATGTGGCAGCATTTGGTCATGTTAATACAATGTACACCCAGACGTAAAAACTGATAAAAGAACATTAAAAAATGATTTAAAACTCCATGGTAAAAGTTAAAATCATTCATGAGGATATAAACTGTTTGACTTGCGTCTTAAAACAACTTAAGGAAGACGCCTTTTTTTTGGTAACCTCAGGTAGCTGATTCCACAATCGTGGTGCAGTACACGAGAACGAGCCATCAAATATTGCTGTTTATCGATCTGGGTACCGCTAAAGAGCCGTTAAAAGTTGACCTTAGCGTTCGGTTATGAGTTTCTGACATAGGAATTAGTAGTTCAGATATATATAAAGGCGTGAAATTATTAAGCGCCTTATAACATATATGTAAGCACAGCCTCATTATAGCTTTGTCGTTTTTTCTATGGTTGGCCATCCTAAAGCATTGAACCTATCAGAAGAGGCTGTATCGTAAGGTGCATTCAAAATGATTCGTGCTGCTCGTTTTTGAAGTCTTGAGAGTCTTTCTAAGTTACTTCTTGACGTGATACCCCAGGCACTTGAGCCATAGTCAATCAACGGTAGAATATACCCTTGATAGAACATTTTTGGGGCTTCAGTTGGGATATATGTGGAAAGTTGCCTCAATAGTGAAATTTTGGATGAGATATTGGCGCAAAGGTGGTCAGTATGATCTGCCCAGCGAAGATTTACGTCAATGTGGATACCAAGTAATTTCTGTTTTAAACGTCATTAATTTTGCTGGCATCAATGCAAATGTTTAAAGGTAGACTATTTTTTGTTCTGTGTTGTGTTCCTACGATCATACATGTAGTTTTATCATAGTTTATTTCCATTGCCATCTTGTTGTAACTTGGTGTTTGGTGTTTTTCCATGTGTATGGACCGTCGCATCATCTGCGTAGTAGTCACTGTCACAGTGTTTCATATATAAATGCAAATCATTTAGAAACATTAAAATTAATGTAGGCCCTAAGATAGATCCTTGAGGGACGCCCGAGCCTAGACGTACCAGTATTACTTTCCATTACTTGATGACGATCCATGACGTATGAAGCAACTAACTTAAGAGTAGAATCTCTGAATTTATAAATTGAAAGTTCCTTTATAAGGATAGAATGGTCGATTAGGTCGATCTAGAAAGAGGGTGCCTACGATATGCCCTTTGTCGATACAGCTCATCCATTGGTCGATTAATTTGATTAATGCTGTTTGACAGCTGTGTTTAGGTCGGAATCCAGACTGTTTTTTTGTGTATTTAAAAAACCCATTAGCTGTCATATATTATGAAGTCGCGTCTGGGAGTGAAATAACGCCATGCAATAAAATCGATAAACCACTAGTGGTTTACATATTTACGCGAACGTTATGACGTCCATAACAACGTTGTCGACCGATGCGCAGGCTAGTATGGACATTTGTTGCTAACATGCAAAATAATCAGATTTTCTTGAGCCTAGGCCGATGTGTATACTTACGCTGGGTCATACCAACAAGCAAAGAACCATGCATTGTCAATAACGCTTTTCCACATTTTCAGTTTGGGGCATTTCTTCATTGCACAGCCAATTTCCTTTGTCCTGTACCATATCTCCTGAAATAAATAAAGATAGATTGATTAGGAGAGCAGAATACCACAGCGAGGAACAAAATAACTAATTTGACAGACTTTATAAACGCATCACTAACTTCCCTTTATATATTTCAAAAGATAATCGAATGCAAACTTAGAAGGCTGATCATCCAAAATTTAGTTTGAGTTGTACAACTAAACTTGACGACGTCATGGTACAAACAGATGAACGTCAACTAAGCATGCAAAGCTTATCACAGACCTGGCAATCATTAAGAGGTATTTCTAAATCAGTAACAAATACATGAAAGTCATGTTTCTTGATTTAACCGCCCCGATAGCTCAGTTGGTAGAGCGTCTGCTTTCAGAGTGGGACGTTGCGGGTTTCAATCCGGCGGGAACACCATACCAAAGGTGTAAAAATGGTACTAGCAGCTCCCTTTCTGACGTTCGCATAAAAAGGGGTTGTGAAAGGAAGATAGAGTAAGGCAGGTAAGTATCTGTTAAATATATTGCTATGTCGCAGAATAGCTCGTGAGCTAATGTTGTCTGTTTCATTATAAGCGACGTTAATTAAGGCTTATATATCTTTATCTTTGATTTAAAGAAGTAGGGAATATTTCACTGATAACATTTTGTCGCATGAAACAGCTGACACCTATCTCCAAAGGTTTTCATTTTTATGCTTTAAATCCATTTTAATTGCACAAGTTTTTATTCGTTACTTACAAACGAACACTCTTTAACATACAATCGAAATGATTGTGTTGCATTCTTTTTCGAGACATATATTGAAGCTGCAATCAAAGTGTTGTGTTTTTAAAGTCTGTCAGTATATATAGTATCATGTAACTTGTGTATTCTTGATTAGATTAGAGCCATTGTCTTGATGATCTAAGCAATGTTAACAAGGAAGACTTACAACAAAATGATTTTAGTGAATCGCCAAATGAGCAAACCAGTGAAAGCAATAATGGAACAGATGATGTTGACAATCGATGAGTTTGGACACAATATCAATCCAAATGGTGAATATAAAGTGTGCACCCTGCTTGTTGACGCAACGTACCACTGTGAACTGACAGTTATGGTTAGCCCGACAACCACGAAATCCAGATACAGTAAAACCTGTGTAAAACGGCCACTCTAAAATGGTTGTCAAGACTAACTATCGTTAAATGCAGGTCAAAAAGTATTAAGGGGAGCATTCTGCAATACTTTCGAGCTACCATTTGTACTTAAGATCATTGTTTGGTCTATTTTGAGTGGCCGTTTTACATAGGTCTTACTGTATGCGTAATTCCAGATTGCTAAAATTAAGTTATAAAAGTTTTAAATGAAAATATTACATCGAACAAATGAGTGAGTGAGTGACATTCTTTTTAACGTCCAACCAACACCTAAGGTCATATGGAGACGGGTGTCATCTGACATACTGGAGGATCCAGGGATCGAACTAGGGACCCCTGGGTATAAGGCAAATGGTTTATCCACTACACCACGGCGGCTCCTTAACAGAACAAATGACCTGTATTTTCTATATACAATGTACATGTATTGTATATAAATGTTATGATACAACAACTGCCACCATGTGTGCATTATACTATAACTAAGTATGCGACTTATAAGCTTTCAGCTTTATTATTACCCATGCAATAAAGTGTACTGATTCTGAGTAAGGATATGTGACACTTTATGCCTTATACAAGAGGGTCCTGGAGCTCTGGATCGCTGACCAGAATCTGGCTCATTTGGGCCAGTGGTTAAGGAGATGTCCTTTAAGAAACTTTTAGCTCTGGTGGCCATTTTGTTCAGCGCAGCAGAACGGTTTGTGTATTTGTAGCAGAGGACATTATGAGGAACATGTCTGTGATTTTTTTTAATTTGGGCCAGTGGTTAAGGAGGAGATGTAATTTAGTGATATTTCTATGTGTTTGGCGGAGCAAATGGTTTGTGCTATTTTGGTAGAGGACATTAGGAGGATAATTTCTTTGCAATTATTTTGAATTTGAGCCAGTGTAAAGAAGGACATGCCGTTTAAAGATATTTCTATTTTAGCTCTGTTGGCCATTTTGTTCAGCGGAGCAAAACGGCTTGTGCAATTTCGGTAGAGGGCATTATGAGAAACATTCACGTGAAATTATTCTGAATTGGAGATGTAATTTAAACATATTTCTATTTATAGATCAGGCGGCCATTTTGTTCAACGGAGCAAAACCGTTTGTGCAATTGTGGTTGGAGTGCATTACGGGGAACATGCAAGTGAAATTATTTTTTGATTTGGCCTAGTGTTGCAGGAGGAGATATGATTTTTAAGATTTTTCTTAGAAAACTACACTTTAGCTATAGTGGCCATTTTATTCGACAGAGCAGAACCTTTTGTTGAACTTTGGTAGAGGGCATAATAGGAAACAGTCATGTATAATTATTTTAAGGCAGTGGCTATTGACAGCCGGCTGTCAGCAGCGAAATCGCTATTGCCAGCCGGCTGTCACCAGGGAATTCGCTATTGCCAGCCGGCTGTCACCAGCGATTTCGCTGCTGACAGCCAGTATAATTTGTGGATGATATTAGGGTTTTACATGTACAGCACTTATACATTTCATTTGTAGCTTCCATTCATTTGTACATTTAAACTATCAAATATCCAGTTCCTTAAATAAAAACTTGCTCAAATTAGGTTTTTAAAGTCTTCAATCAAACTGGAGAACAGTGTGGTTTCTGATCAGCTGCTGGCGTGTAAAATTTCCAAATAAGTTACTCGCCCTTCATATCCCCAATTTTTCTCTGAGATGCTGTATATTATAAAAGTACTACACAAATTGTCAAAACTTTTACTCGCCCTGTATAACATTTTACTCACAAATGCGAGCGGGCAAGTGGAATTTTACATCCCTGAGCTGACTTCATCAGAAGTGAACTGCTTGTGATCTACCATTGTTTAAAAAGGATAAGTCTGAGCTTAAATTATTTTTACTAAATACTGTTAATATGTGGTTTCTAAAGTATTAGTAGTATCATGTTCATCCAACCCTTTTGCATACAGAATGGTCAGTGCAAATTGCTTATTGAATTATTATTGAACAATAGAAAGAATATGTGAACTAACTTCCTGCTATGGAGGTAAAAAAAAATCGCTTTATATTCTAATTAATCTTTAAGATTCTAAAGCCTTTACCCCAACAAAATGAAAAGGTTTTAGTATAGTTGCGAGTAAGGATGAGTGAGCAATTAAGACCACTAGCCACACAGTGCGAGTTGGCCCCTAGAAAAATTGAAGCCTGCAAACATGCATGGATACATTGCTAGGAGATGGTTAAGAGTTTATTAGTTTTTGGTGACATTGACCTTATTTTCAAGGTCACACCAGAACTTAGAATGTCAAAGTTTCGCCAAAACAGGGTTTCAATATGTTATCATTTGACTAGTTAAACTTTGTTATGCCCCCAAAGCTGACTGTGGGGGCATATAATTTTATGCCCCCAAAATTGACTTTGGGGCATAGTTGTTTAAGTGTCTGTGCGTGCGTAAGTGTGTGTCTGCCCATGTCCGAAGCATATCCTATATTATTTGTGGTAGGAATCCCAAATTCAGTGTGTGAATTCATCTTGGGGGTCTCTGAGTGTTGCATTATTTTTTCGGCTCATTGTGACCTTGACCTCTGGATTAAGTTCTTGAAAAATTATGTCCGGAGCATATCTCATATATTAGGCCTAAATGAAATATATGTGTTGTTCCTGTTGCATACCAACAAAAGTTAGGGTAGGTAGGTAGGGAAATTATTAAATTTTGTTATAATATTTAACAAAGAAAATAGTGACAAAATCTGAAAAAGTGCCCATTTTAGGTATTTTTTCTCTTCAGACCATTTTAATATTTAGGGTAGGGTTAAAAAATTAGAATAGGTAGGCAACAGGAACCACACATACATTTCATTTAAGCCTTATTTGACGTAGGAATCCCAAATTCGGTGTGTGGATACATCTTGGTACCCCGGAGTGTCTTGTACTACCTTCAGGTCACTAGTTAGCTGTCACCTTGACCTCTGGCCTCAATTTTAGAAAAATCATGTCCGGAGCATATCTCCTATATTATTTGTGGTAGAAATCCCAAATTCAGTGAGTGAACACACCTTGGGGTCTAGGACTGTCACATACTATTTTAGGGTCACTTTGACCTCTGGCCTCAGTTCTAGAAGAATTGTGTCCTGTGCATATCTCCTATATTACTTCAGGTAGGAATCCCAAATTTGGTGCTTTTGGGGTCACCGTGTGTTGTGTACTGTTTTGGGGTCACTGTGACCTTGACCTCTGGTCTCAGGTCTAGAAAAAAAGGTCTTTAGTTAAGAGTGCGTAACAGAAAACAATTTTCTTATTTCTCAACCAAAACATATGTTGTGGGTACTCAAAAGAACCGTCCCAATTAGACGGTTCTTTTGAGTACCCAAAACATTTGCTTAAGATATGGTTGGTAATGAATTATTTACAATTTTACACTGAAAATTTTTGTTTACCTAAACCTATGGTTGGGAGCATATCTCCTATTTTATTTGAGGTAGGAATCCCAAATTTAGTGTGTGGATACATCTTGGGGGTGCGGACTGTTACACATTGTTTTCAGATCAAGGTGTATTTTCAGATCACCTTGATCTGGACCTTTGACCTCAGTTCTTGAAATATCTTGTCTTTTGGGGCAAAATGTAGAGTTGATAATATTTTGGTGACCTTGATTGAATTTTCAAGGTCACCATCCTCTAAAGTTTTATCTTATGAGCAAGTGGTTGGATTTTCACCAAACTTGCATAGATACATTGTTTGGAAGGGAAAAAGAATAAATAAGATTTTGGTGACCCTGACCTTGTTTCCATGGTCACACCAGCACTTTGTAATTTCAAATGTTAACCAAAATTGTGTTTCCGCATGATATCTCTTGAAATATATGATGGATTTCAACCGCTTTGTATACAGGTATATAATCAATTTATCAATGTAGGGCAACAATTAGCTGATTAAAATTTGTGTAATCATGCTTGCCAACTCAGATTTAAGGTTGGAGACACGGTTTTCATCTGCCAACTAAACGTTTTCTTCTTTTGTGACTGGAATCATTTAACCCTAACCATAATATATATTTAACTTGGATGGAAGAGTCTATCAGATTCAAAATATTTTTCCCACATGTACATGTATACTCTTTTCCATGAACTCCCTCTCGAGAAGCAATTGGACCCCCTCAGTAAAATAAGCCAATGACAAAGAACTGAAAAAAAGTTGTTAGGGTCTTCAGTGTTCAAGAATTTCATTTTTGCCCCAAACTCATTGATCAGTTACTTTAAACCGAAGCCACTATGCTCATGACAATTTCCACCATTCCTCCAAGGAATAGGATTGCAAATATGTACATGTGCTACTATTATAAAACAGATTTGTGAGGAGTGTTGCGTTTTTGGTCACTGTGACCCTGATCTTTGACCTCGTTTCTAGAATAATCCTGTACGGAGCATTTGAGGTAGGAATCCAAAAATTGGTGTGTAGATGCATCTTGGGATGGCGGAGTGTTGTGTATCATTTTGGGTCACTGTGACCTTGTTGACCCTGACCTCTGACCTCATTTCTAGAATTATTGTGTCTGGAGAATATCTCCTACATTATTTGAGGTACATGTAAGAATCCCAAATTTGGTGTGAGGGTGCATCTTGGGATGGCAGTGTCAACTGTGTCACAGACATGGGGTGAATTACTTTGGAAAGTAATGCATTGAATTAGCATTACTTGACAAAAATGTGTATTGGATTAGCATTACCATTACTAGATTTTGAAAAAAAAAATGCATTTAATTAGCATTATTTAAAAAGAAATGCATTTAATTAAGCATTACTTTCATTCACGTGAAACAGAATCGTACAATATTGTTAACTCTGAACATTTTTGATACATTGAACACATATATTTGAATGGGTGTTAAAGTTCAAAATTTCCAAAATCCTGAACTTTGGAAATACAAACCCATATAAAACTTGCAGTATGCCTGCAAAATATATATTAACAAATCCATGTTTAAATGATTGACTTTTGTAAACAATCCAAAAATGAATCCTACAAGCTAAACAAGCTGCCTAATTCAGTATTTTGAGGCTGACTTTCTGTGAAAAGTCAGCCTCAAAATACTGAATTCAGGAATAATCCTGAAAACTTTCCCCCATGTATATACTATGTACATATACGCTCATTTAGTATTTTATCTAAGACAGAAAAAATAAATTCTTTAATATTCTTAATTGTTTTTGGCCTTCCTCTTATGCGTGTGATGAGCCTGAAATAGGAAAAACCTGTCTTTGAGTATTCCAGTTTTATCTCACCTTTTTCTTTAGGTAAGCTAAACTTTCTGTTTGGAACTCCTAGTCATGAGTTTTAGTCAAAAGATTACTTTGGTTACAGTTTTATTTTTTAAAGAATATAATTCTCTCACGTCATTGGATTTAAAATTATTTCATGACCGACACTTCAGTCAAAATGCTGACCAAAAAACCCTTTGGATGCCATAATCAGATGCTGTAACCAGTAATAAGAGGACCCTATGATAAGGATTGATGGTGAAAATGTGGAAACAGTCAATGGTGAAGTGAATCAGTGTAGTTAAGTCCTCACCATATTGCAAAGGACATTTTACAAGCCAATCATTTATCACAGCATATAAAACAATAATTTTTCAATTATTTTTCAATTATTGTTTGATTTGATCCTTTAAACCAGTCAACAGTTTTTCAGTCATGTCAGGAAGGGTCTTCCTGGTTGAGCCAGTACTAAGCAGAGATTAATTGGCATTGCTCAAGGATGCAACACAGTGCCTCCAGTGAGACTAGAACCTGCAACCCCTCAATCTCGAGTCAAGCACTCTACCACTGAGCCACTGCACTCTTTGCAATAATAAATGTTCACACAATTATTTAAAGTAAGGGCCATAAGCCCAAACATATTGATCCATGTAATAGACCCCCCTCCCCCCGTTTTCATCCACAAATTATACTGGCTGTCAGCAGCGAATTCGCTGGTGACAGCCGGCTGGCAATAGCGATTTCGCTGCTGACAGCCGGCTGTCAATAGCGATCGCATTATTTTAAATTAGGACCAATGGTTCAGGAGGAGATGACGTTTATAGATTTTTCTTACTCAATTTCTATTTAGCTCTGTGGCCATTTTGTTCGACGGAACAATACCGTTTGTGCAATTTTGGTAAAAGGCAACAAACGGAACATTCATGTGAAATTATCTTAAATTTGGATGAGTAGTTCAGGAGGAGATGTCGTTTAAAGATATTTCTTAGAAAATTCTATTATAGCTCTGGTGGCCATTTTGTCTGACAAAGCAAAACTGGTTGTGCAATTCCTGTGAAATGATTTTTAACTTAGATCTGGTCTCCTTTTTATAGGCGGAACGGTTTTGTGCAATTTTGGTAGAGGGCATTATGAGGAACACAGAACAAGTATATGGAAAAGTGATACAGGAGGATATGTGGTTTAAAGAAAAAGTTTATGCACTCAAAATGACGACGGACGAAGACCGATTATAATAGCTCACCTTGAGTCTTTGGCTCTGGTGAGCTAAAAAGCGGTTCTTTAGTTATCTTTATTTGTCCAAGACAAAACGATATGTTTTATGTTTTCTCTATACAAACCAATATAAAACATTTGACCCCAGGGTGGCGCTATTTTTGACCCGATGGATAAAATTTGAACAAACTTGGTAGAAATGTGATGCTGCATACCAAATATCAAGGCCCAGGGCCTTTTGGCTTCAGACAAGATTATTTTTTTTAATTTCCTCTAAAAACCCATAAAAGTTTGCGAACCCCAGAGCGGGTCATTTTAGCCTTAATAATAATTTTCATAAAATTGTTAGAGGTCTACTTGGTGACGCTACATACAATATCAAGGCTCTAGACTAAGTCCTAGTGCTTTCATACAAGAAGTTTTTTATGTTTTATCTATATAAGCCAATGCAAAACATGTGATCCTCTGGGCCATAATTTGAGTAAACTTGGTGAATGTCTACTTGGTGCTGCTACATACCGAATATAAATGCTGTAGGCCTTGTGGTCTTACACAAAAAGATGTTTAGGTTTTCCCAATTCAACCTACATAAAGCATGTGACCCCTGAGGCGGTGCCAGTTTGGGAATCAGGGTACTAATTTGAACAAACTTAGTAGAGGTCTACAAGGTAATGCTACATACCGAATATAAATGCTGTAGGCCTTGTGGTCTTACACAAAAAGATGTTTAGGTTTTCCCAATTCAACCTACATAAAGCATGTGACCCCTGAGGCGGTGCCAGTTTGGGAATCAGGGTACTAATTTGAACAAACTTAGTAGAGGTCTACAAGGTAATGCTACATGCCAAATATAAATGCTGTAGGCCTTGTGGTCTTACACAAAAAGATATTTAGGTTTTTCCAATAAAACCTACATAAAGCATGTGACCCCTGGGGCGGTGCCAGTTTGGGAATCAGGCCACTAATTTGAACAAACTTAGTAGAGGTCTACAAGGTAATGCTACATACCAAATATAAATGTTGTAGGCCCTGTGGTCTTACACAAAAAGATGTTTAGGTTTTCCCAATAAAACCCACATAAAGCATGTGACCCCTGGGGCGGTGCCAGTTTGGGAATCAGGCCACTAATTTGAATAAACTTGGTAGAGGTCTACAAGGTAATGCTACATGCCAAATATAAATGCTGTAGGCCTTGTGGTCTTACACAAAAAGATGTTTAGGTTTTCCCAATAAAACCTACATAAAGCATGTGACCCCTGGGGCGGTGCCAGTTTGGGAATCAGGGTACTAATTTGAACAAACTTAGTAGAGGTCTACAAGGTAATGCTACATACCAAATATAAATGTTGTAGGCCCTTTGGTCTTACACAAAAAGATGTTTAGGTTTTCCCAATAAAACCCACATAAAGCAGGTGACTCCTTGGGCGGTGCCAGTATGGGAATCAGGCCACTAATTTGAATAAACTTGGTAGAGGTCTACAAGGGAATGCTACATATGAGGTAATTGTATAAATAAATAAATACCAAATATCAGGTCTTGTGATGTCACACTAGAATATTTTAATGATATCCCTGTATAATCATATGTAAAACATATGACCTATGTTTTGGCCCCAGGCCAAACATTGAACAAATGTGGTAGCAGCCTACTAGATGATGCTACAAACTAAATATCAAAGCTCTAGTATAGACCTTGTGATTACAGACAAATTTTCTCTTTTTATTCCGAAACTTTCTCTCAACTCATTTGACCTAGTTATACAACGGACTAAAAACAAAGGGAACCATATACGTAACATTTATGCCTAGTATGGTCAAAATCCAGCCAATACAAGATGTACATTGAAGCAATTGTAGACGACAAACGACGGACGATTGCTCGACAATGTGATAAAATGATGTCTCATTGACTATGACTGATTTGTCATTTGTTGTTAGTGGTATAAACTATCAAATCAGAACTATGTACAATACAAAACACCATAATATTTTAACCCATTTATGACGAGTGGAATTTCACATCCTATTAAATTGGACCAGTCCGCCATTAACGTTTTGGTTGATATGATTCATTTGTTCTCAACAGTTTAATAGAACATTCTGTAAGAAAACAGTAGAGACCCTGATCAGACGCCGGATTCTGCGGCGTCTGATCGGGATCTGCACCGCTTGTATATTTCCCATATAAAGGACACTAGGCGTATATGGGTTCCAAGGCGGTACTTCTTTTGTGGATCTTTTTTCTTTTATTTGTATTTGTCTTTCCCTGTCTTGTCTTGCAGCCTTGTGGTCACCTGCTGGGAAAGGGCTGACCTCTTGGCGCTCCTGCATATGACGTTTTGTTGTGTTTTTGTCACTTTTCCATACTATACGGTGTCCTGGGTCAGGTGTGGTACTTTAAAAAAATCTTAAAGTTTCGGGACTCGCGCAGTATGGGCATTACTTGACTTTTCGCTTACTGTAAAGGCGGCGCCTCATGAATGCGTAATCAAGACTAGTCAACCTTAGGCATAGGTAAGGCTGAAATGGAGGCGTGGTTTTATTCAAAAGAAACTGTAAAATCTTGTGCCAACACCTCAGTCATGATTAAGTCCTAAAACGCCAGCAAAGTAACTGCATCTGAAAATGTCTATTTAAAATAAGTAGGGAGGCAAACATTGTGGACCCAGATCAGACTGCTCCTACAGGAGCAGTCTGATTTGGGTCCACACTGTTTATCTATGAGGCTTCAAATAGTTTAGTGGACGACAAAAACATACATTTTGTGATTATGCGCTTTAAGGGTCAATAAATGTGAGTTCAGTGTGTATACGGTCAGGATTTTCATGAAATGCACGCACGTTTGCGCGGCTCAAAAAGCTTATTAACTCTTTACTAAATTATAAATGAAACCTGATTTCTCTTCCTTAGCAGATGAAATAGCCAAACCACACCCAGATATGAATATTAAAATTGCCGCCTTTACAGTAAGCGAAAGGACAAGTAATAGGCACTAACCTGTGTGTAATGGCAGCTCCATGGAGCACAACTTTTCTGAGAATAGTCATAAGTACTTTCTTCATCATACCAGGCCTTCATCCCGTCTTTAACAACTGCTTCCTCATCCGGCATTGTGTTCATAGCCAAGTTCTCACCTCGGCCTTTCATTTGGTGCTTAAAGTCGCACCCGGATACCCAGGAATCAGCTTCCTTAGCAAGTTTGTCGCTCCATACCTAGAATAGATATTCAAGAAATAAAGGCATGCCTGGTAAACACTTTATTACGGGGAATAAATGAAATATTCAAGAATCATTATCACGCTCGGTAAACCCTGCATCACATAGCGTGGAATTTTAATAAGAGTAGATAAATAAGAAACTGTTACGGCAAAAAAGGCATATGCGACAAATACAATAGACTCATATATACCCTGCCGACAGTACCATGCGCAGATCAAGAAAGTTTTGTCTGAGAATGTTTTTTCAGTTGATGAGGGGATAGAGGATCCAAATACCACTAAAAAGCGGTCCATCATTGGCTCGCCAGCGAAACGCCATTTAAATAATGGCCCAATATTGAATGCTGGCTTGGTATGTTTGAATCTGATACTCTGAAAGGACTGTGCCTACGCGCGAGCTCGCCTGAGTCTTCGCTTCTCGTCGATGAGATAAGTACCCAAATCTCATGTGATGATACAGTGAAACCTGTCAAAAGCGGCCACTTAAAATAGACAAAACAAAAGGCTTTAAGCCATGTGGTAGCTTAATGCAGGTCAAAAGTACTGCAAAATGCTCCACGGGAGCATTCTGCGATACTTTTGACATGCATTAAGCGATTATTGGTCTTATAAAACCTATTGTTTTGGTCTTTTTTGAGTGGCCGCTTAAGACAGATTTTACTGTATGCTGGATTGGCCAGAAAGACTTTGTGTCAAACTTTCTACAGGTGCAGTGGTGGATAAACAACATGTTTTTATTGAATGATTTAATTTCAATAAAATAAATAAAAGCAGTCTTTTTTTCAAACGGCTAACAGCAACAACCAAAAACAATACATCGAGGTTATTTTCCAAAATTTTCAGGCTGTTTACTATAGGCCCACGGCGTTTTAATTCGCTATTTTTAGAACCATGCATTCATTGCATTGTATACTCAGAAAAAAAATGAAGGATATTTAGGTTCAGTACCATCTCTAACATTCAATACAATAAAAACTAAACTAATTATGCCTGCATTTCATAGTTCCAGATATCTGCTATCAAAATGGATGCTTGATTTCAGTCACGCTTCAATGGTTTAAGTACCGTACAAATTCAAATGGTGCAACCCTCTATACTGAAAAGTCACAAACGTTTAAAAATGATTGAAACTGTTGTCCAAACATGACTATAGGATATGTATGAACATGTTACACAATAAAAATTGATAAAAAGAAATGATTGCATGGTGGGATTCGAACCCTGCACATTATGGGAAACGTATGTAGTTACTGCTGTAGGCGCCTCTCAAACACAAACAAACTTCACATTCGGTAAGAGTTTAGTTACGAAACAAATTTACCGTTAGACATATGACCGAAATACCTGCTTTTGTCCAATCAACTGATTAAAGCAGCATAACATCACAAACAACGTCACTGTACTCTAACCTTGTGATTACTCTACCTACTGAGTTATCCATGCTGACAACAAATAGTTTTCAAAATAGCCAGACCTAACTTCTGACAATGCCGCCTAAATGTTTTGATTACAATGTTTACAAACAAATAAATTGTAAACCTAGCCACTAGAGCTTGGGCGAACTATAACGACAATTCTGATAAAGGTATAAATTTGGCCAGTATCGTGGTGAACCTTTGGATTGATTACAGCAAAAGAAATATGGAAAAGGTGTTCATATTTCAGCTAAATGCAAATACGTTGTTGTCAGGGTTATTGCCAGTTGAGAAAAGAACATTTTTTGTGATTTTATCGAATCTCTAGCCAGGACTTCTCTTCTTACACGCACAACATCTTTGTATGCTCTTTCCGGTCCCAGAATAGGTGGATAAAATTCTTGGAGCTTGTAGAGAAGTTTTGTATCAAAATCGTATTAATTTTAACTATTTGTCAATAAAGCGAAGACAGCTTACTAGCTTATCGATGTTGGAGCCATGTTGTTTCCTCCTGTATTCATTGTGTGTGTCTAGAATCAATTCTTTGTATTTGTCCTCTGTGTGTCCTATCACCACTGCTATAAGACCAGCTAAAAGGACGACAATCAGCTTCATGGCTTTCACCTGAAATGTATACGAGAGTTATCGCTCATAAGTAAATACAGTATATTCAGAAATTTTCGCGAGAATTTTACTTTCGCGAATAGCGTTAAAAGACATATTTGCGACGTTAAAAATTCGCGACTAGAACATGATATACCTACATCAGTAAACGACAGAGTGATTTCGCCATTTTGAGAGGGTTTTATTTTCTTGAAACATCGCATCCGCGAAGTTTTCGATGAAACAAAGAAAATGGCTCTTAACCTGTAGACAGAGCTAAAGAACATCTATAAGTGAGCAACAGTGGGCCAAGCCATAGATAAATATCAGGCACTGACCAACCGACGCAAAGCGTGATTGGGTTCATAACCAGGCATGCAGACTGTCGCAAAATATTTAAGAACTGAATTCGAGTTTTAGTATGTTTATGGAATCATGAATACTTCGGGTCTCTTGCAAAGTCAGTTCATATTTAACTTTGCAAGAGACCCGATCGCGAAGTATTCATGATTCCATGAACATACCAAACTTCGGGCTTCATTGACTTTGCAAGAGACCCGAAGTATTCATGATTCCATGAGCATACCAAAAATTGAATTTATTACTTATATTTACATTTTATATTATCAGTCAAGTATCAATTTTTGATTTTCACCTAACTTGGCTGGTTTTCCTGATATTTTGAATTAAATCAGACATAACGTAGGGGTTGGAATAGCAAAAACGCCAAAATTCCGCGCTTAACGTCATGGCGATAGGTGTTCAACATCGCGCAAACGCCAATCAACAAACAACGTTATTGGATGAACTTAACGTTAGTCAGCTCAAATGGCGCGTATGGGTACACACCACTAAATATAGACAAAACTTGGCCCCGCCTTTTGAGGGGATAGCATTAGGTTAACATTATAAGACGTCATCTGTCAATCATGCATGTTCATTATTTTGTATTATAAAAACAGACCAACCAATGTCAGTTACTAATAGACATATTTAATTTTGAAATGATTTTATTATAGGGAGATAGGGTTGGTTTCATTAACTGACCCCCAAGGTAGAAAATATGCAAAATTTTCAGGTACAAATTGGTGGCTGTTAGAGTCCATCCAATATGGCAGTCCCCTGACCAGGGAAACATATGATTGTTTTTATATGAAATGGATCGGATAGAATGGCTGTTTAAAATAAGACAGGTTTGTTAAGCTTTATTTGTACAGTTTTTTTTGATAAAGTGGCGAAACGTTAACATTGTCGTCTATCGAAATTTAATAGTGAAGTTCAACCGTATGTGGGTGTGGCTTAAATCGATTTGTTCATGAAGGTATGAACGACATCTCAAATGTAAAGGTTCATTTAAAGACTCGCAGTGGAAATGTAAATATCGTATAATGCTTGGTGATATTTTTGAGCTGATCAGGCAAAGAAGGGTTTTCAACAATTATTTTGAATTTATAAATTAAAATACTAGCTGGCTCTGTTATGTTCGTAAAAAATAAAAAAAAAAAAAAAAAAAAAATGCGAAATCACTATCTCGTTTACTGATATAGGTAAATGTAAAACATGACCCTAGTCGTGAATTGTTTAACGTCGCAAACATTGTCTTATAAGGTTATTCACGAAAATTCCTGATTTTACCATGTCTAATATGCTTGCTCATTTAAGGTGTTTTTGCTTTTTTGCTCATGTGAATCATATGACATCCCCTGGTGCCCATATTTTGGATGCGTCAGGATAATTATAACCTTCTTCAAACAAACAGGAAGCAAAAATATATGATATCATATCTGACGTACACTGTCTCCTACAACTTCCTTCAAAATCAAACAACCATCAGACAGTTGTTTACATTTGAAACAGACATTTTCAAAGCTAATTATTACCCAAATGGGGGAGTAATACCTTGAATAACACTTTAATAATGGAAAGAAGTGACAGACACCAGTGCGCAAAGCAAGAAGCATGGATTACACTAATTAGCAGGTAAAATTAGCAAGGAAACCGTTCCCCTCTGCACTCTACTCTGCAATGATCTTATATACCCAGCTGTGTTTAAATGCATGATCATACATTACAATACCTATCTACAATAAGTTTGTTTGATGTATCAATTTATCATGAGATAATGTAGTTACAGCTTTCCATGTCTTTACAAATATTCCGTTTAAGCCAAATATTGCATGCTGAAATATCTCTATATGCAGGGCTATAACAATAGGCTCTTTGCTATCACCCGAGGGTTTTCTCCGGCTGTAAAAACGTTTAAGGGTCCACGTTTTGGTTGTGATTGTGGTATAAAATGCTGTCAATCGCTGCTGAAATGGCTCGGTCCCAAGTCCGAGATAGCAGAGTGCTTATTTAATGATAGTTAGCATACTGGTAATAAATAAGCACAACTGGTATAATAAGATAAATCTTGCAGAGGCTATTTGCAATTCTGCACATTTTTGATTCATAAATACATGTACTGCCGTATACGAATTATCAAGTCTACAGTAATTAAGATCAGCCATGGTTGATGTGCACTAACTAGCTAGTTTATTATCATGTTTAACACTAATGAATAGTAGGTTTGTTTTGGCACTATGTGTTTTACACAGGACATGAACGATTGGGTTGAAAGAACCCCAGTTGATGTCATTGACATGTTAAGCCTTACTCTGTGGCAGGAGGCAGGATTGTAGCTAGTATACAATACTACCACAGTCGTCATGATATCTACCATTAGTCATGTGATATCTACCGCAAACGTCGCAAAGCTCCGTTTGCGTAAGTTAAGGTAAGTTGTATATGATATATAGTCAACAACATAAAGGTTGTGTCATTTTTTTTTATTTTTTGTAAACATAAATTGTTATCAGTACTCTTCTTATATATTTCAATGACAAACAGACAACATCGGCATGATACTATGAAATTGTACAGCTAACTAACGTAAGCTGTAGCTGGTTCCCGCACTCGGAGCTTAAAGGCATAAACCGGGGTTCCATTTTGGAATGCCACTATACATATAAATAAGGAACACCTTTGGGTGGTAAGCCTAAAAGCACTGTAGAAACTGCGAAATGCTGTAGACTGACAGACATTGTTCTTACTCTCAAATGTTTTTTTTAAACAACCCTCTTTTATACTATACGCTTTACCTAATATCGTGTACTAAAATTGTTACACCACATTATATATTCATCTTTTTTATTTTTCTTTCATTTGGTTTGGTTTTACAAAGCATTACTTTTATTGTTGTCTTTATTATTATTAGCATTATCACATAGCATAGCGTGCAATACATAATAACACTCACTAGATACAGTCACAAGGGTGACCCAGGACTAGTTCTTAAGTAATTATGTTCTATTCAGACATACAGGAAGTAAACATATCATGTCATACAGTTGCTTGTACTCTTGTCAAAACATCTAGCAACCAGCAGACAAATGCAATCTGTTTGAATGAGATATAACTCAAAGCCATATAGCGGAGGACCTGGTGCGCTTTCTTATGTAAGTTCTGTTCTGTTCTATTCTATTCAAACAAACAGGAAGCAAAAATATATGATGTCATATCTGACGTATCTCAAAATCAAACAACCATCAGACAGTTGTTTTCATTTGAAACAGACATTTTCAAAGCTAATTATTACCCAAATGGGGGATTAATACCTCGAATAACACTCTAATAATGGAAAGAAGTGACAGACACCAGAAGCATGGATTACACTAATTAGCAGGTAAACTTAGCAAGGAAACCGTTCCCCTCTGCCTAGAATAAGGGCACGATGGGACCATATATATTTTAGCTGTTTTAAAGTTTCCAAATATACATACAGTTAAACATGTCTTAAGCGATCACTCAAAAAAGACTAGAAATTGGCTTTCAAGACCGATTATCGCTTAACGAAGGTCAAAAATATTGCAGAATGCTCCAAGAGCATTCTGCAATACTTTCGGCCTTCATTTAGCTGCCATTTGTCGTTTAGACCTTTGTTTTGTCTATTTGCGAGTGATCGTTTACACAGGTTTTACTGTTTAAGGAAAAAAGATAAAAACCAGCAGTCACATCCATTTATAAACTAAAATACTGGCTCTGTTATGTTCGTAAAAAAATAATTTTTTTTTTTGCGAAATCACTATCTCGTTTACTGATATAGGTAAATGTAAACCATAACCATAGTAGCGATTTTTTAACGTCGCAAACATGTCTTTTAAGGTATTAATTTACAGAGTCTGATATGCTTGCTCGTTTAAGATTTTTTTTACTTTATTTATCTATATTAGCTAAGGTAAATCATATGACATCCCCTAGTGCCCATATTTATGATGGGTCAGGATAATTAACCCTTTACTCCATAATAGCGCCTTTTAACGCATTTAAGATATCATATATTTGAAAATATTATGGAAAATGGAGCATTTGCTCCATTTTCCTTAATATTTTCAAAAGTATTCAAAACTTCACTCAAATTTTTATTTGAATTTTTTCAACATTGTCTAAAAATAGAAAATGATGTCATGATCTAAAGATAGCCTGTGGAGTAAAGGGTTAAAACCTTCTTGGAATAAGGACACGTTGGGACCATATATATTTTAGCTGTTTTAAAGTTTCCCAATATACATATAAGAAAAAAAGATAAAAACCAGTCACATCCATTATCAGCTATGCTTCTTGACGGTACCGATGAAACTAAATTGGCAGATGGTCACCATAGCATAGGACTATTTGTGCAAAATCATTTTCAAATCATCTCAGTAGTATTTTGTTAGAATATTTTGATGATTTCCTCTTAAATGTATTAGATAAACCCTGCTCTTCTGACAGTCATGTTTTTACGGTTCAAAATAAATTGAACGATCTGGGTTTAGATGGTCATGTTGAACCGCAAATTTCACACTTCGCACATTTGACACCATGTGAAGAATTGGTACCAAAACTTCACTTTTGGCAAATGTGAAATTTACGTATGGTCAATCTCGATAATTTTAGGGGTCGAAAATCTGTGCTCAAATTTCACATTTTAACGTGTGAAGAATCTGTACGTATTCGTCCAACCTGTGAAGAACTGGTACGATTTTTCTCAGATGTTAAATATTGGTACCAAATTTTCACAGAAGTTAAGAAATGGTGCTTAATCTTCACAGATGTCAGTGACAGAATATCTTACCACATTTATTACATGACTTTGGCTGGACGCACCGTGTTCCCTTTAGCTGTGGCTTACACGGAGTATAAGCCTAGTGTCCTTTTTGTGAGACATAGGCAAACAGTGCTGACCCAGATCGTCTGATCAGTGTCTCTACTATTTGCTTACAGAGTGGTATATTGAAATCTGAATAAAAATGAAAATTACAACATAGCAACCCTATATACTTGCCGCGTCATGAAACAATTTTATTTTTGCATTTGCCAAAAGACGCAGATAAGCTCTGTAACCAGCGCTTATGTTTTTTGCTGCACTGATTGAAAATTTTGCTGCACTGATTGAAAAATCTACAAAGATTGTCTACCCAAAATGAAAAGACTAGTGTTTGTTTCTGTATCACCATGGACGCAAGATGGCATATCTGGAGCGTGAACTCCAAAGAAACGTTTTCTCGCGACATGACTCATATTGCATTTGAATATTCTAACTTCTGTCCCAGAAGTTTCGACCGTAAAGCTGATGGAATGTATCTGTTACGCCCACGTTTATAAAAGCATGCCCGGCATGTGAAGAATCGAAATCAAATGCAAAATGCAGCAGATTTGGGGGCATATAATTTGACTTCGTGCGCATTTTTCACAAAATGTGAGATATTGGTACGAAATACGTGACGTTTTGGTACCAATTGTTCATGTACTGTGATAAATTCGTACCAATTTTTCACAGTGTGAAATGTTCAATTTACGAATTGTGAAAGGGGTACGTGCATTAAAAAGACTAGGTCTGTAACTATGAACATTTTTCGAAAAAAATCCTTTCTTTTTAAATCATTTGTAAAAATAGAATTAAGCTATGTTTTCACAATAAATATGCTCAGTACAGCTGAAAACTGCATGGAAAAGTGAATTCTCTTATAAAAGCAGGTGTTTTTTTCTCTTAATTGTAATTATTTACGTCCCTCCAATAATTCTAGACAGTTGATTTTTAACATAAATGCTGTGCTTTGATAGTGATAATTTTTTGAGACTTATGAAATGGTAAATTGTTTACCTGAATTTGAGTATTTTTACTGTATTCTTGAAAAATAGAAACTTTATTTCTAAAATTAGAAGTTCAAAAGTTACAGACTATGCAGCTTTAAGGGACTATTTTCATTTAGCTCCAAAATGGTCAATTTCCTATTTTCAGCCTATTTTGGCGGCCTTTTTTTGTTACCATAGCAACGGTAAAAGTCAAAGTAATTTGAGACTTTTACACTTTGGTTATTGTTCTAATAAACTAATAAGAATAAATTGGTGAAAAATATTTTTTATATTTTAGCCGCATAGGGGGGGGGGGGGGGACCCCTTAATGCACGTAGCTCTTTGCGGTTCAACGCGGTCACTGGGGCTATTTACATCAAATAACTGAACAGATGATTCGTTTAAAACATGTATAGTAAAACCTGTCTCAAACGGCCACTCTCAAAAAGACCAAAATTTGGCTTTCAAGACCAATTATCGCTTACTGCAGGTCAAGTATTGCAGAATGCTCCAAAGGGAGCATTCTGCAATACTTCGACCTGCATTAAGCTACCCTTTGTCATTAAAATCTGTGTTTTGCCTCTTTTTGACGGATCGCTTAAGACATGGTTTTCGTTATAGAGAAAACTAACCACGCTCTACCTCTGACGAGCCATATTTTGACGAACAATCTTGGTGTGAGGGTCACCCTAGAGCTATTTTCACCCGGTGAGAAATGGTCAAATCTGTCCTTAGATTATATGTAAACAAAATTCTGGATGAACAAAAGGTCGCAACCTGCATGCAACGAACACAATCGACCATAATCGATATCTCAAATTGTTGATTTTAGTTATCAGTGATTCGAGTTAAATGAAGAAAGTCTGTCAGTAAAATAACAGTCAAAACCATTTCCTGTTTTTTTTTAAATATATTTCAAACATATGTTTGGATGCTTAAAAGAAACGTCTCACCCAAACATATAAATTGAATGAGACAATTTTATACATATTTATACATATTTGCCCTAATAGTTGGATTTAAGCGGATAGTTCGAGCAGCCAGTGTTCGAGCTATCCAAATTGTATTCACTGTACTTACGTTTCAGGTCCAATGCCAACCGAAATTCTACAACCCCAAGAGAATTGTTTCGCTTTTATAATTATCATTATCCTAATTGCTTCTATTGCAACATCACCACGGGAATCAGGACATTCATCGACAAGCAATGGCGGCCCAGTACAGTCTGAGCTTTACTATACGTCCTTTCTGTGTCTACACTTCCCAGCAGATAGTGTTCAGCTAGATGACCATGACCATCGGACTAAAATGGGGACACAAAATGAAGACATAAGTCATATCTAGCGTATGCACAGGTTGGTTTCAGTTTAAATCAAACAGTCAGTCCCATATCTCTTTTCAAGTGGAGTAGCTGAATCTACTCTTAACCCTTAAAGCGCCAAGAAAAAAATGCATCTGAAAATGTCGTCTGCTAAAGTCGTCTGCTGCAAATAATTGCCTAACATTACTGACATATTAAGTGTAGAAGCAAACAGCGTGGACCCATAACAGACTGCTCCTATAGGAGCAGTCTGATCTGGGTCCACACTGTTTGCCATAGAGGCTTCTTAAACATTTCAGCAGATGAGAAAAGCAGACGACTTTTGTTGCGATTGGCGCATTGAGGGTTAACCCGCCAGTGGTCACTTACGTCGTCCGTTGATGATTTTTGCAAAAAGTAAGGAATTGAATTAAGATCAACAAATCGACGGGCCTGAATTAGCTATGTATGATATTCTGTTGGTATTCCTGGAAATGCGAAACAGTAATGAATGTAAAGAAATGGAATGTGAATAATCAACAGACGACAAAAAGGCATGCAAAATACCCTCAGAATGCAACGAGTTACTGGTAAATTTCGACCATAGTCGGATGCTACAGTAGCAGGTGAAAGGTTACATAGGCTGTAACAGTTTTTCTAAACCAAATATCTACTGGTCGTGCTAAAAACATGAAAGCTATAACCGTTATTTCATCCAGATTTCTATATCTTACATTTTTGGACTGTCTTGCTATTATAATAAAGACTCATAGATTTGCAAGTTTGACACCAGGATCAGAGCACTTATTAAAGGAGGTAACATATGTAACATGTCATAATAAATGAGCAAGGTAATTGTCTTGATGTAAGAGATGATTTTTCCAAAAAAAACCTATTTTTTCACATGTTTTCCTATAAAATTCTAGCCTCTGGTGCCTTAATCTTAGCAGATATAGTCATTTTTGATAATAAACCCATGGTATTGTGTTACATGTGTGATAAATAATATTTAATCACATATATCCTAACGCATATAATGCTAAAATATATACATATACAAACAGAAAATAATAGTTTCACATTTAAGTGCGACAATGTAATAAATGTTCCTATTAAATATAAATATTCAAAACCAATCTTTATTTAAGTAAACCTCACATACAATGTCTATCATTGTGTCTGCTTCAATGGTAAAATAATCTCCTATTTCATCACAACCAGTAGAATTATCACCAAATTATTAGGACTGCAAACTGAGAAAGGTCCTGTTCCATCCCATTCCCTTGGGAATCCTGCAGACATATTAAATCTGAAAGAACTATTCAAGCTGCGTCAAATAAGAGATGTTTGCACTCTGTTAACCAGGAGGTTAGCCTGTAACAGCCTGTTACATATGTTACCATATCAAAATAAAAGTAGTAAATTGAAAGTTTGAGCTACAGAAAGAAGAGATTAATCTATATATTCATTTAAATCATTTGATATGTATTTTGCATGCTGAATGCCTTTACTACATATGGACGCTTTTTATAACAAAAATACAGTTTCCTATGGTGGTATGTGCGTTACATAATTTAAATTTACCTTAATTGGTAATAGTAACAAGCATCACTTACAAGCGCTTTTTGTATTCCTCATCTTCTGCCCTCAAAGGATTTTATTGAACTTTCTTTGTATGCATGATCTGTGCCAGTATCAAACAAAATGACTGAGTATCTGAATACTTAGCATTCTTGAAAAGCAGAAACAGCTTGTCAGTGCCATTGGATCAAACACTAAATTAAATATGGGTAGTGTTTGGTGTTGTTTCACATATATGCATACTATGGAGTATGACTCTTCTGTACATTATGTGTCTGTACTATATGTCACTTCCTGTGCAGTGGAAAGTGCAGACTTACTGCAACTGCCTCTGCATCCATACTAGTCAAGTGATAGCATTGCTCTGATTTTGCAAACTACATATGTCTTTACTATGCACCTCTAAGCATACATTAAGATTTCTGCCATTAGTCAAACAGAAATTTGATAGGCTGCTTTTTCTTTGCATCATTTACCATGGAACCTTTTCAGTACTTTGGTGCTTAAGTCTTCAGGTCTTATATCAAAAGTATTTGATGCTTTCAAAGAACTTAATTGAATTTTCTATAGATATATCTGTTACAATGTCGACGCTTGATGGTTTTGACAGACAGTCAAATACCATTTCTGTTAAACTTTGAAAGGTATCTGGTATTAGCTAATATGGGAAAGGACATAAAGTTGGACATTGTCATCAATTATGTTTGCTAGTGGTTCATTTTTGTATCGTCATTACATTTAAGCAAACCATAAAAATGTAAAACCTTTGATTTCTCAATTTTTACAGGCATATCATTAGCTGTTGCATTCAAAAGAAGGAAACTGGACTATGGTTAGAATAGGATGACCAGAAGGTCTGTACTGTGGAAAACACTTGCCTCTGATGGTGTAATAAAATATGATAATGTAAAGACAATTCCATTGCACATTTATTATGAATGTTACATCCTTTAATAAGCACTCTGATCTTAAAAACTTTTGGAATCATTGAAGTAAGAGGGTCTAATTTGTGCTGATTGCATTGCTTTACCTGCTGTGATAAATCTAGCTCGTTCATCTGAAGTGAAAAACTTACCTCTGTTTCAGCACTTCTGAAGTACTAAGACTTCATAGATGTCTTTGAATGCTTAGGAAAAGATAATAAGTGTTCGAAAACATTATTAGATGAAATTGTGGTTGTTGCATGTATGGAAAGGCAACCTTTATCAAAGTTAACCAGCTTAGATATGATTCTTTTTACAGAAATATCAAGGTACATTAGTCCAGGTGCTCATTGCTTTTTATGGCATATTTCTATCTATGTATAGCTTTAGTCTTTCTCCTACTTGAAACGCATGTTCAAAGAGCCAACTATCAGGAATTCATATCAGTTTCCAAATGCTGCAAGCCATAAATGGCATAATTGGAAATTTGCTGATGGCTCATCGATTTTGAGTGAACTGGTGGAAAATTGTACAACAGGTAATGACTGAAATGCGGTATGATGATTCTATTGGTGCAAGGAGGCGGATAATAATGATGATTACCACAGAAGCAGACAACGACTAACATTTAGAATTAGTTTGGACCATTTACGATAAACAGGATCATTTATTGTTTTGAAGTTTTGGACGCGTAACAGATACGTCTCAGTGCCTGAAACGTTTCGTTTACGCACCTTAAACAAATGTTAATACAGCAGTTATTAAACTGGACAATGAATATGTTGTATCTTCCGAATCCAGTCTGTCCAAAGGGGCTCTTACAAGTTATGGTAAATAACATGGGAGTCTGTCCACGCTTGGAATTCGATAATATTACGCTGAATAATTGATTGGGGTATGACTTTTATATGTATGTTGCATTTGAGTGTTAATGCAATTCTATTGTTAATTTATGACGTCATGTATGATATCATTACCACACCTTAGGGTACCCTGTTGGCATACCATGTAACGGACGCAGAAATGTTTTATGAAACAACGATATCATTGATGAGTTCGTTGATACTATTAATGGCTTTGTTTGTATTAGGATAGTGAGCAGGCATTCATTTTATGCCATGGTACCAAAATATTCAACTGTATATTTTGTATTCAGTCAAATATGAAATTCAAATTTTAGCACGATGCGATCTTTGTCAAGATACCATTTCTACATAAAAAACTTCTCATATATGTTTAGACTGTGTCAACCAATTTTCATGAAAATCAAGAGCTTTTACTTGTTGTAAACACATGGTCCTAATTCACGTAAAATGTAAAATATACAATAACAATGTTTCAGTGTGAAGCATACTTGAATACTAACTTATTTTGAATTAACACGCTAGTATGTTTATTGGCATAAGTTGATATGTTCAGTCCTTTTTACCTGTTATAATTTGGCAAATGAAATAACTCTAAACTGTTCCACTTTTCTTATTTATTGAAGTGCTTACACAATTGTATTACCAGAAATGATACAATATGTTGACAACTCTACTTAACACATCTAGTTTCAATACAGTTACCCAACTATAATATATGAAAGTATTTTAACCAAAATATATGTATTTCCATCATATTTACAATTTTTGATTTTTACCACGAAAAATTTATAATCAAAAATAGGAAAAATGTATACTTTCATATATTGTAGTCGGATAATTGTAGGATATGTTCATAAGTAAGAGCTTTTGAAAGCAGCGTCTCCTTAAAGCTGTAAAGCTTCTTTCATGTACACATTATCTGGAATAAAATCTGCTCAGACGGCTCAAACGGTTCTGTAATAAGGCTTGACAGTTGCTCGTGCAATAGGGCAAATTGAGGCTGGTCGACAACTCAAAGATGTTGCTGCAGCTATGGGCGTTAAGAGGTCGACGATTATTACTTGACTTTTCGCTTACTGTAAAGGCGGCACCTCATAAATGCGTAATTAAGACTAGTCAACCTTAGGCATAGGTAAAAGCTGAAAAGGTGGCGTGATTTTATTCATAAGAAACTGTATAATCTTGTGCCAACACCTCAGCCATTATTTAGTCCTTAAAACGCCAGCAAAGTAACTGCATCTGAAAATGTCTATTTAAAATAAGTAGGGAGGCAAACAATGAGGACCCAGATCAGACTGCTCCTACAGGAGCAGTCTGATTTGGGTCCACACTGTTTATCTATGAGGCTTCAAATAGTTTAGTGGATGACAAAAAACATACGTTTTGTGATTATGCGCTTTAAGGGTTACATGTAATAAATGTGAGTTCAGTGTGTATACGGTTAGGATTTATATGAAATGCACGCACGTTTGCGCGGCTCAAATAGCTTATTAACTCTTTACCAAATTATAAATGAAACCTGATTTCCCTTCCTTAGCAGATGAGATAGCCGAACCACACCAAGATATGAAAATTAAAATTGCCGCCTTTACACAAAGCAAAAAGTCAAGTAATACACGCCTTCGTCAGCGTTATGTTCGGACTGGATCAGTGGAAGATCGGACAGAGCCATACGTCTAACGCACCTGAGAAGTCGGTTTCGCCCTGCAACTGAAACTGCCAATGCAACACCCGCCCTCGATAAGTCCTCAGACTGTCCGGCGTGTGCTCCGAGATGCTGGCATACATTGCTGCCGACTTGAAAAAAATGGATAAGGAAGCTGGGTCTTGACATTGCTTAACAACTGAGGAATGCGCTACGCAGGGAATGGAGACGTATGCCAATGTCATACATTCGAAACCTAGCCCGTTCAATGAGGGCTCGTTGTAATGCTGTTGTTGCTGCTAATGGAGGACACGCCCGGTTTTAGTGACTTGGTTACAAAATGAAGTTCAGTGACTGAAGTTGATTTCTTAAAAAATGTATTGCTACTGTAATGAAATACTAAAATGAATAATTTTTGGGAATCCCTTTTTCTGTTTTAGCTAAACATGTTAACATGATGTTGAAAGGCAAGACGTAATTTTGTTCCTTTTTATTTATAGCATTGTATTGCAAAAACCTAACCAAGCCCGATTTGCTTTTTTACTGGCGTTAAGTATTTGAAAATTTCGACCTATGACTCCTTAAATATGTAATAGACAATTCCAATCTTATTGGAGAATGTCCACCAGAATACCTTCGTGTCCTGTCCAACCAAGGCTACATTTGTTTGTTTGGTTTGATTCTTCATGTCCCAACAACAATCTTGCAATTATAAAGGGACGGGTCTTCCTGGGTTGAACCAGTCCTAAGCTAGTATTAATGTTCTTGCTCAAGGATACAACGCATTGACGCCGGTGAGGCTCGAACTCGCGGCCTTTCGGTCTCGAGTCAAGCACTCTACAACTGAGCCACTGCCCAGGCTACGTATTACATGACCTCCTGTCAATTAAAGAGAAAGGCGACCTTGTCTGGTAAAATATACCTTATCATGTGATACGCCTAAATGATTGACGCATTATATAGGGACTGGTTCAACTCTTTACATACTAGTGTCGTCTGCTGACAACATTTGCAAAAGAATTGGACCCAAATAAGGCCGAATGTCGAGCCTGATCTGGATCCAAACTATTTGACACTCTGATTGTATTCCTGAAAGATTTTTTGAAAATGTTGGTTTTGAAAAAACTCAGCAGACGAAAAAAAGCATGAAAAAATATTTTGCATGCAAGTAAATGAAATACAGCTTTTTATGGGCGTTACTGCGGACAACTGCGGTCATGTTATAGAATTATAGCCTATTATGAGTTGTTATTATTTATCAAAACATTTTTTTCTATGATTTTGTCCCTGATACAATTACATGCTTCTGCATAATTAACAGATTTTTACATTAACCAATCCTCTTCTGATGTGGGTTGGATCAAAGCTTATTATAGCTCTATAAAGGCTTTTGTGTTTAGGGGTTATGACATTTATTAGTTAAGATCAACGCACTTAGTTTTTAAGGCTTTCGAATCAGAACACATGAGCAAGTGTAGAACATTTTGCTACAAGGCTTAACAACATGTAACAACATCCACGGGAGTGGGCATTCAACGTTTTCTAATAGATCAAAATAAAGCAGCCTCTGTCGGTATTTTCCGTTGCTATATCAGTGGCAGATCCAGAGGGGGTAAAGGGGCTTCGCTCGACCCCCCTGCCCCCCCCCCCCCGTTTTTAAATATCCTATGAAAATGAAATAATTTGGTCTCAGTGAGACCAAATTATTTCATTTTCATGGGATATTTAAGAAAAATGAGATGGAATCAGCTAAGCCTTTCCATAAATCTTTGACCCGCCCCTGTATATGTCGTTGTGATTTGTTTCAATTGTAGGAAAGTGTTCGTGGTTTGGTTTGCCCACTTAAATACTGTAACACACTTATATTTGGAGGCTATCTTTATTTGACGTTATTGGTAAAACAAAAATCACCAAAACAGGAGACCGTGAAATACAGCTTCAAATTGACTGCAAAACCAGCAATAAATGGACACACTACCTTGTATCGTAAATAATTAACTTTCGAACGGTAGGGTGTGTTTCAACGTATAGAAATAGTAAGTGAGTATGATCAGGAAATACCACATTCACAAACCGCAGATAAACCCATGGGACCGCGAGGGTAGAGCCACACAACCATCACGAGACACCAGGAAGACAAACTAAGCAAAGCAACCAACTCTCTCTTCCCCCTCATCAAGATGATTGCAAAATTAGAATGGACATAAAATAACGTACAACAAAGCATATAATAATTACAGACTCCCACAATGGGAGTAACAATATAATAAACAAAAGTCAACAACAACAGAACCACCGCCTTATACCCCTATTCCACACAGGCCACGAATCGCCCGAATTGCCACGAATTGATTTTTTATTGATTCGGGGGGATTCGTGAGGTTTCATTAAAAAAAATTCTCCAATCGTGATGGTGTACGAGTCAGTCCCGATTCAGATAGGATTTCGTCACGAATATTCGGGAGAATCGGCTCAATTCGGCTGGAATCGCACAAGAATTCATTACGAATAGCAAAATAACATTAGAGCATGCTGCACGAAAGTTAAGGAATCAATTACGAATCAGATGAGAATATGCCGAATGCAGCACGAATTGGGCACGAATTAACAGAAATCCGCGACGAATCGCCACGATTCGCGAGATTTTCTCTCACAATAGTTATAAAAAGGCCCATCTATGCTTCGGGGGCATCAGTTCCAAAATGAATGTTCCTCGTAAAGCAGCAGTAGAATTGATCCTGCAACTTGAGTGTTGAAAACGGCTTCTTTTATAGCTAGAAGAAAACAACTACGTTAAAGTCGAGAGGCCCTGCCCCAGACTCTTTGACTTGGAAAAATATGGCAGTTCGCCATTGGCAAAATCACCAGCCAGGAGCTACTGACTGATCCTGATTGTGCTCCAGAATCTGCCAAATCTGTTTCAACTTCTAGGACTGCTTACATGCGTGAGACGGGGTAATCAACCTTAGGGAAAATCCTTCTACTATCTCTTCCTTGGTTTTATTGCTCGGCTTAATCTCCTGATTCCCCACGATAGAGCTAAGAGTAGCTACGAATGTCATAAACAATGCAAAAACGCCCTCGAATCGATTACGATTCAGTTTCGATATCCAAGAATGCCTTAGGAATTTGGTACGAATCACGCACGATTTTTCGAATCGGGGAATTCGTGGCCAAAGTTTTGAACAGTTCAAAACTTTTGAGCCGAATTCCCGATAGACCTACGAATTGAAAGAACTCACTACGGACTGTGCGAATCAGTTAAGACCTTCACGAACTGAGTACGATTCAGCCACGAATCCAAATATTTGTCAATTCGTGTCAATTCGTGGGATTCGGGGCCTGTGTGGAATAGGGGTATTAGAACGGACAGCAGCCTAAGCCACCGGGCGGGCTTAAATCCACTTTACTGGTACCAAATCTTCGCCCTAGATTCTGCTGTTGTTGAAGTACAAGAAATGTTCAGCTCGCATGGAAGCCTCCTAACTAATGCAATATATCATCATGGAGAACACTCTTATCAAATTAACACACTATGATGAAACAAAGATAATGGCTCACGACTCACAGATAGTCAGAGCTAAAGAAAACCTCAAGTTGAGCCACGATGGGTCCAGCTACAGATAAGCATCAGGCATCAACCCACCGATTAAAACCACCTTTTAAAAGGGGTTGCTATTGAAAGAAAGAATATGATATCTATGTTCTTTAAAAGTAGCCCCTACGATAACCTTAAAGGACAATAAATTAAGGACCAACGAAAATTATGTTACGTCTTTTAACCCATATAAGCCTAGCGTCCTTTTTGTGGGACATCAGCAAACAGTGCAAAACCAGATCAGACGCCGCAAAAAGCTGTTTGCTCACAGAATACTCTATTAGTATTTGAATAAAAATGAAAAACCCGTAAAATTTGAAATAGACTCGTTCTACCGATAAAGATTGGAAGGTACATTTGGCTTAAATGGGTTAAAATAGCCAAATTTTGATCCCGCGAATATTAAGTGTTTTACAGTAATGGATATCCATGAAATTAATACACCCTAAGTCCAACAATGGTAGAGTCCTTATGATTTTAGTCACTGCATGTTTGAATTCTTGTGATTTTAGTGACTGCATGTAGAATAAAAGATATTGAGTACCACAACTTACCACTTTTATACCACCCTTACCAACTTTAGCACGAAATATCTCGTGATGTGCAAGGCCTACACTGATGCAGGTGGTATAAAATACTTATACCATGTTTGTCCAACTATACGTAAGATAATCCAATCGTTAAAGCTCGCGGACAACCCATGGACTGAGGCCCTGGAAGGGTTTTTAAGGATATAGGGATATTGGCCAAATACTTAAAGGGATAGGTGATACTTTTATGAAAATGCAAAGTTCTTTTAGGGATATGGTGATACAAAGCTTTCTGAAGTGGGGTGAATTTTGGGGATATTTGCCCATTTTTTTTAAGGGATTAGGGATACTTTTCAAAATATTTAAAGGGATATGGGATACTTGGGACCCCCCTACAGGGCCTCATAACTATTACTTAGCAACCTCTCTTCTTCGAATATCAGATGACAGCGATTGAACTATGTTTTGACATTCCGTTAAACCGGTTTAGGCCCTCAAGTGAAATATCTTTTCTGACCGTTCCAAGGCTGTACTTCTTTTGTGGATCATCTGTGTTATTTATGTATTGTGCTTGTCAGGCTTTCGCGTCCGTTCATTGCTGCCTTGTGGTCACCTGCTGGGAAAGGGCTGACCTCTTGGTCCCCGTTTGTAATGTTTTATTGTGTTTTCGTCACTTTCCCATATGGTATCCTGGGTCAGGTGTGGTACTTGATTGTATCGATTCCTGATCTTTGCAGCCTTTTTTACTTTGTTCTTGATTACTTTAATATAGACTTTTTTCAACATAAGAACAAAACGATGGTATATTTTGATACGCTAGCTCCTTCTACAGCTAGGAGTGTATAGGCCTACTCAAAATATGAGTTAACTTTTCTGACTGTTTTGTTAGGTCACGTCACTAGCATTACAATCCTTGCCTATCAAAGTATTTACTTTTTGTATTCTAAGGGTTTGTGACCAGCTTCTGTGCACCCATGTATAAGGTGGGGGAGATTTTAAAATTGTAATTTTTATCCAATCTCTTTCTGTCTCTGAGAAAATTGATCACTACTGGAGTTTTTGATAGAAGTCTAACTATAAAAAACGTTTTAGAAGCGATGAAATGCTCGACAAGCCTGGCATTTTATTGTTTTCCGAAACTCGTGTAATAAATTCAATATCATATGAACACTTAAGATCCATTTTAGGCCTACCCTAAAACCAATGATCATAGATGGACAAACCACAAAATTGCACGACCAAAATCTGTAAAATCTTGCTATGCGCGATACTTATTGCAGCATACATTGGGCTGCTTTGCATGCGCAAATCCAGAGAAGCTGGGTGGAGGTCTGGGCACCCCCTCAAAGTGCGTAGCCAGAACGCTGAAATAGTTACGCACATCAAAGGGAGACTACTGGATGAAGCAGTGGTTCTTTTCAATTGCGCACTGTTTTCAAAATAGGAACGTCTCTTAAAGGAAAGAATTTTCTCCCAGAGGGAGCGAATTCTTTCCTTTAAGAGCAGTTCCTTATGGTATGGAAAATCACTTTTACCACATTAGGCGACCTCCCTTGAATGTTACTATTTTTATTACGCACATGCGTAACTGCGTAATGGGAGCTACGCCAATGCCCTCTCTGAAAATCACAAAGCTAAATGAATCAAAAGCAATACTGTTCCGGATCCCCTCTAAAATCACAAAGTAACCAAGCCAGCATTTAATGTTGGACCGCCAATGGCTTTTCGCTGGTGGAGCGGTGTTGGCCCGCTTTAGTATTATTATGATTTTAAGTCTCTCTGCTACCTCCCGACTCCCACACACAAGAAGGCCTATTTTTGTGTTCAGCTCATCATTTCAACAAAACATTAGTGGATTAAACGTATGAACGTAGCAAACTGAAGGAATTTTTGGTCTATATTGAAGGAAAATTAGTTATCCATTTGTGAACCAGCAGCAAAGAAACTTTTGGGTCTCTTATGCGGCCACGGTGTAGAAAAAAGCTATATAAAGCATATAAGATCAGCAGAGGTGCAGATCAATATTAACATATACTATTGCCATAAAGTTAAGCATATTTTTATACGATCCCAATTTACGAAGTAATGATAAATGATTATGTTTTGGGTTTTATTCGACATGTACACTTGTATTTTGGCTACAAAATTTGGAAAAAGTTCGATTAGTTTCATTCACTACTGTCCATTAACGGAAAGCTTACGACACTGTACTGTCCAAGAGTTGATATGCAAGAATGAATTTCTTTTGCTGTTGAGTCATGAAACAGCCTTAAAACGCGTATGTTGGATAAATCTACAAAAAAGAAAGAAGACAGAATGTGTAAAATTGCCATTAGGAAACAAGATGACATTACAAGGGTATTAAACGGGTCTCAGAGTGTTGTAAGCAGACCTTTGAAAGAAAATGGAGCGAGTGACAGTATTACAAAAAAGAAAACGGTCTACATTGATTCTTGAGTGCAAGGAATTGTTACTGAAGCATTATGGTACGTGGTGCATTATCTGACGACCACCTGATACAGTTGAAGGTGGTTACTGGGACTTTGAACACTCAAAAGTACCAGGACCAAAACCTGGACTCTGGTGTTAGGTCACCCTTGGGCGCGCTAGATGGCCAAAACATGGTGCTCCGAGATGACATTGCAAGACCTCACTGTACTCGCATCACTGAGGAATACAAAAATCAACAGAACATCGCTAGTCTCCCACGGCCGAGCTTGTTTCCGGACTTGAATCCTATCGAACACGTGTGGGACAAGTTCGTCTGACATGTTTAACTCTGGAACCAGTCGTATCAAAACCATTTTGGATTTTGCTAGACTCTACTGCATGAGTGGGACAGAATTTCATGTCTTGAACGCATGTACACAGTGAATTTGATGATGAAAATGTGCCAAGTTGTTATTCGACAGTGTGAAGGCTATACACAACATAAACCGGAAGTAGTGGATTATTATGAGCCACTTTGTGACTTTTTGCACCAGATCCTGAAAGTGTATGCTCCAAAGAGAAAGTTTTGAAGAAATTACAACTATCGCGGCCTTGTTGTCAAAGTTTTGCTGACTCTAGGCCTCCATGATGTTTTCATTGAATTTTGTAAAATTTATGGGTAATTTTTGTAAGGTATTTGCAGCCTTTTAACAAGTCAGAGATTCCACGGCTTTTCTTTATAAAATCGCTAGTATTCTGCTTTTGTTGTCTACCACAATAAATTTTTGGTATCTCTCAAAAAGTTTCCGTTCTTACCGTTTCTAAGACCTAAGTGGTGCTATCAAATGGAATATGCTTAACTTTATGGCAATAGTATATGTTATGCATGACTTGCACTTTTTGTTCGCCGAATTAGGTACTTATCTTCGAGGCTCTAGCGTAACTATGTAGCTGAGCAGGGCGGTTAGAGTCATAACTAATTGAAAACATATTTTCTCCTAACAGGGTTCCATTATGATCAAGTAAATGTGAAAATGCATGCTGTTTTGTTGAGTCTTCTACAGCTGCTTTTTGGACATTTCTTATACATTTGTAATTACAATCGAAGTAGATCAGCTCTTTTGTGAAAGTTTTGGAGTGATAGCACTGTTTGTTATATGACTGGAGAGAATCCTGTCTCCTGATTGGCCCAATTTGTCTTCATAAACCTCCATGTCTACCTGAAAACTGGTCTTAACTAGCCTACAAGTTAGTATAAGATAACAACAAGCTCAAACTAGTCAATAATTTTGACACTTCTGCAAAATCACCCGCTAGAGAGCTAACAATAATTTGATGAGTATGAAACTAGCATGGGCTGCACGAAATTGACATGATTTGCTGTGTCAATTCCCAGCAGGTTTAAAGGCTTCAATGACAGTTTTGTTTTGTTTTGTTTGTTCATTTTTCTTTGTTTGAATAAAAAAGAAAAAAAAAGAAAGTTAATGATTAAATTTTGCATTCAACATTCAGAGATTTTGTATACATTTCAAAATGCACACTACTACATCGACTCATTTTAATAACAGTTGTTAAAACTTATTAGAAAGCCCTAAGGTTAAACATAACATAAACAACAAAAGTGAAAATAGAATTATTTTATTCATATATAGTTGAAAAGTTATATAACAAATCAGTTATTGACTTCAATTTCGGTAGACATGAGGATTTATATACCCTTGTATCATGACTTTGCCGCCTATCTTTTGATCTATGCTGTACAATAATTTCCACAAGACCCTGTGAAGGGTGGAGCTTATAATTGACTTGAATATCTGATGAATAAATTAAAATGTGGTTGTTTTATTGATCATGATACAAGAATTTTATTATACAATTACTCTCGAATATACAAATATTCCCTCTTGTAGGGGGAAACTCGTCTTCGACTCGTCCCAGCTACAAGAGGGAATATTTGTCTATACACTCGTAAATGAGTTCTAGCGATAAGGCGTATATTTTCCCTAGTATACATGATTACAAACACACAATTTTCAAATTACCCTTATGTTTTTAAAATTTGTGTAGTTCGGCAGTAAAATATGCATAGTAGGCAACAAAATACGTTTCAAAGCAATTCACCATATACAATACCGTGAAAAAGTACACTTTCTACTCCCACCACTCATTTTACGACTTTTTACTGGGTGCCGTTTAGACCAGACTTCGAGTAAATGCATTGCTAGTTTTTAAAAAAAAAAAAAATAAAAGTGCTAAAATGTTAAGGATATAAGTGCTCTTTATTTTCAAAACCTTACTGTATTCCTTCTGCGCATGCGTACGAATTACACCTGAAATTGTGATAAGTTATCATTGGAAAGATGAAACTGGTGTCTTTCAGTTTGCTTTTAGATGCTTTCCCCAACTAGACCCAAAACGCCCTTTACATATAATAATGTTGTAAATGATGTCGTTATCCAAAGGGCATTTTGGGTCTAGGGGGGGGGGGAGCATCTAAAATATAAATAAATCCTCATGTATACCTCATTGAGGTCAATACTTGTATATTGTCTGTGTTTCAGAACTCGAACAGTGATACTTATTGCTATAGCAGATCTATTTTGTAGGATTTGCGCAGTTAATTATAGCTGGTGTGCATTTCAGAGAATGATACTGTAGGACACTTGCATCTCACTGATACATTTCTTCTTGCACCCACACCTAAGTAGCTGTATACATGCGTCTGGGATTGCTGGCAAGGTCTTCCAAACACCTCCTAGTCTATCTGTACCTTCTCACCAGCCAATAGTTTCAGTTAGATAGAGGATCTTACATGAGTGCTCATGTTTTGTTGAATTTATTAAACGAGTTGAGGAAAAGAGATAAAATGCGAGGCTTGCCGAGCATTATCTCTTTTTCGCAACGAGTTTAATAAATTCAATAATACAAGTGCACGAATGTTAGATTCTATTTATCATATGACATTAGGATAACATTGAAATCTTATTTCTGCCGTAAAAACGTTATACTTTTGTTATGAACGCAACGTTGTTATGGACGTCATAACGTTCCCCGTAAATCTATAAACCATTGTGGTTTATCGATTTTATTGCATGGTGTTATTTCACTCCCATACGCGACGTCATATGATAACTTATTTTCTAGGTTCATTGTTGCATGGTCTGCTTAAATAATACTTGCCCTTATGATTCGTAACCACATCCTTCTGTTTGCCTCTTCATGATCGGATGCCAAGTGGGACACTTTACATATTTGAAGTTTAGGACTTTGTGACAAGTTTGAGATCAGTTCATAAACCTAGGTGAGAATAAGTATCTTGTCTGTGCTTTTAATGACTGAAAACTTACATGTAGAATTGAAAATCCCCCTAGAGGTACATCAAACAGAGCTGAAGCGCAGAGTCGATATCCATAAACCCATTAAGCCTAAAGTTCCTTTTGTGTGACATAGGCCAGCTGTGCAGACCAAGATCAGACACCTGCAGAAAGCGGCGTCTGATCATGTTTTCCACATGTTTTCTTGATGAGAAGGTTCTTTTGAGCACACAAAACACATGTTTAAACTGATGGATAACTGGCCCTATGAGAGTATTAGATGTCAAAATAACTTGTTTACTTTCAATTACTGCAAATTGCAGAATAAGTCTGTTATATCAGTTTTAAGTCTGTTTCGTTATTTTTTTTTCAATGATCTGTTTGTTTTACACAGTGCTTATGAGAGTCAGAGACCACCAAAATTGGTCATAGGAATCAAAAACTGATGCCAGCTAGTTATGGTCTCAAATTTGAGAAAGATCTAACCAGCTTTAACCTTTTACACCTTTGAAATATCATGTATTTGAAAAAATATTATGGAAAATGGAGCATTTGCTCTTTTGGAGCAAATGCTCCATTTTCCATTATGACTAATTAGCTTCAATTTTCTTGAATTATTTCAATGTTGTCTAAAATAGAAAATAATGTCATGATGATCTAAATATAGCCTATGAAGTAAAGGATTAAGATGATAAAAGAGTAAACTGAGTTTGTTTTTGTCCAAAAAATGGGTGTGTAACACATATTTTGAGTTAAACCAAACTCTAGGAAGAATATATTTGTAGATTTTTTTTCATTTAGGAGGTCTTTTACAATAAAGACATGTTTCTATTTAAATGAATTTAAGTATGCTTATTATGAAGGATACTTTATACCCCAAGCTTCTATAGCATTCCCTCCCCAAAGCACCTATCCCCAAGATAAGACTATTAATGTGTGATTGAATCATTTCTTAATCAAACATATATTGTGGGTACTCAAAAGAACCGTCTCAAAGAGCACCCTAAACACAGTGTCATATGTTTATATGATATTTGGATCATATAACTTTTGTATTTGTTGGGGTCAGGTAAACACTAAAACATGATTAGGGCATGGGTATTCATCCTATTTAAAGAATCAGGCAGTAACTTGGACCAGAAAATTCTTTGTCTTGCAATGTAAATCTGTCTAGAGTATGTATAGTGATACAGATGTAATTGTTTTCTTGATATTTCTGACAAACTAAACAGGATTCTTTGGCACATTTTGAAGACCAATTTTGAGTCATGTTCCCAATTGCAAAAAAAGTATGTTTTTTCCAATATTAAGGAGAATATTCCCAATTTAAGAAACAAAAAAATGTCACTATTTTGTGACAATGTACCCCAATGAATATTACCTGTTAAATTCATAATGTTGAAATGTTCTTATTAGCTAAGTTTTGTTTTATTTGATTATAATATATGGTGTGAGTTTTTCCCCAATTTGTATAAAACTATGTGAAAAAATTCCCAATTCTGGGGGTTGGGTCATGTTCCCTAAATAGAGAGAAAAAATCCTGGGTCACTTTTAATAATAGGGACTGTAACAACGTTGTAGCTTACACATAACCTGTTCTGAAAATGAAATCAAATATGTTTTGGTATACTTTTTTCTTGCGATTCAACGTCTGTGTTATTTGGGGGGGGGGGGGGGGGTCCATCACTGAAGCCCTCCCAGGGATTGGGGTACAGGGGGAAAAGAGCATTCATCTCAGGGTAACAGAAGAACAAAGGGCCCAATTAATTTTGAGGGGAAGGGGAACATTGGGGAACAGGGAAAATATGGGGAACAAGGGAACAGGTACCATCTTCCCTCCCTGAGAGGGCCTCATCAGTAGTTTGTAAAGTATTAATTAGGGCATAATTGGGTGTAAAATGGACTATCGCAAGTTTTATCAACCCCAATAGAAACAATCTGCGGGTTAAATTTGAATAGTGAAAGACATTTCCTGATTGTAAGCAAGATTATTGAAAATCAATAAGACAACAGAAACGGCTTTCTATACCGTGTGCACTAAAAAAAGATTGCTTACGTCATTTATTTATCGATGTTGTCGTCATTAACCAGACGGTCAGGAAAGATAACGTTGTCATTGATTGAGAATATTAGTGAAACATGAATTTATCGGAGGTAAATAAGGCCTAGATATCCAATATATTCAATAGATCCATATTTTTCATTTGAATTTTAATACATTTATTGTGGTCTAGATTGGTTTTGCGCGATATGAACTGGCTTTGCCAGTCGCACCCAATCCTCGTTTTCCACCATCTTGGAAGTTTGACCGTTTGAAGACCGTATGACCTCTCGAAGATAATGGAACGAATTTTGTCTCCAGAACGAATTTCGATAAAAATTGGCACATTGGTAGTTGAAACCCTATATTTTTTCATGACATATATGCCACAGCGGGACCAAGTCGAAAAAATGAGAAATTTGATATCAAACGTGAACCATTTTTTTACAGTCACATCCATCTTGCAAGTTTTCCGTTTCGCCCATCTCGTTGTTTAAGGGCGTTGTCGTAGATTAAAAATCTTACGCTATGGGAAGACTTGAACAAACGACGAACACAAGTGGCCAATTTTTAACAGAATAAGGTTTGGGGCATTCGTGTAACAAGCGGTTAAATTTGGGTTGTCGTTCCTCGCTTCGCTGAGAAAGCCGAAAAATTCGAACGTTTTTGTTGCTATGCATGTTTGATAATATTCATACGCCTTCACTACGCGTCCCAACTGATCAGTTGATCTTCAATCAAGATCAGAATTAGTAATTACAGAAAAGTGTCTACCATTAACGTTAGATTTGATAGTTGATTTACAACATAAATGTTTTTTGCAACAGCTACACCTCTTGGCATTGCACTTAGATATAGAGGGATACACTACACTTCTTCTATACTTACTCCTAGGATTCCTAAGTACAGGTGACTTAAGTTTATTTTATAATCTATTTCAGTATATTATCATAGATGGAATTTTGTAAAATTGGACTGACCCCTGTGATTAGAACAGCGAGCAGTAAAACTCGTGCACTTGGCGTCGTGACGATACATGAATGATGTCACACAGGCGTCAATAAACAAAGACTTTCGAAGTTATTGGCTGTTGTTCACCCTCCCCCGCTCAGATGCGCCGTCTACATGTGGATCAACTCGACCTTGTCGCGTGAAAACTTGTCTTTTAGATTTACGACTATGTAAATCTCAAAGCTCTATGCTAAGCTACACTGGAGACGAGATAGAAAAAATTTGATAGATATTTTGATGGAAATTTTGCATGTAGCTAATTTAACCGTTATAGTTTACAGGGATCGATAAAAATGCGCTGATCAGACTGCGCGTATGCGCAGGCTGGTCTGCGACGTAATTGATCACATGCAACAAAATCAAAATTCTCGCGACATGACCAATGTATCGCTATAGCGATATTTTATTGAAAGTACATCAACTTCATTTATTCTGCTGATTTAACTTTTCGGATAATCAGAATACTCGATTTTAATAGAGCTGAACCCACATGTTCCATACACCAGTTCCGGCTTACAAAATGGGGCTTTTTGGTACATAGTGCTACGCGTAATGCGCCTTACGTACACCCGAGGCATGATTCGATTCTCGAATTGTGACGGACTTTCTTGAATGCATTTTAATGAGGATACTGCGGGTACGCAATATGTTTCAACATCTCATCTACTGGACGAATGTATCCCTTGCAGTCCAACACTATAAATGAATCGATTCGTGGCTCAACTTTGTTGGGGTTCTGTATAGTTCTGTTCCATGTTTTGTTGTGCTGTTCTTTGTGCCCTTTCTAGTTTTGCAATCATCTTGAAGGGGAAGAGAGAGCTGGATGCCTTGCTTTTTTTTTATCTTCCTGGTGGCTTGCAACTGTTATTGTTCTTTGGCTCTTCCTCAATGTGCTATGGGTTGGTCTGTTCATATTTTGCTCGAAAGAAAGTTTGTTATAGTAGTTACACGATTAGAGTACAGTGACGTAACCTGTCACGTTGTTCTGCTTTATTCAGTTAATTGGACTAAAATAGGTATTTCTTTCATATTTCCAACGGTAAATCTGTTTCGTTACTAAACTCATACCGAGCGTGGACTCTACCCAACAGGCAGACAACCTGAAAACAACGTAATACCAAGGCATGACGTCGCATCGACGTCGATACGACGTTGTTTTGACGTCATGTGTCTGCTGTGTAGTGACATGCTTTATATGTGGAAGTTCATTGCAAATTTCTAAAGCTATCTAATGAGGCTGTTTTCTGCTTTGTGAAACCTTTAACCACTCCCATAACTCCTGAAAACGAGCAGTGAAGGTCTGCACCTTCACTCGTTGCCCTTATGCAACCACGAACATTTCATGAGCTGACTTAAAAAAATCCAGCTTTTACGTTTTTAGAACTAATTTTTCGCAATAACTTTTTTTATCTCCAATTTTAGCAAAATGTGTTCGCGATGACAGTTGTAGAGGAGATTTTCCGCCAATTTCTCCAAAAGGTTTGGTGCTTGTGGCTCAAACAGATGTTTGTGTATATAGATGAATATTTTGCAATAATTTGAATTTGCCCTATTATTTACAGGTAAAATTCGTATAGGCGTGACAGAAAGGGGTAGTTTCAAACAGTTCTTCGTAAGCGGTGCAACTCCCGTTATTCAAAATTTGTGCACAGCATAAAACTGCCGTTAACATATTACTTAGGAATTGCATGTAAATCAACTTTAAGCAGGCTCACCTGTGGGAACAAAGGTTGGGTTTTCGCAATTGTTCTCTTATGCAAGTGCTATGAAATAAACGGTTTTGAGATTACCCCACTAGCTGAACGCACGAGCTTTTCATTATATTTGAACAAGCCATCCATCATTCAATGACTGGGCAATTTTAGAGCCCTATGTACAGACTGATGAATCCCCACTGGAGTTTAACCCACAATGTAAAATTTGTTAGGGAGCGCAGTGACTTAATAGTATCTAGTGCTTGACTCGAGATCGAAGGGTTACGGGCTCGAGCCTCACCTGCGGCACTGCTGCGGTTTGTGTCCTTGAGCAAGACACATTAATCTCTTCGAAGTACTGTTTCAACCCAGGAAGACTCAAAGAATCAATTCAAATAAACAAAATTAGTTCAACACATACGCAACGGAGGACTGAAATAATATTTATGACTCATTCCATTGCAAAATTAAACTGCCGTTTTTATTGCTTGAATTGCCGATAGCTCGATGCTCAGGTTTACAAATGCTTACACGACTGTTTCGTGCGCATAGATGCGCAATCGTTTGAATTGTCTCGGAGATTTTCCATTTTCTCTGAGCCGCTAAAATAGATTATCATAGGGCATTCAATTCACTATTATCCACAATTTCATTGAGAGCGTACCCACTGATCAGAATGCGTATTGCAGTGATATTAGCAACACATAAACCCTTCTTTATCCGAGAATATTAAAAAAAAGGAATCCAACACGATTCTATACTTACAGTCCTTCATAAACCGCCTCTGTGACGTCATCAGGACACTCCGATAGCAAAGGGAAGTAACTAATTCAAGGGAAGTAAGCGAGTCGATATTTTATTGACAAAGCGCACAAGCTTAAAGAAAATGATGATTATACTCATTTTATCACTGAACATTGTGGAAAATGATCTGGGTTCTTAATAAATATATAAAATCCGACATATAAAAGGAATTTGCAATGAAAAACCTTGATATGTCCCATTTAAGTAAGTTGAATTAGGGCGATGTAATGTAACCTTCGACGTGGTTTAATTGCACTTGTAGTATGGCGCAGGCGCAAATAAACACGTGTTACTGACACCTGACGAAATTTACATTCGCTCCTCCCTGCATCCGGCCTAAGCTGTCAATTATATTACATTTACCTACGGGTTATTTTGTCGCTATTTAGATAGTTACCGCCTACATCGCTGTTTAACTAAACTTGGAAGTTAGAGTACGGTTTTAAGCTCCTCCTTCGTCGTTATTCTAGGGTGTCTGATTTAAACATCAGCAAAGATCAAAGAAAAAAGCATCGGCCATACGGCCATACTACAAGCTAAATAAAGGATTCTTCCTCGGCTTTCTGTTTAAACCGCTCCGTGGGCTACGCCCACCACGCGGTTTAAACAAGAAAGCCTAAGAAAAGAATCCTTTATCTATTACTTTGCATAAAATGTTCAAAGAGTGCATATAAGCACAGAGGAATCTACAGCATCTGGGATGTAGGAACTGTTTGGAGAAGTTCGAGAATGACGCAGTAAAAAATTATCTGGAAAAAATAGTTCTAAAAACAATACGGCTGGATTTTTTTTAAATTTCAAATGTCAGTAATAACATCGAATTATAATTTAAAAGACAAACACAATAAAATGCTGTTAAATTTATTTTAAATCCATTTTCATGCAATACATTATTATGGCTTCAAAAGTTACCTTAACGCTTTTGATCTTTAACCACGAAACCATCTCCGTAGAAAAGTGACCCAAGTTAAATAAATAAAGGAGGAATTGATAAAAACACAAACACAAAATAGTTTATCTGTCGATTTGTTTGTTTGAGATTTCAATTTTACGTCCCAATCAACAATATTTCTCAAGATTGCACCTAAACATAGTTTATAATGGAGTAATTGATTAAAAGACACACACCAAACAGTTTTCTGTCTATTTATTTGTTTGACTTTTGAATGTTACGCCCCAATCAACGGTATGTTCTCAAATTTGCACCAAATATAGTTTATAAAGGAAGTATTGATAAAAAAAAGACACACACTCACACAGAAAAGTCAGTTTAACGTCCCAGTCAACAATATGTTTCAAGTTTGCACCTAATCGTAGTTTATAAAGGAGGTATTGATAAAACGACACACATAGAACAGTTAATGTGTGAATTTATAACTTTATGTCCCAGTCAACAGTATTTCTCTAGTTTGTACCTTAACATAAAATCGATATGTCATCTGCCAGTTTGTTTGTTTAAAAATGTAGCTTTACGTGCAAGTCAATAAGCATTCTCAAGTTTGCACCTAGTTTATGAAGGACGTATAGAAAAATCCCGCAAAACATTTTATATGTCAATTTATTTGTTTGAGTTTCAAGATTCAAGTTCTAGCCAACAATATATCAGTTATTTCGGGACGTTTTTCTGGAGGGAAGCAGAAACTATTACCAATGAGCATAAATGTCCTGCTCAAAGGCACAACACCGCGCCGAAAGAGGGATTCGAACCAGTAACCTTTACCAACTGTACATAGTTGCTCCACTAATATCGTCAGTCTTAACCCATATAAGCCTAGTGTCCTTTTTGTAGGACATAAGCAAACAGCGCAGACCCAGATCAGACACCACATAACGTGGCGTCTGGTCAGGGTCTCCACTGTTTGCTTACAAAATGCTCTATTAAAATTTGAATGAAAATAAAAAAAATACCACCTAACAACCCTAAAATAGGAAATGAACTCGGTCTAGTGATAGAGATGGGAAAATCCATTTGGCATAAATGGGTTAAGATTGTTTTATTTCACAAAGAATATATCTGATTAGGTCTTGATCGGAAATGTCTTGAGTCGTTTTCATTCGGCATGAACAAACGTATGCCTAAACAAACAATTTTTGGCATTTTAACATTTATGAGCACGATAAATTTCGTGTTCAGCTGAGTTGAGTATGAAAAAAGTTTTATAACCTCTGGGCCAGATAGTTTATGTTCTGTGTAACAAGTAGGCGTCTTCGTGTTAAGGGGTGAAATCTCCCTAAAAGTCTTTGTGAAAAAGTCAAATGTTTAAACTTTCATTTTTGCAATAATTGTCGTGACTATGAGTAGACATACATATACATTTTTCAAAAATATATATTTTCTGCTGTTCAAACCGATGACAAAGGGGAGATAAATACGGCTTAACTTAACTACTCAAAACATTGCATTTTGATACTACAATGTATATCATTTGAAGGGCTAGAAAGTAAGGTGTTTTATTAATTCCACAGCTGTGTTTAACCATCAAAGAATGTAAACTATATTTATCTAACAATATCTGATTCGATCAGTCTGATCAGGATGCTTGCGGACTTTTTAGCGTGCAAAATGCAGTTAATAACTCAGGTTGTAAATAGACAAATGGGAACATGTAATGTTTTTCATATAAAAGTATGCCTAGCAAATCCTTTACAAGGTAAACGCATATAATGTATTTAAACAATATATGTAAGTAGGAAGCTGGCATACTTTCATACGAAAAACATTGAAGAATTCCCATTTGTTTATTTACAATCGGAAGTATTATCTGCATTTTGCACGCTTAAATAGTGGATAGGCATACTAAACTGACAGATTGATGCATATATTGTTAGAAAAATCTATTTTACATTCTTTGATGGTAAAACACAGTTGCAGAATTAATACAAAATCAACTGATATACTATCATGTTAAGCCGTTTTTATCCCCCTTCGCCCCTGGTTTGAACATCCTTAAGTATGTTTTGAAAAGTATATATGTATACTGAACACAAAGAGAAATTTTACATTTTTTGAATAGAAATTTATCAAGTTATCGCAAACTCATTACGTTAAAAAGTATGCGTATATTAAGGCCACACGTCTGACAAGACAACCGTGTAAAAAAACTTGATCAGGTGTTCATGAATAACGTTGGAAAAACGTCAAACTGCAATTTTAATTCTGGAAGATAATCATTACGATATTTTGAATATGTAAGCATATTTTTCGGGAGTCTTTCGATCAGAACATCGAAAATCAACAAATAACGTCCGCGAAGTATACTGTACTTATCCTATGGCATTTTCTTGTATACCTTTGTACAAATGAGCTATAAACTGCAGATTGACTATACCAATTACCTCATAGAGACTCCTTTAAGCGCTTTTAAAACAGAGCAGACTCAGATTAGACAGCTCTTATAAGAGCTGCCTGATCAGGGTACACTCTCTTTGTTTATAAAATTTAATATATCTGATCCTACACTAGTGGACCTGGCAAGTAATTTCTTTGTTCGATGTACCAACATGAAAGTTTATTTGTATTACTTGACTTTTCGCTTACTGTAAAGGCAGCAACTTTAATATTCATATCTGGGTGTGGTTCGGCTATTTTATCTGCTTAGGAAGGGAAATCAGGTTTTATTTATAATTTGGTAAAGAGTTAATAAGCTTTTTGAGCCGCGCAAACGTGCATGCATTTCATGAAAACCTAACCGTATACATACTGAACTCACATTTATTAACCCTTAAAGCGCATAATCACAAAATGTTTTTTTGTCGTCCACTTAACTATATGAAGCCTCATAGATAAGAAGAGTAGGAGCAGTCTGGTCTTGGTCCACAATGTTTGCCTCCCTGCTTATGTTAAATAGACATTTTCCGATGCAGTTATTTTGCTGGCGTATTAAGGACTAAATAACGACTGAGGTGGTGGCACAAGATGATACAGTTACTTTTGAATACAAGCAAATTCAGAGAATTTATGTCCCCCGCCACTATCTTTTCACTTTGATAGTAAAAACACTTAAAAATGACTAAGTTCAAATTACACAAGGTACCCACTATCCATTCACTTTGACAGTAAAAATGCCAGAAAAATGGCTAAGTTCGACTAGCGGAAAAAGTGATAAAAAGTAATCTGAGGATTATATCCAAACCACATGCATATCTTCAGACCATGTCCAAAACAACTGTGAAGTTGCGCACACAAGGTACCCACTATCTTTTCACTTTGATAGTAAAAACACTTAAAAATGACTAAGTTCAAATTGCAAAAAAAGTGACAAAAAATAATCTCAGGATAATATCCAAACCACATGCATATCTTCAGATCATGACAAAAACATCTGTAAAGTTTCAAAAGAATCGGCATAAAACTGTAGGAGGAGTTGCGCACACAAGGTACCCACTATCCATTAACTTTGACAGTAAAAACGCCAGAAAAATGCCTAAGTTAAAATAGCAGAAAAAGTGATCTTCAGATCATGACAAAAACATCTGTAAAGTTTCAAAAGAATCGGCATAAAACTGTAGGAGGAGTTGCGCACACAAGGTACCCAGTATCCATTAACTTTGACAGTAAAAACGCCAGAAAAATGCCTAAGTTAAAATAGCAGAAAAAGTGATAAAAAATAATTTGAGGATTATATCCAAACCACATGCATATCTTCAGACCATGTCCAACACACCTGTGAAGTTTCAAAAGAATCAATATAAAACTGTAGGAGGAGATGCGCACACAAGGTACCCACTATCCATTCACTTTGATAGTAAAAATGTCAGAAAAATGGCTAAGTTCAACTGGCGGAAAAAGTGTTAAAAAATAATTTGAGGAATATATCCAAACCACATGCATATCTTCAGACCATGTACAAAACACCTGTGAAGTTTCAAAAGAATCGATATAAAACTGTAGGAGGAGTTGCGCACACAAGGTACCCACTATCTTTTCACTTTGATAGTAAAAACGCCTAAAAATGACTAAGTTCAAATTGCGAAAAAAGTGACAAAAAATAATATCCAAACCACATGCATATCTTCAGACCATGACTAAAACATCTGTAAAGTTTCGAAAGAATCGGCATAAAACTGTAGGAGGAGTTGCGCACACAAGGTACCTACTATATTAGGGGGACGGAAGGACGGAAGGACGGAAGGACGGAAGGACGGACGGAAGGACGGAAGGACGGAAGGACGGAATGCCGAAAACTATGTCCCTCCGCTTTTCTTCGAAAAGGCGGGGGACAAAAACCATGCCTCCTTTTCAGCTTTTACCTATGCCTAAGGTTGACTAGTCCTTATTATACATTCATGAGGCGCCGCCTTTACAGTAAGCGAAAAGTCAAGTAATATAATTATTCATAGTGGAAGGAGCCTGGCATGAATATCCATGAAGGTAAGGGTTAAAAGAACCACTATGTTGGCAAGAAAACCGGACTGCTTTGCATGCGAATTACAAAGGGACAGACCAACGTGTGCATCTGTGCAGTCCGATCAGCGCATTTATTCTTGCACACCGAATCAGGATATCTGAGATTTTACACTGAGATAGAAAATCTTATCTTACCCATGCTATCTTACCCAGGATGTCAAGTAATGTCATCATGTGAAATTGCATCTTATCGTATTCAGGGACTTCTGGAAGCTTATTTAAAAAATAAACAAATACATAAATAAATAAATGAGAACAGTGGTGAGCAAGAAAAATAATCCATTATTCTAGTGAGGGTAGGATAGAAAAAATCCGTCCCTCGGGATCACCGTTTGTCATCACTCGGCAAGCCTCGTGATGCCAAACGGCGATCCTCGGGACAGATTTTTCTATCCTACCCCCACTTTTACATGAATGATAGATTCTTATATTATTCACTATCAGCTTATTATAAATCAATAGCTAAACTTGGAGCATGTGCAATTTGAATCTGTAGCTGAGCAGGCTGGTATTAACTTCACCTGGTCACAAACCTGTGCGATGAGGCTCATGCTTCATCCGTTATTACCTACAACCTTGGTTTATTTCATATCCGTGCACACCTGTGGGTCATGCAATATTGTTCAGACTTTAAACACATGCTATACAGTGAGCCACTTTAGTTACGCACCACTTTTTCAGCGCCCACATTGTTTGACAAAAATGCTGGAATCGAACACTCTCTATGATAATTTACTTATTGATATTTTATCTCTTTGATGACATCGAAAAAAAGTATCGAAATCACTCATGCGAGACGTTCTGCTTCGTCAAAGACAATTTTGACAAACGTGCACGTGCAACCTGAACGTCTATATTTTCTATTTGAGTTTTGCGCTTGGCATTATTCATGGTGATCGTTGTGACAGAAAAACACCCATAACAATTATTTCATTTAAGAAAAAAAACATTTTTTCGGTCGTTGAATTTAGTAACACGGTTACTTTTTTTAAGAAATGCTCGTTTTGACGTCATATTAACGTCAGTTACAGTAATCAAACAGGTTTTCCTTCGCAAATTGTTTTGTTATGAGCCACTTGTTGACAATGAAGTATCAAAACACTAAAAAATCTTTTCATTGACACGTCTTATAGCCTTTGTAGTAGTGACGTCATCACTAACGTCAACACCATGACACCAACAAATCCATTATTTTTTTACGAAAATAAATGGCAAATACATGGTTGTTTAAAATGAAATTATAAAAAAAGTTTTTTGATAACTAGTTTAATCAGAATCATACGAAATTTTAACTAACTTTAATAATAGTACTAAAACAAACTTTTTCAAACCTTGGCCAGCTAGGAACCAAACTAGTAAAACGTTTAAAAATGATGAAGTTAACAAGCACATTCCAGTCTTAGATATTGCTAAGAATAAATCGGCTCTTATCTCTAGCATAGCAGAAATTCGACCCTGAAAAAGTGCAATGTGATCTAAGTTTCATTCGAAATAAAGCAATGTGAAATGGTGTTTTGAGGGTAGTGTCCTTCATGATCCATTTTCTCATTCGTTTTTGATCAGATCACAATGAAATTTCATTGGCTTTTGCAAATATAGACGCGCTAAAACGCTGGTAGTTTCCGAATAAAAATATCATATTTCTTTTCCAAGTAAGTTAACATTTTCAAAGTGGTGCGTAACTAAAGTGGCTCACTGTATATGCACGGTTGAGAGGTTTAGCAAGTAATATACTTAAACAATCTGTTAGGGTGTTCTAGAATTAATTGTGGGGGAGGCGGCGATCGATTTTTTCGGCAAATGTTCGTCTCCATTTGAGATACCAGTGGCCAGACGATGTTAAAATGTATAAGTAAGCAAAATTTAAGCAAAATATTCAATGTGGTACAAGAGTTATGAGCATTTTACCTCAAACGGCCAAAATAATGCTCGGTGAAACCTCGGCACTGTTTTGCTTACATGTAACAGTGGCTGGACAACGTTAAAATAATTAAGTATGCAAAATTTGATCCAAATATGCCCAGTGGTTCAAGTGTTATGAGCATTTTACTAACTGACCACAACCGGTCGGACTGATACTCAGCAAGGCCTCGTCCATCAAAAAGACTGTTACATGGTGTACGCATGTCAGTGGCTAGACAATGTGGACATGCATACATACGCAAATTTGATTAAAATATACCATGTGGTTTAAGAGTTGTGAGCATTTTCACTAACTACTAACGACTCACTCAGTAATTATAGTGCACACCTGCTGGTCATGCAATGTGCATTTACAATGTACTATCTACACCTAAGGAATCTTCTAACGCATACACTTTTGTTTTGGCATTTTCTTGAAAACGAGAATTTTGAATTAAGAAATATTTTGGAATAAATAAGAACATTGTTTTCCGGTAATGCATGGCTATTTTCAGAGAAAACTGACTAAGAGTATTGAAAATATTAAGGTTTGAGTTGAAAACTTCAAAAAACCAAAGTCGCAAATCTACCATTTTTCAAACAAATCAATACGGAAATTTAAACAGAATAGCGATTTATCCGTTGTATTACATTTAGTAACGTGGATTGATGAGACATGAATCACCTTCAAAGGTAAGTCAGTCTGTGTTCTATTATTCATAAAATAAGAGAAAAAGACATCCAGCTTCTATCTTCTACATCTATAAAAGTGAACGGACAATCCCGCGGACAATGCGCACACATAAGTAATGAAATTTTCCTGACAATCACATCGCATATGTGCTCGATTGGAGCAGGATAGCCATTGTTAATCATTTATTCTGCTAGCTAGCAGCAGAACCCTGCTGATGTTACTCACAGTGTGGACTTTTTATATTTCAACCTTTCAAAATCGCATGAAAAAGGTAAGTGGAGTATGGCTAGGAAATACCACAATTACACACTGCCGACTGACGCATTGCACTGTGAGGAAGAGGCACAGAGCACTAACAGTCACATGACATTTAAAGCAATTTTAAGCAACCATCTCTCTCTTCCCCAATGTGATGATTGCAAAACTAGGAATGACACTAAGTACTGCACAACAAAACAAGGACCAAATACAAAAAAAAAACCTACAAACAGTAGGAGCAACAACAAACAATGAATCAACAACAACACACACTGCCTTAGAATGCTCAGTCGAAGATACTGGGGGCTAAGATTAATTTTACCAGCCAAATTCGCCCTAGATTATGCTGCTGTCAAAGCAAAAAAAAATGTTAAGATCGCGTGGTGGCTTCATTACTTATCTAATGTATCATCATGGGGAAACAATCAAATTATTACTGTGATGCAACAAAGAAAATGGCTCTGAACTCACAGAGAGCCAGAGCTAAAATAAACCCTCCCCCAGTTGAGCCACGGTGGGCCCATCCAAAGACAAACACCAGGCGGTGGCCCACCAATGAAAATTTTCTGCCAAGATAGTCATTGTGTCTGAAGCCTAATCGACCGTGAATTTTATGCAATGACGTTTTTCATTGTTCAGCATTACAAATGAAATTAAAATTGCCTCACTGAATGCAGACTTGAGCCTAAATTCCAATTTTTGTGACTTCCGATTTTGACCCTTTCAAACTAAATAAGCTGTATTTTGCATAATATCCAAGGTATTGTTTTGAAATTTTCACACATGATGTAAATAATATTGAATTTTTGTTTAACAACAAGAAATTAACTACTTTTAACATTATTAAGCATTTGTAGTAAATTTTTTACTGTATGCGTTAGAAGATTCCTTAAGTATATATACAATTTGTATTGCTTTGGAACGGCCAATCAGTTCAAAAACTATTTATCACAATCTAAAAAAATGATTCGGTCGCACTCAGTAGCTTTTCCCCATCCTGCAAACGAACATTTATGCAGTGCGGTTTCATCTCCTTTGCACTTGATGTCAGCCATCCACGCCATCCTTGAAACTCGAGTGGTATCATATACTTTTTGCTTTGTACTGCAATAAATAATAACAACCGTATAAGAATTATAGTTGTGACATTTTCACACAATGCAATCACTTTAACAGTATGGTCTAAATTTTGGGTTTAGAAACGTTATCGAGCTAACATGTGCGCACTGAGTAAACACTATACCAGTCAATCAGGTGGTGCAATTTTATTAATGATTTATTGTGACTCTAAAACCGTGTGGCCAAAGATGAAGAGACTAGCTGATATGGATCTACATCGTTTTGAAAAAAAGGAAATAGTGTTTAAAAACAGTTCTGCATACAGTAAGAATATTTGGTCGATTGAGGTAGAAGGTTAGGCAATTTATCTCATATTGTCGCCTTCAGTCGAACAGTTCAAATCATTTCGCATAGTACTGGCTTTTGGATTGATCTAGCTATATATGGTTGGATATGCATTTGCATTCATTGGGTCTCTCCAGTTATATGGTTGAATACATACAAAACCTTTTTAGAGTAGTGAATATTAGGTTTTTCTCAGCGCTTTGGATGATTATACAAAGCCTGAGGAAGAGCCACAAAGCACTGACATACACAAGACAACTGGAAGAAAATTAAAGTTAAGCAACCAGCCCTCTCTTCCTCATTAAGATGATTGCAACCCAAGAACAGAAACTAAGTACTTCATAACAAAACAAGAACCAAACACTGAGCCCCCATAAACAATAGGGGCAGCAAATAAAAAACAAAACAGAACCACCACCTCAGAACGGAAAGCAGCCAAAGCCACTGAGGGGTTGGGTCCTGAAATGCATTTTTCTGGCGCCAAACCATAGAGTCTGCTGTGTTAAAACACATAAATTGTTTAACTGCCATTGATGCTTCCTAACTTATGCAATGCATAATCACAGAGAAACAATCTAATCAAATTAACACACTATCATGATACGAAAAAATTGATCATACCTAATGAAAACCTAAAGTTTGGACATAGTGGGCCCAGCTACAGACAAACAATAGGCACCAACCCACCGATGAAAGCTTTATGTCAGGGACGTCATTATGTCTGAGGCCTGACCCCACTAAGTGCAACTAAAGAGGAAAACATAGCTACAAACTATGATTAGGCTTACAATCGGGCATGCAGTCTTTTGTATTATATCCTTGTTATATCCCACTTTTTTTCATAACGTTAGATTATCTTTTTGCATTGATCACTTAAATTAGACCTTCCAGCAGCAATTCTAAATAACCATAAAATATCGGCTCTGATAAACCCTGTTGCAGAAGAGAGTTTAAACCAATATTGTATTGTAGAACTGAGCATTGAGGATATTGAGAACCTTGTTTTAGTAACTTAGCAGTAAAAATTGGTCAAAACCTTCGTACAATATTGACTATTGGGTAAGTCCAGCTACAGGTATATGTACAACTCTTTGTGCAGTAGTGGTCATTAGGTAGTTGAGTATACAAAGCCTTCATACAGTAGTTACTATTGGGTAACTCAAGTTGGTTGGGTATACGAGCCCTTAGTATAGTATTGACTATTTGGTAGCTCCAGTAGGTGGGGTATTCAAACCCTAAGTATAGTAGTGGCTATATGGTTGCTCCAGTTATAATATAAGGTTGATTATTCAAAGTGTTCATGCAGCAGCGGCTATTGGATAGCTCCAGCTATATGGTTGGGTATACAAAGTCATAGTACAGTAGTGGCATTTGGGTAGCTCCAGTAGGTTGGGCCGCATAGTAGTGACTATTAGGTTGCTCCAGTTATATGGTAAGTTAATATACAAAGCCTTCATACAGTATTTGACTATTATATTGCCCCAGCTATATGTTTGGGTATACAAAGTCTTCATAAAGTAGTGGCTATTAGATTACTGGTAGCTTAAGCTATATAGTTCGGTATTCAAAGCCTTTGTACAGTAGTGGCTATTGCGTAGCTCTAACCATATGGTTGGGTATACTGTACATTACAAATCGTTCATGATGACTTAAAAATTTATCAACATTACAAACATTTAAAAAACATATTACCTCAATGTTCATAAAATCATGTGTTCCTCCATACTTAACCATAGGAATTAGATAAATATTTCATGCACGACATAGAAATAGGTACAGTAACCTTAATGATTACATTTTTAGAAATTATATCCGTGTTAATCCTTTATGTGACTTGTGTGGCGTGGTAGAAGACGCCATCCACTCCTTCTTTCATTGTAGAAAATTCACAATCCAAAGGCAGGTCTGAGCATTAATTTGATTCTTTTAGACAATGCTAACTTGAATATTGAAAACAATAATGTCCTGTTTGGGGCTGTACACAGATATATACACGCTACTAAATGTTTTAAGTAACTATTTGACTCTTTGTTTGAAGATCATCTTGAAATATATCTTGATATGAAATTACCAATACTCGATGACCAAATTAAACATTTTACTCTCAAACTGAAGGGGCTCCTGTTAGTAGTCTTATATATTCTGTTTTTCCATTTTTTTGTTTTACTTTTCATTTAAATTTTTATTTAGTTTTAACTTTAGTACCGTTTTTTACTGTCTTTTATATATTCATATACATATTTATATACTTATATATTTAGCTATTTATTTAGTATATTAGTTCACTTTTCTCCCTCTCTATAGTTTTTTTTTCATTTATTTATTTAATTAATTAATTTGTTTATTTATCTATTTATTTATTTATTTATTTATTTTTGATATAGTCTTGTTTATATTAATATATGTTTGCTTTGTTCTTAACTTATTTAATATACATATGTGTTTGTATATAGCCATGTTAATAAGCTATTATGTTTATCTAGAATATGGAGGATGGGACAAAACTTATGTTGTGAGAACTTGTGGCCCGAACCCATTGCTGTAAATAATTTGGCAATAAAATATGTTTAAACTATATGGTTGGGTATACAAAACGTTCTTACAGTAATGACTATTAGGTAGCTCCTGTAGGTTGGGTATTCAAATCCTTAGTATAGTAGTGACTTTTAGGTTGCTCCAGTTATATGGTGAAGTATACGAAACGTTCATTCAGAAGTGGCTATTGGGTAGCTCTACCTATATCGTTAAGTATAGGAAGCCTTCATTTAAGAAATGAATTCAATTTTTGGAATGTTCATGGAATCATGAATACTCGGAGACCTGAAGTATTGATGAATCTATGAACAGTCCAAAAATTGAATTTATTGCTTATATTTACATTTTATTATAAGTCTCTGAAATATAAACTGTTTTGTATTCAATATGTAATCGTATTAACAATTTTGTTGGAGTGTAAAACGGTAAAGCTGAACAGCCAGCGTGAACACGACAGCCAAGGTCGCAAACAAGAGGCCTGCTTTGCATGCGCGACTCGGGTGTGGCTGGCTGTCAATTACAAAACCAGTGTCACTTCTAGCGAATGAGTTCAATGTTCGAAGCATATTGCATTGGCAAGTGAGGTTGGCAGCTGTCAATCCAATTTGTGTCATTCATGAGGCTATGAACGGTTGTAACAACGGTTCTGAAGATTCTTAAAAGACCTGCTACGAAAATATAAATATACAGTAGTGGCTTTTGGGCATATCTAGCTACATAGTTGGGTATTAAAAAAGATAATGCAGTAATGGCTATTCGGTAGCTCTACCTATATTAATGCTTATACAAAGCTTTCATAAAGTAGTGATTATTGGGTAGCTCCACCCATATGGTTGGGTATATAAAGCCTTCATACAGTAGTGGATATTAGGTAACTCCAGCTAAATGGTTTGGTATACAAAGTGTTCATGCAGTAGTGGCTACAGGGTAGCTCCAGCTATATGGTTGGGTATACTAAGCGTTCATACAGTAGTGGTTATTGGGTAGCTTCAGTCAGAGTTTGGGTAATTCAAATTGTAATTGTAATCAATTGTAATTTAATTAATTTTTTTTAAGTAATTGCATGTAATTTAAATTAAGACATTCATTTAATTACAATAATTGAATGTATTTAATTACATGGTCAAAAATGGGAGTAATTAATAATTACTTTAAATTACTTTTTAATTACTTTTCAGATCAGTTATGAACTTCATTTACCTAAGATTATCATAGATACTTAAGTACTGCTTAATGAATTGTTCTTGGATTTTGCAAATGCATATATCATTTTCTGTACTCAATATATGAAAAGTATAGACATAAAATAGAATATAACAATTTTACCACAGACACAGACTTATTATACCTCTTCTATTTTGAAAGGTCCTTTTTAAGCAAATTCTATATTCTTTGTTCATCTGCTTATAAAATATATGGCTTTGTGACAATCAACCTTAAATAGTTAAGTTACCAAAACAATACAAAAACAAAGAAGGTGTGAAAATCTCAACAATAGTATTTACTCAGGCAATAGTGTTGGTTAGTGAATTGACTCCTTGAAGGCATTTTGTTAAATTTTCACACCTAGGATCAACACACTCATATGCTAAGGTGCATGACCTAATCTATCTTCTACATTATTTAAAACCCTTAAACTGCTCTTTGTCATTTTCAATAATAATAATAATAATATTAATAATAATAATATGCGCAGGCTGATCTGAGCCTTTTGCTGGTCGAACATACCACTTTGTTGGAAATCTCATGTCACGGCTCATTTCATAGAGGGCTATACAACCCTCCCGTGAAATGGACCCAAGGGAAACCTATAGCCACTTGTGATTTTCTGGTTTTGGGGGAGGGGGAGGGTCCAGACCCCCTGTTGCCCTTATGGATCAGCACATGCCTTACAATGTATCTACTAGTTTTATGACGTACATGTATGCAGAGACTGACGATATTGTCATTACATTACATTTGTATGACAGTTTGATCTGTCTGTTTTTTTCTCTCAATGTACAAGCATATTTGAGATGACGTATTTAATACAGCTGAATGCTTCAAAACTAAAAAACTTTGAATCTCTGTATTTCAAAACTAAAAAACTTTGAATCTCTGTATTTGTTATAACAGTTGGACATATCAAGGTATACAAGCACGCACCTTTCAAATCCAAGGGATCTGCAAGCAACTCTCATATCTGCCTCAAAAAATTTCTTCGCGCAGATTACACCCCATTCACCGTTATAAAACACCTCCAATATTCCTTTGTCTTCCGTGGGGGTATTCTTCCAAAAGTCCATTAATTGGTATTTCACTTAAAAGAGAAATATAGGAAAACAATTAAGATAATTTTTGGCCAGCACACGATATTTTTGTGCTTAAAAACCTCCAAAAAAAGTGAGCAACACCAGAAATTGCCACAATTATAGAAAAATAATTCGTTTCGTGGATTAGCCCATATCATAGGATCACCCTCGATGCTTGGCGTCTCTTGTGATCCGGTGATATGATCTAATCCACTTGACATGATACAGTTTGCCAGATCAGATGACTAAAATGATATTTTTATATTTATATTATATTTATACAAGATGAAACCAGTGAATATGACCTGGCCTCGAGGTTATAAAACTTGAGTTCATTCTCAGACTCAAAATAACGCACAATGATTGGCTGCTTGCGGACATGTGTCCGCAAGCAGCCAATCATTGCACTTTATTTTGAGTCTGAGACAGTACTTAAGTTTTATAACCTCGAGGCCAGGAAATGCAACACATACAGATCATAGACCCGCTGAGAGAATGGCACCTAGAGAGGCAAGAACACAGACACACTCACATACTCAGCGAGGGGATTTATAGCTTAGAAAGTACCCAAAGAACTTTATCACAAAACCAGACCCAAAGACGAATTTCTCATACATAGGAATAAACGAGGACCAATGAACTGACAGCAAAATTATTATCCCTTAAAGAGGATAATTGTTGCAATCACCAGAGGATTTAAATACATTTTATTAAACAAAAGGAGCAAAAATGTGTTTTCATCTTAACAAAGAATCATCGCGTATCAGCGCAGTTCTGCGCTGCATAGCCATTCAAAAAAGGATTGATAATAGACTTTCAAAAATGATTTTTAACATATAAAATATTGAGATAAGAAATAATATTGTTTTAAAGCGATAATCAATCGATTTATGTCAAGATAGTCTCGCATTTCAATGTCTATTTTCAGAAGCAATTTAAGGGGGCTTAATAAATTTTACTAACCAATCCGGCAAACATGTGTTTTCTTCTTAAACATGAACCTAACAAACCCAATGGTTCAAATTAACTTTTCTATTATTATGACAATTAACCATTTACCAATCAACTTAGCTGCTATATCAACGCCAGTCAACGTGTATCATGCAAGCTAAACACATTTTTTGTGTTTTAACAAAAGCAGAATCTAGAGCGAAGATTTTACGTCAGTTAAATGCATTTATGCCCCTTCCAGTGTTTTGCTGATGTCCGTTCTAAGGCAGTGTTTCTCTTGTTGTTTATTTATTGTTTATTGTTGCTTCCATTGTTGTTTTTTTGTTTGGTCTATGTTATGTTCTGCAGTACTTAGTAACCTTGCTAGTTTTGTAATCATCTTGATGAGGAATTTAGAGCTGGTTGCTTTACACACTTTAATTGCCATCAAGATATGTTGCGACTGTAATTGTTCTGTAGCTCTTCCTCATGGTGCCAAGGGTTGGTCTGCAGTGTGTGATTGGGGTATTTCCTGGTCAAACTCACTGTTTATATTTAAGTAAACATACGGGCTTTGTCTTGACATTAAAATGCTTTATTGTCTTTGGATGTCTTGTTAATGTAAATGTTCTGTGCTCTTCCTAATGTAAAGGTTCAGTTGCTTTTCCTCACGGTGCCGTGGGTTGATCTGCAGTGTGTGATTGTGGTATTTCCTGGTCAAGCTCACTGTTTTATATTGAAATAAACAGAAGGGGTTTGTCTTAATATCAAAATGCTTTAATTGTCTTTTGGATGTCTTGTTAATGTAAATGTTCTGAAGCTCTTCCTCACGATGCCGTGAGTTTGTCAGCAGTGTGTGATTGGTGTATTTCCTGATCATAATCACATACTTTTTGTCTTGAAATCAAGTTTCAAATACTTTTATCTCTAATCATTCTTTCAATGGCCTAGAAACCCCCACATTGAAAAAATTATATATTTATACCCACACATATCAGGGCCTGGATTATAATACTAAATAGTTGTTTCATGTTAAATTTACACGAGCATAAGTTTATTCGCGTTACAACAAGTGTTGGCATCTAAAAATCATAATCAGAGCATATACTATTTTCTGAATTTCTGACTCAGAGAGATGCATCGTTTGTTTGCTTTCCGATTTTTTAAAGTTTCATACTCCCACGAATTGAGCATAAAAAATCTATGATCACTTGGTTTTCACTCTTCAAAGAAATACAGATAAGGCAATAACAAAGGAATTTACATATTATATATACAAAAACGTGTAATAGTGCTTGCCTATCTGTAAAGTTTAGCAGCTTCGATCAGTGGTTGCAAGTGATAGAATTTATTATGAATATCAAATGCCTTTTTATCTCGGGGTATAGAGCAGTCTCGCCATGAGCCTTCGCCGGTTGGATAAGCCATTCTATGTACATAAACACAATGAGCTGTTCGGTCCAGTTCAATGTTTTAAATTGATAATTATTCTACGTGAATAGTAATGCATGATAGTAAGCATGTGCAGATACAGAGGGGAGAGGGGGTCCGGACCCCCCCCCCCCCCCCTGAAAAATCACCAAAATATAGGGTTTCTTAGCAATACTGGTCCGGATCCCCTGAAACATCACAAAGCTGCCAAGGCAGCATTCAATGTGGGGCCATCATCGGCCCACCAGCGAAACGCCATTTAAATGGCGTTTCACTGGCGGGCCTATGACGGTCCGCTTTTAGTGCTATTTGGATCCTCTTTCTCTTTATCCAAAAAAAATATAAAAAATATAAAAAAAATGTTTGACCCCTACTGACAAAACTTTCCGGATCCGCGCATGGTAAGCAATATATCATATTGCTCACTTTTATGCACTATTTTCACATAAACATTTATTAAATTACTGGCTAACCATTCTCTGGACGTTCAGGTAAGCATTGGATATTGAGTTCATCCTCATGTCGGCACAAACTTATATTCCATCCACATTCCAAAAGAGTACTATCAGCTCTCTTACAATTGCCGGCACTTTGCCAGATACGTCCACCGGCCAATCCGTATTTAGCTGTACGCACTATTGTACCACCACTGAAATAGATGAATTATGCTCATGTACTTATCCAATACAGAAAAACCTGTGTAAAACGGCCACTCAAAAAAGACAAAACAAAGATCTTTATGACAAATGGTAGCTTAATGAAGGTCGAAAGAATTGCAGAATGCTTGGAGCATTCTGCAATACTTTTGACCTGCATTGAGCGATAATAAGTCATTTAAACCAATTGAGAGTGGCCGTTTTACACGGGTTTTCCTTTAGATATTTAGTGAATGTATACCTGACAAAAAAAAGATACACATACAGTAACATTTCGCAATTTTCTTGAAAATATCAATAAATTCAGTTCTTCAATTATACTGATCTTAATCGATTGACACACTTACTGATCTAAAGTATATGCTTTTTGTAAATTGAAAAAGAACAGGGTAAGGGTCATTTTTAAATGTCACAGAATGTTTAATTAGTGGTATAACCTCTGTCAGCCCACATACTGGTAGTGCACTGGCGAATGATCAAACCCCAAATGATGTCAGGTTGATACTATTGATACTATTGTAATTGATTCATTGTTTTGTAGTGTCTTTTCTAGTTTTGCATCATCTTGCTGATGGAGAGATAACAGGTTGGTCAGTTTACTTTAACCCTTTGTATACTAATGGATTCTTCCTTCTGCTTTGATACAATTCGTTTTTCCAGAATATTTAGAGGTCGCAACAGCTGTCGTTGTGCCGCGTGGAGTTGGTTAGACTTCTCCCCGTACATCGATATTGTGTTAATATTTTTTTCATATTCTGGTCCTTCAGGAATATTGGGTTCTGGCGGAAAGCAGATTACCGCTTAAGCTGGTGTTAGGGGGCGTGAGAATTATTGCACTTACAATTAGTTCTCATGAACAGACCCAATAAAACCGAGCCTGCTTTTTTCTTATATTGTAGGTTCTCTCTATTTCTGAAGGATCCGGTTTTTTTTTTCAAGATTCTATTTAGGATAGTCTATTGTACATATCTAGGGTGTCAGGTTATAATTTTTCCAAAAATATTGTATTTTTTGTACGAAAATCTGTTTTTACCTTAACAAACAGTGTAGACCCTGATGAAATGCCATATTAGCGATTTTGCCGAATACAAAACGTCTATAGTATTCTTTATGCTATGTGGCTTTATGTGTTATGTGCCCCTTCGTCGTGGTGCCATGAGCTGGTATATGACATGTGATTGTGGCAGTTCCTGATCATACTCACTTGCTATTTGGTCTGAAGAGTCACCAAGTTCTTAGATTTGTAGGTAGTATGTTCACTACTAACACCAATACACATTCATACATATAACTTGCAGTACTAATTGCATTTTGTCTTATAACTTGAACAATTATTATATATGTTCAGCGCAAAGTGAGAATCGGTACGATTCCGGAATTGTACCTGCGCGAAGTGAGAATTCCTAAATTGCCTGCCGATTCCGGAATCGTACCGGACAATTCTAGGATCGTGCAAGGGGTACTTTATCGATTTATGTTCAGGAGCTGGCTTTGCGCAAAGTAGGAATCTGTTGGACAATGTGGGAATGTTTGCGCAAAGTAGGAATCTGTCGGGCAAAAGTGAGAATGTGCCCAACATGAGCTTTCACTGGCAAAATATAGGAATAGGTGTTTACTTACCGTTAAAATTGAGCTTGATCTTAAACTAATAACTTATTATACCATTCTCAAGTTCTTCATGATTGGCGCGCGCGCGCGCACACACACACACACACACACACACACACACAGAGAGAGAGAGAGAGAATACGCGGCATTTTCATTTCGAACCATTTCGTCTAAAAGTACTTTTGTCGAAACGGCATGTTGTAAAATGCGCACAATGTCGAAAGCCGGGTTACTTTGTTGATCAAATTCGACGAATATAATTCATCATTTTTTCCATGAATAATCATGAGTCGGTCAATGAAAGCGTAGACATTCTGGGTGAAGCTTTGCCATAATCAAATTGAAACTTAGTCGATGCTACCATGATAGTTCGCAGATCTACCAACATATTCAGGAGCCTCTGTGGAGTAGTGGATAGGCCACTTGCCTTGTAAACCAGAGGTCGCAGGTTCACCAGTCTGTCGGATTAGGCTTTAAGCCGTGGCCCAGTCTCCATAATTGAGACATGACATGAATTTTCCACCAATGTGCTATGTGCGACCAGCAAAGGCTCAGACCAGCCTGTGCATACGCGCAGACTGATCAGAGCCTTTGCTAGTCGTTTAGATATTCTAGGACTGTTAAGCTTCTGACCGAACTTCATTTGGATTTTCAAAATGCCACATTGTTGGAAATCACATGTCGCGGCTCAATTATGACCTTAGCTGTTGGTGGGACGTTAAAAACAAACACAACCAACAACCAACATATATTCCGCATTTCTGGTGGAGTCATAGCAACCCCTCTGTACCCAAGTAATTCGTCATAAATTATGTCAATATTTTGATATTGTGGTATATGCGCAGTCTCGTCAGATGCTTAACAAGCAGAGTGCTTCCGGAATTGTCCAGATTCTCACTTTGCGCAGAACATATATATTTACCTGAAACTTACTGAGGTAAATTGACTTGGTACGCCATCTTCATATTTAGTTTACATATTTAAAAAGAGTTTCTGCCTCTGATTATTGTTTTACCATTGTTGTTGATTTTTCCTGGGAAAACAGCAGAAAATGAGCACAAATTCAATAAAATGAAATTGCGTGAAAGGTACTCTGAATAGTTGATGACGTTAAAAAAATGTAAATGACGATGTTTTGTTACAGAGCAGAAACGTTTGCCGTATCGTCTCAATTATGGTCTCTGTAAAGTTTACCAGTTGTGCTTGCCTAGATAACGAATACCCACAATTTATGTTTCTGACCATAAACACCGAAGTTAGTGTTATATGGAGTTTAAATTGTCCAAACCATGCCTCATACCTGCCCACTGTTAAAAAGCGTCTCGGGACATAAAAGGACAGTATGCGCATTGGTGTCGCGCATGTCGATAAAGGCCTTTGTGCTATGTAACTAGGCTATGCTGTAGTCACAGTCTATATTAAAAAAAGGTTCAGTGACTTGTGACTTAGCTACCATTTAGACTTTAGACTTTTACTCTGTATAATACATATAAAGAGGGTTGGGTAATAATTTTAAATACTCTATTTATCCTTTCAAGCACAGCTGAGCAGCCTAGTTTAAGTATATGCTGGCCTCGAGTTTATAAAACTTTTTTATGCTCCATTCAACTGAGTATGAAATTTAACCTGCTCATAAATGTTAATTGTTGACATTTTAACATTTATTAGCAGGATAAATACACCATTTAAGAAATAAAAAGCAAGACATTTATTTATTTTTCAACAGTGTAGTTTTTTATGAGCAGTTAATAGTTCGTGTTCAGTTGAGTTGATCATGAAAAATGTTTATAACTTCGGGTCCTGGTTTCATGCCTGGAAGACACGCTTCCTGGCAATAATGTCAATTTCTTTGTTGATATCCTTACTATTGTCCTAGCTTTTCACACAATGCAGTGACTGATGTTTCATCCCATCCTGTTTCACAGACTGCGCCCCACTCTCCGTTAATTCCCAGCTCAACTCTACCTTCGAAAGCTTCATTGCCCTTCGGTCCATCAGCCAAACGCCATAAAACTGAAACGTCAAAATACGTTAAGCAATGTTTATTCCATGAGAGTTTGGTAGGTACACTGAACACAGTTAACACCGAAAAATGGTGGTGGCCTTTTGATGTAAATCTACATATTATAATTTCCAACCATAGCGCATATGCGTAAAAGCCTCTTTTAAAGTCACACCGGGTAATCGGCAATCGTAAACGCTCTTAAAAATCGACGAGCGCAGATCAAAAATCTATAGCAACAGTTTTTTTCGATTGCAATTTGTCGCCAGTCGAGAGACAAATGGCAATAAAAAAAAACTCTGTTTCTATAGATTTTTTTATTTTTTGTTTGTTTGTTTGATTGATTCTTAACGTCCCATTAACAATCTTTCAGTTATGTAGGGACGCATCTTCCTGGTTTGATCCAGTACTAAGCTGGGTAATGTGTCTTGCTCAAAGACCACAAATCAGTGACTCTGGTGAAGCTCGAACCCGCGGCCCCTCGGTCTCAAGTCAAGCACTCTACCACTGAGCCACTGCGCTCCCTAACGAGTTTTGATCTACGTTCGTCGATAATACTAACGTTTTCCATTGCTGCCTGCCCGGTGTGGAGTGGGCTAGAGATCTAAAGTTTGGTGAGTGTTTTCTGCGACAACGCTTCTTAGTGTGATCAATCAGCGAAGGCACTTAGTCTTGTGGGTCTGCTAATTTGTGTAGGCTTAACTGAACCGTCGTTGCCTCGACAAAGCGATAAGTACCACCAAAAGTACCAATATATCATGTGCCAGTTTGTTTGTAGAATAATTAAACATAGAAGACAGTTAACACCCTCATTAAACATACGATATACGTCTTGAAATGAAACAAATGATAACTGAATCCATTTATCAGATTTTATGATAACCTAGAATAATAATTATGCAAACAACCATCAAAATTCCAAAAAGCTTCGTATCTTTAAGCTCTCATTTTACTTAAGAGTAATATTTGATCAAAATGGTCTGGACACTGAGCACACAACTGATTGCCTCTTTCCATTAGATGGGATATGCATGCCCCTGAAGCATTACTTAGCTTCCGTGGAATTTATTTGTTTGTGTTTGGGTTTAACAGACCTTATAAATACAGTAAAACCTGTGTAAACGGCCACTCAGAAATAGACAAAACAAAGTTTTTAATGACAAATGGTAGCTTAATGCAGGTCAAAAGCATTGCAGAATGCTCCCTCCCGTCCTGATCTAGATAATTGAAAGTCTGAACTTCAGTAAGAAATCATTAAAACTATCTAATCAATGGGATAGTCTGCATACTGGATGCCTTTACTACATATGGAAGCTGATTGGCATTAACATGGCTACCTGTGGTGTTATGTGCCTTAATGAACTTAATTATGATTAAAAAAATGGTAATTGTGACTATCATCATGTAGTTTAACAACTGCTCTGTGTTGGTTTCAAACTGGTTTAGATTAGGTCTTACAGACATAATTATAGTATACTCATTTGATGAATACAAAAACAAAGTTTGATTTTCTGTCTTAAATATATAGCCTTGTATGAGCTAATACATGGCCCTACCCCTGGTTTTATTGAGGAGCAACTTGTGTTATTACCATTAAAGTAAAACATATGTGAAAACAATTGCAGCGCGTGGACACTTTACATTTTCTTAGACTATCTTGCTAATATATCTGCAAGTTGTCACCAAGTTTCTAAGATCAGGGCACTTATATAAGGTGTAACATATACAACATAATGTAATTAATGAGCAAGGCCAATGTCTGATGTAATAGATGATATTTCAGAAACTACCAATATATGTTTCACATGTGTACTTATAAATATCTAGTAATTTGTTCCAAAACACTAGAAATTATATACATATCGGATTATCAAGCCCATGAACTGTTATTACAGATGTTATTAATTAACTTATGACACATTTCCTAACAACATGCATATAATAATAAATATAGAGCCACAAATAGTTTACATTTATACAAGACAATACAATTAATGCTCCTGTTTATTTTAAATGGTCAAAACTAGTTTTCATCCATTAGCCACTATTAATTAAACGTTTGTCGTTGTCTTCTTATGTGGTAATCATCATTATTTACCGCCTCCTTGCAACCAGTAGAATCATCAAACAATATTTAAATCATTTCCTGTTGTACAATTTTACCACCAGTTCACTCAAAATCGATGAATCATCATCAACTTTCCAATTATGCCATTTATGTCTTATAAAATTCGGAAAGTGATATGAATGATAGTTGGCTCTTTGAACATGCGTTTTAAGTGATACTCTGCACGTAGGAGAAAGGCTAAAGCCACATAAGGAGAAAAAATATGCCATTAAAAGCATTAAGTACCTGGGTTGATGTACCTTGATATTTCTGTGAAAAAGAATCATATCATAGCTGGGTTACTTTGATATAGGTTGTCTTTCCATACATGCTACAAATACATATCAACCTAATAATGGCTCTGAACACTTATCTTTCCCCAAGCATTCAAAAACTTCTATGAAGTCTTAGTACTTCTGAAGTGCTGTAAGAGAGGTAACTACTCCCCTTCAGATGAACGAGCTAGATTTATCACAGCAGATTAAGCAATGTAATGCAGGATGAAGAAAGCACAAATAAGACCATTTCCCTTCAATGATTCACTAAATATCTAAGATCAGAGGTCTTATTAAAGGATGTAACATATCTAACTTGCCGTAAAAATTATGAGCAAGGGAATTGTCTTGACATTATCCATTTTGATTACACCGTCAGAGGCCTTTTAAATGGATCATGAAATTGGACAGTCTTATCAACTTAAAACTATGTACAAATCATCCATTGAGCACAATATAGACCTTTTGGTTATCCTATTCTACCCAAAGTCCGGCTTCCTTTCTTTGAATGCAACAGCTGATGATATCCCTGCAAAAACTTAGAAACAAAAGGTTTCACATTCTTTTAAGGCTTGCTTCAAGGTACTGACAACAAAAAATGAACGAGTAGCAAACCTAATTGATGGCAATGCCCAACTTTATGTCCTTTCTCATATACCAGATAATTTTCAAGGTGTAACAGAAATGGCAATTGATCGTCTGCCAAAATCATCAAGAGTGGACTGCCAAAATCATCAAGAGTTTTTCTTTGCTTTATCTCCTTGTTATATCTGGATTAATATGTTCCAGGAGATGATGAATTGATAAGTTAGGTGTCTTTCATGCAAACCAAATATTTATGTGTCTTGATCCACATCTGAATTAAGGGTGAGGCTGGCGCCGTGAAACTGGTTAAAGCCCTCCAGTAAAATATATTACTGACCGTTCCAAGGCGGTACTTCTTTTGTGGATCTTTTGTGTTATTCTGTCTTGTGTTTGCTATGTCTTTGTGTGCGTCTGTTTATATGTGCCTTGTTGACACTAATGCCTATAAACTGCAGATTTCTTTAAGTGAAAGGGTGATTGTTGATGGGCATGGTTGTCATACAGCCCTACATTTTGGTGTCAAAGCTAAAGAAAATCAAGACAGAGTTCCTACGTTGTACTGGTTACCTAAACTCCATAAAAACCCCTATAAAGCAAGATTTATTGCAAATTCTAGTTCTTGTACGACAACATAACTTTCTAAATTGTTAACTTCGTGTCTTACAGCTGTTAAAAACATGTTATCAAATATTGTGAAAAGGTATATGAGAGATCCGGTAAAAATCTATTTTGGTCGATTAAAAATTCAGGTAAAATTTTAGATAAACTTAAAGCTAGAGATTTCAATGCGACCAGTTTGTCTACTTATGATTTTTCTACTCTTTACACTACTTTACCTCATAATTTAATTAAAGATAAACTTATTGATCTTATTGAAAGAACCTTCCAGAGAGAAGGCTCTCCTCACCTTGCATGTAGTGACAGAAATGCATTTTTTACTTCAGAAAAACCTAAAAAATATCATGCATGGTCATGTCAAAATGTATGTGATGCGCTGACCTTTTTGTTGGACAACATTTTTATTCAGTTTGGCACCAAGCTCTAAAGACAAGTAGTTGGGATTCCTATGGGCACTAATTGTGCTCCCCTGGTTGCAGATTTATTCCTGTTTTGTTATGAAAGGGACTTTATGATGTCTCTTTCTGATGATAAGCAGGCTGATGTTATTGATGCGTTTAACACTACTTCCAGATATTTGGCCGATAGTTTAAATATTCATAATGTTTATTTTGACAATATGGTTAGTCAAATATACCCTTCAGAGCTCCAACTTAATAAAGTCAATGCTTCTGATACCAAAGCCGCATTTTTAGACTTGCATTTGTCAATTTCTAATGATATTGTTTCTACCAAAATTTATGATAAACGTGATGACTTTGATTTTGAAATTGTCAATTTCCCATTTTTAGATGGTGATGTATCTCGTTCTACATCTTATGGAGTCTATATCTCTCAACTCATTCGTTTTGCTAGAGCATCTAGCTATGTTGCTGACTTCAACACTCGCAATAAATTGTTAACTCAGAAACTTCTTAAACAAGGCTATAGGTATCAAAAACTTCGCAAAACATTTTCAAAATTTTATAGACGATACTATGATTTGATTTCTAAATTCCAAGTTGGACTTAAATCTCTCTTGCGCCAAGGACTTTTGGAACCTGATTTCTATGGTGACTTGGTGTATAAGTTGAAGAGGATTGTTGGCTCTAATAATTTTTCAGCGCAGTTCATTAAAATAATTTCCCATTATAAAAAGATTGGCTATAACATTAATGTATTTTAACAGACTGCATGCTTGGTAGTCAACCCAATCACGGTTGGCAACTTTGCTTTCCTCTTTAATTGCACACCGGTGGGTCGGACTTCAGACTCTATGATGGTTCCGACTTAAAGACTTTTCAATTGATGAGATGGTAGGGGCCTGATGCTTTGGCTGTTTGTCGGGCCCATCGGGATTTACCTGTTGGATTTCTTTTGCTCCGGTATTCAGTTTAATTTACTGTTGAGTCCTTATCCTTGCTTTATCTCATTGTTATATCTTGATTTATATGTTTTAGGAGATGATGCATTGATAAGTTAGGGGTCTTTCATGCAAACCAAATACCTATGTGTCTTGATCCACATCTGAATTAAGGGTGAGGTTGGCGCCGTTAAACCAGTTTAAGCCCTCCAGTAAAATATTTTACTGACCGTTCCAAGGCGGTACTTCTTTTGTGGATCTTTTATGTTTTTGTTCTGTCTTGTGTTTGCTATGTTTTATGCGCGTCTGTTTATATGTGCTTTGTGGTCACCTGATGGGAAAGGGCTGACCTCATGGCTCTCGTTTGTGGTGTCTACTGTGAGTTTGTAACTTTCCCATTGGTATCCTGGGTCAGGTGTGGTACTTTATTGTATCGATTCCTGGTCTTTGCACCCTTACTTACTTTGTGGTCACCTGCTGGGAAAAGGCTGCCCTCTTAGCTCTCGTTTGTGGTGTCTAACTGTGAGTTTGTTACTTTCCCATTGGTATTCTGGGTCAGGTCTGATACTGGATTGTATCGATTCCTGATCTTCGCATGCTTACTTACTTGGAACTATTCTGTAAGATAGGATATGTCTGCACAATTCACAAGGGGGTGGGATGGAACAGGACCTTACTCAGTTTGCAGTCCTAATATTATGCAATGATTGTACTGGTTGTGATGAAATGTACGATTATTTTGCCACAGAAGCAGACACAATGATTGACATTGTATGTGAGGTTGGTTTGGAATAAAGATTGGTTTTGAATATTTATATTGAATAGAAACAATTATTAAGTGAATATATTATTTTCTACTTGTACCTCTATATATTTTAGTATAATACGCAATAGGAAATATGTGATAAAAAGATTATTTATTACATATGTATTACAAGTCCATAAGCTTGTTATCAGCAATGACTATACTTTCTAAGATGAAGGCACCAGAGGCTAGAGATTTATAGGAAAACATGCGAAAAATAGTATTTGTTTTTCTAAAATGTTCAAGACAATTTTCTTGCACATCCATTACCCCGTGTAAAATATGTTACATCCTTTAATAAGTGCTCTAATCCTGATGGCAAACTTGAAAATCTGTGATTCTCTATAATATTAGCAAGACAGTCCCAAAAATGTAAGATATCCATCAGTGTAAAATATTTTCACATATTTTTCTTCAATAATATATATTGAAATTGACTATTTAAGAGTGTATGTGTGTTTGTGGGGGGGGGGGGGGGGTAGGGTTGTCTTATAGCTCTTTAAAGACAATACATTGTATATTTAAGATAGAAAAGCTAACTTTTTTTCTATTAGACAAATAAGTATATTAGTACACTAAGATTAAAACAGTTTGAAAAATGCACAAATCTGCTGTAAATATCAATGATGTTTGTCACAATTACACTTAATTATTTCAATGGGAAATTTAATCTATGTAACACACATAACACGACTGGAAACTGTAATTTTGTTCAAAATGCTTTTTTGTAAAGCTTAGGCATCCAGCTTGCAGACTACATAAGTAATTAGAATAATAATTAGATTGTTTAATGTTATCTTTCTGTATCTCAAACTTTCATTTTACTTTTCTTCCAGCTAAGATATGTTTCTTTTTCACAGAAATGTCAATGTACACCAGGCTAGGTACTTTTTGCTTTTAATGGCATCTTTTTCCTTCTTGTGTAGCTTTAGTCCTTTTCCTTCATTCTGAGTACCATTTGAAACGCATGTTCAAAGAGCCAACTATCAGGCATTCATATCAGTTTTCAAATGGTCCAAGCCATGGATGGCGTAATTGGAAAGTTGATGATTAATCATCAATTTTGAGAGGACTGGTGGTAAAATTGTACAACAGGAAATGATTGAAATGCTGTGTGATGATTCTACTGGTTGCAAGGAGGCGGGTAATACTGATTATCCCCGCAGAAGCACACAATGACAAATGTTTGATATGAGTGTTACTTGGATGAGAATTAGTTTTGACAATTTACAATAAATAGGAATATTTATGTATTGTCTTGTATGAATGTTAAATATTTTTTTTTCTATTTGTGGCTCTATATTTAGCATTATTTATCATTATATGCATAGTATGAGGAAATGTGTCAAAAGTTCATTGATAAAATCTGTAACACCTTTTAAATCGATTTAAATATTAGATATGAATATAATTTCTAACGTTTTTTGCACCAATTACCAGAGATTTTATAAGTACACATGTGAAATTAATTGGCTCTTTCTGAAATATCATCTTAGACATTGGCCTTGCTCATTGATTACATCATGTTATACATGTTACGTGTGTTGCATCTTAAATAAGTGTCCTGATTTTAGAAACTTGGAGACAACTTGCAGATATCTATAAAAATGTAAAATATCCACACACTGTAATTGTTTTCACATATGTTTTACTTAAACAGCGAAGCAAAATGAGTATGTTAGTACAGCATAATCAAAAACATTTTGAAAAATGCACAAATCAGCTGTAAATGTAAATGATATAGGTCACAATTATCAATTTGAAAAGGTTATCTAATTATAGTAACATAACACCTTAGGAAGCCGTTGTTTTGCTCCAAAGGCTTTTATGTGTAGCTAAGGTAGCGGCATGATGACTATATGAAGAAAGAAATTAGACAGTTTAATACCTTCATTCTGTAGCTCAAAATTTTCTCTTTCTTTTTCTACATTTGATATGGTAAGATGTGTAACAGACTGTCAGAGACAAACGCCCCAGTGCACAGAGTGCAAACATCACTCAAAGGACGCAGCTTGAAATTTTCTTTAAGATAGGATATGTCTACATAATTTCCTAGGGTTGAGGTAAACCGTTCTCAGCCATTAGTCTTATGAAGGTGTTTTGCGCACACAATTTAGCAACCTACTTCCAAGGTCAAGTTCCCAATGTTTTCTTAAACATGGTTAGAAGCTGTTACACTCAGAATTTCGTATCTGGGCCATATCTTCTACACTGGTAAGTCAAATTCATTACAACTTCATATGATTATTACCACTAGTATAAGGGGTGTAATGCAAAGCACTTAACCACTAGCTCCCATGATTAGGTCACAACTTTGACTCAAGCTCTGTCCATTCGTCAGTCATGCTGTAATCATGGGTTTTGTATCCAGGCCGAACCTCATACAAGTTGAGCTCAAATCCATTTCAAATACACATGATTATTACCCATGGCATAAAGGTGGATCACCTATAACATTTAGCTACCTACACTCAAGGTCAAGGTGACAACTTTTGCTCAAACATGTTCAGAAGCTGTTACACTCAGAATTTTATGTGCAGGCCATACTGGTATCTTCTACTTGTAAAAGGACAGTCCAAATGTATTACAACTTTACATGATTCTAATCATTAGTGTAATATTTGCCATGCACAACACATATTCTCGAGGTCAAGGTCATAACTGTAATGCAAAATCAACTTTTTCAGAGTATGGTCATTTTGCATATCAAAGTAAGTAAGGGTGCAAAGATCAGGAGTCGATACAATTAAGTACCACACCTGACCCAGGATACCAATGGGAAAGTTACAAACTCATAGTTAGACACCACAAACGAGAGCCAAGAGGTCAGCCCTTTCCCAGCAGGTGACAACAAAGCACATATAAACAGACGCGCACAAAGACATAGCAAACATGAGACAGAACAAAAACTTAAAAGATCCACAAAAGAAGTACCGCCTTGGAACAGTCAGTAAAATATTTTACATGAGGGCTTAAACCGGTATAACGGCGCGCCAACCTCACCCTTAATTCAGATGTGGATCAAGACACATAGATATTAGGTTTGCATGAAAGACCCCCAACTTATTAAAATAACAAATTAAAGGGAATGAAACAAGCAAATATTTTGCCCTTGCACATACCCCAGACCCTTGGGATTTGATAAAAAGGTGAACACTTTTTTTTGAAAGTGGCCATATTGCATATCAAATTAAAGGAAATGACGTGTACAAATAACATACAAGCAATTTTTGCCCTTACACACTCATTCGATCCGTAGGTTAGGGTCAAAAGGTGGAAACATTTTTTTCAGAATATGGACATGTTGTTTATCAAATTAAACTGAATGAAATGTACCACAAGATACAAGCACATACAGGTCCATTAAAAAGTTATTTCACTACGCAATATTTCAAAAGTTTTTTCCCATTTTTATTTTACATTTATGGTCTATGTTTTACAATACGCATTATTAAAGGTGTATGCAGTTTTGTTTCTCTAAACCATGTTAACGTATAATCACGCAGCAGTTGTATCTAAATATCAAATATATTCCAATGAAAACCACACAACATACTTTTAATACATTCCAATGAAAACAAAACAACATTGTATGGCTACATCATAAAGACAGTATTTCTTTGTATCTCCCTTTGCTTTAATAAGATCTGTAATTCTCCTTGTCATTGAATTGTTTAGTTCTTTCAGGACGTTCGTTGCTACACTATACCACAGTTCACATACTTGCTTTCAAATCTCTTATTTTTTACACGGCATTTGGTTACCAATCTCTTTCTTCATTATATTCCAAACGTTCCCCATGGTATTCATGTCTCGTCAAATCCCTAGTCAGTCTACAACGGGTTTTCCTTTACATTCTTGGAATGTTCTAGTACTTTTAGAGTTATGGCATGGCGCGATATTATGTATAAAGATATATCACTTCTGTGGGGACACAATGCATTCACATAATATTTTAAAAATCATGGATAATATCACTCTGGTAATTTGCACTATCCATGTCCATTAACTTTTCTCTGAAGTGACAGGCATCTGCTGCTAATGTCACAACAGACTTGCACACTTAATGGCGATTTTATAGTAGCCTGAATACACTTTAACATGATATTCCACATTCTGTTTGCGCCAAACACGACCATGATGTCGATTGTTATGTTTGTGAAATACAGGCTAATGGGAATGCGTTATGTTCCCACAGAAGGGAAATATCTTAATGCATGCTCTTGTGCAATTCCATAAGTTTAACAGAACTAGAACATTCCTTGACTGTAACAAAATTCTCGTTCTCCAATAGCCAGGGAATTTGCCACGAAATAATTCCTTAGATAACGTTTGGAATATAATGAAGACAGAGATTGGTAATCAACTGTTGTGTTTAAAAGAAGAGATGTAGAAGTGAGTATGTGAATCATGGTATAGTGCAAGACCGAACGTCCTGGAAGAACTTAACAATTAAATACCAAGTAGAAATGAAGATCTTATTAAATCATAGGGAGGTGCAACGAATACTGACTTTAAAGGTAGTATGCGTATCTGGTCTGTAGGTATGTTGTTGTTTTACATTGGAATGTATTTAAGTATGCTGTTGTGTTTTCATTGGAAAGTATTTAATACTCATATACAAATGTTGTCTGCTTATACGTTGATATGATTTATAGAAATAAAATGGCGTGAGAATTCAATTACATGAATGGTAAAACATGGGCCATTAATGTTTAAAATGTGAAAAACTTTTGAAATATTGCGCAGTGAAATAACTTTTTAATGGACCTGTATTTTGCTCTTACACACACCCTCGACCCCTGGTGTGGGGTCAAAAGTTCAAAACGTTTTTTTCTTCTGCATATCTTTTGGTCTTTTTGCATATCAAATTAAAGGGAATGATCAGTACAACAACATGCAAGCAAATAGTTCCCCATACCCAGTGATTTGGTCAAAAGGTAAAAAAAAATATTTCAGAATATGGTCATGTTGCATATTGAGTTATATGGAATGAAGCATACGACACAACATAAAAGCATACAGTTTGCCGATACACACACCCTCAACCCCAGTGGTTAGGTCAAAAAGTCAAAACATTTTCCCCGGAAAGTGGTCATATTGCATATCAAATTAAAGGGAAAAGTGGCCATGCATATTCAATGGTCATTTACACCTTGATTGGGCTTGGGGAGGTGTTTTTTTAAACTGGTAGGCAACAGCAGTACATGCCCTTGTTTAGTTTGTTTAAAAAATTAAAATGTCGGCAAATTGATTATAGCAGAATCTAAACAATGAATCATTCTACCAATCATGATCCTAACTCATGATTGGTAGAAAGCCAGGAGCTAAGCCTTTGTATTCTGATGGTTTTTATCATACATAGTGATGCAATACGTATCAGAATGTCCATTTAATAATAATAATTTAAGGGGTAACAGGTATAGTTTCTAAATTATGATGTATTTCTGTTCCTGAAGGTTGTTTTAATCTTAGCAAATAGTGTGTGTAGGCCCTGATTAAATGCAGCATGATGCTGCATTACATCTGCGTCTTCACTGCTTACCAAACTTCCCGTAAAGGGAGTTTCAGTTTAGGAATGATTAAAATCAATAAGGGTTCATCCAATTTCGCCTTTGAGTAAAGAGGCAGGAATTATATCCATGGAAATTAACCGCGTTTGTCTTAAATGAAAAGTAGAAACAACTTGTGTAGAAACCATTAACACAGTACAAAATGAGCGGATAATGCGACATCTATCCCATTTGCAGTTAAACAGATGTTGGATTGAGTGGAAACGAGTGAAAATGAATAAATATGAATACTTATAGGTAAAACCATTAATGGATACTAAATACAATATACCTTTAGTATAAGCGGAGTGTTCACACTCTATAGCAATGTCAATTCTATCTCCAAGTAAAGTACAGTGACTTGGAAGTTCATCGGATCCTTTGTGTTGGCAATCTTGTATCTTGTTTTCTGTTCCACTACAAACGACATTACCCATTTTTGGACCACCACCACGGTCATACTTAGCTTCTCGATACACTTTACCGCCTCTGCAATGGAAGCATAAAGTCTGACCATTACTAATATAGACAGTTCTAAAATATATAAAATCAATTAACAAGACGGTCTTAGGGCCCTGGGTTGCTCACCAGTCCTGAGTTCTGACTCATGAGAAGATGTTTATTACAAAATATAAATTCCATTTCATCAACAATTTCATCTAAGTCCAACTTTGGTATCACTCAGATCATAGCTAAAGCTTGTTAATTATGTAGTACAGCCACCGTTTAGGTGTCAACATGCTAGGCTCAATCAAAATATATCTATCTGCATAATTACAATGTCTGATCTTTTTACTCAGGTCAGGGGTGTGCAATAAGGTCAACCAGTTTGCTTGCATGTTGTTCTACACTTCTATTTCTTTAAATATGCGACATGAAGACTTTTAAGAGTGCGCGTAAAAAAGCAGATTATTTGCTTGCATGTTGTTCTATATAGATTTCATTCCCATAACGTTGGAATGCATTTAAATTGCAGCATGACTAATTTCAGAAAAGAAAAAAATAATGACCATTCAATCCACCCAGGGGTTGAGGGTGTGTGCAAGGGATAATATTTGCTAGCATGTTATTGTTTGCTTCATTCCCTTTTATTTGATATGCATCATGGCCATATTCTGCATCGGCTCAACCCCCTAGGTCCACCCAAGGGATCTGACCCTGACCTTCAATCTAATATTTCCTTTGATATGTTTCATATCGACGTATTGGTCCCATGTTTGCAGGTAAAAATTCAATTCAAAAAATTTAAACAACAGACTTAGTTACCGGGAAATTTAAATATTTGATCTTTGACCCTGCTGATGGGGTCAAGGGGATAGTGTAAAATGTTGACACTGCTGTGCTTATCTACAGGCACTTGGCACTCATCGTTCATATTGAGAAGTTGTTGGATATAATACAAATGTAGCTATGAGGAAATGTGAAGTTCCTTACACAAAAGGGCAATATAGCTTTTGCACGGTAATCATCCTATATAAAACAGGAGATTCCTCAGGCAGGGCTATATTCGGCCAAAGGGCCATAGTTTGAACAAACTTGGTGGAGGTCCACTAGATGATGCTACAGATCAAATACCAAGGCTAAGCCTCGTGGTTCAAGACAAGAGTTTTCTCTATATAAGCCTATGTAATACATGTGAATCCCTTGCATGGGACCATTTTAGCACCAGGGGTATAATTTGAACAATCTAGGTAGCGGTCTACAATATGATGCTACATACCAAATATCAAGGCTCGCCTTGTGGTTTCTGACAAAATATATTTTAATGTTTTCCCTACTATACGCCTTTGTGTAAAGCATGTGAGCCCCAGGCCGAACCATTTTAGGCACAAGGGACATAATTAAACAATTTGGTAGAGGTACACTAGGTGATGCTACATAGCAAATAGCAGGTCACTGGACAGAATCCGTGGCGAAAATGTTGCATGTAAAAGGTATCTAATCCCCTGGGTGGAATAGGCTGCTGTCTATTCTAAGGTTGTGATTCTGTTATTGTTTATCCATTGTTTATTGCTGCTCCCATTGTGTGTCGTTTTGGTTGGGTCCTTATTTTGTGGTCTAGTTCATGGCTTAGCAATCATTTTGCCAAGGAAGAGAAAGCTTGTTGCTTTGTATTGTGTTGTGGCTGTCTGTGTTCTGTGCCTTTTCCTTACAATATCTTGGATAGGTCTGCTTCATTGATTGTGGTATTTCTAGGCATACGTACTTACCTATTGATAGCAAGTTTGAATATCAGCAATACAGACGCTTGCAGTATATTTCCTTAGTTTTGATATATACATTGTATATTTGTGTATGGTAAATAATATAGTTCTAAAAAAATACACACAAAATGCACTTAAGACTATATGAATTATAAGTGTACGCTATGTAAACTTCCAAGCGTCATTTTATTTACTAATTGGTTAAAACAATATATATGTTGAAACATTAACATGTATAGAAAAGGAAACACTCTCAAACTATACAGGGACTGATGGTAAGATTTACAAGTTCAATATTTACGCAAAGTAGATATCTTACAGATTCACAAGTCGCCTAATAGACTAGTACAAATAAGGATGAAACTAACGACTATCGACTAATGACTAAAAACCAAACTCACTGTGTATAATAGTGTACACTGTGTAACTAATTGTACCGAAGCGAAAAATGAATCTAAACATAAAAAGCGACAGCTACGTGCTACAACCATTATAGTGTAGCGGCTAGCAAACATGACTCGTAGGCTTGTGGTAACGGGTTTGAGCCTCATGACGGACAATATTTGGACCGCTTTATATCCATACTGATAGGGATTTAAACGAACAGCTATTATTAAAGGATAGTGTTCTCTATCCACTTTTAGTTCGAACGACTGCATGATTGACCAACTGTTTTACTGAAATGACAGATTAATTCTATCGATGTTAGTTCGATCACCATTCAACTAAAAGAGGATGGATAGGCACCCTAAGTTTACCTCCCAAATGAGAGCTGGAGTCTTAACTTTTATAGGTACTGTAGGTAATGTAAAACGTGTTGCAGTACAAAATGCTCTGAGTATCTACCTTTCTTTCTGGAGGAAAATCCGCCTTTCAAAATACATTTGTCCGTTCCTGATAGACCAACTAGAACTCATGATGTCACACGGTTTGTGTGTTAGGAGTCAACTGTTTTCGTTTTATCAAAATTAAATTTGTTTGAATAGGTCTTGTTATATATTTCCTAGTGAACGATTTGTAGATTATTTGGTCTTGTTACATAGGTAAAAAGTATACAAATGTATCGATGTATGTCTGAACTATTAGATGCCTAGAAAACTGAATATTGAAGTTTTTAGAGCACCACGCATATTCAGTCGAGATTTCAAGATACTAGTAATGTAACATAGCAGTCTCCACATCGTGCATTAAGTCATATATATGACAAAACCTACTCATTCAAATTTAATATGAAAAAAGCAAAGCGGTGGACCTCTAAGTCACAATATGCTGCACCCAGTGATAAGCAACATGATCAGTGTATCGGAGCCTTTAATTGAAGCTAAGAATAGAGAGACAAATATCCAGGTTCATTGGATTGTTTCTATGAATGGAAAACATCGACTTCCTGAACAACTCGGCTAAATCGAAATAGGATAGAGAGACAAACTTGCTCATAAGGCTTCTGGGTTAAGAAACTCAAGAAGACCCTGTCTTTTCCGTTATAATTATTACAGCTCTACCAATAAGGCGGTGATCACGAACGCTCTGATTGCCCAAAACAACGGCTTCGGTCATTTTCCAAAGTAGAAAAATGTTGACAGAAGTGCGGCTCTATACTGTGTATGACAAGCCAGCACACAACTCGACTATCACGGTAGGGTTGCGGCAAAGAGTTCCAATAACTCGGAAACAGTTTCATATATGAAATACCATATTTAGTGATTACTTAGCAATTTAATGATTCATAGCAATATAATTATTCAGGAGTTAGATATATTAGCAGAATTCAATGCAATAAACGATGACCAATTGTATATATTGAGGGGCCACAAGTTATATTTTTGGAAAAAATGTATTCTTTCACTAACGATCGATTTTGTCTTAGCGAACAGTGTAGACTCTCATCAAATGCCGCATCTGGGTCTGCAACTAGGGGGGGGGGTGTACTCTCATTATTTATTCATACGAAGACTCGGGGCCCAGCACCTACCTTTCACCCGAAAAAATATTAGGAATTTCAAGCACCCCCAAAAATATTTGAAAATTTAGCAACCCAAAAAAATATCCCCCATTCTTTACCTTGACCTTAAGAAAAGACCCCAAAATGCATAGAAATGACCCCTAATTATAGTCCAATTTTGTGATGACCCCCAAAAATATCCACAAAATCTTCATACCCCCAAAAAATATTTCTTTTTCTGAAAACCCCAAAAAAATTGAAAGTCAAAATTTTGAACCCCAAAAAATGACCCGAGCCTCCGTATGTATGAAAATATCAGAGTACCCCCCCCCCCACCCCTGGGGGTCAGCACTGTTTGCCAAAATACGGATTTAGGAGCCAATAGTAGATAAAGGGATATTAATGTCTGCGAATAATTTTGTTGTTTTATTAACACTTCCTACACTCAAACCAATTAAAGCTGCATAGTCTGTAACTTTTGATCTTCTAATTTTAAAAATAATGTTTTTATTTTTCAAGAACACAGTAAAAATACTCAAATTCAGGTAAACATTTTACCATTTTCGTAAATCTTAACAAGTTATCACTATCAAAACAACTGCATTTATGTTAAAATTCAACGGTCTAGAATTATTGGAGGGACGCAAATAATTATCAACAAGAGAAAAATACACCTATTTGATAAGATAATTCACTTTTCCATGCAGTTTTCAGCTGTACTGAACATTTTTATTGTGAAAACATAGCTGAATTCTACTTTTACAAATGATTTAAACAGAAAATAAAATTTTTCGAAAAATGTTCATAGTTACAGAGTATGCAGCTTTAAGTGAGTGAAGAGCTATTCCTACAAAGGAAACGTGAAAGCAAGGTGTGTTCGAAATGTCATATGTGTTTGGTTAAAAAAGGTGAGTATGACCAGGAAATGATACAATCATAGACCACAAGCTAACCCTCGTCACCGTGAAGTAAACACAGACCACTGACAGCTACACGACAACAGCGAGACTGCATTTTAATGAAATGTTAAGGGTAATCTTTCCAGATGTAAGTGACATCACACCAGATGGTATGCGTGCGGGCGTGCGTGCGTGTGTGTGTAAATTCCCGTCAACAGCTTAGGTCAAATGGAGCCAGTGTCATGGCTTAAAGCCGCATCTGACAAACTGAATAAGCCGGATAACCGTAATCGAAAGGAAGGCAAATATTCAACTTCTATAACCGATATTTCGATAACTCTCAGCGACTGCTAAGGTCAGTCTAAGTCTGGGTTCTCCATCCAAACCCCCTCCCCTTCCCCTACCAATAAACGCACGCGCTCACGTGTTTGTGTGCATCTCCATACCCAACATATCAACGAAAATCATTTACAACAACATCACTGTCCCTTTGTTTGTGAGTGCACTTGGTTTCCTTCGATTAAACTTGACTTGTCCAGTGGAGACCTGGGCTGTTGTATACAAGGCGCTGTTTGGGCCCAGGTTTCGGGTGTGCAGAGACTGTTTTGACTCCTTGTCTGACAGACGCAGTAATGAAAGGCGTGAAGGTGCGAGGAAGACTGCATGTGAGCTCTTGTACAGCCAGGCTCGAGTTGGTGTAGTGGGATCTCAGCTGTTCAGAGCTGCAGGGAATATAGAAACAGGCTTCTCTAACCTTATTTCTATTGCCTTTATAACAGCCTGGCAATCATTTATCAAATAGGGTGCATGTCAGGGCTAGTAGGGCTCCCGCCCATATCGGTGTCGCTGCCTGAGTGCTTATTTGGGCAGTTTCGGCTTGATTTGGGATTTTGGCTGAAGATGTTACTGCGGAGACGTTTGTAGGTTGAAGCTCAAATACACTACCCTCTGGGTTTTGGCCGAGTCAGGTGGTATATATTTCCCTAGAGACTTCTCATAAATTTAACAGACAGTTTTAACTGCAGATCGCTGATGTAACCAAGAGTAGTATCTTAATGGCCACTTGTTCGAGACTCACCGGTGCCAATGTGTTGTGTCCTTTAGGAAGACACTTTATATGTTCTGCTTAGAACTGGTTTAACCCAAAAAATTCATGACACGTCCCGATATGACTGAAAGATTGTTGACTGATGAGTAAACCATCAGCGCAGACAAAAAGACATTTCGACATTATTGAACAGAGTCATTTTAAAAGCCCTATAATGCCTAGCACCCATATAAAGGAATTTGACAAACAGTGCAGATCCAACGTAGACACAAGGCAGATGGTGAATGAAAAATGTCTGATAAGGGTCTACACTGTTTGCTTAAATGATACAACAATTTCTGTAAAGTGATAAAACACAACTAAAGACCCTATAATTACAGATCGATCATTCAGTTTAAATGGATTGAAGACTCCAGTAGGCATAAATGTATTAACCTATCTACACTGTTCCGTAGTTAATCAATATTGAGTGCCCACTCTTTCGCAAGAAACAGATGGTTGCTCTAATTGAGACAGCGGAGGGGAAAGGATGACCATTGAAACTATTTTTAGAACGAATTTCTACCAAAACGGGGTCTCTGAATTCGCAGTCAAGCACATTGAAGATTGCACCAGCGGTCCCACCAGTATGTGGTGAAAAAAAGGTATTTTCGACATCCCAAAGTGTTTCTAAAACTATATAATGTTATTATGTGATATCATATAAAACATTATTTTGGAACTACATGTACATCCGCACATTCTACAGTCCCAGTGAAAGAACAGAAAAAGCCACTTAAGCGTTAGACTGGGGATCGAAAGGCTAACGCCAGTTCGAGACTCACCGCCAGCGCAGTCACTAGTACACACGTTATCAACTGCTTACTACTGATTCAACCTATGAAAACAGAGAATCGTCCCGACATCACTGAAAATTTCTTGACGTGGACGAAAAGCTCCAAAAACAAAGACCAAAAAAATTGAGAAAAATATATTCGGTAGGAATCGAACCAGCGACCACACGTACATGAGTCAGCAGTTCTAACCACTAGACCACAGAGCCTGTTGAATTGTTTGTGTCTTATTTCGTTTTCTTATTTTGAACATGTTTGTAAATTTAGACGAGTACAACTATACATAACAGTGAATATACGTCATTGTATGCGCATGAATAATTTTCTAAGCGAGGCGGATCTAGTTTCCTTTGATATTTATTTCAATCAAAATTACAAATAAACATGTAAAATATTTAAGAAATACACTGGAACTTATGATACTGAGGTTTTGGCTCTTATTCACACGAGCAGAAGCTGGCGATGTAGCAAATTTGTTGTGTTTTAAAATGTTGTTAAGTATAAGTTGAACCCGCCACCATTCCTTAGTCATAAACTTTAGTCTTAGTCGTTAGTCAATCCTTATTTGTACTAGTCCACTAACACAAAATAGATATCTTAAGATTCACAAGTCCAATACTAACACGAGATAGATATCTTAAGATTCACAAGTCCAATACTAACACAAATAGATATCTTAAGACTCACAAGTCCAATACTAACACAAAATAGATATCGTACAGATTCACAAAGCCAATACTAACACAAGATAAACATCCTATAGATTTACAAACCCAATACTAACACAAAATAGATATCTTACAGATTCACAAATCCAATACTAACACAAAATAGATATCGTACAGATTCACAAAGCCAATACTAACACAAGATAGATATCCTACAGATTTACAAACCCAATACTAACACAAAATAGATATCGTACAGATTCACAAAGCCAATACTAACACAAGATAGATATCCTACAGATTTACAAACCCAATACTAACACAAAATAGATATCGTAAAGGTTCACAAAGCCAATACTAACACAAGATATATATCTTACAGATTTGCAAGTCCTATACAAACACAAATTATACATCTTACAAATCTAAATACTATTGCAAAGCAAATAAAAGGCTGCCTATGCTAAAACAGAATTGCCTAGTTTAAGTAAGATCTACCAAAAATAATATGAGCATACATTATCATGAAATGTGATCAATCTGCACCTAAGGAATTGTTAATTTGGACAGCAGGGGCATGTTTTGTAGGGTTCGCACGAAGAGCACATCAAACATTGCTACTTATTAAATATATAAGCTATGGGTCTGACGTTTTAAGTTTTCTTCGATTAGAAAAAAGTTAGTGAGTATGATCAGGAAATACCACAATCACACACTGCAGACCAACCCACGGCACCGTGAGGAAGAGCCACAGAACATTCATAGTAACAATACATCTATAAGACAATAATAGCAAAGCAACCAGCTTTCAGCTTTCTCTTCCTCTTCAAGATGACTGAAACACTAAAATGGACACAAAGTAATGCATACCAAAACAAAGACAAACACAGAACTCCCACAAACAATCTATGGAAAACCAGAAAAAATCGATTTGACAAAGCCAATTTTAACTCCGTGGACATGGTTGGCAGGATTTATGTAGAGGTTTTAGACATTTCTAAATACTAAATATGTAAACTATGGTCCTCATGGTTTCAGATGTTTATTTTATGTTTTCCCCATTGCATGCGTATGGAAGCTATTTCTCTTGGGGCGTAGTCAATTTGAAGTCTATGGGCATGGTTGGTAGGATTTATGTTGGAGACTAGTAGACATTGCTAAATATATAAGCTGCATGCCTCTTTGTTTATGAAGGGAATAACACGACGTTACTACATACTAAATATATAAGATATGGGCCTCATGCATGGTTCAGAGAAGTATTTCCCCATTATAAGTCTCTGGAAGCCAATGGCCCCTGAGATGTGCCGATTTTGACCCCAGGAGTATGTTTGGCAGACTGTATGTAGGGGACCAGTGGACATTGCTACATACAAAAAAGATTATGCTATTTTCCCCCATTATGCATATATATGTAAGACTATGGAAACTAATACCCTGGGGCGAAGCCAATTTGGACACTAGGGACTTGGTTGGCATGATTTATGTAGGGGACCACTAGGCGTAGCTACCTACTAAACAACGTAAGCTGTTGGACTTATAGTTTCAAAAGAACAAGATTGGTATTTTTTCCCATTATAAGTATAAATGGGAGTTATATGTTGCGCAACATTGGCAAACAGAGTTCCAATCAAATCAGCCCAAAAAGCTTATGCAGTCTTCTTCCATGTTTATATGAAAATTTGATCAAAATTGGTCTACTGACTTTAGATATATACTTCTATGAATGTGTGTGGACAGAGTACAATGACGACGGTCGTGGACACAGGAAAATTGCTATCTTAATGCTCCAGTTGAGCGATCGGCTCAGATGAGCTAGAAACCGACACTGTAGGTCAAGTGGTCCTAAACCTGGATGAATGAAAAAGTCTAGCAAGGGACACCTACGTCATATTACATGCATTTCAACCCAATAGTAATCAGATCGTCTACGCTTCAGCACAAATCTACATGAGCTGTGACATGTGATTTCCAACAATGTGGCATTTGACAAGTGTAGACTTTGACGAGCCTGTGCAGCCTCCTTTTAAGCTCAGAAATTCCAAATGTTGTTAAGTCAGTAGCTTAAATCTAGTGACTAACAAAGGCTGGTCTGAGCCTTTGCTGGTCGCACAAACCACATTGTTGAAAATCTCATGTCGTGGTTCATATACTGAATTCTTATTGTAATAAACAGTTTACATTGTACCATTGCGCCTGTTAAGGAAAAAGGATAAAAGGAAAGTGCGACAATTCTTAGACTTGCAATGAGAGTTCTAGGAGATGATGCATTGATAAGTTAGGGGTCTTTCATGCACACCAAACATCTATGTGTCTTGATCCACATTAGAACTAAGGGTGAGGTTGGTGCGCCGTGAATCCAGTAAAATATTTTTACTGACCGTTCCAAGGCAGTACTTCTTTTGTGGATCATTTGTGTTATTTATGTTTTGTGTTTGTGTCTTGATCCACATCTGAACTAAGGGTGAGGTTGGCGCGCTGTAAAACTGGTTTAAGCCCTCCAGTTAAATATTTTACTGACCGTTCCAAATGGGTGCTTCTTTTGTGGATCATTTATGTTATTACTGTTTTGTTTGGTTATGTTTTCATGCGCATATGTTTATTGATGCCTTGTGCTCCCCGTTGGGAAAGGGCTGACCTCTTGGCTCTTGTTTGTGATGCCTAATTGTGAAGTTGTCACTTTCCCATTGGTATCCTTGGTCAGGTGTGGCGCTTGATTGTATCGATTCCTGATCTTTGCCCTCTTTCTATCTTTTTTACCCTGGAGAATCATCAGCTTCCTAGAATAGATGTGGACCTAAAATCCATTTGAAAAGTAAAACATTATGCAAAAACAAGTGTCAAATAATTTGTGTATGGAGATATCTTCTTAAAGCGTAGTGAATTTGTGTCTTTGTCATATTAAGTGTATGTCAGTTAGAATTCCTTTCATAAAATGATCTAGTTTGTCCAACATATTTTAATATCAGTTATTACCACACTAGCATTATAAAGTACATATTTGTAAAGTGTTAAAATGCATTAAATTTAAAGGTTAATTATAATGTTTGTTATATGACTAGAGGGAATCATGTCTCCTGATTGGCCAAATTTGTCTTCACAAATCTCTATGCCTACCTGGAATCTGGTTCAAATCAGTCCACAAGTTAATATTACATGAATACCAGCTGGAACTAGTTTTCAGAAGTTAATATTTTTGACACTTCTGCAATATTACCCTCTACAGAGTTAAAAATAGCATGATGAGTATGAAACTAGCATGTGCTGCATGAAATTGACATGATTTGCTGTTTCACCTCCCAACAGGTGTATTAAAGACTTTCATGAATTTTTACAACAATATGTTTTGTTTCGTTTTCTTGTTTATCTTTGTTTGAATAAACAAACTGTAAAAACAATTTTATGATAACATTTTATATTCCCCATTTAGAGAATTAATATACATTTGAAAATAAAAAACTACATTAAAATATTTGAATTAAAGTTGCTAAAACTTGTGAGAAAGACCTTAGATGTCTTAGATTGAAGGTTGAATATGTCTTTAACAACAAAAGTGAAAGAAGCAAAATTTTCATTTTAAATGAAAAGTCGTATAACAAAACAGTTATTGACTTCAATTTCGGTAGACATAAGGATTTATCTACCCTTAAAAGTGATATTCACCTCGGCCTAGCGGCCTCGGTGAATTATCACTTTCGGGTGAATAAATCCTTATGTCTACATCATTGAAGTCAATAATTGTATGTTATCTACCTCAAAGTCATATTTAAAGCATATTGTTTTTAATAAGAACAAATAACAAACTACTTAAAAATGCGGACAAGAACTTGTCCAGGAAGACAGTTAATGTCATTTATTCACCATTTATAAAAACCAAGTTTCATACTCACGCAAATCCTAATGATCTGCATAAAACTGTGGAAGCGTTATGAAAATCCTCATTGTAATTTACACAAACTGGACCCCATGAACCATTTTGCCAAACCTCAAGGACGCCTTGTAGCTCACTTTTTCCTCCCCTCAATCTGCTGTAACCTATAATATTTGAATCACGATTTCTCAATTGACGTCGTCGCAACTAGCATGCATTTAAATCGATAATAAACTAATAAAGGGATCACACATGTTATTTCATGCATTAACATTTGCCGGGTCCTTAGGAAGTTGTTTGAACACGAAGCCCTAATGTTCAAACATCGTCAGAGGGACCTGGCAAGTGTTAATGCAATGAAACAAAATTGTGAGATCGTTATTCTTGCATATTTTACCTGATTTCAACCTAAACTGCACTGAAAATGTCGCTTAAACATTAAAATATCCCTTTTCTAACACTGAAATTTTCCAAAACAAAATGGCGTCAGCGTCAAACTTTCGAACGTCATTACGTCGCCACAACGTCATAGACACTCGCAACGTTTTGGCGAACAAAAACATCGACGAAATGATTAGTCAAGGCGGCAACGCTTTCCTGTGTAACGTCACGCTAACAAATCAGGGCCCAATTTAGGCATTGTTGAGTTAAAAACCATGTTCAAAACAGCACGTCATTCTCATGATTTGAACATTGATTTTTCGGCTTCAAACAGCTTCGCGTAACGGATTCCTATGCAAGAATAGTAGTTTACATATTTAGTATCGTTATGTTTTGACATCCATAGCAATGTTGCGTACATAATTACACGCGAAAATGCGATTACAAATTACTTTAAATGTCAGATGATTCATAGAATCTATTATTCATGCTCATATATTATAAAATTTGTTGAACTCGCTGTGAGAGGAGATAAAACGATCAGCAAGTCTCTCATTTTATTGGTTTTCATCAACTCATTTAATATATATTTATTAATACATGAGTACTCATGTAGGATACTCTGTATAAGACAATGGTACATATATGTTCTCAATCCATTATATCATCATACATTCTTAGTTGTCCTGTTGGGAAGATATTTGACATATATTTCTAAATTACTCAATTTATTGAAGCCTTTTCCAACGCTTTTAATAGAGGATTAACCCTTTCAATGCTAGTGACTTCTAAATGCGTACTTTGGCAAACAATGAACACCAAAATAAAACAATACAGCATGTGGCATTGTATCAGGGTCTACACTGTTTCCTTAGACTAACAGGATCTTCAGTACTGCAATTCTATCTGAAAATTATAACCTGTGACATCGATATATACAATGGAACCTCCCAAGTTGATTTCATCAAACCAGAAGTAATACTTTATTAGTGCACAAAGGGTCAAGCGCATACACGATAAGTATGCTGGCCCATTTGTTGGTTAAAACAGTATATGTAAGTGTGGTACTATAAGATTTTAGACCATACATATTGTAGTGGTATCTAAATATAATCTGATTACAAATATACGTGAGAAGACACCGGTTGTCCCAATTATAATCCGTAATCAGTGTAAGAATAGTTTTAAAAGAGTAATGAATGATGTTACTATAGCCATTGCATGTTATATTATTCAGAAGTACTGTTTTTTTATTACTTTTGTCCGACTGGTTGTGCGTAGCGAACAAAATTTTTGAATAGGGAAATGACTAATTTTTGTCATCGTTGTCTTGACCAAATTCGTCCACATTACTTACTGCACTATAAACAAAAGGGCTCCGGGGCCCTCGGTTGTTCACCTGAGTCCTAGCTCATGAAGAGATGATGTTGGGTCAGTGGTTAAATGCTGTTTAAACATATTTATAATTATACCTCTGGTGGCTTTTTGTTTAGCGAAGATAAACGGTTTGTGCAATTTGTGTAGAGGGTATTTTGGGGATCATTTCTGTTAAATTATTTAAATTTGAACCTGTGTTTCAGGGGGTAAAATATTTCTCTTTTTAGCCCTTGTAGCCATTTTGTTCAGCAGAGCAGGATCATTTGTGATATTTATTAAAGAGCATTATGAGGACATTTTTGTACTTAGGCCAGTGGTTAAGGAAGAGATGTTGTTTAAAGATATTTCTATGTTAAGCTCTGGCAGCCATATAATTCCGTGAAACAAATCATTTTGGGAAATTTTGGAATTATATGAAACATTTCTGTGAAATTATTTTGAATTTAGACCAGTGGTTAAGGAGGTGTTGCCGTTTTAAGACGTTTCCATTTTTAGCCACGCTGGCCATTTTGTTTAGCGGAGCAAAACTGCTTGTGCAATTTCGAAAGAGGATAGTATAAGGAACATTTCTGTGAATAATTCTCATTAAAATTTGACTTGCTTTTAATCGACGTCAATATTTGAGCCAGTTCATGATATTTTGGCACTTAAAAATATGCAAAAGGGCATTCAGATCATAGGTCCAGATATGACAATGAGGGATACCTAAACAAGATTCATGGGCTTGCATCTATTTTTGTACAAGACATAATGTCTTTAGCTAGAAATATTATAAGTACTTACAAAGGATACGACAGATATGGTGATTACATTGAATTGCTTTGTCCAAAAGAGATACTGTAACTCAAACAGAAAGCAAGAAACAACAGTCATCTTTAACATATGACACATCATATTGATATAGTATTATCCTATCAGATTTTATCAAACATCTCTAAGAGCATACAAGTTATGGGATGCACAATATTTTTTCTATAAAATTCTACCAATGAATGAGGGAGAGTAACCATTATGCATGTTTCATACTGTCTTGACCAGATTGATATCCCTCATACCATCTTAAAAGATATTGAGAGCATAATGCTCACCTTAAGTTTTTTGAAGGATAAAAATGCGCATAGTGCGCAACTATTCTTGCATGGGACATATTGTCTTGATCTACTGTATAAGTCAACTAAATAAATAAATAGTTATGGAGAGCACAAGCACTATGCTTTAAAAATCATTCTAGGGAATAAGAAGCAAGAGTGGGAAACATCTCTTACAAATGACACACCATAACATACTTGGACACACCGGCACATGTACAAATTATCATAGGGAGCGCAGTGGCTCAGTGGTAGAGCGCTTGACTTGAGGGCTCTACCACTTATTTTGAGTATTCTCTGAGACAGAATACAGTTTTTTTGCTTATGTAGTTACATGCAAATAAAGTACCCAAAGGAAAACGTATGTAAAAAATAAAGTAAGTGAGTATGATCAGGAAATACCACAATCACAAACCGCAGACAACCCCACGGCATAGCGAGGAAGAGCCACTCAACCACCGCGAGACACCAGGAAAACAAATTAAGCAAAACAACCAGCTCTCTCTTCCCCACCAAGACGATTGCAATACTAGAATGGAAATAAAGTAACGTACAACAAAACATAGAACAATTACAGACTCCCACAATGGGAGTAACAATAAACAAAAAGTCAACAACAACAGAACCACCGCCTTAGAACGGACAGGAGCCTAAGCCACTTGGGGGCTTAAATGCATTTTACTGGTACCAAATCTTCGCCCTAGATTCTGCTGTAGTTGAAGTACAAGAAATGTTCAGCTCGCATGGAGGCCTTCTAACTAATGCAGTATGAGAAAGAATGCGTTAGACAGAGTACATGTCATCTGATAAATTATAGCTAAATAAGTCAATAGTTTCAAGGTATTGTAAACCTGATACTGACAGATACGTTTCTGTACGGGCTGATTTGGAATTTCATTGCATGCCCAAAGGAATATTGTCCCATTGGTCGGCTTAAAAGATGATTGTGAACCTAATTGCGAAAAAGGAACATAGTAAAGTAAAGTTTTCTACAATATTCGTTACATGTAAGTGTTACAAACGTAAACTTAGACCAAGAGGGAAAATAATCGTATATAGACAAATATTATTTTTTAAACTTAGAGTCAAAGAATACTGATTATGAAGTTTAGACATTTTGAACTCACAATCAAGTTTTGTATAATTGTTATAGTCAGCTACAGACAAGTTTAGAGCAATAAAACGATTTGGCATACTGTTTAAAGATATAGGACGTAACGTAAATATGATCACACAAACTCTTTCATTTACATTCAAGCTCATTTTGATCAAACAAATACTCAGGAAGATCTCACTGGTGCTTGCTTGAGAGAGTGATAATTAACTTTCAAGCTCTTACTGATCGAGTAAATCACTGGTGGTATGGGCTTAAATATATATGATTCCTAGTGAATGAGCCTGCGTCTTGCCCAGGAAGCACAGAGTATCACGGTGTTGAGTTTTGTACATTAATTTTATGTAAATACTTTGATACCTTTGATTTTATGCTTTGCAGTATACCACCAACATTTTGGTGTTAGCTATTTTTCTAATATTCCTATTCCTTACTTATCTGAAGAGACTTTTCTCGATCTAACATATCATAGTTGATTAACAAAATTATGTACAAATATAGTGGCATTTAGAAACCCGAAATATACCACTAGTTTATTTTCTCACTTAACTAGCACATACTGTCACGAGCAAGGAATGGATTTACTGTGAAGACATGATTAGTTTGAGTTGGTGTTAAAATGTGCATCTAAAAATTGATGAACATCAAAAACAATGTGACCTTAAATAGTCTTTTTATATATTTTGAAGAATAGAAGTAAACACCTCGACCCCGCCTAGAAATGCATAGCGTTTATATTATATGTGCATTGTGCATCCAAGATAAACAATCATGTTTGATGTTTTATGTCTTAAATATAATTATTCAGGTACAAAAGAAATAAATCCAATTAGTGTGGACATGAAATGACGTTTAGTCATGTTCAGCTACATCAGATTAGCTAGGACGTTTGAGCATCAGAGTTATCGCTGTGGACACACTACATCGACTTACTTTGAGACACGACGCGAGAAAACCTGTCTTCGGAATTTGTGAACAACACAGGCGCGTCAGCCTTGTCTGATCAGCATCTTTGTAATTCACTTATTGGACAGTATCATATGTCTAAACTTGCTACAAGAGAAATTTCCATGTTCTAGCTAGTCTCTGCAGATGAGCAGGCTGGTTTAGGTATGGCCTGACAGTAACCCCCAAGATAGGTGTCCTCGCAACGAGGCCGATTGATCAGCAGCTATGACACTGATCAGTTTGGGTCAATATCCAAAATAATCTAAATAGTTGTCAGGGAAAATAATTCATTGTTCAATTTGGTTATGTTGAGGATTACTAAGTGCTTACCATCGCTGGGTGTATCTTCATAGAGCGGTGTGCATTCAACCGAAACGTCCTCTTGGTGATCACAGTTGTGCTCGCCAAATCCATCATGCTCACAATTGTGCAAATAACGGTCATTTTCCTTGCATTTTACGTTGTCTAGCCATATTTTTCCAGTTCCTGTGTCACCATGTAAAATTATGTGTCCGCCTCTGGAAAAAAAGGATCAGACATGATTCATATTTATGCTTTTCATATCTGATTGGTTTGGTTCTGGTATTGAGATAAATATTGCAGTAAGTTGCCAGTAACTATACCAACTCTCTCTTCCAACTGTGCAAAGTGATCTCACCCACTTTATCAATTTTTATTAAAGCTGTCCTCTGTCTGCCATTAAGATTGAAATCCCTATTTATGTCATCCCTGAATGTTAAGAAGTATTGACAGAAACAAAGATATATTAAAATATAAATGATAGCTTTGTGACCACAGTTGAGGTACATCCATGTTCCTGCTTTTTAAGTATGTAGTCATCTGATTTTTCAAACCTCGTCTTTTTTGCATTTTATGTCATTTTCTTTCGCTCCAGCTTCATAGTATTTGCATCCACCAAATCTGCAAAACTCAGAGTTAACCATAATACGCGACGCTGATACAAATGTATGATCATCATTACATAACATATCACTAATGGTTTATTGATTTTAATACATTGCATTATATCACTCTTAGACGATATGACATGTGATGATTAAGTGTATCTCCATCGCTACTTATTTATGACCTCAAGTCAATAATTCAATATTTACATTCTCAGTGTAGTTGTCTGCTTGCATTTCTCGATGCAAAAACATTGAAATGTCGTGCGATCTAGACCGCCCCTCTAGGCGGAGTAACGTCAACGTCAGCCAAGAACGTTCTTTGTTTATCGACATTTGCGTGACGTCATTCATGTATCGCCACGACGTTATGTGCACGAACTTCGCTCCCTGGCTGTTCCAAAACCTCCACTACAAATGAAATATTTCATTCTCTAATGATAACTTACGGGGTTGGGTAGAAGATAATTGAGTAAATTTGATTGATAATATAGAATGTAAATATAAGAATTGAAATTCATATTTTAAACTTGTATTGGCTGATGAAAAACATGAGCTATTTTAATGTTTCCAAGAAGCCCATCGGGTTCACAGACATTAAAATAGCTAATGTATTTTATCATCCAGTGCAAGCTTAAAATATGAATTTCAATCCTTTAATATAAACATTGAATTTCTTAACATATACAATAGGTAAATAAAACTTGATCGATATTTATTTGATCCAGATCAATTAGTTGAGGAGGCTCGCCACCGATAAACATGCGTTCAAAATTATTATGATGGATATTGTGAATGCAAAAAATCGATAAACCACTTGTAGTGTACAGATGTTCGGGGAAACGTTATGACGTCCATAACAACGTTGCATACATAATGACAAAAGGATAACGTTTTTACGTCAGAAATGAGATTTCAAAGTAATTTTAATGTCATATGATAAATAGAACCTAACATTTATGCTCTTGTCTTATTGAATTTATAAAACTTGTTGCGAAAAAGAGACAAAATGTCTCTTTTACCCAATTCGTTTGATAAAGTCAATAAAACACGAGCACTCATGTAAGATCCTCTATTTATGTAAGTTTGTAATGCTGTGCCGTTTCTAGTTTTGCAATCATCTTGATGAGGAAGGGAGAGCTGGTTGCGTTACTTTACTTGTATTATTATAACTATTCTAATTTGTCTCTCTTCTATGGTGACATGTGTGTCCTGGTCATACTCACTTTATGATCATATTCTATTTAATGTAACAGTATGTTAATTTGCATCCTTGAAATATTGGTTCTGATCCCATACACGCAGTTTGAGTGGGGTATTCTATTCCTCGATCCTAAACAAACACTAAACCAGAATGTTGTATATTGTGTAGTACATATACTATTATGTATACTATTTGAGTCAATTTGGTTGAGAAGCTCATCAAACATCTACTCCCTGAGAGACACAGAGAGAAGGAATTACACATGAACAATAGAAACTAAGAATTGTATGATTAGACTGCCTCACCATTATGCTGCCAGAAAATAAGCCATCACTCTATATTATGCATACTTTAAGCAGATCAAGCAATTATATCATCTTATGCTTGACTGGTAGGATTCTCAAGTACCAAACTGTAGCTACTCTAAAGATGCCAATATGTTTTGGCAAATTATGCATGTAACATAACACACATTAATCTGTCAGACACAATATAATAGTGCAATTTTGCTTCTGGTTGATATACAGTCATTTTTAAACCCGTAGGCACCGTTACCGTTTACCATATAAAATTGCGACTTTTCTACAATAAAATACATTGTAAAAAAATTGCACATTATTACGAATGTTTTTTTTTCTATACAGTTGAAACCCAGATTCACTCTGCAGGTTAGGTAAAATATGTTTCCTAAAAAACCGTTTAAAATGCATGTGATAGTTCTTTTTTGCTGTTATTATCGGAGGAAATGAGCATTATATAAAAAACTGCAATAAGTTCCACTCAAAAATAGACATACTAAAGGTCTTAATGGCAAATGGTAGCTTAATGAAGGTCGAAATAATTGCAGAATGCATTCTGCAATACTTTTGAACTGCATTAAGGGATAATCGGCCTTGAAAACTAATTTTTGGTCTTCTATTAGTGGCCGCTTCAGACAGGTTTTACTGTATATAAAAACCTGCACAAAATTGCATTGTATATTTCAACTTCATTGGTCTCTTTGTTTCTTGTTTTTACATGTATGTTTGTTTTTGTTTCGTTTCTAGGTTTGCAACCAACGATAATATCGTCGAGGAACAGAAAACGCATTGTGTAAAGTTCTGTAAGTATTGATTCTTTGTGTGTAGCATATCCTGACCATATTAACTAGGTGTAATCCTTATCATGACAAAGCAATGCTCCAGATTATTCTCCAACTTGTAATTTCAGTCGCGCAATTATTTCAAGGGGCTGCTCGAATGTTCCTTAGAAGTTTTATGTGCATCTTTTATATTTTAATATTAGAGTTTTTGAACAAATGGCCTTACCAGTACACATGTTTTGAACATGTCCTGAAAGTAAATGTACACTTACATAAAGCCCAAAGTCCGACAGAATACCTTAGCATCTATCGCGCTAAAATGGTCGTTGCATACTGTGCCCCATTGACCATTCCAGAACAACTCAATTCTTCCAATATGAGGGGTACTCCCTCCTGCCAAACGATACATATCTGAAAATATTTATTTTTTGTGGTACATATTCTGGGCTGCTTCAAACCCTTAATAACTATATGGGCCTCCGCAAAAGAGGCACATTATGACAAACTATTCAGGCACTAAGACTTGCTAGCGCATTATGACTAACCATTCAGTCACTAAGACTTGCTAGCTAGAACCTAGAACTTAAAGAGAAACAGAGGATTTTACATGAGTGCTTACGTTTTATTGAATTTATTAAATGAGTTGAGGAAAAGACATAAATGCGAGGCTTGCCGGGCATTTAATCTTTTTTCCACAACGAGTTTATTAAATTCATTAATACAGGAGCGCGAATGTTAGATTATGTTTATCATATGACATTAAAATTATTTTGAAATCTCATTTCTGCCGTGAAAACGTTAAAATTTTGCCATTATGTACGCAACGTTGTTATGGACGTCATAACGTTTCCCGAATAATATGTATAACACTAGTGGTTTATCGATTTTATTGCATGGTCTTATTTCACTCCCAGACGAGACGTCATATGATAAAAAAATGTTGTTTTTTTCAAGCATTATAACGATAACACAACACATAAGAAGAAAACCAGCAGGGTTTAAAATCAAGTAAGTTTGCTAATACAAACACTTACCTGAATGTTTATATCTACATGGAGCATATGTATATGTACAATGTATCATGTTTTCTATTACATTGCCCCTCATTAGACTAGACAAGTGTAGAGACTGAGTTATACCTTTACTATTGGCATACAGTAAAACTTGTCTAAAACGGCCAACACTTGGTTTTCAAGACCGATTATCGCTTGATGCAGGTCAAAAATATTGCAGGATGCTCTAAGGGGACCTTCATTAAGCTACCATTTGTCATTAAGATCTTTGTTTTGCCTAAATTTGAGTGGCCATTTTACACATGATTTACTGTACTATAAATCTTCTTCTTAAGTTGCAGACCAATCATAATGCGTTATTATGGTATTTTATGTCCAGTTTTTTTTTAACATTATGCAAATAATAAGCACTACATAGATGCAAATGCAAAAGTTTTTTGAACACATATGTTGCAAGGCTCTTTTAAAGTAATACAAAATGGTCTAGCTTAACAGTTTGTGAAGGGATGCATCCCTCGTTTTAGCGATACACTATTTCAAATTGCTGCCTTAAGAGTTTTGATACGCTTTAAACACATACATTCTAGCATTATCCAAATTATTAATAGTTTGCTGCTATTTGTATACATGTGTTTTCACAAATTAAAAAACAGCTTTGAGACGGTACAATAATAGAGTACTGATAATGTTATATTAATCCTTTTTTTCTAGATATCCAGCCGACAGAAAATGGAAAATTAACTATTTTTGAATTAAAATCACCCAATTATCATACATTTGAGATGAAACTATGCCATTTGTTATGGCATAGTTTCCAAAACCGGGATTAAGTATAAAAGTAATTTGCCTTATTTAACTGAAGTTCCATGGGATATATTTGACTTAAAGTTTGTTTAAAATAAGGATTATTAATATAAAGGCAGTCATCTAGAACTATTGAGGTTGAGTTAAATGATTCAATACAACCAGCTTGATTATTGTCAGAGAGAGACAACATGAAGTCTCTCTCATAACAAACCAGAAACAAATCTGCAACAAGAGGAGCGCAATTAGTACCCGTTGGTTTTTGTTTGATTTGATTCTTTACGTCCAATCAACAATCTTCAGTTATAAAAGGACGGGTCTTCCTGGGTTAAACCAGTACTAAGCTAGGATAAATGTGTCTTGCTCAAGGACCACAACGCAGCGACGCTGGTGAGGCTCGAACCAGTACCAGTTGGATTACCTAAAATTTGCCTATACAATTCGAGCCAAATTTTATAAATATAGTGTTCAAAAGATAATGGAGAGCATCACACACTTTCTGGCATGACCACAGATTATATCTTGTACAGATGTAAAACACGCATTTCTCATTACAGGCCAAATAAAATGAGCCCTCTCTGTTAAAAGTTTGTTCAATTAATTCATCTAGACGATGAGGCAATGTAGTATCCAGAGTAGAGATATAATATGTAGACAAACTAGAAAACCTTTAGATTTTAATGTATTAAGAATCTCACCTGCATTTCAGTAGACAAAATTAGATGTTACCATTCTTTAGATTGTATTGCAACAGGTTGGTTCCTGATTAAATTATACACATGACCGACAGATTTAGATATAAGGGTGATACGTTGTTAAAATATGTTTTGTTTAATTTTTGAAGATGATGTTTAAATGAAGAATTATGCTTAGCCTAGTGTTTCAAATCCATAAACACAATTAAATATAACTAGTAAATGCGCAACACACACACGCACGCACGCACGCACGCACAAACACACATATATCATAGACTAACTTATGGTACCAAGAGGTAGAGACACAAAGCCACTGGCAAACTAGGGAGACACATATACCAGCAAGCACACAATATATAAGCATATCAACTATAGTGCACGAACATGTGTACTCCCATGGGATTTTTTAGGAAAGCAAACCACTATTATAATAACTTTAATTGGTATGCCCTAGACATTGCAAAATCGGTTGTTTGCACTTCTGAAAAATGGCAGAGCCAGATAATGACGTCATCAAAATTGCGAGCATCTTGAATTTCAATGAAACAAAGTCTACTTTGCATCATATTATCCTCAATACTGAGTCAATTTTTAAATCTGAAGTATCAAACTGTTCAGAGTGATTAGTACTGTCTACTCACTTCTGAAATGAAATATAGAAAAGCTTTATGATGACGTCATCAAAATGGCGACCATCTTTAATTTGAATGAACATTTATTTTACCTAATAATATTATAAATACTGGTTCATTTTAAAAACTGAGACACCAGCATGTTTAAAGTGATAAGTGCTATTTCTTCATCTCTAAAAAGATATCACAAAATGGCAAACAAGCCAGTCCTAATTTTAATAAAGCTCAGCTCCTCCCTTTGTTTTCTATAGGTTAAACATGACCGCAAAGTTTGTTAATTCGATTGTTCGCTGAAATTTAGTACCCAAGAATGCATTGCCTAACTTTCGATTTGCAGCGCCTCATGGGTTTTATTTAGAAAAATGCCCATGTAATTTCAATTATATACGCAATAGAATGATCAAATGTATTAGTTGTGTCCTCTGTAGTGAATTCGTGTCATTTAAGCAAACATCAGCTTTTTGCTGACAAAGAGCTGAATGTTTACAATAATGATGACTTGACTTACGTTGAAGTTTTTGATAGGCGCCATATTGATGATGGCATAATGGGTGCCTGCCATAATTCCCGGGTTGCCATTTATGCATACATTCAAAAAATAAAATATGAAAGTCGTTTGCTTCTTTAAATAAAAAAACACTGGAAAACACGATATAAGCACTACAATAAATTTTGCTAAAATTAATTATAGACAAGCTATCCCCGAAAATTAATGTTAAAACATAAAGAAAACAAATTAAGCTGCTCTCTGTAGCTGAGAAGGCTGGTTTGAGTCTTACCTGGTCGCACGCCTTGAAGACAAGTTTTCCCGCGTCTAGGCCCAACTGTTGGTACATAAACGACACCTTTTACAAATGTCACACCGTGTACTGTCACAGCGTGTAAGGGTATGAAAACATGTACATGTATTATATATCAAGTAACAAGTATAAAGGTGTACATTAATGGTGGAATGAACTTATGGGATTTAAGTCCTTATCTCACAGATGAGCATTTACATCAACACAGTCTCTTCAGAGCTACCGCCGCTCATACATTTGAAAGGACTAAAGTTTAGACCCTGAATAGCTGTGCATATTCTTTTAACACATAGAGCATAATCACAGCAAAAGTCGTCTGCTTTTGACGTCTGCTGAAATGTTTTAGAAGCCCTGGTCAAACAGCGTGGACAAAGATCAAACAGCTCCTGTAGGAACAGTCTGACATGGGTCCATATTGTTTGCCATTTAACACTTACATTAGACATTAATTTTAGCGAATATATAAAACAGACGACTTAAGCAGGCGACATTTTCGGGTGCATTTTTGCAGGTGCTTGAGAGTTAAAGTTTGCATTGACCCCTCATGCTATGTATACAATTATCGGATGAGCTAACCCAAATACCTTGTGTCGTGATGCTGTCACACTCGATTGAGATGTCTTTTTCGTGCCCACAATCTACACAATTACCAAATCCGCCATGTTTACAGTCTTCGGGAGAGTCTTCTGTTCCAACACACGATATTCCATTGATCCATACTGTAGAATCTACACTTCCTGGGCCATATGTACTCCCTTTCACAACCCCGCCACTGAAAGACAAGTGATGCTATGTTATAACGGTCGGCTTTACTATGATATGAAATGAGCCGTGGCATGAGATTTCCAACAATGTGGCATTTTGACAAGTGTAGACTCAGATGAGCCTGTGCAGCCTCCTTTTAAGCTTAGAAACTCCAAATGCTGTTCAGGCATTAGCTTAACACTCCTAGAATTTTCAAGAGTCTAGCAAAGGCTTTGATCAGACTGCGAATTGCGCAGGCTGGTCTGAGCCTTTGCTGGTCGCACATACCACATTGTTGGAAATCTTATGTCGCGGCTCAAATGTATTTTTCGAAGTGAAACGTAACATTTTTTATTCATTAGATAGGATGTTGAAATTCATTAAATAATGTATTTAAAAATATACAGAAAATAGACGGACAGATACTTGTATATCGAGGACATTATTTGGAATGCCTGAAAACAGCTTATAATACTAGTATTAAAAGCTCTTGCTGAAAATCATTAAGCAACCCATTTCAGCAGGGTCCTAGGATGAAAATGTGCTTGGTCGTTTCTTTGGTAATCATATGAGGATCCGTTTTCCAAATTATTTAGAGGTCGCAATAGCTGCCATCAAGCAGAAAACAACTGTTTCAGTTTTAATGAGTCTTTTCATGAGAATTAATAGGAACTAACAACTCTCATACCCAGAATATGAAAAATTATCAACACTTTATCAATGTGTTGTACAGATGTACCTGATCAGTTGTACTGTAGTTCTAGGTGCCTTCGTCCTGTGCATTATTTTGTGTGTGTGAGTATCGAAGGCTATGACGAGACAATGTCTCTAAGCAAGCATGTGGGCGCCTATGTGATAAGAACCAAATTTCCTTGTGATGACTCAACTAGTATTTTACCTCATGCCCATAGCAGTACAGAAGACCCTGGCTTCTGATTCCCCGAAGTTGTCACTGCTAGCTGTTCCCCACATACCATTGTATCTCATCTCTACTCTACCATTGTATAGTTGATGACCATTTGCCAGACGAATTTGAATAACTGAAATAGGAGTCGGACAAAATAAGCATTCTGATACGCCTCTCCTCCTACAGTATTACTTGACTTTTCGCTTACTGTAAAGGCTGCGCCTCATCAATGCGTAATTAGGACTAGTCAACCTTAGGCATAGGTAAAGGCTGAAAAAGAGGCGTGGTTTTATTCAAAAATAAACGTATCATCTTGTGCCACAACCTCAGTAATTATTTAATCCTTAAAACGCCAGCAAAATAACTGCATCTGAAAATGTCTATTTGGCATAAGCAGGGGGGCAAACATTGTGGACCCAGATCAGACTGCTCCTACAGGAGCAGTCTGATCTGGGTCTACACTGTTTATCTATGAGGCTTCAAATAGTTTAGTGGACGACAAAAAAACATACATTTCGTGATCATGCGCTTTAAGGGTTAATAAATGTGAGTTCAGTGTATATACGGTTAGGATTTTCATGAAATACACGCACGTTTGCGCGGCTCAAAAAGCTTATTAACTCTTTACCAAATTATATATAAAACCTGATTTCCCTTCCTTAAGAGATGAAATAGCCGAACCACACCCAGATATGAATATTTAAGTTGCCGCCTTTACAGTAAGCGAGAAGTCAAGTAATACAGACCCAAGTCTTGTTCGTCTTGGTTTATTTACCTCAGATTTCCACGATCTCAACGGGTAACCTTGTGTGTTATATGGGTATTAAGTACACGGTTTTGTTGTCTTCCAGGACTGGGGTCATGGAGATGTTTATATGATAATACATGCACTATGCGTAGCATACAAAGAGGATCTTACATGAGTGCTCATGTTTTATTGAATTTATAAAACGAGTTTGAAAAAATGGATAAAATGCGAGGCTCGTCGAGCATTTTATCTCGTTTTCGCAGCGAATGTAATAAATGCAATAATACAGGACCACGAATCTTATATTCTATTTAACATTTGACGCTAAAACAAATTTAAAATCGCGGTTGTTGGCGTCGAAACGCTAAGATTTTGGTGGAAAGTTAATCAGTCTCAGGTCAATCTTGCCAGGCTATATGTTTCTTTATTGAGACATTCAAAGTAAAGTACTGATGTTATTATACTCGTATACAACCTATTATAAAAAATATATATAATTCCGTTTCTTGTTTACTGTAGTGAGTTGGCTTCCGGTACCGTTAGTTTAACAGGTGACCGGGACCAGGGCGACGACAGTAAACATGATTCGCACTTTACCTGATGTGGGCAGCATATGCTACATGTACATGTAATAATGACATATTTACTAGTGCTTCCCAGAAAACTTCAAGTATTACATGTACCAGTAATCATGGTAATCACGCATACACATATTAACCCCTATTAGCCTAGCGTTCTTTTTGTGGGACATCAGCAAACAGTGCAAAATCAGATCAGACGCCGCAATATGCGGCGTCTGATCAGGTTCTCCACTGTTTGCAAACATAAGTTTCTTTTAAAATTTGAATAAAAATGAAAAATACCACCCAACAACCATGCAATTGGAAATAGGACTCGTCCAATTGATAAGGATGGGAAAATACATCCGGCATAAATGGGTTAATACTTACTGGGAAATGTTTCATGTTTTTCCCATTGTTTTTTACTGTATGCGAACAACAGAGGCGCAGACAATCTTGCCTTTTCACACAGTCAGTTCACTTTTGTAAAATAACAAATCCAGTAAAACCTGTCTTAAACGGCCACTAAAAAATAGACAAACAAAGATCTTTACGAAGGTCGAAAGTATTGCTGAATGCTCTCTTTGGAACATTCTGCAATACGTTTGACCTGCATTAAGCGATAATTGGTATTGGAAACCAATTTTGGTCCTTTTGAGAGTGGCTGTTTTAGTCAGGTTTTACTGTACTGATCTTTCTACATAACATGATTTAGCGGCTCACGATCGTGAAGCTGAGCAGGCTAGTATGAGTATTATAGCTTGATCGAAAAACCCGAAGACAACCTATGTTGAATTCACTGAAATGGTTAGCTTACGCCTGTTCTCGCAGCGATCGTGCGATGGATTATATTTGTATTTCACATCACAAAGGCACTTCATGGTCATCGTAGATTTGGGGTCCGGTCGACAGGCCGCGTGTGAAAGGTGGTTGCAATCTGGTTTACCTCTAAGGCACGCATCATACAGCGCTGAAAAACACACATTAAAATAAACAACAAAAACATAACATGTCTAAGACAACGCCAAGCGTCCTTAAGTTTGTCCAGGCTACAATGTACCTATATGTGATCTGATCTGAAACCAAAATTGTTCCAATAAGGTACATTCAATTTACCAATAGTTAAAACTGTTAAGTGAATGGATAATACAATAATTCGTCGTAAAACGACTTAAACGTTCAAATCACTTTTTGCACCATTTATTGAAACATGTATTCTAATGTTTTACATCAAATATCTCACAATGCACCAAGTGCAAATGTATAATGGTGCAAAAAGTTATTGTACGGTGTGTGCGTCTGTACGGGAGATAACCACTCGTGGGTTATCTTCCCATAAAGACGCACACACATACATAGATGGTTGAGTTCCACTGAATAAATACTATTTTGCACAAATTTCGTTCTCATATGATTTGGTTTATATGCAAAGTATAATTTAACTAATGCAAAAATATAGGATTATGAGTCATAGGTTTTATATTATTAGCAACAATATTTATCGAAACTGTTGGGATATTCCGATGTAAGGATTATGGGTAGACATATTTAAAAAACTTTTTGTGGCTTTTCCATGGGTAGAAACCAGTACTGGGCCGGGAGGGTATATTTAGGGGAAAGCTGTATTCAAATTTTTCATTTGGGGAAGTATATCGGCGGATATATGGTCGGAATATTAGTCTTACGGTTTTACGAGCGGAGCCGTAAAACGTGATTTCCGAACGTATATACGACGACATAGCTCCCAAAATGAAAAATTTGAATATGGTTATCCCCATTCTAATGCACTTCTGCAGTCTCACGCTGTTTTCGTCGATTTTCTGATAGTTTAGTCAAATCGTACTGGTATGAAAGAAAGCTGAAAATAACTGAAGACCATGACCTAGATAATGACCCGTACATGTCGGTTCTGGACTATGACAATTTGTAAATAGAATTTGTGATGTAGACACAAGTTTGTAATTGAGATGAAACGACATCTTAGCTGATATTGTCACGAGTGTTGTTCGCTCGATGTTTTGTTCAACAACCAAATGACTGGGTAAAGTCGGGTAAATTCGGACGGTCGGCTAAATGCGGACAGCCACATAATTTGTATTATAGTTCAATTATTGAAATAAAAAATAAATTGACTAAGCAAACAGTGAAAATCCTGATGAGACGGCTCATAAGGAGCCGTCTCATCTGGATTTACACTGTTTGCAAATGTGTGTCCGAATTTACCTGGTGTCCGAATTTACCCGACTTTACCCTATAGGTTAGGATGATGAAACTTTTCATGAACAAAACGTTGGGTATTTGTTCCGTATATTAGTCAATGTCCACTGTTTTAATAGGGTAAGTCTGTGACCTTTTCAAATAACATGAAGCAGATAGGGATAGATACATGTAGAAACAGTGTCAGTGATATATATAAACCCATTTGACTATTATTGAAAACTGATCACAATGATCAATTTATTACCCTGTTCGTGGTGAAGCCTAGGCATGAAATACTTAACTCTTCTGATCACTGTTTGATTCATTTGGTCAAATGTTGTAATAACGTCACCCAATCACTAACTTATACGAATACAGCTAACGCCTGGGTTCCAACAAACACATGTTGTACTAAAGTCACCCTATCACTATCTTAAACGAATACAGCAAGCGCCTAGGTTCCAACAAACTTAGGATGTACTAAAGTCACCCGATCACTAACTTATACGAATACAGCTAACGCCAGGGTTAAAACAAACACATGTTGTACTAAAGTTACCCAATCACTATCTTAAACGAATACAGCAAGCGCCTGGGTTCCAACAAACACATTTTGTACTAAAGTTACCCAATCACTTACTTTTACGAATACAGCTAACGCCAGGGTTAAAACAAACACATGTTGTACTAAAGTTACCCAATCACTATCTTAAACGAATACAGCAAGCGCCTGGGTTCCAACAAACACATTTTGTACTAAAGTTACCCAATCACTTACTTTTACGAATACAGCTAACGCCAGGGTTTTGTTCAAAACATGTTGTACTAAAGTTACCCAATCACTATCTTAAACGAATACAGCTAACGCCTGGGTTCCAACAAACACATTTTGTACTAAAGTTACCCAATCACTTACTTTTACGAATACAGCTAACGCCTGGGTTCCAACAACACACATGTTGTACTAAAGCTACCCTGTCACTTACTTATACGAATACAGCTAGTGCCTGGGTTCCAACAAACACAGGTTGTACTAAAGTCACCCAATCACTAATTTATACGAATACAGCAAGCACCTGGGTTCCAACAACACACAGGTTGTACTAAAGTTACCCAATCACTATCTTAAACGAATACAGCAAGCACCTGGGTTCCAACAACACACATGTTGTACTAAAGCTACCCTGTCACTTACTTTTACGAATACAGCTAGTGCCTGGGTTCCAACAAACACAGGTTGTACTAAAGTCACCCAATCACTAATTTATACGAATACAGCAAGCACCTGGGTTCCAACAAACACATGTTGTACTAAAGTTACCCAATCACTATCTTAAACGAATACAGCTAACACCTGGGTTCCAACAACACACAGGTTGTACTAAAGTTACCCAATCACTATCTTAAACGAATACAGCAAGCGCCTGGGTTCCAACAAACATAGGTTGTACTAAAGTTACCCAATCACTATCTTAAACGAATACAGCAAGCACCTGGGTTCCAACAACACACAGGTTGTACTAAAGTTACCCAATCACTATCTTAAACGAATACAGCTAACACCTGGGTTCCAACAACACACATGTTGTACTAAAGTTACCCAATCACTATCTTAAACGAATACAGCTAACACCTGGGTTCCAACAACACACAGGTTGTACTAAAGTTACCCAATCACTATCTTAAACGAATACAGCAAGCACCTGGGTTCCAACAAACATAGGTTGTACTAAAGTTACCCAATCACTATCTTAAACGAATACAGCAAGCACCTGGGTTCCAACAACACACAGGTTGTACTAAAGTTACCCAATCACTATCTTAAACGAATACAGCTAACACCTGGGTTCCAACAACACACATGTTGTACTAAAGTTACCCAATCACTATCTTAAACGAATACAGCTAACACCTGGGTTCCAACAACACACAGGTTGTACTAAAGTTACCCAATCACTATCTTAAACGAATACAGCAAGCACCTGGGTTCCAACAAACATAGGTTGTACTAAAGTTACCCAATCACTATCTTAAACGAATACAGCAAGCACCTGGGTTCCAACAACACACAGGTTGTACTAAAGTTACCCAATCACTATCTTAAACGAATACAGCTAACACCTGGGTTCCAACAACACACATGTTGTACTAAAGTTACCCAATCACTATCTTAAACGAATACAGCTAACACCTGGGTTCCAACAACACACAGGTTGTACTAAAGTTACCCAATCACTATCTTAAACGAATACAGCTAACACCTGGGTTCCAACAACACACAGGTTGTACTAAAGTTACCCAATCACTATCTTATACGAATACAGCAAGCGCCTGGGTTCCAACAAACATAGGTTGTACTAACGTCACCCAATCACTTACTTTTACGAATACAGCTAACGCCTGGGTTCCAACAAACACATGTTGTACTAAAGTTACCCATCTACTTTCTTTTACGAATACAGCTAACGCCTAGGTGATGTACTAACTTTACTTATTCACTTACTTCTTCGAATACGGCTAGCACACACAGGTTGTATTGAGGTCAGCCATTCACTTACCAATACGACTGCAGCTTGAACCTGATTCTTTGTATCCATCCTCACAAGTACATGTTGATGGTCCATCGTCGTTTTGACGACATTTACTGTTAGCAACCGCTGAACAATTTGCAGTAACGGTACAAGTTGATCCAAGCACTGAGGATAATTAAAAGAGTCAGTACATGAGATCACAAATGTGTAAATCAAGTTGAGCTAGATGACTTGCACTATAATAACCTTAATCTACATGTATGTTTTTACTTTGAACGACAGTGGTTCTGTTGTTGTTGTTCATTCATTGTTTATTGTTGTCCCCATTGTTTTGTGGGGTGATTATTCTAGGTCCTGTTTTGTTGTGCATTATTTGGTTTCGTTTCTAATTTTGCAGTCACATCGCTGGGGAAGAGAGCTGGTTGCTTTACTTTAATTGCCTTTTCATGTCATTTGACTGTTAGTATTCACCGTCTCTTCCTCGCGATGACATGAATTGGTCTGCAGAGTGTGGTTATGGTATTTCCTGGTCATACCTTTTTCATGTGATTTTGCTCAGTTCAGTTTTAAAAATCCACACTGTAAGTACCATCAGCAGGGCTGTGCTGTAAGCTAGCAGAATAAATGTTTTACCATGGCCACCCTGCTACCCTGATTGAATCCCAATCAAGCACATATGCTATGTTCCAGCATATACGCTATGTGATTGTAAGGAAGTATTTAATTACTTGTGTGCGAGTATTGTCCATACCATTGTATAGACTTAGAAGATAGAAGTTGGATGAGCTTTCTTATATAATGGGCTGACTTTCTTTTGAAAATAATCCATGCAGTATCTCATAAAAATGGAATGCATTTACAAATTTCTATTCTGTTTTCTGTATTGATTTGTTTGAAAACTGGTCAATTTGCGACTTTTTTTTTGAAGTTTTCAACTCAAACTTCAATATTTTGTATGTTCTCAGACAGTTCTCTCTGAAAATAACCATGCATTACCGGAAAACATTGTTCTAATGTATTCCAAGTATTTTTCATTCGAAATTCAAGTGTTCAAGAAAATGCCAGGACAAAAGTGTATGCGTTAGAAGATTCCTTAGGCGTAGATGTCCTCTACTTTTGCTAAAATTTTGGCAAAACAAGTACATGGCATTTCGGTACTCATCGCATCAGTGATCCGCTACGGCCAAGGCAGGACTGTGCATATGCACAGATTCGCCAGAGCCTTCGCTACTCACATATACAAAGTACAACTATATGTACGTAGATAATAGGCTCAGTCGAAAATGATGAGCACCAGCATGAGCGTTTATTAGAGGCATTTGCCAATATGCGTTTCCTCCTAGAGTCCCACAGCGTTATGCTGGCGTTGTTGATAGTCTGTATTTACAATAATATTTACCAATAACAAAGTTATTTTTAACTCACTATTTTAGGAACAATACATTTATTTTACTATATACTAAGACAAAGTTCTAACGCAACACGTAAAGGACCAGCATTCTATACGACCAGTTTATGTTGGAAAAACTGCTCAACTAATCTTGAAGAATCTTTATCGCACAGAGAATACGTTCTCTGGAGCATGGTTTTGTGAGCTGTTGTCTGATTGGTCAAAACGCTATTTGGGTTTCAGCACCTTGTGAGTGATCATAAAGTTATAAAGTCCGTATTAACCCACACTCCAACACTAGGCCAGTAAGATGAGGGCTATTGCTTGAAAATTATTCCGTTGAATTTCACAAAATTAAGCGTCAAGTTTCAGTTAATTGAGATTCGAGCGTTTATTGCCAGGACGTCCATACAACTCAATGCAAAATTACTATCGCGTCACTTACCAAAAAGCGTGGAAATCATTGAAAGAATGATAAACATGTGTTACTTCTGCTGCTTAGAAACGGCGAGGAGCAAAAATGGATAAAAAATTATCGACGCGGCTTCATATTTACTCTGACAATAATTGAAACTTCCTGTAAAAACGTTAGCTTAATTCTGAATAAATCCTTCTTTTTATTGGCAAACAACGGGATCATTGAGGAAGAATAATTTATCGCTAAAAACTTAAAAAATCTGACAGAAATCCCCAAAATCAACTCAGATTTCATGATGTCGAAATGCATGTCACATATTATCGAATATCGGAACATTACCATGCATTTCATTTTTTTTCAACCACCCTTCCTCAATGGAATGCTTTGTTTCTTAAACAGTTTGAGGCATATTATTAAAATTAAAGTAAGTTTCGATAAACTAAATGAGCTTTAGATTAGGCGAACCAATCGGCCTAGGGCATTAATTCGGGCAAATATATTATCAAAATAAAACAAAGCTGCGTTAGAACTTTGGCTCAGTATATTTAAAATGATATATGCACATACCAATCAGAATGAGATATTCGTAGCATAGTGGCTGAATCGCTTGCACACTGTCATGGAGGTTGCGAACCCCGTCACCGTACCTTGATTTTAGTTCGATTATATTAAATTATATTAAATGATACAATTGTCTGAATATAATTCATTATTAATTCCAAATCATTTCGGTAGCTGAATATCGCTTTAATGACAGCAAGCCGTCCATACTCTATTGAGTTTACGCATTCCGTGGCATCTCGCATATGCGTTTTCGTGTTTGCTAATGGACACTTTGTTTAAATGTTAAAACTGTTGTCCAAATATGATTAAAGGATGCATATGAAAATATTATTCAAAAAATGACAAAAAAGCAATGAAAACATTGGTGCGGTTCGAACCTGCGCATAATAGATGGAAAAAGAATGGATTTTCTGCTGGCGGCGTCTCTATTCTATGTATTCATGCTGACAACAAATAGTTTTCAAAACCACACCTGACTTTTGAATATGCCACCCAAATGTTTGATTTCAATGTTTACGAACAGGCAAATGTAAACACAGCCATCAGATCTTGGGAGAACTATAGTAATAATATTGAAAAGGTTCAATCTTCGGATCCACACTGTTTGACATTCTGGGGGTAGGTATTCTTGAAAGAATTTCTCAAAAAAAGTTAAGTTTGGAAAAAATTCGTAGACGACGAAAAACATAAAAAAATAACACAGCATGCAATGAGTTAAGCGATATCAAATTAAATGGAAACTAAAAACTGGAAACCCAGATTTATAAGAAAATGCAACATTACCTGGATCAGTAGCGAACGTGCCTCCTGAAAGAAAACAAAACAGTTCCATATATACCCTAAATAGCTCATGCGCGGATCCAGAGAGGGAACAGGGGGTCCGGACCCCCCTGATAAAAAAATATAAGGTTCCTCAACAGTACTGCTCCGAGTCTCCTAAAACCACAAATTTATTAAGCAAGCATTCAATGCTGGGCCATCATCGTCACGCCTGCGAAACGCGTTTCGTTTATGACCCGCTTATATTGGTATTTGGATCCTCCCTCCCCTCATCAACCAAAAAACACAAAAAACACACACACAAAAGAAACATTGTCAATTTGGACCCCCTCCTGACAGAACTTTCTGGATCCGCGCATGATAGTTGGACAAACTAAATTATATATTAACTTATTCTAGACTGTATTTAACTATTTACTGAAGTGATGTACAAAATGTAGTATAAAAATGTAAATCTGTATCAGAAGTTGGTTGAGCTGGGTGTGTGCTCGTTTATTATACCCATATGTCCGAATATCTAAACCCGTTGTATTCTGATGGGTTCTTCAATATGGTATGATACAATAAACTTAGCATGGTTCATTGTTTATATTAAGGGGTCACATGCCATAATTTGAGATCGAATTTCTTTCTCTGAAGTTCGTTTTAGTCCTATCAATCAGTGTAGACAGTGATGAAATCAAGCAAGCGCAGCCCTGTTAATTAAAAAGGATTTTTCAGAATCATTTCTCTCTTAACCCTAAATGCCCCAATTGCAACAAAAGTCGTCTGCTTTTCTCGTCTGCTGGAATTTTTAAGAAGCCTCTATGGCAAACAGTGTGGACCCAGATCAGACTGCTCCTATAGGAGCAGTCTGTTCTGGGTCTACGCCATTTGCTTCTATACTTAATTCGCCAGTAAGGTTAGGCATTTATGCAGCAGACGACTTCAGCAGACGACATTTTCAGATGCATTTTTCTTGGCGCTTTAAGGGTTAAAAATCAACAAAACTAAAAGCTGATTCACACCAAGCACCTTTTGTCTAAACCAGCTGGAAGAATATTTCGGCACCGCTGTAATTGGACGTTACTGACAAGTTTTTTGGTTTTGATATATTCATCATTGTTCTTTCATTTTCAGATGGTGAGCAGTCAATGTGGCAAATGTCAGCTGCCTCTAGAAATGCCAACTACAGCATAAAACAATTCCACTTGAAGCGAGATACAATCCAGTATCTTAAGATGTAAATAGCGAAATGGTTATTCATCCATCGCACAGATTTAGTAGTATGTTGTGTTTATTTTATTTTTATTTTTTGTACTTTGTCATTAGTTTTAAATATGATTTTCACGTTGACGCTGATATCGCTTCAGTAGGGAAGAATAGCCGATATTTGTTGACTAAACTAATATCGGTCAACTAAAGTAATATTTGTAGTCTACGGTCAACTAAATTCTACTACTGTTTTAGATTGCTTGCACTAGGCATGTATGACACTAGCTATTTAAAAATGCAGCATTTGGGCGCAGGGCATTTTTTTCGTTCTGACTCGAGTTTTCGCGAGATTCCAGCAATTCTGTACCCTAGAAGCATCACTACAGATATTTTGGAATGGCATAGGTTCTTTAAGCCAAACGCTTTAAATTACTTAGCTCAGCTGACCGAAGACATAACATAGTATAAACATCCCCCATTTTTCTTCTTCTCAATTTCTTTAAAAACTCTCACGTTACTCATATCAAATATGTCTTCTGTAACTTCGTCGTATATCTTTTCAAAAACGTTGTCAAGTTGGACCCCTCTGACAAAACTTTATGGATCCGCGTATGATTCTATATAGTCTTGTGATGATGAAAACATCTAAATTATTTTCAAAACTTTAGAACTTAGAGTCCGTGCGCGATAAGAGTAGAGTTACGTAGTTGGTCAGGTTATACGGTACTTTATTCACCCGATTGGACAAATGCAGGCTTTGTTTTCATAGGTCTGTTTCGTCACCAAGAACTCTAGCATAAGTACATGTAACTGTAAAGCTTCAAAAGATCGACATTAACCTGTAGGAAAAGTTGCAATACAAAGTTTCCACTACAATTGTATCAAAAGGGGATGGGTGAATGCAACGTAGAAAGCCGAATAGTATGCCACTTGCTTTTCTAAGTGTACAGATTTAGAACAATAAAAGGATTTCACTCCACAAAAAAATTAATGCTTACCAGTGGCGACAGTGAACACTAACAACGACAACCAAAAAGATATTTCCAACTTCATCTTCTCTGAGATTCAAGGAAATTGTGAGGTTTCTATGATGTGTCACTTAATGTATTCATATACATGAACCACGCCACGTAAAAACTGATTACGAGACATGCGGACTAGAACAAAAATGCTGATTGGATATTTTAATGTTCGCTTCATAGAAAGTAGTATAATGAGTATTCTAGTGAGTATTGTTACTTCGCAATTTAAAATAAACTAGCTAGTGTTTGTAGCTTAGCAGGCTCGACCAGCGATACCTGGGCCCGGAATTATAATGCCTAAGTTAAGGAAGACTTAAGTTAAGTATTGATATTTCAACATGCTATATTAAATGCTAAACGATGCAGTACTTGTGGTCAAAGTTTGAAATGTTATTTTTCGCATCCTGAGTTACTTAACTTAAGTCTTCCTTGTCCTTAAGGAGGCATTGTAATTCCGGGGCCAGGTGATTAACCCAGACGAAATTCGTAACCCTTTGTTGTGGTCCCGCTAACAACTGTCTGTTTGTGTGTCATAAAAGATGGCAGTGATGGTATAACTAACTGCCCATACGTCACAAATGGAATCATTTACTGTACCTGCGTCATCGTCTGGAACTTTGAACTTCGAACTTTTCTTAAGCATATTTGAATTTTAGTTTAAACTTTTATTTCATTTTTGTATAACATGTGTATATATAATACAATAAGCATTTCAAAATACAAATAAGGGATTCAGAAGAAAGTCTATAGACTTTTGTAATTCTGTTCCCCAGAGTTTGATTTTTTCGCCGACTGCTGTATGAGCAGACACATGTAATCCCGTGTGCACTGCCTAGTATACAGTAAAACCTGTGCAACAGCGGTCACTCTCACAAAGACTAAAATTTGATTTTCAAGACCAAATATCGTTTAATGCAGGTCAAACGTATTGTAGAATACTCCAAGGGGAGCATTCTGCAATACCTTTGACCTTCATTAAGCTACCATTTGTCATTAAGATGTTTGTTTTGTCTATATTTGAGTGGCTATTTGACACAGGTTTTACTGTGTCACACATATTATTGTGCCAACGGGGTAACGGTTATTTCGTCGATCTATAATCACAGAACTAAATATTAATTTAATTCTGTGAAACTTATATGATTGCTTTTATTGGAAGGTGGAGATAAAAAAAAATACGAGAAATTATTAAAAAAAAAAAAAACATTTTATTTTGGGGTACCTTAATGCTCACCCAAAGCATTTTCGTTCAGTTTACATAGAATCGAATGGGGTTTTACCAGTTCAAAAGACGAACGATTTGACATAATTATATATCATTGTAACGATAAAACCTTAAATTGTCTTCCCACGAAGATTCACTTGGCCATCAGGCACAATTGAGCGTATTGCGAAAAATGATCAGATTTGGCAAACCCACAGGCTGATCTGAGTCATTGCTGACCGCACTGAGAAAGCTAAGATGCTTAACTTTCAAATGAGTCACAGTGCATCGAGCAAGCTAAGGTCCTTAACTATGCAGTGAGGGCACAGCGAAGACTATGATCCGACTGGATGCCAAGCCACTCACTTCAGAATACACTTAAAAGTCAACTTCCATGGTAGCAATTCAATATTCTGACTTGATATATCCTTTCAAAATGCATCGATGGAAGCGTTTGAAATATTCTACTATACAGACTGGTATGTTCAATATATCGGTAAAGATTCGTAATTGCATTGCTAAGAATCTTATCCGGGCGTTATTTTTCGCTTCGCTTGCCAAACTACATAGAGCAGGTATGCAAAATGGTGACTAGGCTTTGCCACAAAATATTTCTTGGAAAAGCCTTATCACCGTTTTGCATACATGTACCTGTGTCTCGATAATGTTACATGTACATGTACCATGTATTAGTATGCTAATTTTGATTAAAATATACCATGCAGTTCAAGAGTTATGAGTATTTTCACTAAATGACCTCGACCGGCCAAAATGATGCTCGACAAACCTTTTGCATACCAGTAGCTGTACAGTATTAAAATAAATAAGTATGCACGATTCGATCCAAATATATATATAAGTTTTAAGAGTTATGAGGATTTTCACTAACTGATCACAACAGGCTGGACAATTGCTCAACAAACCCATGTCTATCAAAAAGGTGGTTTCGCATGCCAGTGGTAAGGGAATGTTGACATGCATATGTATTCACAATGTGATAAAAAATATACCATGTTGTTCAAGGGCTATGAACATTTTCAATAACTGGTAACGGACGGACGGACGGACGGACGGATGGACACACTGACATAGTAATTATAGTGCAAACCCAAGGGTCGTGCAATTCCTTCATCTAAGTGCCTTTTGTTAACTTTTCGAGCAGTGAAGTGTCTGCCACTGTCGGCAACACAGGGCAGTTGCGTAGTCTTGTCTGAGTCTTCTCTGATTCACCATATTATTTTAAACTGGTGCAAACGGTTGCCTATCATATAAAACTGGGCCACCATCGGCCCGCTAGCGAAATGCCATTTGAATAGCATTCCACTGACAGGCAAAAGTGGCCCTATCCTGTATGCTGAATGGGCTATAGATGGTGCATTTGAATAATTGCACTACCCTTAGGTCTGCATATAATCACTATGTGAGTACGTCCATACTCACGAATGGACCCGAGTTGGCTACTTTGAATATCTGGAAATTATCGCGGCATAATTTTACGTCCAAGTCTCTGCTTATGCATTATTATTTTCAGTGTCTAAACTAAATTGGACTCAAACAGAATGTTTTGCAGTACAAATACTTCTGGCTACTTTTTGTAACATAGAAAGTACCTAACAAGAATCCATTTGTAAGAGTGTCCGTCCATCCGTTCGTTACCAGTAAGTGAAAATGCTCATAAATCTTGAACCACAAAGCATAGTTTGATCACATTTTGCATACAAATGCATGTCAACTTTGTCGAACCACTGGCATGTGTAACAACCTTTTTTGATGGACGAGGGTTTGTTGAGCATCATTTCAGCCGGTTGTGCTCAGTTGGTGAAAATGCCCATAACTCTTAAACTGCAATGTAAATTTGGATCAAATTTTGCTTAGATATTTATTTTAACATTGTCCAGTCACTGGTATGCAAAATAGTGATGATAACAGGCATCAAAAAGATTTATCTCTATAAACGTGCAGATGGTCGGACTTAAAGACCACATGACCCGATTTAAGGACGTGTACCTTTCTGAAGACCACAGTCACATGCGAGTTAATGACTTGTGGGTCAAATTCAAAACGGGCTTTCTAGGGGCTGTTGACAGGTTCATCCCATCGAAAATGACCAAAACAAAAATACTCTTGTAACGATCCAACGGCTAGTAAAGAAAAGACATAAGCTTTACCTTCGTGCTCGTAAATTCAAGGACCCTGGTGTCAAGATTCATTACAAGCAGTTCAGAGCACATGAACAGAAGGTATTAAGAGATGCCTATTGTAAATACGTTTCCAATATATTTACGTTATCCGGATACTCGTAAGCCTGAAAAGATAAAAAAAAGTATTGGTCATTTGTTAAATCTCTTAAAAAAGACGCGCGTTTGGGATCACATCACTCAGAGAAAACGGAATTCTTAAGACAGATATAAAGGGAAAAGCCAATATATGTAATAGGCAGTTCAAATCAGCCTCCACACGCGAACGCGACTCTGACCCGCCCTCTAAAGGGGCTATTCCGTTTTCCCCAATGGGAGACATAATAGTTGACCCGAAATGGTTGGACGGGCTAAATATACATAAAGCACCTGATGGACTAAATACCAGAGTCCTAATAGAGTGTAGCAATGAGATCTCTCCAGTACTGGCACTTATCTTTAATGAGTCCTCCTTAGATCGGGGCGATGTACCAGATGATTGGCGACAAGCTTATGTTTCTGCGGTCTTTTAAAAAGGTGAAAAATATGATGCTGCTAATTATAGACTGATGTCGCTCACGTTTATCTGCTGCAATACCCTAGAGCATATATTAGTCAGTAACATCAACAAGTACTTAGCCTTAGATAGCATACTTGCTGACTGTCAGCGTAGTTTCCGAAGTCAGAGGTCCTGCGAGACCAAGTTGGACCAGTTTGTGCAGGATATCATCAGCAACCTGGATGCGGCTGTGAATCGTGGACACAGTCAGACAGATTTGATCAAAATGGATTTCGCAAAGGCCTTTGACAAGGTACCACACAGGAGGCTATTACGCAAATTCGACTATTATGGGATAAGAGGGTCTACCCACAAGTGGATCAACTCATGGCTCTCTGGGCGCACTCAAAAAGTAGTATTAGATGGTCAAGCCTCAGATCTAGTCCCAGTGTTATGCGGTGTACCCCAAGGATCAGTTTTAGGACCGATCTTGTTCCTTATTTTTTATAAATGACCTGCCAGATAACATCAGGTCTTCTGTTCGCCTGTTCGAGGACGACTGTGTCCTGTATATAAACATATATTCGATTCAGGACTGTTTTATCCTGCAGGAAGACCTCACTAGCTTAGGGCAATGGGAAGCCGATTGGCACATGAAGTTCAATGTGGCCAAATGTCACTCTATGAGAGTGACCCGGCATCAGCATCACAGACAGATTCTCTTTGATTATTCCCTTCACAACCAAACTTTGGAAAACGTTCAGTCAGCAAAATACCTTGGTATAACCATCTCTGATAATATGGATTGGGGTCAACACATTTTAGAAATTTCTTCCAAAGCAACTAAGACACTCGGTTTCCTTAGCAGGAATTTGGCTTTTGTACTTAGGAGTACCAAGGAATTTGCATACAAAACTTTGGTTCGGCCTAAACTAGAGTATGCAGCACCCATTTGGAGCCCTTCCTCAAAACTTCCCGTTGGACCTGCAGGAGATGGCGAAACACAAGTAGTGTCGGCGAGATGCTTGATGAGCTTAAGTGGCCATCTCTTGAGGCCCGTAAGGATCGGTCCTCCCTGCTTCTCTTTCATAAGATACATTTTGGTGCTGTGTCTAAAGAAAAAGACAAGTACCTGACCCCTGCTCACAGTTTGAAATCTACCAGGCCATCACACAGTGCCCAATATTGTATATACCAGACATACAGTGATGCCCTGAAGAACTTTTTCCCCGGACTATTCCACAGTGGAATAGTCTTTCTCCTCCGGTGGTCAATTCCCAGACTACTGAGAAGTTTAGGGCACTCCTCGTTTAGACAAAAACACAGCCGAACGATATTTCTTGTTCTTTTTCCTTTCTTCAAAATTCCAAATTCGCACTCCCTGGCGTAATGATCAAAATTTGATCGAGCCAGTAATAGAAGAACTGCGTCATAAAAGGTATCATTTACTGTCAATGCGTCATAAATGGTATCATTTACTGTCAATGCGTCATAAATGATATCATTTACTGTCATTGCGTCATAATTGGTATCATTTACTGTCAATGCGTCATAAATGGTATCATTTACTGTCAATGCGTCATAAATGGTATCATTTACTGTCATTGCGTCATAATTGGTCTAAAAGGCATGCATGTATGGTGTCTCGAGCTTGCTAAAAACTAAAATATTAACTCAAGTGTGTGTGTGTGTGTGTGTGTGTGTGTGTGTGTTTGTGTGTGTTACACCCTATTCAACCGTTATATCTATTAAGGATAAACAAAGTGTAGTATACACACAGTAAAGGATAAACAAAGTGTAGTATACACACAGTATGTAAACTGAAATAAACATCCTGTACCCGTTCCTCCTAGCTCTCGCCTTATAAACATGAATAACAGCACTCGAGCGTAACCAGTAGTCGGAATAATGTGTGTATTTAGGTACATGCACACTTTTCGATTTATATTGTTAGCGATACAGACAATACACATTCGAACAAGGTAACAAAAGCCATTTTATCTATTTTATTCCGTTTTATTCCATGATTTTAACGGTTTCCTCCTTTGCATTTTGCTTTGTTAAAAACGACTTGCTACAATCAGAGCCGTTCTGGGCCGAAAACGAGCTTAAATGCCAGTTTGCATGGTTTTAATGGAATTGGCAATCACATGTGTACATGATTACATGGTTGTAACTGTAACAGTTACTAAGATCTATGGAAAAATGAAATTTAATAGGTGGGCCCTCGCAATTACAGCTGTACCAACAACTCTCATATCACGATTTCTGACAACTGGTTACGCACGAGTGCTGTAATTCATTATGTAAAAAACGAGAGCTAGGAGGAACGGGTACAGGATGTTTATTTCAGTTTATTACTATGATACAGATAGTGATAATGTTTCGATAGCTGTATCAGGGCCCAGAATTACAATGCCTCCTTAGAGTTAAGGAAGAATTAAGTTAAGTATTGATTTTTCAGAATGCGAAAAATAACGTTTAAAAGTGATTTAAATCAAAATAGTTTTAATTTTTCTGAAGATCACAATGATGTCATTTACCACAAAACCACATCGATCAAAAAATTTATTTAGCATTTAATATAGCAGGTTGAAATATCTACACTCAACTTAAGTCTTGCTTAACTTTAAGGAGGCATTGTAATTCCGGGCCCTGGTAAATTGGATGAACACTGCTTGAATACTAGATTAACTATTCGATATATATATTCATTGTATATTACTATAAATTAATAATCACATTGTCTGTCCAGTATTATGTACATGTTTAAAATGTAAACACTGCTGCACAAGGGCCATTATGGCCTATCGCATTTGAATAAATTTATCTTATCTCATCATAAGTCATGAAGGTGATCAATTACTATAGCTGCGTCATAATCGGAATCATTTACAGCCCATGCGTCAGAATTGGTTTCATGTACTAGCCATGCCATGACCTCATCATGATCGTTTGATCGAAACTCATGTCGAAAATAGGAGTGGTGTGGTCATTTGTCTCTTGAAAGTCAACAAATTCACTTATCAATAAAATATTGCATGAAAATAAAACAGAATGTACACCAAAGGAATCTTCTAACGCATACACTTTTGTTTTGGCATTTTCTTGAAAACTTGAATTTTGAATCTAAAAATACTTTGGGATACATAAGAACAATGTTTTCTGGTAATACATGATTATTTTCAGAGACATCTGACCCAGATGTTTTAAAATATCGAAGTTTGAGTTGAAAACTTCAAAAAATGAAAGTCGCAAATTTACCATTTTTCAAACAAATTTATACGGAAAACAGAATAGCAATTTGTCACTGTATTCCATTTTTATGAGATATGATTCTGAATTATTTTCGAACGTATGTCAATTTGCAGTCTATTATTCATAAAATAAAAAAAAAACAATCTTCCAATATCTATCTTCTTTATCTATAAAATTATACAGACAATACGCAGATAATTCGTGACAATCGCATCGCATATGTGCTCGATTGGGTTTCGATCAGTGAAGCAGGATGGCCATGGTAAAACATTTATCCTGCTAGCTTACAGCAGAGCCGTGCGAATGGTGCTAACAGTGGGGATTTTTAAAATTGAACTAAGCTACTCACATGAAAAAGTAAGTGAGTATGACTAGGAAACGCCACAATCACACACTGTAGACCACCCACAGCACCATGAGGAAGAGACACAGAACACTAAATGTCAAATGACATTAAAAGTTCATTAAAGTAAAGCAACCAGTTTTTTTTCTTTCCATGCAAGATGGCTGCAAAACTAGAAACTAATTAGTGCACAAAAAACAAGGACCAACCATTAACCTCCACAAAACAATGGAGGCAATGAATCAACAACAGTTCAGAACCACCGCCTTAGAATGCTCAGCGAAGACACCGGGGCTTAAATTAATTCTACTGCTAAATATTCGCCCTTGATTCTGCTGTTGTCAAACAAGAAAAAAAAGCTCGCGTGGAGGCTTCCTTACTTATCCAATGTATCACCACGGGGAAATAATCAAATATATAAACATACTGTGATGAAGCAAAGAAAATGGTTCTCAACTCACTGACAGTCAAGTGCTAAAGAACCCCCCCCCCCCCAAAAAAAAAAAAAAAAAAAAAAATGAGCCACAGTGGGCCCAGCTAAAGACACTGAACATCAGGCGCTGACCCACCGATGAAAGTGATATGTCATAGTCGTCATCGAGTCTGAAGTTTGACCATTCATGAATTTCGTGCATTTCTTATTCCGAATGACTCATTGTTTGTATTGTTCAGCATAACAAATGAAATTAAAATAACCTCACTGAAGCACAGATTTGAGCCAAAATTCCATTTTTATGACTTTCGATTTCGACCCTTTCAAATTAAATAAGCTGTATTTTGCATAATACCCAAGGTATTGTCTTGAATGTTTCACAGATGGTGTGAATTATATTGAATATTTGTTCAACAACAGAATATTGAAATTGTTAAACATAATTAGGATTTTGTAGTAAATTGTTTACTGTATGCGTTAGAAGATTCCTTAAGTATAGACACTATGTCTTGTGGTTTCAGGCACGAGTATTTTATGTGTTCCATATATAACCCTTTGTAAAACGTGACCACAGGGTTGGGCCATCTTTGGCACAAGGGCCATAATTAGACCAAACTTAGTAGATATCTACATAGCAAAAATCAATGCTCGCTGCCTTGTGGTGTCAGACACGAAGATGTCTTTAAATTTTCCCAATAGATTCCTATATTGAAAAGGGCGGGCCCACTTTTAGTCCCAGTGTCCCAACTTGAATAAACTTGGTAGAGGCGTACTAGTTGATGCTACAAAAACCAAATGTCAAAACTCTAGGCCTTGTCGTTATAGACGAAAAGATTTGTTCTATATTTTCCAAATATGATAGTAAAGAAGACTGCAACGAATCGATACAATCAATACCACGCCTGACCCAAGACACCATATGGGAAAATGACAAAACATAAATAAAACGTCATACACAAGAGAGCCAAGAGATCAGCCCTTCACCAGCAGGTTATCATAAGCCTATGTAATATATGCAACCCCCAGGACTGCCATTTTTAACCACTATATTTTAACAAACTATAATTTGAACAAACTTCTAGAGGTCTTCTAGGTTATGCTATGTATCATATATCAAGACTTTATGCGTTGTGGTTTCAAACAATAAGATATTATTACGATTTTCATTTTGGAAATCTATATTAGCCCGTGTGACCTAGATATGCAATGGACTAAAAGTATTTGAACGATTATTAAAGAAGGTCATCTAAGAATCACTCTTGCTAAGTTTGGTTAAAATCCAGCCATTAGTTTGGGAGGAGATTTCCTTTGAAGCAATTGTTGACGATGGACACCTGTGAAGGTGTCAATCCGGGTTTTTGAGTTGATACTCAAGTCTATCCAAGTAAATAAGTCTAGCTGTTCGGGTTTAGTTGTCAAATTTAAAAGAATCACTATTTACATATTGAAAACATCAATATCTGCTAGGCTAGTAAGTCAGTCCGTAACTGCCAAAACACTGGTATCAGTCATGCATGCTGTCAATTTTGCAATAATGATCTCCACATCAATATTATTGACCATTATATTCACAGTTGTTCGTATCTTGATGCAGAGAGAATCAGTTTATGGTACAATATACAGCAATTAAATGATAACGCGTATGTTCATTTGATGAATCTGGATTCTTCTTATGTTACTTTGGTACTTCTTAGTCTTGAAGATGATGCGACAAGCCTGTTGCTTGGTGACCAGTCTCAAAGGTTTAAAAATCTTTGCATGTCTGGTCTACACAAAATATGGTCAAAAGTGAGTAGGTACACACGCTTAATTACACACTGGTCAATGTAAACGCACCGGTGGTTGCTACAACGAGCTGGTGGTGGCATTTTTACGCACTGGTGATGGCTAAAAGGGTAAAATAATCTATACCTGTTGACTTTTTGATTTATTTATAAGCTTGCATTTATTTTATTTGTGATGACACCTGGCGCACAGACCAACGGTAACATTGCAGTTTATGGCTCTGCCAAGCAATTGGTGATTTAATTCATGGTTTGGACTGCAAATCCAACACAGTTCTGGAGTTTGCCATGACAGGTGCTTTTTTTCTAGTATAACTGCCTAAATTGAGGAAATTCTGCATGTCTAAGCGCAGTTGTTGTCATATTTCCATGAAATAACATCCAAAAAACGATTACCACTTTGTATTTTTTTTTCTTGGTGAACTAGCAAATGTTTTATTGAGGAATTTTATTACAACGCACTGGGAGCATTTTTTGACGCATTGATACAACGCACTGATGGTTGCACAGAAGTGATGTGGTTGCTAGTGCAGACTCACCACAGCATTCGCTGTTCACATAAACGTTACAAAAATCGCCAATTCAGCCAGCAATTGATATTTCGATACTGTGACGAAGGCTCAGGCGAGCCTGTGCAAATGTGCAGACTCCCAAGAGCCTTCGCTGCCAGCACAAGAGATCTAGATACTTACCGCATTGTCTAGTGACTTTTCCTGCGCAAATATGCAGACTCGCCAAAGTATTCGCTGCTGGCGTGAATAGCACACAAATCGCCATTTTAGGCAGCACAAGAGATTTTGTGCAGTGACGATGGCTAAGGTAAGCCTGTACAAATGTGCAGACTCGCCAGAGCCTTCGCTGCTCGCACAAATTGGCATTCAATCGCCATTTGAGCCACCACATAAGAATTTTGAACTGGGACGAAGGCTCAGACTAGACCAAGCAAATGTGCAGACTCGCCAAAGCCATCGCTGTTCGCATGAATGACACCCAAAAATAGTGAGTATGATTGGGAAATATCACAAACTGCAGACAAACCCATGGCACTGAGAGGAATAGCCACAAAACAAGCATGAGACACCAGGAAGAAAAACTAAGCAAAGCATCCAGCTCTCTCTTTTCCCCATCATGATGATCGCCACACAAGAATGGACATAAAGTAACAAAATATAGAACAATTACAGAATCCTATAATGGGAGCAACCAACAACAACAGAACCACCGCCATAGAATAGACAGCAGCCTAAGCCACTGGGGTGCTAAAATGCATTTTACTGGTACCAAATCATCGCCCTAGATTTTGCTGTTGTTGAAGCACAAAAAATGTTAAGCTTGCATGGAGGCTTCTTAACTATTGCAATGTATCACAACGGTACCAGTAAAATGCTTTTTACTGGAACCAAATCATCGCCCTAGATTCTGCTGTTGTTGAAGCACAAAAATGTTAAGCTCGCATGGAGACTTCTAAACTATTGCAATGATCACAACGGACAAACAATCTCATTAAATTAAAAGATTTTGGGCCAATCTGAAAAATAGGCAGAAACACTAGGGCTAGCTCTGGAGCGTCTCTGGTGAGGCTATACATTTGCAGAGTCATGCCTGAGACTTCATCATTGTACAAAAACAACAAACTCTATGCCTACTGACTGCATGATTTCTTTATAAGCTTGCTTTTATTTTACTTTTGAAGACACCTGGGCGCAGAAACCGTCAGTAACATTGCAGTTTATGGCTCTGCCACGCAATTGGCGATTTACATCATGGTTTGACCGACAAATCCAACACAGTTGTGGAGTTTGACAGTGACAGGTGCTTTTTACTATAATGACTGCCTAACTTGGGGGAAATTTGCATGTCTATGCACAGCTGCAGCTATGTTATCATAGTCCCATGAAATAACGTCCAAAAACGATTACTACTCTCTATTTTTTTCTATGCAGAGAAGGCTCTGGCGAGTCTTTACATTTGTACAGGCTCACCTGAGTCTTCGTCACAGTACTGAAATATCATGTGCTGGCTCAAAAAGCGATTTGTGTGCCGTTTATAAGAACAGTAATTGCTGTGGTGAGGCTGTACCAGCAACCATGGCACATCTAGGCAACCATCAGTGCGTTGTATAAATGCGTCAAAAATGCTCCCAGTGCGTTGTAATAAAATTCCTCACTAAAACTTGCTAGTTTACCAAGAAAAAAAATACAAAGTGGTAATCGTTTTTTGGATGTTATTTCATGGGAATATGACAACAGCTGCGCTTAGACATGCAGAATTCCCTCAATTTAGGCAGTTATACTAGAAAAAAGCACCTGTCATGGCAAACTCCAGAACTGTGTTGGATTTGCAGTCCAAACCATGAATTAAATCACCAATTGCTTGGCAGAGCCATAGACTGCAATGTTACCGTTGGTCTGTGCGCCAGGTGTCATCACAAATAAAATAAATGCAAGCTTATAAATAAATCATAAAGTCAACAGGTATAGATTTTTTTACCTTTTAAGCCATCACCAGTGCGTAAAAATGCCACCACCAGCTCGTTGTAGCAACCACTGGTGCGTTTACATTGACCAGTGTGAATTAGGGCCGATTTTATGTCGGTCATATAAAGTCGTCTAACTGATCCTGTCCCAATGTATGTGTGCATTGTGGTGATAATGTTACATTCGAAATTGTATGTCGTGCGTCACATTCAGTACGCAAGTTGTCAACCTCTACACGTTTTCACTTTGTAATATACGTTTAAATATTCTGTACTTTGGAAACTATGTGAATATGCAATTATTCCTAAATGCGTAACTAATTGAACAATTCCGCATATGCGGAATTGTCCAAGAAAGTGCGCATTAGCTATGGATGTTTGTGTGCAAATTAATATCGCATGTACATACACTAGCGTTCAATTTTGTGAACATCATTTGTGTAAAGTGCATAAACATATTTTCTTTATTATATTCCACTTTACTTTGCATTATATATGTTCCTTTGTATTATGTACTCTTCTTATTGGAGGAAATAAAGAATTATTATATTATTATATTATTATATCATTATCCAGGTAAATAAGTCTAGCTGTTCGGGTTTAGTTGTCAAATTTAAAGGAATCACTATTTACATATTAAAAACATTAATATCTGCTAGGCTAGTAAGTCAGTCCCGACACTGAGGCCTTGAAGGCTTCCAGTGTGTCCAGGTCTGGGATGTCAGGTGGAAGCGCATTCCAGTCTCTCACAGTCCTGGGGAAGAAAGACATCCTTATCTTCTCTGTTCCTCAGGTGATTGTTTGGAAGGCTCGTGAGTGGCTGTGCCTTGTCGGTCTCTTCTGTGGTGTCAATCTTGAGTCTTTGCTGATGGCTACCAGTCCTCTGTCGATTTTGTACATCATGCAAAGGCGCATGTCCTTCCTCCTGTTTTCCACGCCTCGCCAGTTTAGGGTCTTGAACATGTCTGTGACGCTGGAAGTGTTGTGGTGCCTATGGAGAACATATCTAGCCGCCCTACGTTGGACCATCTCAAGTTTCTTTATGTTTTTCTGAGTGTAAGGTTCGCACACATCACTGGAATACTCTACCAGGGGGCAAACAAGACTGAAGTAGGTCTGCTGCTTGATGGAGACAGCGCCGATGTTCAGATTCCTTCTCAGGGAGCCTATAGTCTGGTTTGCTTCCACACAATAATTTTGAATATGGGTATCCCACTTGAGATCCTGTGTCAATGTGACACCTAGATACTTGGCCGATGGTACATTGGCGAGGATGTGGCCATGCAAGTCATAGTCTGTTATAATGGGATCTCTCTTGCTGGTCACTGTCATCTTATTGCATTTGCTTGGATGAAATTTCATCCTCCATTGATTTTCCAATGCTGCCAGTGTGTCCAGGTCTTCTTGCAGGAGATCAGCATCCTCATGGCTCCTTATCACTAAGTAGGCAATGGTGTCATCAGCGAAAAGTCGTACAGATGAATGGACTTTCGCTGGCAGATCATTGATGTAATAGAGGAAGAGGCATGGTCCAAGCACAGAGCCTTGAGGGACTCCTGAATCCACACTTACAAACTGTGATTGTTCTCCCTCGACTACAACAGATTGTTTACGATTGGCTAGCCAATTCTTGATCCATCTATTGACGTTTCCTTGTATTCCATAATGGTGGAGTTTATGTGTCAGGAGGCTGTGACAAACCTTGTCAAAAGCTTTGGCAAAATCCATGACGAGGATATCTGTTTGTTGATTGTTGTGTAGGTTGTTTGAAAGGTCGTCAATGAATTCTATCAACTGCGTCTGGCAGGATCTGCCCCTTCTGAAGCCATGCTGTAGTGGGTATAAGATGTTATTCATCTCCCCATGGTTCATGTTCTGGCTGGCAATCACATGCTCCATGATTTTGCAGCAAACACTGGTTAGCGAAATGGGCCGGTAGTTCTCTGCCTGATACTTCTGTCCTTTCTTGAAGGCAGGGGTGACGTTAGCGGTGCGCCAATCATCAGGGACTTCTCCTGTTGCCAGTGACTTACGGAATATCATTAGAAGGAGAGGAGCTATGTCTTCTGCCAGCTCCTTCAGCAGTCGTGGTCCAAGGTTGTCAGGTCCTGGGGATTTGCTTGGCTTGAGATCTTTCAGCAGCTTTGTGATCATTGATGTAAAACACTTATTCAAATAGTTGCCATGTTTTATGAAGTTCACAAAATAAACTTTAAAAGAAAGACAATGTTCATGTAGATCTATCAAATAAGAAAATCATACAGTGACTGTTTAACAGGCCACAGACCTGTAATTGTAAAAAGGGCACTGATTGGCTGAAAAGGCGGGTGGAAGCTCAGCACAATATTTTTAAGTTGTAAGGTGCTTCATGATTGGTCAATAATAAAACTAGGAAATATATTGTATTTATTAGACGGCTATATCTTTGCTGTACTTTTTGAAACGCAATCTCATTGCTTTTGTTGATTAAGTTTACTGGTGTGGCCTAAAAAAAGGACCTTGCATTTCGGTATTTTTTTTTCAATGAAAATTTCCTCTCATGTAGGGTGCCCACCTTCAGGGGTCAAAAAGTGGTAAAACATGGTGGTCACCATGGTAACTCATATTTGTTTATTGGTTGAACTAGGTCCAATCTGTAATTCTATCGCAGCCTCGTTGTGCTTGAAGAGTTGTGAAGGACCACAGCTTATTTAAAAGCAATAATGGAGGTCTGTGGAAAAACATTTACAGGTCTGGGCCCAACAACTAAACACCGTGTGTCTGGGGCCGGTCAGTCTTAATACCCCAGGACACCCTAGGACGCCCCAGGACACCCCAAGACGTCCAAATATGAATTATTAACATGCTCTTTGGTAAAACTATGTAAGTTTATACAAAAAATATTATTGACCCCAAATATTATATAAATTATCATTTATATGATATCATTAAAGTCTGAATCGAGCAGCATAAGTGGTATGCATACTGCTGAAAAGACACCCCAGGCCCGACCCCAGGACTCTCTCAAATTTGCTTCCAGATACCTAGATGGAGATTCAAACTTTAAGATAGAAGCAATTAATCATCAAACATTTGATCAACAAGTAATTATATAATATGGAGTATTTGGGGGCACTGAAGTGTCTAGGTATATAGTGACTAGTGAGGTGTCCTGATGGAACCATCTGGGCTATCCATACTGGGACAAAGTCATACTCATTTTTTTTGAATGGTAGAACTCGATTTGCATGATATTTTTAATAAACATAAATCTAAAATTGATCAAATTATACTTAAATATACAAATAAAGTTATACTGAGTTATCTTTTAGGTATCCTGCTTGTCCTATGATATGTTGAGATGTCTTGGCTATTCATACATACTCAGACAAAACACACTCAATATTTTTTAATGGTAATATTTGATTTTATGACACATTCAATGAAAATAAACCTAATTTGATTTAAAAACATAATAAAAATGATCGAATAAAGGTATCTTGGAGTGTATTTATGTGTCCTGGGGTATCCTGGGGGTGCCCTGGGGTAATAAGACTGACCCGTCTGGGGCGAAACGACGGTCGAGCAAACAGCTAGATTGTAACGTAAACAACATGGCGTCCAAGTGAAGGCATTTGGTTCATTTTTGTTTTCACGATTGATGGCGTACTGGTAGCTGCCAAATATGACCAAATATTTCGCCATCATTGCAAGTTACTTACTAAGATACTATGTGTGCAGTAGTATTTTGATGAAATGCGTAATCTTTGCAGAAAGTCGTAAGTTTACCCAAACCTTCTTTATCACTGCATCTCCTTTATCGCGGCATTTGCATATATGAACTTTCGGCGGTCCGTAGAATGAATCCGGGACGTTTCGCCCTCAAACCATTTCCTACCTAGTCGTTTCGCCCCCAAGACGTTTCCCCCCGGGTCGTTTCCCCCCTGGACCGTCATTTCGCCCCAACTATTCGTTTGGTAACAAGACGTGGAAATACTTTAATATAGTGGACCTATGTGGAATCCTGCCATATAAGAGGATGTGTCCAGACTTGTGTGGTCGAATTATATACAACTGTATCTCATCTCCATTTTTATACTACAATCAATTCGCCTGGGTCCAAATATCGTTTGTAATGATCAGTTAAATCGGGCAAGGGTCAGTGTTTTGTCACGGTTAATGTCGGCCATTTCAATTTCTCAATAAAAATGCGAGCGTCTTTCAAACATGGATCATGTTTTGGGGAGTGATGCTGTAAAACTCCCCAACAATTATTCGTCTTCTTGACGATGTATCCATAGACAAGCATCTATAACAGAAATGCTGTTTATTCCGTATTGGTTACATTAACGGAATAAAACGCATTTTATATGAAAACATTGTTTTCTTAAGAAATGTGGAATCATCTCTATATAGAGATGCAACCAGATTTTTGGTCCAGACTGAATAATTGTTTTCTTAGGAAATGTGGAATCATTTCTATATAGAGATGCTTCCACATTTCTTGAGAAAACAATTATTCAGTCTTGGCCAAAATCTGGTAACACTCCTATATAGAAACGATTCCACATTTCTTAAGAAAACAACTATTCAGTCTGGGCGAAAAATCTGGTCACATCTCTAGATAGAAATGCATCCACATTTCTTGAGAAAACAATTATTCAGTCTTTGCCAAAAATCTGGTTGCATCTCTATATAGAAATGATTCCACATTTCTTAAGAATACAATGTTTTTATATCAAAATGCGTTTTTTCGTCAATGTAGCTTATACGGAATAAACAGCATTTCTGTTATCGATGCCCCTCTATGACTCGGCACCCTTTAATCTTGTGAGAGCTACTGGGGAGTTCGCGACAAGAGCAAGTGTCATCCAGGCGCTTTTTATCTACTTTTCTACCAAAATGGCCGACTTGTCAACAAGATTCACAGGAGTGAAGGATTTGTGCATTTTATGCTGTGAGAACCTTTTTAATGCACAAAACACGGAATGGGTATCATTTACAATCATTGCCCAATCGTTCCAAGATCTGATTTCCAAAGTGCATAATCCCAGAGGCTTGCACGAGTGTTGGAAATGATCATGTACACTGATGCACGATGAAGCGAAAATTGCGTTGACCCTTATGAAGTTTAAAGGCCTTGATATTCACCTTATACGAGGTTATAGCTATTATTATTGGTCTTTCTGTGTAGTTAAGATGTCAAAGTTTATTTTGATACCACATTTGTATGGATACATCCTCTTATAAGGCAGGATTCCACATAGGTCCACTATATTAAAGTATATCCCAAGACGTTTCGCCCCCAAGACATTTCCCCCCTAGTCTTTTCGCCTCTATTTTTGGTGAGTTGATGGAAGGATGGGTTGATGGATGGACAAATGGACGGAGCGATAAGTAGACTGGATGAATGGGAAGCGGGGGGTAGGGGTCTGTCTCATTACGGCAGGATACCGCATTCTACCCCCAGGATGCTGTAGGGTATCTTTATAGATATGTTTATTAGAAATTTAAGATAAAAGTGAACGTCGAATTCATTTCATAATAATAAAACTACAAATCTTCAACTGTTTTGGTTTGTTGATAGGGTCACTGGACAATTCGGCCCATAATGGTCATGGTGACAGATGGTACTCAACTATTACATGTTCGGATCCAGATGGGGGATAGGGGGTCCTGACCTCCCTGGAAAATCACAAATTCTATGGGTTTCTCAGACCTGTTAACTAAGTACAAGGTTTTTTGTGTATTTTCTACAATTTTTAGCTTCAAAATACGCTCTACGGATCACTATTGCAAAACTACGCACAGAGCGAAATCCCGATTTTCTATCAATTCTTATCCATTTTGGTTTGTTTCAAGATGTTTTTCTCTGCTTAAGGGAGGAAATTTCTTCACTGATCCATGACTGTGTTTATCAGCTGGTCAATTACCGTGAACAAACAAGTCAATTAGTCATGCTGTGTTAGCAAGTTAGCGCCAATCAATCCCCAAAACTGGTAAGGAATGACAATAATACGGCCTTTTCATTCATTCTTTTCATGAATTACATTGGTTTTATGCCATTGTTGTAATTGTCATGGGTTTTCTCGACCTATTTTTTACCGTCAAGAGTATGTTTTCATAGTTAATGAGACTGTTTTTGAGGTCAAAATATTAAATAGGCGATCCTTACATGTGTAAAGACCAAAATAGTTGTCTGTCATGCAAGATTTTTTTGTTTGTTTTGATTTTAATTTGATGGCATAATGTTCAATATTGAGCGAGGCAGTAATCAAAGAAAGATTGACTGTTTTAGAAAATATTCAATCAACTTTTTTAAGATTGAAAAGACTCAGAATAGATCTAGTTTAGTGGTGAAAAACAATTTTACATTTCACCAGCTGCTGTGAGTGGGGCAAATAATTTTAATAAACCCAAAGCTCTCTCCCTCTAGACTTTTTAGTGCTTGCAAAAAAAAAGTCAGGTCAGGGTCTTTCTCCTCTGGTAAGATGCATTGCTCAGCCCTTTATTAGCCTTTGGCAATACATGTTTCAATATTTGTTCAAATAATCCATCCACTATACTCAGGGGAGGATCCAGGATGTCTTTATAGGGGGTTAAATTTATAAAGGGGGGGGGGGGGTTCGATTTGTTAATTTTATAAGATCATTTATCAATGTTTCCTGATTTGTCTGAAAATTCTCCATGAAAATTAAATATTTTACTTTTTAGTCTCAAAGGGGGGTTCCAAAGCGAACCCCCCAAACCCCCTCTAAATCAGCCACTGATACCTGTCTGGTTTACTGACTTTCTGACTCTACATGGGCAAAGCCTGAAGTAAACATGCTGCATATGATCTTTTTATTATGAGAACTTTGATGGGCTTTTATGTTTTTGGTGGGTATGTAAAAAGTTAATTAAATACTTATCTATTTTAACCTTTTATTTAAGGCAATATAGTTTGTTAAACTTGGCGTATGATAGACTACACATCAGTACTCAAAACTACACATAACTGCCTCATTGACTACACAATGCGACTTTCAATGTAAACAGGTCTGGTTTCTATACAAATTAGCATTTAGACCCCCGCCCCCCTGGAAAAAGTTGGACCCCCCCCCCCCCCCCCCCCCAGAAGATGTTGGACCCCCCTGGAAAATGCTGGCTCCCCTCTGAAACCTTGGAAATTTATAGTTTTTTTTTTAAAGAAACCATTGATAAACCACTGTAAAGCTGTAAAATAAGTTGAGAACTGAAAAAAACAAACAACTTTGTCAGAGCTGTTTCTTGCAGTCCGGCCTGGACCCCCCCCCCCCCCCCCCTTGGAAAATTTCCTGGATCTACGCATGTATTAGATGTAGATGTAGATAACCATATATAGTCGCTGTGTTGAAGTGGATATATTATCCACTCGCCTTGCGCCCAGGGGTCCTCAGTTCAATTTCCCCCTCCTCCACTCTGTTGCATGAGGCTCTAAGTCATGGCCTCTTCTCCATATGACCTACTGAGGTTTTGATGGGACTTTTAACACAAACTCACTTACTTGCCCTATCAGCCAGAATTCCGCCGACCTAAGAATCTTAATGTGAAAATTATTCTTGACTCATGTATAAACACCCATGCTCATTCACCTTGACTTATCCTGTTCTCGTCGGTGGGGAGTTGTCATGTGCAAACAGTCTGAACCAGGTCAGGCACGAGAAACCGGGGCTGATCTGGATTCAAATCATTTGACATCGGCTACAGGAATTAAGGCGTTGGGTCCAGCATTTTCTTTGTCTTTCCCGAGGTTTGCAGTTTGTCAGACTTGGTGAACATTGCAGACCCAGACCAGGTGTTGCGTGATGCAGTGTCTGGTCGGATTCTATAACGTTCAGAGATGTGCCTATTTTGAAAAATTCATTTTTGGGGAAATGTATTTAGAGTACAGAACATAAAATTGATAAAATGTTTTTGCAGACAGTGAGAACCAAGTTCGCAAAGGGTATTTCATGAAGATAAAATTAAAATTTTTAGATATGCAAAGAGTATGGACCCCGATCGGACATCGCTTTGTATATAGTAGGTAACATTTCATTGAAAAAGTTTGATATCTTTCAATTTAGACTGTAAGAAATCCAGTAGCATGATTTTGGATTTTAATTTTACATCGGCGAGCAGCAAAGGCTCAGATGAGCCAGTGCATCTGCATAGTCTGGCCAGAGTCTTCGATGTTTGTATACACATAATATGGTAGCAGATGAAGTCTCAGACCAAATATTGGCCAATACAAACAATTTTATCAAAATGGTAACCATCAAAATTGTCGACGAACCATTAAGATAATCCACTTAACTCAACAACAGCGATAATTGTAGAAAGCGTGTGAACGGTTATTAATTATTGATTATTGATATATTGAGTGTTTTTGAATGTTGCGTGCCTGCCATGAGCGTGTCCGACAGTATAAATACGTTCTTTCTCTGTAGATCATTTTTGTCTTTACAAACAGTGTAGACCCTGATGAAATGTCACATACAGCATTTCTTTTGTGTCTTCACTGTTTGCAAAAGTACGTCCTCAGTATAAAGAATTTTAATATTGTGAAAAATGAGCCAGTTTATAAAATTGGCATGCAAGGACGAAGATGATAATTCAGGCAAACAAATAACACTTCTAGACCCAGTAGATAGGCTGCATTGCGTTTTCTCATGAGTCTTTTGCGTCTTAAAACAACCAAAAATGTATAAAAATTTTGGTCTTGTCCAACCCAACTCGTCGAGACGGTTCTTTTGAGCACCCAAAACACATGTTTAAATTGATGGGTAAGAATATCATTTCAGTTTTATTCCCCTAAAGTTTCCTTCTCTGGACCTATCATATATTAAATGTTTTAAGCGTTCTTTCATAAGACCTCAGAGACTAAGATCTGGGTAGCATGTAAAGAAAAATGAGCCTACATGCGAGAAAACACAATGTTGTTGGATGCGACAAACAGCCTCGCATTGGGGCAGTCTGATCAGCGCCTTAGATATTCGCTCTAGCTAGAGGTGAAATTTCACTATTTTAATTAGCCCCTGTAGCTGGGCATGCTGCATGAGCTAGACCTGATAAAACACTGAGTATGTGCTGTGTGAAAAATTCATATTATTCATTAAAGTTAATAACTTCGCTAAGAACATGTCTATTTCTATAGAAAAAATAAATAAACAGAAAATGCTAAGTTTTTCTTTCTACATTTATCTTTAACATGTTTAATTTGCATAATTTTATTCAGTTTCCCTCCACAAATATAATTCTATAGGATTGAAAATCGCGCAGTCAGAAACATGCACTGCAATTCAAACTCGATTTTATCTCACTCAAATTTGAATATATGCAGTTTCCCAGAGCCATTGCAGCTCATATACCTAAACAGTGAGGTCACTGACTGAAAGTAGGGACGTAGGTGAGGATGATATATAGGCCTGTACTGTAGTCCAACTAGATTGCTGTGCATGCAAGTTTCAAAAGTGACATACTCAAGTACCAAAACATTATGAACTAGCACGCCTTTAAAATATGTGGCGATTTTTGCCGTATGCAAACAGTTTAGACCCAGATTAGACACGACAGAGCTTCTTATATATACTAGGGGAGAATCGACTATGGGGGCGAAATGACTAGTGAGGCGAAACGACCAGGGGGGAAACATCTTGGCGGCGAAACGACTAGAGGAGGAAATGGTTTGGGGGCGAAATGTCCCGGATTCAGTCATTTCGTCCCCATAGTCGATTCGCCCCTAGTATATATAAGAAGTTATGTCTAATCTGGGTCTAAACTGTTTGCATACCACATATTTTAAAGGCGCGCAAGTTCATTGATTACGTCACTCTTGAAACTAGAGTATATTGATATAGGATCTGTAATGCCTCGAACAAAGGATCTTATATAATCCAGCATACACTGGGTCCGAGGTGATGTACAGCAATCTAGTTGGACTACAAGCCGATATATCGTCCTCATCTATGTTCCTTCTTTAGCTACATTGTATATGAGCTGCAATGGCTCTGGCAAGACTGAATAAAGGCACAATGTTCCAATTTGAGCGAAAAAGGAAAATCGAGTTTGAATTTCAGTGCATGCCTCAGACTGAGCGATTTTCAATCCTGTAGAATATTGGAGGGAAACTGAATCAAATTATGCAAATTAAACATGTTAAAGATAGAAAGGAAAACTTAGCGTTTTCTGTTTATTAATTTAGAAATAGACTCGGTCTTAGCAAAGAGCTCAAACCAGCATGCCCAGCTACAGGGGTTGATTAAAATAGTGAAATTTCGTGTCTCACTCGTTTAATTAGAGCGAATAACGAAGGCCCTGATCAGACTGTGCCGATGTGAGGCTGTTTTGCACCTTTGTTTTTCGCATTCAACAACATTGTGTTTTCTCGCATCTAGGCTCATTTTTCTTTTCGCGCTACCCAGATCTTAGTCTTTGAGGCCTTATGATTATGAATTAAAATACGCTTAAACCGTTGGATACATGATAGGTCTAGAGAAGGAAAAACTGTAATGATTTTCTTAACCAATAATTTAAACATGTGTTTTGCGTTTCTAAAGAACCGTCTCGATGAGACTCATGAGAAAACGCAATGCGGCTAACTATTGTTTCTAGAAGTGTTATTTTTTGCCTGAATTCAATATCATCTATGTTCTTACTGTTTGTAATCAAGCAAATGCTCTGATGAGACTACGCGGGTGCGCAGGCTCGTCTGAGCGTTCACTATTCACACATTCGATACTACCAAAATTTTATAAACTGGTTCATACTGATGACTCCTTAACGCATACTTTTGCGATTAAACAGTGAAGATCCAGACAAAATACCGCATAATGTGACATTTCATCATGGTAAAAACGATCTACAGAGAAAGAAAATATTTTTTATTTGTTATACGTGTACACTGTCGGACACGCTTATGGCAGGCACACGACTATCAATAAACCCCACATGTCAATAATCAATAATTAATAATCATTCACATGCTTTGATAATCCAATTATCTCTGTTGTCAAGTGTATTATCTCAATGGCTCCTCGACAATTTTGATGGTTACCATTTTGATAATATTGTTTGTATTGGCCAAAAGTTGGTCTGAGTCTTTATCTGCTACCATATTTTGTGTATACGAACAGCGAAGGCTCTGGTCAGACTTTGCAGATGCACTGGCTCGTCTGAGCCCTCCCTGCATACTGGATTTCTTAAAGTCTAAATTGAAAGGTATCAAACTTTTTCAATGAAACTATATGCAAGGCGACGTCGGATCGGGTTCCGTAGTACGGTACTCTAAATACATTTCCCCAAATATCCATTTTACAAAAAAGGCACATCCCTGAACATTATAGCGTCCTACCAGATGCTAAATGATGCAACACCTGGTCTGGGTCTGTAATGTTCGCCTAGTCTGACAAACTGCAAACCTCCGAATAGACAAAGAAAATGCCGGACCCCACACCTTAATTCCTGTAACCGATGTCAAATGATTTGGATCCAGATCAGCCCTGGTTTCTTGTGTCACTGTTTGCACGTGACAAGTCCCCACCAACAAGAACGGGATAAGTCAAGGTGAAAGAGCATGGATGTATTTACATGTATCAAGAATACTTTTCACATTAAAATTCTTTGGTCTGCTAAACTCTGGCTGATAGGGTAATTTTAGTGAGTGAGTTTGTGTAAAGTGTCCCACGAACAGCTCAGTAGGTCATTATGGAGACGAGGCCACGACTTAGAGCCTCATACGACTGACTGGAGAGACTGGGGATCGAACTCAGGACCCCTGGGTACAAGGCAAGTGGATTACATATCCACTACACCGACAACACGGCGACTATATATGGTTATTTCATCTAATAGTTGTTCCGGGCCGCGTAGCGCAGTTGGTAACCTGTCTGACTGCAGATCCAGGGGTCGCGAGTTCGATTCCGGCCCGGTCCCATACTTTCGTGGAGATTGATCATGAAATAATTTCTACTGTCATTCTTCTCACCTCCTCTGCATGATTCAAGAAGGGTTGTTGTCAGTAACAAGTTAAAGTATGTGCACAAAGTACTGGTTAACTGCTTGTTCAAGCTTGCCCAGGAAAAAAGTGTGGTTAGCTGACTGACCGTCTCGCCATGACCATAGCTGTTGACTTGGGACGTAAAGCAACAAAAACAAACAATCTAATAGTTGAGTATTGTCTGTCAGCATTGACCATTATTGGCCCATTTGTCCCTATCAACAAACCAAAATAGTTGAAGATTTGATTTTTTATTACTTTAATATTAATTCACCATGCAACTCTATTAAACATATCTATAGGGTATCCTGGTCATCCTGGGATAGCATGCGGTATCCTGGGGTAGTCAGACCGATCCCCTCCACCCGCCCATTCATCCAGTCTGCCTATCCCTCCATCCATCCATCCATCCATCCATCCCTTCCATACCTAGCTATATATGACAAATAAATGATTTTAAAAAAATGGGAGGGGGGGGGGGGGCGAAACAACTAGGGGGGAAATGGTATTGGGGGCCAAATGACTGGGGTATGGGGGCCAAACGACTAGGGTTGAAAATAGAGGCGAAACGACTAGGGGGGAAATGTCTTGGAGGCGAAACGTCTTGTTACCCGTAGAATAACCTAAAACCACGCATTAACTGAAAAACACTTTAAAAAATCAAAGTTATAGGAAGAATTATGCCTTCATACTATTTGTTTTTTAACGATTAACATTGCGCGGCCCCTAACACTGCGCACTAGCCCAAGTCACTATGCCACATTTTATCAGATAAAATCTTTTTGATATTTAGTATCAGGCTGCTTTTGGAAAGAGAAAAACAGCAAAAGGTTTTCACTTTAAGCTTTCACTGCTGAGCAGGGGAGGATTTCGGCAAAAATTTGCAAAAGTTGATAAAAATTTCAGACCTAATTTCAAACGACCCAGACTTAAAATTTATTTATTTTAAATCAAGTTTTTGTTAAAGTAAATTGTTGAGAACAACCTTGGGTTACTTTTCCTGGTATATTTTGTAAAAGCATTTCCTTAAAGAGAAGTATTTGAAAATTTTGCAGAAGGTGCGCAATGTTAGGGATTATTTTCGTTATCCTAAAGCAGGGGTGTTGTGCACTTCAAATCAAAGTTGCTAGAGATCGGGAAAATATTCTTCATTTTGAACTCTTTGTAAATAACATATAATGATTACTTTATTTATTTGGCTGTGCACACTTTTTCAACTTTGTTTCTTTCTTATTATATCCAACGGGGGTTAAAAGCTTAAGTGCGCAATGTTAGGGGCCTTCACCGTAGGTTTAAATAAAAATTATTTATGATATTTTGTTATGTTGTTGTCTGGCTGTATCGGTTAATGTTAAATTTCGAATGTAGCGCATGCGCATTTAAGGTATAGTATCAGCAAGGAATATTTTTGCAAACAAAACACTAACATGAATGTAAAATATCAACTAACAAACTTAAAAGTTTTCCAACTCGTTCAACATTGTAAACAATTTACCTTAAAATAGATCACCATGTCTGGTCCGAGTCATCTAGAAGCTACTCAATGGATTGGTAGATTGTGATTGATGGATGCTAAATACAGGCTCCATGGAGGGAATAATTTCTTCCTATACCCAGGTGACAAAAATTCCACTCGCCCGCTCATAATTACGAGTGAAATCTAGAAAGGACAAGTAATTCCTCCCATAGCTCTCGTCCTGTAGGATGAGTGCTTTGGGATGAATTGCTCGAGGAAGTCATTATTACATATTACTCCCTTATGTTCTTTATGGCATATTCTGGCATAGGATGGCGAATGTGTTTGCAGGACGAGTGAGAATTGTAAGTCTCTCGTCCTGCAGGACAAGTGCAATATTGAAATATTTTTGTCCCCTGATACCCCAGCAAAAAGTAAATGCAATTATCTATCTGGTTTAGTGTTAAAATAGATTTTTTATGCATGTTGTTTCAAAATTCACAGGAAATCATTAACCTACCATCATTTCAGTTACACCAACGATTTTTAAACATCACAAAATTGACTAACTCACAATATCAACCTTTGCAAAAATAAAATTTTATAAGAAATATCTTAATGCCCTCTACTAAAATTACACAAAGGCTTCACTCTGTCAAACAGACAGTCCTTTAGAGCACGCAGAACAAATGTTAAAATTGACTGGTAACTAATATAAATATCCACAATTTTGCCCTTAATTTTTTTTGTTTTTATGCAGGGGTTGTGGAAATAGCAAAATTTGATACTTGCCCATGGATGCAAGTAAATGGCCATAATGTACTTGTCCAAAGAACATTTTACTTGTCCTAAAGAGCAGAAAACGTAGTTAAGCCATTTCTTTGCTGGATTATCTATATACTATTTTGAAAATAGTTGAAAAAATAGTATGAAACTAGATATAAATTCTTTTGAAAACAGTCTAGATCCAGATCAGCTGGCTTCTTAAAGTATCCATACTGTTTTGCCAACAATTATGAACAATATGTGAGCTCATAATAATGAATCAAAATATCATATGAAATACAGAATTGTTAATCATTTTTTTATACTTGTTCCAGGACAAGTCCTGAATGAATTGGGAATGAATAGGGCATCACCGCTTGGTATTTTAACACCCCCATGTTTTATGGGCTTATGGCTATGTTTGTTGTCTTCAGATTGTGAGGAAAATCCCTGTCTTTTTGGAGTGTGTTCTCAGATAGGAGATGGTGGATATTTGTGTAGCTGTATGCCAGGTAAAACATTAAAAGAGAATTGCACTAAAATCAGGGATGAGAAAGTTCAGGATTGATCAGGATTTCCTGATTGAGCACTGGCATTTGATTTATGTAATGTCAGTTGTTTTTGCTGAAATTTATATTTGAATGAAGTTCAAACTCAATTTTAGATTTAAAGTAAGCATAAACTGACTGGTTTCTATTGATATTTTGTAATCTTAAGCCTTTAATAAGTGATTTGAAAATCACTTTTTCTCCATTTTGAAGTCAACCGACATATTTTCCTGATTGAGAATGGCTGCTTGTTCTCATCCCTGTTAAATCTGTGATTATTGTCTCAAGATAAGGAGCAAACTTGCAATGTTCAATAATATCAGTGATATTGTCTCAAAAGATGGCGCATTTATTAGCTTGCAATACTCACTAATATTGGTGATTATGGTCTCAAAATAGGAAGCAATATCTTGCTTGATATCAAAATGATACCTTTTCTATTATATATTTATGTTTTTGTAATGTAGACAGTTCACTTATATCAATGTGATACATGTATCTCTTCTATTATATAGCTATATTTTTTTGCAATGTTCACTGATATCAGTGTTATAGCTCTAGTATATACTACTTTACAACTAAAGAAATCTGATACATACTGTGTGTCAATTTTTGGGTAGTAAATGAATACAATGCCAAATTGTCTTTTCTGTGTGTAAATTTGAACTAAGGTAGACTAAGATGCACTGAGATTATTTGTATAGATGAGCTAATTTCATACGTCAGCTATCAAAACATCACCTAACCCCTTAAATCAATTTTTGCAAGAAATCACCAGAAACAGCTTATGTGTGAAATTGTAATTTAAGTGACGTCTTCTGTGCATTCAAATAAAGCATATGTGCATTGTTCAACCCAAACCCTTCTTTTCATTTTGTGAACGTTTGTTGTACGTTATCAGCGTATGATGAGCTTTCACAAAGCACTGTCACATTTTCAACTCTTTACTTTGTATGATATTTGGAATGCATTTTGACAAAGTTTCAGTCCTTTTGAACTCCGTAGCCACCCCTACGTATATGTCCATTTAGCGACATCAAGAGTTACAATTACATGCTGATAGTGTGTTTTCTGCAAAGCTCGAAATTCAAACACGATTGAAATTGACACTATAATAAAGTAGACCGCACACACGAAACATCGACATATGTTGACAAAGAAAAACGGCTATAATTCATAGTTTACATTGTTTCTAAATTGGCTTTTTTTTTTTAGCTCACCTGAGCCGAAGGCTCTCGATGAGCTTATAGGATGGGACTTGAGCCGGCATCCGTCCGTGCATGCGTCCATCCGTCCGTTCACACTTTCAAACATGAATATCTCTGAGACCAGCTCTCCTTTCAAGATCAAATTTCATCTAAAGCATCATTGGGGTGGAAGATTGACTGCATTAGGTTTTGGTCAAGATCAGATCAAAACTCTGGTTTCCATGGCAACAGATAGCTCCCGTAGGGTTATAATGGGGAAAATCTTGTGACCACTCTAGCTCCTTCATTTTTAATTGGTTCTTTATTCTTGCAGGTAACAAGGACAACCATAAAGTATTGAATGGGTTCGAAATTTGTCAGGATCCAAACAGGGACTTATGAGTTAGCTGCCCTTGAGCGTTTGGAAAAATCCCCATAGACTTATAATGGGAGAAATGTATTGACCACTCTAGTACCTTCTTTTTTGGAATGATCTTCTTCTTTCTTTCAGGTAACAAGACCAGCCAAAATAGCTCGGATGAGTTTGAATTTAGGCAAGCTTCCATCACTGACCTTAGAGTTGGCTGCCCTTGAGCGTCTGAAAGATCATTGAATAATGTTGTGACCACTTTAGCACCTTCATTTTAGATTGGATCTTCTTCATTCTTGCAGGCAACAAGGAACCCCATAAAATCTCGGATGGGTTCGAAATTCGTCAGGATCCGACTAGAGACTTATGAGTTACCTGCCCTTGAGCGCTTGGAAAAATTCCCATAGACTTATAATGGGAGAAATGTTGTTACCAATCTAGTGCTTTCAATTTTGAATTGATCTTCTTCATCCTTGCAGATAAGAAGGACAACTATAAAAGCTTGGATGGGTTTGAATTCCGTCAAGATCCCATCACCTGTTATAGAGTAAGCTCCCCTTGAGCATCTTAAAAATTAATTGATAATGTTGTGACCTCTCTAGCATCTACATTTTTGATTTGATCTTCTTCATTCTTTCATGTAGCAAGGACAAGCATAAAAGCTTGGATAAGTTTGAAATTCAACAGGATCAGACCAGGGACTTATGAGTTAGCTGCCCTTGAGCATCTTGAAAAATCCCCATAGACTTCACTGTAGTCATTCCACTACGGCAATTTGGGTCTCGTCACCCACCCCGGTGTTATAGTAAAATTACCTTCAAATAAAGGCTGACAAAAATGAGAACTTTCGAATATGTTTGCTTCGAGATTGTATAGTCTAGTTAACAACCTCTGTGTTGTTTTGCCAAATCAGAGATAAAATCAGATTTTAAATGTGTTTTTGTACAGTTATATTAAAAAATTGTCAAGTACGGTTTCGTCAAAATTATACGGTTTCGTCATTGATTAATTGTCCACGATGACGAAACCGTAATTAGTTATTTCATGCCTAGACATCAAACGTTAAAGTTTTCATATAACTTTAAAGCTAAAAGATACAATGAGACTTTGATGAACAAAAATTAATCCGAAACCAAGCATTTTCGGGCGTTGATCTGTGATTAAATGAAGAAATTGAGCATGATGAGAAAGTTACCTTAACACTGGAATGAGTGACGAGACCCAAACTGCCGTAGTGGTATGACTACAGTGGACTTATGATGAGAGAAATGTTATTACCACTCCATTGCCTTCACTTTTGATTGGATCTTCTTCATTCTTGCAGGCAACATGAACAGAAAACACCCATAAATTCTCGGATTGGTTTGAAATTTGGCCAGATCCGAGTTAGCTACCCTTGAGCGTCTGGAAATTCTCCATAGACTGATAATGGGAGAAATGTTGTGACCACTCTAGTGCTTTCAATTTTGAATGGATCTTCTTTGTTCTTGCAGACAAGAAGGACAACTATAAAAGCTTGGATGAGTTTGAATTTCGTCAAGATCTCATCACCTATTATGGAGTTAGCTCCTCTTGAGCATCTTAAAAATTGATGAATAATGTTGTGACCACTCAAGTGCCCTCACTTTTGATTGGATCTTCTTCATTCTTTCAGGTAACAAGGACAACCATAAACACTTCAATGAGTTTGAACTTTAAGTAGAACCAAGCTCAGACTGTTGATTTTACTGCCCTTTAGCATCATAAAAAATCTGCATAGATTTACAATGGGAGATCTTTTATGATCAATCTTGCACCTTCATTTTTGAATGGATCTTCCTCAGTCTTACGGTAACAAGGACACCCATAAAAGCTTGAATGTGTTAGATTATCTGCCACATCTGACCACTAATTACAGAGTTAGCTGCACTTGAGCATCTAAAATATAGCTGCATGTATAGTGTTGTGACCACTATAGCGCCTTCATTTTTCATTTGATTTTTTAATCCTTTTAGGACATACATTAAAGTATGGATCGGTCAGATCCCATCACTGACTACAGAGTTGGCTGCCCATGAGCATCTGGAAATATACTTTCACCATTTTTATTCAGATCTTTTTAAAACTTGCAGATAACCTAAACCAGGACTGGCACAATATCTTATGTTTTTGAATTAGTTTCTGGTCACTGTTGCAAGTTCAGAGTTACCTGCCTTTCAGCTTCATAAATTAATGTATCTCCAAAAATTATCCTGGCTCCCATTGGGCTACTTGTTTGTTTATTCCGCTTTTACCCTTTAACACGATGCAAAACATAAGTTCTGATTCTTGAAAATGCATTATCTTACAATCATTGGTGGACTCTTAGTCATTTCCGTTTTTAGAAATTGTTTAAATAAGGGAAATAAACCACTGCTGTTTAGGCAATGTCAATAGCACCACGTAAAAAGCCCATATCATACATCACAACAAGAAATTACAAACTTTTAAAATGCAATTTTATCTGTACTGCATAAATGTACATGAAAAAAGTATCAAAAAATATCTAGACATACACTATAGATCAACAATAAAGACTCACTAGCAAATATGCTACAGGGCCTGCTTTTTCTCCAATGTTAACTGATATCATTGTGATAGCTCTTCTATTGTAAAGCTATGTTTTTGCAATGTTCACTGATATCAGTCTTGTAGCTCTTCTATTATACAATGTCATGTTCTTCTATTATGTAGAGTTTATTAGTCGTTCCACTTGAAATATGGGATTTTTAAATCGAGGGAGGCAGTAAATTTGATAATCTCAAGTAAAGAAAGGAGTGTGTAATATTTGTAATATATAGCTATATTAATTGGAAATGGTCACTGATATCAGTCTGATATCTCTTCTAATATGTAGCTTTTTTCTTTGCAATTTTCAGTGATATAAACTTGATATCTTTTATATCATATACGAGGGTTGTCCCAGTAAATTGTGGACTTTTGATATAACACAAGACTGTGCACAAGTACCTCTACGATATTTAAAGGATGTGTTTATATACATATGGGAAATATCTTGTATAAATATGGGTGGAATGGAAGTTTAGATAACAAAATTATGAACCTTTACTTGACGGTATGTCCGCGTGAGCGGCGCACGTAAAAATATTTTCACTGAAACTCATCTAGTCCAAAAGGTAGTGTACATTTAATCAATTCTAATCGGTTTGATTTCAAACAAATTATTGTTTAGCCATATCAACCTGTAACTATGTTAGTTAAAGTGTTGAAAATTTGAAATGTTTGTGGCCATTCACAATGATTTTAAAAAAGATTTTACATACCTACTACAATTCTATTTTCAGAAAAAAACTAACGTTATGAGAATGGTAAGCCGCAAAAACTAAACTTCCAATATTGTTTGGCTAATTAAACACATAAAACTACGCTCTTTTAATGTTAAATGATTGGTAGAACAGTCACTAGTATCGTAAAATGGATTTCGTGTAAAATTATTTAAATAATATCACAAAGACAAGCTCCTTTTCGTCAATTTAACAGAACACATGCTATTTTTCTGTTAGTTATTTTAATGGTTAATATGTTATCTCGTATTATATCTATAATATCTTGCTTGTTTGTGTGCTCAACATATCTAAACTAACTATATAGTCATTACTTGAACCAGGGAAACCTAGTACGCAGCAAATAGATGACAATATTTGTTACCATTTAAGCTTGTATAAAAAGAGTCGAGTCAAAACATTTGACCACCACTCTTTTAAAATACAGCAAAATAATTTGCGACGTGCTCCGCATACGCTGAGACACCCTCAAGTAAAGGTTCATAACTTTGTTATCTAAACTGTGATTATTTTTAGAAATATGTCTTAGATGTATATAAACATATCATACAAATTTCATAGAATTCCTGATACACAGTCTCATTTTATAACAAAAGTCCACGATTTACTGGGACAACCCTTGTATATTTGTTTTTTAAAATGTTCATGGATATAAGAAAGATTGCGCCTATAGTTATTATATTTTTATGTTGTTTTTTTAATGTTCACTGATATCATTGTGATGGCGCTTCTGTTATAAAGCTCTATATTTTTGCAGTATTCACAGATATCAGTGTGATAACTCTTAATTATATAGCTGTATTTTTGCAATGTCTTCTGAGATCAGTGTGATAGCTTTTAATTGTACAGCTATGTTTTTGCAGTTAGTGATACTCTTCTAATATATTGACAAAGCTATATGTTTTTGTATTGTTCACTGATATCAAAATGATAGCTTTTCTATTATGAAGCAATGCATATTTGCAATGTTCTCTGATATGTGAATAATAGCCCTTGCTGTACAATTTGTATTATTATATAACTAAGTAAAAAGACCGATTTTCATTGGCGTAGATCGCTCACGTGGCCAGTCTACATATTGTCATATTCACTGGCTGTTGCTCGCTTGCTGGTGAATATTAGTTACTAAAATTAGACTCCTTGTGTTTTCCCCCATTCCGGTTCTGCTTTTCTAAAGCGTCGCTAATGATCCTATTGTAGTTGCCGAGAACGCAACAAATCATGCACTGGAGCTGATCTATTTCGATTTTATTGCACAAATAACGACGAAAACAAATTTGAAGTCTTCAGCTTCTTCCAACTTTCCGCCTTTGCACTGAGGAACTCCCGCCAATACTCAGACCAAGTCGCGTACGTTTACATGTATTTGTAACGTCTTTTAAGCGTAAAAACGACGTCACACCGTCTAACGCCATGAATGACGTCATTTTTTTCCAGTAACAAATGACGTCAGCTATCACACATTTTCCCCGCGCTTTCAAAGCCTTGAATTATTGTTTGATATATCACACTATTTTAACATTGGCTCTACAGGCGAGGTGTGTTAGACTCTTTTTCTAATTATTAGTAAATGTGCATCATATATAAAATAGTAAACGGGTGGTCTTATCTAGGTCTGCACGGTTTATGCTAAATGCTTGACTGTCCCCAAACTTGTATATAAGTTCAGTATTTTTTCCAGGTGCAATGATGCCTGTAAATGTTATATAATAAAACGTAAATGTTATATAATAAAACAGTTATTGGCTAATGAGGCATTGGATATGATGTGATATCGACCAGAGAATACCAATATTGACCTCGGCTTTGCCTCGGTCAATATTGGTATTATCTGGTCGATATCACATCATATCCAATGCCTCATTAGTCAATAATTGTATAATGTTCACTGATATCAGTGTGATGGTTCTTCTGTTATATAGCTATGTTTTTGCAATGTTTGCTGATATCAACATGATACCTCTTAGAACTATTATATCTACGTCTTTGCATTGTTCACTGATATCAGAATGATAGTTATTACAATTTTTTTTAACTGATAAATACCAAGATCTCATGTGCTGACGCTGTTTCTGATTACAGGCTACACTGGAAGGATGTGTGAAACTTTTACAGACATTTGCAAGTCACAGCCATGCTACAATGATGGGATTTGCCAGGTTCTCATATAAGTATAGACTGTAGATAAACCATGAACTGTAATTAATTATACTGCCTTTTATTATCGCCCACCTAAGGCGGAGGGATATTGGTTTGGAGTTGTCCCTCTGTCTTTCCGTTCTCGGCCGTAACTAGGTAACAAAATGATGGAATTTCACTGAATATATATGATCATGGTGTGGTTATGCATGTGACGTTTTATCGGGATGTCATCAGCTATAGAGGAGTTATTGCCCTTTAATTACCCAAATTTCTATGTTTTTTTCCATCCTCAGCCATAACTAGGTAACCAATAGATGGAATTTCATGAAACTTATACTGAATATACACAACCATGGTGTAGTTATGCACATGAAGATTCATCAGCGTGTCATCACTTGTAGAGGAGTTATTGCCCATTGATTGCCTAAATTTCAATGATTTTTTTCATCCTCAGCCATAACTTGGTAACCAATGAATAGAATTTACGAAACCTAGACTGAATATATATGACCATGATGTGGTTATGCAAGTGAAGTTTCATCAGGGTGTCTTAACTTATAGAGGAGTTATTGCCCTTTGATTGCCTAAATTTCAATGATTTATTCCATCCTTACCCATAACGAGGTAAGCAATGGATGGAATTTCATGAAACTTATACTGAATATATACAACCATGGAGTGGTTATGCACGTAAATTTCATCAGGGTGTCAGTTATTGCCTTTTGATTGCCTAAATTTCAATGATTTTTCTGTCGTCAGCCATAACTTTGTAACCAATGGATGGAATTGGAAACTGAATATATATGACTATGGTGTTGTTGTGTACGTGAAGTTTCATCAGAGTGTAATGAAGCATGATGCATGCAGTAACATGGTAGCAAATATTTTGTACGCAGACACTCCCTCTACCCTGGGGGTGGGCTCAAAAGGTCAATTTTTTTCGGAAAGTAGTCATTTTGCATATCAAATTAAAGGGAATGGAGCATAGAGCACCATGCAAGCACATAATCTGTCCTTACACACACCATCTGCTCCTTGGATGTGGTCAAAAGGTCAAAACATTTTTTTCCTGAAGTAGTCATGTTGCATATTGAAATAAAGGGAATGAAGCATAGAGCACCACGCTAGCACGCATTCTGTCCTTACACACACCCTTGACCCCAGGGCTGGGGTCAAAAGGTCAAAACAATTATTTATTTTTCTGAATGTGGTCATGTTGCATATCAAATTAAAGGCAATGGAGCATAGAGCACCATGCAAGGACATTCTGTCCTTACATACACCTTCTACCCATGGGGTGGGGTCAAAATGTTTTTCTTTTGAATGTGGTCATGTTGTATATCAAACTAAAAGGAAAGAAGTATAGACCATCATAGAAGCAAAAACTTTGACCTAACACACACCCCTGACCTCTGGTTGTGGTTGAAAGGTCAGATATTGAAATTGTACATATAAGTATAATTTAATAATGCCCTCAAAGGAGGCATATAGTAATCACTATGTTCATCCGTCCGTCCTGCTTCGTGTCCGGTCCATATCTCCTATATTCTTTGAGGTGGGAATTCCGAATTTGGTGTGTGTATGCATCTTGGGATGACGGAGTGTCACATACCATTTTTCGGGTCACTGTGACCTTGACCTAGTTTTTAGAATAATCTTGTCCGGAGCATATCTCTTATATTATTTGAGGTAGGACTCTCAAATTAGGTGTGTGGATGCATCTTGGGATGAGGAAGTGTCGTGTACCATAATTGGGTCACTGTGACCTTCAACTTGACCTCAGACCTAGATTATAGATACTGCATTGAGTCTGGTGCATATCTCCTATATTCCTTGAGGTAGGAATTCCAAATTCGGTGTGTAAATGCATCTTGGGATGGCTTAGTGTCATGATCCATTTGAGCTAGGAATCTCAAATTTGGTGTGATGATGCATCTTGGGATGAGAAAGTGTCCCATATCCATAGTTGGGTAAATGTGACTTTGAACTTGACCTATGACCTAGTTTTTACTTTAATTGTGTCCAGAGCATATCTTATATTATTTGAGGTAGGAATCTCAAAGTTCGTGTGATGATACATCTTGGGATGACAAAGTGTCACATACCATAAATGGGTCACTGTGACCTTGAACTTGACCTCTGACCTAGTTTCTAGATACTGCATTGAGTCAGGTGCATATCTAACATATTCTTTGAGATAGGAATTCCAATTTTGGTGTGTAAATGCATCTTGAGATGATGGAGTGTCACATACCGTTTCGGGTCACTGTGACCCTGACCTCTGACCTAGTTGTAAGAATTATTGTGTTGGGAGCATATCTCTTATATTCTTTGAGGTAGGAATTCCAAATTTGATGTGTATATGCATCTTGGGCTGTTGGAGTGTCACTGTGACCTTAACCTCTGACCTAGTTTTTAGAATAATCATGTCCAGAGCATATCTCTTACATTATTAAAGGTAGGAATCCCAAATTTGGTTTGTGGATGTAACTTTGGATGGCAGAGTGACACAAACCATTTTCCGGTCACTTTGAACTTGACCTTTGATCTATTTTGTAGAATAATCATGTCCAGAACATATCTCTTATATTATTATGTCTCCCCCCTTCAGGGTCGGGAGACATATTGTTTTTCCCCGAGCGTCCGTCGGTCTGTCTGTCCATCTGTCTGTCTGTCTGTCACAAATCGTGTCCGCTCTATTACTTGAGAACCACTTAAGCTATATTCACGAAACTTTATACAAATATCAATCAGCATAAGATGACGTGCAGAGTGCATGAATGGTAACTCCGCCTTTTATACTTTTGGAGTTATTACCCTTTGAACTTTGTGCATCACAAAAATCGTGTCCGCTCTATAACTTGAAAACCACTTAAGCTATATTCACGAAATTTTATACAAATATCAATCAGCATGAGATGATGTGCAGAGTGCAAGAATGGTAACTCTGCCTGTTATACTTTTGGAGTTATTACCCTTTGAACTTTGTGCATCACAAAAATCGTGTCCGCTCTATAACTTGAAAACCGCTTAAGCTATATTCACGAAACTTTATACAAATATCAATCAGCATGAGATGACGTGCAGAGTGCAAGAATGGTAACTCTGCCTTTTATACTTTTTGAGTTATTTCCCTTTGAACTTTGTGCATCACGAAAACCGTGTCCGCTCTATAACTTGAAAACGGCTTAAGCTATATTCACAAAACTTTATACAAGTATCAACCAACATGAGTCGACGTTCAGAGTGCAAGAATAGTAACTCTGTCATTTATACTCTTAGAGTTATTTCCCTTGGAACTTTGTCCATCACAAAAACAATTATCTTTGACTATTTTATGCCAGGTTATGATTGTGCAATAGTATACTACATTGACAGATATCTTTACTAGATACGAGCTGATTGTCTGCATGAAGTGACTAGAATTTTTGTAAGAAATTGCATTTAATGTTTCTGTTTGAAATTGTATTCAATGACGCATGCTTTTGACATCAAAAGGGGGGAGACATCTGTTTTTTCGTAGAAAAACAGTTCTAGTTTGAGATGGGAATCCCAAATTTGCTGTATTGGATACATCTTTGGATGCTGATGTGTCGCATACCAATTTTAGGTCACTGTGATCTTGGCCTATCACCTAGTTTCTAGAATAATCGTGTCTGGAGCATATCTCCTATATTATTTGATGTAGGAATCCCAAATTTGGTGTGTTGATTCCTCTTGGAATGGCGGAGTGGTGCATACGATATTGGGTCACTTTGACCTTGACATTGACTTCTGGCCTCAATTTAAGGTTTTTCGTGTCTGGAGCATATCTTCTATATTACAGCTAACTTTCCTCAAATTTGTCTTATGCTAGACCAATTGCTTTAGGGGCATTCGTCATGTGACTGTGACATTTCTTGTTGAACTTAGCATTAGGCTTTTAATTATTATCTGTATGATAGGGAGCGCAGTGGCTCAGTGATAGAGTGCTTGACTCGAGACCAAGGGGCCGCAGGTTCGAGCCTTTATGGGGTATACTGCATTGTGTCCTTGTGCAAGACACATAAATCCTAGCTTAGTACTGCTTCAACCAAGAAAGACCTGTCCCTTTATAACTGAAAGATTGTTGATGGGACATAAAGAATCAAATCAAACAAAAAACAAGCAAAATGATCTGTATGATACCCAATGTGAACTTAGGGGTTAAAGTAATTGGATTTATGTTTTGTGATTCACATTTTTCTCTAAAATAACCGTTCGTCGGAGGATATATATTCGATGAATTTGCCTTCTTTTACTTTGATTATGCCAGGGGACACATCCAACTCTCGGAATTCTAGTTTTTCAACCTACATGGTCAGAGCAACACATTTCCAGAAAGCCCCTCTTATGATTTCCTTATCCTATGAAGTTCCCCACCTACATGGTCAGAGCAACACATTTCCAGAAAGCCCCTCTTATGATTTTCTTATTCTATGAAGTTCCCCACCCATGATTTGACAGTTCTATTGCTACATTCATTAAAGACAATGTAGAATGCAAAAGATAAAATTGTAATCTCATTTTGTGACACCTGCCCTTTGTCTATTGTGACATGATTATAACATTTTCTGAGGACATCGCCACGTGTCTGTCTATCCACATGTACATGCCTTCTGATAAAAGTGCATAATTAATCCTTCGGCATGAAGTGGATGGGGGTTATAAGAATGCCCTCTGTCAGTCCATCATTCTGTCCGTAAAACTTTCGTATGTGCTCCATACTTCCTGAACCCTTTAAACATTTTCATTAAACTTCACTCAAATGTTCCTCTCTATGAGACAGTGTGCAGAGCCCACATGACTCAGGTCAGAGTCATGGGATTTACCCTTAAATTTCGTTTCCACTCCATATCTCTTGAAAGGAACACAGTGGTAAAGTGCTTTTCTTGAGATCAAGGGGTTGCGGGCTTAATCCTTACCTTTATCACAGGGTTGTGTCCTTGAACAAGACACATTAATCCTTGCTTAGTACTGGTTCAACTCAGGAAGACCTGTCCAGACATAACTGAAAAATTGTTGACTGGGATGTAAAGAATCAAATCAAACAAACATATCTCCTGAACCCTTTGAATGATTTTCATTAAACTTCACCCGAATGCACTCAGTGAGACAATATGCAGAACCTATGATTCTGCTATGCAGACTCAAGGACAAGGTCACACTTCAAAGTCGTGTGATTCACCCTTCAATTCGTGTCTGCTCCATATCTCCTGAATCCTTCGAACAATTTTTACTAAACTTCACCCAAATGTTCCTCTCAGTGAGACGGTGTGCAGAGCACATGACTTAGCTACCCAGACTCAAGGTCAAGTCACACTTCAAGGTCAAGTGTGATTTACCCTTGAATTTCGTGTCTGCTCCATATCTCCTCAACCCTTTGTTAAATTTTCATGAAATATCACTCAAATGTTCTTCTCAGTGATTTGGTGTGCAGAACATATGACTTTAGCTACACAGGCTCAAGGTCACAGTTCAAGGTCATTTGTTTTACACTTGAATTTTGAGTCTGCTCCATATCTCCTGAAGATTTTCATTAAACTTTGGTCAAATGTTAATCTTAGTATGACAGTGTGCACAGCCCTTGACTTAGATAGCCAGACTAAAGGTCAAGGTCACTTTTCAAGGTCATGGGATTTACCCTTGAATTTCTTGTCTGCTCAATATCTCCTGAAAGCTTTGAAGGATTCATTAAACTTCACCCAAATGTTCCATTCAGTGGCACTGTGTGCAGAACCCATGATGTGGCAACCCAGACTCAAGGTCATACTTCAAGGTCATGGGATTTACCCTTGAATTTCTTGTCTGCTCAATATCCCCTGAACGCTTTGAAGGATTCATTAAACTTCACCCAAATGTTCCATTCAGTGGCACTGTGTGCAGAACCCATGATGTGGCAACCCAGAATCAAGGTCATACTTCAAGGTCATGGGATTTACCCTTGGATTTCATGTCTGCTCCATATCTCCTGAACCCTTTCAACAATTTTCATTAAACTTCACTCAAATGTTCCTCTCAGTGGAGTTGGTATGCAGAACCCATTTGGCTGTCCTTCAGTTGGCTGTCTTGTTGAAGATTGATTTTCTTATTTCTCAATCGAAACATATGTTGCTGGTAATCAAAAGAACTATCTCAAAGCGATGGATCTTTTAAGCACCCAAAACATATGTTGAAACTGATGGGTTAGTTAATATTTACAATTTTTGCTTTTTTTTGTCAGTCTGGACCTATGACTGGGTTCGCACAGGCTTGAAAAGTACTTGAATATACAGGACTGTCTTGAAAAGTCCTTGAAAATTAAATTTGCCTTGAAAACTACTTGAAAAACACTCAAAGACCTTGAAAAGTCCTTGAATTTTTATAATTTACAGGATTCAACACTGTCTTTGGAGACCTAAATCAGTATAGAATTGTGGTGCCTTTATTTGGTGCAGCATTATGCTGCACCAAATAAAGGCACCACAATTTTATACTTATTTTCTTAAACTTATGTCTTTAGTAATGCGGTCTATCATTTCTGTAGTAAAATTTAACATGTAAATCAGTATTTTTCATAAGTTTCAGTCCTTGAAAACAGTAGGAAACTATTTTAAGTCTTTCAGAAGTCCTTGAAAAGTCCTTGAATTTTACACAAACTTGCATGTATGAACCTTGTATGAATATTGTTACATTTCTTTATTTCCAGAGTTCAGACTCTTTCTTCACCTGTGTGTGTAAGGAAGGCTTCACTGGTAGAAGGTGTGAAATAGAGCGACACGCCTGTGAGTCATCCCCCTGTGTGAATGGTATATGTATCGATCAGCTAGATGGGAAATATTCCTGTGATTGTGATAGTGGCTTTGAAGGTAAGGATACATACATGTACATCAAGCAAAAATTGTCAGCGTAAAATTGTGAATATTTTCTTATCCATCAGTTATAACTTTTGTTTTGGGTGCTAAAAAGATTCATCTGATTGAGATGGTCCTTTTGAGTACCCACAACGTATGTTTTGGTTAAGAAATAAGGAATTTAATTTCGAATTACACTCTTATCTAAAAGTCTGGGATATAAACAAATGTATACAAAGCATTCCCCACACCTTGAATCCTTATAACACAAGGAAACATTAATTTTGAGTATTGCATAAAATCTGTGCCACACACTTTTAACAGACATGTTTCAACCTTTACAAAGCCATACATATTAACAGTCAACCCTCTTTATAACGACAATGTTTGTTCCAAGCTATCTTAAACGTCAAAGTGAATTTGCTGTTGTAAGGAAAATCTGACCAGTACCAGATTTCCACATCATAATCATTTGGTAAAAGAAAATATTATACATATGAATTAAAATGCTAGTGTTCCAAATATATACATCAGTTCATTTTCATATTGCATCAAAATGCACAAAGCTTCCCTCTTATCATATGAGACAGAAGCCTGTTCATGCAAAAGACCTTGTCCTGATCACAAAATTGTCTGACACATAGTAAAAATCCTGTTATAATGAATATGTTTTCAATAGAAAGAGTATATCTGTTTCCAGAAGTTACTGTCGGTGTCATTAAAGTGAATATTCTGTTATAAAGAGCTAATTTTAATGGGAACAGATCCGTTCCCAGCAAATTTATGTCGGATATTGAATATTCTGTTATAACGAGTGACGTTATAAAGAGTTTTGACTGTATTAACAGTCAAATTCACTTGCTGTTAATGCAAAAATTTTGTACCTTAAACACACTTGTTGTGGGGCACTACATTTTACGACAACTGATCTGTTTGTCCCCCTTATATATGGGCCTCGACGCAAGAAAACCTGTCTATGGGGTTTGCCAACAACACAGGCGCAGACCAGCCTGCGCATCCTCACAGTCTAATCAGCGCCTTTGTTATTCGCTTATTGGAAAGTATCATATCATATCATATCATATCACATATTGGTTATCAATGCATTAACGTTGGCCAGGTCCCTCTGGAAACATCAGGCTTTGTCCTTGTTTTCTAACATGATGCTGCATTTCATCAGGGTCTTCACTGTAAATTACAAAAGTACATGTTTCGGGGTTTCCCAAGGGTTAAGTACTGGCCTCAGATTTGAAGTTATTTGGAATAAATACATGAAGTCCTTATCTTACAATTCATTTCTGTCAAAAAACAAGGCCACCAGAGAGCAGGCTGATATTCCTAAAATTACATATATAGAGAAACATTGACAAAAACTTCAGGCCTGATTTGAAAATAATTTGACACAAATGTATGATGTCCTTGGGTTACCCTAGAGGTTGTCCTACCCTATTGAACCATTGGCTGGGTGGCTGGTGATGCAGTAATAGGGAATATTAATAGCAATGGAAAATGTCATAAAAACAACCCCCAAAAAAAATTTGAACTAGATAGATAGATAGATAGATAGATAGATAGATAGATAGATAGATAGATAGATAGATAGATAGATAGATTTCTTTATTTCCTCCAAGTAGGAGAGTACAAACTATCAAAACACAAACATACATATAACTATATATACAAGAGACAGACAATACATATATAAGATTACAAGCTGGATACAAACCAATATTAACACGATTTTTATTATTATGAGCTTATTCTTGGCTACATTGCAAGCAGATCCCTTGCGGAAAAGAAATGCAAAAGATAAACGAGTGCGATGCCAACCGCTCATATGTATAACTGTTAACAATCAGCCAGTATAAGTATATAAGCATTGAACAGTGAGTTATTATCCCTGCTGACGACCTCTGGTTGAGTATGTTATAGCAGAGGAATCATGCCATAAAACATCCGCCAGGTATATGTCAGACATACACAAGCAGACATGTTGATGGCATGTTTCAACGCCTGAAAGCTCCCACACTCTCACAGAAAACGCTCTCAAAGACATAACTCACCAAATCACACCATCACGTGGTAATATCTCGACCATATGGCATGCAAAGCCGGTAGACAAATATACCAAAACAGAGTGAGGTCGTCTTCTGGCAATAGTTGTACTAGGTCTAACAAAGCTTCGCCCAGGAATACATTTGTCAGTGTTTCTTTATCCAGTCTCATAAGAAACATATATACATCTGGGTTAAACTGATAAATTTTATCCCAGAGAGAAACTCTTTCCAAGTGGACATAGGGGCATTCACTTATACAGTGGTCTATAATATTAACATAGTTCATATTGCATCTGTAGTACAGCCGGGCATTGTCAGCATCAATCATCAGGAAAGATGTCATTTGAATAAGTGATCTAGCTGCTGATGTTAGCTTCGGGTAATTTTTTGAAAGGGTCCAAGCAAAATTAATGGTATAGTTACAATGTTTGAGTTTGAAGCGGGAAAACTCTGGCTGCAATGTCCGGCCATGCCACAAATACTCTTCTCGTTCCTGTATCTTCTTCCTTACACGTCTATTCCAGGTCAGTCTACTCTGAAAGACACCGTCTCTCTTGTATGCTCTGTAGCTGAGGAGACTGGTTTAAGTCTCACTCTGTCGGAAACCCCAAAGACAGGTTGTGTCGCGTCAAGGCCCATATGACAATTGGCCCTGGAATATGAATATCAATGAAAATTTCCAACCTCCTGTTGACGTTGAATTAACAACAATATGCAGTGCCATGACTATTCATAAATTTAGGTAAAATTATTGTTGAATTTATGCAATAATTACAATCACATATTGGTTATCATTGCATTAACGTTGGCCAGGTCCCTCTGGAAACATCAGGCTTTGTCCTTGTTTTCTAACATGATGCTGCATTTCATCAGGGTCTTCACTGTAAATTACAAAAGTACACGTTTCGGGGTTTCCCAAGGGTTAAGTACTGGCCTCAGATTTGAAGTTATTTGGAATAAATACATGAAGTCCTTATCTTACAATTCATTTCTGTCAAAAAACAAGGCCACCAGAGAGCAGGCTGATATTCCTAAAATTACATATATAGAGAAACATTGACAAAAACTTCAGGCCTGATTTGAAAATAATTTGACACAAATGTATGATGTCCTTGGGTTACCCTAGAGGTTGTCCTACCCTATTGAACCATTGGCTGGGTGGCTGGTGATGCAGTAATGGGGAATATTAATAGCAATGGAAAATGTCATAAAAACAACCCCCAAAAAAAATTTGAACTGAAATGAATCACTTCATTATGATTAGAATCTACCCTGCTGAAATTGGTGAACACAGGTTAAATTTGCTTGCCAAGGCCAAATATTTTTACAGTTTGGATTTGCAATATTGCAGAAATTAGGAAATCTATTCACAATTTAGTGAAAATTTAGCTTATTTTTAATTGGGAATAATTTTTTAGATTGGCCACCCAATGGCCTAGGAAAACCCATATGCCATCTACCAAAAATATTTTCCCAGGACATATTTCAGTTTGTACACAAGTGACTCCTAAATGTGTTTTTTGGCAAATGGTAAGGACCCAGATGAAATGCTGCATTATGGTCTACACTATTTGCTATGACAAAAACAATCTTCAACAACAGATATATATTTTTATATGGAAATTATAGCCTGTGACCCCTCATTATATACAATGGACCGCTCAAGTCCATTGCATCAAGCCAAAAGAAAGAATCCATTAGGGCATAACAGGTTAAGAGCAATTGGAATAATTGGACAAAACCTTGACAGTTGGGAGGGGGGTGGGGGGGGGGGGGAAAGGAGTGGCTCAGTGGTAGAGTGCCTGTCTTGAGATGGAGGGGATGTGGGTTTGAGCCTCACCGGCGTCACTGTGTTGTGTCCTTGAGCAAGACACATTAATTCTTGCTTAGTACTGGTTCAACCCAGGAAGACCCACCTGACATAACTGAAAAATTGTTGACTGGGACTTAAAGAATCCAACAAACATACGTTGACAGTAGGAAGGAAATGATGAGGAAGTAGGATATGGGGATGTTATTGGCAAGATAGGTTTTATGATTTGTTGTATGAATTATTTAAGATAGTGGTTGATTTATTGTATGGCCAGATAAGGCGTTTAGAGTATACCATTCATCCTATGTAAATAGAATATGTTGAAACTGAACTTAACCAACACTCCTTCCTGCGCATCCAGTTTTGTGAAGCCACATCAGTTTAGTTGTATAATTTCATTTCACTATAGATTTGTATGGTGCTTGAAAAATAGCAGAGATCCTGATCAACTGGCCTAGCCAGCTTGTCTTGATTTAAACTGTTTTTGAAATAGGATTTATCTTTCTCCCAGCTCATAAAACTTTTTCCATGCTCAACTCACATGAGCATTAAAAAGCACTATATGCATTAGGGGCCCTTCTCATCAATTTCTTTTTATTGGTTTATTCGAATATTACAATGTATGACTCAAGTGTATAGGTCTCGTACTTATTTGATTTTTAATGTTGCTATGGTTACAGAAAATTCCACCAATATAGTCTAAAATAGAGAAATAGTCATTTTGCTTCAGAAATCTGCTTTTTAAAGACTTAGACATAAGCACAGTTAAATACCAAAAAGACCTTTTAATATGTTGTGGTTCATAGTATTACTTACCATCTGTTAAAATATCTCTTTGGTATTTGCTTGTGATCTATATTAATTTCTCTGCCATCGTCTCAGATGTGCCCCAAAATGACCATTTTCCTATTTTTAGCCTATTTTGGTGGACACTTTCTGTTACTATAGCCATGATGAAAATCAAATAAATCCTATTTCATATTGATGAAAATCAAGTTTGATATTTGTGTCTGATAGGGGGGGGGGGGGGCCCTTAATACTTGTAACTCTTATCTGGCCATGAATTTAAAATGCCAAAGATTGTTGCCATTTTGAAATATACAACCACGATAAACAACATTGTCTGCTGTTTACAGTAAAACCTGTGTAAAATGGCCACTTTCATAAAGACCGAAAATTGGGTATCAAGACCAATTATCGCTCAATGCAGGCCAAAAGTATTGCAGAATGCTCCAAAGGGAGCATTCTGCAATTTTTTCGACCTTCATTGCTTAATGCAGATCAAAGCATTGCAGAATGCTCCAAGGATCAAAAGAATTGACCTTCATTAAGCCACCATTTGTCATTAAGATCTTTATTTTGTCTATTTTTGAGTGGCCGTTTTACACAGGTTTTACTGTATGTGAGCTGAGCATGAAAAAAGTTTATAAACCTTGGACCTTGTACAGCATGATAATGGTTAGACTATTGTCTTTTGTTTTTAGGCAAGAAATGTGATAGTAATATCAATGACTGTGCGTCGGGACCGTGTCTCAAGGGAGGTCGTTGTTTTGATGGAATGAACAGTTTTATCTGTGTCTGTCCTCCTGGTGCAGCTGGGAAACTCTGTGAGCAAGAACAGGCATGCTTGGATGGTAAGTGAATTCCTTCTGTGAGCAAGAACAGGCATGCTTGGATGGTAAGTGAATTCCTTCTGTGAGCAAGAACAGGCATGCTTGGATGGTAAGTGAATTCCTTCTGTGAGCAAGAACAGGCATGCTTGGATGGTAAGTGAATTCCTTCTGTGAGCAAGAACAGGCATGCTTGGATGGTAAGTGAATTCCTTTTGTGAGCAAGAATAGGCATGCTTGGATGGTAAGTGAATTCCTTCTGTGAGCAAGAACAGGCATGCTTGGATGGTAAGTGAATTCCTTCTATGAGCAAGAGCAGGCATGCTTGGATGGTAAGTGAATTCCTTCTATGAGCAAGAACAGGCATGCTTGGATGGTAAAAGAATTCCTTCTGAGAGCAAGAACAGGCATGCTTGGATGGTAATTGAATTCCTTGTGTGAGCAAGAACAGGCATGCTTGTATGGTAAATGAATTTCTTCTGTGAGCAAGAACAGGCATGCTTGGATGGTAAATAAATTTCTTCTGTGAGCAAGAACAGGCATGCTTGGATGGTAAATGAATTTCTTCTGTGAGCATGAACTGGCATGCTTGGATGGTAAATGAATTTCTTCTGTGAGCAAGAACAGGCATGCTTGGATGGTAAGTGAATTCCTTGTGTGAGTAAGAACAGGCATGCTTGGATGGTAAGTGAATTCCTTGTGTGAGCAAGAACAGTCATGGTTGGATGGTAAATGAATTCCTTCTGTGTGCAAGAACAGGCATGCTTGAATGGTAAATGAATTTCTTCTGTGAGCAAGAACAGGCATGCTTGGATGGTAAGTAAATTCCTTCTGTGAGCAAGAACAGGCGTGCTTGGATGGTAAGTGAATTCCTTCTGTGAGCAAGAACAGGCATGCTTGGATGGTAAGTGAATTTCTTCTGTGAGCAAGAACAGGCATGCTTGGATGGTAAGTGAATTCCTTTTGTGAGCAAGAACAGGCATGCTTGGATGGTAAGTGAATTCCTTCTGTGAGCAAGAACAGGCATGCTTGGATGGTAAGTGAATTTCTTCTGTGAGCAAGAACAGGCATGCTTGGATGGTAAGTAAATTCCTTCTGTGAGCAAGAACAGGCACGCTTGGATGGTAAGTGAATGTCTTCAGTGAGCAAGAATAGGCATGCTTGGATGGTTAGTAAATTCCTTCTGTGAGCAAGAACAGGCATGCTTGGATGGTAAGTAAATTCCTTCGGTGAGCAAGAACAGGCATGCTTAGATGGTAAGTGAATTTCTTCCTTACAGGTGATCACTAACCAATGCAAAATAAGTGAAACAGTTCTTGTTTCTTCTTATCCAACTGAACTATACTAATGGGCCACACCCTTATTGATACCTTTAACTACAAAAAAGGGATCAAATATGATTTTTCATATAATAACGTTGGGTAGGTCCCTAGGAAGATGTTGAAAACTGAGGGCAAAGCAGTCTGATCTGTGCCTTCATTATTCTCTCATTTTCAAACACATATGTTTCACCAAAATGTTCTAGATTTTACCTAGTCTATACTCTATATCATCTATAGCTAAACAGTCTGGTATAAATGGTAAGTCTAGACAACCAAACTTACCAAGCGTAAAACGATAATATTTTCTTACTATTTTTTTTTATCATAATGTTTTGGGTAATTCTTTTTGAGTTCTTACAACATATGTTGTGGCTGAGAAATAAGAAAATTAATTTTTAATAACGCATTCTTATGTGGAGGCCTGTATAAATGTACTATCTGGACTTTAGTTAAGAGTGTGTACCAGAAAATAATTTTCTTATTTCTCAACCGAACCATATGTTGTGGGTACTCAAAAGAACTGTCTCAATGAGACGGTTCTTTTGAGCACCCAAACATATGCTAAAAATTATGGGTAAGAAAATATTTACAATTTTACACTGAAATATTTGTTTATCTAAACCTATGACTATGTACAGTAACTTTAACTTTTATGAGTGGTATCTGAAATATTAGCCTTGTATTTCACAAATAGGATACTAACAAATAGTGAAGACCCAGTTAAGATGTTTGAGCATATGGCATCTGATCAGGGTCTTCAGTTATCTGTTGCCATTAGGGCTGTACTCAGTAAAACCATCATTAAACTTTGGCCAGAAAATGTTTTTTTACTGAATCTCTGTGTCTCATGGCAGTTCCATGCAAGTTTCCTAACTTATAAAATGCAATTTATCATTACATTGAAACAATAATTACACATCAAATGAAGTTACTGTGATGAAACAAAGAAGTGTTCTTAAGGTGTTTCTATTAAGAACCATAACAAAGAAATAGAAGGAAAATATATCCATCATTTGATTGAAATCACCTTATCTTGATATAGGATTGACATGTTTTATATTGTAGGAGATCCATGTTTAAACAATGGTGTGTGTATACCAGGCACTAAGAAGAAGTGTGTTTGTTTACCAGGCTTTTCTGGAGAGATTTGTGAGGAAAATATTGATGATTGTGTGAATCACAAGTGCCAAAATGGAGGTAAAACTAATTAGATTTATTGCCTAACCGTCCATATATGGAGTAATTGTCTATTTTTTGCTATGTCATGAGTCACTGAACTATTGCCCAGTCAATATTTTTGACTATTGACTGGCACTTTACCATGGCCTGGTTTCCCGCTTTGCTGTTAAAAACATACAGGCACTTATCGACATTCGTGACAACGAGCGTATGATTCGATTATGAAAGGAGACATCGTGAAAATGAGCCATGCTTTGGCAACTTTAAACTCCAATAACGTTTATGGTCAGACCCATATATCGTGGGTACTGGTTTTCTTAGTTAGAACGAGGGGAACATTTTGACACCAAAATTGAGCAGATTTGGTGAAATTTTCTGTTTTGCAACAAAACCGCATCGTCTAAAGCAACTCCATTCTATAAACGCTGCTTAGTATTTTATCAAAGGCGTTGGGTAATAAAACAGTTATTTCATGCCTGTTTGTAGAATAGTCCAAACTATTACCCCTCAGTACCGTGGAACACCCGATGCACTATTGCACGAGGCCGAAGGCTTCATGCAATAGTGCATCAGGTTTTCCACGGCACCTCGGGGTAATAGTTTGGACTATACTACAAACAGGCATGAAAGGACTATACTACAAACAGACATGAAATAACTGTATAATATGTTATCTGCATCCCCCATCATGAAAATGTCAAATTTTCTTCTGTCAAGAACATGACCTATATAGGTTTACAATGTTAAAGATTATTTCTCATATCTCTAATGCACCTTTCATTGATATTCCAATGTTTAAAAGTAAAATATCTCACAGTGCACAAAGTGGAAATGCATGCTGGTGCAATAAGCAAGTTATTGTATGCTTTTGTGTATGTAAAGGCATTAATCGACTCTGAAGCCACATGGATTATCTTCCCGTACAGACTCACAAACCATACAATACCTCTGTTTGTATCATAACCTTAATACATTTTCAGTACAAATGGACGTTTCCTTATACCAACCTTACCAACTTCAGCACGAAATATCTCTTGCAGTGATTCATTTACAATTTTAGGCTTATGGGTCCTGGGACTCCCTGTTTCCCATATCAATGAGTCCGAACTGCAAACTTATGAGTTCAGAACACTATTTTAATGATAGGTCTGCAATACTAATGCATCCTGGGACCTGATGAAATAAAAACTTTGCATCCCAGAGACAAAATTATGCACAAAAGATGCAGGATGCCCAGGTAACATAATCACTGCTCTTGATGTGCAAGGTCTACACTCATGTAGGTGGTATAAAATAGTTATACCATGGGTTGTCCTGCTGTACGTAAGATAATCCACTCACTAAAGCTCGTGGATTATCTGCACGTAGAGGCGGACAACTCATGGTATAACTATTACTTATTTCCCAATACCCACTGTGAAAGCAAACCCAAGGAGTTGACAACAGTGAGTGTGCAGTATCCCCCAAATTGGGAAGTAACATGAGCTCAATGACTTCTCAACAAGGAAGATACTACACAGTTTCTTCACTGCAGGTAGTGGAAATTAATGAGCACCTTACAAATGTGCCTTAAGTTTAATAAATAAACAGTGCAGAGTCAGATCAGAGGCCACATAATGTGGCATCTTTTCAGAGTATACACTGATTGGTTAAGAAAATGTGATCTTATAAATTGGCTGGTAAATAAATGGGACATTTGGCTAAGTGGTAGAGTTGTAGACTTTATATGGAGGAGTCCTGGCCCCGAGGTCATAAAACTTGAGTACATTGTCAAGCTCAAAATAAAGCTCAATGATTTGCTGCTTGCGGACATTTGTCCCCAAGCAGCCAATCATTGAACTTTATTTAGAGTTTGAGAATTAACTCGAGTTTTATAACCTCGGGGCCTGGTTTGAGACTCACTGGAGGCACTGTGATGTGTCCTTGAGCAAGATACTTTATCCTCAGCTTTAGTACTGGTTAAACCCAGGAAGACCGGGAAAATCTCACAACATGACTGAAAAACTGTTAACTGGGGTGTAGTATCAAGCATTAACACAAGCGAAATGATTTCCCAAGAATAACTGACTTTTCATGGAAACATGTGCTATCTGGAGGCCTGCGGCGGATTCAGCCTGACACCTTTTTTAACTTTTTATCTAGTCATCCGCATATTTCACGAGGGCCGTATGAATCTCCCTCGAGAAGTGGTGTCAGGTACCAGTATTTCTAAGGAAATCTATAGTCAATAGTGATTTTCAAGAATTGAGTGTGGGGGGTCTGGATCCGCTCATGGCCTGGTTACATAAATTGATACTTTCAGGTTCTTGTGTGGATGGAGACCAAAGTTACTCATGTAATTGTGATAGGCAGTATACTGGAACCTTCTGTGAGACCAAGCTTGATCCTTGTCATTCCAACCCTTGCAAGAATGGTGCCCTCTGCATACTGTCATCAGCTACACAACAGGGCTACCAATGCTATTGTAAACATTCCTTTTCAGGTAATGTCAGATTTCTAGCTTATCATTATATCAACTCAACTGAGCATGAATAGGGACTAAAATGCTGGAAAATGGAGACTTCTTGCTTTAAAGCTCTCGAATGTTGTGTTTATCATGCTCATAAATGTTAAAATGCCAACAAATGATGGTATTTTGACATTTATTAGCAGGATAAATTTTATGCTTGGTTGAATTTTAATAGCATGAGAGGGGTTTATAACCATGGGGCCTGCTGGTTTGGGTCTTTGCTGTAGGCACTTTCCATTTGCACACAGACTCAATTATTTCCAATGAATTTGAGACTATACTGTTGTTTACATTTTGTATGCTATTGCAGAACCTGTTATTCTCGGAAACAAATAGTTGTACTATGCACATATTTTTGATTCATTTATGTTTCTACTAGCATTTTAGATTTTAGTGCATATAGTGGCCACTAATGACAACAACATTTTGACGCTTTTACCATCATTTCCTGCCCACATCATTTTGGTGCTTTTACATCTTTTCCTTTTCCTGTTGTTAATAATGTTCACTGTCTGAAGAAGGAATATATCTGAAACATGTGGACCTCGACGCGAGAAAACCTGTCTTCGGGAGTTTGCGAACAACACAGGCGCAGACCAGCCTGCGCATTCACGCAGTCTGATCAGCGCCTTTGTTATTCGCTTTATGGAAAGCATCATATCTAAACTTGCTACAATAGAAAATTCAATTTTCTAGCTAGTCTTTGTAGCTGAGGATACTGGTTTGAATCTCACTTTGTCGGGAACCCCGACGACAGGTTTTCTCGCGACGAGGCCCATGTTACAGTAACTCAGCTGTCAGTGGTGATTTTTCCACACTTAAATCAACATATAATATTATTACATGTATGTTATAGCCCAGTGGGTAACGTGTCTGACTGCAGATACGTATCTGATTGCAGATCCAGGGGTCGCAAGTTCAATCCCAGCCCGGTCTTATACTTTCATGGAGATTGATCATGAAATAATTTCTACAGTCTTTCTCCTCCCTTCTGCTGATCAATTCAAGAAGGGTTGTTGTCAGTTACAAGCGTAAGTATGTGCACAAAGTACTGGTTAATCGCCTAGTCAAGCTTGCCCAGGAAAAAAGTGTGGTTAGGTGAACTGACCCACCCGGCATGACAATAACTGTTGACTCGGGAAACAGATTTAAACAAGTCTGGGACTTATTTCTTAATCCATTTCAAATGTAATGTTTTGTGTATATAAATTGTTTGTATCATGATGTATTTATATTTGAATAAAATACAGTTTACACTAACTGTTGACTGGGGCATTAAGCATCAAACCAAACCAAACTTTTCTCAAAGTTAATTAGTACTGTTTTTTTAGTTAATTAGGGGATAATGGTTGTGAACATCTGCCAGTTTGCCTTGTGTTTCCGAGAAGATTTTATGTAACATCAGCAAACAATGCAGAACCAGATCAGTTTCTGCAATCTGTGGCTTCTTATCAGGTTTTGCACTGTCTGCTCACAGAATGTACTTTAAATTTTAGATAAAATTGTAATTTTCTACCCAATTGGAAATGAATTCGGTCAGTTGCTAAGGGTGGGAAGTTCCATTAGGCATAAAAAGGGTTAAGAAAATTGCAACGGCTGTGAATAGTCAAAGTATGATAAGTTGCATGCATCTGTGGCCAACACAGAAATCTCACCAAAACGAGAAGAACTTTTCTTGAAGTTGTCTAAACTTTACAATGCTTCTTTCACCACAGTATCTCAACATCAAAAGTTGGATTCATAATGCCCAGTTGCAGATCCAGGGGTTGCCTTTTGATCCAGCCTGGTCCCATATTTTCGTGGAGATTGATCATGAAATAATTTCTACAGCCACTGTCCTCCTTCAGCTGGTTGAAGAAGAGTTGTTGTCACTTGCAAGCAAAAGTATGAGCACAAAGTACTGGTTAGCTGCTTAGTTAAGCTTGCCCAGGAATAAGTGTGGTTTGATGAACTGGTCGTCTCAACTTGACCATAGCTGTTGACTGGAATGTAAAACCTCAAACCAAACAAACACAAATTTCCTCATAAACTCTTTACCGAAATTGAACAAATGGCGCCCCTACGCTGATCAAAATGGCCACCAGAATAGATTTTTTCTAAACAACAGCTCCTGATGGACCACTGGCTCCAAGGTTATTAAACTTAAGTTCATTCTCAAACTCAAAATAAAGCGCAATGATTGGCCGCTTGCGGACACGTGTCCGCAAGCAGCCAATCATTGCGCTTTATTTTGAGTTGAGCCTGTACTCAAGTTTGATAACCTCTGGGCCTGGTCATGAATTGAAATACTTTGATGCAAATTTTCATATAATGATCTCTACTTAAATTGCACAAATGGTTCTGCTCAAGACTAGGATTTCTCTAAGTTTTGGGGTAGCCGGCAGACATTGTCATGAACCTGGCCAAATTCACTGCTTTATAGTATATTCTATGGACCAATTTATCAAAGTAGCTGGCACAGAAGGCAAAGTAGGTGGCTATTTTTGCTGACTGCCGCCTCTTAATGAAAACACTGCAAGACATTGAAGCCATTAGAGTTAAAAATAAAAGAAATCTTAAAATGGCATTTGCTGAATTTTTCACTCCAAAATAAAGTCTTACATACTGTTTTGTAGGTGACCACTGTGAAATCAAGAACAACTTTGCTTGTGGAAGCTCCCCATGTAGGAATGGTGGATTGTGTACTCCTTATAAGGAGACATTCAACTGTACTTGTCCAGTGACATATGTTGGCTCACAATGTGATATACCTGTCCCATGCGCCAGCTACCCCTGCTTAAATAAGGGTGTATGTTCTCCAACTGGGACAGAAAGATACACATGTGCTTGTCAGGCTGGATATACTGGAACTAACTGCCAAGAGAAGATCTTATGTTACACTAATCATTGCCAGAATAATGGAGAATGTACAATCAAGAATAATGAAGAAGTTTGTAGATGTTTGGAGAATTATTCTGGTGTATATTGCCAGGAATTTTCACTTTGTCATAAAACTACATGTAAAAATGGTGGTCAGTGTATTGTGCAGGCAGATGTGAGTTTTAAATGCTTGTGTAGTAATGGTTTTACTGGAGCAACATGTGAAATTGAAGTAGACAATCTGTGTTCATCTAACCCTTGCCAAAATAATGGTGTTTGTAAAGTGATGTCTGACACACTGCTTATGTGTGAGTGTAGCAGTGATTTTACAGGAGCAACTTGTGAAACAAGAGTCACTAGTCACTGCGCTAGCAGCCCTTGTAAGAATAGTGCTATATGTGAGAATACGCAGACTGGCTTTAAGTGTACTTGTGTCAACAACTTTACTGGTGTCACATGTGAAACTCAGATTGGACCAGAACGCTGTGATCTTTGTGTCAATAGCATACGCTGTATTGATGGCAGTAGTGTATTCTGTGAGTGTCTCAGAGGTTATACTGGGGCCTATTGTAATATTACTCTTCCATGTTTAACTAACCAGTGTCAGAATGGAGCATCTTGCTTAGATGAGACTTTGACAGATTATACATGCATTTGCAATAATAATACAACAGGACAGTTTTGTGAGAACATATTACCTTGCAGTTCAAATCCTTGTAAAAATGGGGCCTCATGTTTGGACGTTGAAGACCTGACATTCAGGTGTGTTTGTACATCTGAGTATACAGGCCTACTGTGTGACATGTATCTTCCTTGCTCCAGCTCACCATGTCTTAATGAAGGAGCCTGTACTGACTTGGTGGATTCATATCTCTGTACCTGTCCAAACTCTTACACAGGAGACAGATGTGAAACTTACAATCCCTGTGGCAGTTCACCATGCCTGAATGAAGGAACATGTACTGCTAATGCTGATAGTTCCTATAGGTGTGAATGTCCAGAGTATTTCACTGGCTTGAGGTGTGAAGTAAACAAGTTTCCCTGTAAAGACAACCCCTGTCTAAATGAAGGGTCTTGTTCAAATGTTGGTGATGGGGACTATGTTTGTTCGTGTAGGAATACATATGTTGGTGAAGACTGTGAGATAGAAGTACCTTGTGGAAGTAGTCCCTGTACCAATGGGGGAACCTGCTATAATATGCAATCTACTTATGCCTGTCAATGTACAGCTAATTATGCTGGCCGTAAGTATAGTAAAACCTGTGTAAAACAGCCACTCAATAGTAGACAAAATAAAGATCTTAATGACAAATGGTACCTAAATGCAGGTCGAAAGTATTGCAGAATGCTCCCTTTGGAGCATTCTGCAATACTTTTGACCTGCATTAAGCAATATATATTCATAGATCCAGGTAGATAGATTTTAACCCTTGTCATGCTAATTATTTTTATGTAGTACCATCCTCCCCAATCATCATCATCAACCTGTGAAGTTCCAGTTGTAAGCATGTAGTTTCAATTACAGGAAAACAGTGTGGATCCTGATCAGATGGCTTTCAAAATTGGCACAAGCCAGCTGATCTAGATCTACATTGTTTTCAAAAAGGGATAAATCTGGATTCAGCAGGACAAGGGTTAAGCAAAAATTGGAATTATTTTCTTTATTATGTTTTGGGTGCTCATTGAGATGGTTTTTGTGTAAAAGAGGTCTAGTGTTCATGCCTATTTGAACAAATTTAAAATTGCCATTACTCATTATTTTCTCATTATATTTTGTAATAAATGATTTGCATAGGTTAGTCTGATCTCCAGAAATACACAGTCAGCAAGAATATATCTCTTAATTGTACTCACTGGTTTGAAACAGTCACTCAAGATGAGTAGTCAATTTTTAAGCGTTTAAAAATCCTGTCTGAAACAAAATGTTCTGAATCTGATGAAGTTGTTCTCTTGGAACCTATAATAAATTGTACATAAATAATTAGAGAGTGTAATGTTAGAAGATAAAGCATTTCAGTTGGATATTTAGTTTTTGGAATCACTTGAACATCATATTTTAGGGTTTACAGTTTCTCTGGCAACACTAAATTGTATGCAAAATACAGTCAAACCTGTCTTAAGCAAGCGGTCAAGGGATAATCCAAAATCGCTTGCTTAAGACAGGTGGCTGCTTAATAGAGGTTCAGCTAATATGGCCATATGATTGAGGATACCCATATAATAAAGAGTTAGAAATTAAGAAGAATAAGGTCTACACTGGTGCAGTTATTGCATTTCTTCATAAAATATATAAATGAAAAAAAAACATATAACAAAATATGAAATAAAACAAAATCATGTCCATTCAGTCTAAAGATTCCCATGCATGTCAAGAGTTTGCCTTTAGAGATAACACTGCTCTAGAAGCTAAAACTTGATTTTGATGAGCAAATGCATGTTTAATGGCCATTATACTATTGAACATGAAGAGAATGCTGTTAGAATCGTAAATTTATTCAGGTGAAAAAGAATCCGAAAATGGTTTAAATTTTGTCACTCAAAAATAACTTTTTTTTTTCTCAAAAGCTATTGCTTCTTGACTTTGAGCAAACATAATTGCATCCTTGTGTAGTAAGCATGCCTCCAGCAAAGAGTATTACTTTGCATTTTGTTTTTCACACATTTACCGTTAAACATCTGTCACGGTATGAACAGCCACCAGTTTTTTTTTGCCACACCAGAATTTGGCAAAATCACATCATCTTTCTAGTGGTGCAAAAGACTCAAAACCACTAAAATACATAAATACAGACATAAGGCAGCAAAACATATATGATTATGACTAAAAAAATATATGCCATCATAATGGAAAAAATGGTCAAAGTTAAAAACCCCGCGGGGTTTTTCGAAAACCCCGCGCGGGGTTTTTCCCCCACATTTTCAAATGGGGGAAAAACCCCGCAGGGTTTTTTTCAAAAAAATAAATATTAAAATTTGTTCAAGAAACAAGTTTGTTTGATTGTATTTATTGCAGAAAATGATTGATATGGCTTAATTCAAAACTTTGATTTCCCCCGCGGGGTTTTTCTCCCATTTCAGATTGTGGGGGAAAAACCCCGCAGGGTTTTTTGAAAAATTCAAATTGACTTTTTTGAATTATTATTCATCACAATGCATAATAAAAGGTATATCAAAAACTTTCAGCATTATATTGTGCCTCTAGAGGAAAAAGAAAATTCCCCTGCAGGGTTTTTCCCCCGCGGGGTTTTTCCCCCACAAAACAAAATGGGAGAAAAACCCTGCGGGGTTTTTTATCCAAAAATAATATTTTTAGTTTTTAGCTCAAAGAAGCATTTTACACTCTGTGTTCAAAGTTGTGAGAGTTTTATATCAAAACAGAGAGATTTCAATTTCTCCCTTGGTGGGAAATCCTAAAATATACGTTACCAAAATGGCAATGTATCATTGTTAGACTGATGGCTGGGAATGTTTTGCTCCCCGCTAAAGAATTTTGCAGACACATCGTATCTTAAAAGAGCATTTCAAGCTGCGTAGAATAAAAGATGTTTGCATGTGTACGATTTGGTGTTTGCCTCTGACAGTCTGTTACATATGTTACCATATAAAATTCAGAAAATGAAAAGTTAAAAGGCTGTGCTACAGAAAGAAGGCATTAAACTAACGATTTAAATCACGCATATAGTCTGCCTGCTGGATACCTAAGCTGCAGATAAAAGTTTTAAAGCAAAATTACGGCATCCTAATGTGTTATGTGCGTTACTTACAAAAAACTACCCTTTAAAAACGGTAACTGTGACCAATAGCATTTAATTTTACAGCTGATTTGTGAATTTTTAAAATGCTTTTAATCTAGTTGTACTAACACACTTATTTGGCTTATAGAAAAAAACAAACAAAGTGTGTTTATCTATCTTAAATGCATTGCCTTATATAAGCAATTAAACAACACTACCCCAAGTTTTAAGGAGCCCAATTTGGTAGGTATTATTTACGTAAAAATTATATAAAATCTTCCATATTTTGATAGTCTTGCTCATATAATAAAGAATCATAGATTTTGCATGTTAAACAACAAGATAGGAGTACTTGTTACAGGTTGTGTTACAGGTTGTAACTTATGTTACCTAACATAATAAATTAGCAAGGCCATTGACTTGGTGTAAGAGATGATATTTCAAAGAGAAATGAATATTTTTCGCATGGTTTCTTATAAATCTCTGGGCTTTGGTGCTTTAATCTTAGGAAGGTATTCATTGCTCTATTATCAAGACCTTTTTTACAGATGTTATATATAAACTTTTTCAATATTTCCATATATGTATAATACTACGATATAGATAGAGGGGCGTGGAAAATAATAGTTTCTATTTTAACATGACAATTTAGTATTACTGTTAAATTGGTTAAATGTTTTAAAATATCTTAACTAATCCTTATCCAAGTCGTATACAATATCTATCATTATATCTGCTTGTGTGGCAAAATAATTGATCGTCTCATCTCATCACAACCAGTAGAGTAATCAGACAGAATTATAACTGTAGTCTAAGTAAGGGCCCTTTGGAATTCTGTAGACATACTTATATTCTATATCAAATATAATGTACACAGTGGTCAAGAATAAATCAAAGGATGAGAAGATCCAATTAAAATCAAGTTTAGCTCATTTATTGCCCATAATTAGACATTTAAAAAACATCAAACAAAACCATCATTGCAGACGACCTTAATAAAATAATAATAATAATAATAATAGTAATAATAATAATAATAATAAAAATAATGATAATAATAATATTCTTTATTTCCTCCACATGTGAAGAGCATACAAATAAAGCACAATTACAAAAGCAAGATAGAAACATTGAACATATATACATCATATACATTATTGGTTTGGTTTTAATATTTTAAAACCTGTTTGTTTATATATCGATATTCAGATTTGAATCATTTCATTCAAAATCAGGTCACCAACATCCATGCTGTATATGACAATAGACCACGTCAACACTGATGAAGTATTATTGTAATGGCATTCACCTATTTTTTTCTTATTATTAATCTATATAATAAAAATAAACTTGACCAAACAAAGAAATCATGATCACCATGCGTGACATTTGGACTTCGAATCTTGAAAGGTAATTTAATAGCCATTTCTTTTATCGGGACCTACAAATCACTTCGAAAAATTGAATTTTTCGGATAATCGAAATTCGAATAATAGGTAGTTTTATTGCAATAGATAATAGAGAAAAAAGTCAGGACTGTCCGTAGTCTTCGAATAACCAAGTAGTTTCGGATAATTGAAAATTTGGCTGGAAGGTTAAAAAAATAAATGTTTTTTACCACTCCCCACTTGTGAGAAAGGCGACCTTTCAACAAAGTAGGTTGAATTCAGCCCAGCATGTTTGGATTAGCATAAAAGAAGAATGGGCAGACACTTTTGTCCCCATTATAGGGCGCCTCTGAGTGGGGTACCCAAAAATAAGCTCTTGTATACACGATTTGTTTAAGTTGTGCACAAATTTGGTTGAGTTCTACCCAGCAATTCAGAAAGAGACTGCAATTTAGCCAGAAAATGCACACTCTCTGAGGCCCATGCAAAGGGGATCCAAAAAGCAAAAACAGTAATGCTCCTGCTCACCCACTTGTGCAAGTAAGTCACCAAACAAATTCGGTTGGATTCAGTATGACCGTTTGCGCAGTCGGTAACGTGTCTGGCAACAGATGTGAGTCTGAATCCAGGGGTCGCGAGATTGAATCCCAACCCGGTCCCGTACTTTCGTGGAGATTGATCATGAAATAATTTCTACGGTCATTCTCCTGCCTTCCGCTGAATCATTCAAGAAGGGTTGTTGTCAGTTACAAGTGAAAGTATGTGCACGAAGTACTGGTTAACTGATTGTTAAAGCTTGCCCAGGAAAAAGTGTGGTTAGGTGAACTAACTGTCCCGCCATGACCATAGCTGTTGACTTGGGAAGTAAAGCAACAAAACAAACAAACCGTTTGCAAGGTGAAAGTATTGCAGGCAAATGGGCAGACAGAAGGACACTTTTGACCTACATCCCACATCATTGGGGTATTGGAATTTTGCTGTTGCATACACCAGTTGCATACACCAGTTGCTCAACAAATTTGGTTGGATAATCCGTCCAGTTGTTTAGAAGATAGCATAACAAACAAAAACCTGATATACAGACGAAGGCAATCGCAATATCTCCAACACCTTTTAAAAAGAGAATGGATAAAAAAATCAAATAAAAAAAGCCCCAATGATCAGCCTGATTATCCTGTAAATTCAGTAATTAACCTGCTTACATGTACCACACTAACTAAGTGTTGTACTGCCATAAGTGCTGCTGTAAATAATAATGATGATGGTAAAATTGTATAACCATAATGAACACAATTCAGTATTAAGCGTCTTTCATCAGCATTTAAAGAAAGAAACATCTAAAAATGGCTTTGTTTCTGAGAAACTAAATTATATGATGAAAAGTCTCATGCAAGTATAATTTATAAGCATAGAAGTATGTTCTATTTACTCACATTGTCTGTTGTAGGATTTATTTTGTGCAGTTTATGCAGTATATATCCAAAATTAACACAGGATTTATCAAATAGTTAGAGCCTTGCAAACCATGAGGTTTATTTGAATCTTTTTCTGGTTTCCTGCAAGATTAAAGAATTTCAGCTTGAGTCATTGAAATGAGAGAACCAGGTTAACACAGTTATATCATATTTCAAGGTCAGACTGAGTTCAGAATATAATGGTCCTATGCAAATCTAGGTTGGGATTATTTGGTATTAAATGGAACCAAATTATTTACTAGCAGTACCAAAAGATTCCATTTAATCCCAAATTATATGGATGTGTTGAATTGATGAAGTCCCAGAAAATCTTAATAATCCCATTTAAAGTACCTACTGGGACTTTCTGGGATTAAATGGAATATTTATCCCAGAAAGTAACATAAAATCCCACTTCTATTTTAAGCAGAATTGTTTGAGACTTTCTGGGATTTTCCAGTTCCAGATAGTGACAGAAAATACCAATTGTTCCAACTTTTGGGATTTAATGGAATTCCATTAAATACCATGTAAAGTGAAGTACCACAAAATCCCAGGAAGTTCTATTCAAGCAGAATTGGAACTGGACTGAGACTTTCTAGAACATTCTAGAATATACCAATTATTTGGGATTATAACATTCTTCTAGGCCCTGATCTGGGTCCTTACTGTTTGCAAAGGTTATCAACAGATGACAAAAGTCTTTGGTAACAGAACAGAACATATCTTTATTGACATAAAACTCAGGCCACTCATAGATAGCGTAAATGCATAAGATACAAAAACAAAGCATATACATGATATACATAAAATACATGAGTACAAAGAGCATGAAAAAGGTGAAAATTAAAATGCGAGCAAAATCAATCCTGAAAGAGCCTTCTATAACTTACAGTAGGCAACATAAACGACTGTTGTTGCTTCATTAAGAAACAAAATAAGGCTTCACATTATTGATTATAGACAATTCGCATGATTTGACATATCATGTGAACTGTCTATAATCAGGTTATTCCCATGAAATATTAAGCCAAGACATAGTAAGAAGTATATTATCGTACTGATTGACTCTTTTAGGGTTAGGCTGCACATGAAAATTTATTCATTATAATTTCTACAAAACTTGATAACTTTACAAGCTTCCTGGTATTTGCTGAAGAAAATAGTTCTTTGAATTTTATAATGTTAGGACTTTTGTAAAAATATGATCTTTAATATTTCTTTCTGTCAGATATAAAGTGATCACAAGCAAAAAGATAGTGAAATTCGTCACCGATATCATATTTGCTACATAATATGCATTTTCTGTCTTCTAAAGGTGTGTTTTCCCAGCGACCAGTTTCAACCGGAAGCCGATGATTACTTAACCTAAACTTTAACAATGAAGAACAGTGTTTCCTATTTAATTTGATTAGGTAATTTTCAAAATTTAAATCTTGCTTGAAAAGAGTATAATTCTTTCCTTTAGAGGATGAAGTTACTTTGTTATGCCACTCCTGAACATAAAGGTCTGATAGAGTTTTAGAGATTTGATTTTTGATTGATTTTGGGTTTTCAATGACTTCCTTGTTTAAAAGATCGGGACACCCAACAGATATTAGAATTTGTTTAATAAAATGGATCCATTTATGTTGATGGATGCCAACATCATATTCTCCTAGTAGAAGTAAGTATAACCATTTTGATAGTTTTGTTTGTTTACCATTCACAATATACATCCAAAAGCTAATAATACGGGTTTTTATTCTAATGTCTACTGCCTTGCAACCTAGTTAACAAGGATAGTTAAAATGATATAATTCAAAATAACATAAGTTATCAAGCAGGATACAAAATGACAATCTAGCATAAAGCACATTTCTTTATTCGCTTAATATTTTCGAGTTATGAATTATAACAATACAATAGAACCAGAAAGATCTTTATCTATAAACTTTTTTGTCGTCTGCTGACTTTTTTTTTTAAATTACTTTTTTCAATAAATTCTTTCAGGAACGCACTATTAGAGTGTCAATCCTTTTGGATCAAGATCAGGATCGACATTCTTCTCGTTCCAGATCTGGGTCCTTACTGTTTGCAAAGGTTATCAGCAGATGACAAAAGTCTTTGCTAACAAGGATAGTTAAAGTGATATAAGTTATCAAGCAGGATACAAAATGACAATCTTGCATGAAGCACATTTCTTTATTCGCTTAATATTAGAGTAATGAATTATAACTTAAGTTGTTATGTGAATTGCATGATGTTCACTATTAATGCACTCTATGTCTAAACTTAGTAAACATAATGTGCACTAGGGTGTAAGGTTTTTGTTTTTACACACCTGAAGGTGCCGTCTATATCTGCTCCCAAAATGATACTCCCACAATATATACTCCCAAGCAAAAATCCTAAACTATTCATTTTAAGTACATGTTTGTAGTTTGTATATATCTTTTTAGTGAATATTTTGTTCATTTCTCTTCTATCGATTTATTATTTTACCTATCACAATTCTTGCACCTTACAGTGTGGATCCTGATCAGCTGGCCTCTCAGAAGCTAGCTGATCTGGATCTACACTCATAGGAAATAGTCATAATCAGGCAGTATCCTAAATTTCTTCTGTGTTTTTGTCGAATTTTTTGTGCATATAATTCGGAGAAAATTAACAAAAATAAAAATTAAAGAAATATGATGACCTGTAAATAATGTAAAATGGCCCATACCATGTTGTACCTGGGTATAACTTGTTTTGAAAACAGTATAGATCTGAATCAGCTGGCCTGAAACCAGCTGATCAGGATACATATTGTTTTCTACTTTGGTTATAAATGCATACTACTAAGTGGAACCCTGCAAGTTGGTTAGATATACACTGCTGAAGTTTCTCTTTGCCTACAATTGTTGTCTGCTGATAACCTTTGCAAACAGTTTTAGAACCAGATCAGCACCGACAAAATGTCAGACCTGATCTGAATCCAAACTGTTTGACTCTCTGATAGTGATAATGAAGGAACTATATAGTAAATTAATTTAGAAAAGACAGCAGATGACAAAATACCTAAATAATTTCCAACAAGCAGAGTAAAATCATCTTCACCAGAGAAGGTTTCGTCGTATCTACCTTTCGACAAACCCTTCACCTCACGACCCTCAAAATTTATTATTAGCGTAGACTATTCGACCAATGAAAACGCCAGGAAGGATTTTTTCGATAATCCCTTCCTGCCAATCAGATTAAACGTAGCAGTTTATCGGCATCTTATATACACCGCCGGTTAAGTTTCCATAGGTCCAGATAAGCAAAGATTTTGGTCGTAAAAAATTATTTATTTTTCTTCCTTCCTTCAGTTAAAAATTATGTTATGGGTGCTCAAAATAACCATCTTAATGTGACAATTCTTTTGAGCACATTAAACGTATATTTTAGTTGTTAAATAAGAAAACTGAATGAAAATTAATTATGCCGTCTTATCTGGAGGCCTGGTGTTTATCGATTTTTTGTACCGCTTTATGATTGATCATATTAATTGTTACTATTTTCGTCTTATGACGTACTCAATCGGAAGAAAGTATCATTGTGAGGCCAAGGGTTAAGATAGCGAATCGCAACCCTTGGTATGACAAGATGAGTAAAATAGAAATGGATGCTTGTCGAGACAAATAGGGTTACTATGTTATTATAAATGCACTTGCATAAATATCAAATTAACCTTTGTCCTGCTGAACCTAGATATATCCCGTTTTTGGAAACAACTGATCATCAAACCTTTGTCATCTGCTGATAACATTCATGAACAGTTTGGAGTCAGATCAGGACCAACAGTATGTTTGGTCCTGATCTGGATCCATACAATTTGACACCTTGATTTTTTTCCTGAAATTTCTTGAAAATATTTATTTTGAAAGGAGTCAGCAGACGACAACAAAATCACTAAGTATGTCGCATGTAAAGATTTATATAAAAATTCAATGCAGTCTGATCAGGGACTATTTTTTTTGTTCTTTGAACAAAATAATTTATTCACTAAAAGGTAATTCCAGAAGACTATCTTAAAGGACCTTAATGATTTCACTCTTTCCTTATTAGCTGCTTCTCATCTGTATCTACACTGTTTGCTAAAGCTTGTATGTGATTGACAGTGTAAAACTGAAATTTCGGTGTTTATTGGGATTAAGACACCAGGTAATAGCCTCGCCATGTGGTCAGAAGCCTGCTATTTGTTGCCAGGGTAACAAGAACACTTCAATTTAGATGAACAAATCCAAATGTTTTGAGGTCTGCTGACCATTAAAACCAAAAAGATCTTTTTTAACTAGTTGAATACTTTTAATGTCTTTTGCAAAAATCCTTTCAGGAACTCAATTAGAATGTCAAACATTTTGGATGCAGACCAGGAATGACTTTCAATTGGTTCTGATCTTGGTCCTAACTGTTTGCAAGGTTATCAGCAGACGACATTGTCTGTCTGATAAAATGTTATACACAGTAACAAGGGTCTTTCTACACATTTCTGTACAGTGACATAGGTCACAGTTCTACAATATAAAATGCAAGTTGTACCTTAAATTCAAATACAATACAATAGAACCAGAAAGATCTTTTTTCTATAAACTTTTTGTCGTCTGCTGACTTTTTTTTAAAATAACTTTTTTCAATAAATTCTTTCAAAAACACACTATTAGAGTGTCAGTCGGTTTGGATCAAGATAAGGATCAACATTCTTCTCGGCCCTGATCTGGGTCCTTACTGTTTGCAAAGGTTATCAGCAGATGACAAAAGTCTTTGTTAACAGAACAGAACAGATTTTATTGTCATAAAACTCAGACCACTCATAGATAGCGTAAATGCATAAGATACAAAAACAAAGCATATACATGATATACATAAAATACATGAGTACAAAGAGCATGAAAAAGGTGAAAGTTAAAATGCGAGCAAAATCAACCCTGAAAGAGCCTTCTATAACTTACAGTAGGCAACATAATTGACTGTTGTTGCTTCATTAGGAAACAAAATAAGGCTTCACATTATTGATTATAGACAATTCGCATGATTTGACATATCATGTGAGTTGTCTATAATCAGGTTATTCCCATGAAATATTAAGCCAAGACATAGTAAGAAGTATATCATCGTAATGATTGACTCTTTTAGGGTTAGGCTGCACATGAACATTTATTCATTATAATTTCTACAAATCTTGAAAACTTTACAAGCTTCCTGGTATTTGCTGAAGAAAATAGTTCTTTGAATTTTATAATGTTAGGCTTTTTGTAAAAATATGATCTTAAATATTTCTTTCTGTCAGATATAAAGTGATCAACAACAAAAAGATAGTGAAATTCGTCACCGATATCATGTTTGCTACATAATGTGCATTTTTCTGTCTTCTAAAGGTGTGTTTTCCCAGCAACCAGTTTCAACCGGAAGCCAATGATTACTTTACCTAAACTTTAACAATGAAGAACAATGTTTCCTATTTAATTTGATTAGGTAATTTTCAAAATTTAAATCTTGCTTGAAAAGAGTATAATTCTTTCCTTTAGAGGATGAAGTTGCTTTGTTATGCCACTCCTGAACATAAAGGTCTGATAGAGTTTTAGAGATTTGATTTTTTGATTGATTTTGGGTTTTCAATGACTTCCTTGTTTAAAAGATCAGGACGCTCTACAGATATTAGAATATGTTTAATAAAATGGATCCATTTATGTTGATGGATGCCACCATCATATTCTCCTAGTAGAAGAAGGTATAACCATTTTGATAGTTTTGTTTGTTTACCATTCACAATATTCATCCAAAAGCTAATAATACGGGTTTTTATTCTAATGTCTACTGCCTTGCAACCTAGTTAACAAGGATAGTTAAAATGATATAATTCAAAATAACATAAGTTATCAAGCAGGATACAAAATGACAATCTAGCATGAAGCACATTTCTTTATTCGCTTAATATTTTCGAGTTATGAATTATAACAATACAATAGAACCAGAATGATCTTTATCTATAAACTTTTTTGTCGTCTGCTGACTTTTTTTTTTAAATTACTTTTTTCAATAAATTCTCAGGAATGCACTATTAGAGTGTCAATCCTTTTGGATCAAGATCAGGATCGACATTCTTCTCGTTCCAGATCTAGGTCCTTACTGTTTGCAAAGGTTATCAGCAGATGACAAAAGTCTTTGCTAACAAGGATAGTTAAAGTGATATAAGTTATCAAGCAGGATACAAAATGACAATCTTGCATGAAGCACATTTCTTTATTCGCTTAATATTCGAGTAATGAATTATAACTTAAGTTGTTATGTGAATTGCATGATGTTCACTATTAATGCACTCTATGTCTAAACTTAGTAAACATAATGTGCACTAGGGTGTAAGGTTTTTGTTTTTACACACCTGAAGGTGCCGTCTATGTCAGCTCCCAAAATGATACTCCCACAATATATACTCCCAAGCAAAAATCCTTTTAAAATGCCTAACTATTCATTTTACGTACATGTTTGTAGTTTGTATATATCTTTTGAGTGAATATTTTGTTCAATCTCTTCTATCCATTTATTATTTTACCTATCACAATTCTTGCACCTTACATTGTGGATCCTGATCAGCTGGCCTCTCAGAAGCTAGCTGATCTGGATCTACACTCATAGGAAATAGTCATAATCAGGCAGTATCCTAAATTTCTTCTGTGTTTTTGTCGAATTTTATGTGCATAAAATTAGGAGAAAATTAACAAAAATAAAAATTAAAGAAATATGATGACCTGTAAATAATGTAAAATGGCCAATACCATGCTGTACCTGGGTATAACTTGTTTTGAAAACAGTATAGATCTGAATCAGCTGGCCTGAAACCAGCTGATCAGGATACATATTGTTTTCTACTTTGGTTATAAATGCATACTACTAAGTGGAACCCTGCAAGTTGGTTAGATATACACTGCTGAAGTTTCTCTTTGCCTACAATTGTTGTCTGCTGATAACCTTTGCAAACAGTTTTAGAACCAGATCAGCACCGACAAAATGTCAGACCTGATCTGAATCCAAACTGTTTGACTCTCTGATAGTGATAATGATGGAACTATATAGTAAATTAATGTAGAAAAGACAGCAGATGACAAAATACCTAAATAATTTCCAACAAGCAGAGTAAAATAGAAATGGATGCTTGTCGAGACAAATAGGGTTACTATGTTATAATAAATGCACTTGCATAAATATCAAATTAACCTTTGTCCTGCTGAACCTAGATATATCCCGTTTTTGGAAACAACTGATCATCAAACTTTTGTCATCTGCTGATAACATTCATGAACAGTTTGGAGTCAGATCAGGACCAACAGTATGTTTGGTCCTGATCTGGATCCATACAATTTGACACCTTGATTTTTTTCCTGAAATTTCTTGAAAATATTTATTTTGAAAGGAGTCAGCAGACGACAACAGAATCACTTAGTATGTCGCATGTAAAGATTTATATAAAAAATTCAATGCAGTCTGATCAGGGACTATGTTTTTTTTTCTTTGAACAAAATAATTTATTCACTAAAAGGTAATTCCAGAAGACTATCTTATTTAACTCTTTCCTTATTAGCTGCTTCTCATCTGTATCTACACTGTTTGCTAAAGCTGGTATGTGATTGACAGTGTAAAACTGAAATTTCGGTGTTTATTGGGATAAGTCACCAGGTAATAGCCTCACCATGTGGTCAGAAGCCTGCTATTTGTTGCCAGGGTAACAAGAACACTTCAATTTAGATGAACAAATCCAGTCATGCCCACATTCATGTTTTGAGGTCTGCTGACCATTAAAACCAAAAAGATCTTTTTTAACTAGTTGAATACATTTTTATGTCTTTTGCAAAAATTCTTTCAGGAACTCAATTAGAATGTCAAGCATTTTGGATGCAGACCAGGAATGACTTTCAATTGGTTCTGATCTTGGTCCTAACTGTTTGCAAGGTTATCAGCAGACGACATTGTCTGTCTGATAAAATGTTATACACAGTAACAAGGGTCTTTCTACACATTTCTGTACAGTGACATAGGTCACTGTTCTACAATATAAAATGCAAGTTGTACCTTAAATTCAAATACAATACAATAGAACCAGAAAGATCTTTTTTCTATAAACTTTTTGTCGTCTGCTGACTTTTTTTTTAAAATAACTTTTTTCAATAAATTCTTTCAGGAATACACTATTAGAGTGTCAGTCGGTTTGGATCAAGATAAGAATCAACATTCTTCTCGGCCCTGATCTGGGTCCTTACTGTTTGCAAAGGTTATCAGCAGATGACAAAAGTCTTTGTTAACAGAACAGAACATATCTTTATTGACATAAAACTCAGGCCACTCATAGATAGCGTAAGAGCATAAGATATAAAAACAAAGCATATACATGATATACATAAAATACAGTGTACAAAGAGCATGAAAAAGGTGAAAATTAAAATGCGAGCAAAATCAACCCTGAAAGAGCCTTCTATAACTAACAGTAGGCAACATAATCGACTGTTGTTGCTTCATTCAGAAACAAAATAAGGCTTCACATTATTAATTATAGACAATTCGCATGATATGACATATCATGTGAGTTGTCTATAATCAGGCAATTCCCATGAAATATTAAGCCAAGACATAGTAAGAAGTATATTATCGTACTGATTGACTCTTTTAGGGTTAGGCTGCACATGAAAATTTATTCATTATAATTTCTACAAAACTTGATAACTTTACAAGCTTCCTGGTATTTGCTGAAGAAAATAGACTTTCGAATTTTATAATGTTAGGACTTTTGTATAAATATAAACTTAAATATTTCTTTCTGTCAGATATAAAGTGATCACAAACAAAAAGATAGTGAAATTCGTACCCGATATCATGTTTGCTACATAATGTGCATTTTCTGTCTTCTAAAGGTGTGTTTTCCCAGCAACCAGTTTCAACCAGAAGCCGATGATTACTTAACCTTAACTTTAACAATGAAGAACAGTGTTTCCTATTTAATTTGATTAGGTAATTTTCAAAATTTAAATCTTGCTTGAAAAGAGTATAATTCTTTCCTTTAGAGGATGAAGTTACTTTGTTATGCCACTCCTGAACATAAAGGTCTGATAGAGTTTTAGAGATTTGATTTTTGATTGATTTTGGGTTTTCAATGACTTCCTTGTTTTAAAGAGCTGGACACCCAACAGATATTAGAATTTGTTTAATAAAATGGATCCATTTATGTTGATGGATGCCAACATCATATTCTCCTAGTAGAAGTAAGTATAACCATTTTGATAGTTTTGTTTGTTTACCATTCACAATATTCATCCAAAAGCTAATAATACGGGTTTTTATTCTAATGTCTACTGCCTTGCAACCTAGTTAACAAGGATAGTTAAAATGATGTAATTCAAAATAACATAAGTTATCAAGCAGGATACAAAATGACAATCTAGCATGAAGCACATTTCTTTATTCGCTTAATATTTTCGCGGTATGTATTATAACAATACAATAGAATTAGAAAGATCTTTTTCTTTAAACTTTTTTGTCGTCTGCTGACTTTTTTTTTGTAAAAATTACTTTTTTCAATAAATTCTTTCAGGAACACACTATTAAAGTGTCAATCCTTTTGGATCAAGATCAGGATCGACATTCTTCTCGTTCCAGATCTGGGTCCTTACTGTTTGCAAAGGTTATCAGCAGATGACAAAAGTCTTTGCTAACAAGGATAGTTAAAGTGATATAAGTTATCAAGCAGGATACAAAATGACAATCTTGCATGAAGCACATTTCTTTATTAGCTTAATATTCGAGTAATGAATCATAACTAAAGTTATTATGTGAATTGCATGATGTTCACTATTAATGCACTCTATGTCTAAACTTAGTAAACATAATGTGCACTAGGGTGTAAGGTTTTTGTTTTTACACACCTGAAGGTGCCGTCTATGTCTGCTCCCAAAATGATACTCCCACAATATCTACTTCCAAGCAAAAATCCTTTTAAAATGCTAAACTATTCATTTTACGTACATGTTTGTAGTTTGTATATATATTTTTAGTGAATATTTTGTTCATTTCTCTTCTATCGATTTATTATTTTACCTATCACAATTCTTGCACCTTACAGTGTGGATCCTGATCAGCTGGCCTCTCAGAAGCTAGCTGATCTGGATCTACACTCATAGGAAATAGTCATAATCAGGCAGTATCCTAAATTTCTTCTGATATGTTTTTGTCGAATTTTATGCGCATAAAATTACAGAAATATGATGACCTGTAAATAATGTAAAATGGCCCATACCATGCTGTACCTGGGTTTAACTTGTTTTGAAAACAGTATAGATCTGAATCAGCTGGCCTGAAACCAGCTGATCAGGATACATATTGTTTTCTACTCTGCTTGTAAATGCATACTGCCAAGTGGAACCCTGCAAGTTGGTTAGATATACACTGCTGAAGTTTCTCTTTGCCTGCAATTGTTGTCTGCTGATAACCTTTGCAAACAGTTTTAGAACCAGATCAGCACCGACAAAATGCCAGACCTGATCTGAATCCAAACTGTTTGACTCTCTGATAGTGATAATGAAGGAACTATATAGTAAATTAATTTAGAAAAGACAGCAGATGACAAAATACCTAAATAATTTCCAACAAACAGAGTAAAATAGAAATGGATGCTTGTCGAGATAAATAGGGTTACTATGTTATAATAAATGCACTTGCATAAATATCAAATTAACCTTTGTCCTGCTGAACCTAGATATCCTGTTTTTGGAAACAACTGATCAGCTGATCAGGATCCACAGTTTTGCATTCAGTTTACGGTCTTGCCAAAATTTAGCTATAATTGCTCAGCAGTACAGGGTTAAACAATTTAAATTTGATAGTTTGTGTAGAATTGTTGTTTTTTTTGTGTGTGTACATATTCTTTATTTTGAGGGCCTCATGGAAGATAAGTTGTACCACTAAATGTTGTCACCCTCTTTAAATAAAGACTTTACTTACTTACTTGCTTACTTACCAATATACTCCTGAAAGACCTATTCCATCATTACAATTGATTTCTCTAATTTTTTTTTTTTGATTTGATTTGATTCTTTACGCCCCAGTCAATAATTTTTCAGTTATGGCGGGATGGGTCTACCTGGATTGCACCAGTACAAATGCAAGGATTAAAGTGTCCAAATTAAATGATAGTGCTTCAATCATAACCCTTGATTGAAGTAACTCTAATGAATTTTTCAGGAATACCAGACTGTCAAACCATTTTGGATCCAGATCAGACCCAGCAAAGTCATTTTGATGTTCCTGATCTGGTTACAACCAGTTTACAAACTGTTACTAGCAGATAGAGGGTTAACATGATGACCATTGTCATAATTTTCTCTTATGAATTTTCAGGAATACCATCAGAGTGGCACACAGTTTGGATTCTGATCAGGCCTACCGTTTTGACAGTCTTTATCCAGATCCAAACTGTTTTCAAATTGTCCCTAACAGGTAAAAAGGTTAATACGATGCATACTGGGGATCAGAGATTGCTGAAACGGGCATGGACATCCGCCCGGTCTTGCAAGTTGCCATAGTAGACATCATGGGAATAGACATTTTGGCACAGTAGACATTTCAGGAACAAACATTTTGGGGGACATAATAGCACTAACCCATTTAATACATACTTCCACAAAGAATGGCTTGTAAATTTTCAATAATTCCTCCCCAGTCACAAATTGAATTTCCAATTGAATGCATCCATCTCCAGTTGGGATTATAATTACACTCAAATATTAAAAGTATGTAATGTTAGGAAACAGTGCAGAACCTGATCAGAGGTCACATTATGTCATATCTGATCTGGTTATGTACTGTTTGCCAATGTCCCATAAAAAGATGGATAAACCCTTGTCCTGCTGAAACCGGATATGTCATCTTTAGAAAAGAGAGTAAATCCAGAATCAGCAGGCTAAATCTAGTGAACACATCTGTGGACATGAGATCTAGATCTGACTGCTTTCTAATTGCTAATACACTTTAGGTATCCAGTTGAATGTGCTTAAAAATCATATCAAAAAACAATTTTCTTGATGCTCAAAAGAGCCGTCTCAATGAGACGGTTCTTTTGAGCACCCAAAACAAATGTTCAAATGATTGAAAAATTGCATATGTTCTCACAATTTTGTCAATAAAAGTTCACTTATCTGGACTTATGTTAGACCAAACTCCATGTACATAGAAACCCATCTATTTCAATATTTAAAAGTTATACAGCTTAAAATTATGCATTTTATTAAAACGGATGACATTTGATTATTTCTTCAGTCTTTTCTATTTAACCCTTAAAGCACCAATCACGACTGCAGCAGATGACAAATATGGCGACAACTTTCCTAATTTTTGAAAAAATAAGGTATGATATTTCATGAGAATCGTCTGCCAGCAGACTATTCTCATGAAACGTCGTGCCTTATTTGTTTTTTTATTCTTTGAAAAAGCAGCAAAATTTGCAATTGTCGTCTGCTGCAAATTGTATGTGGCACTTTATGAGTTAACTTTTTGCCTATTATTGTTGTCTGCTGATTACCTCTGCAAAATCTAGAGGCGGCCACTGGCCCCCTTTAAGTGGCCCCCTTTTGTATCAAATGGCCCCTTGCTAAAGGTAGAGTTGGCCATCATCAACATCATGCAAATGGGCAAATATTAGACAGTGTTTTTCCATCTGAAATCACATGAAAATGACCACTGAAAATTTAATGGATTTAACACTGAAGTCGGTCCTAATCTGGATCCAAAGTGTTTGATTATGGATGATTCGTTTCTTCAACCAGTCAATAATTTTTCAGTCATGTCGGGATGGGTCTTCTGTGTTGAACCAGTACCAATCAGTCTCAGGTTAAAGTGTCTTGTACCACTCCTGATTTCCTGCTGACATTGAAGCTGCCCATCACTGGCCATCATTCGACAAGCCAATCAGTTTGTCAGAACTTGTTCCTTATTTATCACATCCAGAAATCATGGGTTAGGGATTCAATATTGGAATAGAGTCCTAATGGCCAAGAAAGATGTTATATGTTCAACTCTTGCTGAGACCATACTGAGTAGTTAAAATTTGGCTCAGTGAGTAACAAATCTGTACTCTTATCAAACATTAAAATGAAAGAGGTATAATTCCCTTGAATCACATCAGATATTGCTGTAAGTTGGTGACTGTGGTCAATGGACTCCTTAGAACTGGACTTTCTCTGAGACCAAACTATCTTATCTGTGAGATGCTGTTCACCCTGAAAAAATTATTGCACAAACCAATATGACATATTGTTATATAACTGGAGAGAATCCCATCTCCTGATTCGGTGCCATGATTAAACGAAATCAACAGATATCACCGAAATCACCAGAAAATCACCGAAATCACGAGATAAAAGTAAGAAATCACCTTTTTATAGTTTACTTAATGCAAAAATATGATAAGAATTAGTATAATATGCTTATTTCTAGTCTGTTTTTAAAAATATGTTGATAAAAAAAACACTTTCAAACTGCTATAATGTGTTGCTATATTTTTTATTGAAATATTTATTTGCTGGCACATTAAAATATAAGCCTTTTGTAAACACATCAATTATTCTTCTATCATTTATATCATATAAAGGCATAAAATTAACATTAAAATGGATATTTCCTTTTTTTCTGGTGATTTCGGAATACCTTGAATTGGAAATTGAAATGTACATTTTTTTTCATATTTTAATCAAAGTAGAAATAAGCTTATTATTCAAGTTGTTATCCAGCTGATCAGGATGCATATTGTTTTCTACTCTGCTTGTTAATGCATACTATTAAGTGGAACCCTGCAAGTTGGTTAGATATACACTGCTGAAGTTACTCTTTGCCTGAAATTGTTGTCTGCTGATAACCTTTGCAAACAGTTTAAGAACCAGATCAGGACTGACAAAATGTCAGACCTGATCTGGGTCCAAACTGTATGACTCTCTGATGGTGATCATGAAGGAACTATATAGTAAATTCATTTAGAAAAGACAGCAGATGACAAAATACCTACACATTTGCCTGGTCCTGAAGTCAGCTGATCAGGATATATATTGTTTTCTACTCTGCTTGTAAATGCATACAAATAAGTGGTATAATGCCTTCAATGTTGGCTCCCGGTACCGTTAGTTTAACAGGTAACAGGGTCCAGGGCGACAACGGTAAACATTGCACTTACTGTGCCCTGCAAGTTGGTTTGATATACACTGCTGAAGTTACTCTTTGCCTGCAATTGTTGTCTGCTGATAACCTTTGCAAACAGTTTTAGAGCCAGATCAGGACCGACAAAATGTCAGACCTGATCTGGGTCCAAACTGTATGACTCTCTGATGGTGATCATTAAGGAACTATATAGTAAATTCATTTAGAAAAGACAGCAGATGACAAAATACCTAAACATTTGCCTGGTCCTGAAGTCAGCTGATCAGGATGTATATTGTTTTCTACTCTGCTTGTAAATGCATACAAATAAGTGGTATAATGCCTTCAATGTTTGCTCCGGTACCGTTAGTTTAACAGATAACAGGGCCCAGGGCGACGGCGGTAAACATTGCGCTTACCGTACCCTGCAAGTTGGTTAGATATACACTGCTAATGTTACTCTTTGCCTGCAATTGTTGTCTGCTGATAACCTTTGCAAACAGTTTAAGCCAGATCAGGACCGACAAAATGTCAGACCTGATCTGGATCCAAACTGTTTGACTCTGATGGTGATCTATATGGTAATCTATATAGTAAATTAATTTAGAAAAGACAGCAGATGACAAAATACCTAAACATTTACCTGGTCCTGAAGCCAGCTGATCAGGATGTATATTGTTTTCTACTTTGCTTGCAAAGGCAAACAAATAAGTGGTACCCTGCAAGTTGGTTAAATAATTTAACACTGCTGAAGTTACTCTGCCTGCAATTGTTGTCTGCTGATAACCTTTGCAAACAGTTTTGGAACCAAATCAGGACCAACAAAATATTGGGCCAGATCTAAATCCAAACTGTTTGACTCTCTGAGAACTATATAGTAAATTAATTTTAAAAAAATACAGCAGATGACAAAAATATCAAAAAATTTCCAGCAAGCAGAGTAAAATAGAAACGGATGCTTGTCAAGATAAATAGGGTTACTATATTATAATAAATGCACTTGTGTAAATATCAAATTAACCCTTGTCCTGCTGAACCTAGATATATCCTGTTTTTGGAAACACTAACAGTGTGGAAACTGATCAGCTGATCGGGATCCACAGTTTTGCATTCAGTTTACGGTCTTGCCAAAATTTAGCTATATTTGCTCAGAAGTACAGGGTTAAACAATTTAATTTGATAGTTTGTGTAGAATTGTTTTTTTGTTTTTGTTTTTTTTTGTTGTTTTTTTTTATGTGTGTAAATATTATTTATTTTGAGGGCCTCATGGAAGATTAGTTGTACTACTAAATGTTGTCACCCTCTTTAAATAAAGACTTTACTTACTTACTTATTTACTTACTTACTTAATTACTTACTTACTTACTTACTATCCAACTATGGCATTAAATTAATAATAAAATTGTGATTTCCTATTTTTATCTGGTGATTTCGGTGAATTCACTGTGCACTGAATTTGAAAGTGAAATCATAACATTTTTTTCATTTCTTTTTAAAATCAAAGTAGAAATAAGCTTTTTATACTAATTCTTATTATATCATGACATTAAACTAACAATAAAATGGTAGTTTTTTCTTATTTTTATCTGGTGATTTCTGCTGATTTCGGTTAATCATCGGACCCTCCTGATTGGCTCAATTTGTCTTCATAAATCTCTGTCTACCTGAAAACCGGTCTAAACTGGCCTACAAGTTAATATTGCATGAAAACCAGCTCAAACTAGTTTCCAGAAGTTAATATTTTGACACTAATATCACCATCTGTAGAGCTAAAAATAGCATGATTAATATAAAACTAACATGTGCTGCATGAAATTGACATGATTTGCTGTTTCACATCCCAGACTTTCATGATCTTTTTGAAAACAGTTTTGTATTATCTTGTTTGTTAATTTATCTTTGTTTTGAAAAAAACAAAAAGTATAAAAAAAAGTTTTATATTAATTAAATTTTACGTTCCACACTCAGAGAATTAGTATCCTTTTCAACATGCAAAATACTATGTTTAAATATTTTAATAACAGTTGATAAAACTTATGAGAAAGTCCTTAGGCTGAAGGTTGAACATAACTTAAACAACAAAACAAAAAGTAGAAAAGTTTCATTCTTAGTTGAAACGCCATACAACAAAACAGTTATTGACTTCAACTTCGGTAGACATAAGGATTATCTACCCTGTTTCATTCCCTTTAATTTGATATGCAACACAACTAATTCACACCGGGTAGGCGGCAACATCAAACGCTGAACACAATCGAGGAACTGCGATCAATACATGTATGTACAGCCGCTGTTATAAATAAGTCAGTTTATCTGGGTTTTTTTTTTATAATTTATAGCAGTATTTTAATAAAATTGGTTTCGCCTATCTATTCTGAAATGAATCGTGATTTGTTCTATGCAGGTGTTGTTTCTGATAAACAAGTAAAATGAACTTACAGTCGGCCGATCGCAGACAATGGGTTCTTAGCTTTCTTTCATATGAGCTCCGTCACAAGAAAACCTTTTTTTTCGATGTGTCTGGTGATGTCCAAACAGACCTTGGAAGGAGTTCAACTACCCTGCCGTATATATTGTAGAACTGGCAGGCTCATCGTGTGGCCCGTTAGCTAAGTGGTCAGAGTATTTGCACGGTCTGTGATAGGTCCCGGGTTCGAGTCCCCATCTGGTCATATGCTTTTTCTTCACATGTGTCATCTACACACCCCCCCCCCACCATGACCCATCCTGAACTTGAACCCAGGACCCTCTCAGAATGTGGGTGTATGTTTACCACTGAACTGTCGGGCCACACAGTAGGCATGTGACATAGGGTTTGATCCTGAGCCTTCCAGGTCCGATTTGAGTTTATGGATCAATATAAAACAGAAAACATACTTATAAAGCTCGGATATATATATATCGGACAAAAGCAAACAAAAAATTGCTCATTGATTGCCAAAAACATTGATTGCTATCGATAACCGATTGCCATTAATGAAGTTTTCGATTGCCTTAGTATCATTACCATCATCCTTTAAAACAGATACTGCGCTTTTCACTTATCAGATAGAAATTATTGAATACACACAGGATATCCACCAATAATTTAATTTGACCCTTCTGTTTCTGAAAGATCGAAATACGACAATGAATGCGAAAAAATATACATATTTTTCAGTTTTAAGTTGAAATAAGTAATGATCAGAAATAAAATGTTATTTTTCAGCCAACTCTCACACATTTTTTGGACAAATATAACACCAAGCACATTTCTTTGATCTTACCTAAAACTGATATCATGCTTATTTTACTGAAACCTGAGCATTCCAATGAAAAAAATAAACTATTAAACTTACCCAAAATGGCGGCTGTAAAATATAAATATTGATCACAGTTCCTCGGTTGTATTCTTGTTGCGCCTACCCAGTGTGTAATTTCAGAAAAGAAAAAAATGATCTTTTGACCACACCCCAGGGGTCAAGGGTGTGTGTTGGCACAAAATATTAGCTAGCATGTTATTGTATGCTTCATTCCCTTAAATTTAATATGCAACATGACTATATTCTGAAAAAAAATTGATTTTATATTTATAAGCCTATGACATAATGTGAGGTGATGCTACATACCAAATATCAAGGCTCTAAGCCTTGTAGTTTCAGACAAGAAGATTTTTTCAAGTTTTCCTTATTAAAGCCTATGTAAAATAGTAAATCATGTGACCACTGAGGCGGGAACATTTTTGGCCCCAGGAGTATAACTTGAACAAAGCTGGTAGAGGTCTACTAGGTTATACTTCATATCAAATATCAAGGCTCTATGATTTGTGGTTTCATACAAGAAGATTTTTTCATGTTTTCCATAAGCCTGTGTAAAACATGTGGCCCCTTGGGACAGGACCATTTTTGGCCCCAGGGTCATAATTTGAACAAACTTGGTGGACCTGGATCATAGTTTGAACAAACTTGGTAGAGGTCCACTAGTCTTGGTGATGCTACATACCAAATATCAAAGCTCGATGCCTTGTGGTTTTAGACAAGAAGATTTTTTTATGTTTTCCCTATATAAGCCTATGTATCACATGTAACCCCAGGGACAGGCCCATTTATGACCCATGGGCATAATGCGCATAATTTGAACAAGCTTGGTAGAGGTCACTTAGATGATGCACATACCAAATATCAAATCTATATGGCTTGTGGTTTCAGACAAGAACATTTTTAAATTTTTCATCTTGAAAATCTATTTTTAGCCTGTGTTGACCAAAATCATTTGAACAATTATCAAAGAGGGCTATATAAAGATCATTCCTGCCAAGTTTGGCCAAAATCCAGCTAGTATTTTAGGAAATGTCCTTTGATGCAAATGTTGACCACAGACGACGACTGACTTCCAACGATCACAATAGCTCATAAAGTACTTTGAAGCTGGATTTCTGTGTAGTTTGGTGAAATACCACCAAGTGGTACAGAAGACATTATTTAAAGGAAATTGTTGACGGACGACGGACATCCTATGATTACAATAGCTCACCTTGAGCCTATACAATTGACTAGTAGTACTTAGTACATAACAATTGGTGACTTGCAGTGCTCTGGAAGAATGTGGGTGGGGGATTTGTGTTAAACACATCTGTTTTACTTATTTAGATAATTGTACAGCTACCTAGATTCTGGGTCAGTCTCTCAATGTATTGCAGTAATCTCATCAGCGCAAAAATATTTACTGTTCATACTAAGGTCAAAATCTTACCTCATTTATCACCATTCAGCATGTTCAGCTGAGGGACCAAACTGCCTGCGGTGTCCCTCTTGTCAGTGAAGTATGTGTTCATCATAGAAGCCTCTACAGCCTCCTGGCTACTGATAGCCATACTTATCCTGCAATTCTGGAATGACTTGGACTGCTGGATGGCAGCTGTTGCATGTTGATGCTCTGAAGAACATTTAAATATAAACAAAGTCCTGCTGAGTCTGGATTTATCCTTTTTTTCAAATACATGTACTGTCAATCAAGATCAGCTGGTGTCTGTGGAGCTATCCGAGCAAAATCCTTACTGTTTTTCAGTCTGAAAATATACAAGGCCCTATATTAGGTCAGGGAAAATGGTGTTCAATCTAAAGCCTTTGACCCCTTGCTGAAAAGCTAGAGTGGGCCATCTATTACATTGTATGTGGATGGGGAAATATTGAGTTATATTATCACGTGAAATCAAATGAATATCATCCAGATTTCCAAGATTGAACAATGGAAAAGTATTATTAGGCCAAATATTCAGCTATGAAAATCTTAAATGGATCAGGGTGATTTAAAAAATAATGCATCCATTTCTATAATTAATGTTCATAGACTATCTAAAGCAGATTTATTGTTAAAATTAATTAAGATATGTAATTAATGTTTTTCTTGCATCATGCCAAGTTTCATCGCTTTAGAATGTTCCGTTCAAAAATTACATGGAAAAATGTCATCCAAATTGTCACAAGGGTAACACTTTTTTGTGACATTTTTTCCCTTACCTTCAATTCAACTGTAAATTGTATTAAACACTATTCATGTATAGTCAAATGGTGAATTGCAGTTGAAATATAGCATAAAAGCTGTAGGAAAACAATCTTTTCATCTTTTTTAAACCAGATAAATCGGAAATTTGTAACCTTTTATAAACACACCCTTTCAAATTTTTATCATACAGAATTTCATATGATTGGAGTAAAGTGAATTGCCTCATAAAATATACAAAGTTTTATTCAAAAGGAATGCTGTTTTAATGACTAGCTGTCTTTAAGCTTTCTAAAGGAACCAACTTGCCTATAAAACAACAAGTATGATTTTATGTAGCCAGTACTGAATAAAACCACCCAGATATGTCACAAGTGTAACATTTAAGGTTTCAACCATCAGCATTTCATTTTGTTTTGCATTTCATAGCTTTTTTGCTGTTTTTCTGGTCAAGGGAGCCCCCAAAAAACATTATGAGGAATTGTGGTGAAATCCTTAAAGCTGCATATTCTGTAACTTTTGATCTTCTTATTTTAAAAATAATGTTTTTATTTTTCAAGAACGCAGTAAAAATACTCAAATTCAGGTAAACATTTTACCATTTTCGTAAATCTTAACAAGTTATCACTATCAAAACAACTTCATTTATGTTAAAATTCAACGGTCTATGATTATTGGAGGGACGCAAATAATTACCAACAAGAGAAAAATACACCTATTTGATAAGATAATTCACTTTTCCATGCAGTTTTCAGCTGTACTGAACATTTTTATTGTGAAAACATAGCTTAATTCTACTTTTACAAATGATTTAAAAAGAAAATAAAATTTTTCGAAAAATGTTCACAGTTACAGAGTATGCAGCTTTAAGCTGCTGACTTTGTGGCATGATTTTAACTGATGTCACAAGTGTAACACATTTTAGGAATATGTGATAAATGCATATACATGGCAAATCTTAAATGAAATATTACTTATTTGGTCTTTTTAATAATTCTTGAATGCATAAATATAATTTAAACACAACAAAAAGTCAACAACTTCACCAAATGTGTAGTCAATACTAGTTACGGTCCAGCAGGAATGATACTTCCTCAAGCCCATATACTAGTTTCATTATGAAGCTGGCCATCCTTGAGCTACATTCTGGGATAGGAATCATGCTAAATTCAACACTGAAGAAATCAGACAATCTTAAACCAGACTATAACTTGATTTAGACAGGTATACTTTAAAATGTAATTTGTGTCACAAGTGTAACATATATTATGGATTGAATTCATCTCACTTTTTCCTGTGTTTGGTCAAAGGATGATCTATTCAACAATTAATTTGATATATTTTGGTATTTAGGGTAGTTATTCACTCTTTCGATACAAAGAAAACACAAAATGGTGTAAACAAAAAGGATAAAATTATGCACTCACAAAGAGGGAACGGTATTTTTTCACAATTCAAAAAATATTTACAGGAATTTATTGAAGAAAACCAAAAAAGATGCTAAGTTGTACATACTATAGTAGGTTACATAAAGTATAAGAGATAAGAAAAGACAAAAGGGTCATAATCAGTTCCTTTGTTTGCTTGTCACAAGTGTAACACAATTATTTCTTTCTATTTAAGCCTTAAATTTGTTACAGATTCTTTAGAATTGCAAAAATGGTATCAATCAAATCATTCAATTGATAATTTATCCCACAATGAGTGCTGTCAAATGTTTTCTGATCATTAACATTTTATAACTCCTTACTATGCTTAATAAACAAATCTGAATAGTTCATTTTTTTAAAGTCTTGTGCTAAAAAAAGGGAATTGATTTATGTTTTGATACATTTTAATCAATTTCCATGAAGCCAATTCACTTCATCCTATATAAAATCTATAAGAGATAAAAAAATTCAAAGGAGAAACTCCCTCTTCTGATTTTGTCACAAGTGTAACATATTCCATTACCAACATATGTTATTGTGTTTAATATGTTTTATATCCTATATATTCAAATGAAATTTGTTCTATGTTTTTCATATACCCTACTTGTTATCTAAGAACAATTTTTAACAAAAATCATGCTTATTATTTAAATTTGAAAAACTTTTTCCTCTACACAGTGAAAATCCAGGGGTGTATTTTCACATAAAATTTTATTACAAGTGCAAATTTTGAGCGAAAGATTAAATTTTACTTTGAAAATGTGTATACATAACTACTTCATCAGTTCATGAAAGAATATTTACAATTCTGCATACCTGTGTTGTTTATAATCAAGCTAAGTGTAGCTTATAGAATTGTAAAAAAATAAGGAAAAAATGATTAAAGTATTAAATTTAAAGCATTGTCCTAAATTTTATTCTTAAACCAGTATTTGTTTCTGAAATTTTGATGTTCCCTGGTTAAGAGGATGTAAAAAAAATAATGATAGAGCAATTTTGAAATTTGACCCCCAATGTCACACTTCGGATGCATTTTTTTTTTTAAATCACCCATCAGCGGTTTCAATTGGATCAAAATTATATTTTATTCAAATTAATTTGTACATGTATGGTATATACAGCTTGAAACAATAAGATAAGGAAAAAAACACTAGAATTCCGAGATCGGATGTGTCGCCTGGCCAAACAGAAGTCAATCAAGGCAAATTTGTCGAATTTATATTCCGGGCGAAGGGTTACTTTAGAGAAACTTATAAATGACAAAATATAAATCGTCAAAAACGCAAGAAACGCACTCTCGCGGAAACACTGCTGATATGGGTATAGGGAATAAGCGATTGCCCCCCCCCCCCCCCCCCCCCCCTGTAAAAAGTTGGACCCCTCCCAGTGGCGTAGCTTCCTTTAGGCCATGTAGGCCGCGGCCTACACTTTTTCAGAAAGTAAAAAAAATATAAACGCCATAAAAGCAATAAAATGGAGGGGGGAGGGGGTAGGGGGTGAGTAAATCAGAAAGATATTCCAAATTATCCTGATACCAGACGTCACCCATTACCCACTGTAGAAGAACGGTTGTTTGCTTTTCAGGACGAGCTGTCACGTGATGTTGCTAGCCTACCCAATAGGAAATGAACCATCGCACGAAGCTTTGCAACCTGTATAATTGCATTTTCACCATAATTGGAGTCCTTTTGACCATGCCACCGACGTCTGCAACATGCAAAAGGTAGCATGAAAAGAATTAAAAACTACTTGCACTCAACAATGATGTCTGCCAGGCTGTCCTTCGTAGCGATGATCTACAGACACTTGATGTTGACAGGGTGATAAACATGTTTGCGTCAGACAAATTTAATGCAGAAAATTAGTTTTTTTTTCTAAGTTGGCTTGTGATTAATAGTTTTGTTGCTACCTGCATTTAGATATTAAGACTTGATGTCGCTTGTTTTTCAACATACATGTACAGTACATTGTATCTTTTATTTGGGATAATCATTACAATGTCACATGTCTTCTTGCTATGTAGGCTCCTATAAGCCTTCTAACCCTTCAAGCACCAGCCAAAAACTGCAAATGAAAGACGCGTCTGCCTAAGTCCTCTGTTGCATATATTTGCTAATATTATTGACTAATGTCAGTATTGAGGCAAACAGTGTAGACCCAGATCTGGATCTCTCACTGTTTGTCGAAGACGCTTGTAAAACAATTCAGCAGATGAGAAAGCGGACTACTTTTGTAGTGATTGGCCATTTAATGGTTAAAAGAGTATGATACCTGTCCCTGACTCCCAGGTCGATGATTTTGTTTTTGCATTTCAGCACCGTAAGTTGATCAAACTTGATAAGCATATTAGGCCAATGGGCGATGATGGTGATAACGACCTGTAATTTCTAACAATCACATGAACCCATTTATAAGTGCGAAATAATCGCAAAATCCATATTTGGACAGTCTAGGACCGAAAATTTTTCTGGGGGAGCATGCCCCCAGACCCCCCTACCATTAGGCCTACACATTCATTGAAGCCAAGCTACGCCCCTGCCTCCCCTTGGAAAAAATGATAGACCCCCTCTGGATCCTTGGAAAATTACAATTTTCTTTAAAATAAACCATTGGACTTCTGTAAAATAAGTTGAGGACTAAACAAGAAATGTCACAAACACGTGACGAATGCCCCCAAAGGAATTGGTCTAGCATAAGACACATTTGAGGAAAGTAAGCTGTAATATAGGAGATATGCTCCAAACAGGAAAAACCTAGAAATGAGGCCAGAAGTCAATGTCAAAGTCAAAGTGACCCAAAATGGTATGCACCACTCTGCCATCCCAAGAGGAATCATCACCCCAAATTTGGGATTCCTACATCAAATAATATAGGAGATATGCACCAGACTCAATGCAGTTTCTAAAAACTAGGTCAGAGGTCAAGTTAAGTCACAGTGACCCGATTATGGTACACGGCACTTCGTCATCTCAAGATGCATCCACTTACCAAATTTGAGATTCCTTACCCAAATATTATAAGAGATATGTTCCAGACACGATTATTCTAAAAACTAGGTTAGGTCAAGGTCACAGTGACCCGAAAATGGTAAACAATACTCCGCCATCCCAAGATGCATCCACATCCTAGGATTTAGGCTCCGGCCGCAATAATTCTTAAAACTAGGTCAGAGGTCAAGGTCACAGTGACCCGAAAATGATATGTGACACTCTGTCATCCCAAGATACATTTACACACCAAATCTGGAATTCCTATCTCTAAGAATATATGAGATATGCACCAGACTCATTGCAGTTTCTAGAAACTAGGTCAGAGGTCAAGTTCAAGGTCACAGTGACCCAATTATGGTACGGGACACTTTGTCATCCCAAGATGCATCCTCACACCAAATTTGAGATTCCTGCCTCAAATAATATGAGATATGCTCCGGACACGATTATTCCAAAAACTAGGTCAGAGGTCAAGATCAAGGTCACAGTGACCCGAAAATGGTACGCGGCACTCCACAATCCCAAGATGTATCCACATACCAAATTTAGAATTCCTACCTCAAAGAATGTAGGAGATAGGCTCAGGACATAATAATTCTTAAAACTAGGTCAGAGGTCAAGGTCATAGTGACCTGAAAATGGTATGTGACACTCTGTCATCCTAAGATGCATTTACACACCAAATTTGGAATTCCTATCTAAAAGAATATAGGAGATATGCACCAGACTCAATGCAGTTTCTAGAAACTAAATCAGAGGTCAAGTTCAAGGTCACAGTGACCCAATTATGGTACGCAACACTTTGTCATCCCAAGATGCATCCACACACCAAATTAGAAATTCCTACCTCAAATAATGTAAGGGATATGCTCCAGACACGATTATTCTAAAAACTAGGTCAGAGGTCAAGGTCACAGTGACCCGAAAATGGTATGCAACACTCCGCCATCCCAAGATGTATCCACATACCAAATTTGGAATCCCTACCTCAAAGAATCTAGGAGATATGCACCGGACACGAAGCGGGACGGATGGACGGACACACGGACGGACTGTGCAATTACTATATGCCTCCCAAAGTTCCTTTGGGGGCATAAAAAACCCAAAGAAAAACGTTGTCTAAGATTTTTTATCTTTTTATGACAGATAAACCTGGACACCCCACCTGACGAAAATTCCTGGATCCCCGCATGCAGGCCTATTGATACAAATCTTGAATTTATGCTCGAATTCCTTATAACAATAGCTGGGAACTTTTCTTGAAAAGGATAGCTTTTATGACAGGCTGCATATTGTACCAAAGGCATTGAGTGTTCTACTGTTGTTAAAGCTCCTAAGACATTAGAGATCACATCTAAATGATCGCAAACCGATAGCCGTTCACCCCACCCACATCCAAGTTTTTCAATAATTTGTGAATAATCGGTGAAATTATAATTAAATTAATCGTGGTGGGACAAAAGACAATGTTTTTCCTTCGAATTAAGCGCAGACTGGTGAAAAAATCAGAGAATTTGAATGAATGCAGCACGTTTTTCATCATTTTCCTGTTACCCGTAATGATAAAATTCACTGTCAAATTCACCTCGGTACATTTGTTTATGTGCCGCTAAGGCTGTGACGTCACGGCGGTCCCGAGAATGCAGCATCATTTCTTCTGGTTGTGAGGCAGAGGTTCTATCGACTAGTGGTAGGAATCGGCTGGATTTTTATAATCTATCATTGAAAATAACAAGTGACCAATGATCAATCATTAATCGACTAAAATAAAATACATATTATATATGGTACATGACATATCATGCCAGGTATGTCTAAGATGCCTTACGGGGTCAAGTTGATTGACCAGACATGTTAGATGTTCAGAGTGTGTACCAAAAAATTAATTTTCTCAACCAAAACATATGTTGTGGGTACTCAAAAGAACCATCTCAATAAGACGGTTCTTTTGAGCACCCAAAACATATGTTCAAACTGATGGATTAGTATATATTTACAATTTTACACTCAAAACTTTTGTTTATTTAAACCTATGTACATTATTTGAACCATATGCTGTTCATACCAGAAACTGAAAATGCAGAAAAGGGTCATATTAAATAAATACACCAAGCTAAAAATTGAAGGCCAATGAAGCAGAAGGTCTATACTGAGTAATCGATTATTGAAAAACTACCGATCAATGAATCAGTTCACTGAAAATGACCAATGATCGATGAGCTCGATAAATGGGCCTACCACTACTATCGACTGTACATATACATCTACATTGTACTGTCACAATTGACTTTAACACAACAGGCTCGGTCCCCAGTGGGCCCGTTCTATCTGTTCTGCCAATGGTTTGTCTGTACCGGCTTAAAAATTGTTATTTAAAAATGTGACAATGCAAAAGTTTATGTAAGCTGTTATTAGGGCTGGCTAATCGAAGCCAAAATGCTAATCGATAATCGGTCCTTGCATTTCGATATATAGGGAGCGCAGTGGCTCAGTGGTAGAGTGCTTGACTCGAGACCGAAGGGTAGCGGGTTCAAGCCTCACCGGCGTCACTGCGTTGTGGTCCTTGAGCAAGACACATTTACCCTAGCTTAGTACTGGTTAAACCCAGGAAGAACCGTCCCGCATAACTGAAAGATTGTTGAGTGGACGTAAAGAAACAAATCAAAAAAAACAAAATTTCGATATATAACCGATTAGTAATCGCTCAAACTTGACAGAGGGTCTCGGAACATTTTGACAACTCTTGCATGGTCAACGACATTGATTTTCCCATCATTTCGCAAAACAACACTAAGTAGGACGTGTTATAGATTCAAAAGATAATAGGTTTTAAATAAAAAGTGGCACCTTTGCTCAAAACAAGTTGTCATCCACTCTGTTGGAAGAAAATTGAAAGAAAGTCGGTAATTGAACTCGCAGTCCGCCATTGTTTGTTGTTAATTTCGGCACGTTGCGTGACGTCATACAAAAGGAAGCCAAGTATGCATGACACGAACAACTTTGTGTAAAATAAGACCCACTGTAAACGTCGGTAAAATTGAAAGCTTCTAAACTCGAATTTAACCGCGGAGAAAAATAACTTTCATGCTAGATTATTTATCTGATGAATTTTCTTGATTTTGTACTACTTTATTTAAAACAGAGGAGCGTAGGTATAACTTTTTCTAACAATCAGTTGTTGAGTAAGCCTGCAGAGTACAACGTTTTACTACTTCGTTACAGCAATTTATACGCATCTACTGTTTATGACAATGCACTTTACGGCACTTCCGGTTTAAATAGAAAATAAAAGGAGGCAATTACGCTTGGATTTTAATTGAATAAATAGACAGAACATACATTAAAAGTAACCGATTTTTGAATTTTCATATCGATAATCGTTTTTCTTTTGTATATCGACCGATTAACCGATATTTCGATTAATCGTGCCAGCCCTAGCTGTTATTGTTATTGTCAGCCCTTTGACTGTATTGTCTCGCAAGTAGTCAACTCTTTCACTCAACTCAACACAAATTTATTTGCAAATCACAGTTAATCACTGGTTATTTTCTGTCTACAGAGGCAGGGCCAGGGGTGGGGAACTTGTCAGCTTGTAGGCAAAATGAAAGTAGCTAAAAACTAATTGACAAGGCAAAATCAATTTACCTTTCATCAGCTAGTTGTAAGTGAGCACATTCCAGTAATACTTTTCTTGTAAATCTCACTATACCTCTGTAACTAGTAGAAAATAGAATGTCAAAAAGATTTAGTAATCAATCTGCCATCTTAGTTTTTTTAACTACCCAATCCGTACTCTATCTTCCTGTACACTCCCCAGGACTTTGGTGCATTGCTATAGGCGCGACCCCCGTCATGGACCCTTGGATGCATGAAAGACACTGTGTAGTCGGAATTGGTACATTAATTAAGATCTGTGAAATTGGTCTGCTTTAGACCAGGATCTTTCTATAGGATACACACAGGGTTGTAGAAAAGACCCAAATTTCTTGATGCCCAACCCATTCTATGATTCCTAAACAATCAATGAAGACCGTGATCAGATGCTATATTCTGCTGCATCTGATCCTGGTCTGCACTGTCTGTCAATGTACTACATATTAACCAGTTTATAAGATTCTAGTTATGTATGACAGGTACTGCAATGGCCGTTATTAATATTATTGCTTTTATCTGCTGTTAGAACTGTTTCAACCCATAAGACGCATCCTAACATGACTGATAAATGGTTGACTGGGATGTAATGAATCGTGCTAAACAAATAATATCAGTGCTACCTGAACAATATTTTTTGGGCCGTTCGGTGGTGCAAACTTGGTAGTGATCACCGCTGATGCAGTGCATGGCGGACGAGGGGGGGGGGGTGGCGGACAAGGGTGGGGGGGGGGGGGGGGTAGGAGGGGTCATCGAGAGAATTGTTTTATGGCCTTTAATTACTGTAAAAACTTAAATAATATGAGCTCTAAATGTATAACTGATCTCAATCATTAATAAAACTGATAATCACTCTTTGGTGAAAACCCCGCAGGGTTTTTCTCCCATTTCATTTTGTGGGGGAAAAACCCCGCGGGGGTTTTCCCCCACGGGTTTTTTTTTATTTTGCTTGAAAGGCTTCAAATGATCAGAAAAACTTCAATTCAGCTTCTATATTGTTTTGTAAAGCAATACAATTAAAAACAAACCTTTTTATTTTTTAAAAAAACCCTGCGGGGTTTTTCCCCCACAATCTGAAATGGGAGAAAAACCCCGCGGGGGAAATTAAAGGTTGGAATAAAGCCTTACCAATCATTTTCTGAAATAATAACAATAAAACAAACTTATTTCTTGAACTTATTTTGATATTTATTTTTTTGAAAAAACCCTGCGGGGTTTTTCCCCCATTTGAAAATGTGGGGGAAAAACCCCGCGCAGGGTTTTAAAAACCCCGCGGGGTTTTTGGAAAACCCCGCGGGGTTTTTGGAAAACCCCGCGGGGTTTTTGACTTTGACCATTTTTTTCATTATGATGGCATATATTTTTTTAGTCATAATTATATATGTTTTGCTCCCTTATGTCTGTATTATTGTATTTTAGTGGTTTTGAGTCTTTTGCACCACTAGAAAGATGATGTGATTTTGCCAAATTCTGGTGTGGCAAAAAAAAACTGGTGGCTGTTTATGGATGAATGCACTTTGGCAGCGGCAAAACGCTTTGAAGTCGACAAATTTATCAGCTGACTGGCTTTGTGATATTTATCTACGACTGGTTACCCGCTTGCAATAATGGTTACCTGCTGACAAAAAAAAATCAACAAGTGGTGTTTGTTTGGTGTATTCAGGTTTTTGGTTACTGTTGACGCTGTTTTTAATCCATATGTGCTGGTTTCCTGTACCATGCCATAGTGTTTGCTAAGCGTAAACACTTGAACTTATTTGAATTCGGCCCCGTGCCCGTTGTGGATCAATTGCGCCACAAACTTCCAAAACGTTGGGCCCAATAACCTTGTCATAGCGTAGCGGCCGTTGAAGAATTTATTCTGGGAGACACCACTGCTGGGGAGTTAAATTGCACCAAGCATATGACCGGTGCAAAAAAGTTTATCAATGAAATTTAATCAAACTGACCGCTAACAAATGGCCGTTTAAGGACACACTTTCAGAGTTTTGGGGCGAATTTTGTTGACCGCTGGCCGCGTTGGACAGATGCACGCTTAATTAAGGTGCATTTGCATTCAAAATCGTTTGGGGGCTCTAAAATGGCCGCTTATGGGAGGGTCACGCTTAATAGAGGTGGCCACAACAGCAGGTTTGACTGTACACAAATGCAATATTTGGTGATCAGTTTCATAGGCAATATATACTTAAACTATCTATTAGAGTAAGAACTTGAGTCGACTTTGAGTTTTGAGAATTTGTTTTCAACAATTTTTCCAGGACACATTTTATACATGGAATACCCATTTGGGCACTTGCATGGTAGAACTTATTAACCCAAATTGTCAGGCAAAAACAGGCGCACAGAAACTGTTTTTCATTTGAATAATAGACTAAATGTTCTTCTAAACTTAATAGAAAATTGCACACTGAAATACGCATTTTCTTAAAACATACATCCATTTTAGCTCTTAAAATCATTTAAAGGGGGGTGGTTATGTATTTTGGGTTGTCATGTTAAGGTTATTCTTTAAATTGCCATTTTGTCTATTTGGCCATAACATGGTTATTCATGAGAAAGCAAATTGTGTTCGTTTTATTTATATGCAACCGCAAAAAATGAAGTTCACATCTGTTCAAATGAACATGAAACAGGTCTCGTATTGGGTTCAATAAACCCAATTAGCACTTATTGAGTGAGGTCAGTCTCTGCAGTAAAAAAAGCTGTAATTTTTCCACATGATGATGAATAGCAATTATAAACTTATTCTATACCACAAGATTCTTATTTGTGAACATAGTAAAACAGTCAGCTGAAAATACATTAATTACTTGCTTCCATCTTGAGCTTTGACCAACAAATAAAAACAAGTTTAAAAACAATTATGAAACACACTAGACAGTACCTGGAATTTAAGTTATCAGGTTACAAATTAATCAAAGTTACAAATCAATCAAGGTTACAAATTAATCAAGGCTACAAATTAATCACCTTTTTACCTAGGCTGACAAAGGAGCAAACAACATTTAATATATATATATATATATTGGGATTTCAGTTTAGAGGACTAAGCATAGTATTTAAGGTGTACTTAGGGGTTCGGGGTCAAAATTAAACCCTTTCAGATCAAGGCCATGTTGCACAATCAAATTAAAGGACATGAAGCGGGCCAGAGGTCAAAAATGGACTTTTTTTAGAAGTAGGTCATGTTACATCACAAGAGCATAATAAGTATATAACAACCTGCCAGCAAATACTACATGTCCTTAGGTCTCTTCAGTGCATGGCCTTAGCAATTGGACAAAGGGTCAAAAATCAACTGTTTCAAAAGTAGGCAATGTCATATCAAATCATTTCTTTGCATGCTGGGTAATTTTTCATGCTTTTAGGTTTTTGTTGTCATCTGCTGACTTTTCAAAATTAACTTTTTCAAAAAATCTTTCAAGAGCAGTATAAGAGTGTCAAACAGTCTGGATTCAGATCAGTTATGATCTGGGTCTAAACTGTTTGTAAAGTTTCTCAGCAGACAACAAAAGTCACCGCTAGCAAGGAAAGTGTTAAAGGGCTCCAAGAGTATGTCATAATTTTTCACATTATTATTTTAGCAAATTGTGAAATTTCCAAACCATGTACCAGCAGCCCATGCATACATGGTATCTGTGAAAATTCTGATGATGGTCTAACCTTTGTGTGTTCCTGTGAATCATCATATGAAGGTCTTCTCTGTGACAGACTGAACTCATCATGTAGCAGCACAACTTGTATACATGGCAACTGTGTCATAGAAGGGGAGATAACTACATGTGTCTGTTTAGAAGGCTACAAAGGTAGGCTCTAATATTTTTTAACCAGAAAATGTGTCTGCTTATATCCTCTGCTGTATTTGAATGCAATGGAGCAATCCGAACTGGGTGCATATTGTTTGCAAATATATAGAAGACCAATAGTCATAAGCAGGAGCAAGAGCAGATGATAATTGTCGTTAATGGCGGGTAAAGGGTAAATATTTCAATCTGAGATTCAGATAATTCTCTTCACAGCTAAATGAACAATTCTGTTGTCAGTAATTGTTTTGTTCAAGAAATGCCATAGCTTATCTAAATGTTGTCCTTATCAGGCAATATAACCCCATAATGGACTTAAAGTCCTGAAGTAGCAGTAGATCCAAGTCTATATAGTTTATTTTACCTTGTTGTATAGACTTTTTGAAATCTTAGGATAAGCAAAGCTATAATGTCTACATATTTAAGGCAAAAACCATAGTTTTAATTATAAACATATTTTGCAAAATGTTTTATTATATAAGTGATTTTGTTGGAATGTAAAATGGACCAGCAGATTAGCCAACATAAACTTGAACTGCAAATGAACCAAACATGAGGCTTGTTTTTCACTTGCAATCCAGGTGTAGGCTCACCATCAATCATAGCTGCATTGTCACTAGTGTTGAATGACTTCCTTGTTTGATGCATATTGTAGCTGCAAATGTGCATATTTAGCTGGCAGGTAGATATTGTATTTCATGAGGTTTTTCATTTAAAGCTTGCTTTGAAAATGTAAAAATTGAGAGATTACTGCAAATATCTCTAGGACCTTACACGGGTGATCATTATACATTTCATATGAAATTTATTAATTGAGTCTTCGGCGAGTTTAATGAAATTAAAATGAAATAATCACGACAGTAAGATTTCGTTTATCAAATGACCTTTAAAATGTGATTTTATTTCCTTCAAAGTTTTTTTATTTCATGAAAATTTGCATTGTTGTCACGGATGTCATTATGACGTTACTTGTTCTCGCCGAAAGTGTTATGTATTGTGTGGTCATAACACTATTTATGACCTGACATTATCCACTGAATAATAGTAACGTCATATGATAAATGGCAACTAGGCATCCAAGATAATGAATGAATAATCGAAAAATAATTTTCTTATTTCTCAACCTAATCCTATGTTGTGGGTACTTAAAAAACCTTCTCATTGAGAACATATGTTAAAACTGATGGGTAAGAAAGTATTCACAATTTTGTTCATCTGGACCGATGTAATTGTTATCTTTCAGGTGCCATGTGTGACACACCAAAGACTGCCTGTGATTCTGCTCCCTGCTTTAATGATGGAGAATGTGTTGCTAATGGAGATGATGCGTTTGTGTGTCTGTGTACTGCTGGGTATGAGGGACTCCTCTGCCAGAATAGAATAGATGCCTGTTTCTCTCAGCCCTGTGCCAACAATGCTGACTGTATCACATGTGAAGACTGCCAACAAGGGTTCACTTGTGTGTGTAAAGATGGATTTAAAGGTAGAATCCAATATGTCTCAGCCCCTCCTATATTCAACAGTCACCTGTCCTAAGAGGCTACTCCCTCTATAACTAACCTGCAGTTACTGTACAATTTACCATAATAACCCTCAATATGCAGACAGTAAGGCTTGAGCAAATAGTTTTAAACCCTAAAAAGACTGCTCCTAGACGACCAATCTGATAAATTGTGTAGTACATAAGAATATTCAGTATCACAAGGGTTAACCTTTATGTGAAACTATACTTTTAACACAACTCTGGCAAGGAGTGATATTGTTATGTTAATGTGTGAATATCTCTTAAAATATATAGGTACTCATGAACTTTTTATGTCAAGGTAGCAAATTACCATATTATACACATGATACTAAGTAAATTATGGCATGCTTACATGAATTTCTGATTTCCTGCAATTTCTTTATCAAAAGGGATTTTTCTTGTGGTAGAAAAAGTGTGAATCCTTATTACTTTTGTTCATTAGATACAGGCTGCAGAATTCTTTTCAAAAGAAAGTATTGTGCACACAGTGTTCTTTTACTTAGGCAGAATTTTGGATTTCATATGGTGGTCGACATAAATAAAATACATGAGCCCCATCATGAGAAAACCCTCTTTGAAAGATTTAAACCATGTGACACTATAGTCCCAGCCTGTGATAGTAATCCTGACATATGAAGGTTTAGATCTGAGATGTGACACTATAGTCCAAGTCTATGGTAGTCATCCTGGTATATGAAAGTCTCTTGATTATTTCCTGGTCTGAGATGTTACACTATAGTCCCAGCCTGTGATAGTAATCCTGACATATGAAGGTTTCTTGATTATTTCCAGGTCTGAGATGTGACATAATAGTCCCAGCTTGTGATAGTAATCCTGACGTGTGAAGGTTTTTTTCATTATTTCCTGGTCTGAGATGTGACACTTTAGTCCAAGCCTGTGATTTGTTTGTTTTGTTGCTTTACGTCCCAAGTCAACAGCTATGGTCATTGCGGGACGGTCAGTTCACCTAACCACACTTTTTCCTGGGCAAGCTTGAATAAGCAGTTAACCAGTACTTTGTGCACATATTTTTGCTTGTAACTGACAACAACGCTTCTTGAATGATTCAGCGGAAGGGAGGAGAATGACCGTAGAAATTATTTCATGATCAATCTCCACGAAAGTATGGGACGGGATCGAACTTGCAACCCCTGGATCAGCAGTCAGACTCGCATCTGTTGCCAGACACGTAACCGACTGCGCTACGCGGCCCGGTTAAAAAGCCTGTGATAGTTATCCTGACATATGAAGGTTTCTTGATTATTTCCTGGTCTGAGATGTGACACTAAAGTCCCAGCCTGTGATAGTAATCCTGAAATATGAAAGTTTCTTGATTATTTCCTGGTCTGAGATGTTACACTATAGTCCCAGCCTGTGATAGTAATCCTGACATATGAAGGTTTCTTGATTATTTCCTGGTCTTAGATGTTACACTATAGTCCCAGCCTGTGATAGTAATCTTGACATATGAAGGTTTTTTCATTATTTCCAGGTCTGAGATGTGACTCTATAGTCCTAGCCTGTGATAGTAATCCTAACATATGAAGGTTTCTTGATTATTTTCCGGTCTGAGATGTGACACTATAGTCCCAGCCTGTGATAGTAATCCTAACATATGAAGGTTTCTTGATTATTTTCCGGTCTGAGATGTGACACTATAGTCCCAGCCTGTGATAGTAATCCTGACATATGAAGGTTTTTTCATTATTTCCAGGTCTGAGATGTGACACTAAAATCCCAGCCTGTGTTAGTAATCCTGACATATGAATGTTTCATGATTATTTCCCGGTCTGAGATGTGACACTATAGTCCCAGCCTGTGATAGTAATCCTGACATATGAAGGTTTCTTGATTATTTCCAGGTCTGAGATGTGACACTAAAATCCCAGCCATTGATATTAATCCTAACATATGAAGGTTTCTTGATTATTTCCCGGTCTGAGATGTGACACTATAGTCCCAGCCTGTGATAGTAATCCTGACATATGAAGGTTTCTTGATTATTTCCCGGTCTGAGATGTGACACTAATGTCCCAGCATTAGATAGTAATCCTGACATATGAATGTTTCTTGATTATTTCCTGGTCTGAGATGTGACACTATAGTCCCAGCCTGTGATATTAATCCTGACATATGAAGGTTTTTTCATTATTTTCAGGTCTGAAATGTGACACTATTGTCCCAGCCTGTGATAGTAATCCTGACATATGAAGGTTTCTTGATTATTTCCTGGTCTGAGATAATACACTATAGTCCCAGCCTGTGATAGTAATCCTGACATATGAAGGTTTTTTCATTATTTCCAGGCCTGAGATGTGACACTATAGTCCCAGCCTGTGATAGTTATCCTGACATATGAAGGTTTCTTGATTATTTCCGGTCTGAGATGTGACACTATAGTCCCAGCCTGTGATAGTAATCCTGACATATGAAGGTTTCTGATTATTTCCTGGTCGGGTAATCCTGACATATGAAGGTTTATTCATTATTTCCAGGTCTGAGATGTGACATTTTAGTTCCAGCCTGTGATAGTTATCCTGACATATGAAGGTTTCTTGATTATTTCCCGGTCTGAGATGTGACACTAAAGTCCCAGCCTGTGATAGTAATCCTGACATATGAAAGTTTCTTGATTATTTCCAGGCCTGAAATGTGACACTATTGTCCAAGCCTGTGATAGTAATCCAGACATATGAAGGTTTCTTGGTTATTTTCAGGCCTGAGATGTGACACTATAGTCCCCGCCTGTGATAGTAATCCATGCCAGAATGATGCTAGCTGTATCGACAATAGTTCACCTGATAAATACACCTGTATGTGTAGACCTGGCTTCTCAGGTAAGCTCAACAATGTAATATGTCTCTTTAAGCCAATAACATTAGTGATACATTCAAGGTTTGGTAGTAATTGGCTTGGTGCACTCTGATATTAACTGCATCTTTCCTAGGGACAACTTAATCTCTGTCCCTTCAAAACTGCCTTTATATTTTGGAAACCATTCGTTTTCAAGACAGAGCAATACTGTTTTCTTGAAAAGTTTCAAAATACAACTTGAACAATACCTCCTTAAACTCAGATCCCTCTTGGCTATCTTAATCTACCATTTTGAATTATGTCTGAAGACCTCTAGGAATTTATGTCATGAGGATATTATGTTGCACAAACAAGGATGGCCCTTTGCTTGCTCAGATTTTAATTACCTCCCTTGGTCTGAAATGCTTGTTTGGTTCATATCTCATATACAATTTATCATTATGTTATAAAAGTTTCATGGTGCATACGTCATAAAATTATGAGGAAGATACATCACAGATCAGAAAAACTATTGTTGCTGACAAGACATTTTAATTATAAATTTCCTTTAATTGGCAATCCTTGTGTGGACTAAGGGGACTTTTTTCAATGAGTAGTCAACAAGATGGCTGCTGCCTGTCCATTTGCACTTGTAGACACTATAATTAAATACTCTGTCACCTGATTACTTCAAAATTCGGTGTATAAATTACAAGTTCATGTATTGGTCCAGATTATGCCTTAAACTTTAAAATGTGATACTTAATAAAGATGTGTCCTGCCGCAAGCAAGAAAGTTCACTGGTTGACTAGGTTTTTTTAATTATTTTGTTTGGTCTATAATGATTATCCTTGTTGGGTTATATCTGGTGCATAATTTGGAACTGTCATGAAATTTCAAACATGTATGAGTCATTTAAGAAATAAATTCAATTTTTGGTCTATTCATGGAATCATGAACACTTGGAGTCTCTAAGACTTGCAAAGTAAGTGAAGCCTGAAGTGCTAGCACTCACGTTAACTTTGCAAGAGACCCAAAGTATTCATGATTCCATGAATAGACCAAAAATGGAATTTATTTCATAAATTAATTTTGGTAGGTTCTTGAAATCATGAATACTTTGAGTCTCTTGCAAAGTGAAGACCTCTGGCTTCACGTTGACTTTGCAAAAGACCCGAAGTATTCATGATTCCATGAACATTCCGAAAATTGAATTTATTACTTATATTTACATTTTATATTATTAGTCAAGTTATGTGAAGTATCAATTTTCAATTTTCACCTAACTTGGCTGGTTTTCCAGATATTTTGAATTAAACCAGACATGACGTTGGGTTTGGAATAGCCAAAATGCCAAATTTCCGCGCTTAACGTCATGGCGATACTTGTTCAACGTCAGTAAACAAGCAACGTTATTGGATTGACTTGACTATAACCGGCTCAAATGGCGCGCATGTGGGTGTGGCTTAAATCGATTTGTTCATGAAGGTATGAATCACATCTCAAATGTAGATGTTCATTTAAAGACTCGCAGTGGAAATGTACTTATATTTACTTTTTATATTATCAGTCTAGTATCAATTTTCAATTTCCCCCTAACTTGGCTGGTTTTCCAGATATTTTGAATTAAATCAGATATAACGGAGGGTTTGGAATAGGCCAAAACGCCAAATTTCATGCTTAACGCCATGGCCATACGTGTTCGATGTCACGCAAACATCAGTAAACAAGCAACATTATTGGATGGCGTTGATGTTGGCGCCCTCAAATGGCACTTACGTGTGTGTGGCTTAAATTGATTTGTTCATGAAGGTATGAACGACAACTCAAATGTAAATGTACATTTAAAGACTCGCAGTAGAAATGTTAATATAAGAAAATGCTTTGCTGCAAACAAGAAATTTTAAAGTCATTCCTACTGCCTCAATTTTTAGCTCACCAGAGCCGAAGGCTCGGGATGAGCTTATAGGATGGGACTTGAGCCGGCGTCTGTCCGTCCGTGCGTCCGTCTGTGCGTTCACACTTTCAAACATTAATATTTCTGAGACCAGCTGGCCAATAGTAATCAAATTTTATCCAGAGCATCATTGGGGTGGGGGATTGGTTGCGTTAGGTTTTGGGCCAGATCGGATTTAAACTCTGGTTTCCATGGCAACAGATAGCTCCCATAGGGTTATAATGGGGAAAACCTTGTGACCACTCTAGCTCCTTCATTTTTGATTGGTACTTCTTTATTCTTGCAGGTAACGAGGACAACTATAACATCTTATATGGGTTCGAAATTCAGCAAGATCCAACCAGGGACTTATGAGTTAGCTGCCCTTGAGCGTCTGGAAAAATCAAAATAGACTTATAATGGGAGAAATATTGTGACCACTCTAGTTCAGTCAATTTTGGATGGATCTTGTTCATTCTTGCAGATATCAAGACCAACCATAAAAGCTTGGATGGGTTTGAATTTTGGCAAGATTCCATCACTGACTTTGAAGTTAGCTGCCCTTGAGCATCTGAAAATCAATGGATAATGTTGTGACCACTCAAGCGCCTTCATTTTTGATTGGATCTTCTTCATTCTTGCAGGTAACAAGGACAACTATAATATCTTGGATGGGTTTGAAATTTGGCCAGATCAGACCTTGGATTGTGGAGTTAGCTGCCCTTGAGCGTCTGGAAAAATCCCCATAGACTTATAATTTGAGATCTGTTGTGACCACTCTAGTGCTTTCAATTTTTAATTGATCTTCTTCATTCTTGCAAATAAGAAGGACAACTATAAAAGCTTGAATGAGTTTGAATTATGTCAAGGTCCCATCACCTATTTAGGATTTAGCTGCCCTTGAGCATCTTAAAAATTGATAGATTATGTTGTGACCACTCTAGGGCCTTAATTTTTGATTGGATCTTCTTCATTCTTGCAAGTAACAAGGCCAACCATAAAATCTTGGATGGGTTCAAGATTCGGGCAGATCAGACCTTGGACTTTGGGGTTAGCTGCCCTTGAGTGTCTTAAAAAAATCCCATAGACTTATATATGCTTTCAATTTTGAATAGATCATATTCATTCTTGCTGATAAGAAGGACAACTATAAAAGCTTGCATGAGTTTGAATTTTGTCAAGATCCCATCACCTACTAAGGAGTTAGCTGCCCTTGAAAATCAAAAAAATTGATGGATAATGTAACATAGTTGTGACCACTCTAGCGCATTCATTTTTGATTGGATCTTCTTTATTCTTACAGGTAACAAGGACAAACTACAGCTTGGATGAGTTTGAATTTAAAGTAGAACCAATCTCAGACTGTGGAGTTAACTTCCCTTGAGCATCATAAAAAATCTGCATAGACTTGCAATGGGAGATCTGTTGTGACCACTCTAGCACCTTCATTTTTGAATGGATCTTCCTTATTCTTGCAGGTAACAAGGACACCCATAAAAGTTTGAATGAGTTTGATTTTTGGCCACATCCAACCACCAGCTACATAGTTAGCTGCCCTTGAGCGTCTAAAATATAGCTGTATAATGTTGTGACCACTCTAGTGCCTTCATTTTTCATTTGATTTTCTTCATCCTTGTAGGTTACCAGGACATACATAAAAGTATAGCTGAGTTTGAATTTCGGTCAGATCCCATCACTGACTACCGAGTTAGCTGCCCTTGAGCATCTGAAAACTATATTTTCATCAGGTTTTCTCTGCAATTTTTATTCAGATCTTTTTGATACTTGCAGATAACTAGAACTGGCATAATATCTTCTGTTTTTTAATTAATTTCTGCTCACTGTTCCAAGTTCAGAGTTACCTGCCTTTGAGCATCGTAAATTATGGTGTCTCCAAACATTATGCTGGCTCTATGGTGAGCGATCGTTGCCCATTGGGCTACTTGTTTATTATCTCATTTGGTCCAGTATCCATGTTTGAGTCTTATACTGAACTACTTAAAGTTCAAATGCAACGGTCGGCGAGTTGACCTGTAATCGCGTTTAGTTCGATTTATTTTTATGTTCAGAAGCGATCTCCGATTGTACGAACAAAAAATTTATGATCTAAGGGAAGTTATAAATGATTAAAGTTGTGTGATTTACTGTTCTTTCGCACCTGTCCGTAAACGGATTTTCAAGCGCTCTGATTGGTCGATGATCTGTGACGTAGGTTGATCGACCCAAATTGTGACACAAGATGGAGGACAGTACAAGTTTACGCGATTTGGAGCAGACTGAAGGCGAAAATGCATTATTACCAGGCGATTTGAGAGTTCAGCCATATATGTATGAACCACGACGGCCTACAATAACCATTGCATCGCATCCGAGGACTCCAGCGAGGCAGAATTCGACGATGAAGCGACTCCTGATCGGCTGGGAAACACGGACTGGTGAGGGCTCGATTTTTTTCTTTTCGTTATTTTAGGATTCAGTTTGAATTGATATGGCCGTATTTTTCCACTTTTCAAATTTATTAGAAATAGGAGTTTATAACAATTTATGTAAGAATGTTAAACGGCAATTATTTATTCGACAAACAGTAAGAACTCGACCATTTCGGTGGGTGGGGAAATATTGGTCATGTTATTGAAGTTCTGCAACAACCGGTATAACATCTTTATAATATGACAGGCTCAGGAACTGACTCCTCTACGATACTTCTGGCAAAATGTCCCTGCAAATTTAAATATGATCAAGCCTCTGAGCAGTTTTCCCTGGAGGCTGGAAGGCAATTTTTATCTTGCCAACAACCAAACCTCCTTATGATTTAACAGGCTGGTCTACATTCAATCACTTGCTCTTGATTCTTTTTTGATTGATTATTCTTTAAAGTCTTGGTCAATAATTTTCGCGGCAATTTTTAGGTCTTCCAGGGTTGAACCAGTACTTAGCAGAGGAAGAAGTGTTGTGCTCAAGGACACAAGGCAGGCTTCAACCTGCAACCCCTCCATCTCGAGCCAAGCACTCTACCACTGAGCAGATGGGCTCCTCACTTGCTATTCAGTATACACTACAATTTTCTGGAATAATGGATCGGATTCGATCAAGCCAGGAACTAAAAAAAGAATTCTTTTATCCAATTTGTAACACTTGTGTCCACAGAATAAATCATGTTTACAGCAATATATATATCTAAATCAAATTTTTGATTATTTTAGAAAGAATTGAAAAATTATCATCTATACCTTTTTTAATCCCAATACAGGCCTCTAGAGTGTAACATAATAATAATTTTCTTATTTCTCAACCGAAACCTATGCTGTGGGTCGTGGGTACTCAAAAGAACCGTCTCAATGAGAAAGTTCTTTTGATCCCCAAAGCATGCTAAAATTGCGCAAGAAAAATATTAACATTTACGCTGGAAATTTTTATCTAACTGTGCCAATATATCTAAACAGGTCTGAGCTATGAGTGTATGCTTGGGCCTAATAGGGCTGTCAGTAAATTTAATAGCCACGGCACGCAGCTTCTTGGGTCGAGTTCGTGGACACTTGTTGCAGGGCAATTACCTAGGTCTGAAAGCTACATGGGTGAAAACTAAAATTTCCAAAATCATGAACTTTTGAAAATCATATCTTAAAACTTTCTGTTTGCCTATGAATATCAACAATTTTAAGTTAATACAGTCAATTGTCATTAGGCAAACTGAAAATAAACCAAAGAAGCTATTAGAATCTGCCAAATTCAGGATTTTTAGGCTGACTTACCACAGAAAAGTCAGCCTCAAAATCCTGAATTCCGCAACAATCCTGAAAACTTTCACCCATGAGGATAAGTCATAAGCACCAATACAACCAACCAACTAGTTGCAGAAGTTAGTTTAGCATTTGGATTTGTCTGTTTTTCAGGTGTGAGTGTGGTGAATGTGTACCAATGCCCAGTATAGAAGAAAGCAGGTGCTGTCGGGAAGTTGGGGTCATCAACAATCTTGTAGAAGAACTAGATTTGTCATGTGTGACGGAACACCCAGGGTATACTGGCAACTGCCTCAACCGCTATGTGATAGAAACCTCTTTCTACGAATACCTTGACCATTACGGCCATGTTGGGGATGATGAACCTATTCATGAGTAAGTTATCTACACATGTAATTAAAAAACATGTATATTTTGGTCATAAACAACTAAAATGGCAATAAAAGGAAACAAATAGTAGTTTCTAAAACAATTTATTCTTGTAACTTTTGTCAATTATACCTGATTATGAGCTGTGGCATTAATTACACAACCAACAAAATGAGTGTGCCAAGGGAAATCTCAGATCAGCCTGGACATCACAGCCAAATTTGATCAGAGTTTTCATCGTCTACATGAAGAAATCTATAACAACTGAGCATACCAGAGACTGAGCAGGAGCCAAGGTTGTAAAAAAATCATGCTCAACTTAAATGAGCATGAAATTTCCAAATGCTCACAAAGACTTAAATTCTGAGAAAATGTGGACTTTTTTACATTTGAACTCTCATATTGTGTATATTTCATGCTAATAAATGTTATAATGCCAACTATTGTTAGCATTTAATATAAATGAGCATGAAAAAGTTTTCTAAACTTCGGGGCAGACTGTGTAAATGTCAATACTGATTAGCCTTCATAGGACAAACCCTCATTTGTTGGTTAACTTCAATGTCTGACTGCAATTCCAGGGGTCGCAAGTTTGATCCCGGTCCGGTCCCATAATTCCGTGGAGATTGATCATGAAATAAATTTCTAGGGTCATTCTCCTCCCTTCCGCTGATTCATTCAAGAAGGGTTGTTGTCAGTTACAAGCGAAAGTATGTGCAAGAATTACTGGTTATCCGCTTGTTCAAGCCTGCCCAGGAAAGTGTGGTTAGGTGAACTGACCGTCCCGCAATGACCATAGCTGTTGACTTGGGGCGTAAAGCAACAAAACAAACAAACAATGTGTGCTTCATATGAGAAGTGACCTGGCAGAAACAACATTATGGCTGCAAATTTCCATCTAGCTAGAACTCTGGCCAGCTTAATCAGATCATGGCATATTCAGGAAACAAAAAATCCACTCCTCAGGTCGTAATTACGAGTGAAATCTAGAAAGGACGAGTAATTCTTGACAAAACACTCATCCTGCAGGACAAGTGCTTTGGGAAGTTACTCGGGGGAGTCGTATTACATATAACTCCCTTATGTTCTTTATTGCATACATTTTTAAAGGACAAGTGCAGGTGTTTGCAGGACGAGTGAAAATTGTAAGTCACTCGTCCTGCAGGACAAGTGCAATGTTGAAATGTTTTTGTCCCCTGATATTATTAAAAACAAGCAAAACAAGTCAAGTTAGTATGTACAAACAATATATATTTACAAGTAGCCCAAAGGGCAAAAATCCCAAACACACAGCTAATGTACAGTACCAGAAGTCTGACCTACATTTCATAAAGTTTTTCCTTATATCACACATAGCTGACATTTTATTGCAAATAAAGATGATCATGCATCAGTCATTAATTACCACATCCCCCAGACGGGGATGGGGATTTTCATGTATACATTGTCCCCTCAGTGCAGGGTAAATTCAAATTCCATGGCTTTGATATAGGCAAATATGGCCGCAGTGCATTATAAAAACTACCAGACTGCGGGGACAACTGCCATGGTTTTACCAGCTTGCTGTCACCACAGTGTGATAAGAGCTGGAGCGTGGTTTCAAATGTTTGGCGAATTAGCTATCCAAAAATCCGAAATCAAGGAAAACAAACAATGAAATATAGGTCAGACTGGTGAAATGCTATGCCAGATTTGCTCATTAACTGAAACAATAGCATTTATTCATCTCATGATAATTCCAGATGAATGGCAAAACAACTGAACTATGAAATATGGGAGAGAGCTTAGTGCATTTTTGCTGAGGTCCTATGATGAGCTCAAACTTCCCCCAATATAAACCATAATCACAGACTGTCCTGTCCATTCAGGCCAAAAGAAAAATATGTCTTATAGGCCCAAAATTGTAAATGAATCACTGTTGCCCAAGAACAAAAATAAGTCATTATGGACAATAATTGTGCTTGCCCCAAATTACTGTGATGGTAGCTTATGTCTGACAATGCTATAACCATAGATCTAGATAAGAAAATTTTATTTGCCTAAAAGAAAAATATTTTCTTATCCATTAATTTAAACATGTGTTTTGGGTGTTCAAAAGAACCGTCTCATTGAGACGGTTCTTTAAAGTACCCACAACATATATATGTTTTGTATGAGAAATAAAAAAAAATTCCAATACACACTCTTATCTGGAGGCCTGCTATAACAATATATAAACTATTTAGACCAGATATCAGCTCTCTTGTAAGCAATTAGGATTCAGATCAGCTGACTTCTGAAGAAGTCTGCTGATCAGGATCCACACTGTTTCAATGCAACTTGTGAGCTCATAATAATCAATCAAAATATGAAATACAGAATTGTATTTACTTTTTTTTTTTAACAGTTGTACTTTCTACCTTGTTCTGATTGCATTCTGACCAGTCTACAGAAGAAAACATGGTGTTATTAATTTTCTTTTACACTACAGGTTGTATCGTTATGTGGCTTATAGGCGATTCACAAGGTGGGTGTGGCACAGACTTGGACGTGGTGTGCGTAAACCAATTCCAGCATGCGCTATGGCAAAAATCAGGGAAGCCTGGCCTTCAGAAGTCTACACAGGATTCAGATACGCCAGAGATTACTAGTGTGTGAACTTCACATAATTTAAGATTTATATATTTATATGATTGATTTGGAGTAATTATTAAAAGAATCTGACTCACAAAGAGTTATGAAAGGCAGCATGACACAGCATTTTATCAGGGTCTAGGCTGTTTAAGATCCTTAGATAAAAATTGTGATTTAATAAATTAATAATAGATATATACAATTTATAGTACTATCATACAAAGGGTCAATAACGTTAGAACATCATACAAATTTTAACACTCTTAAAAATGGATTCTTCCTCTTGATCACAAAAATCCAATGTGTTTAGTTAGCAATACATAATTTACAGAAGAAAGCAAACAGTCACGGGAGCAGGCTGATCGGTGGCTTGTTTGCACAAAATTTTCCTCATTTATTTAATATATACTATATAAAGATCATGTACAGACTGACACCATTAACCCTTGCATACAAAAAAAACCTAAACGGGTACTTTCACACTGAAGACCCAGATGAAATGCCACATAATGTGGCATTTTATTGGGGTCTACCGTCTACACTGTTGAAAAACGTCTTCTGGTAAAGGAAGATTAGAGCTCCTCTTGGAGCAGACTGAACACTTTTCCAATAAACTAACTCCGCTATTGTTGGGTAATTTTTTATATTTTTTTGGCGTCTGCTGACTTTAAAAATTATTTTTAAAAAATCTTTGATACACTATCAGACTTCCAACAGTTTGGATCCAGATCAGGTCTGTCATTCTGTCAGGCCTGATCTGGATACAAACTGTTTGCAAAGATCAGCAGCAGACGACAAAGTTGGCCTTTGGCAGGAAGAGGGTTATTGCACCTATAATGGCGAGTGGTTTCCCTCATTCTGGTTTCAACCAATGCTTGCATGTTTCCATACTACAACTGCGTACAAAATTCACATGTGTCATTGCTTGTCTTGTTATTCTAAAATGTAAATCTGTGTGACTGTTTTGCTAATTTCTTTCGGGGGTACTTTATGCTCATATTGTAAAATAAATGTCTTTTATAATGCTATTATTTCTTCTCCCATGTCTTCAGACCAACCTTAAAATGAGCATCTTGGAGATAAAATCTATTATAATTGAGGCGCAACATGAAATTTCCAACAATGTGGTATGTGCGACCAGCAAAGGCTCAGACCAGCCTGTGCATAAACTCAGTCTGGTCAGAGCCTTTGCCAGTCGCTTTAATATTCTCCAACTCTTTGGCTACTGACCAAACATCATTTGGAGTTTCTAAGCGTTAAATTGGCTGCACTGGCTTGTCTGAGTCTACACTTGTCAAAATACCACATTGTTTGAAATCACATGTCGCAGCTCATATATATATATATATAAATCCAGCTGTGGACTGTGAACAACAACATCTTTGTTGTTTGCTGTCTGGATATGATACGCATAGGTCAAGATAAACACAATTTTAATTAAAACTGTCAAAAAAATCCTATATGATATGTTAAAATATATATGCGGCTTAGATGCTCAAAAGAACCGTCTCATTGAGACAGTCCTCCTGATTACTCACATCATATGTTTTAGTTGAGAAATTAATTGGAGGGTAATTATCAGGTCAATAATGCTGCTCTTTCCCAAACTTGATGCTTTTAAGATTGAACATACATTGTACTGGTCTTTGTCATTCAGTCAGAAATCCCAAGGACATTGAACGAGAGGTTATCTCATAACAAGACTCTGATGTACTGTGTCACTTTAACTGTCTGACCTGTTAAATCTTGATCTATGTGCACTCACAACAGCCTTTTTGTCTATGGTCTCATATTTATGTGATACTGGTTTGGGTGTTGAGGCAAATACATCTTTCAAGTCTGCTCTGCTCTCATTGTACGACTTGAACAAGCTCCGCCGCTCAAGCACTTCATCCATTAGTCTATCAATATATCCTGAAAAGAAATTTTTTTGTTATTAATCAAATACAAGTAATTTCTTACTGGCCCATTCACAGGTTCAAAGTTTGCAGTATTGGCCCATGGTCAAGGGCTCAATGAATTGGCTTGAATAGAAAAGACAGTCTTTTTAATATTAAGCTCTTTAAAAAAACAGGATGAAACCAGAAATAAAACTGAAATGAAAACAGTGTAGATCCAGATCAGCTGCCCTTTGAAGCCAGGTGATCACACCTTTTCCTGGGCAAGATTGACTAAGCCGTTAACCAGTCGGAGCTCACCCTGTCATTAGCAATTGTAGCCACTTGCTACTAAAAATGTAGAGTGGCTACAAATATAAGTTATTGGCTAAAAGTATACACTAGGTGGCTCAATATTACATATGATAATGTGCATTTTGGTCAGCTTTTGCAATATTGCTTTTTATTATCCCTTCACACTTTATTATTGTACCATATAAAACACTTTGAATGCTGGAATTTTTTTCCATCAAGGTGTCAAACATTTTGGATCCAGATCATGCTGGATGTTTTGTCGGGTCTGATCAGGGTCCAAACTGCTTGCGAAGGTTATCAGCAGACAAAAAGAGCCAAGTTGGCAAAGAGTTAAATACAGAACAGCTTCTTTTTTGTTTGATTTATTCTTTACGTCCCATCAACAATCATTCAGTTATAAAAGGGCCGGGTCTTCCTGGGTTGAGCCAGTACTAAGCTAGGATTAACATGTCATGCTCAAGGACACAACGCAGTAACGCCGGTGAGGCTCAAACCAGAACAGCTTCTTGATAATACTTTCTGACTAAAACTTTGGCTAAGGTCACCTTCATTTTCCATCTGGCTAAAGTGTTGGCTACAACAAATTCTGAGCCAGGGTAAGCCCTGCCAGTAGGCAGTACTTCATGCATGTACTTTCTCTTTGAACTGACATAAACCTTTTTTAAATAACCAGGAGAAGAATGATCTTAGAAATTATTTCATCATCAAATTCCACCGGGCCGGAATTCAAGATTCCTGGTTCTGCAGTCGGACTCGCTACAGACTGTCTTACGTAGCCCTGTATATTATGCATTTACCAGTTCATATTCAATGACCTCATGTGAATGTTTCATGACATTACCTAAATTGTTACCCCGTCATAATATAAAGGAGTTGCATCTGGTGGTGCTGAATTTCAATTATCAAACAGGGCCAATACAAGTTTTGCCCGTATTAATATTGGCCCTATTTTTTCTATATCTAGGCTCTATTTGTCATCTGTATGACGGGCCATTCTGGCTATATAAATGCTATACTATCTTTGTTTTGATTGTTTGTCTTGATGTTCAACAATTTTTCAGTAACATTGGGACTGTCTTGTCTTGCAGGCTCTAGTTTGTGGCGTTAAATTGTGTTTTTGTTACTCTACCATGTGGTATCCTGGGTCAGGTGTGGTACTTGATTGTATTGATTCTTTGCCCCCCCTTTCTTACTTTGAACCAATGCTAAGCAGTGGTACTTACCATAAGTCACAGCAACTTTAACTTGCTTAGCCACCGGAGCACCTTTTTTGTACTTGGGTCTGGAAACCTGCCAAATGGGATCACCAGTCTTTGAAACAGCCTGTGGTTTACAGGCATTCTCGTTGTAGTGTAAGCAGGCAAGCTTTAACCTAGAAAAGAGAAGTGAGGTAATCAGTTGTCAGGGATGTGGAAATAACTATGCCCGGTAATGTTCAATTACATGCAGGCCAGGTTTTGTTTGATTTGATTCTTTACGTCCGAGTCAACAATTTTTCAGTTATGTCGGGACAGGTCTTCCTGGGTTGAACCAGTACTAAGCAAGGATAAATTTTATGTCTTGCTCAAGGACACAATACAGTGAAGCGGGTGAGGCTCTAACCTGCAGCCCCTCAGTCTCAAGTCAAGCAATCTACCACTGAGCCACTGTGCTCCCCATGCAGACCAGGTTAAAAATTTATATTTACTTTTGCACTTAAAAGAAAGTTGTTAATTCTGCATTTCATGATTTGATTAATTATTAGAATCTGTAAAGCACACATGCTGAAAGGAAAACAGTGTAGATCCTGATCAACTGGCTTCTTAAGAAGCCAGCTGATTTGGATCCTACATGGTTTACAATCAAGTTTATCTTGCAAGTTTGGCATTGTTTTAAAAAGGCTTTGTTTATTATACACATGTATTGTTTGGGCAAAATATAGCATAAGGTTAAAGCTAATCCAGTCTTTTGGACAAGTACAGCATGGCCATTTTATTTGTCCCTGGGTGAGTAAGTAACTGCTCTTTCCACACCCCTGCCAATCCTATCTACTATATGAATTGGACCTTTTTTCTTACGGTTGTTACTCATAAGTTTAAACATGTTAGGGTGCTAAAAAGGATTGTTATCTCAAAGTGGTTCTTTTGAGAACCCAAAGCAAATTTTTTAATTGGGAAGTGAGAAAAATATTTTCCAATGATGCAGAACTTATGTAAAGTTCACCATAAAGCTCACTTATTCATGGTGGCACAATAAATCATTATCAGCTCTGTCGGTCAATATTTTTGCTATCGGTCTTTTTGGTCTTGCAACACCATGCATATTTTTTTGAGAATAAATTTCGTTCTGACAAATAGAATACATACCTTCCTTCCATGCTCAGATAGAAAAAGTGCACAAACTTTGTTGCAAAGAAGCAACAAATTTTGTGATACGACTCCAAGCTGTAGGTCTGCTGGGCTGGTGACAATTTCTGTATATCTTTGACAAGGCCTGTTCTCTCTACTACTTCTTTCAACTCCTTGTATGGTTTTGAACCTGCAAGAGAAATGATACAGTGCATTAATTTTATATCACTGAATTATACAATAATTACTATAAGTGGGTAAAATATAGAAATGTACATGATCAGTCAACTAGTCTAGTGCCCCGGAGTCCAGACTAGACTAAGACTGCTCTAGTTTGCATTGTTTACTAATGGTGTCTGTTGATAATTAACTTTTGATAATTACAGTCATTGAGCGTACAAAAATTAATGCTTTAGTTTTCTATGTTGTATTTTATTGTATTGAATTATTCTAAGGCAGTGAAAAGAACAGCCCTTCTTGAATTGATAGGAGGAAGACAGTAGAAAATATTTCCTGATCAATCTGCAAAAGTATGGAGTTAGACCGGGATCAATGCAGGGATTTTTTTTGCAATTTTGGGAAGGGGCCCTAGGGCCTTTCAGATTGGGAAAATTAGCGCGGTAAACCACTATTTTGGGAAATTTTCTAAACAAACAAGAACAGCATTTTTGGTCAGTTTAAAAACAAAATTAGCTATTACACATACTATTGCCATTAAATTGAAGGAAAATAGGATGCAATTCTAGTAGATTGTCATCATGTAGCTTGTGAGTGTGTGTGTGTGTGGTGACTGAATGAAAATTCTAAAAAAAAAGAAAAAATTTATTTGGAGATTGGGAATTTTTTTTTCAAATTGGGAAAAAAGTCACCTAAATCCCATTGGGAAAGGGGCCGAATTTCGGCCCCTGAGGACACCAAAAAAAATCCCTGCAATGTCACCACCCCTGAGTTCATTCCCAGTCCAAACTCACACTTTTATGGAGATTGATCAGCTCAGATCTGCCTGACTGTATTTGGTACATGTATATTGAGATCAAAGTACAATACATATGGGTGAAAGTTCAAAATTTCCAAAATCCTGAACTTTAGAAATTAAATTTTTAAACCAGCTAGATGCCTATTACATGTTTAAATGATTAATTGTGTTTAGATAATCTAAAAATTAATCAGAGAAGCTACTATAATCTCCCTTATTCAGCATTTTGAGGCTGACTTTCTATGGAATGTCAGCCTCAAAATCCTGAATTCAGGAATAATCCTGAAGACTTTCACCCATGAATACATAGTAAATAGTGGTTGTCTGCTTACCTTTTTTGATCCACTCTCTCTCGCCATCTATTTCACCATGCTGACAGTCTGGGAATCTGGATCCATGACCGGTATGGATGTCTGCCACATGGTTGAGGACAGACTTCCACATGTCAACAAGCAGCTCACCATCACCATTACTAGAGGCAGCACAGTAGTACAAGTGATTTGAAATTGACTGAGACCACCGGCCCAAAACGTCACATTGCTTCTTCTTACTAGCTGCTTCAACCTTCTTCTTCACACCTGCATCAAGAATGAATCACATTTAAAATTTTGTACATGTTATATGTTGTACATGTATATATAACCTACATGTAAAAAAATTCTAGGTTCTCGGACAGTACAAGAATCATCTGAATGTACCTTTGCCCTATGCTAGTAAAATAATGTGACATGAACATGTTACAACCAAGGATCAAACTAGCCTTGAGCACAGCCAACCTGGAGTAGTGCTGCGGCTCAGTGGTTTAGAGTGAGACTCAAGATAGAAGGGTGGGAAGATATAAATTCTATAATAGACGAATGAATAATTGTTGACAGGGAAATAAAGCACCAGCACAGGCATAACAAATGTGCATGGTGGCATTTTCCAAGAAAAGTGAAAAAGGCATTATGCTGCAAACTGAAACAAAACCTTTTTAGTTCAACTTGACGGTGACACCAGTCATTGTTATGAGACATCTAAGTAAGTATCTAGTTATTTACTAATGTGTCTTACATCAATATTGATAGGCTATACATTTCATACAGCATTTATATTATTATCCAGCTGGTTTTGACCTATTACATGTACATGTATAACTTCTAAAACACTAAATGGGTAATCATTTTTCATGACCACAAAAGCAAACATATGCTGTGGGTACTAAAAAGAACTGTCTCACAGAGACGGCCACATCAAGCATCCAAAATATGCCCTTGGATTATTATTAAGCAAGAAAATAAAGACATTTTTACGCTCTAAATATTCAGACCTTCAGATGAGAGTGTGTAATTTGTAAAATCATTTTTTTTCCTTTTTTCAAACCACATCATATGTTGTGGGTACTTGAAAGAACCGTCTCACTGAGACGACTTTTGAGTACCCAAAACATGTGTTATAGGTACTCTAAAGAACCGTCTCATTGAAATTACTTAATTAAGCACCCCAAACATTTAGCTTGACAGGAAAGAATATTAAACAGCCGCCAATTTTATGCCCCTAAATTTCCTTATCTGGACCAATGATTGATAAATATACGCTATACACACCTTTAGCAACATGCCATACATCGTACCAATGATTGGTCCCTGGATGCTGCTCTCTCATGTATTTCTTCACTTGAGGATGGCGATCTGTGGTAAAGTCCGATATCTCTATACCTTCCTCTTGAAGACGCGAAATACAACGCTTCAGACCTTCCAATTCCATAGCATTGGAATTTGCTACTTCACTGCTCTGAAATAAAACAACAGAGATGTATACCCTTTATTTTTCCAATTATACTGACTATGAACATGTAGTAATACAAATTTTAACATTAACCTTTTTTATTTTTGATACCGGACCAGTAAACAGGTACTTTGCCAAACAGTGAAGACCCAGATGAAATGCTGCCTGAAAGCAGCACATCATCTGTCTGCACTGTTTGTCAATACAAAGGAGGTAATTTCACTTTATTGATGCTTTATGTCCCAGTCAACAATATTTCAGTTATGTTGGAACTATTTTTTGTATTCTCGTGTTGAACCATTACCAAGTAGCTAATATGATGTCCTGCTCTGCCTCAAGGACAAGCACAGTGACTCAAGTGAGTCTCAAACTAGAAATCCTGCGGTGCAGTGTGCTTTACCTTTTCCCAGCTGTCACAAACTTTTTGTCGTCTGTTCCATTCATTTGCTTATACATGCATTCTTATGCAAAATATCGCAAACAACATGAATAATCAATAAATTGACACTGATTAGACTGCTCTGCAGGTTCATTTTGTTTGCTTCCATGAAAAAGTCTACTCTGAAACGCACTAGTTGTATGTACATGTATGCAGCAGACATAAAAACATTTTCATGGCAGAAAACAATAGTGACAAGCTAAGGGTTATTAGTAGTAGTATAGTGGGTCAGATACTCTCAGAGGAACAGATAATCTGCTTTTTGTGGTAATTAAACAATTTTATTTGTGAAAAAGGCAATTGCTTTCAAAATAATGCACCAGTTGTTTGCAACCACCGCTCCAAGGAACAGCGGGGACTTTGACTTTTCGCCCAGCTGGTAAAACCATGGCAGTTTGCCCACTGCAATCTATGTTTTACATTGCACTGCTATGTTTGCCTGCTTATAAATTCCCTCGCATTTTCCCCCACACTTTGGGGCAATGCAGTATAGAAGTAAAAAAAAATGGCACATTTGTACGGCTTCCTACCGTCCTGCTCAGATAGTTACAAAAAGAAATTAAATTTTGTGAAAAAAAAATGAAATTCTATTCTGAAATAAGTCCCAAAAGTGCACAGGCTGAGAAGCATCAAATATTTTGGGTAGGGTTTATTGATCGGCTTGATAAGGGGAACCAAAAAGTATTTTAAATTAATCTTAGCATTTATATCTATATTATTATACAGGCCTCCAGATAGATGTGCATAAATGAAAATTATTTTCTTTTTCTCAAAACACCTGTTGGGGTACTTAAAAGAACTGTCTCAATGAGACAGTTCTTTTGAGCACCCAAAACATATGTTTAACACATGTTGTGGGTACTCAAAAGACCGCATCAATGAGACGGTTCTTTTGAGCACATAAAACATATGTTTAGCTAGAGACAGCTCTTTTGAGTACCCACAACATATGTGTAGATTGCTGGGCAAGAAAACAATTACAATTTTATGTTCAAATATTTTGCTTAACAGGACCTATGTATATATAATTTTATTACCTGCACCAGCTGTATGTCTAAAACTTTTGACGTCTCCAGGTCCATTAGGCTATAGCTCCCATATTTAGCTGTGTGTCCTGGGGAGCAGCATCTGGCGTCACCTCCTACATTTACAGCTGCCTGAATGGAACTAAACATTTCCTCCTGTTCTTTCTCCCATGTGGCACTAATTGCTGGTAGTAGGTACAGTCCTTGGATGGTATAAAATGTCCTCAGACAGAATGTTTGAATATTTGAGAACTTCAGTGTATTCACAGACTTGACTGGACTTGACCCACTGAAGAGCATTGCCGCACTCAATATGAGATTTCCCACAGGCAACCCTCCTTTCATTGGCTGACTTATCCATGAATAAATATGTTCACTTTCTTGAGTGCACACTGCTTGGAAAATCACCAGAGTCCCTATTGCCCTTTTCCTAATCACAGCTGCTTTACCACTACAGAATCTGCACACACTCAGAAGTTGGCTAAGGCAGGACTCAAACACAACATACTTTCGCTCTTTGTGGTGGTCTTCTTCCTCTATGTTAATCTCTTCGTCAAAGTCACTGAAATCAGAATGCAATACAATATCTGTATCATCATGATCATGATAATGAACAGGGCTGTAGAAACGCCATATTTATGTATGTATACATGTTAGTTGTCTGACAGTGTCCTAGTCCATTTACCATTCAGATTTTCTATTTTCTTATCTTGGGAAAAGTTTTAGCAAAATGTACAAATCTGTATTTCATATTTGCAAGTTATGATCAGGCGCATGTGGGGAAAACAGTGTTGATCCTGATAAGCTAACTTCTTCAGAAACCAGCTGATCTGGATCTACACTGCGTTCAATAATCTATATTTGGCTAAGAGTTATTACAGTGTAACCAAGGACTAAGCTAAGTTCTTGTGCACTGACCAGTCAAACTTTCTGTAGATGGCTCTAGTATAACAGGTGATCAGCAAAGTGCACGGCCCACAAAACATTTTTTTGCATTGACAAGGATACCCTAAAAGAAAAGTGGCACAAGGCAAGTTCATTGGTTACAAATGTACATCTACATGTAGATCTTGTTTATATTTTGTATCAGCATACTCAGAACATGGTAGAATGATAATTAATGTTGCTCTCTACATTGTTATGTTGTTTGTTACATACATGTTTTGTTCGTTTGATTTGATGCTTTACATCCCACCAACAATTGTCCAGTTTTGTAGGGATGGCTAAAATTACAGTCTACACGTAGGTCTCCATGGTTATGCGAAAAAGTGTATTTTAACAAGCTTTTGAATTTTCCAATAGTAATGCCACCAGGGTGTCAAAAAATTTGGATCCCCATAATCATGCCCAACATTTTGTCGGGCCTGGCCTGGGTCCATACTGTTTGCAAAGGTTATCAGCAGACAACAAAAGCCGCCTGTGCGGCTCAATAAAACGGAAGTATCGATACGTGTCACGTGACTCGTCGAAATTTTACCGGATATGACGTAAGTTTATCTATTAACCCGCCATGTTTGCAGTGCTTAAATGTTGTGTTTCAGTGGATGTTTATTTTTTTGGATTATTATAAGGATTTGTGAATTGTCGGAATATTCCACAATGGTCTATTGTGTTGCGCCTAACTGTAAGAATGGCTCGGAAACAGGAAGAGGCATGTTTACCTTTCCGAAGAAGAGTGCGAACCCGAAATTGAATTTGTTGTGGAGGAAGAACATGGGCAGGGCGGCATCAGACTCTCCGTTTAAGTTGTGGGAGAATACAGCCACGTCTCGTCTGTGTGACGAACACTTTGAGGAACATTGCTTCATACCACCAAGTCCTCGGTTTGCGAGATCAATTGGATTCCGTCCCGGCAAGTTTCAACTAGTTTCTGGAGCAGTCCCCACCATATTTAACAAGTCAAAATCGGGAGAGGCAGTCCAACCAAAACAACCCAGAGGTGCATATGAAAAGAGACAACGTCAAGAGGTATTTATGCATTTTTTTCAAGCAATTGTATCAGATCTATCTTGTGTTTGAACATCTGTTCTATGTGCTCAAAACCAGCTCATTGTGATGATTTATGATCCCATTTTGATGAGAAGCTTAAAAGAAAAAGACGGTGGCTCCGACTCTGGTACTGGGCCCCTAGACTCAGAGTCGGGTACCAGATCCCACACCGGGCCGCGTAGCGCAGTCGGTAACGTGTCTGGCTAAAGATGCGTGTCTGACTGCAAATCCAGGGGTCGCGAGTTCGATCCCGGCCCAGTCCCATACTTTCGTGGAGATTGGTCATGAAATAATTTCTACGGTCATTCTCCTCCCTTCCGCTGATTCATTCAAGAAGGGTTGTTGTCAGTTACAAGCGAAAGTATGTGCACAAATTACTGGTTAACCGCTTGTTCAAGTCTGCCCAGGAAAAAGTGTGGTTAGGTGAACTGACCGTCCCGCAATGACCATAGATGTTGACTTGGGACGTAAAGCAACAAAACCAACCAACCAACCAACCAACCAGATCCCAGACTCATAGGCTCTGGATCCGGTACCGGACCCAGAGCCACCTAGGGGCTCAGTGGTAGAGTGCTTGAATCGAGACTGAAGGGCTGTTGGTTCGAGCCTCACGGGCGTCACTGTGTTCTGTCAATACACATTAATCCTTGCTTAGTACTGGTTCAACCCAGGAAGACACGCCCCATCAAAGCTGAGAATGGTTGACTGGGACGTAAAGAATCAAACAACCAAAAACCCAGAAACTCGCCTCTACGGAACCACAGTATAGCAGTAGTTGTTAATGTTATCTGAAATAATAATAAATTAGCACAAAAACTGGACTCTGGCAAATGCGTTTGAAATGGTATTACGACACGGTACCGTAGGTATTATAAATGTCAGTGACATTAATTCATACCCCCCTCTAGCTCAGTTATATAGCAAGTAGCAAGAAACTTTGATCGCAGTGTCCGGGGTTCAACCCATACCACAGGCAATATTATTATAGACTAGTTGTTTTCCAGCCACTACATGTACTACTTGTTTAAATTACAAAATGTAGTTATTTACATTGTTGCCATTATCTCCTATCATGTATTTAGTCCTCAGCTCTCCTCGGACAATACATATATGTTGGTTGCAAGACTCAATCACGCAAATGCTTCTGTACTGGGCCTCGATGTTAGAAAAACCTGTTTTCATGGTTTGCCAACAACAAAGGCGCAGACTGATCAGCATTTTTGTTTATCGCTTTTCAGTTTTTGTAAAGTATTATATCTAAGATAGTATTTCATGTATGAATGTATATCTAAGACAGGAATTATTATGAATAAATAGATAAACAAGAACACAGAGCACACTACTGAGTATTTCAGTAATAAGCTGCTTTACAACACCGGTTAATTTGACACAAGACATTTCCGGGGAATATGGCATCTCATCTATTTACTACAATCAACTTGATATATTTTCATGCTGAAGTATTCACATGTTTTTCAATACCATCAGGGTGTCGAATATTTTTTGATCCAGATCAGGCCTGACATTTTGTCAGGCCTGATTTTGGTTAAAACTGTTTGCAAAGGTCATCAGCAGATGACAAAAGTCTCTGCTAGCTGGCAAAAAGTTAAATACAGCAGGGCTCAGTCTGCCATTTGCTACTGAAAATGTAGAGTGGCCACAAATATGTCATTGTCTAAAAGACAAAAAGTCTGAGAAAAAGTTCACTCTGTTCAAATATTGCATATCTGAGAAAAAGTGTACATGTTTTTTTATCAATTTTTGATTTTCGGATATTATTGTGCCATATTTAACTCTTTGAATGCTGGATTGTTTAAATACCATTTGTGTGTCAAATAGTTTGGATCCAGATCAGGCCCGACATTTTTTCGGGCCTGATCTGGGTCCAGACTATTTGCATTTAGCTTATCAGCAGATTTGGCTAAAGTGTTGGCTACACTTAACTGTGAGCCAGCGTTAGCCCTGTACAAACCACTTTCATGATGCTAATGTCTGGCTAAAACTTCTATGTTGCTAAAGTCTTGGCAAAACCCCATTCTGAGCCAGTTAGCCCAGCCCATTTTTTGTGGGTACAACTTTGTTTGATATTTTGTTGTGTGCTGATAATTACTATTTCTTATCCATCAGATTACCATTTGTTTTGAGTGCTCAAAAGAACCGTCTCATTGAGGCTGTTTGTTTTGAGAAACCCACAACATATATTTTGGTGGAGAAATAATAAAAATCAGTTTCAATCAAATCCTGTGCAACATCTGATAACTGTCCACAAGTCACATGATTATCTACTGTGATGATCGACTTAAGTCCATTTTTGCATTATTATTATTATTATTATTTTTATTATTATTATTATTATAGTTTTGTCACAAAACAGATCAGGTCCATCCCAAAATCAGTGATTCATTTACAATTTTTGGCTTATGGGTCCTGGGACTTGCTGTTTCCCATATTAATGAGTCCAGATCACTATTTTACATGATAAGTCTGATCTTGGGACTCACGGTTCTAAATAAAAACTGTGCATCCCAGAGAAAAAATTATGCGCAAAAGATGCAGAATTATCCCTGATTTGGGAGAGATTTCAGACAAACCCATGTATATTTCTTTCAGACTATCAGCCATATTCTTCATGAAGAGACAGCATCTTTTACATGTAATGTTTCATCCTTCGCCGTCGCAGCAGAAGTAATGGTTGAAACTGAAGATTCTGATTTTGTGGTTACTTCGATGAATGGCACAGAATGTGGTTTGATGGACCTTGACACTAGGCAGCATACTGATGATCACACCACACTTGAGGACATGGATGCCGACACAACAGTTACACCATTTGTCACAGAGGACCATACATACAACCAACCAATTCGAGCTAACCCACCAAAGAAGGCAAGTGCATTTATCTATTACATATATCTATCCCCCCCCCCCCAAGCATGCCGGCGTAACACCATTTATATGGCGTTTTGCTGACGGGTCGATGATCGCCCACTTATAGTGGACTAGTGTTTGATTCCTCCCTCCCCTCATCAACTAAAAACTTAAGAGTTCCATGTTTCTACTAATTCATCAATCTTATTAGGCTGATTGAACTGGGCAATTGTCCAGCCTGATCCGAATCTGCGATTTCAACATGATCAGTTGTTTATCTATACATGTACAGGTATTTTTATAACTAGCTTATTTGTAAGAAATGTGTATCCCCCTGCGGCCCGCCAAAGTCAGAAGAATTTAGATTTGGCGTTATGGTTGTGCATCTGTCCGTAACCATATGTCACTCACTCGGTGAATGGTGGTCAGATTGTATAAATGAATTAGTACACCAGGGACAGTTGATATCATGGAAATTGGAATCATTGCCACTTAAGTTATTTCCCTTGACTTAGCCATTCTATAGGCAATTTATAATGCACAACATGCTTGTGTTTCCTCTGACAACTTCTCACTATAGGCCATGATAGCCAAGTGCCCTGTGTCGAAAATTTTACTCTGTGGTTGAAAGGTCAAATATTTAGATATATTTCCCAAAAAACTAAGTCTGTCAATATTTTCAGAAATTTTGCATGCACTGCAGGCAGAGGAAGAATAGATATGAGTGAAACATGATTATGGGAGGCCACTATAGGTTTGCTATCTGTCAGTGTATATTGCGGGTAACACATGCATGTTAACATGGATTTTTTTCTTTCCTTCAGAATTCACGTCAAAAGGGAGTCCAGACACCTAAGCGTTGGACATCCAAGCCTGCAGTAAATGTTAGATCTTCAGGAAGCCAGGCAGCCCCAGTTATGGTTGACAAAGCATGCCAGTGTGATCCAACAGAAACAGTAGACAACCAACAGCCTCTGCCTCAACCTGCACCAAAGACAACAGCAACACTGAATGACAGCTTCCTGTCAGAAACTTCAGAGCCAATGGAAGATGACCTGATGGATGAAGACTACCTACCAGACTATGATGAAGAAGAACCAGATGAAAGGTATTTGTATAATCATTCTTTAGATTAATGACAGCTAGATGCTACTTTCACACATAGATTATTTTTCTGAAACTGTACAACTTGGAGAAAGTTTTTTGAGAGTGTCCTATGTTACTATAGGATTTCCCAAGTGATCCCTTTTTCAAACATCACCATTTCGCAGGGCTTACCCTACCCTGGCTGCCAACACTTTAGCCAAATGGAAAAAGTTGGAGCCAAATGAAATTAACTTTACTTACTTTAGCCAAGGTTTTAGCCAGAAAGTAGCGTCAACAAGTTTTTTTTTTTAACTCTTTGGCGGCTAGGGGCGGCTTTTGTTGTCTGCTGATAACCTTTGCAAACAGTATGGACCCAGGCCAGGCCCGACAAAATGTTGGGCATGATTATGGGGATCCAAATTTTTTGACACCCTGGTGGCATTACTATTGGAAAATTCAAAAGCTTGTTAAAATACACTTTTTCGCATAACCATGGAGACCTACGTGTAGACTGTAATTTTAGCCATCCCTACAAAACTGGACAATTGTTGGTGGGATGTAAAGCATCAAATCAAACGAACAAAACATGTATGTAACAAACAACATAACAATGTAGAGAGCAACATTAATTATCATTCTACCATGTTCTGAGTATGCTGATACAAAATATAAACAAGATCTACATGTAGATGTACATTTGTAACCAATGAACTTGCCTTGTGCCACTTTTCTTTTAGGGTATCCTTGTCAATGCAAAAAAATGTTTTGTGGGCCGTGCACTTTGCTGATCACCTGTTATACTAGAGCCATCTACAGAAAGTTTGACTGGTCAGTGCACAAGAACTTAGCTTAGTCCTTGGTTACACTGTAATAACTCTTAGCCAAATATAGATTATTGAACGCAGTGTAGATCCAGATCAGCTGGTTTCTGAAGAAGTTAGCTTATCAGGATCAACACTGTTTTCCCCACATGCGCCTGATCATAACTTGCAAATATGAAATACAGATTTGTACATTTTGCTAAAACTTTTCCCAAGATAAGAAAATAGAAAATCTGAATGGTAAATGGACTAGGACACTGTCAGACAACTAACATGTATACATACATAAATATGGCGTTTCTACAGCCCTGTTCATTATCATGATCATGATGATACAGATATTGTATTGCATTCTGATTTCAGTGACTTTGACGAAGAGATTAACATAGAGGAAGAAGACCACCACAAAGAGCGAAAGTATGTTGTGTTTGAGTCCTGCCTTAGCCAACTTCTGAGTGTGTGCAGATTCTGTAGTGGTAAAGCAGCTGTGATTAGGAAAAGGGCAATAGGGACTCTGGTGATTTTCCAAGCAGTGTGCACTCAAGAAAGTGAACATATTTATTCATGGATAAGTCAGCCAATGAAAGGAGGGTTGCCTGTGGGAAATCTCATATTGAGTGCGGCAATGCTCTTCAGTGGGTCAAGTCCAGTCAAGTCTGTGAATACACTGAAGTTCTCAAATATTCAAACATTCTGTCTGAGGACATTTTATACCATCCAAGGACTGTACCTACTACCAGCAATTAGTGCCACATGGGAGAAAGAACAGGAGGAAATGTTTAGTTCCATTCAGGCAGCTGTAAATGTAGGAGGTGACGCCAGATGCTGCTCCCCAGGACACACAGCTAAATATGGGAGCTATAGCCTAATGGACCTGGAGACGTCAAAAGTTTTAGACATACAGCTGGTGCAGGTAATAAAATTATATATACATAGGTCCTGTTAAGCAAAATATTTGAACATAAAATTGTAATTGTTTTCTTGCCCAGCAATCTACACATATGTTGTGGGTACTCAAAAGAGCTGTCTCTAGCTAAACATATGTTTTATGTGCTCAAAAGAACCGTCTCATTGATGCGGTCTTTTGAGTACCCACAACATGTGTTAAACATATGTTTTGGGTGCTCAAAAGAACTGTCTCATTGAGACAGTTCTTTTAAGTACCCCAACAGGTGTTTTGAGAAAAAGAAAATAATTTTCATTTATGCACATCTATCTGGAGGCCTGTATAATAATATAGATATAAATGCTAAGATTAATTTAAAATACTTTTTGGTTCCCCTTATCAAGCCGATCAATAAACCCTACCCAAAATATTTGATGCTTCTCAGCCTGTGCACTTTTGGGACTTATTTCAGAATAGAATTTCATTTTTTTTTCACAAAATTTAATTTCTTTTTGTAACTATCTGAGCAGGACGGTAGGAAGCCGTACAAATGTGCCATTTTTTTTTACTTCTATACTGCATTGCCCCAAAGTGTGGGGGAAAATGCGAGGGAATTTATAAGCAGGCAAACATAGCAGTGCAATGTAAAACATAGATTGCAGTGGGCAAACTGCCATGGTTTTACCAGCTGGGCGAAAAGTCAAAGTCCCCGCTGTTCCTTGGAGCGGTGGTTGCAAACAACTGGTGCATTATTTTGAAAGCAATTGCCTTTTTCACAAATAAAATTGTTTAATTACCACAAAAAGCAGATTATCTGTTCCTCTGAGAGTATCTGACCCACTATACTACTACTAATAACCCTTAGCTTGTCACTATTGTTTTCTGCCATGAAAATGTTTTTATGTCTGCTGCATACATGTACATACAACTAGTGCGTTTCAGAGTAGACTTTTTCATGGAAGCAAACAAAATGAACCTGCAGAGCAGTCTAATCAGTGTCAATTTATTGATTATTCATGTTGTTTGCGATATTTTGCATAAGAATGCATGTATAAGCAAATGAATGGAACAGACGACAAAAAGTTTGTGACAGCTGGGAAAAGGTAAAGCACACTGCACCGCAGGATTTCTAGTTTGAGACTCACTTGAGTCACTGTGCTTGTCCTTGAGGCAGAGCAGGACATCATATTAGCTACTTGGTAATGGTTCAACACGAGAATACAAAAAATAGTTCCAACATAACTGAAATATTGTTGACTGGGACATAAAGCATCAATAAAGTGAAATTACCTCCTTTGTATTGACAAACAGTGCAGACAGATGATGTGCTGCTTTCAGGCAGCATTTCATCTGGGTCTTCACTGTTTGGCAAAGTACCTGTTTACTGGTCCGGTATCAAAAATAAAAAAGGTTAATGTTAAAATTTGTATTACTACATGTTCATAGTCAGTATAATTGGAAAAATAAAGGGTATACATCTCTGTTGTTTTATTTCAGAGCAGTGAAGTAGCAAATTCCAATGCTATGGAATTGGAAGGTCTGAAGCGTTGTATTTCGCGTCTTCAAGAGGAAGGTATAGAGATATCGGACTTTACCACAGATCGCCATCCTCAAGTGAAGAAATACATGAGAGAGCAGCATCCAGGGACCAATCATTGGTACGATGTATGGCATGTTGCTAAAGGTGTGTATAGCGTATATTTATCAATCATTGGTCCAGATAAGGAAATTTAGGGGCATAAAATTGGCGGCTGTTTAATATTCTTTCCTGTCAAGCTAAATGTTTGGGGTGCTTAATTAAGTAATTTCAATGAGACGGTTCTTTAGAGTACCTATAACACATGTTTTGGGTACTCAAAAGTCGTCTCAGTGAGACGGTTCTTTCAAGTACCCACAACATATGATGTGGTTTGAAAAAAGGAAAAAAAATGATTTTACAAATTACACACTCTCATCTGAAGGTCTGAATATTTAGAGCGTAAAAATGTCTTTATTTTCTTGCTTAATAATAATCCAAGGGCATATTTTGGATGCTTGATGTGGCCGTCTCTGTGAGACAGTTCTTTTTAGTACCCACAGCATATGTTTGCTTTTGTGGTCATGAAAAATGATTACCCATTTAGTGTTTTAGAAGTTATACATGTACATGTAATAGGTCAAAACCAGCTGGATAATAATATAAATGCTGTATGAAATGTATAGCCTATCAATATTGATGTAAGACACATTAGTAAATAACTAGATACTTACTTAGATGTCTCATAACAATGACTGGTGTCACCGTCAAGTTGAACTAAAAAGGTTTTGTTTCAGTTTGCAGCATAATGCCTTTTTCACTTTTCTTGGAAAATGCCACCATGCACATTTGTTATGCCTGTGCTGGTGCTTTATTTCCCTGTCAACAATTATTCATTCGTCTATTATAGAATTTATATCTTCCCACCCTTCTATCTTGAGTCTCACTCTAAACCACTGAGCCGCAGCACTACTCCAGGTTGGCTGTGCTCAAGGCTAGTTTGATCCTTGGTTGTAACATGTTCATGTCACATTATTTTACTAGCATAGGGCAAAGGTACATTCAGATGATTCTTGTACTGTCCGAGAACCTAGAATTTTTTTACATGTAGGTTATATATACATGTACAACATATAACATGTACAAAATTTTAAATGTGATTCATTCTTGATGCAGGTGTGAAGAAGAAGGTTGAAGCAGCTAGTAAGAAGAAGCAATGTGACGTTTTGGGCCGGTGGTCTCAGTCAATTTCAAATCACTTGTACTACTGTGCTGCCTCTAGTAATGGTGATGGTGAGCTGCTTGTTGACATGTGGAAGTCTGTCCTCAACCATGTGGCAGACATCCATACCGGTCATGGATCCAGATTCCCAGACTGTCAGCATGGTGAAATAGATGGCGAGAGAGAGTGGATCAAAAAAGGTAAGCAGACAACCACTATTTACTATGTATTCATGGGTGAAAGTCTTCAGGATTATTCCTGAATTCAGGATTTTGAGGCTGACATTCCATAGAAAGTCAGCCTCAAAATGCTGAATAAGGGAGATTATAGTAGCTTCTCTGATTAATTTTTAGATTATCTAAACACAATTAATCATTTAAACATGTAATAGGCATCTAGCTGGTTTAAAAATTTAATTTCTAAAGTTCAGGATTTTGGAAATTTTGAACTTTCACCCATATGTATTGTACTTTGATCTCAATATACATGTACCAAATACAGTCAGGCAGATCTGAGCTGATCAATCTCCATAAAAGTGTGAGTTTGGACTGGGAATGAACTCAGGGGTGGTGACATTGCAGGGATTTTTTTTGGTGTCCTCAGGGGCCGAAATTCGGCCCCTTTCCCAATGGGATTTAGGTGACTTTTTTCCCAATTTGAAAAAAAAATTCCCAATCTCCAAATAAATTTTTTCTTTTTTTTTAGAATTTTCATTCAGTCACCACACACACACACACTCACAAGCTACATGATGACAATCTACTAGAATTGCATCCTATTTTCCTTCAATTTAATGGCAATAGTATGTGTAATAGCTAATTTTGTTTTTAAACTGACCAAAAATGCTGTTCTTGTTTGTTTAGAAAATTTCCCAAAATAGTGGTTTACCGCGCTAATTTTCCCAATCTGAAAGGCCCTAGGGCCCCTTCCCAAAATTGCAAAAAAAATCCCTGCATTGATCCCGGTCTAACTCCATACTTTTGCAGATTGATCAGGAAATATTTTCTACTGTCTTCCTCCTATCAATTCAAGAAGGGCTGTTCTTTTCACTGCCTTAGAATAATTCAATACAATAAAATACAACATAGAAAACTAAAGCATTAATTTTTGTACGCTCAATGACTGTAATTATCAAAAGTTAATTATCAACAGACACCATTAGTAAACAATGCAAACTAGAGCAGTCTTAGTCTAGTCTGGACTCCGGGGCACTAGACTAGTTGACTGATCATGTACATTTCTATATTTTACCCACTTATAGTAATTATTGTATAATTCAGTGATATAAAATTAATGCACTGTATCATTTCTCTTGCAGGTTCAAAACCATACAAGGAGTTGAAAGAAGTAGTAGAGAGAACAGGCCTTGTCAAAGATATACAGAAATTGTCACCAGCCCAGCAGACCTACAGCTTGGAGTCGTATCACAAAATTTGTTGCTTCTTTGCAACAAAGTTTGTGCACTTTTTCTATCTGAGCATGGAAGGAAGGTATGTATTCTATTTGTCAGAACGAAATTTATTCTCAAAAAAATATGCATGGTGTTGCAAGACCAAAAAGACCGATAGCAAAAATATTGACCGACAGAGCTGATAATGATTTATTGTGCCACCATGAATAAGTGAGCTTTATGGTGAACTTTACATAAGTTCTGCATCATTGGAAAATATTTTTCTCACTTCCCAATTAAAAAATTTGCTTTGGGTTCTCAAAAGAACCACTTTGAGATAACAATCCTTTTTAGCACCCTAACATGTTTAAACTTATGAGTAACAACCGTAAGAAAAAAGGTCCAATTCATATAGTAGATAGGATTGGCAGGGGTGTGGAAAGAGCAGTTACTTACTCACCCAGGGACAAATAAAATGGCCATGCTGTACTTGTCCAAAAGACTGGATTAGCTTTAACCTTATGCTATATTTTGCCCAAACAATACATGTGTATAATAAACAAAGCCTTTTTAAAACAATGCCAAACTTGCAAGATAAACTTGATTGTAAACCATGTAGGATCCAAATCAGCTGGCTTCTTAAGAAGCCAGTTGATCAGGATCTACACTGTTTTCCTTTCAGCATGTGTGCTTTACAGATTCTAATAATTAATCAAATCATGAAATGCAGAATTAACAACTTTCTTTTAAGTGCAAAAGTAAATATAAATTTTTAACCTGGTCTGCATGGGGAGCACAGTGGCTCAGTGGTAGATTGCTTGACTTGAGACTGAGGGGCTGCAGGTTAGAGCCTCACCCGCTTCACTGTATTGTGTCCTTGAGCAAGACATAAAATTTATCCTTGCTTAGTACTGGTTCAACCCAGGAAGACCTGTCCCGACATAACTGAAAAATTGTTGACTCGGACGTAAAGAATCAAATCAAACAAAACCTGGCCTGCATGTAATTGAACATTACCGGGCATAGTTATTTCCACATCCCTGACAACTGATTACCTCACTTCTCTTTTCTAGGTTAAAGCTTGCCTGCTTACACTACAACGAGAATGCCTGTAAACCACAGGCTGTTTCAAAGACTGGTGATCCCATTTGGCAGGTTTCCAGACCCAAGTACAAAAAAGGTGCTCCGGTGGCTAAGCAAGTTAAAGTTGCTGTGACTTATGGTAAGTACCACTGCTTAGCATTGGTTCAAAGTAAGAAAGGGGGGGCAAAGAATCAATACAATCAAGTACCACACCTGACCCAGGATACCACATGGTAGAGTAACAAAAACACAATTTAACGCCACAAACTAGAGCCTGCAAGACAAGACAGTCCCAATGTTACTGAAAAATTGTTGAACATCAAGACAAACAATCAAAACAAAGATAGTATAGCATTTATATAGCCAGAATGGCCCGTCATACAGATGACAAATAGAGCCTAGATATAGAAAAAATAGGGCCAATATTAATACGGGCAAAACTTGTATTGGCCCTGTTTGATAATTGAAATTCAGCACCACCAGATGCAACTCCTTTATATTATGACGGGGTAACAATTTAGGTAATGTCATGAAACATTCACATGAGGTCATTGAATATGAACTGGTAAATGCATAATATACAGGGCTACGTAAGACAGTCTGTAGCGAGTCCGACTGCAGAACCAGGAATCTTGAATTCCGGCCCGGTGGAATTTGATGATGAAATAATTTCTAAGATCATTCTTCTCCTGGTTATTTAAAAAAGGTTTATGTCAGTTCAAAGAGAAAGTACATGCATGAAGTACTGCCTACTGGCAGGGCTTACCCTGGCTCAGAATTTGTTGTAGCCAACACTTTAGCCAGATGGAAAATGAAGGTGACCTTAGCCAAAGTTTTAGTCAGAAAGTATTATCAAGAAGCTGTTCTGGTTTGAGCCTCACCGGCGTTACTGCGTTGTGTCCTTGAGCATGACATGTTAATCCTAGCTTAGTACTGGCTCAACCCAGGAAGACCCGGCCCTTTTATAACTGAATGATTGTTGATGGGACGTAAAGAATAAATCAAACAAAAAAGAAGCTGTTCTGTATTTAACTCTTTGCCAACTTGGCTCTTTTTGTCTGCTGATAACCTTCGCAAGCAGTTTGGACCCTGATCAGACCCGACAAAACATCCAGCATGATCTGGATCCAAAATGTTTGACACCTTGATGGAAAAAAATTCCAGCATTCAAAGTGTTTTATATGGTACAATAATAAAGTGTGAAGGGATAATAAAAAGCAATATTGCAAAAGCTGACCAAAATGCACATTATCATATGTAATATTGAGCCACCTAGTGTATACTTTTAGCCAATAACTTATATTTGTAGCCACTCTACATTTTTAGTAGCAAGTGGCTACAATTGCTAATGACAGGGTGAGCTCCGACTGGTTAACGGCTTAGTCAATCTTGCCCAGGAAAAGGTGTGATCACCTGGCTTCAAAGGGCAGCTGATCTGGATCTACACTGTTTTCATTTCAGTTTTATTTCTGGTTTCATCCTGTTTTTTTAAAGAGCTTAATATTAAAAAGACTGTCTTTTCTATTCAAGCCAATTCATTGAGCCCTTGACCATGGGCCAATACTGCAAACTTTGAACCTGTGAATGGGCCAGTAAGAAATTACTTGTATTTGATTAATAACAAAAAAATTTCTTTTCAGGATATATTGATAGACTAATGGATGAAGTGCTTGAGCGGCGGAGCTTGTTCAAGTCGTACAATGAGAGCAGAGCAGACTTGAAAGATGTATTTGCCTCAACACCCAAACCAGTATCACATAAATATGAGACCATAGACAAAAAGGCTGTTGTGAGTGCACATAGATCAAGATTTAACAGGTCAGACAGTTAAAGTGACACAGTACATCAGAGTCTTGTTATGAGATAACCTCTCGTTCAATGTCCTTGGGATTTCTGACTGAATGACAAAGACCAGTACAATGTATGTTCAATCTTAAAAGCATCAAGTTTGGGAAAGAGCAGCATTATTGACCTGATAATTACCCTCCAATTAATTTCTCAACTAAAACATATGATGTGAGTAATCAGGAGGACTGTCTCAATGAGACGGTTCTTTTGAGCATCTAAGCCGCATATATATTTTAACATATCATATAGGATTTTTTTGACAGTTTTAATTAAAATTGTGTTTATCTTGACCTATGCGTATCATATCCAGACAGCAAACAACAAAGATGTTGTTGTTCACAGTCCACAGCTGGATTTATATATATATATATATGAGCCGCGACATGTGATTTCAAACAATGTGGTATTTTGACAAGTGTAGACTCAGACAAGCCAGTGCAGCCAATTTAACGCTTAGAAACTCCAAATGATGTTTGGTCAGTAGCCAAAGAGTTGGAGAATATTAAAGCGACTGGCAAAGGCTCTGACCAGACTGAGTTTATGCACAGGCTGGTCTGAGCCTTTGCTGGTCGCACATACCACATTGTTGGAAATTTCATGTTGCGCCTCAATTATAATAGATTTTATCTCCAAGATGCTCATTTTAAGGTTGGTCTGAAGACATGGGAGAAGAAATAATAGCATTATAAAAGACATTTATTTTACAATATGAGCATAAAGTACCCCCGAAAGAAATTAGCAAAACAGTCACACAGATTTACATTTTAGAATAACAAGACAAGCAATGACACATGTGAATTTTGTACGCAGTTGTAGTATGGAAACATGCAAGCATTGGTTGAAACCAGAATGAGGGAAACCACTCGCCATTATAGGTGCAATAACCCTCTTCCTGCCAAAGGCCAACTTTGTCGTCTGCTGCTGATCTTTGCAAACAGTTTGTATCCAGATCAGGCCTGACAGAATGACAGACCTGATCTGGATCCAAACTGTTGGAAGTCTGATAGTGTATCAAAGATTTTTTAAAAATAATTTTTAAAGTCAGCAGACGCCAAAAAAATATAAAAAATTACCCAACAATAGCGGAGTTAGTTTATTGGAAAAGTGTTCAGTCTGCTCCAAGAGGAGCTCTAATCTTCCTTTACCAGAAGACGTTTTTCAACAGTGTAGACGGTAGACCCCAATAAAATGCCACATTATGTGGCATTTCATCTGGGTCTTCAGTGTGAAAGTACCCGTTTAGGTTTTTTTTGTATGCAAGGGTTAATGGTGTCAGTCTGTACATGATCTTTATATAGTATATATTAAATAAATGAGGAAAATTTTGTGCAAACAAGCCACCGATCAGCCTGCTCCCGTGACTGTTTGCTTTCTTCTGTAAATTATGTATTGCTAACTAAACACATTGGATTTTTGTGATCAAGAGGAAGAATCCATTTTTAAGAGTGTTAAAATTTGTATGATGTTCTAACGTTATTGACCCTTTGTATGATAGTACTATAAATTGTATATATCTATTATTAATTTATTAAATCACAATTTTTATCTAAGGATCTTAAACAGCCTAGACCCTGATAAAATGCTGTGTCATGCTGCCTTTCATAACTCTTTGTGAGTCAGATTCTTTTAATAATTACTCCAAATCAATCATATAAATATATAAATCTTAAATTATGTGAAGTTCACACACTAGTAATCTCTGGCGTATCTGAATCCTGTGTAGACTTCTGAAGGCCAGGCTTCCCTGATTTTTGCCATAGCGCATGCTGGAATTGGTTTACGCACACCACGTCCAAGTCTGTGCCACACCCACCTTGTGAATCGCCTATAAGCCACATAACGATACAACCTGTAGTGTAAAAGAAAATTAATAACACCATGTTTTCTTCTGTAGACTGGTCAGAATGCAATCAGAACAAGGTAGAAAGTACAACTGTTAAAAAAAAAAAGTAAATACAATTCTGTATTTCATATTTTGATTGATTATTATGAGCTCACAAGTTGCATTGAAACAGTGTGGATCCTGATCAGCAGACTTCTTCAGAAGTCAGCTGATCTGAATCCTAATTGCTTACAAGAGAGCTGATATCTGGTCTAAATAGTTTATATATTGTTATAGCAGGCCTCCAGATAAGAGTGTGTATTGGAATTTTTTTTTATTTCTCATACAAAACATATATATGTTGTGGGTACTTTAAAGAACCGTCTCAATGAGACGGTTCTTTTGAACACCCAAAACACATGTTTAAATTAATGGATAAGAAAATATTTTTCTTTTAGGCAAATAAAATTTTCTTATCTAGATCTATGGTTATAGCATTGTCAGACATAAGCTACCATCACAGTAATTTGGGGCAAGCACAATTATTGTCCATAATGACTTATTTTTGTTCTTGGGCAACAGTGATTCATTTACAATTTTGGGCCTATAAGACATATTTTTCTTTTGGCCTGAATGGACAGGACAGTCTGTGATTATGGTTTATATTGGGGGAAGTTTGAGCTCATCATAGGACCTCAGCAAAAATGCACTAAGCTCTCTCCCATATTTCATAGTTCAGTTGTTTTGCCATTCATCTGGAATTATCATGAGATGAATAAATGCTATTGTTTCAGTTAATGAGCAAATCTGGCATAGCATTTCACCAGTCTGACCTATATTTCATTGTTTGTTTTCCTTGATTTCGGATTTTTGGATAGCTAATTCGCCAAACATTTGAAACCACGCTCCAGCTCTTATCACACTGTGGTGACAGCAAGCTGGTAAAACCATGGCAGTTGTCCCCGCAGTCTGGTAGTTTTTATAATGCACTGCGGCCATATTTGCCTATATCAAAGCCATGGAATTTGAATTTACCCTGCACTGAGGGGACAATGTATACATGAAAATCCCCATCCCCGTCTGGGGGATGTGGTAATTAATGACTGATGCATGATCATCTTTATTTGCAATAAAATGTCAGCTATGTGTGATATAAGGAAAAACTTTATGAAATGTAGGTCAGACTTCTGGTACTGTACATTAGCTGTGTGTTTGGGATTTTTGCCCTTTGGGCTACTTGTAAATATATATTGTTTGTACATACTAACTTGACTTGTTTTGCTTGTTTTTAATAATATCAGGGGACAAAAACATTTCAACATTGCACTTGTCCTGCAGGACGAGTGACTTACAATTTTCACTCGTCCTGCAAACACCTGCACTTGTCCTTTAAAAATGTATGCAATAAAGAACATAAGGGAGTTATATGTAATACGACTCCCCCGAGTAACTTCCCAAAGCACTTGTCCTGCAGGATGAGTGTTTTGTCAAGAATTACTCGTCCTTTCTAGATTTCACTCGTAATTACGACCTGAGGAGTGGATTTTTTGTTTCCTGAATATGCCATGATCTGATTAAGCTGGCCAGAGTTCTAGCTAGATGGAAATTTGCAGCCATAATGTTGTTTCTGCCAGGTCACTTCTCATATGAAGCACACATTGTTTGTTTGTTTTGTTGCTTTACGCCCCAAGTCAACAGCTATGGTCATTGCGGGACGGTCAGTTCACCTAACCACACTTTCCTGGGCAGGCTTGAACAAGCGGATAACCAGTAATTCTTGCACATACTTTCGCTTGTAACTGACAACAACCCTTCTTGAATGAATCAGCGGAAGGGAGGAGAATGACCCTAGAAATTTATTTCATGATCAATCTCCACGGAATTATGGGACCGGACCGGGATCAAACTTGCGACCCCTGGAATTGCAGTCAGACATTGAAGTTAACCAACAAATGAGGGTTTGTCCTATGAAGGCTAATCAGTATTGACATTTACACAGTCTGCCCCGAAGTTTAGAAAACTTTTTCATGCTCATTTATATTAAATGCTAACAATAGTTGGCATTATAACATTTATTAGCATGAAATATACACAATATGAGAGTTCAAATGTAAAAAAGTCCACATTTTCTCAGAATTTAAGTCTTTGTGAGCATTTGGAAATTTCATGCTCATTTAAGTTGAGCATGATTTTTTTACAACCTTGGCTCCTGCTCAGTCTCTGGTATGCTCAGTTGTTATAGATTTCTTCATGTAGACGATGAAAACTCTGATCAAATTTGGCTGTGATGTCCAGGCTGATCTGAGATTTCCCTTGGCACACTCATTTTGTTGGTTGTGTAATTAATGCCACAGCTCATAATCAGGTATAATTGACAAAAGTTACAAGAATAAATTGTTTTAGAAACTACTATTTGTTTCCTTTTATTGCCATTTTAGTTGTTTATGACCAAAATATACATGTTTTTTAATTACATGTGTAGATAACTTACTCATGAATAGGTTCATCATCCCCAACATGGCCGTAATGGTCAAGGTATTCGTAGAAAGAGGTTTCTATCACATAGCGGTTGAGGCAGTTGCCAGTATACCCTGGGTGTTCCGTCACACATGACAAATCTAGTTCTTCTACAAGATTGTTGATGACCCCAACTTCCCGACAGCACCTGCTTTCTTCTATACTGGGCATTGGTACACATTCACCACACTCACACCTGAAAAACAGACAAATCCAAATGCTAAACTAACTTCTGCAACTAGTTGGTTGGTTGTATTGGTGCTTATGACTTATCCTCATGGGTGAAAGTTTTCAGGATTGTTGCGGAATTCAGGATTTTGAGGCTGACTTTTCTGTGGTAAGTCAGCCTAAAAATCCTGAATTTGGCAGATTCTAATAGCTTCTTTGGTTTATTTTCAGTTTGCCTAATGACAATTGACTGTATTAACTTAAAATTGTTGATATTCATAGGCAAACAGAAAGTTTTAAGATATGATTTTCAAAAGTTCATGATTTTGGAAATTTTAGTTTTCACCCATGTAGCTTTCAGACCTAGGTAATTGCCCTGCAACAAGTGTCCACGAACTCGACCCAAGAAGCTGCGTGCCGTGGCTATTAAATTTACTGACAGCCCTATTAGGCCCAAGCATACACTCATAGCTCAGACCTGTTTAGATATATTGGCACAGTTAGATAAAAATTTCCAGCGTAAATGTTAATATTTTTCTTGCGCAATTTTAGCATGCTTTGGGGATCAAAAGAACTTTCTCATTGAGACGGTTCTTTTGAGTACCCACGACCCACAGCATAGGTTTCGGTTGAGAAATAAGAAAATTATTATTATGTTACACTCTAGAGGCCTGTATTGGGATTAAAAAAGGTATAGATGATAATTTTTCAATTCTTTCTAAAATAATCAAAAATTTGATTTAGATATATATATTGCTGTAAACATGATTTATTCTGTGGACACAAGTGTTACAAATTGGATAAAAGAATTCTTTTTTTAGTTCCTGGCTTGATCGAATCCGATCCATTATTCCAGAAAATTGTAGTGTATACTGAATAGCAAGTGAGGAGCCCATCTGCTCAGTGGTAGAGTGCTTGGCTCGAGATGGAGGGGTTGCAGGTTGAAGCCTGCCTTGTGTCCTTGAGCACAACACTTCTTCCTCTGCTAAGTACTGGTTCAACCCTGGAAGACCTAAAAATTGCCGCGAAAATTATTGACCAAGACTTTAAAGAATAATCAATCAAAAAAGAATCAAGAGCAAGTGATTGAATGTAGACCAGCCTGTTAAATCATAAGGAGGTTTGGTTGTTGGCAAGATAAAAATTGCCTTCCAGCCTCCAGGGAAAACTGCTCAGAGGCTTGATCATATTTAAATTTGCAGGGACATTTTGCCAGAAGTATCGTAGAGGAGTCAGTTCCTGAGCCTGTCATATTATAAAGATGTTATACCGGTTGTTGCAGAACTTCAATAACATGACCAATATTTCCCCACCCACCGAAATGGTCGAGTTCTTACTGTTTGTCGAATAAATAATTGCCGTTTAACATTCTTACATAAATTGTTATAAACTCCTATTTCTAATAAATTTGAAAAGTGGAAAAATACGGCCATATCAATTCAAACTGAATCCTAAAATAACGAAAAGAAAAAAATCGAGCCCTCACCAGTCCGTGTTTCCCAGCCGATCAGGAGTCGCTTCATCGTCGGATTCTGCCTCGCTGGAGTCCTCGGATGCGATGCAATGGTTATTGTAGGCCGTCGTGGTTCATACATATATGGCTGAACTCTCAAATCGCCTGGTAATAATGCATTTTCGCCTTCAGTCTGCTCCAAATCGCGTAAACTTGTACTGTCCTCCATCTTGTGTCACAATTTGGGTCGATCAACCTACGTCACAGATCATCGACCAATCAGAGCGCTTGAAAATCCGTTTACGGACAGGTGCGAAAGAACAGTAAATCACACAACTTTAATCATTTATAACTTCCCTTAGATCATAAATTTTTTGTTCGTACAATCGGAGATCGCTTCTGAAGATAAAAATAAATCGAACTAAACGCGATTACAGGTCAACTCGCCGACCGTTGCATTTGAACTTTAAACAAATTATTGAATAAAAACTGAATTTCAAAAAAAAATCGGGAGTTTTTATTTCGAATGATTATTTCAATACCAATTGAGTAATAAACACGCAAAAGCAAAACCTTTTCACTGGAACTTTAAGAAACCTGACAATTTTTACTTGCCTCAAACTCATAAATTACAAATTATAGAGCTAAGCCGATATGCTTATTTTAAAAACAAGACATTAGAAAGTATAAAAATATGTTTATCAAATATAGAACATGATGTCACGACATCAAAAATACCATTTTTATCACTTTTGCCTCGGGAGTGTATGTCTAGATATTTTTTGAAAACTTGCAATGATCTTTTGCTGTGACGTATGATATAGGGGTTTTAAGTTGTGCTTTCGACGTTGTCTTAACGGCAGTGTATTTTTCCTTTGTTTAAGCAACTTCTAGAAACTGAAATGACTTGGAGTTAACCAATCATTGTAAGAGAATGCATTTTCAGAAATCAGAACTCATGTTTCGCATCACATTAAAGGGTAAAAGCGGAACAAACCAAATTTAATGTCAATTAAGAAACAACATACACTATGGATGATAGACGTTTTTTCTTTGTCAACGTATGTTGCCGTTTAGTGTATGCTGTCTACTTTGTTATAGTGCCAATTGGCTACACTTTACTTTAATGGCGTATGAATCTCAAGCTTTGCATAATACACATATCAGCATGTAACTGTAATGATTGACGTGGCTAAATGGACGTAGGCGGTGGCTACGATGTTCAAAAAGACTGAAACATTGTTAGAATGCATCCCAAACATCATACAAAGTGAATAAAGATGATAAAGTGGCAGTGCTTTTTAAAAGCCCGTTTACCGCTGATAACGTAAAATTGACGTTAGGAAGATGAAAATAGGCTTTTGGGTTGAACAATGCATGTATGCTTTATTTGAATGCACAGAAGATGTCAATGAAATAACAAAGAATCACACTAAATCGGTTTGTGGTGAATTTTGCATGATTTCTTTGTTTTTGCGAAAATTGATTTTAGGGGTTACGTGACATTTTGATAGCTGACGTCTGAAATTAGTTCATCTTTTCAAATAATCTCAGTGCAACTCAGTCTATCTTTGTTCAACTTTACGCAATGGAAAGACAAGTGTGCATCGTATTAATTTACTACCAAAACGTTGACATACAGTATGTGTCAGGTTTCTTTAGAAGATTATATCTTACACTGTAATTATATCATGAAACTTTACTGGTGAATCTGTCATAACTAGACCACCAGTCCTATTGCAAACAAGAATGGTCAAGGACTGGCTGAGATTTTTTAAATCATCTTCCTTGATGCAAAATTTGTGTCCCGAGCCATATCTTGTGTGCCATTTTGAATAATGTCCTGAAACTTCACAGATGTATGTATCAAAAGCATACATTTCACAAACTAGAAAAGCCACTCTCACAATTTTGGTTTGTAAAATATCTTTCTCTAGGGCTGGAATTTTTTCCAAGGTCCACTTGTCCTATACAAAAAATATTAACTCGTCCTTACTTGATTCTGCTTATCCTACACCAAACTCTCAGAGAATGTTTTTAACCCTTAATGCGCCAATCGCAGCAAAAGTCGTCTGCTTTTCTCGTCTGCCGAAATGCTTAAGAAGCCTCTGTGGCAAACAGTGTGGACCCAGATCAGACTGCTCCTATAGGAGCAGTCTGTTCTGGGTCCACACTGTTTGCCTTTATACTTAATTTGTCAGTAATGTTAGGCAATTATTTGCAGCAGACGACTTCAGCAGACAACATTTTCAGATGCATTTTTTCTAGGCCCTTTAAGGGTTAAACCAAAAATCTGACCATGTAGTCAGTGTTTATTTCATACTGTAGAGAGGGTAATAGAATGTGTTGAAGTAAAACAGTGGTGAATATTTGTATAGGGAATTTTCGGTAAATTCGGCAAAATAAAGTAGTTGCTGTCTCACCAAATTCCACCCAGCTCAACTCTCTTCAAAACTGGCTGCCTTTTAGTTTTGTCATAGCTTGTTTGTTGTTGCTTGTTCAGCAGCTTGCTATAACATTCTTTCACTATCCCCATCTGATGTTGCTGTCATTGTCCCCTTTAGAACCCTCGTTCTGCTTGAAAAACAAGCAAATGTTTGGGTTTTATGACATATATTTTTCTTACAGGGAATAACCAGACTGGTTTTAAAACTTTACATTAGAAAACACACTACCTACACTGGTTATCGAGTGTGATACACACTCTACGGCATTCTGATGGAAAGTGTTGCTATCGACAACCAAAGTGTACACATTTGGTTCACAGACTTTAGCAAATTAATTATGATATTTCCATATAAAAAAACATCAAATTCCTTTTTTTATATATATATGACTCTTTCCAAAACTTTTCACTGCACAGTCAACAAATTAGTTCTTTTCTGAAAGCAATTTTCACTTGCCCAAAGGGCAATCAGATTAAAAAGTTTACTTGTCGACAAGTATTCCCACACTCCATAGCCAGTGAACGAGTAGAAATTTCCAGCCTTGTTTCTGAGTCTTAAACCCATACTGTACAGTCCTTTTATAACACACATTGTAATAACATGTGTTTGGATATAACACAGCCATGCTGTGGGTCCCCTTTTTTACCATGGAATGTTACAAAGGAATTATAGGAAAATGACCATAGAATGGTCATTTTCCTTTAATTCCTTTGTAAAATTGTTACTATAAACATGATTCACTGATAACACGGTCTATTCCTATGGACCCCAAATAAATCGTTATAAAGGGACTGCACAGTTTTTTTAAAGCCAATTTTCATTATATAGATACTGTAAAATTTGCTTCCCTTGCCCAAGTCTTCTGCTTCCCATAATAAATTGCAAATTTCCATAAGGAGCACATTGGACTGAGTACCAGCTTCTTTCAGAAACTGCACAGAAAAGGTTTTTCTGAGTTCTAGATGCAAAGCTCATGTAAAATATCTATATTTTGTTATTCTCAGGTTTGACATGTGATACTGTGATCAACATGTGTAGTAGTCGACCATGCCATAATAAAGGTGTATGTGAGGCAGGAGATGTAGGAGAGTACAAGTGTCACTGTATACCCCCTTACAATGGTGAGTAGATTAGTCATATACGGTAAATGTTCTAAAATTTTGAACACTCTAAAATTAATAAACACCTAAATTTACCGCCGAAAATAATTTTTAAAACATCCTAAAAAATAGAACACAGCCCTTTTTTGTAAAAGTGAATTTCTGAAATTACGAACACAAGTTATTTTCTGCGGAAATTAATGTCTGTTTATCTGTTTGTCCCATCTGTGTTCTACCATACAGCATGTGAGTGGCAGCAACATTTGGAGGGTTCCATTCTACTAAGATGGGTAATCTGGCACATGACATTCACTATCGCATGCCATACATTTTGTCTACTAATTGTGCGATACATGCTTTCAGATAAGATCAAAAGCAAGAGTGCATTAAAAGCACAGACTTTCCTACATGTACGTTATGTATGTGATTGGTATCGGCATCGATGGAAAACAGTGCAGGCTACCTGCAGCGTGTTCAAATAAAACCTGCCATTGGCAAAATTTTTACAGAAGCATTCAATCCATCGGAATTGAGTTCCTCAGCAATGGTCAACCAAATATTAACATGGAGTTCCTTTGTCACAGACATTAAACAGACATGCCTCAGGCAAGGATTAGGAGTTACAATTACCGCAAGAAAACGCCCATCTTAGCTTATGTTATGAAGGACCTAGCCAGATCTTCTTGTCCGTCAAAATTTAACATTTGCAAGTAACAGTAGATGTTATTATTACTTAAAGCCTTACAAACCACATCCTTAAACAACTGAGTAAATTTGCTAAGTAAGTTTGCTTATATACAAAATGGCCTTTTTCCCACATTGTGGTTTGAGTTGTGAGACATAAAATTCATCCATTCAACATAAAAGTGATGTTGCTTGACACATTTGATCTACTCCCCAACTTTATATGTGTCACTGTGAGTAGTGGATGCTGTATTGAGAATGCACATGACGTGAGAGCAAAGGCGCAAAGGCAAGATGTACGAAAATCAACTCAGCATTCAAGGCCTCATATTAAAAGGGCTGGCAAACAGGAGTTTAAGAAGTGACATGTCATTTCAAACATGTTTCACATGGAGAAAAGGGTTGACTGTACATCTATTTATGTTTTGAATACGAGTAGCAAAGGCTCTGGCGAGACTGCACAAATGCGCGAACTCATTGGAGCTTTCGTTGCTCGTATTGGCAATGAAAAACACTGCCAATTGCGTGTCTATATCTCCTAAATATACATGTACATGTAAACTCATTTGGCGATCAAACACCGTTGATTCTTTATAAAAGCAGATTCACTTTAACAGGGTTCGCACAGGCTTGAAAAGTACTTGATTTTAGAGGGCTTTCTTGAAAAGTCCTTGAAAATTAAAACTGCCTTGAAAAGTACTGGAAAATAACTCAAAAGCCTTGAAAAGTCCTTGAATTCTGCTATTTTCTGTATGACTTAGCACAGTTGATATAGACCTTTATCATTATAAAATTGTTGTGCCTTTATTTGGTGCAGCATATGCTGCACTATATAAAGACACAACAATTTTACACTAATTTTCTAATACTAATTTCTCCATTATCTCAGTCTAGCATTTCTGAAGTAGAATTTTAACACATAAATCTGTATCTATCTTAAACTTTTAGTTCTCGTAAGTGTAGGAAAGTCTTGCCTGTATGAACCCTGTTTAACCTCACAAACCACAGGGAACAAACACTGTCGTTATAAAGAGGGTTGACTGTATTTAGCGCTGTGTGACTTTTTTTCTATTTTTCTGACTGATACTGTACAGATATCTTACCAACCATTTATTAGAAAACATTCATATTGGATAATTAGTACCATGCATGACTGTCTTCAACTCGACTGCTTCAGATGCATGGTTACGTGCTAGAGCCAAAAATCTAGGACATATTTAGATTTTTGGGACACCGTGGTTTTTGGGTTGGGACAGTTAGAGCATCGGCATGGGTAAACGTGCCTCTCGGAGCGCTTTTCCTAGTTTTCTATCTTCTATTTTTTATTATCTGTCCTCAGGTAGCCAGTGTGAGACAACAGTTAAGACATGTGATCATGAGCCATGTCAGAATAACGGCACCTGTGAGTTTGATGAAGTATCAGCTTTCTGTATTTGTCCGCCAGAATTCTTTGGTATATTCTGTGAACACAGAAAAAGTAAGTGATTTTAGAAATAGTAAAACCTGTCTTAAGCGCCCACTCAAAAAGAAGACCAAAATTGAGTTTTCAAGATCGATTATTGCTTACTGCAGGTCAAAAGTATTGCAGAATGCTCCAAGAGAGCATTCTGCAATACTTTCGACCTTCATTAAGCTACCATTTGTCTTTAAGATCTTTGTTTTGTCTACTGTTGAATGGCTGCTTAGGTTTTACTGTACCATATTCACCCTAAAAAATTGGTCACCTTAACTCTTATCTCATTATAACACCTCATGAAGTACCACAGGTTTAGATAAAACAAAATCTTTGAGCGTAAAATTGTTTATATTTTCCTACCCTGCCATCAGTTTTAACATGTTTTGGGTGTTCAAAAGAACCGTCTCATTGAGACAGATGTATTGGGTGCTCAAAAGAACCATCTCTGAGATGGTCCTCTCAAAAGAACAGTTGTATGGAGATGTTTCTTTTTAGTACAAAAAAATCATTTTTTCTTACACACTTAGATAAATGCCTGAGTACATAAAATACTATTGGTTCAGATGAACAAAAGTGTTTAGAGTAAAATTGTGAAAATTTTCTCATCAAAACAATATGTTTGGGTGCTCAAAAGAACTGCCTCATTGAGATGGTTCTTTTGAGTACCCACAACATATGTTTTAGTTCAGAAATAAGAAAAAAATATATCTAAAGTCCTGAATGCAACAATTTATTAGAAAAAAAAGTGTAGACTATGATCAGATTGCTCCTACAGGAGCAGTCTCCATTTGATCAGGTCTGTCTGTAAAATACTGTTACAGTATTCAACGTAGTAAGCACACCTTGCGTATAAGATTTTACAAATTCTAGACCCGTTATAGACAACAGTGCAGTTCACTTGGCTTCATCATACTGTTTTCCATCCACACGATAAATCTATATTTTAATGATATTGCAATTAAAGATATTGAAGTGGGGAAGCTGATTGAATTTTTATTAAGCCAAATTTAAATAAAATAATTTACATACAGTTGTTAAATCAAGAGAACAGCACACAAAACTAGTTTTTCACTAGTCTGAACAATGCAATCATATAAACAACAATAACTAGAAATTCACTGAGAAATAAATTTTGTGCTTGAATTGTGAAAGGTGGAAAAGTGTCGAACAAAACGGTCCCAAAGATAAGAAATGCACACAAATAATGGATTTGGCGAATTTGGGGGTAAAAGAAAAAAAATTATAGCCCCAATTCTGATTATGGCTTCTCCATCATGTCGTTAACAAATAGATGATATTTGAGTAATATTTTGTTCTTAATATTTTCATATTATTAAAAGATGGTAAGCAGTGTATTGTAACTTTGTTGTTTCACTAATGTTATCTGCATGGCACACTACAACAAATCCTTTCATGTGCGGACCCAAGTGTTTCTTAGCAATTTCTGGTCCAGATCCCCTGAGAAATTACGAAGGTACCAAGCCAGCATTCAATCTTGGGCCATCATCAGCTTGCCATTTAAATGGCGTTTCTCTGGCAGACTGATGAGGACTCGTTTATAGTTTTATTTGGAACCTCCCACCCCTCATCAACTAAAATAAACTCCAAAAACGTCAAAGTTGGACCCCCTCTGACAAAATTTTCTGGATCCGCACATGCCTTTAATTGCGGTGTATCTATACTATTACATATGAGCCAGCACCTGACAATTAGGTACTTATCGCATTGTTGTGCAACAAAGGCTCAGGGGAGTCTGCACAAATGTGCAGACTAGCCTGAGCCTTCGCTGCTCGCATACACAAAGTATGGATGTAAATAGAGACACAGATCATTTAGACCTACCTAGAACCACTGGATACATAATCCTGGACATTTATCAGAGATATTGGTGCCTATGTGATAAGTACCATAATCTTATATGCTGGCCTTTATATCAATTATATCCCTTGTCCTGCTTTGCAGGAAGAAGTAAACTAATGAACGTCGGATTTCCTGTTGAGTATTACCATAATTGACCATTTCATAGCCTTCCATGAAATACATAGTCTGTACCAATGAACCTTTTAAACATTATATGATATGCTGCACATAACAAAAAATTACGATAATACTGCAATATTTGTTTGTAGATGTTTCACTTGTTATGTTAAGAGTACAAGTTAAGCCACTCACTTTTATTACATATATAAATTAAAAAGTGTTTTATAATAGGCTGAGTTTTACTGTGTTGATTACGTGGCTTATTCGATAATATTAAATAATTATATTGATTATCCCCACGCTTTTTAAAAAAAGCGAAGGGGATATTGTAATTGCCTCCGTCTGTCCGTCTGTCTGTCCATTATGCTATCTCCTCCTAAACCATTGGACGAAATTCAACCAAATTTGGTGTGTGAGTTACTAACATTAAAAGGGGCATGCAATGTCAAACATTTTTTTGCCCCGTCCCCTCGGGTCCTGGGGAGGGGTCAAAAGGTGAAATATCATTTAATTTCAATAACAAAGTCAATTTCAAAGAATTTTATACCAAACTTTGTGTGTGTTCTCAAAAATGAAAGATACAAAACATATCAGACAGGATTTTCATTCTGTTGCCTGGGTCATGCCCCAGGGGTGGGACTTTGAGGCGTTGTGGGTGCCCAGGGGGGTCAAAAAATTTTTTTTTCAAACATGGTCAGGTGGAATATCAAATCGACGGGGATGACAAGCAGAACAGAATGCAAGTAAAATTTTTATCCTAGGGTCAAACTGTTGACCTTGGGGTGAGGTCAAAAAGTCAAATATCATTAAATTTTGACTACCATGTCAATTCTAAGATTTTTATACCAAATTTTGTGTGCGTTCTTACAATTAAAAGATAAAAAACATATTGAACAGAATTTATATTCTGTTGCTGGGGTCATGACTCAGGGGTGGGACGTGGGGGTGCTGGGTGGGTCAAATACTTTAGCATGGGGATTTGCAATGGTGCCCCATCAACTGTGCATTCTAGTTTTATTTTGTATTAGGTGATGAAATTTTTCACTATTTTGTTGACATTTAGCCCACCAGTCACAACTTTTGTTGTCCTCTCTCTCTCTCTCTCTCTCTCTCTCTCTCTCTCTCTCTCTCTCTCTCTCTCTCTGCCTCACACTTTTGGCGTCTGATCAATAACTTTTGAAGGCATGTATCAATGTCAAAGTTTATATGTGTAAAGCATTGTAAAATACAGGTCAGGTTCAAATTTAGAGATCATCTGCAAAATTTTTACCGAGTTATGGACCTTTTTGAACTTCAGTTTTGCCATTTGGAATAGCCTATATTTCAAAGAATATGGTCCCTTATCGAATTGATACCTTGGGAGCAGTCTAATCTGGGCTCATATTGTTTGCTTCCATGGAAAAATCTAGTCTGAAAGGCACTTGAATATATGCAGCAGACAAAGAGAGCAGTTAAGATAGTGGCGCGATAAGGATTAATGTCTTTGAGAAATCCTTGAAAAAAACCCGGATCATTTTCCTATTACTTCATAGTAAAATTCTGAAGTTTGAGCTCCAACACATGTAATAGTTATACTGTGGTTTGTCCGCATGTACCTGGTGATAATTCACAAGCTTAGGTTGTGGTTTGACTCTGCAATCTGCTTCTCTACTCTACCATAATCTAACAGGGCTAGTCCATAAATACTGGGTACCTTCTTTAAAGTCATTTATCATATGACGTCACGTCTGGGATTAAAATAACGCCATGCAATAAAATCGATAAACCACTAGTGGTTTACAGATTTTCGGGAAACGTTAGGACGTCCATAACAATGTTGCATACATAATGACGTTTTTATGGCAGAAATGAGATTTCAAAGTAATCTTAATGTCATATGATAAATAGAATCTTAACATTCGTGCTCTTGTATTATTGAGTTTATTAAACTTGTTGCTAAAAAGAGATAAAATGCTCAACAAGCCTCACATTTTATCTCTTTTCCCCGACTCGTTTAATAAATTCAATAAAACATGAACACTCATGTAAGATCCTATATATAGTGCTGCTGTTTTTAGTCATATTGCGCTCAGTGTTTGTCAGGATTAGCTCCCTTTAAAAGCTCTAATGTGCTTGTCTTCAACTAGGTAAAAGTTGCTTAGCCCGGCCATGTCAGAATGGTGGTGTTTGTTGGGGTGAGGAGAATGGTGAATCAAAATGTGAATGTCCAAAAGGTTTTATGGTAAGTTTCTCACTCTTTCAGCGGACTCCCATACCTTGAAAACCAGGCTAACAGATAGGAGTGTGTAATGGAAAATTTGTTTTTATATTTCTCAGCAAAAAATAGTATATTTCGGGTACTCAAAAGAGAGAGAGACAACAATTTGTTTAAGCACTCAAAAAACCTGATAAGACTTACAGATAATTTTTTTTATAATTTTATGCTAAAAATATTTGCCTATGTGAACCAAAGATAACCCAAATATGAATCCATTTTTCTTTTACACACACAGTTACTGACACAAGAGGGTTACTACTGACACAGACAGGTACAGACACAAGCAGATACTGTTTCATAGGTCTAAATATAGAAACATTTTGAGCATAAAAATATTAATATTTTCTTATCCATAAGTTGCAACATATGTTTTGGGTGCTCAAAAGAAACTGTGTCATTGAGATGGTTCTTTTGAGTACAAACAACATATGTTTTGGTTGAGAAATAAGAATATTATTTTTTGATTACACACTCCTATCTGGGGCCTACTGTTTGTGTCTAAGTAGAGTTGGGATTCCTTGGATTCAGATCAGAGGCTATTTACTAATTTTTTATCCTTATTTCTTATCGCTTGTTTTTATCAGATAGTTCTGTAAAGTGCCCACCACATGTTTTATGGGGACATAAAAAATAATCAGTTTTACACCCTATGGTTGCATATCAAATTAATAATTTAATGTTATTGTGGTTTAATATATTCTTTATATTGTTAGCTTGAAGTAAAAATCTGTTATCAGGTAGTCATATAATTAGAGATTATCTCACTGCGTTTTGGTTATCACCCGAAGTATCAACCTGAGACCTCATTATCCACTGAGAGCTTTAGCTCGGGGGCTGATAATGGTTGAGGGTTGATACTGAGGGTGATAACCAGATCCCGGTGAGATAATCTGTTTATCACATATTCCAATTCACTGTTTTAACATGTTTCAGGATGTACAAAAATGTAAGTAAAACATAGGATTGACGTAAAATTTGCGTTACGCCACGTCACTTGTTTACATCTGACATCATTTAATGATCAACGTCTCGTGCTGGGCCTGATAACCTCTCTCCGTTCAAAATACATGACTTCCGGTTATCATCATGACAGGCTGATAACCAATTGGAGGGAAAGAGCTTATCGCATAGGCATACTTTGGGTTATCACTGCAAATAGTGTCCCAAATATGTGATAACACACTGTATTACAGTAGATAAACCACTAGTGAATTCAATACTGGCCTTGTAGGGCAGTCGGTAGCAAGGACAACTGCAGATGGAGGGGTCATGAGTTTGATCCCAGCCCAGTCCCATACTTTCGTGGAGATTGATCACGAAATATTTCTATGGTTATTCTCCTTTTTTTTTGCTGATTCAAGAAGGCTTGCTGTCAGATACAAGCAATAGTACTGGTTTTAAAACTGCTTAGTGAAGCATGCCCAGGAAAAAGTGTGGTTAGGTGAACTGACAGTCTTGGTATAGCCTTGCATTTATCTCGGTTTCTCAACTCTTTTACTAAAATCAACTTTACAGTCAGGTGCCAAATTAAAGTTCACAAAGTGAATTTTAAGGCAAAAAATTATGCTTATTTTCAACACTTATAATACTTTAATTCTAAAAGAGAAGATTTACAGCATTAATAATGTTGATGTTTGGATACATCATTATCCTCCCTATCATTACAAATGTCCAGTAAATTTTACTCCATACTGGAGGTGGTTGCCTAGCAACAAGACAAAAATGGCCAAATTTGCCCTATCTACTTCATTAAAACAATTGCCATGGCAACCAGACATTCAATAATTACTTGGGTTTATGCTATAACATGTAGGACTTAGTAATGTCTTTATGTGTGGTTTTATTTCAATTTCTATCAATAACAAAGTAGAAAAATCAGCATTTCTTTATAAAATTGATCACGAAAATGTTGAAAAAAGAGTGAATATCAAAAATACTGCATCTTTGTTTCCATGACAACTTCATTTTTAATGCATTATTCTAACTTTTTAAAGACATATTTTATTGACAGATTATCTTTGTTTTAAAGTCCTAGGTATAATTTAAAGTACATATGACTTTAAAAAATGTGTAATTATTAATATTTGTCTTCCACACCCCCATTTTAGGAACTTTGAATCTTGCCAGATTTCATTAACATTTTTGCATTTTATATTGTTTAGCTATAAAGGAAAGACTAGCAAATAAATATTTGATGGTCATTATATAGAAAAATATGTTTTCTTGGAGAAGCATTAAAAATAACATCAGAAATTCATTCCTTGTAACCATGGCAACCACCAAAATGAGCACACTTGTTGCTTTTTAACTATTTTATTGGTTGCTTAGCAACAATATGCAAAACAGTGAACAACTTAATTTTATTGTGAATATTTGACGGGTTGCTTATATCTTCCCATTTATTTATTTGTCAAGACCATATTATGGATAAAATGGAAATGAAGAAGAAATGAATGTCTAAATTTCCCATAAATTTATGCATTTTTTTTAAGTTTATGAACTTTAATTTGGCACATAAGTGTACATGAGCACTCGTGTAAGTTCCTTTATTTCCAGTATAGCTCTTACGGTAATCATAATCTATCATAATAATGTTGTGTATAAAAGCATCTTCTCTTATCATGACATTTTAATGTATCCATAGAAGAATGCTATCACATGGTTATGATTAGTTCTTCTATTGTCAAAATTGGGAGAGATAAAGACTGGCTTCAGTCCTTAAAACAATCTTTCCTCAATGTGTCATATCATATACTTATAGCCAGTCTAACTCTGATGGCTCTGTTTTAAGCTTAATGATCAATGTCTCGTGCTGGGCATGATAACCTCTCTCTGTTCAAAATACATGACTTCCGGATGGAATCAGTCTAGGAGAGATATTCCATGTTCTTTTTAGGGCGCTTTTTGTGAAACATCTATAACGACATCCTGTATCTGTAAAAATGGTGGAATCTGTGTCGGTGCCCAGTGTCTATGTCCAGCAGGCTATGTAGGGAACCAGTGTCAGACTATAGATCCATGCATCAGTAAGTATCCTATAAATCAACCTGTTGCACAATAACTTGTCAGGCCTCCAGATAAATGTGCGTAACTGAAAACTATTTTTCTTATTTCTCAACCAAAACATATGTTGTGTGTACTTAAAAGAACCGTCTCAATGAGACGGTTCTTTTGAGCACCCAAAACATATGTAAGGATTGCTGGGTAAGAAAATAATTACAACTTCATGCTCAAAGATTTTGCTAAACTGGACCTATGCTTATTCAAGAGCTTGTTTGAAAAAAAAATACCTTAAGGAAGCCAGCCTATCCAGATCTACACTATATGTAAAAATCATTTCTGAGCCTAATATTGCAACAAAGCAGAATAAATGTTCCTGAGATAATTAAAACAGTTAAGTTCTAAAAGTGTATATGCCAACACAAATAAGAAAGGTTGATCTTTGCTTCACTTTAATGTCATATCCATGTTAACCCATATCTTAGGATGTACATATTTTGTTTGTTACTGAACTCATAAATAAGCTTGAAAATAGGTCCTTCAGAAATAGAGAACCTACAAAATTTGAAAACAGCAGACATAGTTTTATTGGGTCTGTTCATGAGATATTAATGGATGGTTATGCCCCTAGCACCAGCTTGAGAGGTATTCTGCTTTCTGCCAGAACCCAATATTCGTGAAGGACAAGAATATGAAAAAAAATATCAACACTATATTGATGTGTAGGGAGAAGTTCTACCAACTCCATGCAGCACAACGACAGATGTTGGAATTTCTTAATAATCTAAAAAAATGGATCTAAATCATCAATTTAACTCTTTTCTTGCTAGCGACGACTTTTGTCATCTGCTGAACACATTTGCAAACAGTTTGGACCCAAAATCAGGACTGACAGAACATCTGTCCTGATGTGGATCCAAACCATTTGACACTTATATAGAGTTCCTGAAATCATTTTTGGAAAAGTTAATTTTGAAAAAAAAATAAGCAGACAACAAGAAAGCATAAAAAATATCACAGCATGCAAACATGGGGCCATAGGAGTGTGTGTCATGGAAACCTGTAGTCTAACTCTTGTCAAGAAAAGTTTGCCAAAGAAGCCGTATGGAATCTGCCTTACATAACAATACAATGGGGATACCTTAACTCATTGCCTACTGAGTGTCATCTGATGATAACTATTGCAAACAGTTTGGACCCAGATCAGGCGCGACAAAATGTCGGGCCTGATCTGGATCCAATCTGTTATACTTAGATGGTATTCCTGAAATAATTTTTCAAAAAAGTTGATTTTGAAAAAATCAGCAGACAACAAAAAAGCAAGAAAAAAACCCAGGGGGGCAAAAAGTTTAGCTGAATTAATAACACAATGGTGGCTCCTTAGGTCTAGCTTAAATATATAATGATTAATTAGAATAAGCTTCATAATATGATAATGATTTTCTTGGATATATCTTTATCATGTAATGGTGATTACATAGGCTTAACTTAATAAAATAATGCTAAATCCTTATTTATTTTACAGGGCATCCATGTAAAAATGATGGTGTCTGTCGGAGACAGGGAACCAGTGATTATGCATGTGCCTGTGAGATAGGGTTTATGGGAACTCATTGTGAGGAGGGGTACCATGCTTGTGCTACCCACCCACAGCCTTGTTTAAATGGTGGAGAATGTTACTTCTTACCTAGCTCTATACATACAGCATTGTGCCATTGTTTACAAGGTAAGATTTCCAATGCTGGAGATAAATAGAGAATACTAGGTCAGTGTCTTTTGATATCAAGTTTGCTAGGCAAGGCTTTCAGACCACTTGTTGACATCGCAAGGCTTGCTGAGCGATTCAACAGGCGTTCTCAAAGCCGAGCCTGGTAAACTTGATATCAAGGATACGAACCTGGTATTCTATTTATCAGTTTACCAATTGTTTCACTCGTCAAACTAGCTATTATGACGTCATTTTCAATTTTTGTGTTGATTCAGCGTCATTAGGGATGTAATTCAAAAAGTGCAACATCATCATGACCTGATAAAGGCACATGTTGTGAGATAGACATTTTTTATCAGGCAATGTGCAACGCTGCATTTAATATGAATGTTAACTGATAAGGATGCATATTGTGCTTTTACACACTGTTTATTTAAGAAATAAGTTCAAAGTTTGGTCTGTTCATGATTGAATATTCTATGACTGTTAAGCTACTTAATGAATGACATTTGTAGTTTCTAAGCTTAAAAGGAGGCTGCACAGGCTCCTCTGAGTCTACACTTGCCAAAATGCCAAACTATTGGAAATCACATGTCGCAGCTCCTATATAGTACAGGGTTCGCACAGGCTTGAAAAGTACTTGAATATACAGGACTGTCTTGAAAAGTCCTTGAAAGTTTAATTTGGCTTGAAAAGTACTTGAATAACACACAAAGGCCTTGAAAAGTCCTTGAATTTTACCATTTACAGGGGGATTTAACACTGACTTTGGAGACCTAAATCAGTAAAATATTTTGGTGACTTTATTTGGTGCAGCATATGCTGCACCAAATAACGGCACCACAATTTTAGACTAATTTTCTAAAACAAATATCTTTAGTAATGCAGTCTAGCATTGCCGAAGCAGAATTTTGATGTGTAAATCAGTATTAATCATAAGGTTTCAGTTCTTGAAAACAGTAGGAAAGTCTTAGAAGTCCTTGAAAAGTCCTTTAATACTTTCCAATCAGATAAAAAGATTAACAATCAACTAAATATCTATTTTTCAGGTTTAACAGGGAAGAGGTGTGAAAGTTTAACAACTGATTGATCCTATTGAAACAAGTAATAACATGGAATAGCTGAATGGGTGCACTGTTTGCTAGATTATTTCTCCTTAAACCTGTGAACCCTCACCCCCTCCCTCTACCCACTTAGACATGCAAAACAAATAATTGGGCCATTTGGAGTTTCTAAGCAGATGCTGAAGTATTTCTTCTTAACCCTTAAAGCGCCACCTATAATTTGCAGCAGACAACAATTTCAAATTTTGCCGCTTTAACCAATAAGGCATGATATTTCATGAGAATCGTCTGCTGGCAGAAAATTCTCATGAAATATCATACATTATTTTTTTCAAAAATTCGGAAAGATGTTGAAAAATTTGTCGTCTGCTGCAGTCGTGATTGGCGCTTTAAGGGTTAAATCCCTATACGAGACTGATCAAGATGATTTTTCTGTCAAAGAGGATGGAAATTGCTCTCAAAGAACGGTGTATAGTATTTGGAAAAGTGATCCTTTACCCTAAAGACAAAGTTTCATATGTTGTTTACCTTTGGAGCCAACTTATTTTAGTAATAATTGGATGTCTGTTGCATGTTGTGTGTTGTGTGTCTACACCAACGGCTTCAGAGGACAGAATGAAGACATTAATCTAGAACATTGTCTAGAACCAGAAGGCCTAGAGCTACATTGTTTGATTTGTAGCTTAACCTAGTGAATCTCTACCAAGTTTATTAAAATTATGGTTCTTGGACCAAAAATGGCCTCTCCATAGGGATCACATGTTTTAAATATATAGGGAAAACATAAAAAAACGTCTTCTCTCAAAGCACAAGACTTAGAGCAAAAAAAGACCATGCACTTGGGGGTTAGCATGTTTTACATATATAGGGAAAACATAAACAATTCTTCTTGTCTGAAACCACAAAGCCTAGAGGCTTGATATTTGGTATGTAGCATCAACTTGTGGTATTTTACCAAGTTTGTTCAAATAATGTTTCTGTGGCCAAAAGTGGCCTGCCCTGGGGTCACTTGTAGTGAAAACAAAGAAATCTTCTTGTCTGAAACCACTAGGCATAGAGCCTATAACTATGGTATGCAACATCAGCTAGTGGTCCTCTTTTAAATTAATTCATGTTGTGGCTTTGGGACCAAAAAAGCCCCACCATGTGGTGTCACCAGGGCATGGCCAGTTTCAAATACACTGCTCAAAATATTTAAAGGAACACTGCATGTTTTGCCATTAATCATAATACAAATGCACTCATAGTCTGACTCATAGCAAGAGTTGGGTTGATAAGGCGAAAACATGTTTGTCCTGTGATAAGTTTGGTTACCTACCAAGGACGATGTTTCTTGATCAAAATGAAGTAAGCCTTTTCCAGAAATCTCCATGGAACACTTTAAGTAAAAATGGAAATTTTGTTAAAAATACCTCTTTTTCAACACAAAATTTTAAGGCGATTTTTCAATCAAACACCACAACACCGTCATTTCTGTACATTCAAAGGCCTTTTAATGTTGCAGAAATCATTAGGTTACGCTATTAAAAAATTCTGAAGATTCTACAGAGTTCCAGAAAAAATCGTCATTTTCAAGAAAATTAAAAATTACAAAATTTGAGCCATGAACTTGAGCAGCGATTGATTTGTTATAAACTTTTTTTGATCCAATACTTTGACTCTCTTTGCAAAGATAGCATAAGAAACTGGGTTTCTACCTTATTGTCTAGTGAAATGTATGGCTTGTCTATAGGGCAGGGGTTAGCATTATCAGCTATGGAAAATCATCAGGTGTTCCTTTAAATATTTTTCGCAGTGTAGATACCTTTGTTGAAGATTAAGGGCTTTATATCTGGATCTATGAGATCTAAAAGAGAAATGAGAATTTTCTTCTGTGGAAAGAAAAATCTTATGATGGTCTATTAAGAATCATATGATGTATTGTTAAAATATCTTGGCAGAGATGAAACCCTTTACAATTCATTATAATTATTGAGACAAGACTTAACAATATATACCTATGCAAAGAGTATTTTTATACATATATAAGCAATAAGTTTTTTTGACAAACATTGTATTAATTGCCCATTATGTCATTTATCCTCACCACTGCAGTTTGATCAAGGCTTTCAGTGTAAGCTTTGGTTTATTAACCCATATAAGCCTAGCATCCTTTTTGTGGGACACCGGCAAACAGTGCAAAAACAGATCAGATGCCGCAAATGCGGCATTTGATCAGGTTTTCTACTGTTTGCAAACAGAAGTTTCTTTTAAAGTTTGAATAAAAATGAAAAATACCATCCAACAACCCTAAGATTGGAAATGGACTCCTCCAATTGATTAGGATGGGAAAATACATTTGGTTTAAATGGGTTAAACATAACGCAGACTAACAAAAGAAACACTACATCTATCATTATCTCAGCCGCTGGTCTTAATATTGTAAAACTTTCATTTATATTTTGTCTGAATAGCTTGGAAAAGGTTACATGTGTACTATTTCGGGCTACCTAAGAAAAGACAGAGTTATATTCAGAGGAAACCTACAAATAGTGCTACTATGATCATGCAATTAGGACTGCATATATTTATTTGAGAGTAGCTATGGTACTTTAAGATCATTAAGATCTTTACATTTTTTTCATTTAACTATTGTGATCCTATGATGTCTGTCGTCCATCGTCAGTCAACAATCTGCTTTAATCAACACCTGTTCCTAAACCACTAGGTGGATTGTCACCAAACTTCACAGGAATGATCTTTGGGTGGTACCCTTTCAAAGCTATTCAAAGAATTCCATGCAGAATCCTGGCAATCGAAATGAAGATTTTTAAAAATCTTGTCAAAAACTACTGGTCAGATTAATTGGTACAAATAGTTCTTTGGTTTGTTTGTTTGATTTGATTCTTTACGTCCACTCAACAATCTTTCAGTTATGCGGGACGGTCTTCCTGGGTTGAACCAATAGTTCTTTGGTGACCTTAGATCAAAGTTGTTCAAATTACTGTGATTTTACATGGCGCCAGGTGGCGTGGCCAATTTTTCCTATTTTTATATAGGGAAAACTTTAAAAATCTTCTTGTCTGAAACCACTAGGCTTAGAGCCATGATATTTCGTATTGTGCATCAACATGTAGTATTTTCACCCTGAAAAATTTCATGTGAATAGATATAGCAAAACCCTAACTAGATTTAAATTTTGGCAAAGAATGAATCAATCTTACTGCTCTGATATCTTGTAAAAATAAATAACTTAGTTTTTGTTGGAATGAAAATACTAGTTTATTACCCATCTTTGTACTGTCACTGCAATACACCTGGGATAGATATCGTAGTATTTGCTCAGCTATAAAATGTACATTAGAGACAATTATTTTTTAACATCAAACATCAAATTGTGAGGTTTACAATGCAACCCAAGCTGCTTAATATATAGTTCTACGGATAATGGGTTATTTACGTGTTTCATGCCTAACAAGTGCCATCATTTTGCCTGCTTCAGTCTGTTTACCTATCTGTATGTTTTGTTCATGTGTCTGTATGTGGGAGCGTACAACTAGAAATGCACAGTCCTGAAAATACGAATAAGATCACAGATGTACGGGCACTTACATGTACTACATTTCATTTTGTATTTAACTTTTACTACTTCTTTATATGATGGAAAAATATGCCTGTTTTCATATGGGAGTGGTGAGATCAATGAGCATACCAATTCATGGAATAGATTGGCAAATGGACGCTTCCAACTAAGTAGACATTTATAGGTATGTTTATGTGGGTCACCGTCTTTGTGAGATGGTTAGATAACTGAAGTATTGTTGACTATGCTGATAGACAGCAATGCAAACCAACATGCAGCTACATTTAAAACCCACTGATGCATTGTTGTAAATTGTCTTATAATAGTATATACATGGCTTTATGTTCAACTGATAGTCATTGATCCATATTGTTAAAGATACAAGAAGGGAATGTTATTTGGCATAAAACCTTAAGAATGTTAAATTTCCATCCTATCACAGCATTTATGAAAACGTTTACAAACTTCAAATAATATTTTTGGTTAGGGTTTTTGGGTTAAAGTATATTTTTCAAATTAAATTTAAAATTCACATTTAAGATTAAATGTTATTGCCAAAAAACAGTGTTCCATTTGAAGGGCTATATTACAATAGTGAACCTTTACCAAGTTTGTTCAAATTATGGCCCTGGGGCCAAAAGTGTCCCCACCCCAGGGTCACATATTTTACATGGCTTATATAGGGAAAACATAAAAAAACTTCTTGTCCAAAACCACTAGGCTTGGAGCCATATATCATCTAGTGGTCCTTAACCAAGTTTGTTCAATTTTTGTCTCTGGGGGCAAAAGTGACTCTATACTGGGGTTCACGTGTTTAGATAGGCTAATGGAAATGTTGTAAGGGAGACATCTTTCAGGGTAGCTTTAAAAAGTGAAATATTTTTCTTAGAAGATAATACTTCAACTTCAACGAGTTACTCTTCCACGCCCAATGGTAGGCATTTATGGATGAGGAAAGAATAAAGTGTTTAATTTCCCATTATTTGGTCAAAGGTCCTGTGGGTCACATGTTTTAGGCTTACATAGGAAAAACATAAAAAAACATCATCTTGTATGAAACCATTTTGCTTAGAGCCTTGATATTATGAATGTAGCATCAACTAGTGAACCTCTACCAAGCTTGTTCAAATTATGCCTCAGTGGTACATAGACTTATATAAAGAAAAGATGAGGTTCTACATCCTGTTAAATTTGTCAACATAATAAATGGAAACTTTTCCATGTAAAGTCTTAATGAAACTTGTGATCTATCGAAACTCATAGCTGGACTTTTGGAGGAGCTATTTCTTCCTATACCTTTATAAACGGTCAATCTCAGGTGAGCATCCTAGGGCCCAATGGCCCTCTTGTTAATAGTATAGAGCTTTTCTGGGCTTGGTTGTCCTAGATTATATATGCAATAATCAATAGGCCCCAAGATGAAAGAGGCTATATGTTAATTTATTTACAGGTAATTGTTACTCAAAAAAAGTTCTTAATGATATCTGTTACTGTTATATCCATTTATCTGTGCATCACTCCAGTACACTGACAAATTCAATGCATAGAACATATAGACAACACATATTCTTTTTATAAAAGGTGAAATGTCATGATTTTCCTTGCCTAGTTCACCCCATATTCCAATGAAAGGATTTTGTTAAAAAAAATTAAATTTTGACGCATTTTTGTTTAATTACATCAAATCCTTTTCACCAAAGTTTCTGATGTCTGCAAACTGATGGTAAGCAAAACCCCACCCTTTCACTTTTCAATTAAAATTGTATCTTACGAAATACACCAAGCAAAATTTGTTACTAGTTCAGCATATTTACAGCTTAAAGGAAGTAGTTAGAATACATGGATTTACATGAATACATCATCAATAGATCCCTTTAATGATGTCTGTGCTTAAATTATCAACATCATAACGTTCATCAACATGCCTTCTGTGCTCAGCCATAAAACAGAATAATATAGAATTTGTCCTGCAAGAATGTTATGAAAAATTACATCTAAATTTTAATGACAATTTGTCTTATACTTACAAAGATATGACACTATGTCCTCACATGAACAAAACTGCATGATGAAATTTGTTTCTGATAGCTTAGTAGTGTACAGGAGTGACCAATGGTTATAATTGAGAAGTATATTGTGTTTTTCTTTATGTTTGGTGTCAATTTAAACGATGCAAATGGTTCTTTCTAGATACCTATAGCATTTTGTCACTGCATGTCTGTTGAGAATGTTATGAAGCTAAAATATGAATACTCCTCATATATATTTACATATCATAAGTGTGCATATTTGTAAGCAAATTTCATTACTCATTAGTGTTATATTATATACCTTTTATTTATGAAGTGTGTATTTATACATGTAAACATTATTATGCATTTACATATACATATCATAAGCGTGCATTTATATATGCATTCCGTTATTGTTTGTATAGTACATACCATAAGTGTACATTTATATATAGAAATTACGATTATACATTTGAATATACATACTGGTTAGATTAACATTCCATTTGATTTTTAACAAAATGAATTATCTTCTACAATACAAAAGAGATATTGAAAGGAACATGGGTAAATGCTTAAATGATTTTGGAGCTGACATCCATTAATCTGTTAACAGTTATGTTTGTCCTGAAAATGTTGCCTGCTTATTATGCCTGCTTTATATGCTGACTGACAAAAGAAATGATACCTACTTTCTGATTTTGTAGTACTTATGAAAAGCCAGAAACATAATATATTCATAAATGAAATTAGTAGTCTAGATAATGTTTAGTGTTTTTATTTTGGCAGTTTATGCCTGACGTTTGACATAATGATGCTATTTACTAATCAGTGGTTTTACAGGCACTCCAGGTAACAGGTAACCATTACAATGGTAAAACATTGTAATAAGCTTAGTGAGTGACACAAAGTTAAAGAAAAAACACTGTATCATTACATGAAATACTGCCAACGCATGTTTACAACAATTTAAAATTTACCAAAACTGACGTTCCTAGATTTTTCATGTATACCTGAAAATGGTGAGGGGTTAATGGATAACACTGTTCATGTTAATGGTTTGCAACATGTGTAAGCAATATCTGTCTTGTACTGTAAAATGGGGACATTCGTTTTGATGTAATTGAAGATGTTAACGTCAATTCTTACATATCATTCTCTGCCAGTTTCTTCCATGTTAGCTTGGGCCTTCCTGCCCCCCCCCCCCCCCTTGCCATCAATCTGTATATCACACACTGTTCTGACTGCACCACTAGAGCGCTCCACATGCCCAAATGAGTGAAGCCTTCTCTCTCAAAATGAGATCGAGGTCCTCAAGCTCAAGCTTTGCTAGTAGCTGGTTTGACCTTACCGTGACTACATCCTCTGACTTGATACTGCAGATCTGTCTAATCATGGCCCTATCATTGTGCTGTAGGTTTGTCTTGGTCAGTGGCCAAGTTTGACTGGCATGGAGCATGAAGCTCTGCACACATGGCCAGGGGTCTTGTAAGAGAGGTGGTGGGATGTGAGAACTGGTAGTAGCTCCCTGAACTTCTTCCAGGCTGTTTTCACACAAGTATTGACCGTTATTTCACAGCCTCTACCGGCAGAAACCATGTCACCCAGGTAGCAGAAGGGAGCTACCACCTCCAGCTTATCAGGTCCGACCTGGACTTCACTCTGTTGTCTGCCATCAATAGGGCGGGCATTTCCCATGCACTGTGCAGAATTTGGTGTCAGTCATTGTAGCCTGCTGCATTTCCAATGCACCCAAAGTTTGCAGCTATTGCAGTAGATTCTGTTGTTGCTTACTCATTTACGACAGACAGTGCATGGGTATTCACCTGAACTCTGCAAGAGGTCCACAGATCATGACCTTTGTCTTTCCTGCATTTATCCTCAAATCCTTCTTTTCCATGGCTTCTTTGCATATCAAGAGCCTCCTGACACATTCCTCTAGGGAGTCAGCAATGATGACAAGATCATCATCATATCATATAAAAACCAGATTTTTGATTAACGTGCAGGTACAGGGGCATCATCCACATCAGTGGGCTCCTTTCCAGGTAACTTGCTAGCTGCACGCATAGCAGATCTCACACCTGATCTCCAGGTGCACCTTCCTTGAGGGTCAACTGTAGTGAGCTTCCACTCACGGCAGTCTGTCTCCGTCAGTTTCTTCCATGTTAGCTTGGGCCTCCCTGCCTCCCACCTGTCATCAATCTGTATATCACATGCTGTTCTGATTGCACCACTAGAACGCTCCACATGCCCAAACCATCTTGAGAACAAACTGACAGAATTTGACCAAACTTTATAAATGCATGTATATTGACAAGATCTAGGTAAATACGATTTTACCTGTCATTTTTTACAAATTTGTAACAAAGTTATGGCCCTTGATAAACATCAGAATTTCGTTTCCGCTCAATATCTTTAGAACAAATGGATATATTTTAACCAAATGATGTTAATGCATTTTATATTTATAATATCTAGGTTAGTATTGCTACCTCCCATATTTTGCTTGATTGTAGCAGAGTTATAGCCTTTGATTGATCTCAGAAATTTGTTTCTGCTCAATATCTTTAGAACTTGGATTTTTTACAGCATGAAATGTGCTGCAGCGGGGCTATAGCCAGATTCTCTGACAATTCTAATTTGACATTATTATTGTTCTCTTCCAGAATTCCATATTGTGTATATCTTTTTGAATTCTTAACAAAAACTAAGAAAAACCGTCAACTTTCAAAATTTTGATTTCCACTATTAAATTTTCTTGGACAGAGCGTTTTGAGGTACAGCACAAACATGCCATCAAAAGTAAAATATTCCATATTTACATTTATTACCTCATTACCTTATAAACATTTATACAAATAACATGACTTTGAATTTAGATAAAGCGTTTCTTTTGTCAGTCAGTATATATTAAAATAAATTCTAGACTAATTTTATCTTGGAAGCAAACTCTATTAAATGGGCCTTGACGTGAGAAAATCTGTCTTCAGGAGGTTTGCAAACAACACAGGCGCAGACCAGCCTGTGCATCCGCACAGTCTGATCAGCGCCTTTGTCTGTAGCTGAGAAGACTGGTTTGAAACTTGTTTTGTCGCAGACCCTGAAGACAGGTTTTTTTACTACGAGGCCCAAATATGATCAGACTGCTCCTTTGTTTGCAATATAGCCCACCAAAGTGGACAAGCAGAATAGAGAGCAGATGACAATTGTCATGAATAGTGGGAACAGGGTTAAAACAGAAAAGCTGCCTCCGATTTAAGGTTTATGTTCTTTTTGCCAGAAATTGATTTCTAAGGGCAGTTGTGCCACTACCCTAGATTTGTTAATGCTTAGCTCACATGAACACAAAGTGCTTAAAGTGAGCTATTGGGATCAGTCAGTGTCCGTTGTGGTGCGTCATCAACAATTTCCGTTAAATGGCAACTCCTCATATACCACTGGGCCAGTTTTAACCAATCTTCACAGGATTGTTCATTAGGCAACCCTTTACGGAAAAAGCTAACAGAAATTTGACCTGTCAAAAACATGGGCGCCAGGGGGCATGGCTTATCGGGGGAACAAAAACCTTGAAGATCTTCTCCTCTGAAACTGGTGGTCAGGATTCAAAATAAATTGGCAGAAATAGTCACTAGGTGACCTTCTACAAAAAAAAGCCAAAACCAATTTGATCCATCAAAAAACATGGACGTCAGGAGGCGTGGCCAGTTTCCATCATGTACCTATGGGAAAACTTTAAAAATCATCTCTGAAACCAGCGGTCAGAATTGAAAATATTTTGACAGAAATGGTCACTAGGTGATCATCTACAAAAATAGCTAAAAGAAATTTGATCCGTCAAAAACATGGCCGCCAGAGGGGCGTGGCTTATCGGGGTAACAAAATCTTTGAAGATCTTCTCTTAAACTGGTGGTCCGAATTCAAAATAATTTGGAAGAAATAGCCACTAGGTGACCTTCTACAAAAACAGCTAAAACAAATTTGATCCGTCAAAAAACATGGCCGCCAGGGGGCCTGGCCAGTTTTCATTATGTACCTATCTCATATGAGCGATTAAGGGTCATCTTGACCCTTTGTTAAATATTTAGGATGAGCTATGTTTTAAGTTAAAAAATGGTCTTAAAACTTGGTAGGATAATAAGATATGATGACTGGATTACCCGATTAACTTTTGAAGGAATTCAGTGAATATATAATCAGAATTATGGCCCGTGTTTAAGAAAGATCACTGCCTTTATGGACAAGTGTATGTGCCTTGATCGACCTGACAAAATCTGTCTTCGGGGTTTCCGACAAAGTGGGTCAAACCAATCTCCTCAGCTACAGAGACTAGCTAGAAAATTGGAATCTCGCTTGTAGAAAGTTTAGATATGATACTTTACAAAGGCGCTGATCAGTCTGCAGGAATGTGCATGGGGGTAGCTTTTCTTGTTTGCATACCCAGAATACAGGTTTTCTCTCATGGAGACCCATATGATTTAGGGCAAAGTGTATCGCCAACACAGTTTCTAGTTTGTTATATACAATTATATAAGTATAGCTATAATAGATTGTTATGTATACGTTTTAAATTGAAGTATGGTCAGTATTTTAAAATATGGGCACTTTATTGTCTCGTTGAGCAAGACACTTTATGGTCATTGCTTTGTACTGGTTCAATCCAAAAACATGCCAGACATGGGATTTTGGTTTTTATTGCATTTGCATAATGGAATAATTTAACCCTTTGAAGACCATTGGACTGTTACAGTGAAGTCAGGTTAGTCCATTGTATATAATGAGAGTGCACAGGTGATGATTTAATTTTTTTTTTATTTTTCTGAATATTGATTTTGTCTTTGCAAATGATGCAGGTCCTGATGAAATGCCGCATTCTGCAGCATTTCATCTGGGCCTTCCCTGTTTGCAATAGTACCCCTTTAGGAGTTACTTGTCCACAAAGGGTTAAATGTTTATGTGCAACAATCCAGTGGGACAAGACATTTTAATTTTAGTTTGAGCCATCATATACATGTACTTACTTACTTCATGTATGCAAGCAGCAGTCTCTGATGAGATTGTGTTAAGTACCGAAATCCCATTTGTTGTCTCATCTGTCATTTTTGACAAAATATTTGCATAATTAATATACAAAACCTTTTGTTAAGTATTAGTTTACCAAATTGTGTTTATTTATTATTTTATTTCAAATATATGTTTGTTGTTTCATAAACATACTACACTCCTTTGGTGTTTTTGGTGTTTTTAGCATAATTTATATACAAAATCTTGTGTTTAGTATTAAAAAAAATACCAAAATGTATTTATTTTATTTTGTTTCAAATATAATTTTGTTGTGTTACAGAGCTACACACTTCACATGGCCAGGTGTTGTCCTTGAAATCACACCATATATTTTAGTCAGTATTGCACCTCTTTATACATTTGATTAATATTGTTTTAGTTGGAACAAAATTAAATCAATTAAATCAATTTAGTCTGTCTTAAAACACTGTTAGAGCAGGCCTTTAGATAAGGGTGCAAAATGAAAAATTAATTTTCTTATTTCTCAACCAAGACATATATTCTGGGTACTCAAAAGAACCCGAACCCAATGCTTTGATGGCTGAGATTTAAATATACTGCTCAACAAAAGTTTGCATGGATAAATAAAGATTAATTTATGTTTGAGCAAATTATCTAAAATATTTGAATATCTGCTACAATGATGGTCTGATATGTGTTAATAAATGTGGAAAGCAATGGTTGTCATTTAATTTGATTTCTACTGCATCGTTCGTTGCGTTAAACATGGAAGGGGTCAAATACGTGTTTCAAATACAAAATTTATACAGCATCAGTTTTTTAAATTTCTTGGTTTCCAGTTAGGCCGAATCACCCATTCTGAAAAAATTAAGGTTGTCTCAATCAAGTCTTAGAAACCACGAACGTTGTTTTTATAATGGCGTATACAAGTCAACCACAGTACTATTTTTGTTGTGTAGACATGCTTAATTGAAAGGATTTTCGTGTTTTAAGAGGGTGCCTTATGAAAGACAATTAAGGGTAAGGCAAGTTTTAAAAGTTTGTCGCTGTGTTTTTGATTCATGAAGAGTAACATTAAACTGAATTGCAGCTGGTAATACTATCCATAGAAGACATTTTCAAATGATTGACTAAGAGAGTTTTTCCGGGTGCTTGTGCCACTCTAGCATCAAAAGGATTACTTGAGTGCTTAATTCAGTTCGCTGAAAAGTCAAGAAACGGAAACAGTGCATTTTAATGTCATTATGGAACGCAAAAAGTGGCATCAAAGGGTACCATTATCTGACGTTTTCAATGTTTTTCATCAATACTAAGCTTTACCAAAAAATTTAATTTCGAATGTAGGCTTGTATCTTTACATGCTCATGACATAAAATGTAATGTCAATCCACTGACACCTAATCAGATTTTGTATTGTCTGGTGGACACGAAAAACATTTATTTTAAGATCCCCATACTTGTTGATTTACACCAAATAAAATGTTTCAAACAATACTAGTTACAAATACTTTCAAGAATGAGATGACAGGATTAAATATTTACTACTTAAAATGCATGTGATAGGACTATATTGCTGCTAGTGGGGCAGAAGATGTACAAAATGTGAACATTTATAGTAGCTGCACACTTGTAATGTTATATTCTCCAGGAAACTTAAAATAAAATATCATATGAACACAAATTATTTGTTATTTATATGGCCTGTACAATTTACAAGGGACATAGATCCAGATGAGGAAATTTTATGAGCGCAAAATTGTAATAATCTTACCCATCAATTTAAACATGTGTTGTGGGTGCTCAAAAGAACCATCCTATTGAGACGGTTCTTTAGAGTACCCACAACATATGTTTTGGATGATAAATAAAAATACACACTCTTATCTGGAGGCCTACAAGGGAAGCTATCACAGTGATTTAAGTGTTCACCTTACTGAGCATCCAAGTTGAGCATCGACCCCTGGTATTTTTAGCTGATTATTTTTTAATTATGATTTTAATAGATTAATGAAATTACAGAAATGACTTAAGATACAGAATGCATTATTTTTTTGTCTGCTTTATAATTGGATAAGATGTAATTTTGGTGTGTGTTTTGTTCCTCCTCTTTGAATTAGGCCCCAACTGAACCAAGGACTCTTTATCTAGACCGTTTCCCTGATTGAACCTAACGATATAAATAAACTATTTGTCTTAAAAATCGGTATTTTGTGCATTAAGCTATGATTAACTTTTAAAATTCATTGCACATCTTAAACTGAAACATTGAAATGGCTTGTATTCAAACAAAATTCAAGTTATAGTATTGGCAGAACACAGCACTTTGTAATACAAAGTTTGTATAATCTGTATGACCTCAAATACATAATAATTTCAAAGCCTCTTGTGGTGCTTCGTGCAAATTGAATGTACTATGTACTATTGCAAAATTCTCAATCATAACCTAATGCAAAGTCTGTAGTCATTTCTTCCTGAGCATATCTCTCGGTAGGTCATGTGGGCTTAGCTTCAAATACTAGTTTGGACCAAAAGCGTTGAGTTTATAAGACATGCACAGATATCATATAGCGCCTAGTTGAAATTTTAGTTTGGAAGCACATGGATGTCATCATAATTTGTGTGGTGTAAACTGGATCCAGCCAAAGTCAACATATATATCACTGGGATACAATTATGATAGTACATGTAAACCTTAAATATCATTAAAAATCACCTGACCGTTATTTGCACGACCCCGTGGTGAATTTAGATCTTGGAGACAACTTTTTAAAAGTTAAAATCAGTTTGTACTGCTCTGACTGCTCCGAGACTGAAGAAAGGGCGAGCATCATTTGTGATAAATTGCAGTTGCGTTTATACATGTTGACCGAGATTTGTATCAGTTTTCTTACTTGCTGTAACGTAGTTGATTCTTTTCTTAAGTGCAGGTTGTGTTTTCAAAGTCTCTCTAGAATTTCTAAGTTATAATTTTCGTAATTTTATGATTTATTAAATATTTGAAAGCCAATAAACTTCTAAACTCAATGTAAGCCAAATCTAACTAAATCTCTGGCTCTGAAACTGGGCTTCATCTTATACCATGAAGTCACATGATAGAAGCGGACCACAGCGCCACCTAATGACAACATCATTAACCAATCAGATTTCATGTTTACCATAAAGCGCCCTCTACATAGGTAAGCTTCCATATTATCAACCAATCAGAAGATACAAAAGTGGCTCAAAGTCATACCAGTTGTGCAATTCCCCAGAAGTCATGTTACTAGATGTATTGCCAATTAATGTCAGAATTTACATGATCTATTTATTGGGCTTATGCAATTTTACTAAACTAAGTACTATTTGTCAAGACGACCTTTCCAAAGTGTTAAAACATCCCATCAGAATTGGCAGGCTTATCAATATGACATTTAATAAACAACAAACTGGTGTCAGAATTCCCTATAAAATCACAAACATGTAAATCACATATGTCAACAGTACACCTGGCATGATCTAAACAAACCATTCACAGGTATTGCAAATCTCCACAGGTGATTCACAATTAGTGTGAACCCTCTCAGATTAAGACAGCTATTTAAAATTGCTGTGTCTTGTTGAGAAAGGGAAATAGGGGATAGTTTCGTATTTTTAAGGTATTCTAGTATAGGAGTCCTAGATACCATATTTGAGTTTAAAATCAAGATATATGAGCAAATTTGAGGTAAAAGATATTGCTAAGATGGGCATTTCTACAAATAATCTGAAAAACGGATACTTCAGTAATAGAGAGAACCTACAATATTAGAAAACAGAAGACTACGCACAATTAGCTATTAAATCGGAAAGCAGTTGATTAGTACGGTGTGTAGCCATTCTGTTGGTGAATCGGGGTATATCCACCTGATCTATTTATCTGTAGTGGTGTCCGTGGCAGCATGCCCGAGCACCGGTACATGAACGTTGTGTTTTCTATCGACGAACCAAACAGAGCACTACTGTATCACTACTGTATGGGGCTTAAACACACCTCCATGTACACGCTATACCCTGATTTAAGAAACAGTGTAGATCCCGATCTGCTGGCCTTTGAGAATCCAGTTGACCATGACCCATACTGTTCGGATTAGATTTCAATTGAAATGAAAAAAGAAAGTTTTACGTAAACATACCCAGCATGAAACGGTTAACCATTTTCCCGCTAATATTTTTGTCTTGAAAATGTCGTCTGCTTTTTACGTCTGCTGCTTTATCTCGGAAGCAAACATTACGGACCCTAATCAGACTGCTCATGAGGAGAAGGGTGATCAGGGTCTATATTGTTTGCAATATACTAGGCTATATAATAAGTTAAACAGATGAGAGAGCGGACGACATACAGGTTAGAAAAGGATTAACTGTGGAAAATATTTCATAAACTGAGAAACAAGTCGTATACTGAGAAAACGTTTAAACTGCATTGTATACGAACAACAACAGAGCCGATCAGCATTTGCAGTCTGATATTTGCATGTACCGTTCCAACGGGTCTTCACTGCGACATGTGTTTCACGCTAATCATGTTAATAGCGAACTCATTTTTAAGCGACAAGGGTTAATTTGGACCTACTTGTCGGTTTCTCGTGATCCAAAAGTGACTATAAAGGGCATCTGTCATAAGTGAAACAGAGCAATTACAAACGTCGCCTCTTCGGACCAGATTGTGCAGACGTATATCAGGCAATTTGATAGCGGCTTAGAGGAACAGACCAATGTGCAAAACACGCGACTATTATAGCCTCGTGGTACTAGAGAACCGGCTGATCAAATACTTCTTTGGCGCACAGCGATTATTTTGGGGTTTAATTTCGTTGTGAATCGTGATTTAGTTGTTTTGTTTTGCAAGGAAACATCTGCCAGATTTGAAGTGAGTGTATTAATCACCAAGAACCATCAGTAGGAGAGGTTAATTCAAATTCATTCCACTCGTTTCAAAATGAGCCGTGGCATGAGATTTCCAACAGAGTGGTATGTGCGACCAGCAAAGCATCAGATCAGACTGCGCATACGCGCAGTCTGATCAGAGCCTTTGCTAGTCTCTTACATATTTTATGAGTGTTAAGCTACTGACTGAACAACATCTGGGGATTCTAAGCTTAACAGGAGGCTGCAAAGGCTCGTCTGAGTCTACACTTGTCAAAATACCACATTGTTGGAAATCACATGTCGCGGCTCAAATGGTTTATGCACGGCCAGTGAAGTTTATCACCAGACCCATCGCTATCTACATGTACAAAGCATGGACTTAGATTAAGGTTCAGATAAAAAAAAACTAGTTTGATAGCTTCGCCTGCAATAAGCGCCACCTATAATTTGCAGCAGACGATAATTTCAAATTTTGCCGCTTTTGCAAAAATAACAAATAAGGAATGCTATTTCATGAGATTCGTCTGCCAGCAGACGATTCTCATGAAACAGCATACCTTATTTTTTCGAAAATTGGGAAAGATGCCGCAAAATTTGTCGTCTGCTGTAGTCGTGATTGGCGCTTTAAGGGTTAATGTATGAGGACGAATAGCGCCCGTTATATCATGGCACGGCTCCAGCACGGCTCCAGCACGACTGTTATATCCTGGATAACACATGTTTGCATGGTTTGTTGAACAGTGAAAACCATTGACCGAACAAATTACAGCGTTATGGTTCATTTTCAGTGTTTTACTGTGATAGTTCTATCAGGTATGTTAACATTTTACAAAAACTTTTTTTCTTCAAAGAATACATTTGGGATTATCTTTTGCCGAACCTGACCTGGGTCGAAAAATTAACTCACTTAGCCACTGTTGGATCTGTTATCTACTTAACCGCCAGTTCATGCTGGATAGATCTTTCCATCCCCAGCTAAATTTTCACCATAGACTATTAATAATGCTAAAACTTGCATATTTGTTCCATCATAACTTTTTATTGAATAAAGATTTCTACATGAAATTTTCAGCGAAGCCGCAGCAATGTTTTTTCTCAAAACGTGCTAGGTTTCAGATATATAGATTCATTTTCTATAGAGCATCACACATTTCAGTAAATGTCCCGGTTCATTCCCTATCATTTCTATTCTAAAATCGTCAAAAAACTGGGTATTCTTGGAAAATTTAGCACATATCAAAAACAATCAGTATTTTTAATTGAAACTTTGTGTAATTACACATGACATTCTGTTGTCTAACAGGACTTGAGTTAGAATTTTCATTTCAATTAAACTAAACTTTGGAACATTATGCCTATGGAAAAATATTGATATGGGGCTTAATTTATTTTGACCAGTTTATATTAATGATTTCACTCGCCTAACCATGACATTTATGATTGCAAGTGCATGTACCGTAGCATTGATATCCAGTGGCCGCCTGGTTCCGCCTCGGACAGTTGGGATTGTTCTACACCCTGTAATATTTGGTAGCACAGTGTTAGTCCGATTCTCGATTCACATGTAACATGCTGAAAAAGCATGGGACTGCCAATGTGATTCAGCATGTTATATTGGTAATTCTAACCCAAACAAGACTGGAGCAACACAGAGCCACCACATGTTGCAGGGTGCCATGATAAACAATAGCGAGATGGTGAGGTGACGACCTGGGTCCTGTAGTCTTATCATTGTCATCTTTGGTTGTGGTTATTGGTGCTATTGATAAATTCCTGAAATTAATTCTAATAATGTTCTCATGAAATGAAAACTGATCAATTATTAATAAATATGTAGTATATTATATTATGATTATTACTGTTATTGTAAGTATTATTTCTCTTTGAAGTCGGGATAGACGACTTCGTGCTTGATTTTCTCCGCATAGAGTCATGGTTTGAGAGGAAGAATAGTTCACAACGGATGGTCATACTTATAGTGTGGACTGCATTGGCTTGCTTGGCTTTCGTTCGGATTTGTAAGTTGCATTGTAAGGGTTGTCATCTTTATCAATCAACATGTTATGTATGTTAGTCACATAAAACACTCCCGGAAGGCATTACTAACGAAACTACTAACCTATCCCTCTCCATCGTTCGTGTCGTATTGTTTAACGTCCCAGTCAACAACATCCATATGGCCAGGTAAACGGGCTAGATACATGAAAGACGTTTGTCACGTTGTCCGAGATGCGATAATTCCCTTTGACTTGCTTAAAACTGCAGCTTTACTTATCGTTTAACCCCCACCCCACACCCTCCCACACATACACCCGCAAAATCAAGCTCTAGATATTTTTTTTCAATATATAAGGGAAGAGATATAGAGCGAGCCGATTTCAGATAATTTCAATTTTCAAGTTATGAATCTGCTTTTATTTTCCCAAGATTTCAATCTGAAATTTCAAGGTGAGTCCGCGCCTTGAAATTTCCGCTTGAAATCTTGATAAGCAAAACACTGATTCACATATTTCATGTCTTCCAATACTAAGGAGAGGATAAAATGTCTTGGCAGTGCATCGAGTGAGTCTCGACACACTACATGTAACAATTGAGCCACCGCGCCCCTCAACATGCACTTATGTTTGTATGTGTATCTGATATTTATAAAGAAAGCCGCGTTGAACCGCAATTTCACATTTCGCAAATTTCACACTGTGAAAAATCGGTACCAAATCTTCACAGAGCGTGAAAAATTGGTACCATACGTCACATATTTCATACCAATATTTCACATTTTGTGAACTTTGCGCACGTAGTGAAATTATATGTAGCATACATGCGCAATCTTCACATCGATAAAATAAGCCCCCCCACCCCCTCCAAATCAGCTGCATTTTGCATTCGATTCACACATATGCCAGGATTTTATAACGTGGTTCAAACAGGTTACAGATAAATTTCATATGTTTTACAGTTGAAAAATCTGGGACAGGAGTAAGACGGCAAATCATTTATATGAGCCACGTCGCGAAAAAACGTTTCTTTGGAGTTCATGCGCCAGATTAGGCAGCTTGTGTCCATGTAGATACTGAAACAAACACTAGTCTTTTAATTTTAGATTAAGAATCTTTCGAGATTTTTCAATCAGTGCAGGAACATTTTCAGTGTAGCGAAAAATATAGGCCCTGATTCCGGCTTTGTATTTACAGAGCTTATCTCACTCATTCTACGCTAAATGGTTAAAATATGAAAATACACTGTCCCACGCTTGTAAAATATTCTTTATGCATGATATGTTAAGGCATTGGGTTTTGTATAACTCATCTAATACCTGTGTGAGGTTTCTTACGTAAAAAGGTTTAGATTATGAACAGAAAAATATAATTTTTGGATAGACAATGCTTCTAAATCTACCAAATTCTCGTGTCCCTGGTTTACGTCTTTCAAAAGTAGTTAATTTATAGGCCAATTTACATGTATTTTATATAAAAGAAGTTGTTTTGTGTAAACCTAAGATACGATTTAATAGACTGTCGATACTCTTTACCTGTTTCAGATATAGAAATTTTGATGAAAAATTATATCAACTTGTCCCTATTTTTAAAGTAAGATACGTTACAGTCTTTTTATGGGTCTTAGCATTTAAAAATTCTGTTTATTTTTAGTGTACAACGGATTATTTTAGATGAAAATATATCAGTATAAAAGATTTAAACCACAAAACCGTACTGTGAATTATCTTTATAAAAACAAATACAAAGGTTTCATCCAGGGCACAAAAACACCAATTTTTTTGGTAAGATACGTGACAGTGTTTTTCGAGTGCACTTCAGTCTATTATGAAGCTTTGCCCTAATCCTTGCCCGCACAATACTGCCAAAGGTTTACTTAATGGAAAGTAATAAAGCATTCGTGGAATACTAGTTAAACCTGGCTAAAATGGACTTAAACATTTTATTGGAATAAGATACGTTAAAAGAAGATACGTGACTCTCTATTAAAAGGCTGCATCTCTGTGCTGATATATCAAGTGTACCCCTGTATTCACATGTGCTATGTTATTTATATTATCAGCCGAAGCACTGGGCACTATTTTTTACTCGTAGCTTAAGGTTATGAAGCCGGACAATTTGGAATTTGAATTTTACAAAATCAAAGATCTTTGAGAAACAAAGGTACAATATTGTTGAAAATATTATATTGTACAACATGAAGCATTTGAAACAATTGGAAATATGAAATTCTAAAACAACAATTAGCAAAATAAATGACCTTTTGGTCAATTTGAAAAAAGAAAACATTGTCTACAACAGATCCTTTCAGCATAACGTATCTTATGAAAAGTCACGTATCTTATTGAAAACAAAAATGAAATATTTTGTCAACAAAAATGAAATATTTTGTCAGAGCAAGAATTAATCAGTCATATTTTGTTATAAAATTGAATTAACAGCACATGTGAATATTTTATTTCAAAAATAGTAAACTGGGCTCTTTGAGTTCAGATTATTTTGCATAACGTATCTTATGTTCTTGTAACGTATATTATGAAATCAGGGCTTCCTGTCATCTGAAGTCACAACCTATGAAAATATTGACGCAAAAGATGTCATGGCTGGTTAAAAGTGTTGTTGTCTTTTGTCACAATATTTCCTTGTCAGTGAGATGAAAATAACCCAAGTTCTTCATATGAATCTTTCGTATTTCATGTTAGATTTCAAAAAGTGTAAAATAGGCTATCTAAATATAATTGCAAATGTAACTCAACGTCTGATTAGATAATGTCCTTAATTTGCGACTCAAGATGAAGTAATGTGTAGTATTGTCAAACATGTTGCTACTGGAAAGCGCCAGTGTTAGTTTAGGGTATCAAAATCTGATATTGAAATAATCAAAGTGACATTTGAGCTAAAAGTATAAGATACGTTACAATCCCTTTGTAGACACTTGCTGGAATGACCGTTGGAATGATTGGCTTAATTGTTTGACTTTGGATAGTTTAATAATAGTTTATGAATTAGTTTGTGTTTGTTCTGATTCACACGGATAACTGATAATATTTTACATCATTTTCTATAAATACCGTTTATACTCTGCAATTATGCACCCTATCTGTATTGTGTGCTCTGCAGGTTTTGAATTGATTATTTTAATATATATATAAGTTAAACATTTCTCATTAGTTATTGTACTAGACTCACTTCTAGTCAATTTAATCAACCAGGATGATTCAGTGTATGTCATAAAGTGGATGTACATTGTATAAACAGATGAGACTCCATATGTGTAAGATACGTTACAAAATGGTCTGTTTTTCAGAATGCTTATTGTGGTTCTATAGAATACATAGTGTGTATGAAACCAAAATGATATAATCATACAGCACTGCAACTTAGAAATTATACGACAATGTCATGTGTTAAAGGGGATATTTGAAGTTTTATTTATTAAAATAAGAGATAATGTTAATAAAAATAATTTCTTTCAATTTGACATTGAATCTTCTTGCGCAGTACCACATGATGAAGACCACTATTGTTAAACACTTATTATATAGCTATACATTATTCCTGAGGGTATTTTAAACACATAGTTTGCATTCTCTAATATTTTACTACACTGAGTATTTTATCCTTATATATACTGTAACGTATCTTACGTTGTGTAGATAGCACACCTGTTTACGTCCATATTTTCCTTTCAAAAAGCTTTATTTGGGTACACACTGAAGTTTGTTTCCGTATATTAAAACGTTATTTTGTCAGATACAAACTTCATATAGCAAATCTAAGGTATTCGATTTTCAACTTTTCTGATTTCACAATTGGCCAAGTTAACGTAGAATGAATGTATCTGCGCCTTTTGGCATACGCAAAAATAATATTTTCTCAGGGTGAGGCTTGTATATAGCTAAAGGAGAGCTAGATTCAGCTTTTCCACAATTTTATATAATCTTTGAATGGTGGATCCCGTTTTTTAACTCACGTTGTGGTCATAGGATGTCCGTCCTGCCAGTTACCCATCCGTCCTTCCGTTCTCCGTCGATAATAGCTTTTTTCAAAGATCTCTAAGATTCATATACAATGTCAAAGATTCTATTTAAAAAGTAGCATACATAGATGCAATTGCAAAGTGTTTTCTATCTTAAATGATAAAGTGTTGAGCTGTTTGATTTTTAAGATATGATAGTGGTAGAATAACAAACCTTACAGTGCTCATTATAACGTTTTATGTGGATTTAGTCAAGTCACCATTGCAAAAACAGTGGGAGAAATCTTGTTCATAATACTTTGGCTATGCTGATTAGAAACATTTTCCTGAAATAAAACGCTAGTTTCATTGCTTTGCAGCGATGTTGCTAATTTGATATCTTTAAACTACCATTGGCACCACTTTATCGCGAATTAGTCGAAACGCCAAGGTCGAAAAATCGAGCCACTAAGCGACCTGTCTTATCACTCTTTCGTATGCTGCAGTAGAAAGCTGGCTGTCTAAAATAATTATTGTACTTTGCATAGACTATTAAATATATGGTCAGTGACCTAATAACTTGCTAATAGATAATGAACTTCGATCAGCTTAGAGATGAACCCCCATCCTATCCCCTCTCTCTGCCGTGATCGTGCGTGTAGTAGTAGTTGTTGTAGTTGTAGAAAGCTTCTAAAGTTATCTTCCTTGCCACATTACCTCGAGATGTGTCCGGTTACCTGAAAACCGTGTTTAATATTGTTTATGTTTTACAGGCCTGCATTTTATCAAACATTCTGTAATGTTGAGTTTCTGACAGACATGTAAACAATCAAGCAACAAGATTGCGAGAGGCATTTGGAAAGTTCGTACTCCTCAATGCCTTGATAAAATGCTATCAAATAATACATTTAATTGTCTCAAGGCTACTTGATGGTTTGATCTTCGTCGAAAAAAGACGTGGCGTCCACGTGCAGTGCATGCTCGAAATGACGAGATGTTTATACACTGGCGGAAAATTTAAGCAAAATGATTGGAAACATCGAACAACTTATTTTTAGCCCACCTGAGCCAAAGGCTCAAGGTGAGCTTCGTCCGGCATCCGTCGTCACGCGTCGTGAACCACTGTACCAAATTTCAAATAACTTCACATGAATGTTCCCCATGATGCCCACCTCCAAAATTGAATAAATGGTTCCGCTCCACCAAACAGGAGGGCCACCAGAGCTCTAGATAAGAAATCTTATTAACGGCATTCCTCCTGAAGCACAGGCCCAAACTCAAAATAATTTCATAGTATTAAGCTTCATAATACCAAAATTGCACAAATAGTTCCGCTCAGCTGAACAAAAGGGCTGACATAGCTTTAGATAAGAAATATCTTTAAACGGCATTTCCTCTTGAACCACTAGTCCAAATTCTAAAGTATTTCACAGAATTGTTCCTCATGATGCCTCCTACCAATATTGCTAAAATGGTTCTGCTCCGCCGAACAAAGGGGCCGACAGAGCTCTATTAGATAAATATTTTTAAACGACATCTCCTCCTGATACAACTGGTCCAAATTCAAAATAATTTCACAGAATTGTTCCTCATGATGCATTCTACCAAGGTTCCGCTCCGCCGAACAAAGGGGTCGCCAGAGCTCTAGATAATAAACGTCTTTAAACTACATCTCCAGAACCACTGGTCCAAATTCAAAATAATTCCACAGAATTGTTCCTCATGAAGCACTCTACCAAAATTTGTACAAATGGTTCCACTCTACTGAACAAAGGGGCTGTCACAGCTTTAGATAAGAAATATCTTTTAACGAAATATCCTACTGAACCACTAGTACAAATTCAAAATTCCTCTCGAACCCCTATTCTAAATTCAATATTATTTCACAGAAATATTTGGCATGATGTCCACTATCATAATTGTACAAGTGGTTTGGAAGCACTGAACAACCGGGCTGCCAGAGCTATATATAAGAAATATCTTTAAAATACCTCTCCTCCTGAACCATTGGTCCAAATTCAAAATTATTTAATATACTCCAGTCAGCCTATGGCTGGGGAGGCCCAACCTCAAACTAATTGCAACAGAAGTTTTTATTACATTATTTTTATCATTAACCTAATACAAATAACATACTAAAAGTCTTAAAAAAGTGCATGTTGGGAAATGTCTTTTTTTCAAGGTCAACGGTATGGGGGTAAATAAGCAAAATGGGCATTTTTCTGATTTATAGATTTCAAAAGAGGGAATCACGACAATTTGTTTCTCTATAAAATAGTATTGTTTTATGTTATATAGCATAGGCATAGTGTAAAGAAAAAAACCCTGATAATTTAGCTCCTTAAAACTGATATAGGGTCAAAATAATTACCATTTTGTCCTAAAAAATGCACCCTTTTATGAAAACATTACACTTAACAATAAAACACTTCTACCAACTCATTGGCATTGCATTTTAAATGATATTTATATGCCGTGCTTTTCATTTTAAGGAATATGCAGTAAGCAAAATAATAAGAATAAGACATTACTGTATTTAACCTAATAAATGAACATATCCCTATAAGCGCACACAGAGTTCATTGAAGTTTTGAATGCTCTTTCAACTGAAACTGATTTATGGTCAGTCTTGTGATGTATTTAATAAGGTTTAATAGAAGTGTTGCTCATGATGCCTTCTAGCAAATTGATCAGAATGTCAGTTCAGCTGAAGAACATGGCTACATGTAGCAGAAATAGTAATCTCTCTTTTTCCACATGCCAATACAACATTTTAGTGCCAGGACTCAGGAGAGCGATCCAGGGCCATAAGGCCCTCTTGTTGATTATAATATATTATGCGATCACTGCTTGCACGACGCACGACTTACGCCTTTACATTAGGAGATACTGACTATTAGAGAAATGGTAAACTTTCAAAAATGAGACTTTTTTGCGATATTGCTGGCTTATACTTTTAATATAAATAGTATCGCTACAGGAGCACGAAATATGCCTATTTAGTATAAGTTTTGCTTAATTTGTAGGGAATAATATATGTAAATAATAATTAAAAAAACACTTCGTCGCGCAAATATTTTGACTTGTTTAGTTCTGTAATAAAGAAAATTATTCCTGATTACACTACCCCTACTTTTCAAGAAGTGCACATTGTCTCACTGAGAGAAACATTTGTGTGAAGTTTAATGAAAATTAGTGGTATGTGCAGCTCTTTAGCATCAAGTTTAAAAAAAAGGTCACTTATGACCATACAAAATCGTGTAAAAAGGTCCCTTTTTACCACACAAACGAATATTGTAGAATTATAGCATCAAGTTGAAGGTCACTCTTGTAATGACGTCATTTTCTATTTATAGTAACTGACACGTTCAGACCTCTTTATCTATATTTAGACATTATGACCTCTTACACTCTGAGCCCTTTTCTTCTGACGCATGTTCAGACAGCTGTGCGGTTATGGATTTTTTTATTCATGTCCTCTTGCATGCTGCTTACTTTTGGGTTTTTTCTCTTTTTCTCATCCTGTTTCTGTCTTTTCCTGAGACAAATCTTGGCAGTGCAGAAAAGGCCTCTGTCAAAGACGAAGGTAGACTCCTCACAGACTGTGCATATGAAGCTTTAACGCTTTGGGCATGTATGTTTCTTAAATTGCTCAAATGCAAATTTACCTGTATCTTATCTGGGGCTACTGGCTACTGTTTCTTTGATCGCAAAATAATATCTATGGGCATTCACCTCTCTCTCTCTTCACCTGCCCAATTAATCATATTAAAGTGAAAATTTATTGACCTGATAAAAGTTCACCTTAACTGACCGCCCCTAACAGGGAACCATGCAGCCAGACAGACAGACAGACAAACACACAGACAGACACACACTCAAGCTAGGGTACGGTTGTAGTTGAAACCCTGATAACACGAATCCCCTAACTCAAATCAAGATAGCTCTTAGTTCATTAACTCTTTGCTTCTGCTTTTTTGTCGTCTGCTGATTGTCTTTTTAAATGACAATTTGGATCCAGATCAGGTCATTACTCAGTACGTATTAGCAGCGACTTTTGTCGTCTGTTGATAATCTATGCAAACAGTTTGGACCCAGATCAGGACCGACGGCAAGTCAGGATCGTATGCAAAAAGTACTTAATTCTCATGGGCAAGAGAATCAATTTTTTAATGACCACCATAAAATAATATTATTGGCAATTATTTTATTGGAACTGTACTAGCGAACACCTGCTAGGAAAAATCAAAGGGACAGAACTCACGTTTGAAAATCTTGCCTGTGTACATACAGTTGTTTCTCTTAGACCCTAACAATAATTGGGGTTTCACTCTTGTACAGCGCCCATAAAATATTTTACAACAGTATGTAAAATTCATTTATATGAATCAATAATGTGCACGACCCATGATGAGCATTTTCATTCACTCACCTCTATCAATAGAATTGTAATACTTATACATAATGGTTATTGTCAGTAGTACGAGAACTAGTCAAAATATAATACCATTTATACGAATCAAAAGGGCGAAATCAGGAGGTAGGCATAGGGAAAATGTAATAGTTTTTGACACTAAATATTTATTGAATTTTCGTTGACGAGTTTTAAGACAGTTTTAGGCGGGTTTATTTTTACTACAATAACCAAGGTAGACCATATCCCCTCTATAGCTAAGGCTAGCTGTTTTTTTAACGTGCATAAAACATGCATTTTAGCACCCACAAACACACACACACCTCTACAGAGAACCATGCAGACACACAGACAGACAGACAGACACACACACTTTTGCAGAGAACCATGCAGCCAGACAGAAAGACAGACACACACACACTCACGCACACACGCACGCACATACCTTTGCAGAGAACCGTACAGACAGACACACACTCACACAGACACACACACACACACTAATGCAGAGAACCATGCAGCCAGACAGCCAGACAGACAAACATACACGCGCACAAGCGAGGTTACGGTTGTAGTTCAGTCAATATTTAGCTGGAACGCGTAATAATAAGACAACATTAGTATACTTTTCTATATTTATTTTAAAAGGATCCAGCGCATTAACAAACAAGCATACAAACGAACATTTAACAATAGAGTACGATATTGTGGAAAAAAACGCAAATAGTCATCCGTCATGCACTCGATAATAAAGGGTATAATGATAGGGATACAGTGAGGATACAGTGAGAATACAGTCAGGATACAGTAAGGATACTTCTACGAACGTATTACCTCCAGACCACAATCCAAGATCAAATACAATCTCAACGAGAATATTAGTTTACCATAGCATGAGGTCGAGATGGTGGTGGTGGTGGTGGTGGTGGTGATGGTTGGTGGTGGCGGTGGTGGTGGTGGTGGATGGTGGTGGTGGTGGTGGTTGTGGTAGAGGTGGTGGTGGTAACAATGATTCAATGATTGTAAGAAGGCTGAAAAGCGTAAGAAGGTATAGACACATTATTCGTTGAGACAAAATGATCAGGTGTTTGTTCTGCAACCAGTCCTATAGTAGGCGTGATGCATTGCAAAGACATGAACGCAATGTCCATGGCAGTGGGCAAATATCGACCAGTCACAACCATTGAAGGAAATATCATTTTAACATCCCTTTTCTATGATGGTGACTGGGCCCAGTGGATCAGGGAAAACTGAATGGACTAGAAAGCTGTTACTCACCTCATTAATACACCCACCTCCAGAACGTATCTTATGGTGTTTTGGGCAATGGCAACCCTTGTACGAGGATCTTCAGAAGAGAATTCCATGGATAGAATTTGTGCATGGCATCCCAGACTATCTCAATAGTCCTCAGTTTATCAATCCAGGTAAACGGAACCTAATCATCTTTGATGATCTGATGACTGAAGCGAAGAGTGACCAGAGAATAGCTGATCTCTTTACCAAAGGAACCTAATCATCTTTGATGATCTGATGACTGAAGCGAAGAGTGACCAGAGAATAGCTGATCTCTTTACCAAAGGCAGTCACCACAGAAATATATCTATTGTGTACCTTATCCAAAACGTGTTTCCTCAAGGTAAAGCGTGCAGGGATATTGCTTTGAAAACACAACACTTGGTCTTGTTTAATAATCCAATTGACAGACAACAAGTGGCAACCTTGGCAAGAAGAATTTATCCATCAACCAGCGCTATGTTTATGAAGCGAATTGAAGAAGCCACATCACGTCATAGATCTTAAATCGAGTACATCGGAACAAGACAGATTACAAACTGATATATTTGAGTCCACTGACCAACATGCTTTTGAACCTCCAGACGAGGAAACTCTGTCTGATGATGACGATGCTAGCAGCGTACAGTCTCTAGACTATATAAAGGATCTTGGACCTCCTGGTAAACGAAGAAAATTAAGAGATGCCCGCTCTAGACCTGACATATGGAATAGGAGATTTCAAAATCCGCTCAGGCAGGCCAACATAGAACAGTTTAAGGCTAAAGTAAATGCCTATGAAGAGCAAGGTTTTACCTTGATTTTGCTGCCAATGATAAATTGCCTTATCTCCGTAAAAGACTCAGACAAGAGTATGCCCAATTTCTAATTGATTTTTATGAGTTACAAGTGGACCCTATTCAACAGCAAATACTAGAATCGGCAAGAACGATCAGAAATCAACATGATATGAATCAGACTGACTCTATCAGACAAGCCATCAAACTAAGAGAAGACTTATTAATGGACATATGGCCAAATCATAATATAGAAGAAAACCATGAAGAGGATGGAGCCTCTGAAGAGGAATGAACAACGTAAGAATGATGAGGTACCATACAAGAACAAGAACAATGGGGTCAATCGAAGTATACGATGCTAAACAAGAAAAATGGGTTCCCTACGTGCAAGACTACAATGCATGGTATCAACATTTTAAAGACTTGAGAGATGGATACGTCCAGCCCGACCATATGGGACGTTATGTCGTGGGCAGTAGGAAGAAATACAGAAAGCTAAAAGAAATAGTAACACGAGAAAAGGAAATGGAAGCGAGTGAAAAACAACTTGAAGCACGTGAAAAACAAATAGAAGCACGAGAACAGAAAAGTCCCACTTTGAAACAAATCACACCCATAGCTCAAGCGATCGAAATAGCCAAATCAGAGATTGAGCGTAAACGAAAAGAGAATGATAGTCAGAGTATAACAGGTGGAAATCTGCAGCGTAAGAAATGCAAAGCAACTGTGGACTGGAATTCATTCAGATATTAAAAGATGAACAGCAAACAACTGTATGATATGCTGCTTGGCTATCCAGTCACAATATGCACTGCAGATCAACTTAAAATACAAAGAGGAAGATTCTTCATTTCCAATACAGACACGAGCCAAGGTCCAGGTGAACATTGGGTGGCATTTTACTTTCCTAAACGTGGTCCTTTCGAATTTTTTGACTCCTTGGGACACATGGCAAAAGGCTATGGAGTTGGATTTGAAAAGATCCTAAAAAGGAAATACCTCAAAAACGTTGGTCAACTACAGCAATCTACACCCAATGTGTGTGGTCTATACTGCGCATACTATGTTATGAAAAGACATCAGGGAAAAACGATGAAAGACATTGTAAAAGACTAAAATGATGAAATTGTGTACTTGAAAGCGTCCAGTGCAGAGGAAATGATGTCATAATGTACGATTTATGTAGTGCTTGTTCTGGGTTCTATATTACAATAAATATAAAACACATATACTAGTTTTTTGCGTTATTTTTATGCTTTCTCGATAAATCCTCCCACCACCACCACCCACCACCACTTTACCCCTACTGGTACCCACTACACCCCACTGTATCCCTGATGTACCCTGACTGTACCCCTGCTGTACCCTGACTGTACCCCTGCTGTATCCTCACTGTATCCTTACTGTATCCTGGCTGTATCCTCACTGTATCCTGACTTATTGTATTGTATTGTTTTGTTGCTTTACGTCCCAAATTTACAGCTATGGTCATTGCTGGACGGTCAGTTCACCTAGCCACACTTTTTCCTGGGCAGGCTTGAACAAGCGGTTAACCAGTAATTCGTGCACATACTTTCGCTTGTAACTGACAACAACCCTTCTTGAATGAATCAGCGGAAGGGAGGAGAATGACCGTAGAAATCATTTCATGATCAATCTCCACTAAAGTATGGGACCAGACCCGGATCAAACTTGCGACCCCTGGATCTGCAGTCAGACACACATCTGTAGCCAGACACGTTACCGACTGCGCTACACGGCCCGGCTCTGTATCCTGACTGTATCCTCACTGTATCCTCACTGTATCCCTATCATTATACCCTTTATTATCGAGTGCATGACGAATGGCTTTTTGCGTTTTTCCACAATATCGTACTCTATAATAGCTAGCCTTAGCTATAGAGGGGATATGGTCTACCTTGGTTATTGTAGAAAAATAAACCAACCTAAAATTGTCTTAAAACTCGTCAATGAAAAATCAATAAATATTTAGTGTCAAAAACTGTTACATTTTCCCTAAGCCTACCTCCTGATTTTGCCCTTTTGATTCGTATAAATAGTATTATATTTTGACTAGTAATCGTACTACTGACAATAACCATTAAATATAAGTATTACAATTCTATTGATCGAGGTCATTGAGTGAAAATGCTCATCATGGGTCGTGCACATTATTGATTCATATAAATGAATTTTACATACTGTTGTAAAATATTTTATGGGCGCTGTACAAGAGTGAAACCCCAATTATTGTTAGGGTCTAAGAGAAACAACTGTATGTACACAGGCAAGATTTTCGAACTTGAGTTCTGTCCCTATGATTTTTCCTAGCAGGTGTTCGCTAGTACAGTTCCCATAAAATAATTGCCAATAATATTATTTTATGGTGGTCATTAAAAAATTGATTTTCTTGCCCATGAGAATTAAGTACTTTTTGCATGCGTTCCTGACTTGCCGTCGGTCCTGATCTGGGTCCAAACTGTTTGCATAGGTTATCAACAGACAACAAAAGTCGCTGCTAATACGTACTGAGTAATGACCTGATCTGGATCCAAATTGTCATTTAAAAAGACAATCAGCAGACCACAAAAAACAGAAGCAAAGAGTTAATGAACTAAGAGCTATCTTGATTCGAGTTAGGGGATTCGAGTTATCAGGGTTTCAACTACAATCGTACCCTAGCTTGAGTGTGTGTCTGTCTGTGTGTTTGTCTGTCTGTCTGTCTGGCTGCATGGTTCCCTGTTAGGGGGAGTCAGTTCAGGTGAACTTTTATCATGTAAATAAATTTTCACTTTAATATGATTAATTGGGAAGGCGAAGAGAGAGAGGTGAATGACCATAAATATTATTTCGCAATCAAAGAAACAGTAGCCAGTAGCCCCAGATAAGATACAGGTAAATTTGCATTTGAGCAATTTAAGAAACATACAGGCCCAAAGCGTTAAAGCTTCATATGCACAGTCTGTGAGGAGTCTACCTTCGTCTTTGACAGAGGCCTTTTCCGCACTGCCAAGATTTGTCTCAGGAAAAGACAGAAACAGGATGAGAAAAACACCCAAAAATAAGCAGCATGCAAAAGGACATGAAAATAAAAATGCATAACCGCACAGCTGTCTGAATACGCATCAGAAGAAAAGGGCTCAGAGTGTAAGAGGTCATAATGTCTAAATATAGATAAACAGGTCTGAACGTGTCAGTTACTAAAAATTGAAAATGACGTCATTACAAGAGTGACCTTGAACTTGATGCTATAATTCTACAGCATCCATTTGTCTGATTAAAAAGGACCTTTTTACACGATTTTGTATGGTCATAAGGGACCTTTTTTTCGAACTTGGCGCTAAAGAGACGCAAATACTACTAAAATTTTTCGAAGGATGTAGAAATATTGAGCGGGCAAGTTATTCAAGGGTAAATCCCATGACCTTGAACTGTGAACTTGACCTTGAGTCTGCATAGCTGTTTCATGTGCTCTACATATCATCTCACCGGAGAAACATTTGGATGAAGTATAATGAAAATCGTTCCAAGGCTTCATGAGATATGGAGCGGACACAAATCGAAGGGTAAATCCCATGAACTTGAACTGGGACCTTTACATTGAGTCTGGGAAGCTGAGTCATGGGTTGTGCACATTGTCTCACTGAGAGAAACATTTGAATGAAGTTTAATGAAAATCGGTCAAAGGGTTCAGGAAATATGGAGCTGACACGAAAGTGTTACGGACGGAATGACGGACGGACGAAGGGCATTCCTATAACCCGCATCCGCTTCTCGGCGGGATATTAAAATGGAAATTTTGCTTTTACCAGTATACAAACATTTCGTTTACGAATGCTATACTTCGTGTCTGCATTTTAACATCCTCATGAAATTTGTGTCCCTACATAGAGGAAAGATAGCTGTTTAAAATGATACCAAACATGAATGGGTTTGTTAATTGTTACTTAGATAAAATACCATGCTACGTACTTTTCAACTGCCCCTCGTATGTAGCTATGGTACTCTCACGAAAATAATGCAGATGTGACCAAAATTCCACCAAAATTCGAAGTAATTTTTCTCTTACGACGACCATCAATAATTTCGTGAACTAAAAGTGTGATACGTGTATAACTACTCCAACATACTTTTGACCTCTACTGCTTTTCAAAGTAATTATAACGTCCCTGTCAATGTTTGCATTTATTCCACCGTTTAACCCATAACCGGAACACGTGCTACAGGCCATCACGTGACATCTCCCGCTAATGTCTGTTTATGGCACACATCAACTCCTCTCGGGACTCGTATTACTGACCATGTAGCCTTTTTTAATTTTAGAAATGCCCAGAAGTCACAAATTGCCAAATCTGGACAATATGGTGTGACGAAGCAGCTCTATATCTAGACTGGCTTCAGTCCTTTAAACAATTTTTCATCAATGTGCCATATCATATACTTGTAGCCAAGTCTTACTCTGGTGGCTCTGTTTTAAGCTTAAAACAGAGCCATCAGAGTAAGACTGGCTATAAGTATATGATATGACACATTGATGAAAAATTGTTTTAAGGACTGAAGCCAGTCTACTCTATATCCAGTTCCTTTACTTTTTCCAAAAAAAAAAAGCGAATGCTATGTCATGGTGCAGCAGAATCCCAGACCTCTGAAGCTCTGGGCCCTTTCTTTTACTGAATTGCTGAGAACAGCTCCGATTAAATTACAGTTGCTGAATAGTTTCCAGTCACAGCAGTTTTCAGAGGAACAAAGTGACTTAAGATTATACCTTGTAGATCTATATATCGCAAACAATAATAACCATTATTCTACCACCAGACTTGGAAATCAACGCCTTTGTCGTCCTGTATTCTTGTCATATTCGGTTGTTTCTCTATCGTCCTTAAAGTAACTCATACACTTCGAAATAGCACCATTCGACAAACAAAGTCCCCATAGTCAGCGTGCAAATCTTCTTGAAATTCCAAGTAATGTATAAATCTTTATCACGATGCGTTGCTCGTTTAGGCTACACTTTGCGACGCCATTTTACAACAAACGCTGCTGATATGACGTCAGACTATTTATATTACGTCATTAATAGTGATGTCATTGGCATCGGCTTATGCTGAATTGATTGGAGAATGACTGATCTTTAACCATGCACAATTTCACTTCGCTATGTCAAATGGTTATGAAACAATTAAATTATTCACGAAATTCTTGATGGGCCCTCGTTTATTTAGATATATACCGTGAAAACAAAATTCTCCAGTCAAATGCAACATACCCAATTATATGAAAAATTATATCACAAAACGCATTTTCACTTCTTTACAACTTTATGATTATGAAAGTTATGATAAACGCAGGAAAATAAATTTTCCTTTTTAAAACGAGGGGCTTCCGTAGTTGATTGCTTTCAAATAACCACATACATGTACATGCACATGTATAATCAAAAAGATGCAAAACACTCCTCATTCTTAGCATATTCAGACTTTCCAGACAGTCTTCAGTGCCGAATATTCTCTCTGTACACAGTTAAATGAACACTCAGTACGTTTGCAAAAATATTTTCATGGGAATGTCTGAACTCATAACCTGAATTCAGGGATTCTTTTTGGTTAGGCCCATTGGAGTTGTTCATTGAGGAGCATGTGACCTAATTTACCCAATCATGCAACTTTCTGTCTAAAATAAACTGATGTCAATTGTAAATATAGATTTCTGGTATCCCAGTCTATAGGAGACATGGTTCTTGATTCTGATTGTATCTTATTCTTCAAAGATTGACCAGACTGACCTGGTATTACAGGCCACTATTTTGCTGGAGAGAATACTACCGTTTTACCTAAGCATACAAGAACTAGCCTTTTATTGGAGATACCAGCTTGACTTGCATTTTGTTCCATTTAATTTATCAAACTATGGAAATGAATTATCAATGATATATAAAAAATAACAAGGTTCTAAGCTATTGTCTGATTAACTTCTTGAAAATATTCATTTAGCGCAGACTATGAGCCGCATCTACCCCCTCACCCCTCCAAAAATGATAGATAAAAAAAATAGATAAATAAATAAAACAAAATAACTCGACTGTCAATGTCATGCGATTAGATGGCCAATATACATCATTTTTTACAGTTATTTTTGTCAATAAATAATTCGTTTGGTAAAAGTCTAGCCTTTCACTTTTCCTTTTTCAAACAGACCTAATATAATATTAAATTGATTTCATTGCATATATTTTTATAATAAATTTTGGAAGAAACAACATTAGAAATGGACAAATGTAAGTCTAAAACGTGGCCTCTGTATCAGAGATATTAGCTTTATTAAGTTGGAGCTCTAAAGGGTATATTCGGGTTTAAGCCCTCCAGTAAAATATTTTACTGACCGTTCCAAGGCGGTACTTCTTTTGTGGATCTTTTATGATTTTGTTCTGTCTTGTGTTTGCTATGTTTTTGTGCACGTCTGTTTGTGTGCGCTTTGTGGTCACCTTAAGGTGAGGAAAAGAAGATTAGGTTTTGGGGGTAAATGATACGTATTACGAGAGAAGAATGAAATAGGAGTATCAATATTTTTGAAATTTTAATCTTCAATTCCTTCAAGGCACCAGGTTCAATATTTTCTCGTTTATAAAAACGATTACTGATGTAATTAAATGAAGCAGCAATCTCCCTACGACATTAAGGGAAATCAATGAGGGAAGGAAATCTATAGGGCCTTTAGAAATACAATGCGGGATGACATTAGATTACAGATAATAATATTCCCTGCAGGGGGGTGTATGAATTAAGTATTTGAATCAATATCTATATTGGTAACAGTTTTATAGTCAAGGAACCTAAATCGTGTACCATGCAAAAACACTGTTTTTGTTGCATCCGTGAGGTATACGGCTGGGTTTTTGTAAACTGATGTCTAAATAGTGTTTGATATGAAACCACTGTAAAGTAATGCAACCAGATTTGCATTTCGCGGAAAAATGCATTTTGTATGTCACATAGGTCTAGTTCATAGAGTAGAAATTGTGATTTTACCTTATCAATCAGTTTAAGCGTGTAGGTACATTAAAGTACACACAACATATGTTTTTGTTGAGAAATACCAAAATGCACTATTATCTTGAGGTGGGGTAAGAAAAGCCATTTGGCTGTCCAATAATACAGTAATACACTAAAGCATGGGCAGCAATTTGTGCTCCATTATACTCTTCCTAGATACTTTTTTTATTAAAAATACTATGCGATTACATTTCTGCATCTCAAACGGAGACAGATAGCTTTTATGGTGATATAATAATAGTTCTACGATTTTTTTTCCATCTTTATTTTACCACCGTCAAGATGACTGTTAAATGAAAGTAATGTGTTCTGCTGAAAATCCCATTTGTCTCTACAATGACCCTCTGTATCAAAGCTGTTGCAAATATGGAAGATAAATGCCCGTTAAACCTCGATGAATTTCATTTATGAGTTAAATTTCATAGTATTTAACTACGTTTACCTCAGCTTCATCTTTGAGTGTGTGAGAATTCAACGTAAGTTCACTAATAAAAAATAGTGGATGAATAATATGCATGTACCAATGCATATTCTATGCTTAAGTATTGATTTATCTATCTTATCTACCGTATCTATTAAAAGTTGAATGTCACATATTTAGAAACAGATGAACAACAAGTTTTAGATAGGCTTGAAATAAGATGTTTAGACAATACAGCTTTCGTGATACTACGATCAATTATGTTCTATGCAGTCTTACATGTATGTCTATTAGTGCTGATTCAGATTTGCTTCATGTTGCATTTAACTTTCCATTATCACAGCAAGTAATATGAAAACCAATATATTTTCCATGTTATAGTCTTAAGTATCTAATGATATTGTTTCTGAAAATATTATCTGACCTGTCAAGTAATTGAAATTAGGTAATTGAAAGTAATACTTGTTGAATACTAGCATTTTTGATCTTGTAATTAATTTCATTACAATTACCACAATTAAAGAAATGGCTTATCTGAACATGCTCTCACTACAATGCCCTCATCTCTTGGGTGTACGAGCAGTTCTTGTTTTCACCCTATAGTGATAGAGAGCGATCCCAGTAAAATTTTCCTATTTTATCTCCTGTGCTCAATGTCTGTCGTTATATATACTAAGCAAATGTCTGATTCATATAGAACTATCCACTAAAAACAGGTTTCAAAGGCCGACCCCGTTTTTGAAATGTGCACTTGGTTACTGGTATTAGTCATGTGCATGACGTACAAAACACTGGCCTCATGACCACTGATACATGAGAAGGCGCAGAACCAGTTTTACGAAATATTTTTTCTCTTGTTTGTTTTTTGTCAAAATTATGATTCTATATGTGTATGATGAACTAGATAGTATGTGTTCAAGTCATATCATATACTACTATACACTGAACCGAAGTTATAAGTAGCCACCATACAATTTTTGCTCCCGTTCAGAAAGTAAAAATCGCTCTCACAAAATTTAAATTCTATCAAAAAGTCCAAGGCTTTGTCGAGATTCTGCAAATAATGTCATTTCAAAATGACTGGTAGACCTTGCACAGACGAGGTCTGAGTAAAGGTACCATCATTTCAAAAAGTCACACTTTTTAGTGTGATATAAACTATTCATCAGATACGTTATCCATTTATATTTTAATTAGTTTGAAGATGTTTATAACAGCTTTGGTATAAGATGAAAAGAATCAAAAGTTTTTTTGACAATTGAACACTCCATTTCTCTTCTACATTAACATAAAGACAGCCACGGTCAACAACTAAATCAAAGGAATTTAGCTTATCCATGCCGTTTGCATACTCACTTTGCATTGCTCTGTACGTATTATTATCTGCGGCACAGCAGTGCATTTTTCAGGGGCGCTTTATTATGAATTGGCGTCACTGTTCTGCTTAAAAAATAAAACAAATCTTTAACAAATGCCATTTAAATGACCTTTAAAGTTCACGTTAAAATCGGAAGTGGATACCAAATTAGTAAAAAATATCGTTAGAAAATGGGCTCATTAAGTTGCATGGTGTTTTGTCAAACATATTAACATAAAATAAAACACATACAATGATTTTAGTATGTGCAGCTGATGATTTCCGAAAATTTTGGAAAATACGGAAAATTATCAATTTTTAAAAATTCATAAAAAATCAGTCATAATCAAAAAGTCAAGTGTCTGGTGTTTTTTTCAAGTCGACTAGGCAGGTTTGCAATCACCTGTACTTGAATTTGAAAAAAACTACACTCAAAACGCTTATTTTCTTCAAAAAGTTGATTTTAGTATGTGCAGCTGATGATTTCCGAAAATTTTGGAAAATACGGAAAATTATCAATTTTTAAAAATTCATAAAAAATCAGTCATAATCAAAAAGTCAAGTGTTTGGTGTTTTTTTCAAGTCGACTAGGCAGGTTTGCAATCACCTGTACTTTAATTTGAAAAAAAAAACTACACTCAAAACGCTTATTTTCTTCAAAAAGTTGATTTTTGCATTTTTAAACCCAAAAATCGTGAAGTGATAGAAAACTCTTCCAAAACACCGCTTAACTTTAGTCCATTACAATGCACATATTTGGGCAAAAATTCATTTAAATATCACTAGGGCTTAGTAAGAAAAAGGGAAATTGAAAAGTGGCTACTTAGAACTTCGGTTCAGTGTAGTGTAGCCCTTCAAATTATTACAAGCCATGACAAGATACATCATTAAATATTTTGGTAATTTCTCAAAAATAGGATTCGGTTGTTAGAGTAAAAAATCTGACATTAAACTTTTTTTATTATTTCATGGACTAACATAATAACTTTTAGATTTTTAAACAAAATCGGGTCTCACCACACTAATTATCTTTCAGGAGAGCCATAATTAACCAAACCACCATAGATTTTGTGCATAATTCAATATAAAACGTGCAGGAGTGACATTGTTTTGTAATTTTTTACAATTCCATTTTACTCATATGAAGTAACTCAGCTTTAAAACAGTAAAAAGGGAAGACCAAAAAATACACAGAAGGATATGTGCCACAGGGGAATTGACCCTGGTCTTCTGGTTCCATAGACCGACACGCTAACCACTAGGCCATGAGGCCAGGTTGTTCGCGGCTCGCAATAATTGTGCATGGAGAATAGATCCGCTTTCATATTTGTGACCAGTCTTAAAACTTGAAAATTGTGTAAGACTCTTACTTTCGCTTGACCTATCTATCTGTCTTGGTGCTGAGACTCATATTGCGGGCACATTTTATTTACTTTATAAAATGTTGGAACGTCAACCTGGCATAAGAGGATTTGAACACTGTATTGATTGGTTATCCGATGCAGGAATGGTGCGCATGGGATTTAGCCGCATATGTCTTTAATGAATATAAATGAGAATGAATGGCCATGAGCAAAGCTACATTGGGTCGATGTGGAATTCCGACGTCAGCCCACGACACTGACATTGAACTTTTTTGTGAATGTGAACTGTCGACATTATGCCCACGTGGGCCCACCATGTCAATGCTATCTAGGATGGTTTGTTTCCTGTTCAAATGCTGTGCCTTTTTCTGATAATCGAGGAGAATGCTCAGTGCTAATCATATAGTCAGTACTTTAGATAAAATGTTTCCGTATACCTCAATTAATACCATGGGTATGCCGTCTTTCATTGTACTACTTCTAAAAGTCTATGTTGTAGAATAAATTCGTAGAAGTCTATTTCAACTCCAGTCTTTATGTTTTGGATTGAGGCATTAAATTCATAACAACATTTACTGTCGTTTTAACTGGCTTACTTAGTGTAATAAACATAATTATCACTCATAGGCCTTGAGCTGGCTATAGACCCCCCTCCCCCCCCAGGGGGAATTTCGTACACTATGATTTTCTGAAACTACATTATATAAGACACAAAATAAAAGATGTTAGCCCTCTGAGAGTGGCAGCGTTAACGTGTAACAGCACGTTATATACGTTACCCCCCAAAATAGCATTAAACGTCCCTGATAATGTCTCAACCATGACATGTCAGTGCATATTTGCATGCTGACACAGGTTTATGAACTTCTTATAACACAGTTACATATTTTTAGTATTAATTTTATAAATGTCTTGAGTAATTACCGTTGTATACGTTACTTAGTGTTTCCTGCGTCATTTCCTTAGTATCAGTATGGTATTTATTGACTATACGTGTATTACATCTGTCACAGAATGCAGTAAATCTATAAGGCTGTTCTTAAATGATTTAAAGTTCTTTAATATGATCGCTTACATTATTTTTCAGGTCCATGTTATGTATGTTACCTTCAAAATAGCATTAAACATTTAAGTTAATGTCTCCAACAAGCCCTGTTTATACTTATTTGCATGCTTGCACAGGTTTATATACTTCTTTTAACAAGGTTTACCTATTTTAAGTATTCATTTAATAAATGCCTTGAGCTTTAACTGTTATGTGTGTTACCAAATGATACATAAGTTATTCTGAATTTCTGTATAGAAGTTGTTGACTATACAGTATACAGTCTGTCAGAGAATTTAGAAAATTTATAAGGCTGAAATAAATTGAATTTCCTTAATAATTTATGGTGACTTAAACTAATTATATAATGTGATCTATCAACCTTCGCTGATTGCTCACATAAACAGTATAGATACCATGCATTCAAATCGGAAATTCTGAAAGACAGTCACTGTGAAACAGCTCAGTTCTGGGCAAAGTATATGGATATGATTCAGATGGTGTTGACACTGATTAGGGCTACAAGGAAAACAACTTTGAATTGCGTGTCATTTTTATCTGTATGCCTTGTTCCCAATGTTCATTGCAAACAATCACAACTACGCACAATATGTACCTGTGTAACTGATTGCACTCATAAATTTGATACACATCGCAGATGCAAAGAACTTCTCGAATAAAATGGGTTTAGTGTGTCACTACCATTGGTTCTTTGCTTGAGAAATGCTTTTGACATAACTATCAGGCAAACAATAAAGAGGTATTATAGACTTCAGCAACTAGAACTACGCTTCGTACTACAGATGGAATGGTGTATTACTCATCACATCAGAGCTCAATATATTGAAACAACTCTTCAATGCACTGAAATGAAATATTCAATCTGCTCAGATGCAAAGTAGAATGAGTAATAGAGGCAGTTCAGGCTTCACCAATCCTTTTAGTTCTAGTTTTGAAGACAATGAACTGTACTTTTTGTCTTTCGGTGTGCCTGCTAAGCCTGGCAAAGTTAAGGATCTTATTGAAGTTGATGACATTAGCAGGAAGGCAGTTGCAGACTTCACTGACTCACTTTTAGTTTAAAAAAATTGTCTTTCACATCCCCAATAAAATGCTACAAGCTAACAAAGTTTTGATGCTTGCGAGGTCAAGCAAGAAGGAATTGCCCAATTTACAAAACGTAAACAGCCAGATGAGAGCTTAAAGGAGCGTCTTTGGTAAGCATGACCTTCTTTCTATAAGACATAGTGTTGACCTTGAGTTGACACTGCCGTTCCTACTGGGACCTGTACCATGGTCACTGCCAACTCCTGATAGAATTTCCACCAAAACTGACAAGTCCAAACTTCAGCATGGCTTGCAATCACACATTTAACCAACATTAGATTGGCCATGTAGTGCTGCACATAACGTTGATGTTAATGCTGTAACTACAGAGCCAGAAGCGGATGATAGCTTTTCCTGTCATCTTTATGGATCTGATGGCACCAGTATTCAACCGGGCACTAAAGGCAGGGCATGTTGGTTTTGTCACTGATAAATATTTATACAATGTATCAGCAGCAGTCTATAAAGTCTTGCAAACATTCTCGCAGAGCATAACCTGGGTGTTTTGTTCAACAATGGTGTATGCAACAAAAGGTGCAATAGCATTGGCCAGAATATGGGGGAAGAGATCTACAGTAATACACTGTTTTACAGATTGTGACACTACCAATGTGCCGATGTGTTAGTACCACGGAAAGGTTATTCCTATCAAACTGAAAGAGAAACCCTCCCCCACTAGTTCATCAACATTCTTAGCAGGGTAGGAAAACAAATAAAGAATTGCCCTAGGCACTCATCAGTGATATGAGGCCCTTACATGTGCTATTTATGTAATTGTGAATAAGCTGCAGTACGGCGTGTTTTTGAAAAAAGTACCAAAGTCATACACATATATTGACTAGTTCAAATGGCATGAACATGAGCTTACCTCCACCCTGCTTTTCTGTCCTTAAGATGTACATTCAAATATTTAACTATCAAGTCTTTCCCATGAAAACAAGTGAGGCTTTCCCTATATGGACAAAATGTGTGGAAAATAAATGGGAAGGAAATCAAGTATCTCTGGGTGAAAGAAAACTTGATTGTACCCTAACAAAAGAGCCTTAGAATTTTATTTCACATTTTGTGTGATATGGGGTTACCATGTTCAAAACTCAACAACTCAAACCTTATAAAAGATAGAAACATAATATTTGCAGTTTCCAACAGGTACATAAACATTCTTTAATCAAAATGAGTTAGTAAGCACATTCACATTAAAAAAAATATCAAACTATATTAGTTTTATAAATCATTTATATAGGAATAATGAAAAAAGTAACATACATAACACTTTGGGGTGCATATTTGTTTTCAAAGGTCCATATCTGTGATGCAAAAATAGCTTACTTGGATGATATAGCCGATTTGGAAATCATACATTATGGTTTGCACTTTTTAGAAGTCATGGCATTTACTAAAATTATCAAAAATGTTGATTGGTAATATATATAATTGGCTGTTACAGGGTAATGGTGCAATTACCAGAGTACTGGCATATTGCAAAATCCTTGCAAGATAAATCTGATAGAGGCGCAATAATTTGTATAGGAAAATTCTTTAAAACCCTTGGATAATATATGAAGATTTGCTCTAGAACTTCTACCTGATGGGTTTTCTTTGATCTTTTAAGTTGTTACTCGCACATTGCACTGAATGTTACAAACTTCCCATGAGAATTATGCCAACTATATTTGATGTCTCTATAAAATAAAAGAGGGTTTATAGTAGTTTATGTTTTGAGTTACTTCCTCAGCAAATGAGCCAGAGTAAAAAGAACTACATGGACCTGTGCCAGCATGCAAAAAAGTACAAGCAGGTCGTGTTGGAGACCATATCTTGAATGTTTAATGGTATTCAGAGAGTAACATATGTAACCTGGGCTGTAAAATAGTGTTAGACACCATAATAAGGAACTTTAATTCATTTGAATAGCAGCCTTATATATTTACTATATTCACTGACGAATGTAGTCAATAACAGCCATACTGATACTTGGAAATAACATATGAAACACTAAGTAACATATACAACGGCAAAAACTCAAGACATTTATAAAATAAATGCTAAAATTATGTAACTGTGCTATTAGAAGTTCTTAAACCTGTGCCAGACTTCAGAAAAAGTGTGAATAAGTCATGTTGGAGACATTATCAGGAAATTTTAATGTTATTTTGCGGGTAACGTACGTAACATGATGTTACCCGCTAACGCTGCCACTCTTAGAGGGCTAACATATTTCATTTTGTGGCTTTTATAATGTTATATCTGGAAATCATAGTGTACAAAATTCCCCCAGGGAGGAAGTGGGGTCTATAGCCAGTGCGAGGCCTGGAGAATTACATTTTACATTTTTCTGTGATATGGGGGTACCATGTTCATCATCTAATAACTCAAAAAGTATATTAGATAGAAACATAATGCTTGCAGTTTTGAAAAGGTAAATAAAAATTCTTAAATGTAATACCAAATTAATGCACATAAAATGGTTTTAATAAAATTTAAGACAAACTATATTAGATGCATTTATCATTTAAATGGGGGTTCAATGAAAAAATATAACATACACTACATCAGGGTGACTATATTTGTTTTCAAATGTCATTATCTGTGGCCCAGTAATAGCTTAGTTAGAAAATATAACCAATTTGGAAATCTTACCTTATCTTTTGCACTTTTCTGAAGTCTTAAAAAGAATTTTAATTATCAAATATTTTGTAGGGTAACGTATGTAACAGGCTGTTACAGCTTAACGCTGCCATTCTCAGAGGGCTAACATGTTGCAAAATCCTTGCAAGACATTGGGCTTCAAGAAAAATATGGTCTACAAAATTCCCCCTGGGGGGGGAGGTAAACCATATCCAGCCAGTGGCCTATCATGGGAGGAGCCGCTACATACGTAAAAGGTCATACAAACATCTTCAAATGACTGGATCTTTAACAGAAGTAGCATGTGCACATGTCAGAGTTTTGAGTGTCCGTTTGACACGGGTAAAACGTTTACACCAATTTTAGAAGCAGCATGATGAACAAGGCCTCTATTTTGACAGTATGTCTAGCCAGTTGGACGAGAGTGAACGTTTGTCGAACACGGCTGCCAAGCTTTGTTGTAATAGTGCGGTCCAGCTATCATTCATTAAAGTTATCAACATAAACACAGCTCATCTGACAGCTTATTAATTAACTTTATAATGGAGCTGCGACATGAGACTGACAACAATGTGGTACGTGCGACCAGCTAGGCCTCAGATCAGCCTGCGCGTACGGGCAGTCGGAACTGTCATAGTGTCTTAAGTCCGACCCATCGGCGTGCAAGAAAAGAGGAAAGCAAAGTTGCAAACCGTAATTGGATTGACAACCAAGCATGCAGTTTGTTGCAATACATTAATGTTAAGGCCAATTTTCTTTTATAATGGGAAAGTATTTTCATGAACTGCACTGAAAAAGTATTAGAGCCAACAATCTTCTTCAATTTAAACACAAAATCACCATAGAATTCAGGTTCCCAAAGTCCTTGGCGCAAGAGAGATTCAAGTCCAACTTGGAATTTAGATATCAAATCATAGTATCGTCTATAAAATATAGAAAGGTTTTGCGAGAGTTTAAGATAACGATAGCCTTGTTTAAGAAGTTTCTGAGTTAACAGTTTATTGCAAGTGTTGAAGTCAGTAACATGGCTAGATGCTCAAGCGAAACGGATGAGTTGAGAGATATAGACTCCATAGGATGGAGAGTGAGGAACATTACCATCTAAAAATGGGAAATTGACAATTTCAAAATCAAAGCGTCACGTTCATCATAAATTTTAATAGAAACAATATAATTAGAAATGGACAAATGCAAGTCTAAAACGCTACTTTGGTATTAGAGGTATGCATTTATTTAGTTGAAGCTCTGAAGGGTATATTTGACGTACCATTTTGTCAAAATAAACATTATTAATATCTAAAATATCACCCAAATATCTGGATGTAGTGTTAAAAGTATCAATAATATCAGCCTGCTTATCATCAGAAAGAGATATCATAAAGTCCCTCACATAACAAAACAGGAATAAATCGGCAACCAGGGGAGCACAATTAGTGCCCATAGGAATACCAACTACTTGTCTAAACAACTTGGTGCCAAATCGAATAAAAATGTTGGCCAACAAAAAGGTTCACATACATTTTGACAAGACCATGCATGACATTTTTAGGAAGCGAAAAAATGCGTTTCTGTCGTTACTTGCAAGGTCTATCTATTGAAGAATATTTCATTAAGATCAATAAGTAACGTTTATCTTCAATTAAATTATTAGGTAAAATAGAGTAAAGAGTAGAAAAATCATAAGTAGACAAACTGGTCGCATTGAAATCTCTAGCTTAAAGTTTATCTAAAATTTCACCTGAGTTTTAATAAACCAAAAAAGATTTTTTACCGGATCTCTCAATATATATAATTTTTTACAGAACTTGATAACATGTTTTTTAACAGCTGTATGACATGAGGTTAACAATTTAGAAAGTTCTGTTGTCGTACAAGAACTAGAATTAGCAATTAATTTTGCTTAGTAGTTTTTTAAGCCCTCTTAACGTGATATCTAATAGAACATACCTTAAACTAAAATGCATTGTTATGTTATACCTCAACTAAAACGTTTGTTTGATTTGATTCTTTATGTCCCATCAACAATCTTTCAGTCAAACAGGGACAGGTCTTCCTGTGCTGAACCAGCACTAAGCTATGATAAATGTGTCTTGCTCAAGGACCACAACGCAGTGATGCCGGTGAGGCTCGAACCCGCGGCCCCTCGGTCTCGAGTCAAGCACTCTACCACTGAGCCACTGCGCTCCCTCAACTAAAACGTGGTCAGGTTTGTCCAACAACTGTTGTACATAGTTACATTCCTAAAAAAAGATGGTTAATGGTTTCGTTTTCCATTGTACAGAATTCGCATTAAGCTGTCTCTCCAATTGTATATTTAAAATATATTTATTGCTGGGAATAATTCGCATTATGCATTTATATTGGAGTGTCTTTTGTTGCCTGCAAGCAGTTGGTATATATATTATTCCAGTTTAGATATTCCTCACTGAATTGTTCTTAGTCGGGGAACCAAGGTCAGAAAAATGCTAATCTTTGCACTGGAATATTTTGTAGGGTTGCAAAGGTGTATCTGAAACCACTGTATAGCAGACTCGATCGACTTGCACAGCATCAGAGCAGTTCATTTTCTACGGAAGCCCAAAAAGAACATGTGAAAATATTATTTTTCAAAATGTAATATATTTTTATCAAAAAAGATCTCGACTGAAAACTATTGGGTTTATTTATACACCGACATCCGTGTAGACCCCAGAAGCAGTGGTTGTCATTTAAGAATACTGCTTATTGATTTTTAAGCAGGTAGAATAGGACAACCCGATTTTGAAATTAAATTTATAGATTTCTTTCCTTCAAATGTCATTAAAACTGCATTTATTGTCCAGGAATGTATTTGATGAGTATTTATTTATACAGTGCTTAGAAGAACATCTCATAAAAGAATTGCGTGCTTACATATTGCATTGTATCCTCCCATCGAAGAGGTATGCATTGTATATTTTTGTTCATATTAATTTAAAGTGTATTGCATTTAAACACTGCATATAGTCAGACAGACGATTGGGGCATAATTAAAGACAATTTATTTTCAGTTTCTATGAAAAACTAGAGAAGGTAGCTAAAAAATAAATGAAACAACGAAAATTTGATACTTAGTAGTTTAGTCCCTGTCAGCTTGCTTGTTGTTCAATACAATAAACAACTTAAGAAAAAAACAACTCATAAATGAAATTTATCAAGATTTAAAGGACATTTATCTTCCATATTTATAACAGCTTTGATACAGAGGGTCATTATAGAGACCAATGTTTTTTTCCCGCTGTAAATGATAGTTTCATTTAACAGTGGTAAATAAAAATGGAAAACTCGTATAACTATCTTTATAATCATAAACCCCTAGCTGTCTCCGTTTGAAATGCAGAACTGTTATCGCATAATATTTTTAAAGCAAACAATAAAAAAAAGAAATCCCAAGCATAACTTCAGACTAAATTGGTGCACGCATGGCTGCCTATACTGTACTCTTTTAAATGCATTTGATAGGGTATTATTGTATAACCGGTCTCTCATAAAAAAAAATAGTAAGTGAGTATGATCAGGAATTACCACAATCACAAACCGCAGACAACCCCATGGCACCGCGAGGAAGAGCCGTTCAACCATCACGAGACACCAGGAAGACAAATTAAGCAAAGCAACCAGCTCTCTCTTCCCCATCAAGATGATTGCAATACTAGAATGGACATAAAGTAACATAACAACAAAACATAGAACAATTACAGACTCCCACAATAGGAGCAACAATAAACAAAAACTCAACAACAACAAAACCACCGCCTTAGAACGGACAGCAGCCTAAGTCACCGGGGGGCTTAAATGCATTTTACTGGTACCAAATCTTCGCCCTAGATTCTGCTGTTGTTGAAGTACAAGAAATGTTCAGCTCGCATGGAGGCCATCTAACTAATGCAATGTATCATCATGGAGAAACACTCTAATCAAATTAACACACCATGATATTGGACATAGCCATACCCGACTTCCAGTTAAGATTGCGTAATGGAAAATTAATTTGGTTCTTTCTCAACCAAACCATATCTTGTGGCTAATTAAGTGGATCTTTTGAATTTGACGGTTCTTTTGAAGACCAAGACAAACGTTTAAACTGATTGATAGGGAAAAATATTCACAATTTCTACGCTACGAAAGTTTGCTTAACTTGACCTATGCGGCATACAAAAAATGCATTTTTCTACAAAATGCAATTCTGGTCGCATTGCAATACAGTGGTTTCATAAGCACTACTTTGATTACCAGTATGCAAAAATCCAGCCGTATACCTCTTGGGTGCATTTTTTGTGTTTTGCACTATAAACCCTTCGGTTCCCCGACTATCTATTCATTTTGTTCAGATTTTATTTCTGGTGGTAATTTATTTTCATAAGTAATCTATAGGCGTGCTTGTATGTTTGTTTCGCTTTAATTTCAATTTTAATAATTTGACCAAGAATAAATGACTTTTTGGTATATTAACGTTTTCAGTTTTAATATAAGTTTTCCATGAATTCGGTAAAATACTATGTATAATGGTTAAGTATTTCAAAACAAAAATTATCTTCTGAGAGGGCATAGTCTTCTTTTAATCTTCTCAATGACTAAAACGATTTTGCTGTATTGTCGCATATATCTTCAAAATAGTTTATATCGCTGCTATACCATTGTGACTACATTAATGTGTTACATTCTACTTTTATATTGAGATTATTCCATAAAATCTCATGTCTGTAGCTACTGATAACTGAATATTCAATACAATTAACAATTAAATTACGCTGCTAAGATATCTTTCAAAAAAGTGTTGTGTGTAAATCTATGTATATCATTTTCAGAGAAGCTACATTCAAATAATAATTTTCCTTCAAACGGTTTAAAAGTTTGTTTAGGTAATGTGTCCTAGATAAAGCCATACATTATTGTTTTGTTTTGTATGTTTAGTCGGATCAGGTAAAGGGGAAAGAACATATACAAGTTTCGGAAGTGAATATTTTTAAGTGTCAGTTTTCTATGTTGCCACTGCTTTAAACATTTTTCAAAGAGTTTGATTTTAGGTTCTAAATTTGCTCGGAATATATTTTCGTTGTGAGATGCGAACTTAGAAACGCTAGTCATCTCTTTATTTTGAACTAAGCTAATATAAATACATATGCAATTAAATATCAACTTTTATTTGACCCTGAGTATTGGCGTATCTGAAAAAGAGTATTATGTCATGGGAACTACTGCTAAATCGTTGTAACTACCCCTATAGCATGGTAACTACCTCGGTGCTCTGGGAACTACATGTGTACCAAAAATAGTTAGTGAGTATGATCAGGAAATACCACATTCACAAACTGAAGACAAACCCGTGGCATATTGAGGAAGAGCCACACAATAATCACGAGACACAAGGAAGACAAACAAAGCAAAAAAACAAAACAAAAAAAAAACAGCTCTCTCTTCCCCATCAAGATGATTGCAAAACTAGAATGGACACGAATAACACACAACAAAACCTAAAAAACAGGCTCCTTTACAAGTTAACACTTGATTACTTTGCTATGAAGTAAGGTTTGTAAAGGCACTTTTATCATTTTAATTGAGAGTGATCCCGGTACGGGGAGTTGGTTCCGGCTATATATTTCTCAGATTTAGGAAATCGAGCCTAGTCTGGTACACAATATCTTTGCCACGTTTGTGCTTCGCTAATTGCTATCGAAATAGGATAGCACGCATGCGCAGAAAATAAACAACATCTGAAAAAAATGCCAGCAGTATCAGAGAAAAAATACAAAGGTGGATTTATTTTCATAAAACAAGTGCGCATCATTTAATTGACATTTTTTACATCATAATCGAGCCAAAACAGCAAGTATTTTCTTCATTTATGCATGTTTTAATCAGGTTTTAAACATTCAAGAAGAGGCTTATCGACCTTATTTGATGGCCGTGTTACGGAGTTTGAACGAAATAAACAAACGGCTATCTACTGAGGGCTAATGCTCAGTGTGGGTTGAATAATTTGAAGAAAGCAAATGCTTATCAGATAAAATTTGAAGGAAGATAAAAAGATAATTCAAACGGATCCACCAATAATTCGATCGTTGTGGTAAAGTTAAATAGAAATAAAAGTGACACTACCTTTGTTTATATTATTTATGAAATTGGCATTACCCCAATATACATTTCATGGCACTTAATTGTAGTTTCTAGCTTTACTACCCGTGGAAGTGCAATGACAGGGGCCATAACTCAACCTTCTTTTGTATTCAGTTATTCCTTTGTTCGTTTTATGATCCGAAGTATAACTCATCAATATATTTACTTAGTTATATTGACTTGAAACTCCATAGGCAGATATATCTTATTCATAAGAGGCGCAGTACGTAGGGTGATAACTTTACCAGCTGGTCTTTGAGTTATAGCCCTTTCTTCTTTTTACGGTTAAACAGGTGTTCTTAAGCTTATCTCAGCAACTCTTTAATGTATTGATCTAAAATTGGCATGTAGGTCTGGACCCATAGAAGTACAATACTTAAGAATTATAACTCCATCTGCGGTGTTTTGGAATTATTTCCCTTTGTTCATTTGACTATGGATCTTGTTTTGGTGTTATTACATATGTATCCTATTATATTACAGGAATAGTGTCACTCGTTGGTTCTACAACAACAGAAGAGCCAATGACATGTGCCACTACGAATTGTCCACCAACATCTTCATGTAAAGAAGAACACGGTTACGTGTATTGTGACTGTCCGGAGGGGAAAACAGGTATGTTGTCTGATACTGCAGTTCCGATGCGGTTATCTAATCTACTCTAAAATACAACCCATATTAGACCTCTCTTGAAGGATAGGTTAGAAGTTTCTACTATCCGCCAATTTTTCGCACAATTGAAATTATTCTAATTCGTGAGATATGGTATCTGAATATTAATGATTATTAGGTAACGGCTGGGTGGTTGGAGGAATTTCGGGGGGTGGGGGGATGGGGTGGGGGGCATGAGTTGAAACATGGCCCTGCTGGGTTCAACATAGTATTTCGTCCTCTGTTTGAGGGGCCACCCATCGGCTGATAAATAATGGCATTTTCCCAATTACGGTTCATTCGACGTTATTGTAAATGTACTACCGGCATCTAACACGACATACTTGTATGCCACTGATAAAGCAGAGTAATCGTGATAAAGAAATGTTTAAGCATAGGTGATAAACCAAACTGGTAATACATCGAGAAAGAAATCGACGGACTTCTGTGGTACTTTGGTAAAGGTTTGTAGATGGCACATACTAGAAATGAATTATTTTAGTGGGCAGATAATGATACAGTAGGTAGACCCAGCAAACACATGACGTCGAAAGAACATCGACGTTGATAGGACGTTGTTTTAACGTAGATGTGTCTCCTACGATTATTTCCAATTCTGCTTAATACAAGTCTGTGAAGCATCGTCTGCTATTTCAACTCTTAGCAGCAGGTAACCACAAGGCTGCATTACCAGACAAGAAAGCATGACAAACACGAAACACAAATAACAAAAATGATCCACAAAAGAAGCACCGCCTTGGAACGGTCAGTAAAATATTTTTACTGGAGGGTTTAAACTAGCTTTATGGTACCAACCTCACCCTAATTTCAGATGTGGATCAAGACAAATAGATGTTTTGTTCGCATGAAAGATCCCTAATTTATCACTGTTTCATCTCTCTATTAAACACAAATCGAGATATAAAAAGAAGATGAAACTAAGATAAGGACTCAACGGTATATACAACTGAATACCGGAGTAAGCGAAATCCAACAGTTAAACCCCGGAGGGCCCGACTACAGGCACAGCATCAGGCCTATAATTCTTATCACAGTGTGATAGTAATGAAACGAATACATTTTCTAGCTACGAATAAGTAATTGGTGTCTGCATTGTGCTGGTTGCTTTGCTTAGTTTGTCTTCCTGGTGTCTCGTGATGGTTGTGTGGATTTTCCTCGCGGTGCCATGGGTTTGTCTGCGGTTTGTGATTGTGGTATTTCCTGATCATACTCACTTACTACTTTTGTTATATATTCTTCAGGATTCAACTGTGACGAAGATGACCCATGTTTACCCAATCCTGTCTGCCCAGCTGGACGTCTATGTTATGGACCATGTGATCCCAATATTGTCTGTACGGGTGCTACCGGACAAGCGCATTGCAGGGGCTGTGTTCCTGGCTATACCGGGTTAAAGTGTGAAGACGATGTCGATGAATGTAAAGGTGGTATATTTCACACTCTTGAATCTTGAGCAAATTAGTTAAAACATATCATTTTGCCAATTGGTTTATAGTAATCGGGTTGGGTCACAAGTGTTCTCACAACATTAGCTGCGACCCTTCCCCTACATTTTAGATATACATAATACCATATAATCATGGCTAAATATATACTAATGCATTATACAAATCATGTTATGAACAAAGCAGAACAAAAAGTAGCATAAACGATAAAATATTAGGAATATATAATAAACAAATATAATTTAAATGAAAAAAAAATAGATAGAAAGAATGAATAAGTGTGTACTAAATAAATATATAAATAAACATATAAATATATTAATATACGACAGGGGAAAATAACAATACTAAAGTAAGTAAATATGAATGAAAAATAAAGAAATGAATAGGAAAACAAAATATAAGGCTACTTATTATAGGAACCCTTTAAGCTTGAAAATACAATTTCGTTATCGAGTATTGGTATTTATTTGTTAAGATGTGTTTCAAAATGAACTTAATGAAAGAGTCAAACAAGGCTTTTACTTGTATTTACCTTATGAGTAGCCCTGAACAAGACACTATTACTTTCAATATTCCAGTTTTCGTTGCCAAAATAGAATCAAATTAAATTTTTAGGGGCGACTATGGTCCTCGACTTGAGAAAACACGTCTTCTTGGATAACTTTGTTCAGCAACCCATATATTTCTTATATAGCATCTGAGCTTTAATAAGACTATCCGCAAAGAGAATAATAAAGTCTCTGATCAGATTATGTGACAGGCTCATGGGCGGATCCAGATGGGGGAAGGGGTCCGGACTCCCCTGAAAAGTTACAAAAATATAGTGTTTCTTAGCATTACTGGTCCGGATCCCTGAAAAACTACAAAGCTACCAAGCCATCTTTTAATGTTGAGACATCACCGGCACGCCAGCGAAACGCCATATAAATGATTGTTAAAAGGCGTTTCGCTGGCGGGCCGATGATGGGTTTTTGGTTCCTCTCTCTCTCCCTTCATAAAAAAAACTTAAAAAAACCCTTACCCACTCTGTCAAAACTTTCTGGATCCGCGCATGCAGGCTGGTCTGCATTTTGCTGTTGTCTGCACTGGTCAGTTAAAAAAGGTATATGCATATAGTAATTTATAATATCCTGAATTGCGTAAAATTGTTGACTGCATTATCGAGAGATAATACGAGCGATGATCTTTTTGTTTTACTTAAACTAACATTTTTAAACGCAGCTGTTTTCTAGATAGTCCAGGCGCTGATTTCTGTACAGGCCTTAGTTTTTGACTTGGCACAACTTACTTGCCAGAAAAGGTTTGACTGCAGAAATGCAATCCTGAGGTCTTCTGCAATACTCCTAGGTACGTCGTACAGTTAAATTGTGGTAGTAGTTTTGCTGTAGGACGTCATCTTTGAACGTACCCTACGCCAAATGAGGCTTTGGTAAATTGAGAGGAAAATACGCCTCACATTCAACCATTGCTTCCTATTCAGCGTATTTCCCTTTAAATTTATACATAACATGTATGCAATGGCATACGACAGTAAAGCAATATAAAATTTTTGTATATATGGTATATTAGACGTGAAAATGTCCAACGGAAGGGGTGATTTACCCCATCCCCTGAATCTAATGTATCCAAATTCAAAAAGAAATGAAATCTTCCCCATTTCTTAATTTATCACGTAAAATAGCATACTTTTAATCATATTAAAACACTTTTCTTATAGAATGTTTGTCATGTTTTACATTTGCTACAAATCAAAGAAAGAACATACCACCTGAAATGACAATTCAGGAAAGCGTGTATTACACACTTTTCAGTGAAATATATTGTATCTGTGACTTATACTAATTTCATATATATGGACATGACGATAGCCTTAAAATCATTAAATGAAATGCAGCAAACAGCCAGTATGCGTTTAACCATAATACAACATGATATTACAGTTATATACGTTACTTGCTTTCAAATGTATTACTATTTAATGCAGTAATATCATTAGAGTATGGGCTACCTAACGACCTTCACAAAATGCGGTTTGTAGACTGTAAATTACTAGAACCAAATTATATTAGCCACATAATGAAGTGTGTTAGCTTTTCAGCGGATAAGGTGTTACCCTGCAATAGCCAAATTCACTACGTTACCCTAAAATAATAGGAATTTCTATAGTATTAATATCCAGTTATTTCTTATTGGTACGTATCAATATTAACTTTTATTTGAAAGAAAATTACTAGCAATATGATTGTAAGCTAATTTTGGGACTTGTTATTACAGTTATATATGTTACTTTCTGCGAAATACAATATTTATTGAAATGACAGCACTGTATCACCAATTGTGTAAGCAACCAAAATACATGCAATTATAGCTTGTCAGCTATTGACTACAATAACTATATTGATAGCTATGATTTGGGAAAAATTACACTTAATTCCTAAAATTACCTTTTTTATTTACAATATTGGTTGAAATAGAGAAATGAAATATTAAAGCAAACGTTAATCCTTGCCATAGCAAAACTCTGTTTTAATCGTAATGGTTTCTGTCCCACATATGGCAAACGTCATGCCTATTCATATGGTTAAAACCACTCTATATTCAATCATTTTCCAGTTCGATCAAGAAACAATACAACTGATGTGAGTAACATATACAACAAAAAAATCTAACCCATATTATACCAGCGTTCTTTTTGTAGGACATAGACAAATAGTACAGGCCAAGATCAGACGCCACCGACTGCAATGTCTGATCAGGTTCTCTACTGTTTGCTTACAGGATGTTCTATTAAAATTTGAATAAGAATGAAAAGCAACACCCAACAACCCTGAAGACGAAAATGGGCTGGTCCATTTAATAAAAGTGGGAAGTTTCATTTAACTTAAAAGGGTAAAGGAGATGGTGACATTTATCTTACGCTTTGTCTGGTTCTGCAATGTTATAGAGCATTGAAACAGGATATTTTTACCAAGGTTATTTATGGTTATACATTTTAGAGGTCAAGGCTCATCACTTAGAACAACTCTCTTGCATTGTAAAGATTGTATTGTAGGCTAGCTGTTGCAAAATGGATGGACTCAAAAGAAATTATTGGAAATTTTGTTTTGCATTATTTCTATCAAAACGTGGAATTTGTTCATATAAAATCAATACGATTTTCAGCATGTCAAATGAGGACATAATCATTTATGCAAGAATGGCATCCCATTAATCCTTTGTATGTTCCAAATCAAATTTAATTGATGATAAATTGTAACGTAAATAAAATATCAAATTAGTAAGCACATTTGATTTTAGTTCCGCAATGAAGGCTCATGCGAACCTGTAAAAATATGTAATTAGACACATCAGAGCATTTGCTGCTTGCATATCTAGATGAAGACAAACGCTAGTACCACTGCATCAGCATAGAGGATTAAACGGTGCATTTGCCCATGTGAGTAAGGTACCAAAATCACATATGGTGGTTCAAATCTTGAATTGAGCATGTATAAATTACATATGAGGGGTCAACAATTGTTTTTTGATTTTATGGCAACGAAATTAACACTTGTGCTATTGTCAAAGATAATATCGAAGATAAGATATTCAAAATCTTGTATATTATATCACATAACATATTTAACAATAGAGGCACTGCTTTATTAACCTCTAAGATTTATACTTATCTTTAAAAGTAATAGAAGTATGATTTCGTTTGGAAGGAAGCATTGCAAAAATGATATGAATATCGTGGGGTCATCGCAAAACTGTCGTTAAAATACAATAGATAATAAAGAGATACGACAGTGTTGCTGTGACCGCACGATATATACCTTCATGTATCCTTTCTAGGCATTGCATTTAAGTCTTTCATTGTTGGCAAAGACTAATGAACAAAGTGTTTGTAAGAACAATTGACTCTTTGTATGTCTCTATAAATCACTACCCTCGACATGTTTTGTATTTTTATATAATTTCCTATTTATGTGTAATGCATTTGTTTTCTGAAGAAGCAAGATACTTTTTAGAAAAAGCTGTGTTGATTTTAATTTTATATCACTTATTCATTCTTATGTTTATATACATATAGCACTTTGTTATCAAGAATTATATTTACAAGACTCCTGTAATAATTTGGCCATGCCACATTCTGTATAGTAAAATGATCATCAGATATTTAAGCATTGATTGCTTAAGACTGAGTAAGATATCATGACTGCATGTTTTTAAACGTTTTATTTTTCCATCCAATATCTCAAAGAACATTTTAAAGTATATTTTACATTACCCGCGTGTCACAATGTCTTATTCAGCCTGACATAACTCTTGACTGATAACGTCATATGTGTTAAAAATAGTTTCTTAAGCAGCAATTACCATATGTTCCTTGGATATGATCTTATCACATGAGATCGTTCTCATCCATTATAACTGATTTTACCCATTTTCAGGGAAACGTTTCTTCAATATAAAACCTCTCCTTATAAAGTGATATTAATTTAGCAAATGATCAAAGGTACTAACAGTTTCATTAGATAAACTATAAAAGGTACGCTGAAAATAAACTAAAATCTATTTAAAAGCTGAAACAAGTTATGTGTCATCATATGCATGTATATATCAGTATACAATTTGATTTTTATAGATTATCTTTAAAATAATAACTGATTACAGACACGTATCATGCATAGCCTCTATTGTAAATTATATAAATTTTATCCTACCAACTCTTCTGGAATGTAAGGAAAGAAAAAAGTATAATTTTATTACCATCTCTCTAAACAATTTAGTAATTTGTATTTTTTCTATGAGAAATTAACCTAGGTATTATACAAGGAGCTAACCTATATAATGTTATTGACTTTGTTTGTATAATGTGTCCAATGGTTAACTAAGTACATAAAATATTTGCAAATGACTGATGAGACTTCATTAAAAAAACTTAGTTGTGCTGTTTTTCTCCTGCGATAAATATTACAAAAATCTACATCCTTAATATTCTAGCTTTTCAGGGCCCGATCGTATACTGTGTTTTTGATAACATTTAGGACAAACATAGGACCTTATGATATTTGATATGGTTATATATGTTACTTTGATAAATTTGAAATAAATGGAATGTATTCTACTACTACTAAGGAGCTGTCTATTCCTTTGTTTATGTGTTTTAAAATCTTTAACTTTTGACAAATCAAAATGATATTTCGTGGAGATGAGAGCTAAAAAAACTTTTTTATTGCTAATGCAAATGTTTATAGATAAAATAAGTTAATAAAACTGATAAATATCTAGAACAAACTGCTGCCTTGTTATAAATTTAAATCAAAAGAGGTTTGAAATTAAATAAAATACCATTATGACATAAAATATAACGTATTTAGCAATATACAAGCATTAAAATATGGAACTTTACACCAGAAACGAAATTATGTATTATAATAGCTTTTTACTATCGTGTATCTATAGAATGCTCAATTATGGTTAAAAAGTCAGCAGACGGTATTGCATGCTAACTTGCGAAGAGAAATGGTTCTAACCATATTCACCATTTTTTTGGGGGGGGGGGGGTAATCATATTCAACAGCTTATAATTCTTAAAGTAATTATGATAGAAACAAGGTGTTTGCAGTTTTGGAACAGTCAGGTAAATATCTTTTCCAAACATGGTATGTAAGACGTATATACCCATTACAGAACTTATAAAATTAAACTTTGACCAAAATTAATTGACATTATAAGGCATAATTGAATATATAACGTAAATGACAGTTATAACATAAAAGTTGTGATTCTGGATGCAAACAGTTTATTTTCATAATTGTATAGGTCCTTATCGAGGTTTTGACAGTAAATTACGACCGTATGCACTATCTGGATCCAACATGGATACCATTTCTTATTCAAATGTCGCCATTTTGTTTTATAGTAAAAATGGGGTAGGTGTACAAAACTACTCCTCCTGGAAAACTGCTATCACAATTTGACTGTACGACGTGCCTCGAAATGTTGTAGAAGGGTAGTTCTAACTATTCTGAAGTCAACCATTTTTCTGGCTGGACAATTGTGCCAAGTCAATTTTCAAAAACCTACCTCTTTGACTAGTTAATCAACTATTGCGGAAAGGTTTTTGTGGGTTGAATAGTAGGGGTCGTCTTAGTCTTATTCTGGTGAGAATCGAGGAAAATTATAAATCAGAATGTTTCTCGCATCTATAGTTTGTCTTAATACTATTTCTCCACTTTTCCTGCTATTTTATCTGATAGTCTGGTCAGGGTAGTCTTGCAGAGTTAGTTCGATAAAATTGTGATAGAGAGGGCTCATTTTATTTGGCTTTTAATGAGTAGCGAGCTTTTTAATTTCGTAGCAGCAAAAGGGTGTGGTTTATGGTGATGGCTCTAGTAATTGTGAGAGTTGTAACACTTTTTATAAAATCTAATGAATTTATTCAATAAAACTTTTTTTGCAAAACGTTTTCATAATTTGTATGTTGACAATTTTGTAAGTAAGAAAGACAGCAAGGATAAGGAATCGATACAATCAAGTACCACATCTTTCCCAGGATATCAAAAGGGAAAGTAACAAAATCAAAATAAACATCACAAACAAGAACCTAGAGGTCAGCCCTTTTCCTTCAGGTGACCACAAGGCAGCAATGAACAGACGCGAAAGCATGACAAACACAAGACATAAATGACACAAATGATCCACAAAAAGTGTACTGCCTTGGAACGGTCCGCTTTCACAAAATGCTTTTGGGGAGAAGGAATGGGGGTGAAAGCAAGCTAAATGTAATAAACGTCATTTAATTTTAACTTTTTCAGAATTTGAAAACACATGTGCCAACAATGGAACGTGTCAGAATACATTTGGTGACTTTAAATGTTTATGCACAGAAGAATGGACAGGGAAAGAGTGTCATTGCAGAAAAGGTACTGGCAATTTAGAAATGAATTCAATATTTGGAAGGTTCATGGAATCATGAATACTTCGGGTCTCTTGCAAAGTAAGTGAAGCTTCACGTTAACTTTGGAAGAGATCCGAAGTATTCATGATTCGATGAGCATTCCAAAAATTGAATTTATTACTTATATTGACATTTTATTATAAATATCTAAAATATCAAAATGATTTTTAACTTACGAAAAACCAACAGTTTTGTTTTTAATATGTAATCGTATTAACGGGTTAGCTTGAGTATAAACGGAAAAGCGGAACAGCGAGTGTGAACACGACAGCCAATAGAGCAAACAAGAGGCTTGCTTTACACGTGCGACTCAGGTGTGGCTCGCTGTCAATCACAACACCAGTATCACTTCTGGAGAATGAGTTCGATGTTCGAAGCGTATTGCACGGGCAAGTTAGCTTGGCAGCTGTCAATCAAATATGTTTTATTCATGAGGCCATGAACGGTTGCAAAAATCAAAAGATTCATTAAAGCTGCATACTCTGCAACTTTCATTAAAACAGATTAACAAAATTCTAGGACAAATCGAAGGATATTTATTTTTCTGGCCGTTTTGCAGCGGAAAAAAAGAGATGTGAAAACCCCAGACATCCGTATAGGCTATGGAAAAATGCTGAAGTCTGCTCATTGTAAAATTCAGCTGTGCCTATCAATCTTCGTATTTTTCCGGAGAAGAGATCAGCTGATAAATCTATTTCCAAATAAGATGCTTACATGAGGACGTAAAACTTTGTTAACTTTCGCAATTTCATTAGTCCGGCACACAGACGCAGAAGTTTGTGAGGAAACCACAATGACCTTCCTGATTTATCGTCACTCTCTAAAGAAAAAAAAGGCAAATTACACAGATTATCTGACTCAGAGCTGAAACAAGTCATTCAGTTACGACAGTTACGTCACTGGTCATGGCAATAGGCAAAGAGGTACTCAACGGGGAGAAGTTTACAGCCTCGATAAACTATCACTCTCGACCCTTTGTTTGTGTTGATGCATAGCGTACAAGTCAACATTTTTCAGTCATGTCACATTTTCCTATCTACATGGGTTGAACCAGTAGTGCTTTTAATATCAAAATGGATAGCGATATGCCTATAGGCTCCCGGGACCCGTACCCTTCCAGACACGGTCGGGAGCGCAGTGGCTCAGTGGTAAAGTGCTTGACTCCACTTGAGACTGAAGGGCCTAGGGTTCGAGCCTCATCGGTGTCATTATATTATGTCCTTGAGCAAGACACATTTATCCTAGCTTAGTACTTGTTCAACACAGGAAGAACCGTCTCGACGTAACTGAAATATCGTTGACTGGGACGTAAAGAATAAAAAACAAACAAAGCCAGTCTGACACTGCCGAGACTCGGGGCAAGGACGGATCCTGATGGAGCAGGGAGTCCGGGTCCCAGTGGAAAATCACATTTTGTATAGGGTTCCATAGGAATTGGCCCAATGACATCCGGCCCCTGAAAAATGGATCTCCCATGGAGAAATTTTGAGTACCTGGACCCCCACCCCTGTTCAAATGCTGAGCGCTAAAATGATGTTGCCCTCTCCCACCCCCTTTGCTGAAAATGAATTACATGTAATAGTTTATTTTGCCATAAGGCTTCTTGATACAAGATGCTTTTTTTCTCTTTTTTTCCATACTTGTACCGAAGGCTCAGACGAGTCGGTGTGCGCGAAGTCACGAACTATAAATAAGTTCATAGCAGGGACGTCTATTATACGGTCTAGGTTCCTATCCCACTAGATTTTGAACGTTTTCGCTGAAGAATCACGTTATGACAACGTATAATCCAATGTTCTGTTTCCTAAAAAAATCATTGGAAGAGTTATTTTGCGAGACTTATCACGCGTGTTTATGCAAGCAACAAAGACTCAGACTAATCTGCGCGTCTTTGCTGGTCACACACATAGAAAATTTTTAGATGTGACAACAATAATTCAGTCATGTTCGGATAGTTCCAAGACGGATCCAGAGAGAGGGTGAGGAAGAGCCCATTCTCTGAAAGCTGCAGCAGAGAGCGCCTCACCCTACCGCCAACAAGGCTTAGACCAAAGCCTTCTATCTATCTATCTATCTATCTATCTATCTATCTATCTATCTATCTATCTATCTATCTATCTATCTATCTATCTATCTATCTATCTATCTATCTATCTATCTATCTATCTATCTATCTATCGATCGATCTATCTATCTATCTATTTATCTATCTATCTATCTATCTATCTATCTATCTATCTATCTATCTATCTATCTATCTATCTATCTATCTATCTATCTATCTATCTATCTATCCACACACCCTCACACCTATCTATCTATCTATCTATCTATCTATCTATCTATCTATCTATCTATCTATCTATCTATCTATCTATCTATCTATCTATCTACCTACCTACCTACCTACCTACCTACCTACCTACCTACCTACCTACCTACCTACCTACCTACCTATCTATCTATCTATCTATCTATCTATCTATCTATCTATCTATCTATCTATCTGTCTACGAGCCTCCCATCAACTCAATGAGTTTGCAAAATGTCAGCCTATATGAGGGGATGGTATGTCTGTGGGATAGAAAAAGAAACGGTAGTACCATAACTGGGAAATATAGCTGTCGGAAAATCTTTGAAGATGACCTTCAATGTTATCAAGACATTTTCGTGCACATAATTTAAATGTCCCGGAGATGTGATTTCTATATTCTTTGCGATGCGAAGATCAAGGAATCTTTGTCAGAGGGGAGAGGGGGGGGAGGCCCGACTGCCGAAAAACAACCGCAACAACATTATTTTTAATTTTTAACCCTCAACAGATTTTACAGTTTTACAGGGGGGGGGGTCCAGTATTTTTCAGGGGGGTCCAGCTTTTTCCAGGGGGGGGGGGTCCAGATGCTTGTTTCCATAAAAACGCATATAACTTGTGATTTTCCAGAGGGGTCCGGGCCCCCTGTCCCCCCTCTGGATCCGCGCATGTTTGAGCAGTCATTGCCACTAGAAGTCAGCTCAAGTATCCCCGAGTCCCTGTCATTGCCACTAGATGTCCATAAAAGTATCCAGAGTCCCAGGCATTGTAATTCGAGGTTAGTTAAAGTATCCAGAGTCCCAGTCATTGCCACTAGAGGTCAGTAGAAGTATCCAGAGTTCTAGTCATTGCCACAAGAGTTCAGTATGAGTATCAAGAGACCTTGTCATTGCCAATAGATGTCAGTAAGAGTATCCAGAGTCCCTATCGTTGTCACTAGATGTCAGTACTATTATCCAGAGTCCCCTTCATTACCACTAGGGGTCAGTACTAGTATCTGTATTACTAGTCACTGCTACAAGAGGTCAGTACTAGTATGATGAGTATCTGTCGTTACTACTACAAGGCAGTACTAGCAGCCAAAACGAGTTAAGTTCACGAATTGCAGCCAATTTGTGTCCCACAATTGTTTGGCTTAGATTTCCACTTTTATGTTATTTTGTTACTTATTGGTATATGTCAAATAGATAATGTTGTCTAAAAAGTGCGCATCCAAAAAGTTCGATTCATTCAGCCTCACAAAGAGCACCACTGAATTTGAATGTGAGCTACGTTACTGTGATGAAGTATACTTGTACACATCAAATTTAAGTGCTTTTATAGTATGCACTTCTACTTGGATCTCTTGTTGATCAAATAAGCCTATAAAGTAGAATTTTTATCATGTTTTTCTTCTTCTTCTCAGCATGGTCTAAGCAGGTTTGTTATGAATTGACAGTGGATTAAAACAGTAATTCTAAGAGCACAATGATTGTTTTAATTGTATCCATCAAATTTGAAGAGTTGACCAGAAAAAATTATTGGTTTTGAAACAGTAGATGAAGAATATTAAAAATTACATTCTTCTTAGGTATTGGAAATAAAAAATTGTATTCTTGTATAAAGAACATTGTGCAATAGGTCTGTAACATAAATCACATACCTCACACTCTGGTCTTATTTCATGCGTAGAAACATATATTGTTCTGCAAAATATCAGGTTCTAGTGTTTTGCTTAACACCTTTTACATCAACTTTGCACATTGGAAGTCAGCTGTTGCATCTGGTTTCATTAATGTTGTTGGAATAACACTTCAAAATATGATTATAGAAAAATGATTTTAAACATTACATATATTTGAAAACTTGTTGTGGCTCACTACAAACTAAGACAATGCAGATTAAAAAAACCTAACTTCAATAAATGCCTTTTTATGTACATTTATTACAAAAAGCAAAGTTTGCAACATTCACAAAGATACACACTTCTCAGAAAAATGGCAAAAAACATTCATGGTAACGTAATTCACATAGCCAATTTGCTCACTTCAATTGAAGATAAGAAGTTATAAATTCAAGTTAACTATTTTATCTATCATATAAACCATAGAAGTTATCAACATATTAAGTCATATGAACATTTGAGGTCACTGTGATCAACTGGAATGGACCAGGATGCAAAAGCGGGAGTGCCAATTTCGAAGTATACACATAAACTCACCAATAAACCTCATGTGGTAGCAGCAACGAGATAAAAATTGAATGAAAAAGAGATACTAACAATTGAACAACAAGTCAGAAACTTATAATCACCGTCGGTTTGTTGTATTTGGCCCTTTGATTGGACAAATCTGTGTTTTTGTAGAATGTGAATTACGGTACGTACTTTTGAGTTACGTTACCTTTGTTTAATCCAGCTCATTTCAAAAACCATACGAGCAGTCTCTTAGAGATTTAAACTATTCAATTTTGTTTTTCAAACGGATTACTTTGCATATGTTGTGTTGATACAATGAGTAGCTTTGTAAGTTACATGAATAGGGGAGTCGATGTACCCAGAGCATATAGGTAAATCCTTGTTAAAATAAAATGACAACTGTAATATGGTTTAAATCGATCTTTATTAACTAGGACAGATTTGCTTTGATTAAAAACAAACATTTTTCAGTTTGTGTATGCATTTAGAGAGGTATTTGGAGTTTAGGAAAATTGTTGTAACGTAATTCACAGTAACGTTATATACAAATTTATTTTTCCACTTGTTTTTTTCTATGCAAAAAAACTTCTTGTAAAGTTCTTGTATGGTTTGTTATTTAGGTTATAGTTCTTACATTGGCTGCAATTGCAATATTTGAATCCCTTCTTATACTAGTAATACACATAGGGTAACGCAATTCCCAAACTGCAGATTATATCTTTCATCTGCGAAAAATAAACAAATCTTTCCCCATTTTTTTTCTTTTTTCCATGCATATACTAATCCTCTCGACAAGTTGACACAGGCCAGTACTAGTATACACTGCCCTAGTCTCTGATACTAGATATCTACTCTTCTCTATATACTATTATATTTATGATGACGCATTGGTGGTTAACATTCATAAGCGCCATATTTGTTGACATGTGACCAAGTAAATGAACATGATTCGTACTAATTTATATTTTCTTTTCATATGCTTCCCTTTACAGAGGTTACGTTTATCTCATAAACATCGATCACTTTTTTTATTCAATGCGGATGAAAGACCGTGCTCACGAGGCACGAACACACGGAGTTGTCTCAACTGGAATTTAATATTTGCGTTCTACATTTTAAATAAAATGGCCATGTGCGTTAGATAAGGCGCGGGACTAACCAAATCCTGCACCCCCCGCACACACACACATGCGCGAACGCACGCACACAAATGTCTTCTGTCCTATTTATATGACTGTTTTTGTGGTGGTAGCTGTTTATGTTGAAAAATTATTAGGTTTGAAATTATTTACATTTTGATTTAGCACTAGGCCTACTAAGACCAGGCATCATAAAAGATAAAGCCATGCTGGGGAAATAAGAATGTCAAAAAAGGGGTACTGACAGTTAACTTTTCAGATTACGCACCATTGCTGGATGATCAAAGCTTGATTTTTAATTGATAACTGAAGCATGCATAACTCAATATTTCGCCTATCTCGGGGTGTGATATGCTGGCGGTCGTTATAAAACTGACACCTGTGTTAACAACAGTAATTCCATTTTACTTTGCAAAAGAACATGCACATTTTTTGGCCTAACTTTAGTGTCTCTGTTAGGGGATTGACAAATCGATAGACAGATGGATGGGGGTGTGGATAGATAGATAGATAGATAGATAGATAGATAGATAGATAGATAGATAGATAGATAGATAGATAGATAGACAGATAGATAGATAGATAGATAGATAGATAGATAGATAGATAGATAGATAGATAGATAGATAGATAGATAGTAAAGCAACACTGGAGCGCACTATTTTCAAAAGCTACTACTTGTTACGAATGAAATATTTATTCAATAAACGAAAACATGAAAACAAACTGGCCTAAATTTGATCCCATTTTACCAGACATTTTGAATGTTATGACTTATATTGTTTTTCTGACCAAGCAAGAAGCCATGTAGCGACAAAAAGGCTGGCGCATTTTTTTTTCGTAAACGAAAAGTTAAAATCCCCCTTCGGAGCCCCGTCCAATAATAGCACATACACAGCTTGCTAAAAGTATTTCTTTGCAAGTGTTTCAATTCTAAACAAGCGCTTTTGGTGAACGACAACGTTTAAAAACACAATAATGACAGTCTCACCGGCTGTAGAATAGTAGATAAGCATGTCCGGGCTAAATATGACTTTTTGTAATAAGCCTACCTGTCAAGTAAAATCGTCCCCACCTCTGCGCGTGTTTTCAGTCCGAAACGGGTTTTCAGGTCAGTCCAGCGACCGAATTCTTCACCGATATTTATTCTACTTCTATAACATTTAGCGTCGTTCTCTGATTTCTCTCTTTTTGTGGCAGAAGATGTGAGGCGGTTAGGTCTTTCAACTCTTGCCCTTTTGATATGTTCAATTTCCGCCATTTTTGTTTTTGCTGAGCTTCACTCGATCGCATCGGCGCATGGGTCATAAGAGGCCACGTAAGTGTTCATATGAATAGCCACTACTGTCGGTAAATACCGTAAAACTTGCCCGAGAATTATTGGAGGGACGCAAATAATTAACAAAGTATAGAAATCGCTCTGAAAGCGGGTTTTGGGCCTACTCTTGGGCCGTTTCCTTCTTGTAATCGTTAGAAAACATGTTAAGCTAAAGAGTAGAGTAATAAAATATTATGGTAAAAAATTAACAGCGAGATGCCGACTATGCACCTTTAAAGGATTGCTTCGAAAATGTTAATATTATATAATGAACGTACAGGTTTATGCTCTGCTACATACAGTCATTTATATACAAGTCTATACAAAACTAGAATATGTATACACTCTACAGTTGGAGCGCAGTGGCTCAGTGGTAGAGTGCTTGACTCGAAACCAAGAAGCCGCGGGTTCGAGCCTCACGGGCGTCACTGCGTTGTGGTCCTTGAGCAAGACAGATTTATCCTAGCTTAGTACTGGTTAAACCCAGGAAGACCCATCCCTGTTTAACTGAAAGATTGTTGATGGGACGCAAAAATCAAGTCAAACAAACAAACAATATACTCTACAGCACTGTGCACATGCCCTCAAGATAAAAGTGCGTACAGGATAATCATATTTTTTTCTTATTTTCCACCAAAATAAATGTTGTGGGTACTTAATACGAATCAATGTGACGGTTCTTTTGAACACCCACAACATATTTTTGAATTAATGGGTAAGATAATAATTACAATGTAACACTTATAAAAAATATGTGAGTATGATCAGGAAATACCACAATCACATACTGCAGACCAACCCACCGCACCGTGAGCAAGAGCCACAGAACATTTATAGTAACAATACATCTATAAGACAATAATAGCAAAGCAACCAGCTTTCTCTCCTTCATCAAGATGATTGCAAAACTAGAATGGACACAAAGTAATGCATAACAAAACAAAGACAAACACAGAACTCCCACCAATATGGGAAGTACATTACATTTACTAGCGCTAAATCTTCGCCCTAGATTCTGTTATTGTTAAAACACAAAATTGCTTAGCTCGCATGAAGGCAAATGCAATGTATTATCACAGAGAAACACTCAAATCAAATTTAACGCATTATGATGATACTAAGAAAAGGCCTCATGACTCCCAAATAGTCTGAGCTAAAGAAAACCTCAGGTTGAGCTAGAGCTGGCTCAGCCAACGACCAGTATCAAGCACCAACCAACGGATTAAAGCTTTACGTCAGTGCCCATCTGGACTTATGTCTACATTTCTTAGTGAACGTTTGACAAATATCTAGACCATTTGTCTTCAAACCAAAAAGGAATATATACTTTACAATTCTAATCGGACTGCCAGGTAATGCCAAATTCACAGAACATCATCAGTCTATGATAACAAGAGGAAAGTCAACAGGCATAGAATAAATCTACTACTGGTTATCTATACATACGTTGTGGATCTTCCTTAAAATCTTCTTACCTTTTTAAAATTTTTTTTCATGTACATGATAAAACCGACATGCCAATCATATGAAAATAAACGTTAATTCTAGGCGTGAGAGTTGTTGCATTTTCTGTTAAAACTCTCTTGACCAATCTCAATGTAATTAAGTTTTTTGTTTAGGCCTGTCGTCACTCACTATCAAACTTTGCTTCAAATAACAACTCCTCCTATTCCTCGGAGGTACAGACCCTCCTGAAAAATCGCAAAAATATAGGGTTTTCTAGCAATACAGGCCCGGATGCCCTGAAAAATCGCAGCTACCAAGCCAGCATTCAATGTTGGGCCATCATCGGCACGCCAGCGAAACGTCATTTAATGGCGTTTCGCTCGCGGGCCGATGAAGGCCCGCTTTTAGTGGTACTTGGATCCTCCCTCCCCTCATCAACTAAAAAAAAAACGTTGCCACAGTTGGACCCCCTCTGACAAATCTATTTGATTATTTTTCTTTTTTTGCAGGCAGCGAGTGTGATGAAGGTGACGTTAAAGATGGCAGTAACAAGCGGAATTATTACAACATACTATTGATGACATTTCTTCTTTGTATGGTGCCAGTTTGGACTATATCGTGAACTCTCGATAACTACAATAATCGAATAATTGCATAAACAGAGTGGCACATGGTGTTTCCATTTGTGAATTAACCCTGAAAAATACGTGTACATTTTGTAATAACCAGGAAATTCGCGTGCGATAAATGCACGGATTTTGTACCTTAAAACACTTGTTCCGGGCTACTTAATTCTACGAATCGCTGTTTTATGGAAGACGGATAGTGACTGAAAACTTCCAACAACGTGTTGACCGTAAAATGGTGACAAAATAGTCTTATATTGTTGCAAATGTTGATGAATATTTCGTTAAATTTATGCAATAATAGCGATTAAACATTATTTTTCAATACTAACGTTCCCATCGGGATCCTTTATATACATGTACTAGTGACATTTAAGGCAAACGGTGAAAACCCAGATGAATGCTGCATCTTAAATACTTAAAATGGATTTGGGCATCAACGCAAGAAAACCTGGCTTTGTTGCATGCGAAAACCAAAGGCGAACTTCCGACTAGCCTATGCATCCGCCCAAGCTGATCATAGCGCATTTTCTAATCTCAATCTGCAAAGAATAATGTTTTGACACCGTGCACAAATGTTCCAGCCCGACTGGCTCATGTTACGCGTTCCGCATCAATCTTTTGAAAAGGAATGGTCTAAATGACGCTTCTCAGAGGTCGTGGTACATCCGGAACTCAGAGTGAAAAAGCTGGTAATGACGGCTTGGAGATGAAGAGAAAAGACTTTCTAATGTAACCATATCATTACATGTAGTACCATAATCACCATCACCACCAACACATACGCTCACACTATTAGACATCTTGTTTTGCCTGACACACACACACACACGCACAAACGCACGCACGCCCTTTTCTGGCTGTTCCTTGGTATTAACCAGTAAAGTCAGGAGGGTTTATGGTTTTGTGGTTTTATGTCTGGAGCACCCGAAGGCTCAATCGGCAGTGGTTCTGATTAAAAAACGTCCCGGAGACGGGACCACCGCTTCTAATTTCCTAAAAAAAATTTTTTTTTTAATAACAAGTTTGACTTTAAAAAGTCTCATGGGGCCGGGAACCTGTGTACAAATCACTACACCACACCGGTATTGGTGTTTATTACAGGCATTTGCGCATAAAAAACATATTCATTATAACCCCTTGATTTCTTCTACGCAGTGCAATGGAAGAATCATTACTACTCGAACACTACTCTTCGTTTGCTAATCAGGATAGTGCCCCTTATATCGTAATATGTCTTATGCAAGAACGATTTACGAATTGACAACTATCAATATAGCAATCTCCCAAAAGGAGCTATGGAATCTTAACTTAACTCGCATTGGGTCAATAAAACTACGATTTAAAACAATTTTAAGCATAAGATACATGTACCCCCTTTTCAGTGATTTACATTACATTAATCAACTGAAAGTAATATGCACTACCCGTGTTCGAAGAAAAGTGTGGAACCAAGAAATATCCTCCAGCAGAATGATTGTGACATAGGAGTTTATGACGACCATGTGCTCTGCATATAGACTATTTAGTGTGCATAAACAGACAGTATTGTCCAGGTTAAGTAGAGGTGATACTCAATATAGTTTAACTCTTTTCTACTGTGTAATATGTGTCATGCTTTTTGGCGTCCGCTGATTTATTTCAAAACTAAAATTTTCGAAAAAATATTTCAGGAATACCATTAGGGTGTCAAACATTTTAGATGCAGATCAAGCCCGGCGTTTTGTCGGGTTTGATTTTGGTCCAAACTGTTTGCAAATGTTATAAGCAGACGACACTTACATTGTTAGATATACATGTTTGCCTAAACTATGATGGGCGGGGTACAGCTGTACCTGTTTTCAAAGTTTTTGTCTCAGCTTAGCCTGAGATAAAGACAAATATTATTTGCAAGCCCAATGTCTAGATCTTTTAAGTTTAGCAAAATAATCCAAGTACACTGGTGGTAATGAGAGGCACTAGCTCTGAATGTTGTTCCCTTGACACATCCGGGTACTCACTCCTACGACTAGAGGCTGTGCTATTTATAGAACTCCATTAGGCTGCTATGAAAACCTGATCAGATCTGATCTATTTATTTACTCTACTTGCGATCTAGCATTCTCGACAGAAAATCGTCAAAAAAGGTAGGTATCGATGAATTGTGTCAACTTTTTATTCCTTAATTAGCGGTCTATGGATACGATTTGTAGATATGATTTAACTTTATGTGGTTGCTTATGCCTGCTGATGCCGGACCCAGTGTCACAGTCGGATGCTCGAGTACATGTAGCTTGGGCATTTTCAAAAGTACTAGTTGACCATCTACTCTCGCATCCGACTGTGTCATTGGGTCCGGTATCAACAGACGTAACCAACCACAAAGAGAACCTAAATTATAAACAAGGGTTGATTTAAACTCAAAATATCCTTATGACTTATCACAGAGTAAAATATGGACGAGCGCACTTGCTCTTTGTCGAGTTGAATATTTCTGCGGCGAATTCTTTCGGGGAATAAAGTTAAATCATTTCTTCACACGATAGCATTGTCGGATTTTTCGATAGATTAAGGAATAAAAATCGATAAAATTCATCGAGACCTGGCTTTTTTTGACGATTTTTCTGTCGAGAGCTCCCCAGTTTCCGGAAGTGCTAAGGGAACAAAAATCCGTTGATTACCACCCGTGAAGAAATGAATTCCAATTTTTGCAATGTTCATAATTCCATGAACTTTCCAAAATTTGAATTTATTGCTTATATTTACATTTTGTCAAAAATATCTATAATATAAAATTATTTTTTAATTCAGGAATTAAAACATTTTGTATCGTATTAATATACTGTAACGGTTTAGTCGGAGTGTAAAATGGGAAATCGGAACGGCCAGTGTGAGCACGGACAGCCAATGGAGCAAACAAAATGCTTGTTTTGCACGTGCGACTCAGGTGTGGCTCGCTATCAATCACAACACAAGTGTCACTTCTGGCGAATGAATTCAATGTTCGAAGCGTATTGCACGGGCAAGTGAGCTTGGCAGCTGTCAATCAAATTCACGTAATTCATGAGGCTGTGGACGGTACTGCGGAATTTGTACATTTATTGTATTTCATTCATGTGGAATTGCAGGGTTCTTGTTTGCTTCCAAACGAATGGGCACTGACATTTAACGATTGTATCGTTGATTCAGCACTAGAGGCTGACTTATTGATGCTCTTTCTGGAAACTCTTTAGGCTTATTATTCCCACGTGATACATGCAATATACTGTATGCGCTTGTTAACTGCGTTTGCTTGATTAAATCAAACAGCATCCGCACACTGTGGAGCAATATAGATTAACATGTGTGCCAGACGAGGACCCAGGTCAGGCTTGACATCTGCAAAGCTTGAGAGGCTAACGCCAATGACCAAAGCTTTTTGAGGTGAACATTGGAGATTGTGGCACCCAGCCGCTTATTTGTACTAGTACAATTCACGTTGAAAATGCATTGAAAACGAGCGTAATGTGCAATATTTTTTTAAAAACGCGGATTCAGGCCAATCACGACTCCTTGAAATGTGCCGTAATGTAAATATCCAATGGATTCAACTGATATGCCATCGCGTATCAACGCAGTTACACACACTGTTACATATTAGATCAAAAAGGTCATTTTAAATTGCATTTTAAGCAAAATAAAACGATGAGATAACAAATATAATGCGCCAATCGCAACAAAAGTCGTCTGCTTTTCTCGTCTGCTGAAATGTTTAAGAAGCCTCTATGGCAAACAGTGTGGACCCAGATCAGACTGCTCCTATAGGAGCAGTCTGTTGTGGGCCCACGCTGTTTGCTTCTATACTTAATTCGTCAGTAATGCTAGGCAACTATTTGCAGCAGACGACTTCAGCAGACGACATTTTCAGATGCATTTTTTCTTGACGCTTTAAGGGTTACCGTTTTACTCACGATGATATATATGTACATGTAGCAATTTCACAAACTTTAAACCAGACTTAGCAAACATGAGAATCAAGGCAATATCTATCTTTAAAAGCAATTTGATTGGTTAACGCACCAACGCATTGTAACTCACCTCAACGCTAATATTATAAGCCATTTGATTGGCTAAGAGGAGAAAAGCGAATTGTGCCGTTGGAACGCGTTTGAGATTGCCAGTCAACTACCGTACAACGCATTTGAAACACGCACGTAACGCGATTCTGTAGTACACGTACGCGAGCGGTAGTGAATAGGTGTCTGAATCGCCTAATATCGCAAACAGATTGCAAGGGTTTTTCTCGGAAACTCAAGAAAATTATTGCACATGCAGAAGCCACAAGACACCGTTACCGTAAACATGCCAATCCATTTCCAAAGATGAACCCAGTTGTGTCGTCTATCCATACTCTATTTGTGCTACTCTATATGGGCCCGTGCATGATATTCCGCTACTTTTCGCATCAGCGAGCAGCGAAAGCTCAGGCGAATATATACGTATATGCGCATACTCACCAGAGCATTCGCTGCTCGCATACATGAATTATGAATGTTGATTAAGGTTCAGACCAAAAATACAACCATGCAACTACCAATTTACCAACATCTTCCAATAAAACGTCTCAAGATAAGCTGTCAAAAACATGAAAATAGGCAGTGTTGTATTGTCATCCAGGAACGAGACAAACAACATGAAAACTTGTTCGTTTCTACATGCTCATTTCAGTGAAATAATGATACTAGTTGTAAATGTGTTAAGCATTGCTTATGGCGAATCAAGCCATATGTTGAGGGTACACATTATGAGGCAATCCAATGTGTACTAACAACATTTGTTACTGAAAATATGGAAACTAAATTTAAAGAGCTACGTGCATTAAAGGGGCTAATTTCCTCTGGAGCCAGAAACTGAAATTTGCTTTCACCAATTTCTTCTGATTGGTTGTTTAGAAGAATAACACAAGTGTCAAAGTATGGCATTCATTCAACTTTTATCGTTGCCATAGTAACAAAAACGGCCACCAAAATAGGCTAAACATAGAGAAATTGCCACTTTCGACCAAATTTAAGGCTTTGGGATACCGATTTTAGAGCACAGCTAAATACAAAAAAAAACTTTTTATATTTTGTGTGCCATGATAATAATAATCATGTGTTAAAATATATTTTTGGTATTTTCTTGTGCTCTATGCTAATTTCTCTGTCAAATGTCTCAAATTTGTCCCATTTTGGCGGCCATTTTTGTTATATAAGACCTTGCCGCTTGAGCTCACAGCCCTCGGGTGGTCAAAATCACAGCCACCTGCTTTCTTTATATTAACCAATTCAGGGCGTTGCGACATTGGGACGTCTCAGAACATGGCTAAGTGTCTTGCAACGGCGGGACTTTACAATACAAGTCTATTTGAAATCAGGCGTGAGTACATGTACAATTTCGGTAAATAGCAATCTTTCGATTTTAACTGTCGGTTCACATAACTGTCCGTTCATTTGGATTCATTGGGGCAATACAAGTTAGATCACATGATCGATATCCTACATGGTGAACAATCATTAGATACATGGGCGTAGATGATAAGGAGATGAACTTGTCTTGGTTGACTTCTGAAACGGGCACTTTTTTATTTGTAATATTCTAGTAAGCTTATTTAACGCAAGGATGTTATACAGTTTTGTGATGTAAATGGACTCCCGAAATGCCAAGTACATACGTACGTGGAGCAAATGTTGAGCGTTCCATTCCATTTAGTAAAAATGACTTTTGAAAGACGAATTTGTCTATAAGCAATTTCAAACTGTTTACTATTGTATCATTACTTGGGGGCAAAGCCTTAGAGGTTTTATTTGTAAATTCAAAGCGATCGAAGTCTTGTAAAACACATCAACTTCAGTAAACTAACTCAATACAATTGTCTTCTAAACGCTATATAGAAAGGTCACGGTGCTTGAAATAGCTGCATTTAGAGTACTTCACTATATACTAAAATGTCAAAACAAGAAGTCTACAGAATAATCTGCCATTTTCTAACAATATATACTTTATTAGATCAACATCTTTGTTACAGTCATTTAGCTTTTAACTGTTTAACCTTCACATAAATAGGAATGTCTCGTTCAAGTAAAAGCAATTGACTCCGGTAGTTGTTCAGCACCAATGGTGCTGCTCTAAATAACATACATGTATCTAGCGGGCCATTATCTCGATGGCGGGCCGATAGTGGCTGGAGATTGTTTGCTTACTGGGATATAGGGATATTCAGCAAGGTACGATTCGAACACGTCTGCTCGGTGCGCAAAATAAACTTGTTTGCCTGTAGCGAAATATAATGGTGCTGACAAGACTCGGCGGGTGTGGCGGGTTATTGGAAACAGGCAAGCAGGTCGTCCCATGTCATGGCTAAACATATGCAATACATGTTCTGAATTCTTACGGTTCTATTTATTTCCTCTACTTGCTGAATGGAAGTCAGCTGATCATGACTATTTGAGTTTAGGAAGATTACTAGCACACGAGTTTTTGGTACGTAATGCATACAGTAAAACCTGTGTTAAGCGACCACTCAAACATGAGAAGACCAAAATAGGTTTTCAAGACCGATAATCACTTAATGCAGGTCAAAAGTATTGCAGAATGCAGCATTCTGCAATACTTTCGACATGCATTTAGTTACCATTTGGCATCAAGATCTTTGTTTTGTCTTTTTTGAGTGGTCGCTTAAGACAGGCTTTGCTGTATTCGCAAACACATCTCATAAGCGCCCATGCTGACGTATTCAGCGATGTTAAAGCTCTAAAGTTCGATCGTGAGCTTCCTCTTCTGTGTATATGCGAGCTGTGAGTATGCGCATTTACATAATATGCTGTGCTGCTTGAAATCTCGACTGAAATATGAGTGATTCCCGGAAAATTGCAGCTTGCCGTTTCCGGGTATTGCTCTTTCAATATGTTGGTATCTGTTAAAAAGTCCAAATTAATTATACCCCACATTCTGCACTAGGTTTTATATGAGAACACTATTTCAAGCAAATTTTATGCATGACAAATTCGAAAAAAACCGCAATACGTTGTACATCACGTGCTGTTACGAGGATTTCCGCCGGCGGAATCACTGTGTTGTGTCCCTGAGCAATACACTTTATTTATTGCTTAGTACTGGTTCAACTTATGAACACCTGTCCCCACATGACCGGAAATGTTGATTGGACAACACACTCACCTAGGTGTTTGTTTGTTTTACTTGTAGTTTAACACCCCAGTCAACAGCTATGGTCCTGTCAAGACAGTCATAACACCTAACCATATTTGGACTTAGACTCAAGCGGTTAACCAGTACCCAGTGCAAACATTTTCGCTTGTAACAGACAACAACCCTTCTTAAATCAGTGGAAGGAGCAAAATGACCTTAAATTATTTCATGACCAATCTCCACGAAAGCACGGGACCGGGCCAGGATTGAAAAAATGACCCCAAGATCGTCAATCGGAGTCGCTACCGATTTGCGCTAAGAGGCCCACTGCAGTGTGAGATTGTGGTATTTCCTGGTCATAATCACTTACTTTTTAACATGAGAACCTATCAATCAGCAACAGTTGCAAGCAGTCAATACCCATCGCGACAATAGTTCCCTTTTTGCTAGATTGGCTCCATTTAAAGCTCGACCCACGTGGATAATGAACGGGTAGATGCATTTTGGTGTGTTTGGTTGGGGACAGGAATTCAATTTGTGAGAGTGTTGACATTACCCCCTCTTCATATAAAAGTAACAATTTATGTTTGTACGCACCTATCGATCTATTAACTTTTAAAATGGACATCTTAAACACTAATACCTATAATCAATCTCGTATACACGTACTCTTTAATTTCTTAGTTTTCAAAACATCTTACAACCAGGCAACCACCAAGTTAGCATTTCATACCAATGAAACATCTTAAGATAAGCTGTCAATTATATAAAATTGGCTATCTATTATTGTCATCCAGGTGCATGTCAAACTACACAAGAACTTGTTCATTTCTACATGCTCATTACAATGAAACATAAAAAAGTAGCTGATAAGTTTGTGAAAAACCTGTTTTATGGATAAAAGACTCTTTATTTAATGGACATATGTTATATGTGCACATTGGAATTGCAATTCCAATGTGTACCAACAACATATATAATATTACTGAAATATTACTGAAATTAAGGAACTTTATTTTGAACTATATACTTCGTGTCCATTGGCTTTCCTCTACTTAACATCTCAAACTGCCAATCAGTATTAAAATACCTGTCAATATATGGCAATATGTTATATTTACATGACAGCTATATCACCAAATTTGCTTTCTTGAACTATGCTTCTTGCTAAGCTGGTAGTTGCATGGTAGTATTTTACAAAAACGATAGGAATTCGCTAACGCTAAACTGCACGGACAACTATACCCCATACATTATTCTTGAATACACGCATTGTTTATTTATATCAAAAATCGGGTTTCAGTGATCATGGTAGACTGGTATCAGTTCACTAAATGTACAGCTGCTTTCCATATTTTTTAGATAGCGATTTTTGACATAATTATTTACATACCCTATGTACTTAATATTTGATTTTGCAATGAATTAAAAGGTGCAAATCATTATTTGTCTATGTTTTATTAAAGCACATGTATAGCAATGTAACAACAAAACATTTATCTTGAAATTGATTTCGTTTCTAGCGAAAATCTGGCATGTCATCTTACACTTAGTAACACCACCATTAGTTGTAATGACAGCTTGGATTCTTTTTGGTATAGCTGAATGCATAATTTATAGGTCATCTGAATTCAAGGTGGATCAAATTTGATAGTAATTTCTAAAACTTTCTGTCTTTTATATTTGACATCCAACTTACGTGACGCTTAACAATGCTACAGTCAGTATCTACGGGGGTCAGATCTACACTGTAAGGTGGCAACTCAAAAATATCACCACCCTGGTCTCTGGTGAATGCGTGAATATTTTACAGAGCTATTGCAAGGTGCGTTATCTTGTTGAATGATTGGGACATAGCGCATTCATGTTGGAGTTTTATATCGCTTTTGATATCATCCTGATTTGCCTTACTGGTGATTGTTTCATTAACAAGCTTAAGTTGAGATACCGCTTTAAAACTTACGAGAAGGTCCCCTCAATACGACTCCAGTGGATTTTTACCCATCCATCAATGTAATGTGGATAAATTTAATCGTGTTTCAGAAGCCAGATGGGAATAGGTTTGCAAAAGAAATAGGTTCAGAGTGTGGATTCATCTGAAGTGATGACACTTTACCAATTTCAATACAATTTCAAGCCCTCTTGACCCATTTAACTGTTTGGCAGTGCTGTACTTTCCTTTTGGTCTTTCTCCTGATAATTTGGCTCTTACTATGTAGCATCAAATTTGAACGCCCAAAATGCACTCAAAATATCTTTTTAAAGTATTTATGTAAAGTTATAAAATTTGTGCGACCTGCTAGCGCACATACACCAAAGTCAATCAAGTGATTCATTGTTGATACACTTGATAGCTTCCATTCTTAAAGTATTTTCACAATGCTCCGTATAAAAGGCTTTATAGATTACCACCACAGTTTTATTTGCTGCTCTCCTTATTATCCCATAATTCGAAATAGAGTTTTGATAAGCAACTTTGATTTGCTAAAAATATAATCAACTTTTCTAGAAGTTAAAACTTGATACAAAACGTCTGCAAAAACAAGTCCTATTTTTTTTCACTATTACGAGGGACGTTTTTTTATGTTCGTAGAGAGGTAGATTCAATGAAAACAGCGAAAGTAAATGCATACATCATGCATATATTTGGAAAAATTGAGCTTTTATCTTTACATGCAACCTTAAATTATTTCAAAACACATTACTTTAATGCCTTCTAAGAGGCAAAGACATACCCATATACCGCACACTGGAAATATGGTAGAAATTTGACATTTTATGGACTTAGTCTCTGACAGAACGTTAGAAACAATTGCATGAAAATGGGTCCATAGCCATGCACAGCTTCTGAAACTTTGGCTGCAGATCAAGGACACCACGTGCTACAATATTATATAAGCATTATAGCAAATGCGCAGCATTTATTGGATATGGAAGATTTGTTTGGAACCTAAGCAAATTGAACAGTAGGCATATAAACTTTTATTGTAAAAAGTTGACACAAGTAGAAGTTGGACACGGGCTTTTGAATGTGGCTTAATATGTTAGCTGTAAAGTAGTTTTATATTTTTTCGTGTTTATATGGTAGATGGAAGTGTTATGGTAACTTTAAATTAAAAACAAAGTTTACACTTTTGCTTTAGTAGAAATGAACTGCAAAATAAATAGCCTAGGGGGTGCTAAAATCCCTTATTTTGTTCATAAATGACGTCATGGAGCGTTACTATATTTAGAAAATACATTAAAACTGTTTTTGTGCTTCTAAACAGGTGTTGAAATCACTGCAATAAGAACATTATGCAGATCCGATTGTTATTGTGTTTTCTACGCGGGGTTGATTTACCCCACCCACTTCTTATAACATGGGGGTATGCCAGTTCCGGAAGTTGCCAGTTACATGCTTAAATCGATAAATCAATATAACTGCTGACGAATGATTGAGTATGCCATGTGCTATGCAAAACCATAAGAAATTTTAAAATTTGTTCATAATCGTAATTTTAACAGATATAATAACTAGCTAGTGACTGTGAATATTTTGGTATATTGGTGGGTGTTTTAAAATTGTTATAGAAGAGCAAGCAACACACTTATAGTTTTGCTGCACTTGTCGACGATTAGCGTTTGAATAATTAATTTTGGTGGTGCAAAAGAAAAATCGGCTTGAAAAATGCTTATATCACCATAGCGAATGGAACTTAACAGCGTCTTATTTCCTGCTTGCTGCGTGGTTTAAATGGCATGGATTTCGACCAGTGTCCTTTATTAGCCCTATTCAAAGCTATATATCTTGACCGAACTAAGCGCTAATGATGTAAAATTTATATCAGTTGATAGACAAAAGCCAGACCTTTCAAAATATATATACCTATAGCACCGTTAATTCTATATTTGTAGAGATACAGCCCGATTCTACGAACATAAAAAATGACCCTCGTACTAGATGTGTCGTGCATACAGGAGCAGAAATAAATCATATCTGAAACAAAGCACAAAATTACAAACACTCAAACAAGTATAGGGTATGTAAATAATTATGACAAAAATCGCTTTCTATAAAAAATTGGAAAGCAGCTGTATATAATTACATTTATTATTATATTTAGTTATGAAAAAAACAATCTTATAAAAATTTTATCCTCTATGATAGTCAAATTTAGTGCAAGCCCAGAACTACTCCAAGTAATGAATATAAATTGCTATTATCTCAGAGAGATTATCAGTTTTACTACCAAAAAATGACATTAGAGACTGGGGTCAGTCTTTTTTCATGGGTGGCAAATTGCCAATTGGGACCCCCTGAATGCCAAACGAAGTTGTCATGAAAAATATTTTGGTATGGGCTATGTGAAGATGCAAGGTTTCCATGACAACCCCTTATATGATTATCGAAAATGGTGGTAGGCCTGCAAATTCAATGGTAGTAAAAACGAAAAACTGTGTTCCATTTGAAGTGCAATACTACAGTAGTAGAGCATGGGAGTAACACGTTTGATCCTGCGTGATGAGCGCTTTTATGAGTATAATTAAATTAATATAAGCACCAAGCAGACATTGATGTTTTACTATACAAGATTCTGAAAGTTATACAATTACCTTTCGGCGTGGGCCAACACAATACTTCTTCTGGGCATCACTATATGTCTGGTACACGAACCTACAATATTAGGAGATATGTGTTGAGCTTGTGACTTTCGGCCAGATACTTGTCTTTTTCTATAGACATGGTCCTTCAATATATCTCGTGAAAGAGAAGTAGAGATCGGGGATTGATCCAACTGAACCTCAAGAGTTGGCCTCTGCAGCTGATCCGGTATAGCACAGAAAATTGTGACATCCTCTATGTCTCTGTTTTCTGTTCTTTCCCGAGTTGAGAGATGCTGCATACTCCTGTTTAGGACGTACTAAAGTTGTGCATGCAACTAGTAGTAGGTTCAAAGGCCAAATTCCCGCTAAGGACATTTACCTTATATTTATGTATTTTACATTTACACAGCATATGTAATGTTATTGAAATATGTTAAATAGTTGATCACCTTTGTCCGCTAGAAATAGAGACACGCTTGCATTAGTATAAGTCAATCTAGTGACGGTTTCTGTGTTTGGTCCTTGTTTGTCTTATGCAGTACTTAGTGCCCTTTCTAGTTTTGCAATAATCTTGACGAAGAAGAGAGAGAGAGAGAGAGAGAGAGAGGGGGGGGAGAGAGAACTTGTTGCCTTACATTAATTGTCTTTCTGATGTCTTATGACTGTTAGTGATCTGTGGCTCTTCCTCACAGTGCCGTAAGTTAGTCAGCAGTATGTGATTGTGGGATATTTCCTGACCATACTCACTATTCTATTCCGTCACACTTATTTGCGTTTACGTTGTATTAAGGAAGAGGCACAGTACTGAAGGTCGGCCTGATGGTTTTACACAGATAATATGCACATAGTATTAACACGTACAGCGCTTGGAGTAACGACTTCTAAATAATATTTAGACAGCTGACTTGTCTTGATCAATTGAAAATAAGATAGCAAAGCCTTAAAGAACAAACGATAGTATGTATTCCTCGTTTTCAACCTTATCATGTTTAAACCTATTGTTTCCCGTTGAATTGCACGACGATGTGCAAGGTCTCGGGGTAAATGACGAGCCTCCCACAAAGCTTTCATCGCTGCGTTTGTGCCATACGCATGTCCTTGGCTGAGCCTACCAAAGCTCAACTAATGTTGACAGTAACTTTTTTCTGAGTGAGAGTCTTTGTTTCATTACAATCACAGTATTTCAATTTGATGATACATGACGCCGGACAAAGAGCGGTCACAAAAGCTAATCTCTCAGGTGAGCTAAAACAGTAGACGTAGATAATCACAACTCGTAGCACATCCTCAAGGGATGTACTGTTTGCACAGAACAACAGCAACAACGCCAACCGGTTTGAACACGCTAACTTGGTGCATGTTACTATGGTAAATATATTTATAAATCATTGAGACCACCGGTACAAACAATACGAAATTCATATTACATACTAAACAACAAACTATAGCAATTTCACAAAGATCAATCTTTTGAATAATTATATTTGAGATGTATCGGTCTCAACTCAAACACCCTCTTAAATCATAAGAAAAACAAAAAAGGACATGGAAAACGAACGTTAGCGTTGCTTTGAGGAAACCAATAAACAAAGAAAGTCAAGATCAGCGTACACATACGCAAAGCGCTGATCAAAACCATTTTTGCCCATCAATATTTTGTAGAGTAAACATTGAAACGGTACATGTATGAAAATTGCATGAAACTTTAACAACTGTTGCTCATATGGGCGAGATGTTTGAGTTTGATATAGTCCTACCACAATGATAAGTAACACAAAAACCGTATTTACTTATCTTTTTATTGCACTTTTCAAATAATGATCACAAATACCTACATGTAGCAGTATATATTTTTTTTTATAGTTTTGGATCACTACTCCATGACAAAGTTTTGGTCAAATTTTTTCAAGTGGTGTATGTCTCAGTCTGTAACCACTTATCAGAAAACATTCATATTTGGACCCTAGTTACCCTGGAGGGGTGTAATTCACACCATGTCTCCAGACACCAAGGGCTTGAGGTCCAAATCTAGGAAGCTTTAAAAACTGCTATTCTGTTTTCTGACATGCATATATCTAACCAACTATTTACAAATGTATTAGAAATTGTTCATATTTGGAAAACTGGTACCACTCATAGTTGACCTACTATTCGTCGACGACTTCAGACCCTTGGGTCTATGCACCAGAGCTGGGCTAGAGGTAACTTCAGACCCTTGGGTCTATGCACCAGGGTTGGGCTAGAGGTGGCTTCAGACCCTTCGGTTTATGCACCAGGGTTGGGCTAGAGGTGACTTCAGACCCTTGGGTCTATGCACCAGGGCTGGACTAGAGGTAAAAATCTAGGACATATAAAGGTTTTTCTGGGTTTATTCCGTTCCTTTTATAGAATCATTAGTTCGTGAACAACATGTATTTTTAGGACTGACTTTCTCTGTGCGACTTCGTTACCTAAACTTCATAAACGGCCCTATAAGTCGCGTATTATTGCTAACTCATGCATGTACAACTACTGAGTTGTCTATTATTTTGACTTCTTGCCTCACTACAATTAAAAACCATGTCATTAAATATTGCACAACAGTTTATGAAAGAAATGGTAAAAATTTATTTTGGTCTATTAAAAATTCAGGTGAAATTCTTAATAAATTGAAGTCTAGAGGTTTTCTAGCATCCGGTTTGTCTACATATGATTTCTCTACTCTCTATACTACATTGCCTCATAATCTAATAAAAGAAAAACTAACAGAATTAATTGAACAACATTTAACAGAGAGGGCTCACTTTATTTGGCTTGTAATGATAAAAATGCCTTTTTTACTTCTGATCAACCTAAACGATATAAATTGTGGTAATGTCAGAGAATGTGTGATGCGCTCCATTATCTTTTGGACAATATATTTATAAGATTTGGCTCAAAATTATATAGACAACTTGTCGGTATTCCAATGGGTACTAATTGTGCTCCTCTTGTTGCAGATTTGATTTTGTTTTGTTATGAGAGAGACTTTATGTTGTCTCTGTCAGACAATAATCAAGATGATATTATTGAAGCTTTTAACTCTACCTCCAGATATTTAGATGACTTACTTTATATTGATAATCCTTATTTTGAACAAATGGTAGGTCAGATATATCCCACTGAACTTAAGTTAAATAAGGCGAATTCTTCTGATACTGAAGCTCCGTTTTTGGACTTGAACTTGTCAATAACAAATGGCATAGTTTCTTCTAAAATTTATGATAAACGGGATGATTTTGATTTTGAAATAGTAAATTTCTCATTTCTTGATGGAGATGTTCCTCGCTCTCCTTCCTATGGTGTATATATTTCTCAGCTTATTCGTTTTGCTAGAGTATGTTCTAGTGTTGATGACTTCATCAACAGAAACTTATTTTTAACTGCTGAATTATTAAAACAAGGTTATAGATATCATAAATTTCGAAAAGCATTTTCTAAATTCTACCACAGACACTCAGAGTTAATTGTTAAATACAACATTGGGTTAAAAACTCTTCTGCAACAAGGCATATCAGAACCTATATTTTATGCTGATCTGGTCTATAAATTCAAACGAATTGTTGGAAAACCTAATTTTAGTGATCAATTCAAAAAGATAGTGAAACGTTATATAAGGGTTGGATATAACTTGGATATCATGCGACAGTCTGCATGCCTAGTTTTAAACCAAATCACGGTTTATAGCTATGGTTTCCTCTTTAATTGCACGACGGTGGGTCAGGCCTCAGACTCTATGACGGCTCTGACGTAAAGCTTTAATCGGTGGGTTGGTGACTGATGCTTATCTGTTGCTGGACCCACCGTGGCTCAACTTGAGGTTTTCTTTAGCTTTGACTATCTGTGAGTCATGAGCCCTTTTCTTTGTTTCATCATGGTGTAGTAATTTGATTAGAGTGTTTTTCCATGATGATACATTGCATTAGTTAGATGGCCTCCATGCGAGCTGAACACTTCTTGTACTTTAACAACGGCAGAATCTAGGGCGAAGATTTGGTACCAGTAAAATGCATTTAAGCCCGGTGGCTTAGGCTGCTGTCCGTTCTAAGGCGGTGGTTCTTTTGTTGTTGACTTTTTGTTTATTGTTACTCCCATTGTGGGAGTCTGTAATTGTTCTATGTTTTGTTGTACGTTACTTTATGTCCATTCTAGTATTGCAATCATCTTGATCGGGAAGAGAGAGCTGATTGATTTGCTTAATTTGTCTTCCTGGTGTCTCGTGATGGTTGAGCGGCTCTTCCTAGCGGTGCCGCGGGGTTGTCTGCAGTTTGTGATTGTGGTATTTCCTGATCATACTCACTTACTATTTTCGTACCTTAGGATTTATGACCCAGGGTGGGGCTGGAGGCCAGACCCAGGGTGGGACTGGAGGCCAAACTAAAGGACACCTTAAAACGTTTATTCTTTTTTTTCTGAATATGCAGATATCTTTAAGAACGCATTCATATATATTTAGACAATTGGTATCATAATAATGACTGACTTCCACTCATTAGGTCGGACTAGAGGTTAAAATCTAGGACATCTTGTTTTTTGCGATTTTTCTTTTCTGGAATCATTTGTATTTGAATAACATGTACTATCAAGGGTTGACATTCACTCTGTAACTTCGGTCCGTAGCATTCAATGCCACAGGGTGGGGCTACAGGTCAAAATTTAGCTTTATATGAGAACAGAAAAAGCATTGGTCGGAGTATACGTGCCTCGCATTGCACTATTTTCAAGGGTTTTTAAGACAACGTTAATCTCATTCTACTAAAAATGAGTGAACTCGGTACTTACGACAAACAGAAGATATGCTCTCTATTAAATTGTCCAAAATATGTAAATTTATAAATATTTGGGACAATTTTTGAATTTTAAAGACGATATTGAAATAACATAGCTTAAACCATATGATAATATTCAATTATTTCTCAATTTGATACCTTCCGTGTGATTTAAAACGTCAAAACTGAAGTCGTGTTTTATTTTGATTATAGATTAAGTCTTTGATATAGCATTTTTGTTACTACCTATGCCTCAAAATCAACGGGGATGCTATTTGTCAAGCCAGACATATGAAACAGCATTTTTCATACCTCCTATGTTGACGGAGCTTTGATGTAAAGATGTTGCGATGAAATTCTTCTAGTCCATAAAAGTTCACAGGTATCATATAATTCGTGAAGATGCAGTAACTGATATGGTAAACCACACACTAATTACTGTCACTCACGTGGCCAGTCTGCCATTTTGTTTGACAGCACAGAAGTAAGTAATACAATATCTAGGTCAATATATGAAGTTAAATTAATGTAGTTAACCATATATTGATATTTTACGATTTTACAGAGTATAAACCAACAGCTATTAAAGTTGTCTTTCCACTTTCTATTAATTTGAGGTAAATCTAAACAAAATTTACAATTCTCATAAAAATATGTACTCAACTGCCACAGTGCTGAGTTGTTTTAACCCGACCTGTTCATTGACCTACCAGAACAAATACATCTTCCAGAAATATTTTTGTCCATATTCATATAGAGGAATGGGCAACTGTAAACGTACCATTCATATAATTGTTCTGTACCAATGGTGTTCCGAAAGTTCTGTTCTTGGCGTAATATCTCTGTAACCAGCAATACAACATGCTTGAAAATTGTACCAAATACAATTTTTACTTCTATGCACAGTTCTAACAGGTTTTATGTAACTTGAAAGAAGCAAGTGAATATGACCAGGAAATACCGCAACCAAAGGATAGCTACCTCGAAAAAGCATACCCTCAAAGCGAAAACTTAACATGCAGATCTTGCATATTTGAGACATCACAATTTTGGCAAGAGAAGTCTCTAGTATTTGCTTTCATAGCTGCTAAAAGTTAATCTATAAGCCAATGTGCCCTATAAATTATGGCTAAATTTCTAAAAGACCTGGGTGTCCAAGCCCTCTAAAGTTTTGCCACTGCCAGCTATTGGTGAATTCTGGATAAAATCTGCGACTTGAAGAGGATTTTATCTGGGCAACTACTGTCGTCACAACGACTTTATTAAAACTAAAATCAACTGACGGTAATGTGCACGAACCATGGTGAACGTAGAATAACCAGTATCCGTTGCCAGGGTCGTGCTAGGGTCGTGCAATTTTAATATGACGAGCACAGGTAAAGGGTATATAGGTTAATTGCTCTAGTATAGTATACAACACGTGGTGGCCGAGTGGTCTAAGAGGCTGGCCGAGTGGTCTAAGAGGCTTCCTTGTAATCCAGGTGCGACAAATCCCCGCCAAATTCAAAAAGTGTATATAAGTATGCAACGTTTGATCAAAATATAAGATTGGGTTCAAGAACTATGAGCATTTTCACTATAAGACCTCGACTGGCCACAATGATGTTCAGCAAAGCCCCATCACCATTTCGCATACCAGAGGCTGGACAATGATAAAATAAAAGAAAGTATGCAAACTTTGATCCAAATATAGCACGCGATTTAAGAGTTATGAGTCGGCTGAAATGATGCTCAGCAAAACCGTCGTCCATCATATAAAAGGCTGTTACTCATGCCAGTGGTTTGGTAATTTTTACATGCATTTGCAATCAAAATAATCAAAATATACCATGTTGTTCGAGAGTTGTGAGCATTGTTACTACCTAACCACCGATGGACTCATATAGTGATTAAAGTGCAGATCCAAGGGTCGTGCAAGACTTACATAGTGATTAAAGTGCAGACCCAAGGATCGTGCAATTCTAATCTGACGAGCAAAGCAGGGGTCTTGCAATATAGTGCAGACCCCAAAGTCGTTGGTTGGTTTAACTACGCGTCAACTTATCGTCAAACTGTGTTACGATATGGGTTGAAAAAAGACTATGCAATGTTACAAAAGGATCGGTTTTGTTATTTTCTTGAAAACTAGAATCTTGAATTAAAATACTTTGGAGTTAATTATAACAGGCAATGAATGCGAATTTTTTAGAAAAAACAACTGACCCAGAACATTTAAAATATTGCAGTTTGAGCTGAAAACCTAACAAAAAATGAAAGTCACAAATTTTACATTTTGCAAACAATCAATATACGGAAAACAGAATGTAATGCAGTCGTTCAAATAACATATCTGCATAATTTACACTCAGATTTTGACCACACTGAGAAGTTTGATTATTTTTTAAATGATTACTTTGCAAAATACAGCTTATTACCTTAAGGAGGTAGCCCGGCAACCCGTTATACAGTGCAGATTGCTAACGAGTTGTCCATTTTTGCGGGTCTCGTGCGAGACTCCTGCGAGTCCAACGCGTGTGAAATTAACGCATATTCCTTCGCGAATACACGCACTTTTCGCGAAGTTCTTCATATGAACCAATCAGAAACGCGTGGTCCCCGCACAGGATAGCCGTCCAATCATATTACTGATATGACCTGCGATAATCTACGCATGCCAACGCAGGGACATTTTAGCCAATAAATTTACTACTAACGCCGTGCGTGGGTATTGAGGACATCTGGTGTTCAGGACAGTACCTGTCTTTTTAATCTCTTAGCAGGTGGCAGAGTAACCATAGTAACGGCGTTTAATTCACTGGACTGTTACAATATTTTATAGTGAAATAGATTTTCGAAAAAATAGTAGCATTACTGATCAGAATAGTATGCCAAACAATTCTGCGCGTGTGCATCGAACACTAATCAGAGTGTACATCAGATTTGCATAAAAAAACAACATAAAATAAGTATCATTTTTAATTAGTTTGATACATTTCCATAACAAATTGGATCAATGATGAAAGAAAGAAAAATGTCTTGCACGCGTAGATTAGTAATAGAACAGAACAGAACAGAAGTTTTATTAGACTTAAGCATATACAGCTCATCGTCACAAAACAAAAATACATATATGTGAAAGTATGATACTTATGGAATGTACTGAGAGCGAAAAACATTTTCAAGTAGAAGGACAAAATATAGTAGCATTTAGCTAACTAGTAACAAATGTTGGCAGCCAAAAAGGCGACCATCGCGCCTTTAAGCCCTACAACTACCAAAATGGCCAAACCTCTTGAAAGAGGCCTCGTCATTCCGAATGCTTTAGTGCAAAAAAGGTGCTAGTAATATTGCCATGTTGGTACGACTGCTGCTGTTGTTGTTGTTGTTCTAAACAGTAATGTTGAAACCTGCTTACAGCGTCTGTTTTACCATATAACACTCGGGATGGCCAATCATCTATTGAGGGTTCACCATTCCGAGTGTAACACAACACGTACACAGACGCAGTCTGACCATCGCTTGACCTATGTATGGTGCTGATAAGTATGATATATCTGTCCTACCTATCAGAATGAACTTTCCTCATTTATCAACCGGATGGGTTTATTTTACATGTTTTATGCAGGTTTTTTTTTTTTTAATTTATTGAACTTTTAGAGGACCCGTCTGTGAGCGAATAGTGAATACCCTGATCAAACACCGCGTACTAGATAAAATGCGAACCAAGCCATGATGTGGCTCTGGGAGGTATTGCAAACAGCCTAGTCCCAGATCAGTCCCGACAAAATGTTCATCCTGATCTAAACATTTTGAATATCTGGTGGTATTACTGAAAGTTTTTTGGAAGACATTTATTTTGAAAAAGTTTTCAGCAGACAACTTAACTCATGTAGAACCCATCGTTTAAAAACAACAACAAATAGGCCAGTAGGCTTCGACGGCGAAAATCTGTGTTCAGGATTTTCGACCAGGTAAGGTTCAACCAGCCTGGTTAGCTACAGAGACTAGCTAGAATCCAGAATTTTGCGTATGGCAAGTTTAAAGCCCTCAAGATAGCGAAAAATAAAGGCGATTATCAGACTGCGCGGATGCATAGGCTGTTCTGCGCCTTTGTCATTTCTTCTCCAATAAACGGGATTTAACTTTATAGTAGAAGCGGACAGTAGCCATGGCTAAAGGCGTTTTATCCACTTGACTGTATTTCGCAGATTATTGAAATTATTAGTATACTGTAAATTTTATCAACCCATTTAAGCCAAATGGAATTTCCCACTCTTGTCCATTGAACCAGTCCATTTCCGTTTTAAGGGTTGATGGATGGTAATTTTCATTTGTATTCAAATTTTAATAGAACATTCTGTGTGCAGACAGTGGGGACCCTGATCAGATGCCGCGTTCTGCTGCGTCAGATCTGGGCCTGTACTGTTTTCCTAAGTCCCACAAAAAGGACGCTAGGCTTATATGGGTTAACGTCGTAAATAAAAAAAATAGTTTTCTTGCATGCTAGTAACAAACGCGTAGATTACCTCTACACACCGCGTACAGTCTGATGATCGCTCAGGATATTCAATGTATTCACGTTTTAGACGAACCTTGAGTGCGCGAACAGTGAAGACCTTAAGTAAACGCCACGTTCTGTGACTCTGATATTGGTCTGTGCTGTTCACCTATGTACCACAAAAGGGACACAGGGTTTATATGAACTGAACCTGTTCAAATCATTCAAAAGATAGATTTCTCGTGACGTAGGCAACTTATAAATAAAATATTAAAAATTGGCAATGGAAGCGTCGATCCCTGGGTTTGATTTTACTGTTATAACCATTTATTTTGCAGAAAATCAACAGACAGCCAAACTCATGCAGAACACATTATTTATATGCTTATATATGATCATTAGTTAGCATTTTGAAAGTACAAAAATAAGTATGACCCTAGCAACGAAAAGAAAATACGTATTTTGGATTTTACTGTATTTTCATAATTTTGATTTTTATCAAATGGGCCTTTGAAACAATATTTCAAAATCTTTTTTCCACTTTATTTCAGAAACACCTACACAGTGTCAGAATTTCTCACTCGAACAGATGGAATCCAGATCAGTTTGACGCTTTGTCGGGCCTGATCTGGATCAACATTATTTGTACCAAAATTATCGCCACTAGCAAGTGAGAATCTTAACCAATACATCAATTTAACAGCGTTTGATCTGGTATCCACTGTTTGCCGTTGCCTATGTCCAATTAAAGGACGCTATATTTGTTTAGTTTAAACACACGCCTTAAACATAATCCGATATGCTGTTTAACCCTTTCAGACCGATTGAATTCCCCACAAAATGCATGAAAGTCAGGATGGTCCATTGCATATATTGAGGGGTCATTGATTATATTTGGAAAGTTTGAATATTCTCACTCCTATTGATAGGACAGGTTCATTTCGGAATAAGTAATTTTGATGGCTTCCGGTAAATATATTTATACTTAACTACTAAAGAAACCTGACACGTACTGTGCGTCAATTTTTTAGTAGTAAATGAATACGCGCTTGTCTAGCTTTCCATTGCGTAAAGCCGAACAAAGGCAGACTAAGATGCACTGAGAATATTTGAAAAGATGAACTAATTTCAGACGTCAGCTATCAAAACGTCACGTAACCCCTAAAATCAATTTTCGCAAGAACAAAGAAATCACGCACAATTCACCTAAGTCCTGCTGATAGCAAGACGTTTCACCCCAAGACGTTTCCCTCTAGTCATTTCCCCCTAGTCGTTTCCCCCCTAGTCGTTTTGTCTCTATTTTCAATCCTATTCGTCCGCCCCCATACCCTAGTCGTTTCGCCTCATACCCTAGTCGTTTCGCCTCATACCCTAGTCGTTTCGCCCCCAATACCATTTCATACCTAGTCGTTTTGCCCCCTTTTTTAATAAAAAAAATATTTAATTGTCATATGTAGCTAGGTGGGTTGATATGACAAATAGCTAGGTGGGTGGATGGAAAGCTGTGTGGATGGATGGACGGACGGACGGAGGGATAGACAGACTGGATGAATGGGTGGGGTGTCGGTCTTATTACCGCAGGATACCACAGGATATCGCATGCTACCCCCAGATGCTGCAGGATACCTTTATAGATAGAAATTTAACATGAAGTTACATGGTAAATTAATTTTGAAATAATAAAAATACAAATCCTCAACTGTTTTCGTTTGTTGATAGGATCACTGGACAATTCGGCCCATCATCTGGCAGAATACTCGTACTTCACTATTTTAAGCTGGTGACTATTGATTATTAGACGCACATAGGTAACTTTCCGAAGAACTAATCGGTTGTTCTCCGGTTGTTAACGGCGATAGGCGATACTCTTAGGTGACGGATAATCCCTGGGGCTATAGTTCTTATATTAGTCATAATAAAAGACAGATTTTATGGTTTTATGACGCGTTCAGATTCAGAAGTGTTTTGCTACAAAAACTGCTCATGTGAAATAAATGTGACAAAACCTAACAAAATGGTTATGCGCCACCGCACACTACCTTTTAAATTTCCAGTTTTGACATGCGGCGTTTCGTCAGGGTCTTTGCTGAACAGAATAAGACTAGTATCACGATCTATATTGTTCAGTACAATAACATATTTTCAGTCATGACAATGTTATCAAAAATGTCGCTTCATAAACAGATGATCAGACGGCACAAATATTTATTCATGACTCGGACCCAGTATACTGGGTCCGCGTTCATGGTAATTGAGAATAAATACGATGTTGCTGAAGCGTCAAGCAACAGTGTGTCATTTTAAAGGTGTCTTCGTTGCTCAATGAGACGGTTCTTTTGAGTACCACAATACATGTTTATCATTGTATGTTTATGTATCGTTATAGAGAAACAAAATAAAATGCAAGTAGAAATGCACCGCGACGCAGGAAAATGACCACTCGGACAGTGCGCAGTGAGGTCATAGCTTATTTTTCGACTTGACCCAACGTTCATTAGAGTGAACAGTAAAGGTTTTGGCGAGAGTGCGCAGTGCATACTCGCATTCGCATGCCATATGCCTCCATAAAAGCATGTTGTGTGCAACTTCTAATAACTGTTATATAGGCAAAGCACACGAGATCTTGGTACTTATTGTACATGTCTCTGATAACCGCAAATGCTGACGTATCCAAAGTGGATATATAGGGGTGGTACTGGCCATATTTCCTTTTGAAAACATTAAAGGTTCCAGATTAAAATTCTTTTTAAAGCAGTGTAGATCCAGATCAACTGGTTTCTTTAATGATTCTCGTCATGCGAAAACGTATTCAGACCTACACTGCCGCAAGTTGTAGGTTGCTACCCGTGTCGCTGTGATGTTGTTGAACAATCGGTATACATTGCAGACCTTTAATAAAACGTCACAGGAGGCACTTATCATGTCATCTGGGTCTTCACTTATTGCACATATATATCTTCCCACCCCAAATTTTCCTAAAATCTAAAAGTGGGAGAAACAGGAATACACCATATATCCAATATTTTGGAGTGGGTAAGTGGATTAAACTGATAACAAATCGACCCCGTAGTGCGTGCGCTTACCGGTAGCTTCGTAGCATAGCAGCTCCTAAAAAGCATGAAAAAGTACCAAGCATGCAAAGAGTTAAAACATAGAGTGTGTATACTCGCTAGAACTGCGAAAAGAGTACCCAACCGAGCGAATAGCAAAGACGCTGATCAGACTTATTTTTGTCAAACGCAATTTTTCTTTACAGTCGTCAGATTTTATTTTTATAAAAAGTTAACGGTTTGGTTCCTAATCAGGACCCAGCGGTACGTCCGGTTCTGCTATGGCTAGACCATTCTTTTGGCCAAAAATGTTTTTTGCCGGACCACTTTTTTGCCGAATATGCTTTTTGGTAGGGTCCTTCTTTCAGTTTCCTTTAGAATTTTTTATGCGATGATCAAAGTTTGTTTATTGTTTGATAACTTAAGCGTGCATAACTCAATGCTCCGCCTGCCTCAGGGTCCTTATCTGGATCCACACTGTACATTTTTTTTCGAAAATAAAATCAGCTGACATCTGTAAAGACTGGGTCCGAGGTTTGACAAAAAAGTCTGATCAGCGTCTTCGCTTCAAGTTAAACAATATAATACAGGAATATAATGCAGACAGGAAAATGCGACAAAATTCACGAGAGCAGTCGCTTATCAGCTATTTTCACACTTTAAAAGCACAGATGAGCGAACTCCCACTGAGTTCCCGCTGTGTCAATGAGAAAATGACCACATCATAAAACGACTGCCAGATTCTTTAACCATACGCGAACAGCGTACATTAATGGTGCATGTTAGTCTGCGCATATATTACTTGCTCATAGCAGTTTCTTGTCTTCACTGCCTAGATGCTACCTTAAACATGACTTTTCAGTCAACCATATGCGCATAATAATTTATCTGCGCAGTCTGTTCAGCCCCATTGGTGTTTGCTGTTGAAATACCTTTTACCTTTTATAAATTGTGTTTGGTCTATTCTAGTTTTTACTGATCCCGATCAACTTAGTGTGAGGGGATTTGTTAAAATCGGTGCATTCTGGGAATTTTTAACCGAGATATATGGAGCGCAAACAGCAATGGTTCAGGTCAAACTGCGCTGTGCAATCTCATCAGAACCTTTGCCGTTCGCTCAAGTTAAACGGCCTCACTTAAAACTCACTTATAAGTTTAATTAATGATTATCGTTTATAATCAATAAGGCCCGACCTCTATGACCTGAGAAAGAGCAGAACAAATATGATGCTATATTCTACAATCGCGGTAACGTTTCAATAAATGATATGCCATGTGTTGTAGATGCGCAGCCTGATTTGAGTCTTCTCTCCGTATAGAATAGTTTAGATACGCAAAATAACTTTTAGCGTAATATTGAACGTAAATATTTTTTTATCCATCCGTTTTAATATTTGTATTGGGTGCTCAAAAGAACCGTCTCATTGAGACAACATATATTTTGGTAGTATAGAATGGTCAATGGTGACAAACGATACTCAACTAGTATTATGTAGATAATATATAGTCGCTGTGTTTTAGTAGATATATAATCCACTCGCCTTGTGTCCATGGGGTCCTGAGTTCGATCCCTGGCTCCTCCAGTCTACCGTATGAGGCTCTATGTCGTGACCTTGTCTCCATACTCGGACCCAATGCTGGGTCCAAGCTCCATATGACCGACTGAGCTGTTGGTGGGACGTTTGACACAAACTCACTCACCCTATCAGCCAGATTCCCATCGAACGAAGAATTTTAATGTATTTTTTTCTTGACACATATATATATATACATCCATGCTCATTCACCTTGACTTATCCCGTTCTCGCTGGTGGGGACTTGTCACGTGCAAACAGTTTGACTCATGTCAGGCACGAGAAACCGGGGCTAATCTGGATCCAAATCATTTGGCTTCGGTAACAGGAATTAAGGCGGGGTTCCGGCATTTTCTTTGTCTTTCCTGAGGTTTGCAGTTTGTCAGACTTGGCGAACATTGCAGACCCAGACCAGGTGTTGCGTCATACAGCGTCTGGTCGGACTCTATAATGTTCAGAGAGGTGCCTATTTTGTAAAAGTGATAAAATAATATTTGCAGACAGTGAGAACCAAGGTCGCAAAAGGTATGTAATATTTAGGGAAATGCAAAGAGTACGGACCCTGGTTCGACATCGCCGTGTATATTATAGTAGGTAACATTTCATTAAAAAATTTTGATATCTTTCAATTTAGACTGTAAGAAATCCAGTATCATGATTTTGGATTTTAATTTTTACATCGGCGATCAGCGAAGGCTCAGACGAGCCAGTGCATCTGCAAAGTCTGGCCGGAGCCTTCGCTGTTCGTATACATAAAATATGGTAGCAGATGAAGACTCAGACCACAAAGCAATATTATCAAAATTGTAACCATCAAAACATCAAGATAATCCACTTAACTCAAGAACAGCGATAATTGGATTATCAAAGCGTGTGAACGATTATCAATTATCGATTATTGGTAGTATCGATGACTGAGTGTTTATTGAATGTCGCGTGCCTACCTTGAACGTGTCCGACAGTGTATATAACAAACAAACTAAATATTTTCTTTCACTGTAGACCATTTTTGTCTTTACAAACAGTGTGGACCCTGATGAAATGTCACATTATGCGGCATTTCATCCGGGTCTTCACTGTTTACAAAAGTACGCGTTAAGGAGTCATCAGTATATAATGAGCCAGTTAATAAAATGATGGTACATTGTGTGAATAGTGAATGCTCAGACGAGCCTGCGCGCCCGAGCAGTCTCGTCAGAGCATTTGCTCGCATACATGATACAGTATTCATCCTAAAACAACTGAAAGAAGATGCCTTCAATCAATGCTGTTTGCTAAACAGCCATAGCCGCTGGATTATGCATTTGTTTGTTTGTTTGTTTGTTTTGTTGCTTTACGTCCCAGTCAACAGCTATGGTCATGGGGGGGGGAGGTGAGTTCACCTAACCACCTTTTTTCCTGGGAAAGCTTGAACAAGCGGTTAATTTTACAGTTCAGATATAGAAGGAGTAAGATTATTAAGCGTGCAGGCGCTGCTATCTAGTGGGGCTATATGCTTAGGTTTTGATTTAAAAGTTATTTATTTTCATGCATTAATCGTTAAAAAATAATTATTAACGTCAATGTGAAAAAATGGATTGATCGTTAACGTCAGTACAAAAATTATGAAAGTTTTGGTCTCGTCCAACCCAAACATTGTTGTGGGTACTATAAAGAATCACAAAACACATGTTTAAATTGATAGGCAAAAATATCATTATAGTTTAATTCTCCTAAAGTTCCCTTCTCTGCACCTATCATGTATTGTATAAGCGATCATAATGCCTCAAAGACTTAGATCTCGGTAGCATGTAAAGAAAAATGAGCCTACATGCGAGAAAACGCGATGTTGTAGGATGCGAATAACAAAGCGCAAAACAGCCTCGCATCAGCGCAGTCTGATCAGCGCCTTCGTTATTTGCTCTAGCTAAACGAGCGAGACGCGAAATTTCACTATTTAAACTAGTCCCTGTAGCTGGGCATGCTGGTTTGAGCCAGGTTTTGAGCTTGGCCAGATAAAACACCACTGAGTCTGCGCTGTGTGAAAGACTCATATTATTAATTTAAGTTTATAGCCTAGCTAAGACCTAGTCTATTTCATAGAAAAAAAATAAATAAACAGAAAATGCTAGGTTTTTCTTTCTATCTTTAGCATGACTGTTTTATTTGCATATTTTTTTATTCAGTTTCCCTCCACAGATATTCTAGAGGATTGAAAATCGCGCAATCAGAAACATGCACTGAAATTCAAACTCGATTTTATTTTCTCCACAGGCTCGCTCAAAATTGGAATATTCAATCTGCCTTTATGCAGTCTCGCCAGAGCCATTGCAGCTCATATACCTAAAGTAGGGACGTAGATGAGGACGATATATAGGCCTGTGTTGTCCAACTAGATTGCAGTGCATGCAAGTTTCAAGAGAGAAGTACTCAAGAACCTAAACATTATGAACTTGCTCACCTTTAAAATACGTGGCGATTTTTGCAGTATGCAAACTTTTTAGACCCACATTAGATAAGACAGAACTATTTATACATACTAGGGGCGAAACGACTAGTGGGGCGAAGCGCCTAATGGGGCGAAACGACTAGTGAGGCCGAAACGACCAGGGGGAAACGTCTTGGGAGCTAAACGACTAGGGTAGGAAATGGTTTGGGGCGAAACGTCCCGGATTCGCCCTGCTATGTCCCCGGCCCCAAGTAGTCGTAGCATACAAATGACTGGTGCATAAAATGTATTTCTTTCTATGAAGCTCACCTATGTTTAAGCAAACATTGCATACCCGGACGAAATGCCGTATTACGTGTTTTTTTTTATCTGTGTCTTGATTGTATGTAAAAGAACATACTGTTAATCAGTATGGATCCCTATCAACTTCGACATTTTTGGTTGGCCTGGTCCAATTATCAGCAGCATTCCCCATATGCATTTTTTCATAAATATATTATAGTTTTAAAAAATATCACCTTTGATCCCTTAAAACACAGCTACATCATACTTATTGTAGCAATATCGTTGGGAGAATCCATTGAATGACAAGGGTTAAATACATATTTCAGTGTTTGTTTGTCCTCGAGTATTTTCTTACGAGGTATGTTGCAGCCTTTTAATATACGTAACTGGCCCGAGGCATTATGCACATTGCTTTGTGGAAGCATTATCAAAAGAAAAGATCTTACAACTTTTATACTACATTTCCTGGGTTGAATCAGTCCTGAGCAGAGGATAAAATGTCTTGCACAAGGACACGGCGTAGTGCCTCCGGTAAGGCTCAAATACGCAAACCCTAGATAAAGACATCTAAGCTCAAAACAAGTTTTACAGCAAGGTAAAGGTATGTAATTTTCTCTTGACCAGGTATTCTGTCCTCGCTAATAAAATAAAGGGATTAATGTAGGTGTAAGGACTATTTGGGTTGCTATGGATACGAGAATGTTTTATCAAAATAATTTGGTTTCCGTCTTTCAATGGAAGAGGGATTGGAAGAGGGTACCAGTCTCCTACAAATATTTGATTGGTCGATTCAATCCCGCGTGAGTGACGTATTCACTCGAGCGATACCGCGATGAATTTACTAGCGTTTCATTGGTTGAAAAAACAACGCAGATATCGTGGGAAGGTTGCGTAGGCCTCGCAAGTCTGGTTGGCTAAAAAAACTTCGCACTGCTTTCGCAGGCAACCGCGTCGCCTACGCCTGCGATAGGCGTGCGAAGGCAACGCGCAGTCTGCGCACGTGCGAAGACAACTCGCTAGCGATCGCCACTGTAACGACCCAATGCCAATAAATTTAAAGTTTGGACAGATTGAATATTTGGGTTCGAAAGAGAGGATGCAGACACGTTTTTGGTCTAACATTGAGATATTAATGTCCTGGTGTGACCTTAAAAATTGGGTCTAGGTCACCTAAATTTAATTCGATCTTTTCCATGTACCAGTGTTGCTTATGTGTAAGTTTGGTCAAAATCGAACTGTTAGTTGTGCAGAAAGAGCGCAGACAATGCTGCCTTTTAAGTTTTTATATGATAAAAACTAGGTCAAGGTCACCTACATTTGTAAATCTAAATAACTCCCAGAATCCGTCGTAAAGTTGATGTTAAACAACAGTTTTGGTAAAAAAAGTGAGATATTTAGTGTGATAGTGTGACCTTGAAAATTACATATAAGGTCACCAAAATTTATTCATCTCTTTCCTCTCTCCCAACAATTTTTCTATGCAAGCTTGGTCTAAATAGAAGAAAGAGTGCAGAAAAATGCTACGCAGACTGGGACGCCGACAGAATTTAGATACATGCACTGGTGTGACATTAAAATACAGTATCGAGGTCTAGATAATCAAAAACACCTCATTCTTCACTCCTTACAGTGTGATCAAAATCAAAACACTGATTCAGAAACAAAATATAGCGATTACCTGTCTTCGGGGGAATGCGAACATCAAAGGAGCAGACCAACCTGCGCATCCGCGCAGACTGATCAACGCCTTTGTTATTCGCTTTTTGGAAATTATCATATCTGAACTTGCTACAAGCGAAATTTCAATTCTCTAGCTATTCTCTGTAGCTGAGGAGACTGGTTTGAATCTCTCTTTGTCGGAAACCCCGAAGACAGGTTTTCTTGCGACGAGGCCCAAATAATGGAATCTAGCTTCGATGGATACGTCAGCATGGACGCTTATTAGAGGCATTTGAGCACCTGCGAAAAATACCAAAATCTCATGCACTGGCCCCATTATGTTTTGAAATAAAAAAAGAAGACAATTTAATATTCATCCCCTCTTATCTCATATCTCATAACATCAGTCTTTTTTCTGTTGCATGTATGATATGGACCAATTGTTGCCCGGATTGTGGTAGTTTAAGCCTCCGCCCCTCTTGAATTACCACAACAGTTTATGGGCCACGGTCACCTGTTAACAATTGGATGGCATAGCGTCTATCGTAACCCAGGAAAAAGGATAAAGAAGAATCCTTTCACAGTATACCGATTCTTATGTTCACTTTGAGTTCAGGCTGTATAGTCTTTATACACTGACTTTTGCAAGACCCTAAGATCTGTACTAAAATTCAAGGTTGCCCTGATCAAATTGCATGAATTAAAATTTATTGCTCAGTTACATTTTCACACATTTTTTCAATGAGCGCAGCTGAAAATGAAATTTGAGAGATAATAACAATTCTGACACTATGTATTCAACGTACTTACTTTCATGCATATTTAAAGAATAACAAAAAGCTAAGTCATAGTATACATATAAACATAAATTAAACTCATCTCCTGTTTCGAATAAATTTATAAAGATCTGAGGCAAGTTTTACACCACCCTCGGTTGTTCGAGATATCATATGAGCTACGTCACGCGAGAAAACCTGTCGTCGGCGTTTGCGTCCATGTTAAATGTATGCTCAAACCAGCATACCCAGAAACAGAGACTAGTATCCATAAAACTGGCAGTTCCATGTAGCTATAGCAAGTTGAACTATGATAGTATTAACCCGAGAGCAAGGCGTAGACTGTGCGCATGTGCAGGCAGGTCTGCACCTTTGTTCGTCGCATTAAACAAAGTCAGATTTTCTTGCCCTGAGGGCCCATTTGGGCCACATCACGCGAAAGCATGTTCTGGAGGTTTGGTACTTTCGTGCCAATCAAGAGTCACTGTGACAGTTACGTAGTATTCTGTGTACAGTTGTTAAAGAGACTAAGTCTGCAACTATGAACATTTTTCGAAAAATTTTCTTTTCTTTTTAAATCATTTGTAAAAGCAGAATTAAGTTAAGTTTTCATAATAAATTTGTTCACTACAGCTGAAAACTGCATGGTAAAGTGAATTATCTTATAAAAACAGGTGTTTTTTCTCTTGTTGGTAATTATTTTCGTCCCTCCAATAATTAAAGAAAGTCAAGTTTTAACATAAATGCTGTTGTTTTGATACTGATATTTGTAAAGATTTACGAAATTGGTAAAATATATACCCGAATTTTAGTTTCTTTACTGAGTTCTTGAAAAATAGAAACATTATTTAAAAAATTAAAAAATCAAAAGTTACAGACTATGCAGCTTTAAGTAAAACATTAACTTATACACTCCGCTCGAGCTAACGCTAATCGACAGATTATTCTTTTGTGATCTATCGATTATAAGTCCCTGATAACTTTGTAAACAAAACCTGGCGTCACTGTCACTCTTGGCTGGCAGGACAGTAGACACTTTTACCCATCCAGCATACAGTCTCGGACGTCTGAACGATCTTTGCATGTAATGGCGTTTTGATAGCGGGACGATAGTGGCTCCTTTTTATATGCTGACTGCGGTGCATGTCGCGACAATGCTTAGGTAATATAACCAGCCTGCTTATCAACTGCGCAAATCTCGGCTTTGAAAAAAAGAAATATCAAGTTTAGATATTAAACGTTTTTTCTTACACATTGGTGAAGTGGATAAACCAATCGCCTTGCAAACCAGGCGCCACGCGTTCGAAATAACGGCTTCACCAGTCTGTCGGATGAGACTTTAAGCCATATGACCTTAGCTTTGGTGGGACGTTAAACACGTGCTGATCATACGATGCGAAGATAAGGCTGATCTTGAATAGAGCTCGTAGTACGTGTTCATGGAATATTCCGACCTGGCATTTGCATTAATTTGGCACCATGTATTTTATGAAGTGGAATCTTGGAGTAGGGTTATGGAGTGGAGTATGGGAGTGGAGTGGTTTCAAAATTTGACTCCACTCCACTCCCATACTCCTCTGCATAACTCCGCTCCATGACTCCACTCTTTAGAAAACACGGTGCCCATTAATTTTTTGCGAGAGTTTTATTTTAGCGAACTAGCGAAATCAGTCTGCCGTTTACTGATGTAGGTAAATCAAGTTCCAGTACCGAACATTCAGTATTCTTTTAACGATATTTGCAAAAATAAAATTCTCGCAAAAATGTTTATGTTTACTGTATTGATAATAATCTTCAATCATTCATGCAAACAATTCTGATAGCCCAGTGGTCAGTTACGATGGTATAACAACGCAACATACATGGTTCGATACTTGATACCCACAAAATAGGGGTTGGTGTATGTAGGACACCGTAGAACTTAGACTATCGTTCTTTTGAAGAAAAACATATTACATGAAATCCGTCACTGAAAAATGTTCAGGTGGTTCTTAACTTTTGACGCTGTATTATAAATAGTGGTGATTTGCAATTATCTTGTTAAGGAAATGAGAGCTCGTTGCTTTACTTTGTTTGTGTTCGACCTTTAATATGTGTGTCTTAGTGTTCTGTGTCTTTTTCTCGATGTTCCATGGGGCTGTATCTGGTCTATGGGTGTGTCATTTCATGGCCATACTCACTCGTTTTAGCTATTATTCTTCACAAAAAGGCTCTGGTCTGTATGTGCCTTTGTTTTTTCAAAGACAGCACAATCAAATTTTCTCACGTACAGGCCCCTATAATTAATGCATAATGTGCATACTAGAGTATTTGGCAAGCCGATAAATCCAAGATTAGTATTATCAAATACCATCATAAAATCTCTAGCCATCAACTACGCGAGATAGTTTCTAGGGACATTCCAAAGGCCAACGTAATAAGGTGTGATCGATTATAGACATACAGTTATTTTTTATGTAGTAATGTTCTTACCTTACTTGCTGAACTCTCATAATTGTATCAACAAATTCGGTCTTATCGGAACAATTCGCTATTGCATGTTTGATTCTAAATCAGGACATAATGTTTTCAGTTTTGATAGATATCATTGTGATGCAAGTTGCCATTTTGACACCATCTGTTGCCAGGTTCAATATACGAGTCTAACACTCTATACGAATACCAGGTACATGCTGAAGAGCAATACGCGACCATGAACTGAAAAGCTTTTAATCACATTACGGGTGAGTTTTGTGGTCTCGTAATTTTTTTTTGTTTGATTTGATTCTTTACGTCCCATCAACAATTTTTCAGTTATAAAGGGACGGGTCTTCCTGGGTTGAACCATTACTAAGCTAGGATAAATGTGTCTTGCTCAAGGACCACAACGCAGTGACGCCGGTGAGGCTCGAACCCGCGGCCCTTCGGTCTCGAGTCAAGCACTCTACCACTGAGCCACTGCGCTCCCTGTGGTCTCATTAAAGGTAGCATCAGAGATATATAACGAACTGCAAAAGAAATGCAACTATTTTAAAAAGCTATATTTTCTAAGATTCCAATGGAACTGTTACGTTAAATGTCTAAATGATCTCGTGCACTGTTACTGACAGTTTGAGTCAGAAAACGTCAAAATTTTCAGTAAAACTTGACGTTAAAAGTAAATTCTAACACACCTCGCATATAGAGCATATGCTAAAAACGTGATATATCAAACAATAATTCCAATTTTACAAGCGCGAGCAAAACGCGCGCTAGCTGACGTCATTTATTACTGAAAAATGGCATCAGTCTTGGCGTTAGACGGTGTAACGTCGTATTGACGCCTGAAAGACGATACAAATACATGTAAACGTATGCGAAACAGTCCAACTATTGGCGGGAATTATTCAGTGCAATGGCGGAAAGTTGGAAAAGCTGAATACTTCAAATGTGTTTCCGTCGTTTATTGTGTGTAATGCCCAGGTCACACATTCACGGACCACCTCGCCGGTTCTACTACGGATTAAATCTCACGGATGACCCAGGAAATGCCAATTTTCGTAGTCCGATACGGATGCACTATATACGTATGACCAAGTACTATTACGTATGATTACGGATGCTATACGGAAAGCTACGGATCAATACGGATTGCCACGAATGATGCCGGATTGCATCCGTGGCTAATCCGGCGTCCAGTCCGTGAATGTGTGACCTGGGCATAAGAATCGAAATAAATCAGCTCTAGTGCGTGAATTGTTGAGTAATAATTCACTGTTTATTGGTCATTTGTATGAAGATAAATCACCCTAGCTCGTTATTTGATCTTCTTTACAACATACCTCAAAACTGTGAATTAATACACAAGAATTCCCTGCTAGAGCTGATCTATTTCTTAAACATATGACATTTTTCTTGACGTCATGGATATTGTTCATTGACACTCTTTTAAAATTTATTTTTTAGCCAAAATTAAACTTTTTTTTGAAGAAGGTCATGTTGTATATCAAATTAAAGGCTCGTTATTTGATCTTCTTTACAACATACCTCAAAACTGTGAATTAATACACAAGAATTCCCTGCTTGAGCTGATCTATTTCTTAAACATATGACATTTTTCTTGACGTCATGGATATTGTTCATTGACACTCTTTTGAAATTTAATTTTTAGCCAAAATTAAACTTTTTTTGAAGAAGGTCATGTTGTATATCAAATTAAAGGCAACGGCGCATGCAGCAACATGGTAGCAAATATTTTCCCACAGACACACTCAAACTTCTTTCCTTTCACTGTAGACAAAGAACCCTCAAACAATGTTAGTCTTCACACATATCTACACGGATATGGGTACATATTTTCTTTTTACTAAAATGATATCTCCAAGCTGTTTTCAGCAGTATTGTTAACACATTTTTGATTACTTTTCATATAAAGTCTATCACCTAATTTAGTGAACGGTTGAAACCAACACACAGACCATTGTTCATCTTCCATATGCCATGTTTAAACATATATCAGTGTTACATATAGCTCAACCCAACCCAACAGTGCATATAAAAACACATAAACCTACCTTGTGAATAATGTAATAAAACCATTGTTTTCGATAAAAGCTTTGGATTAACATTTTTAAAATTAACTTTTAAACAAAGATTAACAAAATGACAAAAGCTTTATTATGTTACCATAAGATTTATAAGTTTAGAGTTTGCTAAATTGCTCAGATTACTTTACCTTAAACGTCATTCTAATATAATAAACAAGCAAAATAGTTTCTTTCAGAATTGCAGCCTAATTATATAATAAGATAATAAGCATTCCAATATGAATAGAAGAATGCAACTGTGACAGGTGATAAATTGAAGATTCTTCCATAATGTAATTTTCAACAGTGAAAATTGAAAAATAAATGTATTCAGCCAACAAGGAAAATCGTTAATGCTAGATCTATGAACCATCCTACATCTGGGTATAAACTATGCTGGTTTTGTATAATGAGCGTTTTGGTTAATATCTTAACAATCTTTGTAATACTAAAACAATTGCACAAAGTTCAGTCAAAATGTGCTAACATAGTTGTTTTTAACGAGGATAAAATACTTCTACTGGCAAAAAAGGAACAGTAGTCCCAGGTAATACATTTAAAGCTAAAATAACGACAATGTGCTAATATTTATGCTATGGGCTGTTAAATATATGCATGAAATCTTAGTGTAAATGGTAAATAGTTTGTAAAAACAACTCATTGTCAAATTTGACCAATCAGTTAACCATTTGCTCTGTTTGAAAGTAGGCTTAACCAGAACTTCACCAGTTTTAAACTTTGCCCTTCTCTGTGTGAAATAAACAGAAAGACCTCCTCTGGAAGACACCCAGCACTATCCCCTGCCTTGCCACTAGATGCAGGAAATATTGCTCTGCTATTTGAAGCGTTATTGATATATGTTCAGTCCAATATTTGAATCATGAAGTAGATAGCATGTATATTGTTATGCACCATCGGTAAGAAATGTATGATACCAGAACCAAACAAATTGCTAAAGGTATGTGAACATGGCCAGGAAATGCAATCACACCCTGCAGACCAAACCACAGCACTCTTAAAACTTTTAAATAAGTGTTATATATAATAAATTGTCTGTAATTTATGTAAGCGAATTGTGGAATGCAGACTCAAATATCACCTGAGCCTATTGACAATTTATTATTTTTATCCTATATGCAATACAACTGTTTGTTACCTAAGTTACCTTATTTATATATTAATAGCAATTAAATATCCATCATAGTTAACATTGTTTATATAGTTAAAATGTATTTCATTGTGGCATAGATATTGGCAATCCCAATGCAATATTAAGATCGAATAGGATATATGTAAGCTGGTACAAGTTATATTTAAATATTTACTTGACTACTTTCTATCGCAAGTTGCAAGTTATAATCAACTTCAAGTATATAAAAATTGACATTTTTCATAAGAACATCTAAATTATATATTTAAGCCCTTGGAACATGGTTTATTCAAATATGTTACCTGAAAAATCAGTACATGCATTTAGAATAAAATTTAATATAAGTAACATTGACAAGCAGAAATAATTAACACAAATGTCTTCAAATGATGTTGATGCTAAGCTGAAACATAAGAAGCATATAAATCATTTATACTTTTGAATATTAGTCTTGTATTTTGTGTACTGCTACTTTCCATATTAGTCGGTCATCGTTGGTTACAAACTGGCCACATAAAACTTAGTAAAAACATGGGCTTCGAAGGCCCCAAGACATGTCCCTGACTTAAAATGATAACCATTTTTATTTCTTCCTGGGGTGCAGCAAATTCGTAAAATTGTCCATATATCTCGATTTGGTCCTTAAAGTACTGCCGCATTAATAAGAAACGCGAAAAATCGACTTTAAGCGCATATTTTCACGTTATTTTCTCTTGAAATTTTCGATATGCGGGTAGAAAAAGCTGCAGTATTTTATGACAAAATTTTCAACCTGATGTTTTTGCTGTGTTTTTCCGTAATTAGATGTAATTTTGGCATATTTTTGGTTCTTTTCAACGGGGGAGTATTACTGTTGGTAGAATGGACATAAACTGACCCAATTTATTAATATTTTTATGCAAGGGTTGACTGGTTTCAGGCCAGTGATCGCCGTGAAGGTTATATACCGAACAAAAGTGAAAACGCTACACCCTAATTGTTTGCCATTTATATGCAAAATGATGCAAGCCACTAAAGCAAATGAAAGTGTATCTTAATGTTCAAAGAATGGGTTATGCGTACAGTAAAAGGTGTACGGATGTTGTCACGGGGAACACATGAAAGGCTTTTAAATGTGTCAAGGGTCAAATTATTCAGGTTACAAATTTCACCTTGAAAACAGTTTAGGCCTTCAGAAATCCACTGCCAACCAGATCTGACCGAACAAAATGGTAGTCTTAGACATGTGACAACAAGAAGTGTGTTTTGATCGTTTAGAAAAGCAGCCTTTGAAAGCGGGTTAGATCATTTATGTTATTTCTGTCTTGTTGTGTTATGCTTTCATGCGCGTCCGTTTATTAATGCCTTGTGGTCACCTTCTAGGAAAGGGCTGACCCATTAGCTCTCGTTTGTGATGTTGTCACTTTCCCATTGGTATCCTGGGTCAGGTCTGGTGCTTGATTTATCGATTCCGGATCTTTGTCCTCTTTCTTTCTTTTTTCATCAAATTGCCAAGCTTGAAATTTTATCACTGAAATCTTTAGAGGAAAATCAATGTGTTGTTGCATCTTAGTCAGAGCACATTACTGATCGAGAAATGGTAGGAACAATGTGCTGATAGGTCTACCTGATTTGACAAAAGAAGATAGTTATCGAAAATCGTGATAAATCGAAGATTACCAAATATTTAATATTCCCTAATTGTTTTTGTCTAAGGGAGACATTTTACATTTCTTTTTAAATTTGATAAATTCGAAATTGATTTCTGAGCTTGTTTCAAGTGATAAGACAGTTTTCTTGTGTATTTATGCAACACAATTATGACGAATTCTGATAAGCATTACAATCTTTTTGCGCATGCGCAATTTCAAAATATCAGTGAAGAAAGTTTTAAACACAAAAAGGAACATAACTCAGACATCAAAAGAGACAAATTGGTGGAGTTTCGACGAATCGCTTGCTGGATGTCTTGAAAACGTTAAGCTTTAGTAAATACTTTTCGTCCAATACTTTCTCAGAAAATATAAAATATTGCCGTGTAGCGTTTGCACTTTTGTTCAGTATAGCATAAAGTGTATCGAACATATAAAGTACTCTTGCATAAATTAGAATCGCGAATAAATGACTTTAGATGTACGTTTCATTGAGCATTCAATAATCGTGAATCATTTCAGGCAGTATTTTGACAAAAGATAGTGCCTGGTATTACGGCTAATTTTGCTCTAATAATTCTGACGGTAGAATTTGGGCATTTTATTCCACTTATTTGACACTTGGCTGGAGTGTTACCATTGAAAGAATGTATGTAAACATCTCCAATTAACTAATTACAGAAACTGAATGGTATGTAGTTTATAATGTTGAGGCCGTTTACCACTGTAAAAGTTGTTTTATAAAAGTGTCCATAATAGCCACATCACTCTGTATTAGTAGGAGATGTCCTTACAAACAAAGCAAGCAGTATTTATCCGGATCAAACCGATCGTATTCGATCAGTTGGATCTGTGTCTACGCTGATTGAATCGATACTATCAACTGAATGGCAGTGCTTAAAAATAAAACTGGCATGTTAAAAGCAATCACAATTTTAAAATGTGTGAGGCTTTTGTCACTTACCTGTAGAAAAATTAAGTACAGATATATAGGCCGTCACATGGCTGTTTCATCGTTTAAATTCTCCCCGCTTTTCAGAAAGCCTAAAAATGTCGCAATTCCCAAGAGATCAGGGGTCAGGGCAGTGGTAGTAGATTCTTCAAACAATTTTCTTCTGACACTGCAGGATATTCTTAATCCAGATTTGAGCTAAATGTTCGGAAAAATGCAAGTAATAAAATAATATTCCAGATTTTCGCGTTTCTTATCATTGCGGCAGGACAATAGACCATGATCCCCTGTCTTCGGGGTTTGCGACTTTGTAAGCACGAAACCAGCCTGCTCAGGTACAGAGACTAGCTATAATATTGAAATTGTGCATGAAGCAAGCTTTAATATTTTCTTTTTAATATTAAGTGAATAAAAAAGGCACTGAACAGACTGCGCGAATGCGCAGCCTGGTCTTGGTTTTAGCCTCTGTTACTCACTTTCTCGCGACGAGGGCCATATATACATGGACCTATTATATTATGGCATGCTTTTGAGACATTGCAAGGTGCACTGTGTCAAGTTGATCCAAACATAACATGAAAGTGATTTGAAATCGATAAAATACTTTACGTTCCACAATCACGAGTGAAAGATAATCTTATATGAAAATAGTCGTGTAAAAGGCGTGTTTGTAACAAATGAAAATAGGTGATTTGCACCTCTGATGTTTGCCTACTGATTGGGTTCAACAAATTTATTCCACTTCCATGGCGACGAAATGATTTTTAATTTGGGTACTTTCGCTCCACACTGCACACATTTTCGGAATTTTGCAACCGTCTTTGATAATTTATATTGAAAATATTGACATACACTATTTGTTCACCTGGAATGGTTTGCTTACTTCTAATTATGACAGAAGCAGTGTATCAAATAGTAGTATGTTAAGCTACTCCGCCTAGACTAATAATTTTGATATATATATATATTATTTGTTAACCCCATTAGAAATATGCATTTTACTCGACATAAAAACTGAAGACACAGATGATTATTTAAGGAAATTGCAAACTGTTCCTTGTGCCCCAAAGGAAACTTTTCTTGTCTTTTCTTTATAGTTATATCACACAATGATGGTATCAGAGCCAATAAACATCTTTGTAATCTAAACCTAGCAATAGTGGTGCTTCTACATGTACGAACGAGATAGTAGGTGAGTATGATCAGGGCATACCACAATCACAAAATACAGACAAACCCGAGGCATCGACAGGAAGAGCCACACAAAAAATCACGAAGCACCAGAAAGACAAAAAAGAAAAGCAACCAGCTCTCTCTTCCCCATCGAGATGTTTGCAAAACTAGAATGGACACAAAGTAACGCACAACAAAACATAGAACAATTACAGAATCTCACAATGGGAGTAACAATCAACAACGAATTGACAACAACAGAACAACCGCCTTAGAAAGGACAGTAGCCGAAGCCACTGGGGAGCCTAAATGCATTTTACTGGTACCAAATATTCGCCCTAGATTCTGCTGTTGCTGAAGCACAAAAAATGTCAAAGCCTGTTTGTGAATTTAGTATCATTTCCGTTTAACAGTGACTCATTTTGTAGCTATATAACTATGGTTTGTGCTATGGTACAGCAATGCTCCAAATTATACTGGACTATTCACGGATACATTTGGAGAGGATAAATATCACAATTTCAAATCTGACTAGGATTCTTATATGATATTTCCTTATATGACATATTCTGGATATCATTAAGTACCTTAATAGTGCACACCTTACTATAAAATTCACATATCTGTATTCATGCTTCGGTACATGTAACATCAGTAGTTTAGTTTAAACATATTTAATTGCCAAATATGATACAACAATGGGGTTGGGTCACACGTTCTCACGACATTAGTTACGACCCTTCCGCTACGTTATATACACACAGAATTAACATTCTGCTCGTTTCATCGAATAGAGCAGAATATTTGTCTAGTCGGTACTAGCATTAACAAAGGTTGTGCAGTATATTATTACTCAGTCGTCATGCACGGACTGAGAATAATCAGGTATTTGTGAACGAAGGGTCGTGAAAAATCAGTTCTAAGGCGGCTTCACAGATGTGAGCAACACACAAAATTTTGTATAAATTCGAGCAAGAGATCTTGCCGTGTTGATTTGCACGTCGTCATTGCTATGTGGTATACTGCACTGTTTAAATCACAGCAAGTTTTCGCCAAACAAAAAATAGAAAGTTTGGTGTCATGTGGGCTGGACGGCAGGTACTTCGGCAATGAGAAGATCTAAGGGTTAAGTAAGTTGTGTTACTGGCAGGGCTTTTACAAGCACTTCTTAAATAGATCTCATCAAGGTCTACAACGTCCTTCCATGTCACGCTGCTCATTTGCTCACATTAAAGCGCGCCAACATGCAAACTGTGTTTGTTTTCTTTGTTAGAAGTTAAGAATAGACTAGAGCTTATAATCATGGCATGATATAAACAATCTGATTAAAAGTTATGAACAAAATTTCGATATCAAGTCTTCAAACTATTGTTTTTATTGATGGTTTCGATTTGCATATTTTTCAATTTAATATTATAGATATTGCGATTTTTTCAGATTTCTACGTTTTAAATTTTCCCAGCAGCCTCGTCATGGTTTGGCATACCACTGGCTGGACAACGTTTAAATAATCTAGCATGAAATTTGATCCAAATATTACATGTGGCTCAAGAGTTATGAGCTTTTTCACTAACTGATGAGGACTGGCAGGCCTGATGCTCAGCAAAGCCACGTCAAACCAGGTTATTACGCATGCCAGTGATTAGACGAATGTTGACATACATACGTTTGCGAAATTTGACCAAAATATACCATGCATGCGGTTCGAGAGCATTTTCACTAACTGTTAATGGGCGGAAAGACCGACTCATACATTGTCTAGAGTGCACACATGTGGGTCGTGCTATTTTTGTGTATTTGTAACAGTTCTTGACTCCAGAATGCAACAAAATATCGCGTCAAGAACCAAGTTCCGCGTCAATCTTCTTACCCTTTTTATTAAGATTGGATGATTTACACATCTGAATTAAGGGTGAGGTGGCGCGCCGTTAAACCGGTTTAAGCCCTCCAGTAAAATATTTTACTGACCGTTCCAAGGCGGTACTTCTTTTGTGGATCTTTTTATGTTTTTGTTCTGTCTTGTGTTTGCTATGTCATTGTGCGCGTCTGTTTAATTGTGCTTTGTGGACACCTGCTGGGAAAGGACTGACCTCTTGGCTCTCGTTTGTGGTGTCTAACTGTGAGTTTGTCACTTTCCAATTGGTATCCTGGGTCAGGTGTGGTACTTGATTGTATCGATTCCTGATCTTTGCACCCTTACTTACTTTAACTCTTCGATGCGAGCGGAGTCCCTCAGACAGTGTTTTTGTATATGTAATTCCCATGGCTCCTACCCCCGCACTGGGTGTTAACGCGAAATCTCCTGTTACTTAAAAAGTGCGAGCTCATAGCTTCAAAAATGGTTTCAGATTTTCACATCCTCTGATGTAGAGAGCACCCTTTTCTGTCGAAGAACAGACAAGTGTTACAATCGCATATAAGACGGCTCTGAATGCATCAGACCTAAAAAGTTAGCATTGTTTTGAAGGGTTTGATCCTGTTGTTGTATTGTAAATCATAAAAAACACAAAGTTTATTGATATTTATAAGTATAAATAATATATATTCATTGGAATATTTATATAGTGTTGTTTTATTTTAGTTTGGTATAATTTTCAGACGTTGAAAACATATTTAAATATATCATGTTGGGTTTTAGTTTTTTTTGAGTGTCTGATATTAAAAACAAACAAACAAACAACATTTCCACCTGTTAGTATTTACGGAGGTTTAAGTTTGATGCATTTTTTCTAAATTGTGATTGTATATTTGAAAATGTTGTACACATCTGATTTTGAGTGTGAAGGTCTAGGTTTTCATCGTTGTTTCCGGTTTGAAAAAGAGTTGAATTTAAGATGATGTTGGGTGTTATGTTTTTAATTTCTAAAATAAGTATAGTACGTTCAACATAATGAGATGGACAGGTTTCAATTATGCTTATAAGACTGCCAATTCTTCTGACCCATGAAAAAGTTAATATTATTTTGGAGGGTTCTTTGGAATTATGAAATAAAATGTTCAGAGCGACATTTTTCTTGGCGGAGTCTAGTGACTGTCTTACATACCACACCGTACAACCGGCTGCTTTGATGACAGGTTACTAACAATGATGACAGATACAGGATTTTATTTCCCATGAAGGGTAGGTTGTAATTTTCGGTTGTCAAAATTGTAAGAAAAGCCCTCTGATACTTTGTGGTGGATGAGTACACTTGTTAGTGTTGAGAGATCCTACAGAAACAAGCTGACGTTAGATCACTCACAAATAAAGCCACACATTACCATCATTTCAGAGGTTTCCTGAGAAATGTCACAAAAAACGGTTATCTGTTCAGGTTGTGTGTCTCTCCGTCAAAGTCTGCCGTCTGCACATATATACAATAAAACTACTATTATTCAGCTACATTTCTGCCAAATTTGAAGCCGCAGTTTGATTTTATAAAGATACTGGACCCCATCAAAGATGACAGGTAGAGGAAAAATGGCTGCCTTTGTCAACAGATCTATTTTGAAGTGGCTGTCTTTGATGACAGGTCATGAATTTTAGAAGCTAACAATGATGACAGGTCATAATTCTAGAAATTTACTTTAAATTAACATATTTCTTTAGCCTGTGATCTCAACTAAGAGCATAAATCATCTTCCATATTGCATTCAGGTCAAAAAAATCTTATCTGTCTTTTGCTAGCTGATATTGAGCATAGGTAAACAGTCTAGATCCAGACCAGACACTGTAGAAACAGGGTCCATATTGTTTCTTAGAGGGTATAAATACAAAAAGTAAACTAAAATGTACATCTAGATCGATGACAAAAGGGGGTATCAACCTTTCAGTGAAATCTTGAGTTTTGTAATATATTAAGTTATTTCATAATATGTGCTTTAAGGGCAGGGTTTGGTTTGGGTTGTGCCACTTCCTGGTCATTGCTTATGTTATTTTTTCTTCATGCAGTACCAGTACCTGGGGAAAATATTACACCTCCCCTATACAAATCAACGAAAAGTTGTGAATCACTGTTACAGGCTGAATGGCAACAGATAATATCCTGATCTTTCCACGCAGCAAAATATTTTCAGCTTTGATATGGTATAAGTTGACATCATGTGATGTTGAAAGCTAAACAGGCAAGGTGTCTACTGGCGTCTTGACTGTTATAAATTGAGCTTTGCTTTGGTAACCAAAGAAATTGTAAAACAGATTTTGACGGTGGATCATAATTTGGAATACAAGGGTCATTCAATAAGTAACCAGCCTACTCTGTTTCACATCAAGATAGATCGCTTTTCCTTTGAAAAATCAATCTCTATCAAGATTCTCTTCAGCCCTATGTTTATAAAATATATTATCTAATGATTTAACAAAAATATAGCTGCATTTGAAAGTGTGCTAAATTAACTTAGAAAATTGGAACACTACTATGTTCAAGAGCCATTTTCAAAAGACAAATTGTGAGATGTTTAGTTGAAACTAAGCTATGATTGAGGCTTATAGAATGTAATTTCTCTTTAAAAATTAGAGTAAAATTCGTTGCTCATGAAAAAATTTCAGTTTTCAAAATTAATAGTGATGTTATTCATTAGTAAAAATAGAACTTAAATTTTGGAAAATGTGATAATTCAGACAGTTTACTCCTTGCTATTTTGACAAAAATGTATTCATAATTATATTCCCATATTAACTCATATATTAGATAAACATTTGTTAAAAGTTTTACTATCTGAGAGCTTCCAACATGACTGAAAATAGTTATGATCCACTGTCCTTAACCATGTGTCACTTAAGTATCAAATTACGCAATCTTTTTATTTCTATACCATCATGTAGGCGACAAATTTTCCATTCCGTCCATATATTATATACTCACACTTCATTTTTTAAACTAAAGATATTTATCAAAAAGTAAAATTAACGTTAAAGCTTTATTCGACAAAAGAAAATTATTTGGCTCACTGACCATGCTTGAATTCACGTTAAAATCAACTTACCAACACATAATGCTTAACCTTTGTAAAAGAGTCTCAATATGGTGACCAAACAAACTGTGAAAATCTTGAGTGTATCGGGTCAGTTAGAAATAGGTCAGGCTGGTAACTTTTTTAAACACCACATATTTAGAGTTTTAAGACCCCTTAGATTGACGCCCCATTGATGGATGTCTATCATCAAAATCTGTAAAACAAATACTTTGGTCACCGAGGCTGAACACAAAAGATACCAGCCAAGATGCAAGAAGACACCGTGCCTGTTTAGCTTTCAACATCACATGATGTCAACTTGCAAAAAAATAATCAAGGCTGAAAATGATTTGCTGTGAGAAAAGATTAGGTTGCCATTCAACCTGTAATGGTGATCACAACTTTCTGTTGATTCATATAGGGGAAGTGAAATATTGCCCCCAGGAACTGCTACTGCTTTGAACAAAAACACATGAGCAGTAACCAGGAAGTGGCACAAGCCAAACCAAACCCTGTCCTTAAACCCTAAACTTGCAATAACTGATATAACAAAACTCAAGATTTCCCTGAAAAGTGGATATGCCCATTTGTCATCTAACTAATATCTGATCTAGACGTACATTTTGAGATTATTTTTGTATCGATACTGAACAAAAGTGAAAACGCTACACCTGAATTGTTTGCCATCTATATACAAAATTATACAAACCAAGAACGCAAATGAAAGTATATCTTAATGTTCAAATACTGGGTAATGCATAACAGTAAAAGTTATACGGATGTTGTCATGAGGAAACACATGAAATCCATTTAAATGTACCAGGGGTCCAACTTTTCAGGTTGCAAATTTGAACAGAAATCTCACACAGTTTAGGCATTCAGAAATCCACTACCTACGAGATCCGACTGCACAGAATGGTAGGCAAGACATGTGACAACCAGAAATGTCATGGACTTATCTCAAGTGTACTTTGATCGTTAAGAAAAGCAATCTTAAAAAGCGGGTTTTCCATCAAATTGGCAAGTTTGAAATTTTAACACTGACATCTCCATAGGAAAATCAATGTGTTGTTGCATCTTAGTATTAGGACATTACTAGTAGAGAAATGGAAGAAACAATGTGCTGAGAGGTCTACCTGATTTGGCAAAAGGAAATTATCGAAAATCATGATAAATTGAAGATTACCAAACATTTGATATTCCCTATTTGTTTTTGTCAAAGGAAGATAATTTTCAATTTTTTACAAATTTGATAATTTTGAAATTGATTTCTGAGCTTGTTTCAAGTTATTGATTAGTTTTCTTGTGTTTTTATGCATCACAATTATGACCAATTTTGATAAGCATAACAATTTTAAATTGCGCAATAGCAAAATGCAGTGAATAAAGCTTTAAACACTTAAAGGAGCATAACTCAGACATCAAACAAGACAAAATTGGTGGAGTTTCAACGAATCATTTGCTGGATGGCTGGGAAACATTATTAAGTTTTAGTAAATAACTTTTGTTCAATACTTTCTCACAAAATATAGATAATTGAAGTGTAGCGTTTGCACTTTTGTTCAGTATATATCTTTTAAGAAACCGTATGGACCCTGTTTCTGAAGTGTCTGGTCTGGATCTAGACTGTTTACCTATGCTCAATATCAGCTAATCAAAAGACAGATAAGATTATTTTTACCTGAATGCAATATGAAATAGGATTTATGCGCTCAGTTGAGACCACAGGCTGAAGAAATATGTTGATTTAAAGTTACTTTCTAGAACTAAGACCTGTCATCATTGTTAGCCACTAAAATTCATGACCTGTCATCAAAGACAGCCATTTCAAAACTGATCTTGACAAAGGCTGCCATTTTTCATCTACCTGTCGTCTTTGATGGGCTCCAGTAACTTTATAAAATCAAACTGCAGCTTCAAATTTGGTAGAAAAGTAGCTGAATGATAGTAGTTTTATTGTATATAAGTGCAGACAGCGGACTTTGACGGAGAGACACACAACCTGAACAGATAACCGTTTTTTGTGACTTTTCTCGGGAAACCTCTGAAATAATGATCAAGTGTGGCTTTATTTGTGAGTGATATATTGTCAGCTTGTTTCTATTGGATCTCTCGACACTATCAAGTGCACTCATCCACCGCAGAGTACCAGAGGGCTTCTCTAAAAATTTTGCCAACCGAAAATTATAACCTACCCTTCATGGGACATAAAAACCCATATCTGTCATCATTGTTAGTAACCTGTCATCAAAGCAGCCGGTTGTACTGTGTGCATACCAGTTTCTCGATAATGTTAAAATATATTGGTATGCAAGCGTTGAATAAAATATACCATGTGGTTCAAGAGTTATGAGCTTTTTCACTAAAAGACCAAATTGATATCCGGCAAACCCTCGTCACGGTTTTGCATACCAGTGGCTAATAATAATAATTTTGCATACATAAGTATGCAAAATTTGAATAAATATCCCATATGTTTCAAGAGTTATGACATTTTTATTAAATGACCACAACAGGCTGAACTGATGTTCAGCAAACCCTAGCCCAACAAAAAGGTGGTTACGCATGTCACAGGTGAGGGAATGTTGGCATGCGTATGTATGCCACATTTGATCGAAAATATACCATGTGGTTCAAGAGTTATGCATATTTTCACTAACTGACCATTGACGGACAGACTCCCATAGTGATTAATATGCACTCCGAAGGTCGGGCGGACGGATTCATATAGTGATTATAATACACTCCAAAGGTCGTGCAATACACTGGTTTCCATTTTTTGTACATTTCATTGGTTATACACCTTTATTTATGCATCATTTAAAGTTTGGTAGCTTAAGGTCATAGAGATATGTTGATAAACGAGGAGGAGGTGTTCTCAGACGCTGATACGTGTACGGGACCATACGTTTTAGGCTAAAAAAAAAAGATAACTCAACTTGAATATAGGTAATATAATTACACTGGTAAATGTAAAATCACATGAGATTACTACAACAACCTGGTGCAGGCTAAATTCCGCACTAGAGTAGGCGTAAAATGGCGGAAAATGTAAGCTAAATATATACCTGTTGACCTTATCATTTTTTTTATAAACTTGCATTTAACTTATTTGTGATGACACCCGCCACATAGACCACTGGTAACATCTATCAAGCAATTGGTGATTTAGTTCATGGTTTGGCCAGCAAATCCGGCTATATTAGAATGATACCACAATAGCCGTGAATTCCAAAATATACTGCAACAACGGAGCTAATTAATCTTATAATGTCCATTGATTTACAGCCAATTAATCTTATAATGTCCATTGATTTACAGCTGAAACGCCCCCCCCCCCCCAAGTCAACGAGCCCCTAACTCAAAATACGAACATCTCCAATCAAGATCCCACGAAGAACGATCCCACGTGACAGAGTTGACTGAGCTTCTGGCCAATTAGCTGCATGGATGTCTGTATTGTCCAAGGTGAAATCCATATTGCCTAAGGTAAACCGTATAGGTCCAAGGTAAGCTGTATAGGTCCGAGGTAATGTCAAATGTGGACTACTTGAAAGTAGAAACGTCACCAGTATGACACCGACGCATTTCCCTGTATAAGTTCTATATATTGAGTAGTTAATTAATAAGTAAAAATCACCTGTCACGGTCAAACTCTAGACCTATGTCGTATTTGCTGGCCAAACTATGACATAAAACACTATTTGCGTGGTGGAGCTGTAAAATGCTATGTGACCGACGATTTGTGCGCTCGGTGTCGTCACAATTATAATTAAGAAATTTTAAGTCAACATGTATATGTTTTGCTTACCTTTTTCGCCAAATTACGCCTACTCCACTGCGGAATTTAGCTTGAACCGGGTCGTTGTAGTAACATCCGGTGCTTTATATTTACCAGTGTGAGAATATATTTACTATCTATAGGGAGCTTCCTAAGGGCTGCAGTGTTTGTAACAAGGAAGAAAATACGATAGTTACAGTTTCTCGTTTTACCAAACGTAAGAGTAGTCGATTTGTATTCGAAGCAGCTGTGCTTAAAAAAGATTGCTCTACCTTTGCCAAAGGTACCTACATTTATGTCCTTGGTACGCTAGTTTTGATTTGTTTGAATCGATACTTTACGTCCGGGTCAACATTTTTTCAGTTAGGTTGGGACGGGTCTTCCTGGGTTGTTCCCGTACTAAGCAAAGATTAATGTGTCTTGCTCAAGGACACAACGCAGTAACGCCGATGAGGCTTAAACCCGCAACCCCTCCGTCTCGAGTCAAACACTCTACCACTGAACCACCGCGCTCCATGATCTGCTAGTAAGTTGTGATAATAATCAGCTTGGGGAGCATATGTTAATGTTCTAGCCTGGCTATGTCAACGACACGAAGGTGTTACTATCAGTGCCCAGAAATCGGTGATCAAATTCGTGGAGTGTTTGCACTATAATACATATTTACTACACGGGTGTACGGTGCAGGCGGTTAATGAATTGCATATAGATGTCCCTGACATTTGAGTAAGCATTTGATTTTTAGAAGAAATGATTTTGACATTTTCAATATTTCTACTTCATTACTGATTATGATAGACCTTAGGCTGTTTGATTGTTTGATTGCTGAGGAATAAATTCAATGTGTGACACACAAAAGTAGCATAAAAGTAAAAGGTACATTATATTCATAAACATAAAAGCTCCCCTCATATCAGTGTAGATACTCTCAACTCTACACAATTAAACATAAAAGCTCCGCTCATATCAGTATAGAAACTCTCAACTCTACACTGTTAAACATAAAAGCTCCCCTCATATCAGTGTAGATACTCTCAGCTCTACACTGTTAAACATAAAAGCTCCACTCATATCAGTGTAGATACTCTCAACTCTACACTGTTAAACATAAAAACTCCCCTCATATCAGTGTAGATACTCTCAACTCTACACTGTTAAGCATAAAAGCTCCACTCATATCAGTGTAGAAACTCTCAGCTCTACACTGTAAAACATAAAAGCTCCCCTCATATCAGTGTAGAAACTCTCAACTCTACACTGTTAAACATAAAAACTCCCCTCATATCAGTGTAGATACTCTCAGCTCTACACTGTAAAGCATAAAGCTCCCCTCATATCAGTGTAGATACTCTCAGCTCTACACTGTTAAACATAAAAGCTCCACTCATATCAGTGTAGATACTCTCAGCTCTACACTGTAAAACATAAAAGCTCCACTCATATCAGTGTAGATACTCTCAGCTCTACACTGTTAAACATAAAAGCTCCACTCATATCAGTGTAGATACTCTCAGCTCTACACTGTTAAACATAAAAGCTCCACTCATATCAGTGTAGATACTCTCAACTCTACACTGTTAAACATAAAAGCTCCCCTCATATCAGTGTAGAAACTCTCAACTCTACACTGTTAAACATAAAAGCTCCCCTCATATCAGTGTAGATACTCTCAACTCTACACTGTAAAGCATAAAAGCTCCCCTCATATCAGTGTAGATACTCTCAGCTCTACACTGTAAAGCATAAAAGCTCCCCTCATATCAGTGTAGATACTTTCAGCTCTACACTGTAAAACATAAAAGCTCCACTCATATCAGTGTAGATACTCTCAGCTCTACACTGTTAAACATAAAAGCTCCCCTCATATCAGTGTAGATACTCTCAGCTCTACACTGTTGAACATAAAAGCTCCCCTCATATCAGTGTAGAAACTCTCAACTCTACATTGTTAAACATAAAAGTTCCCCTCATATCAGTGTAGAAACTCTCAACTCTACACTGTTAAACATAAAAGCTCCCCTCATATCAGTGTAGAAACTCTCAACTCTACACTGTTAAACATAAAAGCTCCCCTCATATCAGTGTAAATACTCTCAGCTCTACACTGTTAAACATAAAAGCTCCCCTCATATCAGTGTAGATACTCTCAGCTCTACACTGTAAAGCATAAAAGCTCCACTCATATCAGTGTAGATACTCTCAACTCTACACTATAAAACATAAAAGCTCCACTCATATCAGTGTAGATACTCTCAACTCTACACTGTTAAACATAAAAGCTCCACTCATATCAGTGTAGATACTCTCAGCTCTACATTGTTAAACATAAAAGCTCCCCTCATATCAGTGTAGATACTCTCAGCTCTACAATGTTAAACATAAAAGCTCCCCTCATATCAGTGTAGATACTCTCAGCTCTACACTGTTAAACATAAAAGCTCCCCTCATATCAGTGTAGATACTCTCAACTCTACACTGTTAAACATAAAAGCTCCACTCATATCAGTGTAGAAACTCTCAACTCTACACTGTTAAACATAAAAGTTCCCCTCATATCAGTGTAGAAACTCTCAACTCTACACTGTTAAACATAAAAGCTCCCCTCATATCAGTGTAGAAACTCTCAACTCTACACTGTTAAACATAAAAGCTCCCCTCATATCAGTGTAAATACTCTCAGCTCTACACTGTTAAACATAAAAGCTCCCCTCATATCAGTGTAGATACTCTCAGCTCTACACTGTAAAGCATAAAAGCTCCACTCATATCAGTGTAGATACTCTCAACTCTACACTATAAAACATAAAAGCTCCACTCATATCAGTGTAGATACTCTCAACTCTACACTGTTAAACATAAAAGCTCCACTCATATCAGTGTAGATACTCTCAGCTCTACATTGTTAAACATAAAAGCTCCCCTCATATCAGTGTAGATACTCTCAGCTCTACAATGTTAAACATAAAAGCTCCCCTCATATCAGTGTAGATACTCTCAGCTCTACACTGTTAAACATAAAAGCTCCCCTCATATCAGTGTAGATACTCTCAACTCTACACTGTTAAACATAAAAGCTCCACTCATATCAGTGTAGATACTCTCAGCTCTACACTGTTAAACATAAAAGCTCCACTCATATCAGTGTAGATACTCTCAGCTCTACACTGTTAAACATAAAAGCTCCCCTCATATCAGTGTAGATACTCTCAGCTCTACACTGTAAAGCATAAAAGCTCCCCTCATATCAGTGTAGATACTCTCAGCTCTACACTGTTAAACATAAAAGCTCCCCTCATATCAGTGTAGAAACTCTCAACTCTACACTGTTAAACATAAAAGCTCCCCTCATATCAGTGTAGATACTCTCAGCTCTACACTGTAAAGCATAAAAGCTCCACTCATATCAGTGTAGATACTCTCAGCTCTACACTGTTAAACATAAAAGCTCCCCTCATATCAGTGTAGATACTCTCAGCTCTACACTGTTAAACATAAAAGCTCCCCTCATATCAGTGTAGATACTCTCAGCTCTACACTGTAAAGCATAAAAGCTCCACTCATATCAGTGTAGATACTCTCAACTCTACACTGTTAAACATAAAAGCTCCACTCATATCAGTGTAGATACTCTCAGCTCTACACTGTTAAACATAAAAGCTCCCCTCATATCAGTGTAGATACTCTCAGCTCTACACTGTTAAACATAAAAGCTCCACTCATATCAGTGTAGATACTCTCAGCTCTACACTGTTAAACATAAAAGCTCCCCTCATATCAGTGTAGATACTCTCAGCTCTACACTGTAAAACATAAAAGCTCCACTCATATCAGTGTAGATACTCTCAGCTCTACACTGTAAAGCATAAAGCTCCCCTCATATCAGTGTAGATACTCTCAGCTCTACACTGTTAAACATAAAAGCTCCACTCATATCAGTGTAGATACTCTCAGCTCTACACTGTTAAACATAAAAGCTCCACTCATATCAGTGTAGATACTCTCAGCTCTACACTGTAAAACATAAAAGCTCCCCTCATATCAGTGTAGATACTCTCAGCTCTAAACTGTTAAACATAAAAGCTCCACTCATATCAGTGTAGATACTCTCAGCTCTACACTGTTAAACATAAAAGCTCCCCTCATATCAGTGTAGATACTCTCAGCTCTACACTGTAAAGCATAAAAGCTCCCCTCATATCAGTGTAGATACTCTCAACTCTACACTGTTAAACATAAAAGCTCCACTCATATCAGTGTAGATACTCTCAGCTCTACACTGTAAAACATAAAAGCTCCACTCATATCAGTGTAGATACTCTCAGCCCTATACTGTAAAACATAAGAAGTCCCACTTATATCAGTGTAGATACTCTCAACTCTACACTGTAAAACGAAAGTTCCACTCATACCAGTGTAGATACTCCCAGCTCTACACTGTAAAATGTTAGTGTAAGTAAACAGCTAAAGAGGTGGCAACAAAGCTGCTAAGCCGCCACACGTTTTGAACCTTAAATTAATATTACTAACTCCTACTAATCCAACGCGAGGCCAACATTTCTCATATGATAAATAGTAAAACATGTATTCCTAAATACGTCAGTCCAAGTATTTATGAATAAAAAATTGCTCAGAATTGCAAATAGCCTCTGCAAGATTTTCCTTATTATACCGGTTGAACTTATTTATAACCAATATGCTAGCTATCATAGAATATGGAGTTTTAACATCTTGATTCTTAATCAATCAGGGGGGTCCAATGAACAATACTATACCACTACCGGAGGGTCCTTAGGGGGGGGGGTGCCTGGTGACCCATACGGGCCCATGGAATAGTTTTACATATGAGCCAGTGCATGAGATTTCCAACAATATGGTATGTGCGACCAGCAAAGCCTCAGATCAGCCTGCGCATACGCGCAGTCAGATCAGAGTCCTTGCTAGTCGCTTGAATATTCTATGACTGTTAAGCTACTGACTGAACACCATTTGGAGTTTCTAGGCTTAAAAGGAGGCTGCACAGGCTCGTCTGAGTCTACACTTGTCAAAATGTCAAATTGTTGGAAATCACATGTCATGGCTCATATGCCATTGAAAATGATTATGCGTATTACTACATAGACCGACAGCAGATCCTGAAACCAAAGCTATTGAAGTTGTTGTTGGATGCTTTTCTTAAATTATCTTATGACATATGACTGTTAATGTTCTGTAATTCTTTCTCATATGCAACAAGGAGACAATAGGCCTATGTCTAAGCTTTAATTTGGTATTAAGTTTAGTAGTCTAGGATAAGTAACAGCGAAGATATGAGTACTTTTGTAGACATACCCCCAATTCTCAAATGCGCTATGGGTTGGCATGGAAAATATGCATTTTCACATAGCCCATGCCAATTCTTTTAGAACAATTCGTATCGCATTCAGGGGGTCCCAATGAACAATTTGGCACATATGAAAAATTGTCCTGGGGGATGCAAGATAACCAAACTTGCAATGCCTCCTCAAAGTTAAGTACTACCTTAGTTAATTTACTTTGGACCAAGGTTTTTAGTCAAGTCTTTGGCATGAATTGTTTTAGCTGCAAATGTAGGTATATTGGCTGATACAACATGCTTTCAGTTACATGTATCTTTTATAATGTCATAGATCATTTTGTTGGTAATTTCTTAATCCATAGCTTGCTGAGAAAGTAAGCATGCTGTATTTTCATCTGTTTTCCAGCCGGTTCAGTTGTACAATTCCATTAACAAGAGAGGATTTTATCGTGTGATTGAACATTGTGGATCCCGATCTGCTGGCTTCTGACGAAGCCAGCTGATCGGGACCCACATAGTTTTCAAAACAGGATATATCCGGGTTCTGCACGACGAGGTTTCAACATAGTTCCCACGTTTTATAAACTACCTTATAATATGGAGCTTCTAGCGTGTTGATTTGTTTGGGACATTGTTATGTCTATTCAGGGTGGTTAATGGAGTTTTATTTTCAAATAGGGTCAGTTATGGTATATTACGTGGCTAATTTGGCGTTAAATGATGTATAAAATTATATTTATCATGTTTTTTAAATATTGTAAACTAACGATATTGGGTTACTGTGTTCAAGAAAAGTAACGGAAAAATTATTGTTATTATTGTTATTATTTATTTAAATGTTTCCATTCCACGTTAGAGAACCACTGTATTCGAACAGCGCAGTCATCGCTGGTTGGTTGCAGTCGACGAGGGCACAAAATAGTGTACATAGCTGTTACAAATGTTTTGATTCATACATTAGTTGCGTGTATGATGTGCTGTGACGTCATACTTTTGTGTGATTTACCCCTATCGTTAGCCGTAGCTTAATTCGGGCTGGTCACTGTCAATGTCAGATATCGAAAAGAGCACCCCAAATTAGTGTAATTGTGCTTTCATCCAATCCGCGATGACTACGCCGTTCGAGTACAGTGGTTCTCAAGCGTACCTTCATTCAGCTCGAAATACAAGAAATACTTGTAGCGTTTCGTTACAAATTCGTAAGCTCCAAGCATTTAGGACATGACATGCTCACTTTGATTTAAAACTCTTCGCATTTCTATGAACCATAAACTATATATTGAGATTTGAAATAAGACGCATACGTGATTATGTAAATAATCACAGTGTGGAACAAATTTTATCGGCAACAAATTTAAGTTTAGCATCACGTAATCATCTCTTTGGATATTCCACCCAAACAATTTAACTTAATGAGAAAAAGAAATTATCGAACAACACAAACAGAATACATGTATTCGTTTTGCTTCTAAACGATATAAATGTACATGAACAGATGATTACAAGGTTACATACGAGTAAAGTAATATCTAAATCACTATACATGCTGCTGATGCTCATATATATTTTCACCAAGATCCACATGTGTGATAAATGCACCTATCATATAGACAACACAGTGTTGGTACACATAATTTATATATTTATTGTGCACACAATATCGATTTAAAAAAAAGGTGTTGACATGGTTATTTTGTTAGGATGTGATAGATTGCAAACCGTTCTTGGCCGTTTTGGTACATGTAACCAGTATAACGTAGGAAGTTTGCTATGATCCCCATTTACAAATACAACAAACATAACAGCCATATAGCATCGATGTCTATCATCGACAAGCATCTCGTCAAGTCTAACTCACTGCGCTCCTCCCATTGGAGAGGTATTGGTGAGGTATTGATTTAAGGCTGCATGGCCCATCTGGTTAGCACAGCCAACGGGATCGATAAACCTATCACCATCTTTTTCTTCGAATTCCTGGCTTTGCGGTCTGTTTCAGCTCTCGTGTGTTAATGTAAAGGAAGGACTACTGTACACTCAATTATATGTCCGTAATCACACGATATTTACCTGCAGTGATTATGTGTTTAAGACATCCCTGGAGATGGGGTCACGGCTAAGAGTCTCATCCGACAGACTGTGGGAAACGGGGATAGAACTAGGGACCCCTTGGTACAAGGTTTATCCACTACATCGTAGCGGTGGGGAAATTTGCTTTTTTATGGTGGTTCCTTGGCATTAATCAGAACCAAGAGAGGTGTTTTTGTTTGTTGTGTTTCATGTCTGGGGGCATCAAAGGTTCACCAGCAGTGGCTCTGTGTTTAAACGTCCCAGGCCACGACTCATGGACGACTTAGAGTCTCATCCGACAGACTGTGGTAGCGGGAGATCAAACTAGGGACTCCTGGGTATTCTGTGAGAGGTTTATCGTTACTTGGTGGTTTGGTAAACAGCTCAGCACTGTCATGATATATACTGAACGAAACTTCTAAAAACACATTTTTTCAATATAACTCATTTATTATAAAACTGTTTGAAATGATATTTGACACAATGTATTTGGACACATGTATGCGTCGATTGAACATATCACAGTTTGATTCAATAAGGATGTTCATTTATGCGTAACGATAGAGTACTTATACCTATTTTGCACGTGGCACACAAATGCTAAATGTATTTCGCCATGTGTATACTCGTATTTTCATCGACAACTATCAGACAACTTTATTTTATCACAAAAATGCCAAAGTTTGGGTTGTATGAGTATAAAGTAGAGGGGTCGGGCTGTGGGTTCAATCGAAAACAGGGCCTCGCTGAGACTGATTCCTAATTTATCATAAAGTTTGACATGTTTTGATAGAGCCGAGAGTTTACACCACAACATGTCGGTCATTTTTTAATTTTGCGCTCGTATGACGAGAAAAATCGACAAAAACTGAGTTTTACGTATGTCATAAAATGTCCTTATAGTCCACCATACTTTGGTGCGGTGATGCACAAATGCTGCATTTGAACGTCGGAAGTGTCGAGATTGATGTGTAGTAAACGGTTAATGGGTGACGTATGTTTCAATAATTTTGAAGACAAAACCATTTCAACACCAATAACACATTTCTGTGTTCTTTTAGGCCATATGGGCCTCCATAAGAGCACTGAATAACGTGAATTGCTACTTTATTACAAAATAAAAATGATAGTGTTCAATAATGTCCGTTTACAGTACCAGAAAGCTTCAGTAATATTGTGGACAAAAACATGTCATCTCTATAAAGCATTCTTGTGTTGTTTTGATGTCAAATGGGCTTCCATAGGAACATTGTGGATAACCTTAGAATTGCTACTTAATTAAATCGAAACCCAAAAATATTCAATAATGTCCATTTATAAAACCATAAAGTTGGGTGTTTTCACTTAAGGTCCCTTGAATACTCGGTTTTAAGCGATGAGTTCAAATTCTAGCGTTTGTGTGAAAATGAAATGCGATGGTGCCTTTATACAGTCTATCAATTGAGCTTGTTATTTTCAATTTATGCAAATGAAATTTTGACAGGTTCTGTTTAATTGATTTTTCCATATTGAGTGTAAATTTTAGCCATGTATGTATCATATATGTTAAGATATATGAGAAAATGTCGGGTGGCGGTTTGGAAGTTTCGTTCAGTATATAACCTATCCGCTGACGCAGATCAAATTGTGTTGCTCTACTCGCTCTAGATAGTGATTATATCATATTGTTTACAAGGGGAAGTTTTGTGCAGAAAATTGTTTCCCCAACACAATATTACAGCACGATTGATATTACTTATAAGTTACAAAATACTTTCACCAGTTTTGGTTTCAAGTATCCAATTATATGCATGATAGAACTATACACTATTTTTTCTGAATGATGACTTAGGTATTGCAAAAACGTTTTATGCTGACAGTATCTTATCTTATTTGTAAGCAAACATATATTAGAATCGTTACTTGCTTCTTAGAACCGCCAAGTCCACATTTAGACTATTAACATGTGTCTGAGCAAAGGAATACTGTAAATAAATCGTACCATTAACTATTATTTTTGTTAAGCTTATCTGGTAATGTATTAAAGTTGACACAAATAGACACACAAATGTGTACATATAATAATCAAAATCCTCTGTTAGTAATTTCGGCAGAAAGCTCAATAAGAACATGTGTCTAAATCACCGCTCATAACAGTCCATGGCTACTCTCACAGAAATTGACTAAGGGTAAAGTAAAAATGAAGCTCTTAATTAAGATACTGTAGACCAGTGAGAACTAGTTTGGCAGGAATTAAGTGTTACAGATGAAAACATAAAAATCATAAAATATACAATGTACAAACTCACAGTATGTATGTTTGGATTAACCCATATAAGTCTAGCGTCCTTTTTGTGGGACATAGGCAAACAGTGCCGACCCAGATCAGACGCCATCGAATGTGGCATCTGATCAGGGTATTCACTGTTTGCTTACAGAATGTTCTATTAAAATTTGAATAAAAATCAAAAATATAACCCAACAACCCTTAAACGGAAATGGTTTGGTCCATCGATAACAGTGGGGAAATCCATTTGGCTTAAATTGGTTAAAATGTTTCTGGTTTCCATGATGCCAATCATTAAACTTTGAAAAATTCTAAATTAGTAAGTCACATCTGATTACTATTAATATATTGCTCTTATTACAAAAACATTTTTTAGAGGAATATATTTTAGACATGATTTGTGGGAATCTGAGGGACTTGGCACGAAGTCCTATTTATTCTGCCCATTTTTTGAGGGCTCGTGGCTAGAAATACGTATAATTGACAACTGTATGTTTGTGCTTTAATTAAAACCTGACCTTTTGAAAATATTGCATATATATAATATACTTGCCACGATCTAAGGTCTTAGAGGGTAGAGGTATCTTGTGACCATTATTTTCTGACGAAAGCCAAGGCTCTGGCAGGTATTCATCTAAATACATGAAAATATAATATTTGCAGCATAAAACATGAGAGGAAAATGTTGCATATGTAAAAATTAGGTCTAGAATTGTGCTTCGTTAATAAGTATGTTGCCTATGATAACTTTTGACTTTTACCTATTAATGTCTTACACACAGAATTATACTTGTTCTGTTAATAATTAAATAAGTCTGACTTGATCACTGAGGTGTATTATAGTTCATAATACACATTAAGGTACATGTTTGTACAAACTAAGTGGCTTGATGAGCTTTTATAATAACTTGTTTTTCAGCTATTTGGCAGCCTTCCCCTGCCCATTGATCAACAGGTAAGAGCGTATGACGAGGTAATGCCACAATCACACAGTCTTTAGACCAGTCCACGGCACTGTGAGGAAGAGAATACAAACAGTCGCATGACATCAAAAGGCAAAAGAAAAGTAAAGCAACCAGTTATCTTTTTCCCCAGCGAGATAATTGCAAGACTAGAAATAACACTAAGTTCTGCACAGCAATATAAGTCTACCATGTAGCTGTTGTACAATTTATGTTGTGAACCCACTATTAAATCTAACGTTAATGGTAGACAAGTTTCTGGTGTTACTAATTCTGATCTTGATTGTTGATCAACTGTTGTCATCTATGTTTTATCTTGAAAAGAGAATGATTGTGGCGTGCAATATGTTGTTCAAACTTGTAGATTTATAAAAACTAGATTTACTCAGCACTATCGTCTTATGAAAAAGCATCACGAAATTGATAATTTTCTTTACAAACATTTCAAACACACTAATAATTATTCTAGTCATATTTCTATTCAGTCTGTGGAAAAAGTTGTATATGATAATACTTCTTCTACAAGATATAGGAAATACTCTTGGGCATGAATTTGAATTGTGCTCCTTTTGTTGCAGATTTGTTTGTTTGTTTGTTTGTTTGTTTGATTTGGTTCTTTACGCCCCATCAACAATCTTTCAGTTAAACAGGGACGGGTCTTCCTGGGTTGAACCAGTACTAAGCTAGGATAAATGTGTCTTGCTCAAGGACCACAATGCAGTGAAGCCGGTGAGGCTCGAACCCGCGGCCCTTCGGTCTCGAGTCAAGCACTCTACCACTGAGCCACTGCGCTCCCGCAGATTTGTTTGTGTTCTTTTATGATAGTGATTTCATGTTGTCTCTCTCTGACAATAATCAAGCTGATGTTATTGAAGCTTTTAACTCTACCTCAAGATATCTAGATGACTTACTTAATAATGATAATCCTTACTTCAAGCAAATGGTAGATCAGATATATCGCACGGAACTACAGTTGAATAAGGCAAATTCGTTTGATTCTGAACCCCGCTTTTTGAACTTGGACATGTCCATAACAAATGGCATAGTTTCATCTAAAATTTATGATAAATGGGATGAGTTTAATTTTGAATTATTTAATTTTCCATTTTTTGATGGTGATGTTCCTCGCTCACCTTCCTATGGTGTATATAATTCGTAGCTTATCCGTTTTGTTCTTATGGTAGTGACTTCAGAATCAGAAACCAATTTTTAATGCTAAGTTATTAAGGCAAGGTTATATATATCATAAAATACGTCAAGCATTTTCTAATTTCTACCACAGACACTCAGAGTTGTATGTTAAATACAACATTGATTTAAAAGCTCTTCTGCGACAGAGTATATTGGAGCCAGTATTTTATGGTGATTTAGTTTATAAATTCAAAAGAATTGTTCAATAAGATAACCAAACGTGTATAAAATAGCTTGCTATAACATGGATATCATCCGACAGACTGCATGTCTAGTTGTAAACCCAATCACGGTTTATAGCTATGGTTTCCTCTTTATTGCACGACGGTGGGTCAGTCCTCACGTTCAATGCTGAACCTGACGTAAAACGTTAATCGGTTGGATGGTGCTTGATGCCTGTCTTTGGCTGGGCCCACCTTGGCTTAGCTTGAGGTTTTCTTTAGCTCGGACTATCTTTGAGTCATAAACCCTTTTCATCGTGTGATTATTTGATAAGATTGTTTCTTGGTGATGATACATTGCAATAGTTAGGAATCCTCCATGCGAACTAAACAATTTATGTGATTTAACAAAGCATAAGCTCGGGCGAGAATTTGGTACCACTAAAATACATTTAAGCAGCCCAGTGGCGTAGGCTGCTGTTTGTTCTAAGGTGGTGGTTCTGTTTGTGTTGATTTATGGTTTATTGTTGGTCCCTTCTGTGTTTGGTCCTTGTTTTGTTATTCAGTATATTGTGTCCGTTTAGTTTTTCAATCATCTTGATGGGGAAGAGAGAGCTGGTTGCTTTGTCTTAACTGTCTTCCTGGTGTCTTGTGACAGTCAGTGTTCTGTGGCTTTTCGTTGCGGTGCCGTGGGTTGGTCTGTGGTGTGTTATTGTGGTATTTCCTGATCATACTTACTTGCTTTTCTTTACTAAAATACGTTCTATATAAATAAGTCTGCACTTTGTTGAGAAACATGGACCTTGTTACAGTTCCCCTATGTTCAAACACTTTCCAATAGATCTTTCATCTGACGATCGTTGAAGTCGTTCCAGAATCATCATGTTCTGCCATTCGTATAATGTTTTGTGCTAACCATGAAACGTGTCACAAATAGGTGAAACATCTTACCATTTTAATTCTGGATACCAGTGAACAGGTACTATGGCAAACAGTGATGACGCAGATGAAATGCCAGATAAGGCGGCATTTCATCAGGTCTGCACTGTTTTGTAAGATAAAATCAATCGTTAGGGGCTGAAGTACACCATTTTATCATAAAATGACTGGCAACTCCTGAAAATACAAAATGGACAATGCCATGCTTATTGTATAAACCTATATTGTATAATACATCAGATTGAAAATGGTCAAACTGGTAGACAGTACATTTTCGATAGATTTTAGTCAAAGTAGTTTTATTTATATTCACATATTTATATTCACAGATCTATCTAGCTACATATATACATATACGTATTTATCTACTGTAAGAATCTGCATCAGTTTCTGATGAAAGCAATGATATTTGTGAAATTATGTTTCCGCATTTCTGGAATTTATCTAAGGAACTCTGACACTCTGCCTATTTTTCAGATGCTTCCAAAAACTTCCATATGCATAAGATATCACTGGTTTCCTTTTGAATAGGACGCTTGATATATTAGGAACGGATTCAGGTTATAATTAGACATGCAGATCCCTACAACAAAACAGGGGACGCTACCAAAGGGGGTAGGGGTTGCAAAATTTGACCACCAAAACATTTAGAAATCAATTATTTTGCACGTGTAAGGGTATTAAATCACCAATGCTCGATTACGAAACACAGTGAAAGTATTTTAAAGTCCAAAATCATGAGCATTTTAATCATTATTTTTGTTGTTTTTTTTTTTCTATCTGATTTGTTAAGAAATATTTTGAAGTGCAACTGTAGTCCATATTCAACCTCAATGATAATGTATTTACCTGGAGCAATATTATGCAGCAATGTACTATAACCATTCATCCATGCGTAAAGTACACCAAGTCGATGGCCATGTAGTTTATGTGTATTGGATAGATACAGTGTATGTGCAAAATAATCTACCAACTGAATTCAGTAAAAGGACAATTTTCATATTCTAAAAAGAAAAATGTGCTAAAAAGATGTAATATTTCATGACTAATGGGTTATGAAAAGGAAGCTTACTTGTACTAATTATTTTATTATACTGAAAAAAAAGGTTTTCAAGAGAGCACACCAAAAATCCAAATGCTAATGTCCAGGCTCGCCTAGACGTCACATTTTGGGCTGTGGGATATCATCCCCCCCCCCCCCCCCGAGTCCCAACTAGATTTTCATATATTTTATGTAAAATATGAGAACACACTTACGTGCAAAAGGATTAGTTGAGGCTCGGGGGGAATGATGTTTTAAAAATATTTTTCTATTTCCTATATGTATAATACAAAAAAGTGACCATTTTAGCCCCAATATAAAGCCATACATTTATGGGAATAGGAAATCAAATGCAAAATCATAAAATAGAGACCAACAGCGAGCTTATATATGAAGATGGAAGCATTAGATCGCCTTTAGCTTTTATCAAAATTATAGGCAGCGATACACTGTGATTCCCATTACCACCGTCAGAGGTCCTTTTACTTGTATCCTTGAATCCATCAGGGTTTCATTTGCAAACGAAAAAGATGCCATCCATTGAAAAGGAACCAATAGAAGACGTGTACTGCATCAGTCGTCGTCAATATCCAGAGCTTCCTGAACATCCTTTTTTGGGGATGTCTCAGTGGCGCAGTTGGTAGCGTCGATGTCTGGTGTAGCGCTAAGCGGAATTGTCATGGTCGTGGGTTCGAATCTTGCTAGAGGCAAAATATTTACATTTTATATCGGCTCAGTTGATTCATTATATATCCCTCTGTATTTATCTACTGTATGAATCTGCATCAGTTTCTGATCCTGTGTAGCTCGAAAGCAATGGTGTTTGTGAAATTTTATTTCCGCATTTCTGATATTTATCTAATTTCACTTGTATCCTTGGATCCACCAGGCTTTCATTTGCGAACGAAATAGATGCCATCCATTGAAAAGGAACCAATATACGACATGTACTGCATCAGTCGTCGTCAATATTAGCACCTCCTGAACATCCTTTTTTTGGGATGTCTCAGTGGCGCAGGTGTTAGCGTCGAAGTCTGATGTAGTGCTAGGCGGAGTTGTCTTGGTCGTGGGTTCGAATCTCGTTAGAGGCAAAAAGTTTACAGCATCTATCGGCTCAGTTGATTCATTATATATCACTTCATTTAAACTAAAAAAAAAGAACAAAAGTGAAAACAAAAGCCAATTATTGAAATTTGAACAAAAGTGGAAAATGTTTGTAATGAGACCACCCTAGTTTGTGAATGGCAAATGAGCAGTTCATGTACTAAAATGCCATGGCAATTAAAATAGGTCGTATAACGTAGCATTAATGTATTTTATATTATGTTATCACATTTTAGCACTGATTAGTCCTCGTGGGCGTGTTATTTCACCATTATTGAAATTAAAACGCCATAAGATAAGGTTTTATATAATTGTGGGTGGAAGTACGGGTCCCTCAGGGCATACAAGGAAATTAAACAGCACACTTTACGATTTCGACGATCTGCAACGGTCTGAACGAGATTAAACGAGACGATCAATCTATTTCAGGGGATAATTGATTTAATATATATAGTCCGGTAGAAAACCAAGATGACCTGGAACTTGATTTTAAAGTTTTTTTCTTTGTTGATTCTTGATGTTGAGGCATTGCACTTGGTGAATCCAACTGATGCCACTCTGGCATCATTGAGCGTTTTGAAATATTCAAGATGGCGTCCAAGATGGCCGTCAGTTAGGCTCCTAAGACCTATATGACCAACAGACTCGATCAAAAGCATTTTATTTTTGACTTTTCATGGATAATTCAGAAGCTAAATGTTAAACCAATTTAAATGGAACATTATTATGATTCAGAAGGTTGAAATATTATAGATGGTGTCCGCGATGGCTGTCAGTTAGGCTTCTAAGACCTATATGACCGACATACTCGATAAAAAACACTTAAGTTTTGATTTTTATGGATGTTTTGAGGCTAAATGATACAAACGATCAAATAAGAACATGGTTTGATTCAGAAGTTTAAAATTTAAAGATGGCGTCCAAAATGGCCGCCAGTTATGTTTCTAAGACCTATCTGACTAAAACACTCTATACAAAGCATTTCAATTTTGACTTTTTATCGATGCTTAGAGGCCTAATAATACAAACGATTTAAATGAAGCAGTCATAGGTTTGATCCACAAGGTTGAAATATTAAAGATGGTGTCCAAGATGACCACCATTTAAAGCGAAATTCAACCTTAAATAAAATTCCCAGTTAGCAACTATTTTCTGATAGTTTCCAGTTGTATTTGGAAAATTTGACTAGCATGTTATTGTTGTTTTCAGCATTGTAAAATATTTAAGACGACGTCCAAGATAGCAACAATAACACAGTGGGCAATCACATGGTTTTTGCTATGATACACTGCACAGAATAAATAACAGACTCTTATTTTTCGTAATGGCAATGTTTTTGTCTTTGCTCTGGGAATCGGTCCATGCACCATGCACTTTCCAGACCACTTTTGGCCAGATCTGATAATACCATAATATCATATTATTCTCATAAAAATTCCTTCTTTAGGAAAACACATCTTCAATAATACCATAATATCATATTATTCTCATAATAATTCCTTCTTTAGGAAAACACATCTTCAATATTTGAAGATGTGTTTTCCTAAAGAAGGAATTTTTATGAGAATAATATGATATTATGGTATTATCAGATATCTTCAAAACATATCTTCAAATAATGAAGTGATAAATGACGGGGTATACTGAACGGGCGATATCATTAAAAACTTTGTGACAGAGTGTTTGATCAAAGTACAAACCTTTTTTGAATCAATATTCGTAAAAAGTCAGCTGTATGGATGGATACAATTTTCAAAAAAAAGCTATGGAGTGTAGTGTATCAACACAAAAAACAACCCCTGAGTAAGGTATCTGCATGCTGCAGATGTTCGTTACCATATTGACTGCTGGTTGGTATGGGCCAGCTTGCCCAGTGCAATTGTAACAACCACTACTACCTCTCTGGTCTGTTGCAAGTGCAACAGACAGCACAGATGGTTGGATATTGCTATAACAAATATGAATGCTGGTCCAGAGCCTGTGCATCAGACATGCATGCGTGTATGCACAAGTTTACAGATATGACTGTTGGTTAGATGCAACTGTTAAAGACATGTGAAATAGCCAGATGGCCATGGCTGGTGGTCGGGTGCAAATGCAATATACATGGATCCTGATAAGATGAAAATGTAACAGACATGTATGCTGATAGTATGCAACTTATATAGAGATGGCTGCTAGTCACGTGCAACTGTAAAATACATGGTCTGGTGCAATTGTGCTCACCAGCCCGTTAGTTTGGTACGAGCATAGGGACATAACTGCGGGTCTGAGGCAAGTGTAACATATATACCTGCTGGTTTAGCCACACAACTACAGAATGTGCTTGTAAGTCAGTTGCAACTGATTCAAACATATCTGCTGGTAGATGCAACAGACATACCAGGTCGTCGGGTGCAACTGCAACAAACATGGCTGTTGGTTCAAAGCAATGCTTAAAACATGGGTACTGCAACATGCCTGTTAGACTCTTGAAGCTGATAGAGACATAACTGCTTGGTTTTAGACATGTGTGCTGGTCCAGTGCCACATAATCAAACATGCATAATGGTAAATATGTCTGCGGACACTGTAGCAATGATGAATGGGCAGCTGGTTGGGAGAAAGTAGAACAGACATGCACACTGGCCGGATGTAACTCGAACAGACATGCCTGCTGATCCAGTGCAACAGTACCCAGCATTCCTGTTAGCTGGGTTCAATTGTAACATACATTATTGCTGGTGCGATGTAACTAACACGCACGACTGCTGGCACTGAGTCTCAAGAAACGGCATGTGTGCTGGTTCATTACCACATTATTAAACACGTGTGATGTTAAGGATGTCGGATATGATGAGCTGGTGGCATTACATGGTCGCTATTCGGTGAAACTTCAACAGATATGCCTGCCGACTTGGTACTATTCAATCAACCATGCCTCCTGGGTTATTGGAAATCAAAGAGTAGAGCTTCTTGACTGGTGCCCCTCAATCAGACATGTCAACTAACACTGAAACTTTATCAGCCAGGACTGCTACATTGTCATACCGTGTAGAGAGTTCTTATGTCGCTGCAGCTGCAGCTGCAACATATATGCCTGCTGGCCTAGTGTAACTGTCACAAACACCGCTGCTGTTCAAACATGCCTACTGGTTGAGTGCTGTTTTAAGATGGATGCTTGCCACTCAATCAGCATGCTTGCTGACCTTTTGACACTCAATATTGCATGTCTACTAGCGGTGAGCTTCTCTATCTGCTTTACCTGCTGGTATGGTGTCTCACTATCAGCCGTGCCTGCTGGTATGGTGTCTCACTATCAACTGTGCCTGCTGGTGTGGTGAATCATTATAGTTAATGCCTTTTGGTTTTGTACACCATTATCAGCCATGCCTGATGGTGTGGTGCCTCACTATAGGCCATACCTTCTGGTGTGGTGCCTTACTGTAGGTCATGTCTTCTGGTGTGGTGCCTTACTATAGGTCATGCCTGTTGGCATGGTACCTCAATATAGGCCATGCCTGCTGGTCCGTTTTGCACTTCAACCGACATTTTGACTAGTTAAGCGCAGACGAAAGAGGGATGGCTACAAGTCTGGTGCTACTCTTACAGGGATGCCATTACATCAGACAGGTTTGCTGATCCCGTGCCACTCTCAGATATGCCTGCTCGTACAGCGCAACTCTATCAGACATACATGCTGGGTTCATTTATTCAGATACATGTGTTTGTAAAGTGCTACTCCATCAGGCGAGAAATCTGGTATGTTACAAATCCACCAGACATGTCTACAGGTTAGGTGCGGCTCCCACGGGTTTGTAAAACTTATCAGCTTTGCTCCTGGACGCCATCTTGAATATATCAAATTCTGAGTGATGCATTAGCTGCATCACTGAGATGTTACTAGGATGATGTCTGTAACTCAAGAATCAGTAAAATCAGCATTTTACATGCAAATCCCTGGAGTTTGCCGGTCTCAGGGAAAATGTTCTTATATTTTTTGTAATAAACTGCCATTTTGGCGGCCATTTTGCCTAAATTCTTATTTTGTTTTATATTTTTGTTATGAGCTAAGTGTCTTCAACTAGTTTCCAACGTCATAGCTAACAATTTAAGGGAAAAAATAGGTGTGAGACATTTTTCCATAATACACAATTTTTTAACTTATAATCGGCCTCCATCTTGGACGCCATCTTGAATATATCGAAATGCTCAATGATGCCAGAGTGGCATCACTCGGATTTTTCAAGGACAATATATGCACTACCAGAATCCATAAAGAAAAAAAGTTTAAAATCAAGTTCCAGGTCCTCCTAAAATTCGCCTAAATTCTGCCGGACTAATAGCTTTATCACATCAAACCGGTTTTTGTTCGTTTGTTAAAATGTAAATGCAATTGTAAAATTGCGCCTGTCATCCCATAACGCATGTATTGAAACCGGTCATCATAGAAATAAAGCTAGAGAAAATAGGACATGTGCCTTTTGTAAACATTACGATTTGGAGAATGAATCCAGCTGTTATCAATATGAGGAAACAACTTATACAGAACCATTTCTATGACAAGCCAAGTGCTTGTAAGAATATCACATTGCTTAATGTTACCAAACCAAAAGCTTTGGATAATTTAGCATAACACTGAATATCACAAAATCATTTACGATATATCAAATTATTATTAATAATTAGTTTACAATAATAATCAGATAGCTTCTTGCAGACCTATCGCACTCGGAATGACAGAGTAACAGGTAAATGGAATAACATGACTTAAATGAAACAATGACCACCTTTTAGCCTTATTGCACTCAGAAAAGCGAAGCCTCTATGGATTTGGGTATTGCATTTTAGTGTGTGTTCATGTTTTACTCAAAAATCAATTACTTGTAAATATTAACAAACAGTACAAATTGTTTAGCCACATCTCACTCAGGATGGCAAACCCGAGTGGTATATGGTTGAAAAAATACGCTTTTAAATAACATTTGATAAGATTTTGAGTGAGTTGGCCTCAACTATGCTGATTAGAAGAAAAACAAGAAAAAGAACAACAGCAGTAATTACATTACTTAGCGATACTAGCACTTGGAGTGGCGAGGCCTTCTTTTAGAGATTTGGTCATTTTGAGTGCTGTGGGGCTTTAAGATGCGACGATCTTTGAGCTTTATGGCTCCGTATATTCATTACTGTTTATATACAATGGACTATTCCAATTTTATCATGTCAAATCTGAAGATGAATCAATTTGCGCACAATATGTTAAATCGCATAATATTACTTGAAGTCACTTCTCAGACGAATGATAAAGAAAAAAAACAACATAGATCGCTTCACTTAGGTCTAATGTTCAATATTGCTATTTTGATCTCCAAATGCCAAACTCACATCCAAATGATCCCATCTTCCCTCATTAGTTTTTTTTTTGTCTTAGTATTTTCATCAATTTACAAGTTCACATAGAATATTTAGGTCATTTTCCTTTCCGTATGTACGAACATAAAAATCAAACTTGCTTGACAGGTCAATGTGTGATCATATTGACTACGAATTGATATGATACGGTCCGCCTTCCATATCACAGTGTACTCTATAATAGGAGAAGAACTCTATAAGCTTACGCTTTCGTTCTAATCCTAATTTCCTTATGAATTGTATATATTGTACTGTATAACTTGTTATCTGTTGGAAATAAAATATGTTTAAACTAATATTGCTATTTTACGAGGCCAGGAGCAGTTGAGTGGGTCTAGATCATAGTGATAACGTTGGAAACGATAATCACAGAGAAACTAACGGATATGAAAAGGTCAGAGACAATTTTATGATTGCATTGTCTCATGGCACCAGTTTTATCAGATGAACTTAAAGCCTTTTTAATACTTGCCAGTTTAAGACGGTCAATCATGTAAAACGCATGTGGTAATCTCATACTATTTATTTATATTTTCCGTGCAATTTTAAAAACGTATGGTTTACAATTATTCTCTTGGTTTTGGTGGATTTCAGAAATTACACAAATTTCAGAGTACCCGGGTTAGAAAGCCATCCTTTACAACACTGTATTTTTAGAATAGAATGGTAAAGTTTTCTTGAAATTTGCAAAATATTGTGCGTGTTTGAGTTGGTTGGAATCACACGTTTGTCAAGTAAACCTATGAGGGTTTTACTACACCCAACATTTCTACAGCAACTGTATTATACTGGAAAAATTAGTAAACTGGTGATGACTAGCACTCATTCTATGTAGTAAAGTTAAAATTTTCAGAGACAACCAGAAATGAACTATAATGATAGGTGTAACACAATATATAATAAGAAGAACACTGGAAGTTAGTGGGATAGGATCACACATGTTATTGTCATTTGATGATTGCATATATTTTATACTACACACTTGCTGTGCATGATTAGCACGGAGCTAAATCATGAATTTGATTTGATTGACTGGCATGAAGAAAGGATTCATAAATATTTCTTTTTAGCGCAGCTGAGCCAAATGCATCTGGCGTCCTGAGCTCATAAACCTTTAGCTCCTCCTGAACCACTGTTCCAAATTTAAAATAATTTCACTTGAATGTTTCCCATAATGCCCTCTACCAAAATTGTACAAATTGCTCTCCAAACAAAATGGCTGCCAGAGTTAAAATAGAAAAAAATATTTAAATGACATCTCCACCTGAACCACTGGTCCAAATTAAAAATAATTTCACACGATCGTTTCCCATCAAGCCCTCTACCAAATTATACAATGGTTATCGCACCGAATAATAAAATGGAGACCATGGCTAAAAGTAGAAAATCTTTAAACGGATTTCCTCCTGAGCCACTGGTTTAAATTTCACATGAATGTTCCCCATAGTGCTCTCTACCAAAATAGACAAACGGTTCTTAAAAAATATTGTTTTTAAACATAATGTAATCATTAGCCATGACTCAGGTGAGCGACCCAGGGACCTCTTGTTTAAATTACTGACATGGTATGATTGTAAATGAAATTAATTAGTCTAATGCATTACTTACCATCCTTGGTTAAATTAGGGGTTTGAATGCATCTTAACCCTGGTCATTCCTTATAACCATTATGATTACTTTTTCATGCTTGGTTTAGCAAAGATTATCTCAAATTAAAGAGATATAATCTTTGCCATTTTTTAATCATAATGCATATTCAATTGGTAATTTTCTCGTTTTCTACCTGTTGGAATGTTGTGTATCACGCTTAAAGGAATCTTTACATTTTGCTTTAGGAGTTTGAAGATAGGCAAAAAAACTGCCAATTTAAGCTTACATAGAAGAAAAAGAAAGACAGTTATTTCACCATTCACATTTATTTCACCATTCAAACTAACACCATGTAAACAAAAATCCCCAATAAAATTGAAAAATGAATTGCTCTCTGTTCAAATCAATCGTACATAAAGACATATACAGCGACATCAATAAATCGCCAGGAAAGGCACTATAATTTATGTCATACATGCCAAAGTAATTATACAGAGCAATACGATGTTCACCAAAATGCACATTGCTGAGTTACAAATTTAAACAGAGTCCCACCAAAAAACATTTCAGTCAATCTCCACTCAGTAAACAGTAAAACACATTCAAAATCAATTCTGGGATGAAAAACAACATACGACACATGTAAAATGTCCATCTTGGATATCTAAATAGAACGACTTTGGCAAATCCGAATCTCTTTATTGACCCGATTGCTCCCATAAAGTTTCAATTTAATTCAATATATGGAATTTGAAGGCTGAGATACTTTTTGAAGAATATCAAAATGACTGCCATCTTGGATATTCAAACGGAATCATTTTATCAATTCTGTTTTTCCATGTTACTCCACTGTTACCCAACAAGTTTTGACTCAATCTGACATATTGGAGTAGATGCTATTTAATTAAAATGGCTGCATTGCCGCCATCTTGGATGTCAGAACAGAAAAAATAGCAATTCTGAATTTCCATGATGCCATAATGTCTCAATCCAAGTTTCTGTTTAATACAACATATGTTTTGGAAGAATATGTCGTTTAAAGAATTTCAATATAGACGCCACAAAAGAATGATTTTTGCCATTCTGAATCTAATGCTGCTTGATGCCTTCAGCCAAATTTCAGTTTAATGCAACATATGATTCAGGAGGATATGCCACTTGAAGTATTTCAAGATAGCAACCATGGCGCCCATCTTGGATATAGGCACGGAACGTTTTAAAGCAATTCTCAATTATGCAAACAGCAAAATTACAGTTTAATTGGACGTATGTTTAGAGGGGATATTTCGTTTGAAGAATTTTAAGATGGCTGCCATGACGAACATCTTGGATATCGTAACCGAACGATATTTAATAATTCTGATCTTTATGTTCTTATGCCTATCCCAAATTTTGGTTCAATTGGAAATATGGTTCGAGAGGAGATGTCATTTGAAGTATTTCAAAATGGCCACAAGGCCGCCATCTTGCATATCGGAGCAAATAAAGGAATTCTGAATCCCCATTTTACATTGTACTATTTGACAATTCTGAGTCGCCATGTTGCCCTGATATCTCCTATCAAGTTTCGGTTCAATATGACATATGGTGCAGGAGATGTCGTTTGAAGCATTTTAAGATGGCTACCACTGCGGCCAGTCCGAATAGAAAAAAAATGTTTGGTAAATCTGAATCTCCATATTGCCCTGATGCTCACATAAATGTTCAGCTCAATCCGACTGGAACTTCACTCCAGGGAAGCTAGCACGCCCTAAACAACTACATCAAAACCGTGTGATCTCTATCTGTTTAATATCTAAGGTTCAAGTGTGACTCTTATCAAACCGTGTGATTCTTATCATCGTCTTCTTTTGCCATTTTTCTCTTTAATGAATAGCAAAAGTATATTCAGTCTGTGGAAAAATGATTTCGATACAGTAAATGTACTGACCGAAATGCATACACCAGTCTTAGGGTGGATTCATTTGATGAACAGTTTTCACCAAGACTATGTACTGACAAAATGTGATTCCTGCCAAGTCGCTCCCGTAGACATTATAAGGGTTTTCCCAAAAGCTTGGGTGAGAACAATACACGACAGAAATCATTTGAAGCCTGTGTACTCTGCACTAAGTCGATAAAACAAACAATAAAAAAAGCTATACATACCTTAAACTCATACAAAATGTAAGATTACCAATTGAGAATCATGTGATTGACGATTAAATAACCAAACATGTAATGCATGCACCTTTTGTTTCACCAAGTGAAATATTTTGTAATTGCTTTGGTTTGCATTTTACCATAGACAGTTTCGGTGTGTTACCAGCTTCTCATGGTATGATATTAATCCGTATTAACATAGTGGTTTATTTGCGATGCTCTAATAATTTCCACTTTAATTGCACGACGGTGGGTCATGCCTCAGACTCAATGACGACTCTGACCTAAAACTTACATCGGTATATTGGTGTCTGATGCTTTTCTTTAACTGCGATCACCGTGGCTCAACTTGAGGTCTGCTTTAGCTCTAAGTATATGTGAGGCATGGGCCCCTTTCTTTGCTCCATCAAAGTATGTTAGATTGTGTCACTGTGATGATGCATTGCATTCGTCAGGAAGCATCCATGCTAGCTAAGCAAGTCAGCTGTGTTTTTACAACGGAATAATCTAGAGCGAAGATTTGGCTACAGTAAAATGCATTTAAGCCTCCATCCCAGTGCTTCCATTGCTGTCCGTTCTAAAAAGCAAGTGCGTATGATCAGGAAATACCACCATCAAACATAAAGGCGTTGGTTCCGTTGTTGTTGATCCATTGTTAATTGCTGGACTCAAGGTTATAAAACTTTTTTCATGCTCAACTCAACTGAGCACGAAATTTCAAGTGCTCATAAAAACTAAAATTACCACAAATAAAGATGTTTCTTGCATTATGTCTCTCAGATGTTGTATTAATCATGCTCATAAATGTTAAAATGCCAACAATTGTTGGCATTTTAACATTTATGAGCAGGATAAATTTCGTGCTCAGCTGCGTTGAGTATGAAAAAAGCTTTATAACCTTGGGGCCTGTTCTCATTGTGTGTGTAAGTTGTGTGTTAGGTCGTTATACAACACATAGTTCTTTTAGTTTTGCAATCATCTAGATGAGGAAGACAGAGCTGGTTGTTTGAATTTATTTGTGTACTCACTGTGATGTTGGTTCTGTCTCTCTTCCTCACGGAGCCGTGGGATGGCCTGTAGTATGAGATTGTCACATTTCTTGGCATTGAGGTTATAAAACATGTTTCATACTCAACTCAGCTGAACACGAAATTTATCCTGCTCATAAATGTTAAAATGCCAACAATTGTTGGCATTTTAACATTAATTAGCATGATAAATGCAACATCTGAGAGACTTAAAGTAAGAAAATTCTTTATTCGTCAGTATTTTAGTTTTTATGAGCAATTGAAATTTCTGAGTTGAACATGAAAAAAAAGTTTTATAACCTCGTGGCCTGATCATAATCACATTCTTATTACATCTGTGTTCAGTTATTAATGATAAGCTTTTTTGATATCCTGTCCACATACTTGGTACTATATTTTCACAAAACATATATCACAAGCATAACTGTACAGTATGATGTGTGGAAACTAGAGAACATGTCTAATGTAGAGGTTTGTTCTATGACCCGAAGGCAAGCTACTTCCGGTTCCATTCAGACAACTTCTAAAAGTCTTTATTTTTACATTAAGCAAGTAAAATATGCCCTATGGGGTTTATATAAAATCAAAAACCAGAATAAACACGTTTCTTGAGGTTTATATTTTAACAGGTGTCTCATATTAACGTCCATGCAGCTTAACTGGGCACATGTGAAACGAATTAATTAGTTTGCACAAAAGCCAATTTGGAATCCCGAAACAAAAATACAAATACCGAGAGATTAGTACAACCAACTAGGGCTTAGTTACAACCAACCAAACAAACAACCAATTCAATATGAAAAGTAGGTTCACTTGTCAAAAAATGCCAAAGTGGCAGATCCAGTCATTGTATTAAAATTACATAATATGCTATTAATTTAGCAACAAAATTTACCTGTGCATAGCATAATAAGATTGACTACGGCTCAGGGTCTTCAATATTTGTTCCATCGGTACTGTGCTTTTGTATAAAAGCTGATCTGAGGCTGAAGCTGATACAAGCTGAATACTCGTATTTGATGATTTTATTCTATCTATCCAGTGGAAAATATATTTAAATCAAGAATTTCTCAATGAGGCGCATTATACGTTGGCCTCGGTGAATATCACTTTTTTCAGGCTGTTTAATCCCTTTGTCCATCTCATCGACAACAATTATTGTATAGTACACGTATGACCAGAAAATGTCACAATCTCATAACATACCATAATTTATGTGATAACCGCAAATATGTTACATGTAGTTCAGATGTCCTCGTTAAGCAATGTATAGATTTGAATGATAATAAATAGCCAAACATATTGCACTGAGAGGAATCATTTCATCATCTTGTCTTGAAGCGTGAACTGGTAGTTGACAAAGTAGGCCAGAGTCCGATCACGTGTGTCTTAAGTAGTTGTGCCACCACAAACGAATTATGTTGTACAAATACAAATGTAGCATAAATTGGCCTTTGAGAAGTACATATAACTAAAGGAACGATAATTATACAGAAAAATATCGTATACTCACAATGATTTTAAACGTCTGGTGGGTTAATTATTATATCGGTCAACATAATTTCTAGGTCACATTTTATAGGCTGTATTTCTAGGTTATATTGCCCAAAGATAGGTTGTCTTTCATTGAGTCAGCCAAACACCATTGCGTGATACTTATGCAAGACTCCCATTGTACAGGGTTCGTGAATGTTAAACTAAAATACATACAAGAGCCACGACGTGACACCAACGACTACATGATAGAGCACCGTCGCATAATGAGTGTAGATGTCGTATCAGTGTACATTATCAACATTACACTCAGAATTCACGGAATATAGTTTCCCTTTGAGTCATCCCTTTGAGTTAACCCTTTTTTTTATGAATATTCATATTTCCATAAGCAGACAGAGTAGACCCTGATAAAGAACTACATGAATTTGGTCTACTCTGTTTGCGAAACTGTTAAAAGGCGCCTCTATGAGGTATGGGTACATATTAGATAGTATAAAACAATGTTAATTTGAGCCCACTTACGAGATTCTGGTACGGATCACATATGGCAGCAGCAAAGTCTCGGACAAGTCTCGCCTGAGCCAGCGCTGCTCCGCATACACGATGATAACGTTCGGGTCAAAATACAGTATGTGTGTAAAATCTAGTAGTGATCATTGTTAAATAGCGTAGACGCTGGATAGAGCTTACATGATTTGCCGAGGACAAAGCATTAATTCACTTTACTGTGCCGTGTAGCAGCAACAATGCGGATCAGGTTACATTATGTCACAATCTCTATTTGAACTTAGATACTCAAAATATTCGCATGGAATTTGCAGAAAGCCTATGATGATGCATACTTTTATTTGTGTCCATGGTAGAGGTGATCTATCTCTAAGTTCGGCACGTTTAATTAAATTCCCCTGTCACTCCAGTCTTCATATCAAATTCTAAAGGATGAAACTGCAAAATCTCATCCACTGACAGTTGAGTGTAACGAGGTTACTCACTCTACAGTATAGTTTACTGCGTCAACACTATCATGTCAAGCAACATAAGGACGCATAATTAATTATGCAATACTTCAAAGCGATCTTACTATTAGCTAAGATATCATATACTGCCAGATTCTTGAACTTTGGACGTTTCATCGTCTAAACAGCATGCCTTTCAAATATTTGTGTCCGTTGGTATCAAATGCAGGATTTAGTTCATTACAACGAAGAGCTAGGCAGCTCAACATCTGAAACGTTAGAGTGAATTACTATAGTTCAGATCGAGACACAACTTAGGCACCAAGGCAGACCATTGAGTGAAAAGCATCTGATAATGCTACCTTTTGTTTCTTTTTATTTAGATAATCAGTAACCCATTTAAGAAGAAGACCAGCAATTCATACTGTTTGCAATAAGTAAAGCAGGCCGTCATGCAAGACTTGATATAAAGCTTTCAGAATATTGGGCTTCGTTGATTTTCTTATCTACTGCTTTGCAGAATGAGTTGTTAATGTCTGTTAACTTGCTAACGATACTAACTCCAAGGTAAAAGCCGAATTGTAGGGTAATAGGAACACCATAGTCTCTAACACATAAACACACATTTCTCTATGATGTTTCGAGAGCTTTGCCAACAGTGCTTAAAAGTGAGATGGTCTAATTTGGTGATATCTGAGTTGTTTGTCTTATGAATTGGTGTGACAATGACTTGCTTTCATTTCCTGGGACTTGTCCCTTGATCAGGGAGGCATTTCATAGACCACAAAGAGCACAGGATAATGGGTGGACAATGTTCTTAATATTCTATTATTGAAAGCATCAGGACCAATAACCTTACCAATTTGACAACATCCAAATTAAACTACATGTATCACATTTTAACAAAATAGTGTTGTCTGAACCATAGTTATTCAATAGTGTTTGTACTGATGAATCCTATTTCACCGCTACCCAATTATCATTGAGGTAAAATAATTAGGGTTGAAAAATTGTTGACTGGGAGTCAAGAAGACATAAGCGCTTTCCCACATGAATGAAACTTGTTGATTAGAACATAATGCACCAACACCAAACAAAAAATCTGGAACCCACCCATTTTACTAACTTTTGTTGTCCTTGCTCAATCTTATTTTCACTGAGCATATATCATTCATAATTGTAAGCGGAGAAATGTTTTGATGCATCATTAAATTTTGAGATTATTATTGTCCTTTATTTGCCATTTCTAATTTTGAATAAAATTGAAAGGATCATGATCCTGACTATGTACGTCTTTATCGGTTAATGAGTATTTCCGATTGGTCCAAAATTAAATGTAACGATATCACTAGATAGAAGACGAGAGAGCTGGTTGCTTTGCTTTGGTGTTCTTCCTGATGTCATGTGACTGTTAGTGTTCTGTGGTTCTTGCTCGCGATGTCGGGAGTTGGGCTGCAATGTATGATTGCTGTATTTCCTGGTCGTACTCACTTTTTGCAGCAAAGCTATTTAAAAAAACAAAGTAATATGTCAATACCATATCAATTTGTAACTATTTGACCATCAGCTGCTCCACAATGTCTAAATAAGTACGCCAGAAGATCATCGGACAATACAAAAAAGTTGGATATTAAAAGGATATCATGGCAGCAGATTTAATTTATTTAAGTTCTAAGCCCACTCCAAGTGTCTTAGGTTGCTGTCCCTTTTAAGGCGGTGGTTATGTTGTTGCTTCATCGTTTATTGTTGCTCACATTGTTTGTGGAGGTTCGTGTAAGGTCATTGGTTTGTTATGCAGTACTTTGTGCCTTTTCTAGTTTTGCAATCATCTCACTGAGGAAAAAAGTGCTGGTTGTCTTGTTTTTTGTTTTTTGTCGTTCGGCTGGCATGTGGCTGTTAGTGATCTGTGTCTCTTCCTTATGCTGCCGTTGGTTATTCTGCACCATGTGATTGTGACATCTTTTGGTCCTACTCACTTACATTTTGACCAATTTACTATTGGACAATGTTAATATATCTACATAAGACTGAGAGAAAATTTTAAAAAGTGCTTGGGTGAAGACGCAAAGAGGAGGAACACTTGAACACTTCGCTTTCATTAGCTCCCATTCCCATTAATGAAAGGATCCAATTTATGTCCTGTTTATAAAAAAAGGCGATAAAGATAATGTTTGCTCTGTTGGTAAGATGTTCAAAAAGCAGTACATAAACATGTTCTCAATAACGCCTTTCCAGTCAAGGTATTTGTCTGACAATTTAACATTTGATCAGTATACTGACATGTTGCGCCCTGTGCGAAGGCACAGATTCCTCATGGTGTTTTGTGATATAGGCAAAGCCTTCAAAAGATATGTCATCGAGGTATCCTTGCTAAATTGTACCATTATTGGGTCACTAGTAATTTGCACTGATAGTGTATAAGTTAGTTATCAAAATTATTTCAAAGAGTAACTATTTCAGATGATATCTCAGATTGGCTCGAGATCTCAACTGGTGTTCCTCATGGCTCCCTATTGCGATCACTACTATTATTGCTTTTTATTAATTAATGATATTATTCATTACAAGTGCTTGCAGACGATACTACATTCTATGTTATTGTTGATTTTCAGGCTCGCCAAGGCAATCACCTAGCCTTACATTTCAAACATAGTCCTATATCTCACAACCATGTATGTATACTTTTCAGTTTAGTGTTATTTTGAGTATATAGAGACTAAAGTCTGGTCTCGTTTACATATCGTAAGGATGCTCAACGTCCTGGATAAAATATCTCTCCAAACTATATATTTCACTTTTATCAAAAAAACTAAGTGAGTATGATCAGGAATACCACAATCACAAACCGCAGACAACCCCATGGCACCGCGAGGAAGAGCCACTCAACCATTACGAGACACCAGGAAGACAAACTAAGCAAAGCAACCAGCTCTCTCTTCCCCATTAAGATTATTGCAATACTAGAATGGACATAAAGTAACGTACAACAAAACACAGAACAATCACAGACTCCCACAATGGGAGTAACAATAAACAAAAAGTCAACAAAAGAACCACCGCCTTAGAAAGGACAGCAGCCTAAGCCACCTAAACCCGTTCTAGAACGTTTCGTGGGACAATTGTTTCCAAAGGTAATTGAACTACTTAGAGAAAATACAAATTGAAGTGGGCTTTACAGTTTCGATTGTCAACTAAACTTGTTTCACTTGATCGACTTTATCGAGAATAAGGCTTGATTTTATTGTCGGAAAGGCGGAAACTCCACATCTGTTATATTTTATAATACAGAGAATGGTCTGATTTCTAATTTCTACTAGCTAAACTGATTCCATCCCCTATCGGAGATGATTCTTTAAATGCCGAAAACATTTGACAATGCTATGCCCCATCTTGATTTCCCTTTGATACATTCTGAGAGTGACCCTCCAGGTGATAATCAATCAGCATTGCCCCTGCTATTTTTGTCTACTGACGTATTTCTACTGAACTAGATATCCGCTTATATATTATCTTGATGAACCAAGACTTCATTCAGTTTATGGCATGTCAAAAACAGGAATTACTGTTTACACAGAATGATAGCTTGTCTCATGTGGCCGCTTTACTCCATATATGGCAGTATAATTTTGATATTTGAAAACGATCGTTCCCTGTTACAATCCAAAATAGAAGATTTAGTTTATTTAAGTCTGAAATGACAAATGCACCCATCGATGCATTCTATCATGTTCTGAGCCGGTATCCAACATAAGGTGCATGTTGGCAAGTGCGTACAGCGATGATTCAAATTGGTCTACGCATCCGCACAGTGTAATCAATATACGCATCTTCAGGCGGAAAACTAAGACTCTGATTACATGTTGGACCATTGGCTACCCATAGGTAACTCTGATCAGACTGCTGCATATTGATCTGTGTCTTTGATGGGTGAATATGCCAGCTTGTACGTTTTGCTGGACATCGGCTGACATTTATTTTTGTTTTCTTTTCGATATTAGTCAAGCGCTCTAGAGTACATTTATCAAGTAATACGAAACGTTTTGCTGCGACAAACAAATTACTGATGCCAAAAGTAAAGATACCCGGTGGAGCTATTGTGTAGATTTACATAGCAGCTACATACATGTAGTAGGTGGGCTGGATGTTGATTTCAAACGGTATCTAGTCCCATACATGGTCTGCTCCGGACCTTTAATTAAACATAGAGGGTCTTACATGTACATATACATAAGTGCCATTGAAATGTTGAATTTATTAAACAAGTAAATGGATAAAGTGCGAGGATTGACGAGGATTTAATCACTTTTCGCAACGAGTTTAATAATGCAATAATGCAATAATACGGGAGCACAAAAACATTATAAATATCTTTAATGTGTGGAACGTCGAGATTTTACATGTACCATATAAAGGCAACGTTATTATGATCGCCATTTCATAACGTTGTATATGTATCAAAATATGTAATTCACTAGTGGCTTATCAATTTTTAAAACATGGCGTTATATCACTCCTAGACGCGACGTCATAATTATTGTAAATATTTTTAACCATTTCATGCTGGAAATTTTATGCTCTACACCCCCAATGTTCTATTGGTTAACCTGCACGATTCCAGTTACAAGCATGTTTTTACAAGCGGATTGAAAAAACACCAAACAAACAAAAGGTGTGGCTTCGTATGGGAGACGTCTTTACTAACAGTTATATGATAATATTGCATGATAATTAAAATTAAAAAAAATAATAAACGCCGTCACTGAGACAAAGGAACCTGCTTATATTGATAATTCTCACTGCTATTTCATTGGCGTTGATATAAATGTTTACGATCAAGCAAAGAAGTTGGTGCATTATATGTTGGCTACAGATTTGGTATTTTTTTATATGTTTAATCTAATTTGTTTTTGTTTATCATTTTTAGTAGGGGTGCTTTATGCATTAACTCTTCAACAATAACAGTTATTGTCTTTTTGCCTTTGTTTCAGCAGGCTCCTGATATTGCTTCAGACAATATCGACTCAGATCGGACCTGACATTTTGTCATGCCTAGTCTGGATCCAAAGTGTTTACATTTGTATCACTCTGGATATCTTCTTTTGAAACAAGCTAAGTTACACTTACTACCATTCAACTACCAGCTTAGCAAAAGCATAGTTCATGAAAGCAAATTTGGTGATATAACTGTCATGTAAATATAAACAATTTGCCATATACATGTAGTGACAGGTATTTTGATACTGATTGGCAGTTTGAGATGTTTAAAAGAGGAAAGCCAATGGACATGATACTTGTTTAGTGTATATTTCAAAATAGGTTTCTTTAATTTCAGTAGCATATGTTGTTGGTACACATTGGAATTGCCTCATAACATATGTCTATGCAAGAAATGAGTGTTTCCATCATAAAACAGATTTTTCACAAACTTCTCAACTATTTTTAATGTTTCAGTGTAATGAGCATGCAGAAATGAACACGTTTTGTGTAGTTTGGCATGCACATGGATGACAATAATAGATAGCAAATTTTATATTTTTGACAGCTTATCTTTAGAGGTTTCGTTGGGATGAAAAACTAACTTGGTAGTTGCCTGGTATCAGTAAACGACAACGTTGCATGAAATATTTCCCAGCATGCAAAGTATTAATTGCCTTGATACCTTTTATAGCCACTAATCAATAGCAGGATCTAATAAGTATTTACAGTGTTTGGCAGCGATTAATAACAGTCTAAAGATGGAATAAGCTGTTCATTTATTGGTGAATTATCTAAATGATATCCTGTTTGATTATGCCAATTAATAGTATTGACAATGTTTAATCATTTCATCAGATGTTCCTCGTTTTTTAAAAGTACAATTCTATTATTAGAGCAATTAAGTTAAAAAAACACAACTAAAGTCCCTTTGAATGTACCTGCAAATACTTTATGTGCTGTTTTGCAGTCGTAAATAATTAAATGCGAAACCGCGGATAAGAACACAAAAATATGGAAAAAAACGGATCCTTCAGAAATAGGGAACCTACAATATAAAAAAAAACCAGCATACTCCGTACTATTTAGTCTGTTCATGAGAACTTATCGAAAGTGCAACAATTCTCACGCCCCTTAGCACCGGCTTAAGCGGTATTCTGCTCTCCGTCAGAACCCATGTGCGTAATAAAAATAGTAACAGTCAAGGGAGGTCACCAAATGTGGTAAACTTGATTTTTCATACCACAAGGAACTGCTCTTAAAAATCGCTCCCTCTGGGAGCAAATTCTTTCCTTTAAGAGAAGTTCCTGTTTTGAAAAGGGATGCACTTGAAAACAATAACTGCTTGATCCAGTAGTCTCCCTTTGGGTGAGCGTAACTTTTTCAACGTTCTGGCTACGCCAATGCAAACTGTTTGCAATGATTGTAAGTGGCCATTAGCAAGGAAAGAGTTAAGGACTCGATGGTGGATAATCAAACTAGTTCTTCATTATAGGGATGTTCATTTAAACCTACTTATATTGTACGCCCACCGATAGTGGCCTCAGACTGTTATGTGCTAAATGTAATGACCTTAAGAAAACTTACTAGTCGCGATAGGGAGCATGATACTTCAAACTTAATCAAAACTTCGCCCCAAAAGAAAATCGTTTCTCGCCTGCACTGACATAATCGAATTTATCAGTCACCCCTAATATTAACTGAATTATTCAACATAACCTAATAAACGTTTCCTATCTCACGTCATGTTACCTTTATCAGGTCATGATGCCGTTGCACTTTTGAATGACGTCGCTAATGACACTGAATCAACACAAAAATTGAAAATTACGTCATAATCGCTAGTTTGAAGAGTGAAACAATGGGTAAACTGATAAATAGATAACCAGGTTCGCGTATTTTGATATCAAGTTTACCAGGCTCGGCTTTGAGAATGCATGTTGAATCGCTCGGCAAGCCTCGCGATGTCAACAAGCGTTCTCAAAACCTTGCCTGGTAAACTTGATATCAAAAGATACTCACCTAGTATTCTCTATGTACTGATCACGTTAATTGCAGAAACTTGATGTAACGTTACGGACTTGAGAATGGTCACTTGATAACTCTAGCTAGTCTCTGGCTGTAAAGAAGGTTGTAGTCTTGGATAGTAAGTGAGCATGATCAGGATATACAATATTTACACACTGCAGACCAACGGCACCGTGAGAAAGAATCACAGAGCACTAACAGTCACAAGTCATAAGATAATTTAAGAAAAGCAACCAGCAACAACTTCAATAGCTTTGGTTTAATCATATGACGTCGCGTCTGGGAGTGAAATAACGCCATGCAATAAAATCGATAAACCACTAGTGGTTTATAGATTTACGGGAAACGCTATGACGTCCATAACAACGTTGCGTACATAATGACAAAATTATATCGTGTTTACGCCAGAAATGAGATTTCAAAGTATTTGTCATATGATAAATAAGATCTAATATTCGTGCTCTTGCATGTTGAATTTATTAAACTCGTTGCGAAAAAGAGATAACTTAGTCGGCAAGCCTCGCATTTTATCTCTTTTCCCCAACTCGTTTAATAAATTCAATAAAACATGAGCACACATGTAAGATCCTATTTTAATCATTTTCAATGATATATATAAAAACGCAAGGCCTCATACGTGAATGTAAGAAACAAAATTACTATAATTCGATCTTTCAAATATTCGTTTCGATTAAAATGATGATTCAATTAGCCGGGTCATGATCAGATTACACCAGCAAAATATGGGTCAGGATTTCGGTTCTTATCGCATCAGCGAGCAGCGAAGGCTCTGGCGAGTCTGCACACATGCGCAGGCTCACTAGACCCTTCATTGCTCACATACACGAAGTATAAATATAGATGAAGGCTCAGTGCAAAATTGAGATATCTAGCTTTGCTGGGTACATCAGCATGGGCGTTTATGAGAGACATTTGGGCAAATGCGATACATGCAGCTACCGAAATCTACTGTAGTGTACTGGCCCATACGGGTGTTGCACATTCCATGGACACTATACAGTCGAGTCTCGCTAATTCGAAGTCATAGGGACTACATATTTTATTTCGAAGTATCGAAATTTCGAATGATAGGGACGTAGACATAAGTGTATATCCTCTCCTTTAAATGTATCAGTTTGTTTTCCAATCAAACATATGCTCTGTGTGCGTAAAAGAACCGTCTCGGTGAGACGTTTCTTTTACACACACAAAACATGTTTTATGATAGTATTTAAGATTGTTGATAAATATGCCCTAGTATCTGAATCCATTGTGTCCAAAACTTATTTCGAATTAGCGAGTATTTCGAAAATCGGAGTTCGAATTTTCGAGGTTTCACTCTAGTTCCAGAACACTGTATTTACATGATTGTTCGCATTATCAAAACATCATGTAACTGATAGGTACCATTTCTAGTGGTATGGTTTTCTTGCTACACTGTTGGAAATATTTAATACAAGATGGTTCATTTACACTATTTAACAAGTCGCATACTTGACCAGTTGAAACTGAAAGACCTAATACACCTAACACCTATGAAACCACAATGTCACCATTGAGAGGATTGTGTTGGCGCCAGCAATCGCAGCATGATACTTTTTACCCACTTTATCATTACGCTGAACCGCTTAATTGGTCGTCTATTCCTGTGATATGATATGCTTTGCAATCTTTAAATCCTTGAAAACATTAAGATTCAACAAAGGATCAGCTGGCTTCGGAATCCTTGATTAACACTGTGTCCCAAACTATATGTTTGTCAACTTGCTCCTTAAACATATAACAAGGCTCCAGCTTTAACAATATAGACGCATAGAGAGTTAGTTCTTACATTATGATGATTGCTAACCTGTGGTTATCAAAGGGACACAATTGAAGAAAAGGAGATAACTCAGAAAAAATAATATATTAATAATATTCATTTTTCTTGAAAAGCCAGACTATAAACACTCGAAAGTATTCAAGCAATATAAACCTAGCATCCTTTGATGTGAAGATCTAGATAAGACGGGCTTCAATGTTTCTTTCAGATTATAAACAGAAATGTACAAAATGAAAATTACCACCCAAAACTCCTAAAATTAGGAAATGTACTCGTTCAGTTGATAAGGGTTGGATATTACATTCTGCTCAAATAAGTAACGTGTATATAGCCCATTGCACGGAAAAAAATCTACTTAGAATATATATGCACTGACAAACAGTTTGATCATATACAGACAAGATCATAACACAGTGCAGATTAGAGAAATGTCAAAACGCTTTAATAATTGGGTATAAACGAAATATCATTATTGCACCTTTCATTCATATACCAATGTTAAACGTCAATTATCTCACCATGCACAATGTGGTGCAATAAGCGTCTATATGGGCGATAACCCATTCACTAAACCTCGTGGATTATCATCCCGTAGAGACGCACAAACCATACATATACGAAACAAATATAACACAAGGATTATCTTGGCTTGGCTTGATTTTGAAACAATAAAATAACGCCGGAATGCATGAGAAACACTTTTTATTCGTTATCTAAGCATAGTCTTCAAAATAGCATTAGTTAATTACATATAAGCATAAATACATGACTACATGTTACAAACAGCTCAATCAGTATCATCAAGGTGTAATGATTTAATTTGACAACTCACAAACAAATAAGCCGTACGTAAAATATTCAGCATAAACAGAATTTAGTTTTTTCCCACAAAAATCTTATGTACGAAATGAATATTGTATTATCATATCATAATTGCAACAACATTTTCCTTTTGGTATCCCTATGAGATAGATCAAAATGTAGAGATTATGTGATCATGAACGCATCTATGTGACGCCCGTTCACTGTACTGCCGCCGTAGAGGCATGTGAACATGCCATTTGTTTGTATCTAAAATACAAATGGTTTAAAATAGTTCATCATCCAAATTATTTCGTACTCAACCGACGTTATATAGTTCTTAATGATAATCAACTGAGTGTAATGTGTACGACTCATGGTGAGCGTAGATTAATCAGTATCCAGTGCCAGTGGGAATGTGTGGAAAGCAAACTGGAATAGGATTTTTTTGTTCCAGCTTGGTCATATTAAATGGATTGTGTGTCAAAATGGACCACTTACCTTTAATTTGTTCTTTACCTTAACAATCCTTGTTGTTGCAGTTTTACTCTCCATCTAGTCCAATGGGAAAATGTAAGCGTTAAAAACGCCATGTCGATGACCATAGTGCCTCCACATGCAAACTAATTATAATCTGCACCCCTGCAGCTGTTACATAACATTAGTTTGTGTCTCCAAAATTAGCAGCAATTGCTTCTTTTTGCACAAAATAACTTTTTATATGAACAGAAGAAGTTGATTTAATGTGTAAAAGAAGAATTTTATGTCCCATGGCTAGGAACAAGCACGCTTGGGCCCGTCAATAGATTAGGTGGGCTAAGTTACCATTAGACTGAAAATGGTATAGTGCATTTATCATCTAGGGTAAGAGTTTTGTAAGGTGGTATAATGATCTTGTATACATGACGTTTAAGGCACATCTGTTGTAACATAATTGAGATATACTCATTATTCTCATTCCCTTGTTTTGCTTTATGATTTTACTTGTATAATGTGTAGGGGGTAGGGCTGTTAAACTAATCCCAGGAAATATTGTAAACAAACAAATTGAATATGAATGTGCGTTAAATCGTTTATTGGCATGAAATAAGTGTAATTGTTAAAAGGACAGTGATTGGCTCAAAACGATGGGCAATATTTAAGAGTAAGTGTTCCGTGATTGTTCAATAATAGGCAAAAGGAAGATAAAGCATTCTAGGGGTAAACGCTAGTACATTAATCATCTAGGGATAGACTATCGTAAAGCGGTGTATGGTTTTGCATGCATGAAGCTGGTTTTCGGTAGTGTTAATTAAAGGACAACCATAGCTATAGACTGTGATTGGGTTTATATCCAGGTGTTCAGACTCTCGCATAAGTAAAAATGACATTTAGGCACTGTTTTGAGAAAATAAAAAGCAGACCCACGCTTTAAGGAACCTCCTCTAAAAACCTTGTGTCGTGGTCTGCATTACTCCGGCTATAAACGAAAACGATACAAGGAGTGTGATTCAGTACAGAATGTAATGTATATATCAGAGAAAACAAATGCTTCATAAGTGTCAAGGCAGGTTAAAGCTAACCTGTACCTGGTGTACCCAGTTGGAACAAACAGCTCTAGCTTATTGTGTGTATTTTTATTGCCAGTTATGCAAATGTCTGCCATTAAGACATTTTTGTTATATTTGGTCCGCGTCATTGATGTACAACTTTCTGTTTCATATGCATACAATAAAACGTAAAGCATTCCAAACAATAGTTGGCCTGGAAACTTGGGGATTATGCATGTATACTGTTAAAAATAACTGTAGCTTTATATCAAATTTGTTGACAGCTGAACTGCCACGTACTGATTTTGGATTTTTAAAAGGGATATTCTGTTTGAATGGTCTAATCATCTTATATCACTCCATATAAATGCAAGTGCAGTGAACGGGGTGGACATGACAACGCCAAGATAAGCATATTTTTTGGCTTAAAATGGCATTTTTTCCAAATATATCAGGATGAATATATTTTTATGTGCCCAAAATTACCGTCTCAATAATATGGTTCTTTTTGGGTATCCCTCACACATGTTAAGTTTAAAGATATGCAAAGACACTTGATCTACAAATGGTTTCTTTGACTTGCAATATTGAGTCCTAGACTCATAAAAGCTGTCCGTGGCCCTGAAAATGTGTACATGTATGTGCATCCTTTGTGAATTCAAAAACAAACACATGTAAAATCTAGTTAACTGTAATTTCTTCAGAGACCCTTTTATGCAGAATTCAAAAACAAGCAAATATAAATCTAATCAACTGTAATTTCTTCAAGGACCCTTTTAGCAAAGTATATTTATCTTAATTTGTGCGTGGTACTACGCATATTGAATGCCTGAATATCGTGGTGTTTTATGAAATACTGTGAGTAATTCTTGCACTTAGTACAAAAGTTTCCCACTGCTTTATATAAGAAAATTAGAAAGCGTTAAGTTTTGAGAAACGAAATTATCTCTTGTAAAAGGCGATTTGTCTGTAAGGCTTGTGACATATTTTAGCTCTTTATATATGTTAATCAGATGCGAACCTTTTGATTTTTGCTTTGGAACCCTTATTGACAGGAAATGAGAGTCCCATGGATAACTAAAGGGATTATTATTGAGGACAATACCTGTAAATTACCAATACTCTTCCCATATGAAGATATGCTTTGTTGTATTATCTTATTTTTAGACGAAATCTTATAATATAATTTTTGGTGAAAAGCTTACTTGATCTCTGTATGGAAGAACGTATATGCCATGAAATGGTTATTTATCTATCGCAGAGATTTATTAGTAAGTTATGTTTATAATAATTTTTTGCACTTTTCATTAGTTTAAAATTATGCTTTTCACATTGACGCTGAAAGAATGATAGTTAAAACGCGAGAAATGTAAAGAAATATCTGGTTCGATGGTTTAAAAAAATAATGTTTGGCACGATACTTCTCCCATAGGAAAGAATTGCCGAAATTTGTAATATGACAATATGGTTAGTCAAATATACCCTTCAGAGCTCAAAATGAATAAAGCCAAGCCTCTGATACCGAAGTCGCATTTTTAGACTTGCATTTGTCAATTTCTAATGATATTGTTTCTACCAAAATTTATGATAAACGTGACGACTTTGATTTTGAAATTGTCAATTTCCCATTTTTAGATGGTGATGTTCCTCATTCTACATCCTATGGAGTCTATATCTCTCAACTCATTCGTTTTGCTGGAGCATCTAGCTATGTTGCTGACTTCAACACTCGCAATGAATTGTTAACTCAGAAACTTCTTAAACAAGGCTATCGGTATCATAAACTTCGCAAAACATTTTCACAATGATGTGATTTCTAAATTCCAAGTTGGACTTAAATCTCTCTTGCGCCAAGGACTTTCGGAACCTGATTTCTATAGTGACTTGGTGTATAAATTGAAGAAGATTGTTGGCTCTAATAATTTTTCAGCGCAGTTTATTAAAATAATTTCCCATTATAAAAAGATTGGCTATAACATTAATGTTTTGCAACAGACTGCATGCTTGGTAGTCAACCCTATCACGGTTGGCAACTTTGCTTTCTTCTTTAATTGCACGCCGGTGGGTCGGATTTCAGACTCTATGATGGTTCTGACTTAAAGACTTATCTATTGATGAGATGGTAGGTGCCTGATGCTTTGGCTGTTTGTCGGGCCCACCGGGGTTTACCTGTTGGATTTCTTTTGCTCCGGTATTCAGTTGATTTACTGTTGAGTCCTTATCCTTGCTTTATCTCCTTGTTACATCTTGATTTATATGTTTAAGGAGATGATGCATTGATAAGTAAGGGGTCTTTCGTGCAAACCAAATATCTATGTGTCTTGATCCACATCTGAATTAAGGGTGAGGTTAGCGCCGTTAAACCGGTTTAAGCCCTCCAGTTAAATATTTTACTGACCGTTCCAAGGTGGTACTTCTTTTGTGGATCTTTTATGTTTTTGTTCTGTCTTGTGTTTGCTATGTCTTTGTGCGCGTCTGTTTATATGTGCTTTGTGGTCACCTGATGGGAAAGGGCTGACCTCTTGGCTCTCGTTTGTGGTGTCTACTGTGAGTTTGTCACTTTCCCATTGGTATCATGGGTTAGGTGTGGTACTTGATTGTATCGATTCCTGATCTTTGCATCCTTACTTACTTTGTAAGTTACGGTCAACTAAACAAATATTTGTAGGTTCCGGTCAACTGAATTCTACTACTGCTTTAGATTTTATGCACCAGGCATGTATGACACTAGTTATTTATGCAGCATTTGGGCGCAGGACATATTTTGTTTTTCGTTCTGACTCGAGTTTTCGAGAGATTCCAGCAAACCTGTAGCCCTAGAAGCATCACTACATATATTGTGGGATAGCATAGGTTCCGTAAGCCAAACGCTTTACTGGGCTCAGCTGGCCGAAGACATACCAAAGTATAAACATTATTTCCTCTCAAATTCTTTAAAAATTCTCACGTTACAGTAACACATATCAAATATGTCTTCTGTCACTTCGTCGTATATCTTTTTTAAAGATATTTCTTGGACCTAGATAATATTGTTATTGGACACATATCAAATACCAAAAGCGAAACGTGATGTTTTGGGCTGCGCTGTCGCGTCCTAGTCTTCAAAATTAGCACCAAATAAATGTCCGTGCAATGACAAATCGAGCCCAACAGGTTTACTGTGTATTCACATTTCATACATTCTCATAGCAATACTGATTGATGCCGGAAACTTTAATCATAGAAGGGAGTTAACGTTTATATGAAGATAATTCTATAGCAGAAAGGCAATATACTAAATGCAGTCCAGTTAAAGGGCCATTTAGCTTTAATGGGTAAATAATAGCCCTTTTTGCAATTTAAATGACGATGTCGGACCTCACTGACAAATAAATAAATTTTCAAAATCAGGATTTCTGTAAAACTACATAAGATAAAACTAAATCCGCTGAAGTTCAAGCCTAAGCAGTGACACAACGAACCCAACTAACCAAATACAACTGTACTAATTAAACTAAATTTGCACATTGTTCCAAAGGTTTGTTCCAATGGTCCTTATCACATGACCAATATGGTCACAATTACCATATATCTACTCCTTCAGAACCAAATGACTAATTCTCGTGAGCCTTGTTCTTATTCTGACCCTTCAGGAATATTGGGTTCTGACAGATTTAAAGCAGAGTCTTAAGCCGGTGCTCGGAGGCGTGAGAATTGTTGCACTTCTCATGAATAGACTCAATAAAACCAAGTCTGCTGTTTTCTATCATTGTAGGTTTTCTCTTTATTTCTGAAGGATCCATTTTTCCAGATTATTTAGAGCTCGCAACAGCTGTCGTTGTTCCTGTGTGGAGTTGGGAAAACCTCTCCCCATGCTTCCATATAGTGTTGATATTTTTCAAATTCTGGTCCTTCATGATGACTGGGTTCTGACAGAAAGCAGAGTATCGCTTAAGCCGGTGCTAGGGGCGTGAGAATTGTTGCACTTTTTATTAGTTCTAATGAACAGACACAATAATACCGAGTCTGCTGAATTCTTATATTGTAGGTTCTCTCTATTTCTGGAGAATCCGTTTTTCCAGATTATTTTAGTACATGTATGTAGTGTCAGAAACTGAATCTTATCATTTTTACACAATTTCTTTTGATCTGTTTTTGTACGAGTCAATTTGTGATTTTATGTGCTAATCAGTTCTGATTGAACCTGCAAAAACAGAGGATAAAGGCTATTCCAATCCGTGCATAAGATTTTGTTACCTGATTGGTGACGAATTTAAACTCTTATCAAGTAGTAGGTGAATACCACTATCACACACTGTTGACAAACCCATGGCACCATAAAGACGATACACAGAACACTGACAGTCACACGCCATCACAATGCAGTTCAATTAAAGTAACCAGCTGTGTTTTCCCCAGCGAGATTATTACAAAACTAAACAAGTCACTAAGTACTGCTCAGCAATTCAAGGACCAAACACAAAACCCCACAAAATAATGGGAGCAGCACTAAACACTGAAACATCAAAACCAGAACCACTACCTTAGAATGCATGCCAAAAGCGTTAAGTGTGATACAATTTTGGACTACATATACATTCTTCTAACGATTCTATCCTCTTATATTTGTAATTTGAATCATTATAGGGCCCACCAAAACTGGATCCAGTGCTGCAGAAATGATACTTCGTTTGATGAATTTACCTACTATACTCAGAAAAACAATTGACCATATTGAAAATATTTAGATTGGTTTATATTCGAGAACTACGTGTATCAACATAACATTGAAATAGTGTGACAATGGTCATTGGTTATGATACAGTACCACGCCAAATGTCACATCCCTCTATGTCGAAAATTATCATCCCCCCCTACGAAAAAATATATTTGCTACTTTTTGCTGAAAACGTGAACTGGTCATTGCTTACCCTTTGATTTTGCCACATGCTATTTTTCCCGACCTTTTAACATTCATAACACCGAAAAGACGAACACTTCTTGTTAAAAGTGTGCGTACATAAGGCATAACCAGCCAATATGACATCATAGCATTGGCAGTAAAACAGCAATAACGAATAGGAAATTAAGTGTCAAACTTATGAACGAGGGCCAGCAATGATTTTGTATCCAGTCATTAAATGGGATTTAATCATTTTAAATCTTTGCGAACTTTTAGTATACTGGTTGAAATGATTTGGAACTGTACTGCACTTTAATCATTGAAGCGTGGCTTAAATTGCACGATGCATTTTGATAGCTGATATCTGGATCTTATAAATGCATGCATTCTGAAATAAATGTATTATCTTATTTAACGTTAGAAATGGAATGGAAGTTTATTATCCTTCAATCATTTTTCTGAGTATAATGTGAATATATATGTATATGTAAGTGTTACACGCTTGTTACAAAAAAGGCCAATAAAATATTAGTAGTATCTAGGACGAATTTTCTATTTACATAATATTGACATATATTATTGGGATTGGGCATTGTAGTGAGAAAAACTGACTTTGTCGTATACGAAAAATAATTCGGAGTGGCTGCTGCCAGTTAACTGGTAGCAGCGATTTTACGTTAAAGTGGCTGCTGCCAGTTGACTGGTAGCAGCGATTTTAACGTAAAATCGCTGCTGCCAGTTAACTGGTTATAGCTGCTTCGATAACATCCTGGTCGTAAACACCGAAGAAAGGTTTACTCACGACGCGGCTCAAAAAAAGTTGGGTTCTTGTTTTTGGGTCGGCTTCGATTGATTTGTCTTTTGTCACTTGAAATTTCTTTCCTATATAGAAGCGTATATTGTTTATACAAAGATGACTGAATATCCATATTTTATCATTAATTCATTTATGCATTAACTTTGTTATTTTGAACGTTTTATCTAATGTCGCATACGAATATAAATTATATCCTGATCAGTATCATAATCATGTACGTTTAATAAAATCTTTACTGCTACAGTGCTATGAAAATTTGCTAACATTAGTCGTTAATTTTATTGTTGCTTCCCATACAATGTTTGTACGATATATATATATATGTTCTTCAAAAGCCAAATAAAATTAATAAAACTTAAAATCCCATTTTGTTTCCAAACCCTCTGTGAATAATTACATGCGCGGATCCAATGGGGGAACTGCGATCCGGACCTCAGACCCTCCATTTTAAATTGTGCAACTTTGTCTGAACCACCCTGGTCTCCAACTAGACACCCTCTCCCCTCCTGAGACACATTTCTGGATCCAGGTTTACATTATTGCATGTATAAACACTAGTTTGCACCATGCGTCACCGACTCAAACCTTCTTGTCAAAATAAAAATAAAAATTTAACTGGAAGCAGCGAATTTACGTTTAAATCGCTGCTACCAGTTAACTGGAAGCAGCGATTTTAACGTAAATTCGCTGCTGCCAGTTAACTGGTAGCAGCGATTTTAACGTAAACTCGCTGCTGCCAGTTAACTGGTAGCAGCGATTTTAACGTAAACTCGCTGCTGTCAGTTAACTGGTAGCAGACCTTGCCAAAATACTTTCCCTGACCATTCTTGAAACAAAACAGACTTAAACTGGCATATTATTTATAGTTTAGCGGCCAGTATAGTTTAAAGTATCGGCATGATAGCCTAAAAGTTTACCAGCACTTACTTCCTCTTTGATTTCACAGGCGGACCAGTTTTTTTTGGCCAATTTTGGGGCTTCAGGGGGTGGTGTTTTTGGAAAGATAATTTTTGGTTGCCATGACAAATTATTTACAAATGTTCTGTATCAAAGGTAACCATACATGAGCCAAAACTAAATGATATAGTTTGGAAACAATACAAGCCAGCCATCTAATAGCCACTTTACCCCATCCACTGTTTTTTCCTACAAAAATACATAGGGCCCCCATTTAGTTTATCTGATTGTAAAAAAATACCTGCAAGCGCCCGACCATTCACACACACATGAGTGTGTAGATTAGCAGGGAACTTCTCTAAAAACAAATATCAGAAGTGACCGTTACCAATAAACATTTTTCGCTACTTTCCTTAGAAAAAACACCAAAATTCTGTGTTCAATTTACCCACCTGAAAATGATTCTGTCTGCATTATCTCCTCCTGCCACAGAGCATACAGAGTCGACATTTAGCTATACTTTTATGTCATGTGTACACAATTACCATTTGTAAAAACTCTTTTTGAATTAAGAAATATTAAAATTCAGAATTATTGACACCAGCCTTCATAATTTTAAGGCAGGCTTTTGTACTGTCCGAAAATCGTCCATCCCCAATTCGAAACTGGTCAGTGCAGCCTTTATTAGCCTAGCATTCCTTCCTACCCATGAAACAATGTTATCAACATAAATGAACGCTTGATTTCACTTAATGTATGGTGTTACATGCATGGACGGATCCAGAGGAGGGGAGGGGGCAGGGCTTCAGAGCCAACCCCTTTGGAAAATCACAAGTTGCTATAGGTTTCCTTAGAAATACTGGTACAACCCCCCCCCCCCCCCCCCCCCCCCGCCCTCCACCTTCGTGGGAGGTTCGTACGAACCTCTGTGAAATACGTAGATGAGTAATAAAACAAGGAGGCATTTCAGCCCTTGGTCGCTCATCTGAATTGTTGTCATGAGGAGATGATGTTAACCACAAAATATAAATCCTATTACTCCAACACCTAAGATAGTAAGTCCATCTTGGGTATCACTCAGATCATAACCAAAACCTATCAAGTCTCCAACTTCAATTAAAATTATACTTATCTGTGTACCATTTTAATGTCCTTTTTACCCAACCCAAAAGGTCAAAGATGTTGTTCTACACTTCATTTCTTTTAATTTCATATGCAACATGACCCTCTTCAGAAAAAATATTTGATCTTTTGACCCCATCCATGGGCCGAGGGTGTGTAAAAGGGCAGACTATTTTCTTGCAATTTGTTCTATGCTTCATTCCCGTTAATTTGATATGTAACATGACTACTTTCAGAAAAAAAGATCTTTTGACCCCACCCTAGGGGTGAATGGTGTGTGAAAGGGCAAACTATTTGCTAGTACGTCACCGTATGGAACATGACCATATTCTGAAAAAAAGTTGATTTGCTATAAGCCTGCAGCGCAGCCATTTTTGACGCCAGTTTTAGTCCCAGGGACATAATTTGAACAAACTTGTTAGAAGTCTACTAGGTGATGCTACATACAAAATATCAAGGCTCAAGACCTTGTGTTTTCAGACAAGAAATGTTCATAAAGTTTTCACCTCGGAAATCTATTTAACCTGTGTGACCAAGATATGCAAACGGTCTGAAACCACTGATTAAAGAGAGCCATATAAGGATGATTATTGCCAAGTTTAGTAAAAATCCAGCCAGCAGGCTATAAGAAGATTTCATTTGAAGTAAATGTTGACGACACATGGCACGCGACACACGACGGACATCCAATTATAACATTAGCCCACCTTGAGCCTTTGGCTCAGGTGAGCTAAAAAGGTTGTGAGGACCCCCTCTCCCAGACGGAAATTCTGGATCCACCCATGACATGCACCATTTAAAACAATTCTTGAGCCAGGCCATTAGATAGGGGTATGTTCGTCATGCGCGGATCCAGAAAAGTTGTCAGAGAGGGTCCAATTTTGACGTGGTTTTTTTTTTCTTTTTTTTTTTTTGCTTGATGAGGGGAGGAAGGATCCAAATACCACTATAAAGCGGGCCATCATTGAATGCTGGCTTGGTAGCTTTGTGATTTTTAAGGGGATCCTGGCCAGTATTTCTAAGAAACTCTATATTTTTGTGATTTCCCAGGGGGTTCCGGACCCCTGCCCCACCCCCTCTGGATCCGCGCATGTTTGTTACCCGTGTTCTAATGAGCTAAGATAATACTCCTGAGTAAACACGATATGAAGGGTTTTGCTCGTGGCTTCATTAAACAGTTAAAACATGCGTTCAAGTACGATCATCATTCTAATAGGCAAGTGTTGGATCTTTTTTTTTTATCTATAAATGTTGCTTCTACTTGTCCGTGGGTGCGGAGATAAGCAACTGATTTGAAAACCCCGCTCGTAATGACCAAATGGATATGTCGATGACCCACGCATATAATTGATATATGAAAGGGCGGGTCAGGGTGTCTTTGTTTCTCCCACACATATGCGATTGATATCTAACCATTTTATAGTGTGCAAATAAAGATTATATCAAAAGGCATTGTGTAAAACATGAAATAGATTTTCTGCTCTTTTCTTTCCTTTAATAGGCAGATTAAACTTCCAACATATTCCGGCCATATTTGGTGTTGAGCAATAATTCGATCCTTTTGACAGTCAAGTGGAATGGTGATCCCTTAAAAAGGCCTGCTTTTCGAAAACATTCGGTGAATGGCGATAGAAATGGCTTCATTTTGAATTTAATATAAGCTAAGTCTTTGAACTTAAAATGGACGGAACCTTGCATTTGTTTCTTATTATATCATTTCATCAAAAGGCACGTCACTTGGTTTCGAAACAGATTACTTCTTTACTTTCGTGTGCACATTGACATCTAGCTGCGAAGCACACGCGTTTCACAAGAATTAATACTGTGACAGGTTTTCTATTGCGAAGGTTGACTTATACTCTATGCTGCGTATATAAGCATATCCTATTTATTTCTATCACTTAGTAATACTATCCGAATCCGATATGCACATGTACATGTATCATATAATTCGAATTGAGCCTCAGATAGGAACACTACCGTACATGTTTGCACATAAACGCATCTACGAGGGATGCTCTTGTCTTATTAATATTAGTCTTTCTAAATTCTATTCTATTTTAATCCTAGACCCCCTTTGAGGATTTAACACACAATTACTAAATGTTTGTTTATCGTAGACGTTGACGAGACGACGCATTTTGCGGCACCTGATCTTGGTCAATACTGTTTTATATGCTTGCTTTTTAGTATCATTTATAGCACTTACCCTATTTCCACAAATGCATACATTGAATTTAGGCTAGCTACTGTAGTACCAGCCAAGAGTGACACTGACGTAATATTTTGTTTACAATTGTAAAGTAAAACATTAACTTTTACACTCCACTTGAGCTAACGTAAATCGATAAACCACCTGTGGATTAATCCTATCCTGTGGATAGGATTAATGCACAAGTGCTCTATCGATTATAAGTCACGGATAACTTTGTAAACAAAACATGACGTCACTGTAACTCTTGGCTGGCAAGACAGTACGCCTCTGTCAGTGTATACTTATAATCATGTGATTAACATTCATTAACGAACTAAGACAGATTTACCGCTGAACAAACCACAAAATCTATTGATAGAGTCTAGTGTTAATGTTTGTTCTTCGGAATCTAAAACTTTTGGCTTTGGACACGATCTGCGTGGGTCGATAAAATTTGATATTCTTCGAGCAAAGATCTCTTCAGGTCTTTAGTTTACATTGAAAACCCTCTTTGATACATATCTAAGTGCGTACAGAAGATGTGAATCTTATGGTATATTACCATTTTCACGCCTACCAAATGCTCTAATGCCCAACCGCTGGTTGAATATGAAAAAAGCAACTGCCTAGTTAGTTAGAGGATATAATCAAGGAATGTCATGCAATACCCTATGGATTCCTGCGTTTGTGGTACATGTATAAATGCGAGGTCAGAAAGTTCTCTCGTTTCGTCAGATATACTAATCGTGTAATAAAAGTGAACTTGGTTCCGTCAGGAACGAGTACATATGTCATAATGAAGAATACTTCCTGAGGTTTCTGAGATCGTATTTATACCACAAACGTGGGAATCAATAGGATATTACCATAGGATAGTGCTGATTCTCTTCCTAGGGCAATGTTTTTTAATATTTAATCATGGTTGAGCACCAGAGCGTTTGGCGGGCGTGACTTCCATGTGTCGCATCAGTAGCACGTGAATTGCTTCTTTAATACAGGTACATGGATTTGTGCTGGTTGAAACATGACTGTTACATTTGTAAAAGCCTGCGGTTTTGCAATAGTGTGACTTAATCACTACCACGGGATAGCGAATTAATGTTAATTAGAAAGTGATAAACACGCTAACAGTTTGACCCGTCATTGAGGCCTGTCCTTCACTTTAAAACGTGGGCCACATATCGCTCAACAATTGCGATATATTTGCAATACACTGCAATTTTGAATATAGCCTACTCGCTGGTATCTGTTTTACGGTAGGCGTACCCTTATATGGGCGGATCCAGAGGGGGGAATGGCGTCCGGACCTCCACCTTGAAAAAGCATAAGGTTATAGGTTTCCTTAGAAATACTAGTACATGTGCGGTCCCCACTCGAGAAGCAATTGGACCCCATGGGTCCAATTGCTTCTCGAGAGCGGTTCGGACGGCCCTCTGTGAAAGAATGTTCTGATTTCTCCTATGCCTTCTATTTAAATGTAGAAATAAATGTACAGATGAACTTTACCGATTTACTGATGCCTTCAATAATGAGCTGACTACATGTTTAAAACAAGAATCTTAAAATGATCATCCTATATTGCTGTTAAGCTCGAGCGAAATGTACATGTAAAATATGAAACCTGCGCAGCACACCATTAGCAGTTTCACCATACCATCAGGAAAACGATCCACCATGCGTATATTGCTGGCTATGCGTGTCTCGTTATAAAACATTTAACCCCACAATGTCGATATGAACTTGACATTCTTATCGTTGCATGTATGTATGAACAATGGTTTGCTATTTCGGTTGCTAAATAAATTTCTGTGATAGCAAAAACTGCAAACGCTGATGAACATCTGGGTCTACACTGCTCGCCAAGGTTCACGTCCCATAAATTGGAACACTAGCCGTTATAAAAAGGGTAAATTGTGCAAAAACTGTTGATAGCTACATTTACAGGAGGGGAGGGCGCGATACAAGTCTAGGGTCAGGTGTCAGCATTTTGCATACTTTGGGTACATGGACCGTTTAAGAAGTCCCTACTATACGCCACATAGAAAATAATGCAGACAACACTTTCAAAGTGTGTCCGATAGTCCAACGGTTAAACTCAGTTTTTGACACCCGAAAGTTTACTTTCGCTCAGCAAGCAATGTGTCCCAGGATTTTCCCCTTTGGTTTTACATGTTATTGATCTAAACAAGTAAGTTCATTGAAACGCTTTTTCATTTTATAAAATATACTGTCATGCTCGGGTCAAGATGAGGGGGGGGGGTGGGCTAGAGGTCCGGACCCTCCTCCATGAAGAATCACAAGTGGATGAAGGTTCCCTTAGAAATACTTGTACCACCAGCTTTCCCCCTCCCCCCCCCCCCACAGACACACTTCTCGAGGGAGGTTCGTATGAACCTCTGTGAAATAAGTTGATGACTAAGCAAATACATGTAACAGAATTTTCTGGGTACGCACATGGTGTCGCGAATGACAAAAGTTCAAGTGTTAGTTCATTATGCAATGGACAGAGTGGGTCGTGCACATAGGCGTTAGTTGATTTTCATACAAGTGTATCATAATGTGCCATGTTATTTTCCTGTGATACAATTCGTGTTTCTGCGTGTTGGAGCAATTACATTTCCACCCACACCACCCGCTCATTAAACTACAAGATCGCTCGGCCATTAATCATTAAACCTGTTACATCTCGCTACCAGAAACAATTAGTTAGCATTACCATTACGATAGCCTATTTATGCCGTTACTTGTTATAGTGCTGGGTGTTTGGAACGACATCCTCAGAAAAACAAATGTCAGTGGTGTTGAGCAGTGCACGGGACTACAATTGATCATGTTGGCAAATGACCTTAAACAGAATCTAGGGCGAAAATTTTTTGACATGTCAAATATATAAGCCACGCTATGGCTTCGGTTCGTTCTAAGCGGTTAATATGTTGATGCTTATTCATTATTTCTTGTAAAGTGTGGGGTTTATGTTTAGTTCTTGTGATACTATGTAGTATAAACTTAGTGGCCCTTTAAGTTTTGCAATCGACTTGTTGGGCTGCGTTTCTTAAACTGTGTTATTGCTGTTGAGTGGCTTCTGTCTTTTATGCCTCATACTCGTAGTTCCATTGGTTGGTCTACGGTCTGTGATTGTGGCATTTCCTGGTCATGCTTAGTTGATATTAGTTGACACATACACTGACAACTTGGATCCATATCTAAATGTACTAATCAGGTAACTGGTTCTTTTAAGCATAAATAGAAAATGTGGTGAGCTGCTGGCGTATAGCCTCTCGGAGCCTAAATTTGATTATGTTTTAAACATAGAGCATCTAGTATCAGTGTTCATTTTATTGTAGGTTATTATTATAGATAGAATATGCGTCTGTACGGAAGAAAATCCACGAGCTTTAACTTATAAGCTCGTGGATTATCTTACTGTACAGACGCACAAACCAACACCATACATTAGCTTTCTTATTGCACCAACATGCATTTGCATTTTGCGCATTATGAGGTATTCGATGTAGAACATTGGCATATGAATTAAAGGTGCAATACTTGAATTTATAAAACGAGTTAGAACACAATGCTAAGGTGTGAAGCTTTGCTGAGCATCTTATCTTTCGAGGACAACAAAACAGCTTGTGAACGACGTGGTTCATCTTGGGCTGACTTGATTTAGCTGTTCTCTTTACTCCTTTTGCTCCGAACAGGCAGAACAGATCAAGTGCACTGGCAAATTTATCCTGTACTACTCCGGCGTACTCCGTCTTCCGAGGTGGTGTGGAATGAACAGTCATGTGACTGTTCCGAAACAAGATGGTGGAGCACTGCCTGAATCATTCTCAGTAACACACCAGGTGTGGCCCATTCCGTACCCACTGCATTCATTACATGTGCCTGCGTGGTAAAATTCTGTTTTCAAATTTTGTGAGAAGATGTCCAAACGGCAGCAGCTTGGTACGACCTCGGTAATGGTGATTTAATGTTCTATGGCTTTATTGCAAAAGATATGCTACAACCATTATACAAACAGTTTATGACAGTGACGTAATTATATCCCGATATCGATACAGTCAGCATTCAGTGTCTGGCCACCATCTGGCGGGCCGATGAATTTCTCAAAAATTCTAAGATCTAATAATTTATTAAATTTGACGTCCAAGTCGGAATCTCCTTGTAATATGGTAGTCGCTTTTTCTTCTTTTTGGCCCTCTTTTTGCGTGATATTTTCATAGTGTAAACACCAAACACTTGATTTACACTGGAGAAGACGGGAGTACTACTTACTAAGTAAGCGCACATTTTACTTGATTTAGGCGGCTGTTCTGGTGTACTCCGAGTACATCAGATCCTCCCCCGGTGAGGAGATGGGAGTTTCCTTTTCTACCTGACTGTTTATTCTGAGCGCGGTTTTCGAGTGGCGAGGAGTAATTATACTTTATTGTGACAAATAAATAATGACATGATCTTATCCTTGCCAAGTTTTTCTAAATTGGGAAAATATTTTATTTTCGTATGCTGTAAATTTAATTTTCACCGACATTATTTTATAGGAATTTAATTATTTTCGCCTGTTGTCACGATAGAGGCTGTGTTACATGTATACGATTAATCCCGTGCAACAATATAAGAAACTATTGCAACTTTGAGTAATATTTCAATGTTTTACATTAAATAATTCACAATGTACAAAGTGCACATGCATGCTGATGCATCAAGAACGTTATTGTATGATTGTGCCTGTGTACGGGAAATAATCCACCGTTTAAGCTCGTGTATTATCTTCCCGTACATACGCACAAACCATACAATAACTTAAACACAGCCATCAGATGAGATCCACTCGTCGGACCATTGGTAAATTAATTTACATAATCATGTTAGATGAGAATGTATCATTCAGCAAAATTGCCAAACGTCCACTAAGATTTGATTGAACAGTTATTATATTTACAAAATAGGCACACATGTCGTTTACCTTAGTCAGTAAAAAAAAAACGTTGACAAAAATCCAAATAATAAAGCAGGATTCGTCGTTATAGGTTGGTCCCCCCATTTGTAATGTCACAAAATGCAGTATTTGTCACAATTTGTGAGACTTGACTTTCTGAAGTTCCCATTTTTCTCTGCAAAACTTTTTCATTTCTAGAGCCAAACACTTATTGAACACTTACATTTTTGTAAATACAAAGAAACACTCCTCTCACATGACAATCGGCGATTTTCGTTGAAGCGTTAAAATCTACCCCAGCACCAAATGCAATTTCTTGTATTTTTTCTAAAAATGTATATGTATACGTCAAATTCCGGCTCGGATGCAATTGTCTTCTTATGCTTCACTGTTTTTTCTGTTTGTTTTTTAGTAAAGTTTGCTGCATGAGATATTGGCCTTTTAGAGGATACAGGTGGACTTTTAGAATGCTATATGGCTCTTCAAAAATGAATAAAAAATATGAGTGGGCTGTGGGCATTTTGTTAAGTGTATTATGTCTTTAATAACTAAACAAATGTGAAACATTGCTGATGGAGAATTCAGTATGAAAAATGCAGAGGGTGTACATTAATGTTATCGTCTTTCACATAATTGGAGTAAAAAACACCGGCTAAACCCCGGTGGGCTCGGCCCCAAGCACAACATCAGACCCAAAAGATATCTATAAAAGCAACAATAATACTAGCCTGCTTATCATCAGAAAGAGCCGTCAAAAAGTTCCTCTCATAACAAAACAAGAATAAATTCGCAACCAGGGTAGCACAGTTTGTGTCCATTGGAATCGCAACTTGTCTAGTACCTGTTACTATATCGTTAATAAAAAGCAGAAACAGAAGTTGTCCTAGCATAGGCCCTTGTGGAACACTAGCCCGTATGAAGTTGCTTGTTGATTGCACACCAGGAAGAACAGCTCTTGGTCTCCTATAAGATAAACCAAGTAAGAAGATATCCAGATATACCTGAAGCCACAATATTTTATGAGATTCTCATACCAAACAGGGTCAACAGCTTTACTTATGTCACAGAAGAATATCCTTAGCTCTTTTTCGAAATCAAGAGCCTGAGAAAAGGCATTGTTACTGTATAGGTTGGCTTATTGACAGTTGAGTCTTCTGGAATGAATCCAGACTACATAGAATTATGATGAATTTCAATCAATGATGGTTGTTTTACCTTAACAAACAGTGTAGAGGCATAATGAGGCATAATCATCCTGGTCTTCACTGTTTGTCACAGTATCCGTTTAGGGGTTTCCAATATACAAAGGGTTAATCTTGAGCTGTAGAAACAATGTTAATTGCATGCCACAGGATACACACAAGAGTGTATAAAATCTGCCAATAACTAGGGTAAAGTCGGGTATTTTCGTACAGATAGCTTAATTCGGACAGCCACCTAGTTTGTATCATAGTTCAATCATTGAAATACAAAAAGTAACTAAGCAGAGAGTGAAAATGCTGACGAGATGGTTCATAAGGAGCCGTCTCATCTGGATTCCAACTGTTTGCAAATATGTATCCGAATTTACCTGATGTCCGAATTTACCCGACTTTATCTGTGTTACTTGATTGTATCGATTCCTGATCTTTGCACCCTTACTTACTTAACCCTACTTAGTACTTAACAAGAAGTACTGTGTCAAAATGTTCGCTGCATAGAGGCTGTTAAAATGATAGAGCTATCTATGTTTTAAGGCACCCTCTAACAGCAAATATTAAATTGGAGTTGGGCGAATTCAATCAGTGGATAAGATTGATGAAACCAATCGATTCAACACGCCGAAATATAAGTCTCTCTCTCTCTCTCTCTCTCTCTCTCTCTCTCTCTCTCTCTCTCTCTCTCTCTCTCTCTCTCTCTTATGCTATTTTTCTGTAAAGTCCCAAGCATAACAAAGTTTATGAATGAAACCTGTAATGAATGCGAAAGTCAGCAATGAATGATGTGAACCAATTAAGGCATTGTGCAAAATTAATGCATAAATCTCATTTCCTGTCCTATATACATATGCATTAATTTTATCACTTCCGCATGTAGACATCATGGATTTAGAATAAATGAGTAAGTCAATGTTTGGTTCATTTAGTTGAGTGATGTTATAATTAAATAACAAAGTATGACAAGTACACTTGATGTACTGTATGCGTAACAAGCACAATCAAGAAAATGTGTCCTTCATAAAGTTAGGACGAGCCTCTAAGTTCTCGAAAAGCAAGTTAGTATGACCTGGAAAAGCCATGAGTTCAGATCCCAGATCAACGCAAAGGTATCGTGAAGAAGAGACATAAGACATCACACACAATCAAAGACACACACACACACACACACACGCACGCACGCACGCACCCACCCACCTACACACGCATACACACACACACACATACGCTCAAAGACACACACACACACACACACACACACACACACACACACACACACACACACACACACACACACACACACACACACACACACACACACACACACACACACACACACACACACACACACACACACACACACACACACACACACGTGCAAATATTCCTCGAGTGTGTACATGCTTCTGAGACTTGATTTAATAATCAACACTGATATTCTGAAATAAAAGTGAGAAAATATTTTACCAAGTTTATGATATCAATAGCCTTGTTAAAGAAGCTTAGCAGTCATCTATTAACACGAGAACATACGATCGCTAAACGAAACCGTTGTGAAAAGTATCCACCATAAAATGAAAAGCGAAGAACAGCTCTATCCAGAGTCTAAAAATTATCTCATTTAGTAAATAGTAAAAAAAAGTGTTCAAAATATAGCCGTAAACAGTAAAATACATTTGCTTATTTTCGTTGTGAGTTACATTTGGATCGCCATAGAGAATACTATTACACAGCTGATAAACCGACCTTAACATGTTAAAGAGAACAGTAAATAAAAATGAGCGCGGATCTGAGAAAATGGTCATTAAGGCATTACAGCAATTATTACATAATAGACATTTGAAAACGCCTAAAATGACAAAATTTCACATGCTTTTATATTGCCACGGAAATGTTACTATCGCTTGAAGTCATCAAAGGAACAAATGTTTCTGATCATATTCAAAGTTTTGCATGCTGACTGTTGCCATGGCAACAATAAGGCCATAACACCTACAGGGGCTCATTATGAAGAGTGGGTCACTTTATTTGCCTATCAAACAACTGAGAAAGTTTACATTCATACCTTTTCATTTGCAATTGTTTTATAACATAGATAACACTTGTGAATACACGATATTTGTTAGATATTTAACCTAAGTCAAAAAACCAACAAGCAACTGGAGACCAGCACTCTGGCGTAATATTAGGTCTAACTTTCTTCTAAACATCACGTTCCAAATCGGATTACATATGTTGCTTCAAACCTCCATATATTCGTCAATATTAAAGATAATTGCTTTATTCACCGGCGTCACTTCGTTGTGGTCCTTGAGCAAGACACATTTATCCTAGCTTAGTACTGGTTCAACCCAGGAAGACCCGTCCCTGTTTTAACTGAAAAATTGTTGATGGGACGTAAAGAATCGAATCAAACAAACAAACAAACAAACAAATGAACAACAAAAAAATAGAGATAACTGCTTCAAATTTTCAGGAAATCCTCTTAAGAGATAGTATGTTGCATGAACGCAATCACACGGTACCTTTTGTCATATCTTGGCCCAAATCTATATATTATATGAATATATTTTGGAAATGTTGTTGGATTTGAGAGCTACAGCTGGTCATAAGTCGGCTATGAAGAATTTGTCTGAGATGTTTCTCTTCACTGAAGTATCGAGGTGGTTGATTAACAACAGTTACTGGTTACTGTTCATGGGGTCTTATAGAAAATAGAGCATGAATAGGTAACCGATTGAAGTGCCATTATGATTAATCTTTATTTAATGATGCGCTGGGGTATACCAGGATTAATATCTTTAAAAAATCAACAGAATTACAAATTGTACTGAAAAGGTGACCTTCACAGACTTCAGAAATATTTGGTACAATGTAGATATCATCAACCGATACGCTATTTCAAAAGAAACAGTTTGATCAACGGATTATTGCGGTTGATAATTTAAGTGAAGAATCGTTAGTGTATGAAACAATGGATCCTATCGCTAAACTTGTATTTTTTGAGATGATGTTTTCAGTTTTAGAGGTCAAGAGCTGATGTTACGATATTATTGTACTAGTTTATGATATTTTGCGGTTTATCCAATAGGCGACCAGCGAAGGTCAAGATCAGCCTGTGCGAACGTCTTTCTTACCCATGCAATCCATAATCGTACAGTCACACAAAGTATGGTAGTGGATACAGGTTTCTTGCACACCGGATAAGGATATCTAAGGTTTTACCCTGGGATAGAAAATTTCATCTTTGCCATGCTATCACGTGAGGGCAACACACATTTGTTGAAATTGGAACTCACGCACATGGTCGTCAAGTGACGGCATTGTTATGTTAAAGTGACGTCATCATGTGAAATTGCATCTTGGCGTATTCAGGGAATTCTGTAAGCTTATTTTAAAATATTAAACAAAGGTGAGCAAGTAAAAGAATCTATTATTCGTGTGAGGGTAGGATAGAAAAATCTGTCCCTCTGGATCACCGTTTGTCATCACTCGGCAAGCCTCAGTAGAAAGCTAACTTCCTGCGACTCCCCGAATATGAAATCTAGTACTAGGTTGCATTGGCTGACTCTGAATGCTGGAAAACGTACAGGTGTGTGTGTGTGTGTGTGTGTGTGCGTGCGTGCGTGCGTGCGTGCGTGCGTGTGTGTGTGGCTACTGTCCAGATGTTTCAATATTTGTTCAGTATATTTTGATAGATGAGTTTAAACAGCTTATCATATTAGTTAGAATGTCATTAGTGTAAGGATGTACTTGTATATAGTTTTGATATGTTCATTAGCCTAGTTGATTTTCTGATTCTAAATACATTGAGTTTTCGCTATCTGGGTTTAGAGCACTTCAGTATGTTATCTAATGATCTGGTATTTTCCTGCGTGTCTGACATTATTGTTCTATTCTACTTAAATCTGCAGCTATTAACCCATTTAACCTTTAAGAAATGTCCAAATCTTTAAAATAAGACGAGTTCAAGTTTAATTTTAGGGCTGTCTGTGGTATTTTTTATGTTTTTATATTTTTATTCAAATGTTAATAGAAAGATGTTTGCAAACTGTGATGAAACTACCCAGATGCTGATCTTGATCTGCTCTGTTTGCCTCTGTCCCTAAAAATACATTCCTTTTAATTTGGTTGTTGATCATGTTATGTGTGCCAAGCTTGTTTTTTTCATCGTTGATTGTTGTTCCTGTTCAATGTAGGGATTTTGTGTTCCATCTTTGTTTTGTGATGACGTGTGTTGTGTCCTTTCAATTTTCATAATCAATCATCTTGCTGAGAGAGAGAGAGAGAGAGAGAGAGAGAGAGAGAGAGCTAATTGCTCACCTCAATAGTGTTCTTGTTAATGATTGGTTGTTAGTATATTGTGTAACTTCCTTACGGTGACTGTCTGTGGTATGTGATGGTAGCATTGTCTGGTCATACTCGCTTACGTTTTTAATGTAAGTTAGAAGTCGTATTGTCGAGGAATAAAGAATGCTGGTTGCTTACTAGCTTTCGTATTTGCATGTACATGTGTACCTTAGTTAGACTGTGTTCCAGTGTCTCGTCCTCTTTTGAGACATGACCCTATGGAATTTCTTCACAATCTAGGACTTAGACGTAGAATACCAACATATATTGAAAACCTTCATGCTAACAAGGTGATGCTGCATAAACAATTGCTTCACAGTGTACTTATTGACAGCTTATGTTTGTATTCTAAAAGAGGTAAATCTACAACCTATATGAATAGTCGATTTTTCTACATTTATTTACAATTCTTTACCTCACTTCAGGTAAAGAGCATGAATGTAGAGTTTTCTAATAAGCCGTTTGCAGTCTAGTTGGCACATATTGTATCATGTATACCTTATGTATTAACTATGCATATTTAGCCAAATGGTTGCATTTTATCTGTAATACAATATACCATTATAATGTTATAACTAACATTCTAACACATCTCGTCTACAGAGTCAATGCTAAAATAGTGTGATTATTCGCAGTTTTTGATAGCGCAAGGAAAATGCGTGCTAGATGATTCATTTGTAACTGGAAAATGACGTCATTCACGGCGTTAGACGGTGTAACGTCGTTTTTACGCTTGAAAGACGTTGCAAATACACGTAAACGAATTAGACGTAGTCTAAGTATTGGCGGGAGTTCTTCAGTGCAATGGCGGAGAGTTGGAAGAAGCTGTAGACTTCAAGTGTGTTTTCGTCGTTTATTGTGTGTTAGAATCGAAATAGATCAGCTCCAGTGCGTGAATTGTTGAGTAATAATTCACTGTTTGTCGGTCAGTTGTACGAATATATATCACTCGCGCTACGCGCTCGTGATTTGATCTTCTTAACAACTGACCTTCAAACAGTGAATTATTACTCTACAATTCACTGCAAGAGCTGATCCATTTTTAAGTGTATATGTATGGGAAGCAAATTAACAACTTGGTGCCAATAAATTCACTCCACCTCTAAACTAGAACACATTTGCTCCCAATGCCATTTTGCGCCCGGATGTTTGTTCCGGAATATTAGGTAATGAAGAAAATGGAGTATTCAAAATAATCTGGCGATACGGATCCTCCAGAAATAGAGAGAACCTACAATATACGAAAACAGCAGACTCGGTTTTACTGAGTCTGTTCATAAGAACTAATAGAAAATGCAACAATTTCCACGCCCCTAGAACCGGCTTAAGCGGTTTTATGCTAATCGTCAGAAACCAATATACTCTCGGAAGACAAGAATATGAAAATTTACCAACACTATATCGATGCACGGGGAGAAATTTTTCCAACTTCACACAGAAACAACGACAGCTGCTGCGACCTCTAAATAATCTGGAAAAACGGAACCTTCAGAAATAGAGAGAGCCTACAATATAAGAAAACAACAGACTCGGTTTTATCGAGTCTGTCTATGAGAACTAATGGAAAGTGAAACAATTCTCACGCCCCAAAACTGGTGTTGGGTTGGGGCGTGGGAGTTGTTATTTTTCCTTTGTCAAGCCTGTAGTCCTCATATATTTTTTATTCCATCAACTCTCATGAATCGACTCTTTTAAACTGAGCTCGTTGTTTTAGTTTTTGCATGTGCTCTTTATTTCTGAAGGATCAGAATTTCCGGTTTATCTGGGGTTAGCTTCATCCCCAGTGTGAATTCTGCATTCAACAAACTATGAGAGCAACCAAAACATAGCCTATCGGGCTGCCTCATGTGCCCAAATGTTTGCTGATAATGCTACATGTACACTGTAAAACAGAAGTGTGTAAGAAGTGTAATATTACACCAATTTTGGTGGCAGCCATTGGTTTTGATGTAACTTTAAACAACGTTTGCATTTACTGTCCTGTCAGCCAAGAGTGCCAGTGACGCCATGTTTTGTAAACAAACTTATCAGGGGCTGAAGTTCGATAGACCACTTGTGTATTAATCCTATCCTGCGGATTGGATTAATACACAAGTGATCTATCGATTTAATGTGGTGTACAAGTTAAATGAGGTGTATAAGTCAGTGTTTTATTTCATAATTGTAAAGAAAAAGATTACGTCACGGTCACTCTTGGTTGGCAGGACAGTATCCATTGTTCTATTGTGTTGGTCATGAGAATAGCTACAACAATAGCATGTAGAGTGTTTTAAATTAATTGCTAGAAAAATGTTCGAGTCAAGTCGTTGTTGTAGGAGAATAGGTGTAAGTTTACACTTAATTGGCTGGCAGCCCAGCTACCACCTCTTTTGTCATTTATTTTTACAGTGTCGGATTAAATGGGTCAAGGGAGGTTGAAATTTTACTTTTGCAAGATATCTTTTGAAAATCTGCACTCGGCCATATTATCTGGAACTTCGATCAACTCATATTCCCAGGTCCTTCACAAAATATTATACCGTTTGGAATAATAAGATCATGCGATGACATGAACCTTAAAATAAACCTCACAGCCGTACCACACTAAATCAACATATACTCTTGTGCCGCGATCAGACCAAATGACCAGCCTTCTCATAAGATTCATTCTCAAGACATGTTCGATCCTCGTTTTGTGTCACCTTTTATTGTCAGTTTATTATGATTGTGATTGTGATGATGATTGTGTTTTGGTCGTTTGCAGAGTTGCTTTAGTTATGCATATGGTTAAGTGATGAAGGTATCAAGGATTGAAATGCATATCTGTATGTTGACATAGCTGGAGCGAGAACTGAGTCTGTTAAAAGATAAAATAAATTGGTACACCTTAACTATTATAGAAACAAACTTGTAACTTAAGAAAGCTTAACCAATGTTTTGATGGTTATACGTGAAGAACGTAGCCTTTAAAGTTAACCCATATAAAGAGGGTCTGGTTAGAGAATAATGGCCTTATTTGATACTGATTAGAAAATAAAGAGCAAATACATCAACGATTAGAGAATAATGGGGGCCCAAAATAGAGAATACAGATTTGTCTTTTTTTAAAAAAAAACAATAGGGGCGCGTAGAAGAAAAATATAAAGAATACTGAATAATACGTTTTAAAAGAATACAGAATAAACGAAATATGCCTCAAACATGGACAGTTAAAGAACCAAACCTGGAGGAGAACACACAAAACCCATTTAAAGTATAAGACGCAGGTATATACATGTAAGAGATCAAAATTATTAAAGAAAACCCTGAAAGACTAATGGATTTTTTTAAACGGAAAAGCGAACACAGTACTACCAGGGTCATAGTGAATAACTGGCTAAGTATTAATAAAAAGAGAATACCCACACCCCAACCCTCCACATTGGCATATAAAACTAGCGTTCTTTTTATGGGACATGGGCATACGGTGCAAAACCAGACTCTGGGCCAGACGCCACATGGTACTGCATCTGATCAAGATCTTCACTGTTTGCTGACATAGTGTTATATAGAAATTTTATCAAAAATGAAAAATACCACGCAACAACCTTTGAATTCGATTGGACTCGTCTGATTGATAAGGATAGGAAATCTACTTGACATAAAATGCACTTTATCCTTGACAGATATACAACGGGAATATAGCGAGCAGTCTCACAGGATAGCCACTATATTTGTAGAATGGAGTAAAGAAATTAAAAGTTAGTGACAATATGGAGACCTGTCCTTCTTGGTAGAGCTGAAGTGATGCAAAATAAGCCACTGACCCACCTATCTTCTACAATAAAAACACACAAATATTTAGCCCTGCCGAAAACGTCAGCGTGAGCTTTTAAGATAGACTGCGAATATGCGATTAGTACAGAAATCCCGTGTGCTGGCCAAATTTTCAGTTGTTAGTACCTTCTAGAGAGCCCGTTCACTGATACCATCAACGGCTATAGTTACAACATGATGGATGGTGTGTACTGCGAGGCACTAAACTCAAGAAAAATATGTATTTCATAGGCCCTGATAAACACATATTATGAGCGTAAAAATGCGAATACTTTCTTATCAATCAGTTCTAACATTTGTTTTGAGGTTCTCGAAAGAACCGTCTCAATGAGTTCCCACAACGCATGTTTTAGTTGAGAGAAATATGCAATTTTAGACGTAACGCATTACTTATCTGAAATGCCTGCCAAGAGTGTCTTGTTACTTTATAAAGAAGATGAACCTACAGAGACCGTAGCACAATAAGTACAGCAGGACCAGACAGTCTTCAGCTGGTAGTGTCTGTCTAGAAGTATAGCTACTGTCGGCGACATAATAATAGAGCAAGCATACGAGAGCTTTGATACTGATAGCATTATGCGCAGATGTCTCTAATAAACGCCAATGTTGATGTCTGGCCTCGAGGTTACAAACTCAAAATAAAGCGCAATGATTGGCTGCTTGCTGACACGTGTCCGCAAGCAGCCAATCATTGCGCTTTATTTTGAGTTTGAGAATTAATTCAAGTTTTATAACCTCGAGGCCTGGTCTGAGCACACACTTTGTGTATTTGACCAGCGATGGTTCTGGCACCAATATCATCGATGTTCGCCGATGCGATGGGTACAAAAAATCTCAGATGCTAAGTAGCTCATGTATTGTTTCCTTGTGCTAAGCAGAACCACCTATGGAGACAGAAGCACAATAGGTGCAATAGGATCAGACAGTCTTCAGCTGGTACATGTTGTGTTTGTCGAAAAGTTGTAGTTCATGATAATAATATAATGTATAAGACAGGGGGCGTCCTATCTCATAAAGACTACATACACGAAAGAGGCTATGTAAACGTGCATTTTGCATTTAAGCTACATTATGAGCTTTCCTGATTTCAAATATATGATTTAGCACATGCGATATGATTATTTTTCTAAAGACGAGCAGCAAAGACTCAATGGCTACTCTGCTTGTGTGCAGTAGCAACGGGGCATCCCCTGCTCGCCACACGATGCATGATATGGGTGTAATATCAAACAAAATAAACTCGAACTGCATATATGCGCATATGCAACTAGTGTCATCATATCATGGGGCTGGCAGGATCCGTCTGAAGTATTTACATATATCACAAGGATATGCTCTTCCGGTAAGCTGTTTTACTTGCATTTGAAATGGAATAGTGATGCCCTCCAGCTGGTTTTGATCTTCATCCACGGTTAATGTTACGAGGGTCATCCAAAATGTTCTGACAATGACCCCATAAAACAAAACCTTTTTCTCTTGGGTGTGTTTCATTAATCTTCACATATTATTTAGAATATAGGGAATTGAATCACAAGTTCAAATATTTTCCAAGTTGCAATCGCAACGGTTGCTAGGCAACTAAAGAACACAAGGTAAAGGGTTTATATTTTTCCGGAAAACCTGGAAAAATAATAGGTTTCACAAGTAAATTTAGGTAAGGTCGGGATACATGTACCCTAAGCAGAGGATTTTTTTATTTGGCCTCAGAAGAGGACGGGTCACTATATGCGGTACACATGCCCAAATTTCTAAGAAATTACAGACTCCTTTTTTTAAACTTTTTATATAGGTAAATAAAGACATTATTTTTGCTGATTTTGAACGTCATAGATAATGATTTAGGTTGCAACTGTTGTGTCAGCAGGGTTTTTTTATTATGATAGATCACCGATTTTCCAAGAAAAAATTTCCTTGAAAATGGGTTGTACTAATAGTGTATTATATTTGGTATAAACCATTAATTGAAAGTTATTATTTTCTATGCGTTTTAAGAAGACTATAGAGCTTAATCGAAACATGTGTCTATTAATATGCAAATTTGTCGTAATTGCTTATATAAGTGTTCAAAATATACTATTTTATAATGAGCGCTCAAAGTAAGGCATAAATCTAATTTTCTGTTGTTGCCTAGCAACCAAGAACGTTCAGAGCAACTAGGTTACTGTCATTGTGGTATTTGTATTAATGGGTCAATTGTGTATCCATACAACATCACCAACCACTAATATTACTTTAAAGATGCATACTGCACCTTTAACTAACTCTACCCCCAGCAAAAATAAGTTAAAAACGTGAATTTTCGGGGCCATGGGCTCTCACAGTGTTGTTTACAAATTCGTATAGCATGGGATGAGGATATGATAAAAACTCCATATTTCAAACATGAGTAGGCAACACCCATGGCTACGTGCAATAGGTAATATAATTTTGATATCAATAACAGTTTCTGAGATATGAGGTCATTGTCAGAACTTATTGGATGACCCACGTATAATCAAAGACTTTTCATACATGGAAACGGGAACCAAACTTAAAGGAAGTCAGCCATGCATGTATATTAAGATAAACGAAGGAGGGACTTGTGTGTGTGTGTGGGGGGGGGGGGGGGGGTCGTAGCACGCGTTACATCCCTTGATATAGAATACACAACTGTACAACGACCGTCAGAAACCAGTTTTTGATGAAGGTCACATAAGCGTCCCTTTGCTATTTGGATTATTTTACAACACATTCCTTTGTTTTGAATATCAACTGACTACAGTAGTGTAGATCCATGACTCTTCCAAAAGACTCGTCAAAAATAGATCAAACAGCAAAAGGCTACACAAAAAATGGTTTCTGTTACAGTAAAATGTATCCAAGTCAAAACGCCCTTAATTGACAAAACATACAAAACACGCCTCGTCCTTATGTGATTTTTATTTACATTATAATGAATTAACATGACTTGAGGCACTGCCTTATGATGGCTATGGAAACAGTTTTTATGCACACAAAAGGAGGCATTTAGTAATCACACTGTTCGCCCTAGGTGTCCTAAGGGTTTGAGTTTTTCAAGGAAATCTCAAATGCAGCAATTTGGTTTAATTTGATATACAATATGACCATGTTCTGGAAAAATTGAATTTTGACCTATTGACCCCATCCCCAGTTTGCGTTAGAAGTGTGGTTCAGTGAGTGAGTGTGTGCGGTTGATTGGTATTTATTAATGACTGTGTTCTTGCGTCTCTGGTTTTGGTTCAGAGCTTGTCTCGGGTCTTTCATCGTGGCATTTCCATGTTATATTTACTTGTATATTGTACGTGGATAAAAAGCAAAATAATTTGTCCATGACGTGTCAACATCACAGATCACCAAACAACCAATGACACCAAGAGGAAGAGTCACGTGAACACAGATAAACTAACAAGACGCACATGCGCCTCGACGCGACAAAACCTGTCTCCCGACAAAGCCAGACACAAAACAAGTCTCCTCAGCTACATAGACTAGCTCAAAAAATAAAATTGTTTAGATATAATAATTTCCAAATACCGAATAAAAAGGCGCTGATCAGTCTGCGCGGATGCATAGGCTGGTCTCCGCATTTATTGTTTGCACACCTCGAAGACTGTTTTTCTCGCGTCGAGACCCATATATTAAGCAAGAGATACACATCCGCATGGTTTCATGCATGTATCTTGGTAGGAAGCTAAAGGTGTTATATATTCGTTTTAATGATAGTGGTAGTATATTTCTAGTGACCGGGTCGTATAATCGCCGAGATAAGATCTTTAATCTGGGCGGAGATTAACCAGCCTGTTAAACACCCTCTAACCACAGGATGAGTTTGCAATAAAAAGTAACATCTCAAGTAAGAAAGAGCCAGTCATTATCCCTATTCAAGGTTACATGTACTATCGATGTCTTACTGACCTGACGGTCATAGGGATGAACACATTTTGGAATGCAAGCGCAATAAAAATCATCGCGCGAGTCTGTAACAAGAAAAAAACAGCAACAAGGAACCATTTTACATGTAGATATCGCTATTAAAAGCGCGTTTCATATAAAACGCGAATTATTATCTCCTTATAATTAAATATACATGAAAACGTAACGTGTTTTACCTTTTTTTATTTTCTGATTGTTTTTGCTGCACATTGTACACATAGTTATTGCGTATTATCCTTAGTAACGTTACATCTAGTTGCACGGTGCAGTACAGTCATCACAGTGTACATCCGATATTGATAATTCGGTAGCAAAACGGTCGGATACGGGGAAAACAGTTGTTTACTGCCGCACGCGACATTTGGCGGGTAAGTTGTTTCTGTATTTTATTCATTGAATACCTTGAATTTGAATGCCAGGTTTTAACAGTGAGTTATACTTTGATCGTCGCCTTCCAGTTACCCACCTACCAACAGTTTTTTGTACTGTATTTATCATTTTATTTGGTTGCTTGGTGGCACGTGGCATACGGGAGATTTCAGTCGGTGTATTTCAGTTTGATATGGGCAAAATCGGACGGTAGATATGGAGAAATCAGTCGTTTTGGCACACTTTTATGAAACGGGTCTGAGGCAGACGTTGCATCTGTAAATTCATAGTCTTGATAGAGAATTGATCAATCTTAGTGCTCGTACATGTACATCCCAGGAAACTGGTGCTGTATATCCCGGGAACATGGCTACTTAGTACTGCTTCAACCCAGGATCAGGCTAATTAATTAGTACTGGTACAGACGCTATGAACTTGCTCTGACCAGACTGATCTGAAGTCCATATTGTTCGCCATATCAACTATGTAAAAAATAAGCAGATGTTTTAGTCATATCAAGACGGTTCTTCCTTGGTTAAACCAGTACTACTAAGCAGAATTTAAAGTGTCTTACTCAAGGATACAAGGCAGTGTCTCCCCACAACTTCTTAATCTCGAGTCAAGCTCTCTATTACTGCTGCTGCTGCTGCTGCTGCTGATGATGATGTTGTTGTTGTTGATGATGATGATGATGATGATGATGATGATGATGATGATGATGATGATGATGATGATGAAGATGATGATGATGATGATGATGATGATGATGATGATGATGATGATGATGATGATGATGATGATGATGATGTTGAGAGGGAGGAGGAGGAGGATAATTTAAAAAAATAATTCGTAACATCTAGGACACTAGCTATGTTAAAGATTGTCTACACGCATATAAAGCCCTTGGTCATTTAAAATTAAACAATTTGAATAGGCCAACATCCTGGACAGTGTCAGTCAGACAATATAGACCTTGAGCTGCTTATATACCCCCTCACCCTGGGGGATTTGTGTACACTATGATGCAAAGTGACACATGTAAGCCCTCGGGCAGTTGGGGCGTTACTCTGTTACAGCCTTGTTAACTACGTTACCTTATAACAGCTTCCATTCCTCTTGTGCATATACAAACCTATACCTAAATCTTATTTATCGACATACTGATGGACTTAAAATCACTTACTTAAACGCAGCAAACAGATAGCATGCATCAAAATAACATCATTTTATTATATTGGAGTTATATACGTTACTTACTTTCAAATATACTAATATTTACTTTTGTACCATCACTAAACCATGAAATGCCAAAATACATCTGAGGGGTAGTTTTATACACTATAGTTTTCTAAAACCACATTACATAAGCCACAAAATAATGCATATTACCTTTTAATGGGTTGAGGCGTTACCCTGCAAAAGCAGAGTTTATTATGTTACCCTAAAATAATAGGAAATTCTATAGTAAATATATATCAAACTGTTTCTTATTCGTACATATCAATATTATCTTGTATTTGAAATTAAATGACTAACACATTTAGGCACTTTTTATTACTGTTACATACGATACATTTCTTAAAATACAGTATTTAGTGCAATATTAGCATTGTATGAGATTAAATTTCTAGAGGATGTAGATAATTGCCATTTGGTGGCTCAATTAAATGAGAGAAACAATAAATTTTGCCTTTTTAACATAAAATTTAAGTGGAATTAATGTCTGACAAAAGTATGGGTGAGGAAAAAGAGGAAACTTGAACTTAAAGCACATAAAATGCCATTTCAATTAAGACTGTTTTATCGAATATATGAAAACATCACTTACAGAAAAATGCTTATTTAATGATCAAATTATGTATCTTAAATGCTTAAATAATATCACTTAACTGTCTTAAACTTAAATACATTTAATTATTTTTATACATGAAATGAGACACTGTATATGCAAGGCATTTTCCTCACAGTCTACAGTTCAATTTAGATGAAACATTATATTAAGCATGTAGTAGTTTAGTTAACTGTATTGACAATTGTTTAAGCCATCACAATACATATATAGCTTATCAGCTATTGATTACATTAACTATATTGATAACAATCAAGGAAAGCTACCTTACAATTTCTAAAATTGCAAGCCAATTTAAGCATGGTTGAAATCGAGAAATGAAGAATTAAAACAGTTTTTTTTTTTTAAAAATCATAGTGATTTCTGACCCATATATGGCACACAGCATGCTAAACCTATGGTTATATCCCCTATGGTAATGCATCCCACTATATCTATAACATGTCCAGTATACACTTTATCTTGGTAACATGCATAACACAAATATTTTGGGAGAATATAACACTTGTCATCTGTTTCATCTGGTTATACAATTTTGTGAAGTAATGAAACATGCCAGCATAAGTTGTGTTAGTAATATATCTATTATTTAAAAGGGCTTATACATAGAAAGCTCCAATGCATTGTTAGCGTTTTATTGTTGATATTACTAAATGAATGGACTTAAATAATTCATTGGTAATTTGGTTTTGGCTTATTTCTGTCAATTATGCTTAGTCTAACAGTGAAATTTCGTTTTATTTAAATTTAGCATGCCAAATGAAAATATGATCATGGTTACAAAATTACAACCTTCTAATCATTTGCATAATTCGAACCAAGCTACATAGATTATAACTAGCAACGCAAAGAATAAATCAAATGAGCCAGCACATTTGGTTTTGGTACTTATCACAGTTTCAAGAAATGAAGGCTTATGTTAGCCTGTGTAAATGTGTAGACTCACCAGAGCCTTTGCTGCCTGTATACACTAAGTATAGATGTAGACCAGAATTAAGACAGCTGGCTCCACCGCGTCAGCATGGACAACTGATGCAGTCTTTTGCCAATATGTAATAAGTACCAAAATCTCACATGCTGGTCAAATCTTCATTTGAGCACTTTATATATTACATTAAATAAGATCAGCAAATATTGTTTCCATCTAAATGGAATAGTTTTCATACTTTTACAACTGTCAGAGAACAAATCTGAGATATGGTTTCAATATTTGATATACTATATCATACACACATGTAACACATGTGACGATAAATGTACTGCAATATATCTGATATTTATTAAATCTTTTTCATTGTGAAAGAAATATGATTTCTTTTGGAGATAATTGAGGAAAAATACCCATGGAAATCTGAAATACATAGATACTTATCAACAAAATCATGTATACTTTGTTAACATTGCATGTAAGTTTATCATGGTAACAGTGTTGATAGTGACAAGGGTGGCCTCTCAATACTATTTTTGTCCGAACAGTTGATTTTTTATGTGTCCTGTTTCCAATCTCTGGTGTGTTTACAACTCATTATTTTAGTTCAATATTCCTATAAAGCTTTGTTATTGAGGATTACTGCAATAATTTGGTCATGTCACATTCTGTATAGTGGAAATTAGCATCAGCTGTTTTGACATTAATTTATAAAACCCAAGTAAGATCTCATGACAGCACTGTTTTGTATGTTTTATTTTTCCATCCCGCATGCTGAAAGATGATTGTTAAATCTATTTTACATTAGCTTGAATGTTAGCTGGCCAAATTTGGTCTGCCCTTATTCTTGCTGTTAAAGTCTTATAAATTTAAATTAGTATCGTAAGTAACAACTAGCCTGATTCTGTGGATATGATCCTATCAAATGCGATCATTGACACGTTAATTCCCATCATTAACACTTATTATTTTGCCATTTTTATGGAAGTATTTGTTCTTTGTTGTTTGTTTTTTTTTATTTGATTCTGTACGTCCCATCAACAATCTTTCAGTTAAACAGGGACAGGACTTCCTGGGTTGAACCAGTATGAAGCTAGGATAAATGTGTCTTGCTCAAGGACCACAACCCAGTGATGCATGAGGCTGGAACCCACACCCCTTGGTCTCGAGTCAAGCACTCTACCACTGAGCCACTGTGCTCCCTTTTTGTTCTTTTTAACTCATTTACTTACTTATATAAAGTTTACATTGCTTGAGCAAATGATCAGAAATACTAGGTTGATTTCATTAACAATTTTATTCATTAAACAGTGAAATATATGCTGAAGATAACAAATTCCATTTAAAAGCTAAAAATAAATAAATGTGTCACCATCTGCATATGCAAATAAGATGTCAGTATAACACTTTATCTGGAGACAAGTTCTTTAAACAGTATCTGATTACATTCACTTATAATGCACAGTATCTAATGTAACACATATCCAATTTTATTGTACCAACTTATATATGCTTGATCCTATCTGGATTGTAAGCACACACCTTTATATGTTACCACCTCCAACACAACATTTAGTTGAAAGCAGTTTTCAATACTGTAGATGAGTATACATACACATGGAATACTAACCTTTATTGTGTTACTGACTATGTTCCTATAATATATACAAAAGTTAACTAGTTGCCTAAAATTATTTGGTTGCTGTTAAATAAGCAATTGAATTAAACTTACTACCAAAAGTCTTCAGATAAGTATTATAGAATCTAAATCCACCTTATATTACCATTTTAGACTCAATTTATCTGTCTTTGACATCATTTAGGACACACATAGTAACTTATGATATTTAATTTTATCTAAAATATTTATTGAAAAAAATTATCAAATGAAACTATTTAACAAAATTTTGATTATTTTATAGGGTGTAGTTAAAAATGTAACGTAAATGACACCATAATGGGCCTGAATCACTTTGACAAAGATCAACATCTGCAGGGAATAAACTGTTCTTGTATATTACATGACTATTTAGCCAGTTTGAATTGTTCAAGTACTACCTTAACAGCCTTAATTGCATATTGTTTTTAAAAAATGAGGGGTAACGTAATTATCACGCTGTAACACCCAAACGCCACAGCAGCCAGAGGGCTAACATGTTTCAAAAAGCTCGTTAGATGATAAGCTTTATGAAAAACATAGTCTACACAATTCCTCCTGGGGGAGCTAAACACTTAGTAGCTCATAGCCTAATAATGGGTATTGTAATTTACTCAATGCTTCGCTTCTATATGCATTATAAAAGCCAATATTGCAAAGAATGCAGCCTCAGGTCAGACTGTTTATGGTCTTATCAGGTTAAATAAGGTGTGTCTGCACACACAGCACTTACTTTACACAAGGGTTATTCCCTCATCTCCCTCACTCCACAATGCATTTTTTTTAAAATAGGGGGTGGGGGTCAAGTACATAAATATTGATTGAATAATATCAATTGTCCTTCTGTATATCACATTGATTTTCAATAAGGCTGAACCAATACAGCCACTATAGCCATTGAAAGTACGCCTACCTTTGAAAGTCTACGCCCATGGGTATAGACAATAATTGAGTCAGTCTATTAATGTGGATCATTGTATGGTCCTATTCATGTTATTCTTATTTAACACATTTAACACTACTCAATTACCAGGGAAATAAACATAATCTAATACCACTTTCCAAACAAGGCCATATCCATGGGCAATAGTACCCTTGCACCGTACACTAAATGTCTGGTATCTTTTATGGTATGGTGATTGTAAACAATGGCCAGTCCATTGAACAGTGTGTACGTAAAAAATATTGGCAAGAATCATCCACAGCAAGACACTATAGAGGCCCTCTGAGAGGTTTTGGGGAACAGAGGAATAATATATACTACTAATTCACGTGAGTCAGGGTTATAGTTAAAACTAGTGCCCGATGCATCAAGGACAGCCTGCTACTATTACCCAGGTCCTAAGGTTGAGGTCAATTTAGTATCGGAAGTCATAGACTTGGAAGGCATAGCTTTGAGTATATGTCCCAAACATACATGGACAAACTGAACACAGATTTCAGAGTCACTTCTATACTTGTGGCACATATACAGACAACAAAGCAGCCCCTATACTTCTCGTACCTGCACTTTAGAATAAAAAAATGTTTAATGTGACATGGAACAACAGACGCTTACGCATGCTCTACATAACACATATTCTGCTACAATATCTTCGATTCTGCTATAGCTTTTGTGTAACTGTTCAGCCCCGTTTCATAAATATTTCGAACGTCTGTTCAACACCGTATAGGCCGACTGTCATCATAGGTATCCATGAAATATGCACGTGGTCTAAAACAATGGCAATTTTGACAATTTCAAGCTGTCGTTCAGCAACGTGTTTTTAATCGATTTTTGCACAAGAGACTGGGCAACGATCAGCCAAAAACAATCATCTGAAACGATGCTTGCTTCATCGTAAAAAGTAGTCACAAATGCAACAGATCCCCAACGAGCTTGTATTTTTAAACATTCTTATCTAGTTTTTCGCCCATCAATAAAGAAACGAAGTAAATTTTATCGGAAACCTATGCAGTTAAACGAATCAAGAAGGCCTGCTTTGTTTCCCTCACGAAAATGCTATATAAATGTGAGAAAAATAGACAAAAATACTCATCCGCCAAAAAGCACGCGCTCTGGTAAACAACTGTTTTTTCCGTATCCGTCTGTTTTCGCCGAATCGTATGTACGGTGTGGTCATGTAGATATACCTGTACCAGTACACATGTACCCGTATTAAAAAAAATAATAGACTTTTCGCTCACTGTAAAGGCGGCAACGTTAATATTCATATCTAGGCGTGGTTCGGCTATTTCATCTGCGAAGGAAGGGACATCAGGTTGTATTTATAATTTGGAGAGAGTTAATAAGCTTTTTGGGCCGCGCAAACGTGCGTGCATTTCATGAAAATCCTAACTGTATACACACTGAACTCGCATTTATTAACCCTTAAAGCGCATAATCACAAAAAGGTATGTTTCTTTTGTCGTCCACTTAAATATTTGAAGCCTCATAAAACAGTGTGGACCAGGATCAGACTGCTCCTCCTGGAGCAGTCTGATCTGGGTCCACAATGTTTGCCTTTATGCATATGTTAAATAGACATTTTCAGATGCAGTTATTTTGCTGGCGTTTTAAGGACTAAATACATGTTATGCGCTTTGCATCTATACTGAGATAATGGCGCAAGATGATACAGTTACTTTTGAATAAAACCACGCCTCATTTTCAGCTTTTACCTATGTCTAAGGTTGACCAGTCCTAATTACGCATTCATGAGGCGCCGCCTTTACAGTAAGCGAAAAGTCAAGTTACATGTAGTTTGTTTTAAGATAATGAGATTCACGTTCACTTCAATATGTAGCTAGATGCTGTTACGCCAAACCTTCCGTGGAAGTAGAGGCGAACGCAGGATAGTTTTGCTATCTTAGACAAACTTTGTATTGTTTAACCCATTTATGCCTTATGGAATTTCCCACTATTAACAATTGGAACAGTCCATTTCCGTTTTAAGGGTTGCTGGGTTGTATTTTTCATTTTACTTCCATTTTTAATAGAATGTATTCTTTGACTTTTCGCTTACTGTAAAGGCGGTGCCTCATGAATGCGTAATTAGGACTGGTCAGCCTTAGGCATAGGTAAAAGCTGAAAATGAGGCGTGGTTTTATTAAAAAAAACGTAACTGTATCTCAGTATAGACGCAAAACACATTATCTAGTCCTTAAAACGCCAGCAAAATAACTGCATCTGAAAATGTCTATTTAACATAAGCATAGAGGCAAACGAGCAGTCTGATCTGGGTCCACAGTGTTTGTCTATGAGGCTTCAAATATTTTAGTGGACGACAAAAAAACGTACATTTTGCGATTATGCGCTTTAAGGGTTAATAGATTTTCATGTTTGCGCGGCCCAAAGCTTTGCTAAATTATAAATAAAACCCGATTTCCCTTCCTTAGCAGATGAAATTGCCGAACCACGTACAGATATGAATATTAAAGTTGCCGCCTTTACAGTAAGCGAAAAGTCTTTTAATACTGTAAGCAAACAGTGGTGAACCTGATCAGATGCCGCGTTCTGCGGCGTCTGGTCTGGTTCTGCAGTGTTTGGTCGACGTCCCATAAAAAGACGCTGGACTTAAATGGGTTAATAATCGCATGCAACTTGCGTCTAAGTGTAAGTGCGTTTTACTGATATCGGTAACAGCTACATGTAATATTATTTCCATATACTTCAAACGTTACATGCATTTTCGTCAATTTAAAGGAAGGCAGTGTTTTTTACGAAAATGACCAACGTTTATTTCTTCCAAATTATCAAATTAAATCGTGAAGCTAACTTAAAGGTAAAACATGCCTATTTATCATTTTCCCGTCTGTTGATTGTTTTTTTTTTGTGACGGGGTAGACATTTTGAATACGACGTATCACGTGAACTTGTTGTGACGTACATACACATTCCCATTTTCGTACAAAGTCTAATGTTGTACTCTGTCCATATTGTATATTTTAAACCTTTAATTAATTCCCTAAAAATGGAAACTTGGGTTTTCTATCATTGTATTACTCAGAATATTGTCGAAATCTAGCGTTCATAAGATTTTGCGGTAGGCGCGCGGAAATGGTAAATCGCCGGACAAGAGCAATCGAAAACGCCAATACTATCGAGGAATGTAGATAGAAAATCAATAGAAACAGTGTTTTCATTTGCCATTTGTCGCCCGCCCCACTGGCGACAAATGGCAATCGAAAACATTGTTTCTATCGATTTTTGATCCGCGTTCGGCGATTGTTGATTACGTTTTCGATTGCCGCCTACTCGGTGTGTTAACTGAATGTACCTGTGTCTTTTTGCAAATAATACGATTGTCTAATAAGGGTACATGAAATAGGATATGCAAGCAGCGATGCTAGTAAACGGTTTCTATGAATTTTGCATAACTTACAATCGAAGAAATAGTTTTGGACGCTTCGTGAAAGTTTGAATGCATGTAGCCTGGTTTGTGTCAGTTTGTCTTTTCTCCCCAATATATAACATAAAGGGAAAAGACGAAATAACGCCACGCGCAATATACAAATGTATGTATACGGCCCTCCACTGAGTGTGTGGGTGTGTACATGTACATGTATGGTGGGTTCGGAAGATGAAAAGTTCATCTGTCGGTCAAGCAATACCTTAACATAGAAACGGAAGCCTTATCATACTTATAATTATTTATAATACATGTATTAATGTATTGAAATACAACGTTCTAGATATAAACGATAATTAGCCATCGTGCTTTCCCAAAGACTGACGCAAAAGCACCGAGTGACTGTGCAAATATACAGCAATTGTGCTGCAGGGCGTTCAGACACTTATTTGTATGTTATCATTTTTACGCCAAATTACTCCTATGAGCCGCGTAATGTGACCATCGCGAGAAAACCTGGTATGTTTTGTTGCATGCAAACAAGAAAAACACAAAACCTGTCATTGTGCGTATTCTCTCAGTCTGATCAGTACATCTTGTTAATCATTCTCTTAGAATGTATAATACCAAAACTTGCTACACGTAATGTTTCATTATTTAGTTCGTCTATGTATCTGAGCAGGCTGAAATGAACTTTACCTGGTCCCAAATGCCTTAGACGGATTTCTCGCGACAAGGTTCATATTGTGACAGTGCGATTCAGATCCGCTCGCACACCTACAAGCACACACCCATAAGTGCTTAAGTCGTGCATTGGTTTCTGTTGTGTTTAAGTGTCAACCCAGCGCACAACAGACTGTAAGTAAGTAAGTACATGTAAGTAAACTCTGTATTTTTAGAGAGTAAACTAATTGGTAAAACATTTTCCTTCCCAACAGGCACGCAACCTTAAAACAGCGTTATATCAGCATCAATGCGACGTCGACGTTGAATCAACGTTGTTTCGACGTCATGTGCCTGCAAGGTTAGGACCCTCTTTAACAAGTTTACATACATCTGTATATACAACATTGTGGCAGAATGTTAATTGTGATAGATGAGCATGAGTAAAAATTGAAACGGTATAATTGTGAACAAAAATAAATGTGGGTCACATCAATATCGTCACGCCCATGTAATCTTGACCCTCCACCTAACATGAGTGCTCATGTTTTGGTTTGGTTTAATCAATATTTTATTTATAATTTGACAAGTATATTACAATACAAGTATATCATGGTACAGGATCTGACAGTAAGCATCGCTTATATTATAAGTCATCTCCTGTTACAAATTGGATCATAAGAACTTTAATACATATTAAGGTCTTTTATGCGAACATTTTTTCAATCGTCAAAGGGAAACAAACAAATTGTCGGACTGCAGGTGCAGTTGTAGATATAAGTTTTATAACTGGAGTTGTGGCAATGTCTTTGCAGAGGTCGAATAAATAATTTAGAATCTGAAATCCACTCACCATCCCATTCTGCACCTGTATGTTTTGTCTTCTTGTATTTGTTTCCATTTAAGATAGCGGAAAATCCCCTATCTTTGATTTTATGCTATTAGTTAATTTTTGAGACATTATCAAATTGTGACACTGTGTCACAATTGATGATGCTATTATCAATGTTTGTTCTACTTTTGAACATTACGTAATTGAAATTGTCATTTAAATATTAAATGGCTTTTCAATGTCAATTATAGCTGTTGTGTTTTGCAAATGCCAAACTAACAACCACTTGCTATGTATAGATTTTAATTATAAATTTAAACGAGACTTACACAGTAAGTTGAAGTTTGATCGAGATTTCATATACTATTAATACCCTTAGGGTTCACATTGAGTACTAGTCACGTGATTGCCGGAAATTCATACTTAAAAGCCCAGAAAATAATTCTTGGACCCGGCAAACCCAATAATATGGGCAGGGTGAAAGGGTGGGTATCTGAACCCTAAGGGTATTTATGGTATATGTAATCTTGATCAAACTCCAGCCTACTGTGTAAGTCTCGTTTAATCTTACAATTTCATTCCCATAAATACCTTTATGGATCCCCATAGAGAATTTAGAGTTGCTGTGTCCAAGAATAAACAAACCGGAGTTTATTAAACATGTTGAATTACTTCATATCATAAGTGTATTTTTCACTAGCTAGAATACATGCATCTATTAACTTACATTTGTCCTCCATATACTCATCTGTTGACATAATTTTTCTTCAGCAGGTACAAGGCCAGCAATGTAAATCCGTAACAGTAACACCCCTTTGTATAATCAATACTACTAATATCCAATTTCCTTCAATCTGAAGAATATTTACATCTCAAATACACCTTTTCATAATCAACTGCCCAAGATTGCAGGTTGAAAACAGGACTTTCCATGTACAGGTTTGTCATAAAACTTCCTAGATGTGATATTTTGTGTCCACCCGGCTGTATTCATAATCACACTCAAGGGAGCATCCTTAGCCTCAGCATGTGATGATGCTGCTGCCCTTGTGCTATGAGGTTTAAAACATTTGACATCAATTCCTGCTTTATCCATAGCTCTTTTCACCCATCTTAAGATAGTAGCACGAGCCACTCCTTTAAAAGGAGCTTGCGTCGAAATGAACAGATGTGTCTCCTGACCTCTCAAACTGGACGTCCTATCTATATACAATAATGATATATGCATAATGACTTGTTTTGGAATATATGACTGAAACCTAATATTATCCTGATGCACTCCAGGTCTAGTATGTTTAAGCACAACAGAAAACTGTAACTCCAAACTATCCTCATGAAATATGACATCTTCAACTTTTAATAAATGAATACTTCGTCCCTTTTGGCCGGTTAGGAGTAAAAGCAGCATACAAACTTTCTGAGAAAGCTGAAGTAAGGTAAAGATTTGAACTCAAACTTGATAAATAATCTAGAACAATATCTGGATTCCATGTTGTCCTATATTTAGGCAAAGCGGACCGTTTGTTAAAAACTCCTCTCATAAATCTTTTGACTAATACACTATTACCAATGTCAACTTGACCCTTAGAACACAAACTTGAAAATCAACTCAAAGCAGATCTGCCTGTCCCAATACCACTATACTGAACTCCTGATTTATACAGATCATATAAAAAATCAACTACTACATTTATAGAGGGTTGAAGTGGATCAATTTCCCGAGAACCTGAAAACTTGAGCCGCTTTCTAAGGTAGCACTCATATTGTTTCTTTGTAGATTGTCTCCATGCTTGAATGATGAGGTCGGCAGACTTTCCCTGATTTCCTCTGCCTTGCAAAATTTCCCTGATACGTGAAATGCCCACAGCTTCAGTTTCTGTAGTGGGTAGGTTTTTTTCTGGGTTGTTTGCCTGATACAATATTTTGCGTGTTTGAGGAAGTTTTATGGGAAAATCCACAATCAGAGAGCCAGTTGAGGCCACCTACTTTTGGTTGTTGTTAACTGGCCTACGACTAATCCTTCCGCCTCGTTTTCCACAATCTTCCATAAAACCATACTGAGGGTGCTGAAAGGTGTAAAAATTAGACATATTGTTTAGTCCAAGATATTGAAAAAGCATCCACTGCCATTGCATTAGGATCTGGTCTAAATGAAATATATTTTTCAAGTTTATGATTGAGCCTAGAGGCAAAAAGGTCAATGTCAGGTTTGCCAAACCTACACACAATCTCCTGAAAAATGTCCATATCTAAAGCCCATTCAAAGTCCTCATTGATGTTAAGCCCCCTAGAAAGCTCATCTGCCTCTACATTCAAACAACCTGACACATGAGTAATGCTTAAATGAATGTTGCGGGAAATGCACCAGTTCCAGATATCAATAGCTAATACATTCAAATATATCTTCTTTCCCCCAAAATTTCTTAAATATGCACAACTTGAAGTGTTATCACAATATAACTGAATGTGTGTATTGGACTCTGAACCACATAAGGCTTTCAGCCCCAAAAATATAGCCCTCGGTTCTTAAACATCAATGTGGTCTTCCTGTTCTTCTTTTGACCAATGTCCCCCTGTACGGAGGTCTTTAGTTTTGTCATACGCCCCTAACCTGTCTTGGAGCTGTCAGTGTAGATATCCCTATTAGGTTTGCCACGAGAAATAGGTTTGAAATTAATTTCCTAAATTATCAATCCACCACTTAATATGACACTCACAAGATCTGGATATGATCAAAGTTGAATCAAAACTGCTATTGTTTAATTTAAGATGTTTTTCTTCGATTCTCTCTAAAGGTTTGTACCTTAACTGGGCATATTTTACTCCCGGTTCAGTAGCTACTAGTTTACCAATTAACCTGGAAAATTCTCTAATGGTAATATGTGAACGTTAATTTATATTGGCACAATTTTAAAATAGACTCATTTTTTCCAATGGTCATCCCACAGTCATATCTGCTGAATTAAAAATGAAGCCAAAAAATGTGATTTCTTTTGTTGGTATTAAGACTGACTTCTTATCATGTACCGTAAATCCCAAATTATCTAGCTAATGACCAGTATCTGAGTATCTGTTGTTTGGTGCGATCCTGCAAACAAGAGTCATCAATGTAAGCTGTACTAATATGTTCCTTTCTACCTTAGACATAAATTCATCAGGATCAGCCTACACGACAGGTTCAATTATTCCTTTCTTAGTGAAGTCTAAAAATCCCTTAATGATCGCTTCTTCTTCTAAGTTAACTTAGAAAACTTTATAGGGGATGGGACAAAGTTCGGTCGGGCTTATCAGTTAATTCGACCTGGTAACCACAGATGGTTCTTAAAATGCATCTGTTTGAGGTAATCTTACTCTGCTGAGCTCTGAATGTCACTGTTTTCCCTGCCATAAAGTTTTGCGGGGTATTTATTTACAAGATTGAAAGATAAGTATTGACGATAGTTTCTACTTACATAAAGAGTTGTAAGAGCTTACTTTCTTTGTTATTGGCGCCTCTGCGAACATTTTCTTTTGAAATTCTTTCTTGAAGCTTGTTGATTCACCCAATTCCCTTGAAAAGGTTTGTGATTTTTTGAGAATCCCTGACGAAAATCCTCCTGTGAAGAATATTTCCTTTCTTTCAGGCTTGAAAAAACCCTTTTCTTAGTGATGGATACTTTCTTTGAGCCATCTAATTCATTCAATATTGCATTCAAATTATCTCCAAATAACTGTGCGGCAGAAACGGGATTAGCAGGCCAACAGAGACTGTGAAATTTACTGTCCAATTCTGACTTTATAGCATCCTTCCGCTGTTGACACGATGCAGAAACTGTGTGTTAGAGGGCTCAACTGTCTCAATGGATAACTTTTTAATTTCCTTGAAAACAGGAATTTTGTTCAGCTCTTTTATAGTTGGGGACTTGAGCTAGTGTCCGTCCCTCGTCCATCCTTGCGTCCACACTTTCAAACCTGAATATCTCTGCGACCAGCCGGCGTATGGTAATCAAATTTCATCTGGATCATCATTGGGGTGGGGGATTGGTTGCATAGGGTTTTGGGCTAGATCGGATCAGAACTCTGGTTTCCATGACAACAGATAGCTCCCATAGGGTTATAATGGGGAAAATCTTGTGACCACTCTAGCTTCTTCATTTTTGATTGGATCTTCTTTATTCTTGCAGGTAACAAGAACAACCATAACATCTTGAATGGGTTCTAAATTCGGCAAGATTGGACCAGGGACTTTTGAGTTAGCTGCCCTTGAGCGTCTGGAAAAATCCCCATATACTTATTATGGGAGAAATATTGTGACCACTCTAGTGCAGACATTTTTAATGGATCTTCTTCATTCTTGTAGGTAACAAGCCCAACCATAAAAGCTTGGATGAGTTTGAATTTTGGCAAGATTCCATCACTGACTTCGGAGTTAGCTGCCCTTGAGCGTCTGAAAAATCAATAAATAGTGTTGTGACTACTCTTGCGCCTTCATTTTTGATTGGATCTTCTTTATTCTTGCAGATACCAAGGACAACCATTAAATCTCAGATGGGTTTGAAATTCGGCAGGATCCGACCAGGGACTGTGAGTTACATGCCCTTGAGCGTTTGGAAACATCCCCATAGTCTTATAATGGGAGAAATGTTGTGACCACTCTAATGCTTTCAATTTTGAATGGATCTTCTTCATTCTTGCAGACAAAAAGAACAACTATTAAAACTTGGATGAGTTTGAATTTCGGCAAGATTCCATTGCTGACTTCGGAGTTATCTGCCCTTGAGCGTCTGAAAAATCAATAAATAATGTTGTGACCACTCTAGCGCCTTCATTTTTGATAGGATCTTCTTCATTCTTACAGGCAACATGGAAACCCATAATATCTCGGATGGGTTCAAAATTCTGCAGGATCCGACCAGGGACTTATGAGTTACATGCCCTTGAGCGCTTGGAAAAATCCCAATAGACTTATAATGGGAGAAATGTTGTGACCACTCTAGTGCTTTCAATTTTGAATGGATTTTCTTCATTCTTGCAGACAAGAAGGACAACTATTAAAGCTGAGATGAGTTTGAATTTCGGCAAGATTCCATCGATGATTTTGGAGTTATCTGCCCTTGAGCATCTGAAAAATTATTGAATAATGTTGTGACCACTCTAGTGCCTTCATTTTTATTTGATCTTCCTCATTCTTTCATGTAACAAGGACAACGATAAAAGCTTGGATGAGTTTGAAATTCGGCAGGATCTGACCAGGGACTTACGAGTGTTCTGCCCTTGAGCATCTTGAAAAATCCCCATAGACTTATAATTGGAGAAACGTTGTTATCACTCCAGTGCCTTCACTTTTGATTGGATCTTCTTCATTCAGTTAACATGGACACCCATAAATTCTCGAATGGGTTCGAAGTTTGGCCAGATGGGAACTTGGACTGTGGAGTTAGCTGCCCTTGAGCGTCTGGAAAATCTCCATAGACTGATAATGGGAGAAATGTTGTGACCACTCTAGTGCTTTCAATTTTAAATGGATCTTCTTTATTCTTGCAGACAAGAAGGGCAACTATTAAAGCTTGGATGAATTTGAATTTTGTCAAGATCCCATTACCTATTAAGGAGTTAGCTCCCCTTGAGCATCTTCAAAACTGATGGATAATGTTGTGACCGCTCTAGTGCCCTCACTTTTGATTGGATCTTCTTCATTCTTTCAGGTAACAAGGGCAACTATAAAAACTTAGATGAGTTTGAACCTTAAGTAGAACCAACCTCAGACTGTTGATTTCACATCCCTTGAACATCATAAAAATCTGCATAGACAAACAATGGGAGATTTTTTTATGACCACTCTAGCACCTGCATTTTTGAATGGATCTTCCTCAGTTTTGCAGGTATCAAGGACACCCATAAAAGCTTGGATGAGTTAGAGTATCCGCCACACTCTACCACCAATTACAGAGTTAGCTGTACTTGAGCGTCTAAAATATAGCTGTATAATGTTGTGACCACTCTAGCGCCTTCATTTATCATTTGATTTTTAATCCTTTTAGGTTATCAGGACATACATTAAAGTATGGATAGGTCAGATCCCATCACTGACTACAGAGTTAGCTGCCCTTGACCATCTGAAAATATAATTTCACCATTTTTATTCAGATCTTTTTAATACTTGCAGATAACCAGGACATGCATAATATCTTATGTTTGGTCTCTGTTTCAAGTTCAGAGTTACCTGCCTTTGAGCATCATGAATTAATGTATCTCCAAACATTATGCTCCTGCAGCTTTTTCACTTCCTTTAATTGTCCAACTGATCGCAAACCTTCATTCACTACGTCTGCCAGCCCCTTATCTATAGCTGGGCCAGACTTCTCAGTCCCTTTGAAAACCAATTTTAACTCCTTTAAAATGACATCATCTGATTCATCCTCTGAATCCAGTTCTCCACCTGACAAAATATCTAACTCCTTTGAAGCAGAAGGTTGTTGTGTGTCAGGAAAACGGTGTGTATTCCTCCTTTGATACTTTGATGGCGGAATCCTCATCTTTCTCACTTTCGTTTTCTACAATTTCAGTTTTTTTACTAATATTCCTTTCACTTGTATTCCTATCACATGAGGAGGACTGCCTACTTTTGTGTTCTAAATCTCCAACGAGAGAACACAAATCAGTCATTCCACACTGAATCTCAATTATTATAGGTCCTTGTTTGATAAATTCCTATAATTTTTTTCCCAAAACAATGGGCGCAGCCATTACAGGAACATGAATTGAGCTCGCGCCTGCGCAACGATCTGTTGTCCCAGTGGCTGCTTCATTATCCTCCCGCTGATCCCAAGGGGAATCCAACCGTCTACGATCGTCCAAATCTGATGGATTGCCCTTCAAATTGCTGCCCTCAGCGTCCTCTGACCCTGGTCAACTCATATCCGAAAATGTTTTACAGAAAACTAATTAATTCGCCTGGTCGAGAAATGGGTCAAACCCAATTACTCCAAAACAAAAGGCATCAAAGTTCCAAAAGCTTGTAGAGCAATTAAAGCCCAAAGTCCATCCAAATGACGATAACGCCTGTCCAAACATGTTTACAGTGCCTTATGTGACATACAGCCAAAAGGCAATATCGAATAAACTAGAAAATTCTTGTTTTCACGAGTTTTAAAGTTGCTTATTAAATTTTTAATTGTTTCCAGCATCCATGACAACCTCGTTATGAATTTCCAGCGATCACATGACTCGTACTCTAAGGGGATCCATAAGGGTATTTATGGGAATGAAATACACGTATGATGGGCATAATAAATAGTTCGTAAGAATGGTGGTGTCAACAAATATGTGTGACAAATACAAGCTTCAATACAAGAATAGAGAGAGAAAGGATGTACGTCCAGCATAATTATGCTGCTACTCTGCAATATGTCAGCTTATATTATGATATTGATTCGCTTCATCTGTCAAACCTTCCAGTTTTAATAATAAATTATTGAACATTTTCGAACAAAGTCTGATTTTCGTGAACTATATTGGATTGTACCACTTGAAAATATCTCTTGTTGTGTAGTTATTTAGATTTTCTTGCAAATATCTTTCGCTAACATTTGCAAACCTTTAGCAAACGAACAGGAAATGGTATTAACTCTCAAAAGCTTCGAATGATATGTAGGCTCAGGTACAAGGTTCTTTCTATACAAGTGCGAATTTAAAGAACTGCACTCTAATCCCAAGCGTGTATGTACATGTAGTATTTGAAGTTTATTGGTGGTTTGTTAATGTCTCTGTTCAGACGATGTTTAAAAGATGCAACGGATGGAGCTTCCTTTGTTTCTTCGGGTAAGCTATTCCATGCCTGAATTGTCAAAGGCAACAAGGAGTTAAAATATAGATTTGTATTAGCATGGAATGTACGAATGTCATTTGCGTTTCTAAGGTTTTAGTCAGTGGTTTCCTGAATCAATGGAAGGACTAGATCTATAAGATATGTGGGTGTATGACTATGGATGGTTTTGTAAAATATTGTAAGTTTGTGCTTATTCCTACGATCTTGAAGGGAGTCCCATCCTAGGTAGGATAATAACAGTGCGATGCTACACAGTTTGGTAGCACCTCTTATTATTCTTGCTGTTTCAATGTGAAAAGCATTGAGTTGTTTAGTTTCAGTTGTGGCATTGTCCCAGACTGAGTCACAATAGTCCGGTAAGGGATGTACGAAAGAACAATTTTCCCAAAGATTTTCTGCTGAACCTAAACTTAAGTGTGCGTAGTGGATTTAGTCATGTCCAAGCTATTGTAGATATAGTTTGTATATGTTCTGACCAAGTACATGTGTTTGAGAGTTTCAGTCCTATGTATCTTATGGTGTCTCTCTCTGTCAGCATTGTGTTATTCATGAGTAATGGTGGATGTTGTGGAGGATCTGATTTAGGAGCAAATATCATTGATAATGTGTTTCCTGTATTAAAAGCAACCAACCATGCGTCTGCCCAAGTGCTGATGGAATTCAAGTCTACGTTAAGATGGTAGGCCGTCCGGGGAATCAACAACGATGTATATACTGGTATTGTCTGCAAATAGCCTAATCTGCGCGGACGTCAAGCGCCACTGGACACGTGGGATTAGCTAGGTAAATAGTGTCACTACATGCTTACTTAGATCAGGTACATGTATCATATCAAAGATATCGCGATGCAGGGGAAATAACGAGAATAGCAAAAAAGGGGTTCTGTTTACCGGTTACATCACATTGCTGATTGAGGGATAAAGTTTGAGATGATCGTATAGTGCGACCAGGTAACGGACGTTGGGCGTGTCAGACAGAACACTGCCATTCACTGTCAATTTAGACTGTTCTACAGTAAATTGGGTAAAACAGCATAGGTACGCTTTAACCCTTTAAACGACAGCAAAAAAATCATCCGAAAATTGTTGTCTGCTGCAAATTTTCGCTAACATTATTTAAGAAAGCTAAGTATAGAGACAAACGGTGTTGACCCAGATCAGACTGCTCCTATAGGAGCAGTCTAGGAGCAGTCTGATCTGAGTTTACACTGTCTGTTGGAAAGGCTTCTAAAACATTTCAGCAGACGACAAAAGCAGTCGAATTTTGTTGTGATTGGCGCTTTAAGGGTTAATCGTGCAAAACAACTGAACCGCAGACGACATATACGGTTAGTTTACCTGGTAAACGTTCGCAGAAAACTTAAGTCTTACTTGTTTACAGACACATTGGTATATTCTATTGCTCACTAGTCAGGGCCTCCTAGAAGCTATGTGGATTTTAGTCAAGAGCAGCAAGGCAGACTGGTCTATGTTAGAACGGCTGTTGCTGCTACATGTATAAAGATATAGAGTCAGGTTGCACAGCGTAATGAAGATCTGATTGTATGTAGCGTGCTTTTGTCGTATTGTATTCTACTATACAGCCATGTCTCAAGTAACCATCTAAAACGCAAAGCTGCATACACTAGTACGGAGGTCGAAATATTTTAGACATGATATACGGATATAAACGGCATACATGTAATAAAGGTTTAGTGATTACACATAATTGAACTAACCCAACAAACAGACTGGCATGAATGACGCCTTCAAAATCTATTGTTTGGGTCACTGTCTAGCCACGCCCACAACTGGTTCCTATCTCCGCTAGCTTCAAATGAGACCGGGACATCGCATACCACATGGTGATACAGTGACCAAATAGCTGTATAGTCAACCAGTGGTAGAGTGCTTGACTTGAGATAAAGGGGCTGTTGGTTTGAGTCTCTCTGAAGGCATCATATTATTTCCTTGTGCAAGACACGTTATACTCTATTTAGTACTGGTTCAACCCATGAAACGCCCCGACATAACTGAAAATTTAATGACTGGCATGGGTGGATCCAGAGGGGGCAGGGGGTCGGGACCCCCTCGAAAGATCACAAAAAATAGGTTTTCTTAGCAATACTGGTCCGGATCCCCTGAAAAACCACGAAGATACTAGGCCAGAATTCGATGTAAGGCCATCACCAGGACGCCAGCGAAACGCGATTAAAATGGTGCTTCGCTGGGGGTCGATGATGGCCCGATTTTAGTGGTATTTTGATCATTTCTCCTCTCATAAACTTAGATAAACGTTGTCAAAGCTGGAACCCCTCTGAAAAAAGCTTCTTGATCCGCGCATGTCTGGGTTGTAAAGTACCAACTAAACAGTTGCTCAGTGCTAGTGTGTTAGACATGTGATTTAAGAAATCGTTGTTTTGAGAAGGTTCAATGAAATCACTTCGAAATGTCCTAAGCAATACACTTTATTCTCTTTTAAGTACTGGTTCAACCTTGGTGGACAGGAAACGTCGCGTCATGGCTGCAAAAATGTTGGCAGCGACGCAAAACATCAATACAAACAAACAAAATCAACTCAAAATAACAAAAGAGATTCATGTCTAATTTTTGCTGCAGTTGTGTGCGTCTACTGGTATACAGGTTTACCTTTAGTATGCTATATTAAAATATTCGCGTTAAATGTAAATGTTGTCGATGAAATATTCTTCCAAATTCCGTTTGTTTGGCAAGAAAATGATTTGGTGTTAAGCTCTGTATTCGAAAAAATAAAATTTAAAACAACAACATAGAAATAGCCCCCCCCCCCCCTGCCCCCCAACACACACATTAAAATTCAATATGCTAAGGGTTCAATAAATAAATCACACGGAAAGGGTACACATATCTTTTATAAAACAATAAAACTTGTGTGATTGTAGATTTCCTTGTCGAAAATTGATGTTTTGGTTGTATAGTTTAAAATACACGCACGTGTTTTAGAAGCATGTACGCACATATTTAAAGCAAGGTATCTGGGCTGATCAGATTCATCTTCAATAATTCGAAAAGCTTATTTCCCACGACACGGTAACTGTTAGACTACAGGTATATATACTTTTGGTGTGGAGAGTTTCACAGATGGGTGCATACGGAACAATGCAACCTGACTAGCCGATTTCCAAATGTATTTGTCCAGGGGTTGAACTTAGCTAAGAACCGCCCAACGTCTCTTATCTGGACGAACTATAGCATACTGTAAAAGGCGGGTATTTTAATTTGGCGCTATTGGCAGTAAAAGCAAAGATCGCCAACATTTGACAAACGCAAAGTGTAGTTTCGTATTCAGTTACACAATAAGCAATGCATGGACATACTTTCTTAGTATGTTGGTATCGGTATCGTTTGAAACACTTTCTGAACGGTAGACGAGGACACCACGACTTAAAAGGAGCTTCTATAGGGAGTGTTTTGTTTCCTTTAAGAGAAGCCCCCATTCGATTAGAAAAATAGCTATAAAGTGCATTAAATTGAGAAACTGCCAAAATTAAATTACGGCAAAATGTTAGTCTTTTAAAATCGCAAAAGTTTTATTTCGCGGATATGAAGTGTTTTCCAGTATAATATAAGTGAAGTTACAAAATGTTCTCTTACGAGTATCAACATACAAAAATGTCATTCAAAAACCATGCTCATGCTGGCTAATTTGTGCATCAGTATAGTCGCAACTAAGATAATTATCGAGAACCACATGCCACTATACTGTTAAACGCACCAGATTTTGGTTTAAACATATTTACACATACAAATATATACAAGTTACAGAATGTAAAATGATTAGTCTAAGAACGACAGCTGGACGTTTATGTTATTCTTCTCCTAGCAATAATCGGATGTAAATATAATGGCGTTTTTTGTTTTAGCTGTTGAAATATAATATTTTAATACATGTAAAATCGTTCATTACGTCAACGTTGCTATGCGTCAAATATGTTTATGTTACGTCTTAATAAATGACACTGTAATGTGCATTCGTTCATTTCATTTAAACATACATTATGTGCGTTGTTCAGCACGTAGTCATGGCGGTTCTGAAATGTTGGCAGGTCTAATTATTCCACCAAATTTTGAAATATTACTTTTGCTTCTCAGCCATTTATTACGTACAGCCTTAACATTTAGTAAACCGATAGGAGATGATTTTGTAAATGACATGATTAACTTTTAAAATAATTCTGAAATGAATTACCGGAGATATGGCCCATGCTTAAGAAATAACACCTTACTTATGGACAAGCATGTGGTTGGGGGCATAGTGTTTCACGGACATAATTTTCAGTTCTCTATAATTGGATGCATACTTGACACCGTTTTTGTCCGATTACATTATTCTAATTGACCGGGCCGCGTAGCGCAGTCGGTAACGTGTCTGGCTACATATGCGTGTCTGACTGCAGATCCAGGGGTCGCGAGTTCGATCCCGGCCCGGTCCCATACTTTCGTGGAGATTGATCATGAAATAATTTCTTCGGTCATTCTCCTCCCTTCCGCTGATTCATTCAAGAAGGGTTGTTGTCAGTTACAAGCGAAAGTATGTGCACAAATTACTGGTTAACCGCTTGTTCAAGCCTGCCCAGGAAAAAGTGTGGTTAAGTGAACTGACCGTCCCCGCAATGACCATAGCTGTTGACTTGGGACGTAAAGCAACCAAACAAACAAACAAAACAAAACATTATTCTAATTGAGTAATAGCGAAGAATCCCATGAAACAACAAGCGTGTCTTTTGTACATACGGCGGAAATGCACCTGCTTAAGGCCATTTCACATACACACCGAAACCGAACCGAAACCGAACCGAAAAAATTAAATGCCTTAAACCCTATGAGCGCTTTCACATATGCGCCGAAACCGAAACCGAACCGAAACCGAACGCCGAACCGAAAACGTGCACGATTTTGATTTTATTTTTTTCGGTTTCGGTGGCCGAATTTCAGCAAAAACGACAGGTAAATTTGATAAAATCTGCACATACATAACCACGTGCGTTGTATATAACTTAGTAATCATGAAAACCATTGATGTATTGTCCAGCGAGACAATTGTGCGATTATTTTACAAGCACAATACTATTAAAAACATAATTTTATGGGACAATACCCAGAGCGACTATAAAGACCACGATCTTAATGCAGTGACATGGAACAATTTGTACTGTAAAGGTATATCTGCTATCTGAGGGAAATTAGTCCAAATTATACAGGCATTTTCTTTCATTTCGTCCACGGATTCGGTTCATATGTGAAAGGTCTGCCGAAAACGAAACGATGCAATTCGGTGGCCGTAACGGTTTCGGTTCGGATTCGGTGTATATGTGAAACGGCCCTTACCTAAAGACAATTTCATTGAAAATTTTAGAATGGCTATAAAATTGTACGGTGTACTGTAAAATCGTGAGTTGAATTAAAATACTTGTAATGAAGACAATCAGGAAAACGCAACATTTACACTTTAATTTGTGTGGTGTAGTTGATAAATTATTATATTCTAATGAAATTATTTCCTCGTAACTAACCATACTCTTCGAGAAGCGATTTCACTCTGCCATGATCAATTACATTTTGTAGTGCATCCAGGTAAAAGTTTTCAGTGTCAGCAATCATTAATTGCATGCGTTCTTATACAAATAAAATGTTTTATTTCAATTAAGGGCCCATGATTGGCAAACAATCAAAGGAGGAAATCCTCTATACAATGACTAATAATGATTTGGCATACATAAATAAAGCAAAAAAACAAAAAAAAAAACAACAACAGCAACATCAACAAAACAAACATGTATAGAGTCTATACAGGCCAGGTCAGAGGAAGAAATATGGCATAGATTAGGAATCAACCACCACACCTGACCCAGGATACATACAAAATGTATATACAGAGAGATGATGAATTAACTGAGCCGATAGATGCTATAGATGATATATATAATGAATCAACTGTATCAACTGTATCTCTTGAAGAGAGATATATTGAATCAACTGAGCCGACAGATGCTGTAAATATTTTGCCTCTAGCGAGATTCGAACCCACGACCATGACAACTCCGCCTACCACTACACCGGACATCGACGCTACCAACTGCGCCACTGAGACATCCCCAAAAAAAGGATGTTCAAGAAGCGCTGATATTGACGACGACTGATACAGTACACGTCGTATATTGGCTCCTTTTCAATGGATGGCATCCATTTAGTTCGCAAATGAAAGCCTGATGGATCCAAGGATACAAATGAAATGTAAGTACAACACCTGACATGAGACACTGTATGGGTAAGTGATAAAACACAAGAAAACATCACACACAAGAGAGCCAAGAGGTCAGCCCTTTCCCAACAGGTGATCACAAGGTAAGACAATATAATAAAGACTAACGTGACACATGAATAACAAAAAGTCCCACAAAATAAGCACCGCCTTGGAACGGTCAGTGAAAATCACTGAAAGGCTGAGACAGGTTTAACGGTACCCTATTCACTCTTAATTCTGATGTGGATCAAGACACATATATCAGGGCCGTAGGAATAGGTGGGGCACGGGGGGCCGTGCCCCCCAATAATTTGCACAAATATGCCCCCCCCCCCCAAAAAAAAAAAAAAAATTAAAAAAAAAATTTAAATTTCTTTTTTTTAAAAAATCAACCTATGAATCACCCCCGTAATTTTCACTTCCATGCCCCTTAAAATTTCCACAATTGTGCCCTACTATGGTTTCCATATCTGTGCCCTTGAACAGTTTAACATCTGTGCCCCCAATGTGCCCCCCCCCTTTCATTTTCACAGTTGTGACCCTTATTGTTTCCACATCTGTGCTCTAGATAATTTCCACAGATGTCACCCCCCTTCTATCATTTTCACATCCGTGCCCCCCCCCCATAGTTTCCACATGTGTGCGCCAAATAATTTCCATATCCTTGCCCCCATCCTTCTCATATCTGAGCCTCAACAAATTCCGCATCTGTGCCCTAAAATTTTCATACCTGTGCCCCCCAATCTGTAATTGCTTCCTACGGGCCTGTATATGTTTGGTTCGCATGAAAGATCCCCAACTTATGTAAGCGTGGCATGGAAGTTGCATACATAGCTTTGGTTCGAACTAAACTAGAATGCAGCACATATTTAGATGCATAACTCGAAACGTCTGATCTATTTAAACAGAATTGTCGAAGTTTTAGGGTAATAGTTGAACTCTGATCTAGTTTAACAAAGTTGTCAGCTTGGTAGCTTTGCCAGATTATTTGTAGGGTATTGCATGCAGTTTTGATTCGCTTGTGAACTTTTTTGATGTTTTCTTTTACAGTCAACAATTTTCAGTCATGTCGGAATATTTCATGGGTTGAACCAGTTCTAAGCAGAGGATACAATGTCTTGTTCAATCACAAAACACAGTGCCTCCAGTGAGACTCGAACCAGCGGCCCCTCTACCACTGAGCCGCCTCTCGTTTACTCTGAACCAGCGTAACTGAATCGTCGAATTTGTAGGGTACTTGTTGAACTCTGGTCTAGTTTAAAGGTATCTCATGCTATCCTACTGCCTGATCGGCATTTAAATTACACATTGATAAACCTATTATGGGTCAAATTGGGTGAATTATGATAGGACATGCGTTAAATTTGAGGAATTAAAGATCAATCTTGTTGAAAAGATGTGTAAATGTCTCTTCCTTTCCCTGGACTTACTTTATTATGTTCAAATAAAGAGACAACGAACCAGATTTAAAAAACTTTGAGGTTTTACTCTGAATACCATTGTGTGGTGACAAACATGCTTATTATATTCACGATTGGCAGTGTAGATTCTGATTACACGTCTACTTAAGGCACATTGACTAGCAGTTCCGCTGATCAGTCAGATTTTACTCTCCACATTTTGTCAAACTACGGTATATAGTTGAATTTACCGCAGTTCAGTTGAACATTTTGCATAGTCGACTAGGTTTTAAGAATCTATTTTGATAAATTCATAAACTAGATAAGGCTATCACCCACTCATTTAATTGGCTGAATTGATATTAAACTTTTGTACAGTATTTCATTTTTGTGAATAATAACTAACCTTCTTTTACTAACACCTGGCTGTATAGACGGGTTTCGATGCTTCGATACCCCTTGACTAAGATATTCATTTTGAATAACTTATCCTAAAATGTGTTTTAAACATACTTTTATCTATATAGTCCTCGTCCTGTAATTCTCAGTGGTAGGTGACTTTGAAGTAATTGAATTTTAGATTTTCCAAAAGCTTTCTTTGTACAAAGTATATTTTCTAATAACGATCCACACCAAAAGATAACGGTACTTATGGTCCCAATCAGAACTGCCGCGTCCAATTCCGTGGAATCAGACCTCGGGTGTTCATCGAGGGTCTACTTTGATAATATGACGCTAACGTCACATAATGTTACGCTGACGTCACAGAGACCATGTAATACAATAACAAGTTTATATGTTTAACTACGGTGTCCAGAAAGCCATTTCACACAACATAAGGCATACATGTAAGTATACAAAGAAGAACAAGTTTGCAATTAAGACATGGAGGTCAATTTTCAGGGTTATCATCATAGTTCAGGTTATATTTTACATGGCACCGTCTTATTGATCCTTGGGCGTTCATACTCGGTTAACATGTACACTTTGAAATGAACATATGTTCATACTTTCACGAACACATGAAAAAAATGCATGTCTAATAGTTATAGTGTATAATGGATATCCACACATAGTTAATTTATAATACATAAGACTTTGATATTTACTGTTTAATCACATTGGCGGTTTTGTTGGATATTGTAACAGAACAACGGAACAACCAACGTAAACTCGTACAGCCAACAAGCAAACAAGCATGTTTTTCACGTACTATTCATACGTGACTCGCATTCAATCTCCGTTTTTGAAGTGTAGTTCACGAGAAAGGGGAAATAGTAAGCTGTCAGTTATACTTTTTAAACGTGTGCAAAAATCAAAAGATTCATCAGAAGACATGCTTTGTAAATGTAAAAATTTATAAATTAACATAGAATTTGTGAATTCATTTCCGCATTTTACGAAGATTACTGGACCGAACCGTTTAATCGATATTTATTCTTCGTCTGTCTTTAATAGATTAAAACATTTTCAAAAAAAAGATATTGTGTCTATTTTAATAGGAAACAACAAGCAACACTACATCCATTACAGTATCTGTAACGACGCATCCAATTCATAAGTTGAAATACTATGCTGAGTTTTAATGATGAAAGAGATAACATTGAAAACTTTGACAGCGGCCGTCTTTCAAATAACTTAGAAACTGTATCAAAATATGCTTGCAATAAAAATTTAATTCATTATAAAAATCGTATCACGGTCACGCGAACCGAAACAATTTTGTTATTCAAAGTGAAATACGCTGCCTTTTCTCCGTTGTATTTAGTAATTGTACTCATTTCAGTGGAAGAAGCATACGTCGAAAAACGCAGTCTGATCCTGAATTCTGATTTACGCAATTTCATACATTTACACGAAAAGAAATGATATAGATTTAGGTAGACGACTCGATCAGACGCTTCTTTCGAGAACCAGCATGCACTCAATGTTGCAAAGGCCTCCACCGTGAAGATACAGAGTCCTGTACGATTTATATATAGGTAAACCAAAACTGTTCAGCTACCTCAAATAAACTAAGATCATTTGGTTAATTCAGTTAAACCAAGATCATTATGTTACCTCAGATAAACCAAGATCATTTAATTACACGTTCCTTAGATAAGCTAAGAGAATATTCCGTTGCATTCGATAAACTCATGATAAATCAATTTTATTCATATTGGCTAATTAAGGCACTAAGTTACCTTAGTTAAACCTAGATCACGACTATTAAGTTACCCAAGTTAAGTCGAGGTCATTCCACAACCTCAGATAAGCCAAGACAATTAATCTTCCTTCTATAAACCAAACTCATCACATGTACAAAAATGTAGGTATGATCATCAGGGCTCAACATTACACTGCAATTACAATGTGGGAGACGACCTTTGTTAAGTATTGATAGTGTAACATGGAACCGAAAATTGCCAGGATCGGTACAGTACATATAGTCAAAGATATATTGTGATCTACAGAAAACACGAAGCAATTTTGATTTCGTTATTTTCGTATCTATACTCAACTAAGGCCGTCCTTAACATTTCTAAAGGAGGCATTGTTATTTGGGGCCATGGTGTCCTCAGATAAACCTTGATCATTAGTTTACCCAAAAAACTAAAATGATTTAGTTTTAACACCAAGTTTAGCCAAAATCCATAATATGTAATAGATAAAACAAGATAAGTCGTTTTTATCTCATAAAAACAAAACAATTCGAATTTTACCTCATATCCTTAGGACGTCCAGAGTATTTTGAAAAAGCTGTCAAAATGGAGGCGGGTAATATTTGGCCTAAAAGTGACCTCGGACCCAGTATACCTTTATAATGGGTCCTAGAAGTGACCTAACCCACTCAGAATTAAAGTTTTGCATGGAAATATAACATGTTTTTTTAAGGTACAGTTTACTTGGTTGGCTCTAAAAAGTGACGACTAAACTGAGGAAATACCTACGCGCAAACTTAAAAAACCTTTTTTCAATGTTTGCCCCTTCTTTTCTTTCTTTCTTTTTTCTTTTTTTCTTTCTTTGCATTTAGCCATTTAGAATAGGCTCAATTGATTTTGATTGGACTGCAAATAAGGGTGAGTTCATTTTATCTACTTTTTATATCTCGATTTGTATGTATTAATGTGTTTCCAGGTTATAAGTGACCCCCGTTTTTCTTTTTTTAAACAGCTTTAAATTGAACCTAGAAGAACGACACTTAGCATGTGGATTTAAATGCACATCGCGTAACTAAAACTTATTTTTGGGAGACGCCCTTATTTGTAAATGAAGCCCAAATCCCATGTACAAAAGAATAACTTAGTTGTTTTTCCCTATGAATATACCCATGTGCACCCCTATAGATACACGTGGTATATTTGCATTGCTATGATGATATATACTAGCCTACAGGAATATCTATAATGGATTTAAAGATATATGAGAATTGTTGTGAACAAACACTTGCAAGTTTACCTTGATTTTGGGCGTGCAGGTAGTCTCTGTTTTACAGTTATACTGAACCTACCAATGATTACTGCATTTCTAGTGAATAGTCATGATTTACCTAGTGTACCTGTTTATAAGAAAAGTAGAATTGCCTCATTACTATGCATCTTTGAAACTACTATATATCCGCTGATTCAATGAATATCTATTCTGCAAACCTCACTCGTCGTCACTTTGACACACACACGCACGCACACACGCAATTGTAAAAGTCTATATGGGTCCTAAACCGTGCCGTATTGAAAGCAGGTAAATATAAGGCTTAAGCATGAAGCCTGCATATACATGTAGCACCTTACATTTCAATTCATCGACTCTTTTTGCCTACGAGGTAATTTGCCATGGTTTTGTCGTCTGCTGATTTTTTTCAGTTTTTTTTGTTGTTGTTTTTGTTCTATTTTTCGCAGTAATATCAGTAGAGTTTCAAGCAGTTTGGATCCAGATCATGTCCGTCGGGTCTGATCTGGGTCTAAATTGTTTGCAAAGGTTATCAGCAGACGACATTAGTTGACGACAATTCAAGCATATTAGAGAGTTGACGAGAAATAGCGAATCTGGGATATACATTAAACTTCAAGAGCATCAAATATATGCCTACTTAAGATATTTCGCTGATAAACTTTGTCAACAGCCGAAGCCAAGTTCAGGCTAAAATGTTAGGCATTATCTGGATCCATACTGCTTGAAAAACTACTTGTTTTCCTGAAAGACATATTTTTAGAAAAAAAATTATCTGGAAAGAAAATTCAGCAGAGGACAACAACAACCCAGCATTTAAGGTTTAGACAATAACACAGGCCATTTCAACGCATAGGTGAAGTTTATAAGTCACTATAAGCAGTGAATCATAACCTAATGCGCAAAGATTGGTCCAGTTAAGCAATTTTAGCGTGAAGCTGCGACTGTCCTCATCAGTTTAAACACGTGTTTTGGTTGCTCAAAAGAACCATTTCATCGAGACGGTTGTTTTGAGTACACACCAAATTTTTTTTGCAAATATTTTTTGCTTGAGAAATAGGAAAAAAAAATTCTGTTACGCACTCTTATCTGTAGGACTGACGAATTACCTCCACTGACCCGTGTAAGCAATGTTTTATTTATATCGTAGGTTCACTTGGGGACTAATTTAAATAGGAGCGGCAAAAACACACCAAAATTCCATCTAATTCCAGCCTATACAAAAACTCACAGTTATGTATAAAAAAATAATTCAATTACGCGGTCTATGTCTAAATTCATTTTTCTAATTTATTTTTCAAATAAAATCACCATTAAAGAATAATTAGCAAATAACGGGGGTCACCGAAGTCCTGGAAACACTATAGGAGATGTTACAGCGATAAAGTAGGGATCTTTTATGTGAACCAACTATCTATGTATCTGATCCACATCAGAACTACATCTACATCTACATGGTACGTCGGCACAGTCACTCTTGACTTTTATGCGACGGTCTAACTTAAGGTGAGGTTGGTACCGTCAAACATGTTGAAGCCCTCCATTGAATTTCTTATTGACCGTTCCAAGGCGGTGCTTCTTTTGTGGATAATTTTTGTTATTTGTTTTTCGTGTTTGTCTTTATCATACTGTACTGTCTGTTTCTTGCAGCCTTGTGGTCACACACTGGGAAAGGGCTGACCTGTTGACTCTCTAGTATATGATGTGTTCGTGTGCTTTTGTCACTTTCCCATATGGTGTCCTGGGTCAGGTGTGGTACTTCATTGTATTCATTCCTGATATTTGCCTTCTTTCTTACTTTGGAAATGATTTTTAAAGAGGAAAATCTTACACTTTTTTCAACTTAATTGAACAAACATTTTACAGAGAAGGCTCTCTTTATTTAGTTTGAAATGAGAAGAATGACATTTGTACTTCTTAACAACCTAAACGATATTAGTTGTTGTCATGTCCGAATATTAGTGATACTCTCCATTGTCTTTTGGACAATATATGTATAAGATTTGGCTCTAAATTATATAGACAAATTGTAGGTATTCCAATGGGTACAAATTGTGCTCCTCTTGTTGCAGATTTGTTTTTGTTTTGTTATGAGAGAGACTTCATGTCAAACTGATATTATTGAAGCTTTTAACCCTACCTCCAGATATTAAGATGACTTAGTTTATATTGATAACTTTTATTTTGAACATATGGTAGGTTAGATATATCCCACTGAACTTCAGTTGAATAAGGCGAATTCTTCTGAAACTGAAGCTCCGGTTTTGTATACAAACTTGTCCATATCGAATGGCATAGTTTCATCTAAGATTTATTATAAACGGGATGATTAAAATTTTGAAATAGTAAATTCCTCATTGCTTGATGTTCCGTGGTCCCTTTCCTATGGTGTATATACTTCACAGCTTATTCGTCCTGCTTGAGTGTGTTCTTATGTGGATGACTTCAAAAAAAAAGAAATCTATCTTTGACTGCTAAGTTATTAAAACAGGGCATATCAGAATCTATATTCTATGGTGATTTAGTTTATAAATGCAAAATAATTGCTGGAAAACCTAATTCTAGTGATCAATTCAAAACTATTATCAAGCGTTACAAAAAGTTTGGATATAACTTGGATATCATGTGGAAGTCTGCATGCCTGGATAGAAAACCCAATCATGGCCTGGGTAGGAGGGGGTACTCTCATTTTTACTTCATATGTAGGCTCGAGCCCAGCATCAACCGTTCACCCAAAAAATATCAAGAATTTCAAGCATTTAAAAAAAAAATATTGAAACAAAATATCCCCCCTTCTATACCTTGATCTTAAAAAAGACCCTAAAATGCATAGAAATTACCCTAAATCATGTAAATATAGTCCAATTTTGTGATGACCCCAATAAAATATTCACAAAACTTTCATACCCCAAAAAATTTATTTTCCAAAAATATTGAAATTCAAAACTTTGAACCCCCCCCCCCCCAAAATCGCCCGAGTCTACGTATGTATGAATATATCAGAGTGTCCCCTGGGTATCACGGTTTGTAACTATGGTTTCCTCTTTAATTGCACGGCGGTGGGTCAGGCCTCAGTTTCAATGACGGCTCCGACGTAAAGATTTAATCGGTGCGTTGGTGCCTGATGCTTATCTGTAGCTGGGTCAACCGTGGCTAAACTTGAAGTTTTCTTTAGCTCTGACTATCTGTGAGTCGTGAGCTCTTTCCTTTGTTTCATCATAGTGTGTTAAATGTAGTTATGCGCGTCTGTTTGTATGTGCCTTGTGGTCACCTGCTGGGAAAGGGCTGACCTCTTGGCTCTCGTTTGTGGTGTCTTACTGTGATTTTGCCACTTTCCCATTGGTATCCTGGGTGAAGTGCGGTACTTGATTGTATCGATTACTGATCTTTGCACCCTTACTTACTTCGGTTGTTTCTCCATGATGATACATTTTATGTGCTTCAACAACAGCAGAATCTAGCGCGAAGATTTGGTACAGTAAAATGCATTTAAGCCCCCTTTAGCTTAGGCTACTGTCCGTTCTAATGCAGTGGTTCTGTTGTTGTTGATTCGTTGTTGAGTATTACTCTTATTGTGAGATTCTGTAATCGTTCTATGTTTTGTTGTGCGTTACTTTAAGTCCAATCTAGTTTTGCAATCATCTTGATGGGGAAGAGAGAGCTGGTTGCTTTACTTTGTTTGTCTTCCTGGTGTCTCGCGATTGTTGTGGGTGCCATGGGTTGTCTGCAGTTTGTGATTGTGGTATTTCCTGATCATACTCACCAAATATTTTGGCAGATTCTTACTTTCATCTTATAAATGTTGGCTAGCTCATATTCCTGGTATGCTTAGTAAACATATGATCCTACTTTATTGCTGTGGCGTTTGGATGGGGTCGATCGAAAAGTGTTAGTCTTCAATTACGTATTAATGTATATGCTATGGCAGTGAAAAGAATATTCAAATTTGATAAATATTGGCTTTATAGTCGGTAGTTTTGCCCTTAAACAACTTTTGAAGTGAAATGCCATTGAATTATATTTCACCTTTTATGCACATCCTTAGGATGTCCAGAATATTTTTAAAGCAAAAATGTCAAAATGCAAGTGGGTGTGCTTATTTGGCCCTAAATAGTTGCCTTACTCACTCAGAATAAAAGTTGGAAACAAAAGCGGACATAATGTGTTTTATAACTATGTACAGTTTACATATTTGGCTCTAAAATAACGACTGCGCAGAGGAAAAACCTGTGCACGGACTTAAAACCGGGAATAAAAAAAATGTTCCCATTTTCTTTCCTTTCGTTTTAAAGGCCCTGTCACACTATAACGTTTTAGCCAACGTATGCCGACGTATGAAAAATATATCCAGTACGCTGGCATACGCTGAAATCGAATTAAAAAATCAGAGAAAGCCTCTCTCCGAACTTATACAAAGCGTATGCTAAACGAACATAGAACGTATGTATAACGTATGAGTAACTTATTCATAACTTATTCCTGGCGCAACGTAACTTATACTTGTATTAGTGTGTGACAGCGTATGCCCAGCGCATCACTAGCGCTCTTGACTTATGAGAAACTTATGCATAACGATCGAATAACTTATGCTGATTGTGCATATAACGTTCTTTAACGTATGCAGAACTTACATGTAGCGTACATCCAACGTATGTCTAACTTATGTCTAACGTATAAGAAAGTTAAAATTGTGGGACCTCTTCGCCGTATGACAACGTATACCACCGTACTGTAGCGTGTTCTTAACGTATTGAAAACGTATCTGTAACTTATTCAGCGTACACCAACGTACTTGCTGAATTTTGCATACGTTCGCATACGTTGGTGCTAACGTATCTTAACGTATGCATAACTTACCTGTTGCGTACATCTAACTTATGTCTAACGTATAAGCAATACGTCGGCATACGCTGGCGATTTTTTGTGCAAGCACAAAATTTTTGGATCTCTTCGCCTTATGACAACGTATACCAGCGTACTGTAGCGTGTTCGTAACGTGTTTAAAACTTATGTCTAACGTATTCAGCGTACATCAACGTACTTGCTGAGTTTCTCATACGTCCGCATACGTTGGTGCTAGCGTACCTTAACGTATGCGTAACTTACCTGTTGCGTACATCTAACTTATGTCGAACGTATAAAAATAATACGTTCACATACGCTGGCGATTTCTATCCAAGCACAAACTTTTGTTCCTCTTTGTCGTATGTCAACGTATACCAACGTATTATAGCGTGTTCGTAACGTGTTTAAAACTTATGTCTAACGTATTCAGCGTGCACCAACGTACTTGCTTAATTTCTCATACGTCGGCATACGTTGGTGCTATACGTCGTAGTGTGACAGGGCCTTAAGCACGCATCTTTAGCACTTAGCCATTTAGAACAGACTCAATTGGTTTAGATTGACTGCACTTCCAAGATAAGGGTAGAAAACGGCTTTTTAAAGAGGTAAATATTACGATTTGTTCTAACTTTGGAAGCTTCCAACAAGCTTCTTATAAATGTTGGCTAGCTTATATTCATAGTATGCTTAGTCAACATAATGACCCTACTCTTTCGTATCAAAATATATTACAGTATTGCTGTGTTGTTGGAGTGATGTGTTCAATTACGTATAATTACGCTAAGGCAGTGGAGAGGTATTATATGAACCTATATCATTCAGTTCTTGCCTCTGATAAACCAAGATCATGAAGTAACCTCGGATAAACGAAGATTAACCATTGTTTCCTCAGAAAAAACTAGAACTTTTCAGTTTTACCTTTTGACAGTGCTCAAATAGTTTATGTGACAACGTCCAACCAGATCTTCACGAAAGGGTATTCAACAATATGACTATCCTATCTATTATATAATAAGCATAACGATCAAATGTAACGAATTCGGTTGCAAAGAAAATGACCCTTTAGCTCGTAAAGCTATGCCAGTTTGCAGTTATTCACAAGATGACTAGAACCTCTATATTGTATCAATATAAAGGACTAACACATGCGATTGGTATTTATCGCATATGTGAACAGCGGAAGCTCTGGCGAGCCTGCGTTTTGGGGCATTCTAACCAGAGTCTTCACTGCTCGCTTACATAAAGTATGGTAATAAAAGAAGGATCACACTAAACTGAAGGCATTTAGCCCTTTTATGGAGCTTTGCATGTACGCTTACAATGCGACGTTACGCATATTCAATAGGTACCAACATGGCCCATAATGATACACCATAACAATATCCATTTTCTACCACTTGGTAGTACATGTAGCGGAGAGGACACTCTCTGTACACTGAAATAGTAGACTGGCACAGTATATCCGCTAGTACAACAAAGCAGCACCTGCTTATCGCCCATATCTTGACAGCAGCCTTTCTCTCCACGAGATATGAAATTCAATCGTGTGCATATAAACCAATGTTAACAGGCTTTTTGTCACATGGACCGCCATGAAAGAATGCATTTTATAGGATCAACGCCCAACAAGGGCATATGTATACATGTTCATGTCTGTAAAATATCTGGCGCTGTAGTTGACTATCTAGGTACATGTACATGTAAGCGATCATATTATGCTATTTACAAGCAGCCAGATATTATGAACGAAAGTATATTATCATGCTCAGCCAGCCAAAACAGTGGTCCAGAGGTAGATTCGTTTATTGGTACAAACTGTCGAAAATATATATCCTTAATAACCCCCATCGCTGTATTTACCGCGGATCTGTCCAAAACGATGTTGAATCCAAGCATTCCTCCAAATTGACACCATTTGCATCCTTATGATCTATGAAAGGGAAAATGGCCAATATAGAGGCACATCAGTGAACATTCAACACAGGTGTGTTGTGGACACTGTTCTTCCGTATACTTTACAAGGCTTTAATTATTCTCGTACCAATTTCCCGGCCACCATCCACGACTTTATGTGAATGAGAGCTTGTTTAAAACGCAATCCGGGGCGGAATAAATCAAAGACCAAACCACATAGAAACTAACAAAAACCAGGCTACTCTACACAAAGAAAAATATTCAGGACCAAATTAATGTCACCCCTACCCCCAGTAAAATGAAATGGTCGCTCTCTTTGCATCATGATAGTATCTGCTGTCTCAATTTTTTCCTTTACCTTATGCAATGGAGAGGGTGAGTCAGTAATAGCATGAGAATGTACCAAACCCAGATCATTGTCATGACACGCGAAGCAAACATAAACGAAACGTTAGCCATGAAACATGCGCGGATCCAGAGTGGGGACAGGGAGTCCGGACCCCACCCCCCTGAAAAATCACAAAACTACAGGGTTTCTTAGCAATACTAGTCCGTATCCCCTGAAAAATCACAAAGCCACCAATCCGGCATTCAATATTGGGCCATTATCTGCCCGCCAGCGTAACGCCATTTTAATGGCGTTTCGCTGGCGGGCCAATGATAGCCCTGGCCAATGATGGCCCGCTATAGTAATGTTTGGATCCTCTCATCAACTATAAAAAATAACGTTTGTCAGAGATGGACCCGCTCGGATAAAAATTTCTGAATCCGCGCATGTGAAAAGTTAACTTATGAGATAAATAAAGAGGGAATTGAATATAGAATCAACTGACAATAATATACACAACCCTAGTTGAACTTATGCTAATTAGAATCCGAGCTACTGTGATCGGTCTTCCTCCGTCGCCCGTCCGTAATTTCTTTTTCTTTAATTGACATCTCCCTAACCACTGGTACAAATTTACAATAATTTCACAGAAATGTTCCCCATAATTTCCTCTACCAAAATTGCACAAGTGGTTCCGCTCTGCTCATTGTATGGGTCACCAGAGCTGTAGATAAATGGCATATCCTCCTGAACCACTAGTCCAAATTCAAAATTATTTCACAGAAATGTTTCTCATAAAGCACTCTATAATATAGTACAAATGGTCCCGCTTTGCCGAACGTAACGGCCGTCTGGGCTGTAGAAGTTTATTTAAATGACATCTCCTTCTGAACTTCTTGTCCAAGTTCACAATAATTTTACAGAAATGTTTCTCATAATGTTGCCTTCTAAAATTGCTCAACGGTTCCGCTCTGCGTAATGTATGGGTCGCCAGAGCTGTAGATAAGGCATATCTTTAAACTGCATCTTCTCCTAAAGCACTGTTCGAAATTAAAAATATTTCCACAGAAATGTTCCCAATAATGCCCTCTAACAAATCGCACAAATGGTTCCACTTGGTCAAAAGTATGGACCACTAAAGCTGTAGATAAAGCATCTCCTCCTGAATTATGCAGAAATATTTCTATTAATGTCCTCTACAGACTCTCTACAGAAATTGCACAAATGGATTTGCTCTGTCAAACGTATGGGTCGCCAGATCTGTAGAAACTGAAACATCTTTAAACGACATCTCCAGAACCACTGGTCCAAAATTAAATAATTTCACACTACTGTTCCACATAATGATCTCTAAAAGTGTACACATGATTCCCTATTGCCAAATGTATGGGTCATCAGAGCTGTAAACAAGAATTATTTTAAATGGCATCTACTGAACCACTGGTCCGAATTCAAAATAATTTCACAGACATGTTCTTCATAATGTTTTGTTTACCAAAATGACTCTAATAGTTCTACTACGCCGAACAAAAAAGCCAGTAGAGCTTTAGATAAGAAACCTTCTATAAACGACATCTCCTTCTGAATCATTGGTCCAAATTCAAAATAATTTCATCAACTTACATGAGCCAGGACTCAGGTGCGTGATCCAGGACTCCAGGGTCCTCTTGTTTATGTTGCAGCTTAGCTTCGAGCAAAAAAAAATAATTTTGATAAACCCAGTACCTAAATCTTATCAATATAAATAAGTTGGGCAAACATAAAACAAGTCCAATATCGGGATTTTGCAAACTGGCCAAATGTGAATATAGTGCACATTGAAATTTCTCCTGCAGGCCCAAATTCAAAATAAGTTCACACAAATGTTCCTCATAAGCCCTCTACTAAAATCTCTTTATATAACATCTGATCTATTGTCCAGGTTCAAATTAAGCTCACACAAATTCTTCACATTGATCAAATCTGCAATATTTCAAAGTTGATTAAATGATTTCATCAGTGCCTTCATAGCTATGAATTCAGCTTAGCGATCCAGGGCTATTGCAGCAATATGCAAAGAAACCGCTCTACAGTGTTCTATATGCACGGTATAGTCTTAAATAGATATTGTTGCTCTTTGGTGTTCCCATGTTGGTTATATGGTCAATGACATAATCCAATGTTAAATTGTCTGGCCGGAGAGGTGTGCCCATTTTATTATCATACATGTATGTCATGTTCTCAAGGTTTCCTGGTGCAATGTTGCACTCAGAGATTATAACTACAGATAAGAAAGTTCGATGTTGCTAAAGGTCAATTTGTAAGTTTTTCAAAGACCCAGTCATCACCCTAGGGATAAACTACGTGTGATTTGATTATAGTTTATTGACAGAAAACACACAACTTTCATCATGAATTAATCAAATAAGGTTTTGTACAAAACCTGAATAGCTATAATAAATTTCAGAAACTTGCAATAAAATATTCATTGGCTGTTAAAAGAGCTTTGAGGAGGCAATAAACGAGCAATAAAAATGACTCTGTAATAATAAGTCGCCGTCAATGGGTAGCTATTTAGGGGACCGACTTCTCATAGTTGGTCTATTCCACTGCCTATAGTGATAAACTGTACTCCATTAATACAACATGACGCCACACACATCAGAGATTCCTGGTAAAAGTATAAAACTTGAATACATGTATATCGCAACTGGCAGTAATGCGCACGAATATGTTGAACGTATGCTTATCAGTATCCGATACCAGAAGGAAATGTGTGGAACAAAGAAGCTGGTCACCTTCAATAGAATGATTGTGTTATCAGGGTTGATAACAACCATTCACTCTGCAGATTGACTAATATTGTGACTAAAATGGCGATATTGGCCCTGGCTGAGCATTACATATCGAAATAATACTACCATGATCCAAAGCAGCGAGAGCTGCTTACATGAAATTACTTGAGACATGGTATTTCGATAAAATGTACCTTCATGTACATTGAGTATCGTGAATTGTGTTCACCATATAGTTTAAGAGATATGCTTTAAGGTGGCACAGGATATATGGGCATGTTCCCCAAATGTCAAATACCTTGGAGCTATTTTGGACGGAAAGCATGGTAAATTCTATTTTGCAGAAAGTTAATGCTAGACTTAAGTTTTTTATAAGAAACAGAAAGATTTAAATTTTCATACAAAAACACTTTTAGTCATGTCCCTCATACAATGCCATTTGATTACGCCTGTTGCTTCTGGTAATGTTTATGGGAATATCAAAATTGCTAAAAACAGACTTCACATTACACAAACTAAGATTATCAGGATTGTTCTTAAAATGGATCCAAGGTCTTATGTAAGTTCTAATAAATTCAATTCCATTGGCTGGTAGGCTTGATCAGATCATTTTTAACCATGTTTTTAAAATCAAACAGGGCAGTCGGCACATTATAGGGCTGAAAATGTTACCCAAGCAAGTTCAGTTCATTCTTATGGCATTAGGTTTAGGGAAAGTGGGAACTTTTCCATTCCTAAAGTGATGATTTTTGGCAAGAAATCATTTGTTTGCAATGGATGTATCTTGTGAAATTACCTACCACGGCATATCAAAGAAACACAACCTACAACGCATTTATGATTTTAAAATGACTCCCAAAAAACATTTCTTAGAATTACTCCCAGAATAGTTTTATCTTACATTCTATTTGTGAATTTACCACTGTTTAATTTCAAATATTTATTTAATTTATTTTGAAAACTTTTATGATCGAAAGTTTGTGTAATTATTATTATTTTTAAATGAATATGTACTTGTATTTTATTTCCCAAATCAATTTTATATTTCGCGTTTCACTATGACTTGCAATCAATACTCAAGGACCTCAATGGAAATAAGAGAAATCACTATCTCTTTTGTGTGTGTATGTGTTATCCTTGGTTGTGATTAGCAAGCCATTGTCTCTTTAATGAGAGCAATTATTAATGTATATCTTTTAACATGTATATTTTTTATTACATTGTTGTAATATATATTGCTGATCTTTTATAGCGAAGAAATTAATCAAAAAATCACCTTCTTTTACACATGTTTAATATGTTAAAAATAATTAAAAACTCATATTTTAAGACAAAAAATGACCTTACATACCTTTTTTTAAGAGTTATTTGATTTTAAAGTTGAAAAATAGAAGATTTTTAGAGAACAATTTCTCATATTTTGAGCAATTGATCAAGAGAAATGACATTTGCTGATCAGACGTCACGAAATACTGATATAAATATACCAGAGACTTCGCTTACAAGATGAATATCGGGACAGCAAAAACTTAATTTTCTTTGCTTGCCTACAAGGACAAACAGGACTTTATCTATATCGCTAATTTAAAAAGTTAACAGCAACTTGTCATCTTGAGAAATTGATACATGAAAAAAAACAGACAATATACGTCACTGATTGAAACAACGCTGTTTCAGTGCAGATGTTATAGGCACTGGCGTTGCATCAATGTTGACCAGACTATGTTTCAACACTGCATGACTCTTGAGGAGTATTCTGGGGAGTTCTGTTTTCTAGGAGCTTTTCATTTTGTATCTATATTTACTTATTAATAGAAGCTTTTTAAGACGATTAAATGAATATTATTTCTTTTTTCCCCGCATATTGGTTTGTTTTAAAACCAGAAACTTAATACTGGGCCCCATAGTGCAGTCGGTAGTGATTCCGAACTGCAGGTCCAGGGATCGTGAATTCGATCTCAGCCTGGTCCCATACTTTCGTGGAGATTGATCATGAAATAATTTTTACGACCATTCTCCTCCTTCCGCTGATTCAAGAAGGGTTGTTGTCAGTTACAAGCGAATGTATGTGCACGAAGTACTGGTTAACAGCTTGCCCAGGAAAAAAATGTGGTTAGGTGAACTGACCTTTCCGATATAATTATAGCTGTTGACTCAGACGTGCAGAATCAAAACAAACAAGACCAGAAAACAAAGACAAATTACAGTAAAGCACACCCCATACTAGAACGACGTATAAAGGAAATCAGATGCAATGATCAAACTGCGCTTATTTGCAGGCTTATCAAGGTATTTACATGCCCAAAAGTACTTTATGCAAATAGCTTATTATTCATAGAAAAGAAGAAGACAAAGGCCAGGGAAACCACACAATCGACCCGGGACACAACATGGGAAAGCAACAAACACACACTAAACAGCATACACAAGAGAGCCAAGAGGCCAGCCCCTCCCAGAAGGCGATCACAAATCCACAAGGAACATGTACCAACATCTCACGTGTCAGCTCATTTGTATAACCTACAGTACGTTGTAGTAGTTAGCCATTCCTCATAGTTTGTGAACCTCGTCAAAAATAGCTGGCATTGTTATGTTTGACTCTTCGACAAACAGAGCTATACTATTAAAAGATTTTGTTGGCTACAGGTACCAGTACCGTTCATTAACAGGTGACCAATCCAAGGGTGACGACAGTAAACAATACCCGATGAAACATAGAACGATGAAATTCGCGAAAATCATACATACGTGTACCTATTACATAGCTAGTCAGGCACGTTCGGGTGATGAAAGAACAAAATTAATGGGCCGGCACATGAGAATTGGAAACTTATCGTATTGTCTAACGAAAGGCCACGCCCCGAGGTTAAAAAACTTTGTTCGTACTCAACTCAGCTGAGCACGAAATGTATCCTGCTCATAAATGTTAAAATACCAACAATTGTTGGCATTTTAACATTTATCAGCATGATTTATACAACATCTGAGAGACTTAAAGCAAGAAACATATTCATTTGTCTGTATTTTAGTCTTTATGAGCAGTTGAAATTTCGTGCTCAGTTGAGTTGAGCATCAAATAAGTTTTATAGGCGGTGGTTCTGTTGTTGTTGACTTTTTGCTTATTGTTACTCCCATTGTGGAAGTCTGTAATTGTTCTATGTTTTGATGTACGTTGCTTTATGTCCATTCTAGTATTGCATTCATCTTGTTGGGGAAGAGAGAGCTGATTGCTTTGCTTAATTTGTCTTCCTGGTGTCCTGTGATGGTTGAGCGGCTCTTCCTCGCGGTGCCAGGGGGTTGTCTGCGGTTTGTGATTGTGGTATTTCTTGATCATACTTACTATTTTTTATAACCTCGGGCCTAGGTGAATCTTCAAAATCTCTGCTCGCAAACACAAAATAAAGATGATGATAAATACATAGACCAAACTTAAGACCTCTAGTCATGCTGTATTCGTCAGCATGGACGTACAGTATATTGTTGGGTTTTGCGCATTTGCGATAAGTACCACAATCTCATTATGTTGGCCTATCAAAATGTTCCCACACTAACAGATAAAATGTGATCATAGACCATGAGAGTGTATTCTTCTTTATTTGCATGCATGCGTTTTGACCAACTGAAAGTAATAGTGTTTACAAATATATGTAAATAATACACGTAGTACGCACCCAATGACATGTTACGAAATTCTTATTTACTATCTGTTTCTTTTTGCACGATTAAATTAACTGCATAAATTATCTCCTTTTTGTCAAGTGAAAGTGGTCTTTTGAACCCCGAAAACTCCAAACTAGACTAATCTTTGTATTGACTTTGCTTGTTGTTCCAAAAGAATGATTATTTAGCTCGTTGCAAAATAATAGTTTAAATAATGCAGCGTAGCGACCTGTGCACCTGTACATCTTTATCAGGCCCATCACTGGTGGTAAACATACAGCATAAAAGCAGATAAAAAGGCTCGCACAAAAACTGCGATGTACCTTTAAAATAGATACACCGAAAGAAGAAACTATTATTAATACATAGCACGGACCATTATCAATCGTAGTCTTACTCATTTAAACCTTGGTACTAGTTCATAGTTAACTTAATATATCGTAGCAGTCAAAGTTTTTCGACATCTGTATTGTCCTTGATCTTAATATAATCTCCGTGAAATAAACAGAATTGTTATTGACCCATGAATAAAGTGCATACTTCTACATGACTTCCGAACATGTAATATTTTAATCACATCATTGAAATCATAGACAGACCATACACTACAGATATACCAATATCATTATTATATATGTGTGACTTGAATTATATCAATCAGCAACCCAATTAAAGAATTATACCCAAAATAATCTGGAATATCGGATCCTTCAGAAATAGAGAGAACCTACAATATAAGAAAACAACAGACTCGGCTTTATTGAGTCTGTTCGTGAGAACTACATGTAATGAAAAGTGCAACAATTCTCACGCCCCCTTGTACTGGCTTAAGTGGTATTCTGCTTTCCGTCAGAGCCCAATATTCTTGAAGGACAAGAATATATCGCTGCGCGGGGAGAAGTTTTTGCTTACTCCACAAAGTAAGAAAGAAGGCAAATCGATGCAATCAAGAACAATACCGAACCCAGGACACCATATGGGAAAGTGATAAAAGCACACGAAAACATCACATACAAGAGAGCCAAGTCTATAACGCAAAACTATTGATATCTGACCAAACAAACTTTATTGAAAACCCATGACCCTTGTTTGAAATGGACTACGAGTATATCAAGTAGTGTCGCAGACATTTAGACATTTACCAGATATCCAAAACGCTAAAGAAGTATGGAAACCATAATGCATGCCGTTGAACGTGCAATACCATGTAAACATCTCAGAATGATTCAAACGGAGCACACCTCGCTATCACAAAAACTTAATACGAAAAAGTTAAGGAAATCTTCGAAAATAAAAATTAACAATGAACACGGTTTTTCTAGAATATTATAAAACTCACCACAATAAAAGTGTTTCTTTAACTAGGATCGTAAAACAGTTGTTAATAATTGTAAAGTCAAATCATGATATTCCCAAGTGTTTCTTGAACTGTTTGTAAGGAAAAAACGAATATGCGGAATGTTATTCAAAATGAAAAGTTCGAAATGAAAACGTTAAAATTCGTCTTTTCTGAGAGCACAGGACCTACAACCTTGATCTTTGCTACTGACCTCTACTAAGCCTGTTTAAATTATCAGGGAAATCATGAAATATATTCTTTTCTGAAACCACAAGATCTAGAACCTTGATGTTTGGTAAGTAGTATCACCTGGTAGACCTCTACCAAGTTTGTTCCAATTGTGGCCTTGGGGCTAAAATGTTTTATATACAAAGTAAACAGACAATCGTCTTGCCAGAAACCACAAGACCTGGTGATATTGGCTAGTGGTACTCTACCAGGTTTGTTCAAATTGTGGTTCAGGGGTTAAAATGGTCTCATCCTGGAGGCCACATGTTTAACTTGGGTTACATTATAAAAACATAAACACACTTTCTAAAACCTTAGGCCTAGATCTTTGGTATTTGGTATGTTATATCAACTAATAAACTTCTGTCTGTTGTGTCCAAAAGAAGAAGATGGTCATCGGAGCTTATTACAGAACACCTGCTAGAGTCAATGAGGAATATCTCTTCAAAACCAGTGAGGCGATTTCATCTCAAAGAGATAAACACTTTAAAAGCTGTTATCATCTCTGGTGACTTTAATCTCCCAGGCATCCATTGGTCAATAACTTTTTCAGAGGCAATGCATTCCCACATAGAGTCATTTAGAGATGCCTAGACATATCTCATGACATTGCCCTAGAACAGATGTTCGACTTCACAATATGTAACCAAAATACACTAGACTTGGTCCTCACTTCTCACCCAGCTTTCATGGCACGATGCAATTGCTTAGGAGCTAAAAGCGATCATGATATCGTCTTATACGATACAACACATGAGCTAGTTCGCACAAGGCAGCCACGCAGGAAGATTCTTCTTTGGAACAATGTTCACAGGGATACCACCAAGCAGGCATGCTTGGAACTTTGCCAGTCATTTAATGATGCATTTTCTACTCAGTGGATGATATGTGGACTTTCATCAAGGCAAGCTTGTTCAGGATACTCAACTAAGACCAGCTCATCATGGTTTACTCAACCATGGATCTCTACAAAGACTCTTCGCCTTAGCCGTCGCAAAGCCAGAGCATATCACATGGTAAATTTTTCAAACAATATAGAGGATTGGGGCAAGTATTCCTTAACAGACGAAACTTAAAGGAAGATGCGAAGAGTCCACCGGGGTTATATCCAATACACTGTGAACCAGAACCTTAGAACAACCTCGAAGCCCTTTACTCCTATGTCAAAAGCAAGAGACAAGAAACCTCGGGTATTTCATCACTGCTCAACAAAGATGGTTTCCTACACAGTCATAGCACAAGTAAAGATGAGATCCTCAATCAGCAATTTTAAGATGTCTACATTAAAGAAAATCCCCGATCCTGGCCATAGTAACATCCCATCTATGGAATCCATGATCGTCATTACCCCTGGCGCTATCAAGCTTCTTTAAATCTCAAGCCACACAAGGCCGCTGGGACCTGACAATATACCAAATAGGCTTCTGATCATAGTAGCAGAAGAAATCCCCAAATGCTCACTAGCATATTTCAAACTTCCTTGGAAACGGTCACAGTTCCTTCTGATTGGAGAGAGGCTCTGATAACACCACTCGACAAGATAGGTCCACGAAACATAGCCGCAAACTATCGACCTCTCTCCCTCACGTCTGCTGTTAGCCAAATGCTAGAACATAGTATCTTCAGCTCCCCTATGAAACACCTTAACTCCAACAAGATTCTCACTCCAAGCGAACATGGTTTTCGATCAAAACGTTCTTGCGAGACACAGCTAATTTCCACCATACTGCGTATATTAAAAAATCTGAAATCAGGAAAAGACCAAGTTGATGTTATCCTATTAGTTTTTGCGAAAGCCTTTTATAATAAAAGTACCTTGTCAAAGGCTTTTGTCGAAGCTGAAATACTACCGTAACGGCATACGAGGCAACACTCTACAATGCATTGCATCGGTTTTACATAAGAGAACTCAACAATTCCTAGTAGAGAGAAGCACATCAGAGAAACTGGATGTTTTGTCAGGAGTGCCACAAGTGACAGCCTTGGTCCCCTACCTGACTTTTCAGTATACATCAATGACCTTCCGACTGTGTGTAAATATTCTCTGGCTATTTTTTGCAGACGACACACCCTTATACTACCACATCAGAAACGATAGAGATTCCACCAAACTGAAAGAAGATCTTACTGCACTGGAGGACTGGGAATCCAGTGGCAGATGCGCTTCCACCCAGGGAAGTGTATCATGCTGAAAATCACAGGAAGTAAGCGTTGCCATAGAGAAACTAACTTTTACCTCCGTGGTCAACGCCTTCAAAGTAAGTAAGAAGGCACAGACACCGCCAAATATGTTGGTGTGACCATCACAACGTCCTTCAATGGGAGAAGCACGTCCAAGCAACAGCTGACAAGGCTTCACGCACCCTTGGGTTATTCAGACGTAATTTCAGGAATTGCAGCAAACAGGTTCGTGACAATACATACAAGAACATGGTGCGATCAACAATGGAGTATGCTTCCACATCCTGGGACCCATACAAGGTAGAAGATGTTAATAGTCTTGACAAAGTTTAAAGTTGCACAGCATGTTATGCTTGCAACAATTACACCGAGTGAGCCCCATAATGGGGCACAGCAGTGTTAGCTGACTAGGCTGGGAATCACTTCAAGTCCGCCAAAGATTCATCGTCTAACCCTTCTCTTCAAGATCAAGCCATATTTGGTTGCAATCCTGGAGTCGGAATCCATCATCCGGTCCAACGACTGAAGAACACGAGGGTCACAGAGGCTGTTGTACCGTATACCAATGTCACAGCGTATAAGATGTCGTTCTTTCCAAGGACCATACAGGACTGGAACAAACTGCCACCTTCAACTACAGATGTTCAGACTATCAAGGTATTCATGACTGCATTCCATGCCTCGGTAGCAGTCCAGCCTCCATCCACAGCGTAAAGAGCCACGGGTATACACAGTTGTAAATTGTAGATACTAGAACATTTTATAGTATATACTATTGAGAGTTGACTGTCTTGTCCGAACCTCATCATGATCATAGTTACATTCCAGAATTGGATTTCTGACCTGTTCCAGGAAAATGATGAAGATGAATTCTGATGTAAGGACCAATAATAGACCCATCAGGGCGGTCACGTGTTTTATATTAAGAAAACATAAGAAAAATTATTCTTGTCTGAAGTCACAAGGCCTGAAACTTTATATTGGGTATATAGTATCACCTAAGCTTGTTCAAATCATGATTCTATGGCAAAATATGGACCCAAAGCGGGATCACATGTTTTACATTGACTTCTTTTTTAAAAAAAAATAATAAAAAGATCTAGTCTGAACCACTAAGCCTAGTGCCTTGATAACTGGTATCTTATTTTCCTTTTTTATATTTATTCAAATATGGCTCACCCCAGCTGTCGGCAGGAGCATGACCAGTTCTTAATAGATACCTATATATTTACGAAGCTTTAAGCGAAACTCATGTGAGCAATCCTGGGTCACTTGGTCCTTTTGTTATCCGCTCTACTTGACAGAATGATAGCTGTTGTGACATTTGGTTTAAACATATTTTATTCAAATTAAGGACATATACTACTAAATACTTCCCATATTGAAATATTTTCAATACTTTGCATACAGTTTGTTTTATGCATGGGCTATCCATTTATGAAAGAAAAAGGATATGTCACCGTGCTTATTTTTTTCAGAATCTCATATTGAAGTTTACAGCATTTGACCAATTTTCTAGAAATATAAGATAATAACACTAGTCCTAATTATCGAGCTAAAACGGTTGTAATCTTCAGTCAGCTTCTTTCTTTTAACTTAAATTACTGCCCATGACCTCAAACTTTTAAGAAAATGTGCAAATTTACTTGTTGTCCCATGCTATGACAAGATACTGCATGGTATTAATTTTGGCAATTCGTCGAAAAATGGAATTTGTTTTTAGAATAAATCATGTATTAAAAAATCTGATATTGAAAATCTTGAAAATTTATTTTCAATTCATGGACTATTATAATACCTTTCAGAAAAAAGATTAAAAATCTGGGGTCACCGAACTAATTCTCTTTCTAGAGGGCCAAATTTAACCCCACCCCATAGGTTTCATGCGTAATTCAATATAAAAAGTTCGGGGATGACCATTTCGGTCGTTTTGATGATGCCATTTTACTAGTATATGAAGTAATTTAGCATTAAAATGTTAAAAAGGAAAGAAAAAACACACTGAAAATATGTGCGCATCCGGGAATCGATCCTGGTCCTCTGGCTTTGTAGCCAGACACGCTAACCACTAGGCCACGAGGTCAGGTCGTGCGCCGCTCGAAATAACCATACAAATAGTATAGACTCGGCCACTATCGTATTCGTAACCAGGGTGATTGTGTACGTTGTTTGATTTCGACTGAGCTACATTTATCTGTCTTTAGTGCTGAGACGATCAGTTCTGAAAAGATGTCAATAGATATTTCGAACACACTTTAATTAGTTATTTTGTGAAGTAAATGTCAGAACACCGATATGACATAAGACTATCGGAAGCTGTGTTGATCCGAATCCGTTAAGGGTCGAAAGACAGGACCCAGACAACTTTCCCCGTTTGCAGACGCGGAAAAGGTGCGCATTGGAAATAGCCGCATATGTCTTTAATTTGTACATGGTAAATACAAATTGAAACAATAAGATGAGGATAAGAACGGAATTATGTAGCTTATATAGTTCTTCTCCAATGCGAAGTAAGATGTAAGTGGAAGGCAGATCATATCGAATACTAAACATTATAATATAGAAATCAGTCAATGCTAACAAATATGGGTGCTTATTGAGTATGTCCCTTTCAGCATGCGGTGGTTCAAGTCCACGGGTGGAATTTATGATTAAAGGAATCAAGTCTAAAACAAGACACTTGAACTATCCAATGTATACTATGCGCAATAAATTTAGCAATTGTTTTTTATGGATGAGCCCATCCACATCAGATCTCAAGTTTCATTTGCTGTCATGAAGCCACAAGCGCCGATCATCTGACAAGAATTTCCATTTAAAAAAATACACTATTACCAAACGCAGCGGTCGTGCTAAAGTGACGTTAAATTTTACTACTAGCGGGTAACGTGGGTATTTCTGATCATTGGGGGAAGCCAAAACCATTTTCAAGCGATTGTTTTGTCACTGAAAACCAAAAAAGCATAGCTAAGGCTGCACTTTTCTGAACTTTCTCAGAGAAATAAAGGACAAAGTTTTCACAATTTGACATTTTACTAATGCTTTTACGTTATCGCCTTTAAACGGTGTTTCTAGTCGGTTTTTCTTGGACCACATTCACAAATAAACTGGTTGATGCTTTCCAACGCATACAGACAAATACTGTTGAATGAAACATCTTCACGGCTACAGTGCACGAGCCGAAAGATAAAATCTAACGTCACCGTTATCTCACAAATGCGTCGCACCGTTTTTCAGTAACTTAAGGTTTTAATCAACCATAAGACGAATTACATTGTAAGCCTATGATATCTTTGTAAACTGGTTCTCTGTCGAATTGACACGCCAATTAACATTAGAAGTTTGATCAAATGATGAATACGTTTTGACGTTATTGTTGCCAGCTGATTTTTTCAGCATGAAATCTCTTTCACATCTGTCACATAACCAATATTTTACATAGGCGCACGATATAGGAGGAAGATGAAAGACCACCAAACGATAAATCACATGCTTATCATTTTAGCATTACTTACAACGGGTGTGATTTTTGCTAACTGACCCCTCCTGCAATTCTTGCTCTCCCCAAATGTCTATTTAAAGGATGGCGTCTGTAAATTCGTAGTTTCATTTGCCTATGATCCTGTTCTCGTCATTGTAATTGAAATTGCTCGATATTGCACAAAGATGAGCACAAAAAGATGCAAAACATAAGAAATTGCTAAACTTATTGTGCATAGTATATATAGCAGGACTCAGTTTAAGCATATTTGTTAGCATTGACAATACATACGCTTTGATAATAAATGAAAAATAGAATGTGCAATCATTGGTTGGAGAGGGAGGAGGGGAACACCGATACCAGGCCAGGCCTATAGGCAATAAGCAAATTACAATAGTAGATACCGTCACATACTACTTTTAACTCTTATTGTGTCCTGAGGCTAAGAGCAATTGAGATGGATATCTAAGTAAAACGCTTAGTGTCTGATATGTACTTATGTACCATTTGAAAGATGGAAAGATTGGTTTCATATGGAAGTGAACTACTTCCATATAGTAGCAAATTAAGAAAAACTGGCTGGTGCTTGGAGACCCCGTTAAAGAGCAATATTCTGTGTTGATTGTATCGAGGGCATCTTAAGAAGAAATGTCGAGTGTTTTCAACGCTACCACAACTGCATAATGGAGAGTCAGATATGTTTTTTTGAACAGATCATTATTTAATGAGCTACAGTTTGTTCGCATTGTGTGTGTAAGATTTGTGATTTCCGAAAGCCTGTAAGATAGTTTTTAAGAACTGGATTTAAATCTCTATTGAGGTAGTTTTTAAATGAGCAAACACTATCTAGTTGTCTGACTACGACAGGTTGTTCATTCAAGCCCTAATTACAGATGGCAGAAAGGAGTTAAAGTTAGGATTTGTTCTTGAAGCAATAGGCCAGAGATTGTGAGAATTACGTAAGTTGTAGCAGGATGCATGATCAACAGATTGAGGCACTAAGGAGGAAAGGTATGATGGAGAAACTTTTGTGCTCATTTTAAAGAATATTGTGAGTTTGTGATTCTTTCTTCGTTTTTCGAGCGTATCCCAAACCAGTTTCTTTGTAAGAGTGTTGATAGATATTAATTTTGTGGTACCTGTTGCTATTCTTGCTGCCTCTTATTGGAATTTTTTCAATTTCTTTTTTTTTCATACTGAGCACAAATATTCTAAATTACATCTACATCTGCTGAACGCTGTATAAGTGATCTCAAGTGACTTTCGATCTAATTTGAACTTTAATTTTCTCATGATGTTAATTCTACACAAAGCTCTTTCAAGTATAAAATTTATCTGCATATGCCAAGAACCATTATTCGAAAGATAAAGACCCAAAGGCTTATGACAATCTTCTTCCAAGACTTGTTGATTATTCATATAAAATGTTACCAACCATGTTTCAGCCCATTGTAATATTTTGATTAGATCAGCATTGAGCCGTTCAGCTTAAGGAACAGGATCATCTACGATGATAAAGAGACTAGTGCCATCAGCAAATCGCCCCCTGAGTGGTAGAAGGTGCTATCTAACATTTCAACAAAATTGAGTTATTTTAGTTTTTACGATTCTTAACATAGTATCTATCATCTCACAAATTATCATGGCTGTATTCCTTGAACACAAATTATGGTAACAAAATTTCATTCGGGGTTATGTGCATAACTGTGATTTTGTTAGCGGCAAAAGAGTTATTTGCTGCCACATTTGCAGCAGAAGGTGCTATGTGTCATATAACACCTTTTAGCAGCAAGAAAAGTGCTGCTTTTGTTAAAGTTATTTAGAGTTAAAAGGTGTTACATGACAAATAACACCTTTTGCATTTGCCAAAATGATTACAACAATGCAGTTTTGGGTGACAAAATGTACCATTTCACAGAATGCGCTTTTTTCTTTGTTTTGAAAAGGGTGCTATTTGCCAAATAGCACCTTTTTTCATTTAACACATAACTTATTCTTGTCTAAAACTGTCGATTTAGTACATATATATGTAACATTCTTACATACAAATATCACATCCTTTCATAGAGATGTTATATTCATACAAAGATATGTTGCAAACGTAAATACATATCGCATTCTTACATTACAGGTGTCACATTATTACATACAGATGTCACACTTTTACGTGACGAAGTCACATCCTTACTGACAAATAAGAGTTTTCTACATATCAAATATGTCACATAATGACATACATATGTTTTATTCTTACATAGAGATATCACATTCTTAAATAGATAGATGTCACATTCATATAAAGTGATTTCATATCATCTTGCATAGAGATACCATATTCTTACATACAGATGTCTTCTTCTTCAATAGGGGTATCACATTCTTACATTAGACAACTGAAATGTTATTCTGCGGTTAACATGAGGACTTGTCAAGGTAGATAGGAATGCATAGTGGTGTCCACCTTGGATTTGAAGGAATACGTTAATTGTTTTGTTAGATAACCGTGCTTTATTTTCTCAATTTTTATTTTAAATCTGTTTTCATTACTGCCGAAAAAATATTTTGTTCAATAACTGGCTTTAATAACATTTGAGCTTAGTAACGAAAGGCATTTAATTCCTTTACTCATCAAAAAATCAAATTATGAAATCAAGACATTTAAAGAAATATCATAGCCTTACCAAGAAATATCACATCCTTACATACATTCTTATTCCTACATATAGATGTATATTCCTAAAGGGAGCTGTCATATTCTTACATACAGATGTGGCATTGTCACCTTCTTACATAAATATGCCACATTATTGCAATGTGATATCACACTCCTGCATACAAATTTTATAGTTATTCTTACTTATAGATGTCACATTCATATGTACAAATGTCACATTCTTACATACATATTATGTTACATTTGTATATATGTGTCACGTTCTTTCATAGACATGTTACATTCTAACATAGAATTGTCACAATTTTTATAGTACTGTTGTATTCTTAAATGTAATAATAACACATTGTCATATAGTCATGCAATATGCTCTAACATACAGATGACACAATCTTATATAAAGATGACACATTCTTACATAAATATGATACTTGCGAACAGAACATTTCTTGCACTTCAACAACAGCAGAATCTAGCCCCCCTCCCCCCCCTTGGCTTAGGCTGCTGTCCTAAGGCGGTGGTTCTCTTTCTTCTTTTCATAAATGACATAGTTAATGGCATTGACTCTAACATACGTTTATTCGCAGATGACACTAGTCTCTTCATCATTGTAGACAATGCTCCTAATGCAGCTGCTTGCTTAAATTTCGATTTAGATAGAATAACTCGATGGGCTGCCACGTGGCTTGTTACTTTTAACCCATCTAAAACAGAGGCACTCTTACTCTCAAGAAAATTAAACACTATATATCACCCACCGCTATATATGGAAAATGTGCAAATCCAGGAAGTTAAATCCCATAAACACTTAGGTCTATATCTGTCAAGCGATTGCAGCTGGCATCAACACATAAACTATATAAAAGACAAGGCATGGTTGAGAATTAATATAATGAGGAAACTTAAATTCAAACTGGAAAGAAAATTACTAGAAACAATATACACAACATTCATAAGACCATTACTAGAATATGGGGATAACATATGGGATAATTGCACACAGGCAGAAAAATATGAACTTGACAAAATACAGAATGAGGCCGCCAGAATAGCCACTGGAGCTACCAAACTCGTCTCAATAAATAACCTGTACAAAGAAACTTGCTGGGAATCACTACAAAAACGACGCAATGACCATAAATTGACTTTATTCTTTAAAATGTATAATCACTTAGCACCAGAATATTTATCCTCCTTAATACCCCAACAAGTAAATGATATATCCCGCTACAATCTACGTAACTCTAACAATATCCAAACCATACGAGCCAAAACGAATCAATACAATAATTCCTTTTTGCCCTCTGTCTTAAGAGATTGGAATACCTTGCCAGCTGAAACTAAACAATTAAACACATTAAGTTCATTCAAATACTTTTTTGAAAAAAAGATAACAAGCCTGTTCCAAAATATTATTATTATGGAAAAAGAAAAACTCAAATACTACATACCGACTACGAACAGGCTGCAGTTCTCTGAATCTAGACTTGTTCTTGAAAAATATCACCGACTCACCTCTATGCAACTGTGGTTCTATCGAAAATGTGCAACATTACTTTTTCCACTGCAGATTCTTTCAGCATCAACACACCTTACTTCTAAATGATATACGACTATATAGAACACCAACTTTGAATTTATTGCTATATGGTGATCCATTACTATCAAATGAAATAAACCAAAGTATCTTCCATCATGTCCACAGCTATATCTTAGCAACGCAGCGTTTCTAATTCTCTCATCTTTAATGTGCATTACAAGTGTTACCATATCATGTGACGACAGAAGAAACCCTAATATTAAACATTTCCTTAATTCTGCACCACTCCCCACATCCCTTCAACATTCAGCAAAGCAATACAATCTGAAAATATTTCATGCTTTTTTCCATCGTTATTTGTTTGTAATTTGTATCATTTTCTTATTGTTGGTTTTTTCTCAATCTATTTTTCGCAATTATCATCTTTTCATATTTATAACACTACTTTGTATACTCACTTTGCTATATGTAGATAAAATACTGCCATATGCATGTACACTATATAGTCACTCTCAACAGGAAAAGAACTCTATAAGCATTTATGCTTTCGTTCTAATCCTTTGTATGTTTACAATGTACGTATGTTGTATATCATTTGTATTTATTGAATAAAATATGTTTAAACTAAGGCGGTGGTTCTGTTGTTCTTGATTCGTTGTTTATTGTTACTCTCGTTGTGGGAGTATGTATTTGTTCTATGTTTTCGTGTACGTTACTTTATGTCCATTCTAGTTTTGCAATCATCTTGATGAGGAAGAGAGAGCTGGCTGCTTGGCTTAGTGTGTCTTCCTGGTGTCTCATGATTGTTGAGTGGCTCTTCCTTGCGGTGCCATGGATTTGTCTGCAGTTTGCGATTTTGTTATTTTCTGATCAAACTCACTTACTATTTTACATATATTACATTACATAATATACATTATTAAATTAACATGTAAAATTCTAATAAAGAGAGTTTATCATTCTTAAATAGAGATGTTGCATTCTCACCCAGAGATTAACATTCTTACATAGAGATGTTAGATGGTAAATAGTGATGTCACTTTCCTACATAAAGATGTCTAGTTCGTTCAAAGGGTTCTCATATTTTTAGAAGTGATTCATTATTACATATATGCATAACATTTTAAAAAGAGATGTCACATTCTTACACAGAGATGTGATATTCGTACATAAAGATAGTGCATTCTTATATAGAGATAGCTGCATATTCTTTCATAGATATGTCCCATTTTTACATTGAATTGTCTCATTTTTACATATAGAATGTAATAGTCCTACCTTGAAATATCATATATATTTACATATTCGTATATATAGATGACATATTCATATATACATATGTCACAATCTCACATAACTAACAAATAGCACCTTTTGCTTTAATCAAAATGATTAGAGCAATACATTATTTGGTGACAAAAGGTACCATTTGACAGATAGCACATTTTTCTTTAAAGATAGTGTATAACTTAGTTTTGACAAAAGGTGTTATTTGTCAAATAACAACAATGTCAATCAACACATGACCTTAATTCCATTGGTTACAAAAGGTGCTATGTGACATATGACACCTTTTTATCCCAAATAATTGAGAATTTGCTGTACGGTAAAAAGAGTTATCTCCAAAAAGGGGGAATCACTCTTTATTTCTAGACTAAATTGTCTTAAACTTGTTTCATTTGAAACTATACACTCGTGCACTATTTTTAATATCAACACCAAACATTTATATTGCAAACCTGATTTTTCAGGGGGCTGCAAATCTTTAAACGCGTTCTTCTCAAAAGTATGAAAAGTGCACAGAGCCCCTTCTGCCGCTAAGGGGGCGAAATAAGCGTATACAAGAGTCAATTTCGTTTACAATATCGTTTATAAAAACAAGAAAAAGCGATGGGCCCAGCACTGAACCTTGTGGAACACCAGCGAGTATTTTTGACCAATCAGAATTGACACCGGGAATGATTACACCTTGTCTTCTGGCAAGTAAGTAGTTTTTGAACCAATTAAGATGTTATCCAGTGACTCCGGCAGCTTTGAGTTTACACAGTAGACCAGCATGCCAGGCATGATCAAATGCCTTACTAATGTCACAAAAGACAACCCGGATTTCTTTGTTGGCATCAAGAGCCTGACAGAAAATATTGTGAAAGAAGGTAAGTTGAATCACAGTAGAGTCGCCTGGCATGAAACCAGACTGTAGAGAGGTCAGAAAACTGTTTTCCTGCAAGTGGTTTAACAGATGTTTGAATATTAACCTTTCAAATACCTTTGCTTCTGCATTAAGAAGGGGTATAGGTCTATAATTATTCATCAAAGATCTTTCATCCTTTTTGTGTATAGGACACACATTAGCTTCTTTATAAGAGGAGGGCAACACGTCCTTATCAAGGGAAAAGTTGAAGAAGTTTCAAAAGGGGTTGGGAAAGCTCCTTTGATAGTTCCTTTAATATACGGTTATTAAGTCCATTTGGTCCAGAAGCTTTGCCTGATGCAAGAGATTTAAGAACACTTTCAACCTCAATAGAATTAAGAATGATCGAGTCAAGTTCAGAGGTGCCATTAAATGGGGCCAAATTTGGTAAATTTGCATTACTTTCGTCTAGATGCGTTTGTCGGGTAAATAAATCATTGAATAGTTGGACTTTTTCAAACTCATCAACGTAGATACTGACATTTTTTCCAGAGTTGGTATGGTAGAGGATGATTTAGGTAAAATAAAAGACTTTAATGTAGGCCACCAGTCCCTAGAAGAGATAGACCCAGGCTTGAGTTTATCTACAATGCTTCTATTAAAGGATGATTTTGAGTCTCGTATCAGTGATGTGACTTTATTTCTTATTTTGCGAAATTTGGGCCAAAAGTGCGGTGAATCTGTTGTTTGCTTTACAGATTATTCTTTTCCTCTTTCTAATGTATCGTTTAATTGTTGTAGTGATCCATTGGGGATCTGAAGGTCTAATTGTCACTGCTCAGTTAGGAATACACTCCTTAGCAATGTGTAATGTTTTTTAGTCAGATTAAGAGCATATTTATCAACATCGTCGTCCTGGAGTGAGTGCCAGGTGGTAATAGAAGCTAGTGCTCTCATATGATCATAATCACAACGAATAACAGCATTTGAAATAAACTTCTTGACATAAAACCAACTATTGGTGAACATTAATCAGTTGTTCGAAACATTAGAAAAGAAGAAGTCGTTTTGGCTCGACTCCGTTTAGGTCATACAAGAGTCACACATTCATACTTACTACTAGGTGAAGAGCAACCACAATGCACCATTCACTGTACGTCACTTCCTTTTGGAGTGTGGCGATTTTGCACAAGTAAGAGATTATTGCTTCCATGTTGATAACATGAAAGAATTATTTCAAGATATACATATTGATAGTATTATGACATTTTTAAGACAAATAAATCTTTTTAACAAAATCTAATTGCTATTTTCAAAATAATGTTTTGTTTTACATTTGTATCAGACCATAATACAGATTTCTTAATGTTGTATTCTGTTCAGTTAAAGAACATGTACATTTATCTAAATAGCTCTTTGAAACTGTCAGATATTGTACATGGTCTCTCCTGTCAACAATCGTATTGCAACTAATTATCATTATACAAACTCATCATCATCATTCCTTTTATTTTATCTTATAAATTTTTACTTTTTCCATCTTCATCATGTTTAGTTTAATACCGTCTGACGCTAATGACCCACAAGGGTTGATGCGTCGTTAAGAAGCAAACAAACAAACAATAATCACAACAGTCGTACTGCCAAATGTGTCGTTTGTAACATTGAACTTTGAGTTTTGTAAACTTAAAGATTCCCAAAAGAGAGCAATGGTAACGTATGTTTTGATCAAGAAAGGGGCCCCCAACACCACTTGTTGTCACATTATTTTTGTTATTTACGAGGATTATGTCCAGCAAGGATGATGAGTTCTCAGTAAATTGAGTTGGTTCTGTTATTATTTGATAAAGAGAAAGTTGTCTGCATAGTGCTTCTATTTTCATTGAATGTTGTGCATTAAGAACGATAAAGTTAAAATCCCCTGTGATTATCTCTATCTATCTCTAGATACTGCCACACGCCCTCGCGGACATTCTAGGCAGGTTAGCGCAGCGTCTGTATAGTATAAGACAGTTAAAAGCATAATAATGAGGATAAAAACAGATGATATGTTAAAATAGTTAAGAATAGCTAAAATCAGATAAAAACAAGCAAGAAGGGATTATGATACCATTTATGAATGTATCTGTGGCTAAGTGAAAAAGTCTTCAATGGAGGAAAATATGTAGAGTCAGATTCAGTGGTCTCTAAAATACCCCAAATAAATACATGCTAAGTCTTGTTAATAAGTTCAATCCAAATACATTCTGTTCTATTAGGTTCAAGATCGTGTCTGCGCTTGTAGTGTAATCCCTCTTTGACATAAACCATGACACCACCATGGCTATCAGTTGGGCGGTCTTTCCGCTCCGGTTTGTTAAAAGAATCTTGGAGACGATCATCTCTTGGAGTATCAGGATTGAGCCATGTCTCAGGAAAGGCTAGTATATCAAAGTCCAAAAGTTCACTGTAAATTATATCAAGTTTAGATGATATGCTTTGTACATTGTAGTGTACAAAGGATAGCTTGTGAGAGAGGTTTAGATTGTCAGTCATGGAACAAGATGAATTTGACATAGAGCTGTCAATGCTGAGGGTTGATGTTGAAGACACAGGTCCTGGATGGGGTTTTATATCACCACAGCAAAGCAGGAGACTGTATGTCCTTGTCGCAATGATGGTTGTAATCAGGAGCAATATTAATATATTTGTAAAGACGACATTTGACATGTAATGCTTACCATTAATGACAGCCTTACTGCAATAATGAAGAGAAGCTTTACGAGTTGAAGCTTCATTGTATTTAATAGCTCTCAGAATATAATAGGCAGAAAAGTCGTGGGCCTGTAGACCCATGAACAATAAGAGGTGAAAGAGAATTGTGAATGTGAATGTGCAACGGTACTTAAACATGACGTTGACCATAAGGTTTATGAGAGACATTTAGGTAATTGATGAGACAAGTATGAGAAACTTAATGGTCAACATCCTAAAATGGTGCAAAGAGATAGCGCTAACAACATACAACGGCATCGGTGTTTGCCCCCAAGCCCTCCGACACAACTAGCATACAAAAACATATATACAAAAAATGGAAAACATTTAGTGATTAATTCCATCTTGGGAGGTTGGAGGAAAGGATTTACGCCATCCTCTCCTCCAAGAAATGTTCGAAATATCACTTCATATCAGTTCATATACCGTTTATTTCACATAATTTTGATCAGCGCGAGATAAACACGGCTTTCCGCCATTTGAATCACGTGGATTGCTGCTACCAAATAAAAGTGATAAAAGTTTGTGTGTTTATGAATGGTGTTGAGTCTTTCATGCAAGCATGAAATATTATCTATAGCAAAATTACATAGAAAAAAACATGTCACAAGTATCAGCAATAAGAGCATATTGTATTTTTATTTCAAGGAATCCTTGGGTTCCGCATTCGACCTTTTTTTCAGAACCTTTTTCAGCCACATCGACACATTTACCACCTTTCCTTTTGCAAAGAGATTATATGAAGAATAATTCGTTTGGAAATCTTTAAATGTCCGCACTTTTTTTCAAGTAGGACAGGAATGCTAACATCGATGCTGTTTACTTCAGCTTTAATTTCTTTTGTACTTTAACAATAGTAATTTTATATTTTTATATTCTTGAAGTATAAATAAGAAAAGACTGTGTGTGGCAAGGTCAGCCAAGGATGTGTTTCACAGCGTTTATGACAAAGGCATAAAACTGTTCACCAAAGAAATGTTCCCCTCACTGGTATTTATGAAAACAAGATATACTAGCTTGCTGTCATACACTTTTACAATATCCATAAACTGCATTTACATTTTTTTAATTACAGAAATGTAATTTTGAGATGTTTTATGAATAAAATTACACTAGTAATGCATGAAACAGCGGTTTATATCATTTTACGTGACAGGGTCATTGAGGCGATATACAAAACTGTTATCTTTAAGAAAATGCACTTAGTTGGCATATAGGCATTTTCGGTAAATAAGATGGTAACCATTATCGTTCATACGGGGCCTCTATAGAAAGCAACTACTATTACGTTATTCATCAAGTGGTTTTCGTATAGGCCAAGTTATAGGTCATCAGTCAGTTGTATTGGCCCTTGGTCTATTCGACCAAGTTACATTAGCTAAGTATGCAAGGTCAAGAAACTCGTGATTTCGGTGCAATGATAGTTCAGCAAGGCTATAAATGATCGTTTGAGATGTTAAATGGCCATTCGAGGCTAGACATACCAAATGAGAAATCGTGTTGGGCATATGCGCGTTTAATCGCCCACCCACCCTAATCATTGTTCAAAAAATGATTCGTTATGTAGATTTTAAAAGATATACTGCCAAAGGGTTTATAAAAGTCCCAAGAATATTTGTCTTTACATGATATTTGATTGGTTATCAGTTTCTTTCAAATACGCTATAAAATTGAGAGATGATTTGATGTTCAGTCTATGTTGTCTTTCGAACCGAGGACTGCAATGTGGTAGCCTAAGCAAGGAACTACATTTGAATGGAGGGATACTGGCTGGCTGTATTTTTTTTGTTATAAAATGTTGTCTTATGAATAAAGAAAAAGCGCTCAGGTCTGTGCTTGCCATAACACACGTATATGTTGTTTAGTTAGATATTTTATGCTTGAAGATATAGTACAAAGAGGTATAGACGGTTATGATGTACATACAAGACGCTAAATACTGATGTTGAGGCATATAGACATGTACATCATAACAGTTGATAGTTCAAGCTAGTATATCTCGTCTCCCAAATTCAGAAGTTTAGATAATAAATAATTTATGTTTCGTCTGAATAAAATGAAAGAAAACATAAATACTTTTAATTGTGCTTCCTATGCAGTCTAAATATTTTTATGTGCCTACAGTACGGATCTACATGTAAACTCTTGGAATTTTTCAGAAGTTATTGTCTTAAAAGTTACCTGAATACTTTTAAGTACATTGTCAACACATAAGTAAATACAATGTATCATATTAATCGTTTGTTAATACTGGTAATGTCAAACTTTAAAGCTTGCCGACAGCTATAGAAGACATGTATCAAACTACGGTTGTTTGTCACATTTTACGTTTTGATAATTGAAAAAATCATAATTTTGAGTGATTTATTACTTTTTAATGAGCTTAAGAAATCCTTTAGATATATCCGATAAAACACTTGATGACCCATAGTTTCACCCTATCTAAGGGGAAAGATGACACCGAATTTGGCCTTCAAGCGTAAAAATATAGGGCCGCCACCTGCAAAAGCAGCTTTTAAACTCAACGTTTGAACCAATGAGTTTATGTTTTTTCTGCAATAACAATTATTTAATCCTCTCCTATCGTGGAGATGGGTATAGGTTTATAGCTAGTGTACCTGTCCCCAAGTTTCCGACTGTCCGTCAGTCTGTTCGTGTGGGTACACGAATCGAGTGTTACATGTATCTGACTGGTGTCCTTAGGGTTAGGTTTGGGTAAGGGTGGCTTAGTCACAGTCATAAACAATCACTTCATGTAATCATAACCATTTCGATGGTAAAAAAACACACTCTTTTTTGGCGGTCACAAAAACTACAACAGTAACTTTCACATAACCAGCAGTTCGTGCGAACGCATCTGAACCCCGTGTGATTAGATACTATATGAATATAGCATTCGTGTTGGGATGGGATAGAAAAATCCGTCCCTTTGCCGAGTACTGACATTTTTAGATTCTTTTTCTTGCTCATCATTAGATTTCGTATTTCTATTTATTTTAAAAAGGGTAATTCCTTGATGTGAAAAGATGAGAAAACATGTTAACGTGATAACCTATGTAAGATACAATTGGTAAGATAATATTTTTGATCCCACGGTACAATCTCAGATGTCCGTATCTGGTGTTCAAGAAGCAAGGTTCATTTACGTCAATATGTGGATATGAGATTATGCACGTTCTATCATATTTTCGAAGTGCAAAAGTTGGGGTTGCTATGGCAACAGAAATAGTTAAAATGCTTTACTTAAAATCTGGATCCCGAAATAAAATATATAAAAAATAAGTAATAGATATGGTCATGAGATTCGGCAAGTGGATAGAACACTATAGTACATACCGTAATTCACAAGGTTATATTATTCAACTATTAGGTCATTGTGTACTTGTTCCTATCTCTGTTAGCTTTACAAGGGACAGGGTCATTGCATACCACATGGCGGTACAGTGACCTGATAGTTGAATAATATTTGGTAAGTTATGGTTGATATGGTAACCCATACTTGCAACGTGCTTGGGTAAAGTCTGGGTCTAGTGATAAGAGTATTTAAACTGGGCTCATGAGACTTAAAATAATCTCAGTGGAATAAATGAAATACCCCCACATTTCTGTGTTACAAACATAATACACAATATTAACATTCTCAGTGTAGTTGCCTTACATCAATCCAACATCGCTGCAAAACATCGAAATGGCATGTGATCTAGACCTTGGGTGGAAGATAATTAAGTAAATTTGATTGATAAAATAGAATGTAAATATATGGATTGAAATTCATATTCAAGCTTACACTGGATGATGAAAAACATTAGCTATTTTAATGTTTCTGAGAAGCCTTCACAGACATTAAAATAGCTAATGCTCTACATCATCCAGTGCAAACTTAAAATATGAATTTCAATCCTAAAATACAGACTATTAAATATATTAAATTATTATGAAAAATCTGGATTTCAGAACAAGATTTTGAGCTAGATAAAATTATTGGTTGCTATAATAGTAACCGTCATTTTGAAAATACTGGTATGGTAGAGGACTAACGGATTTCTCCAGTTCTGTCTTCGTATAACACAGGTTAGAATGCTTACCATGACAGACGCGTTCTCTCTTGGTACCACAATATCCTCAATGCATTGCTACAGTTTGACATGTCTTGGTCTATCCATTGATTTTGAAAGGTCTTTAAATACTCAAATTCGAATCTTCTAGTTTATGATCTGCACCAATTTATGATCCTAGTTACATGTATCAGAAAAAAGCAAACAAATAGTATCTGATCTTCATGTTGTTTTTTACATCCTTTTCCTGTCTGAGTACTTTGGTTCTGGAGCACAGAGTCAAAGAGCATTCGGGAAAGTCCGCCACAATTCGAGAATCAAATCATGGCTCGGGTCGACAATGTATGTAAGGAGCATTACACGTAGTAATATGTACCAAATAGCTCCATTTTGTTAGCCGGAACTGGCGTGTGGAAAATTAGGTCTGTAGCATGTAGGTTCAGCTCTACTAAAATCGATTATTCTGATTATCCGAAAGTTAAATCAGCAGAATAAATGAAGTTTATGTTTTTTAATAACATATCACTATAGCGATATTTTATTGAAAAAACATAAACTTCATTTAAGCCGTTTGTTTTGCTGCAATCACACTTGTTATTGTGATAACATGGTTTCTGTGACGTCAGCTTCACGTTTTATATCGTCAGCGTCACGTTATGACCCGCGTTATCAAAGTAGATCCTCAATGTACATCCGTGGTCTGATTCCACGGAATTTCGCGGAACTGAACGAGGCAGTTCCGATTGAGTCAAACAGCTTTTCTTGCATAAATACCCGTACGGATTGCTTTTTGAAATCAATGTGTAATGGGCGGTAGCTACGTTCAAATCATGATGTTCATGTTCTGTTTAAACATGGATTTTATATTTAACCGGACAATACCTAAAATGATCCCTGAATATTTCAGGGCTCAATTATTGTTTGCATGACGTTATACGGAAACCGCGTTGCGATCTTTACTGATACTTACTCACTCAGATGGTTTTGTTTGCGAAAACTTTTTACGTGGTGTTGGCGTTGTGTTGACAGTATGGTTATTAAAAGTATGACGCTAACGCCATTTTGTATGGAGAAATCTAGTGTAAGAAAATTGATAATGTTTTAGTGCGATTTTGCGAATCAGGTCAGTAATGCAAGAATAACACAATTCATGTTTGTTTCATTGCATTTACACTTACCGGGTTTCTCAGGCGATGTTTGAACACTCGGCTTAGAACACTCGTGTTCAAACAGCTCCACCTGGGCCCGACAAGGGGTAATACATGACAAAACATGTTTTAGCCCTATATTGGAGAAGAGCCAAGTATCAAACGTGTGGCCATGGAAGTAATATGTAGGCTGAGATATAAATGCCCGTTGTCTGCTCAATAATATTAGCCTACAAAACAATAGCAAGTGAGTATGATCAGGAAATACCACAATCACAAACCGCAGACAACCCCATGGCACCGCGAGGAAGAGCCACTCAACCATCACGAGACACCAGAAAGACAAATTAAGCAAAGTAACCAGCTCTTTCTTCCCCATCGAGATGATTGCAATACTAGAATGGACATAAAGTAACGTACAACAAAACATAGAACAATTAAAGACTCCCACAATGAGAGTAACAAAAAACATAAAGTCAACAACAGCAGAACCATCGCCTAGAACGGACAGCAGCCTAAGCCACCTGGGGGGCTAAATATATTTTACTGGTACCAAATCTTTGCAGGGATTGCAGTGGCTCAGTGGTAGAGTGCTTGACTCGAGACAGAAGGGCCGCGGGTTCGAGCCTCACCGGCGTCACTGCGTTGTGGTCCTTGAGCAAGACACATTTATCCTAGCTTAGTACTGGTTCAACCCAGGAAGTACCGTCCCTATATAACTGAAAGATTGTTGATGGGACGTAAAGAATCAAATCAAACAAAAACCAAATCTTTGCCCCAGATTCTGCTGTTGTTGAAGTACAAGAAATGTTCAGCTCGCATGGAGGCCTTCTAACCCTTCTAACTAATGCAATGTATCATCATGGAGAAACACTCTAATCAAATTAACACACCATGATGAAACAAAGAAAAAGGCTCATGACTCACAGATAGCAAGAGCTAAAGAAAACCTCAAGTTGAGCCACGGTGGGTCCAGCTACAGCAGATAATTGAAAAATCATGGTATAACGCACTTTATAGTCTTTATTGCAAACATTATTGTCCCAGATAAGATTGTGACCTTAAAAGTTGTAGGATCAGGTTTCATAGTGTTTGCTTCCATGATTAAATTATTCTGGAGTACAATTGGATGTATGAAGCGGATGTAATAAGCATATAGCAAATTCAGGACAAAACTATTGACAAGGTAAGGGTTAAACTGCCATGTGGATAGTCCTGATCTGATACCAGCATTTACTCGCCCAGTCAATCCCTTGCGTAATTTGTCAGGCCACGGTGGGTCCAGCTACAGATGAGCATCAGGCACCAACCCACCGATTAAAGCTTTACGTCAGAGCCGTCATAGAGTTTGAAGCCTGACCCACCGCCGTGCAATTAAAGAGGAAACCATAGCTTTAAACCGTGATTAGGTTTAAAACCAGGCAAGCAGACTGTCGCATGACATCCAAGTTATATCCAACCTTTATATAACGTTTTACAATCTTTTTGAATTGATCACTAAAAGGCTAATTTTAATGTCATTACGACAAAATAAACCATTTTCACAAGAAACAGCCCAGATACTCAAACGGTTTGATTTCACTAGAAGTATCAGCTTTTTGGTTTTTGGTTAAAGTTATATTGTGTCAGTTTTATTCTACTATTTCTATATACAGGGACTCTTTTGCAAGTCTAATATTACATTTTGCATTGCAATGGTCTTAGACTAGTACCATTCAAATATAATTATGCAATTTTACTTTTACAAACTTTCACAAACACTTCTATAAGTCACTTACAAACTACAAAAAGAGACGCAAGAGCACATAGTGTAGGCCGCCGTGTTAAAAGTTTGGCCCCCGTGTGCATTGTTTAGTACAATTTATTCCTACTCACACAATTTCATGTACAATATCTGAACATCTTTTTTCAAATGATTTAAAAGTAATTCTAATGCACTTGCTTTTGTAACGTGACGCTTGATTGGATAACGTCAAAAATTTGCGACAGTATATCCGCGACAGTATAACCGCCTCGATAGCTCAGTTGGTAGAGCGTCCGCTTTCGGAGCGGGAGGTCGTGGGTTCGAATCCCGCGGCCGCACCATACCAAAGGTGTAAAAAATGGTACTAGCAGCTCCCTTGCTGATGCTCGCATAAAAGGGGTTGTGCTAGGGAGATAAAGACAGGTAAGTATCTGTTAAAGATAGAATTGTTATGTCGCAGAATAGCTCATGAGCTAATGTTGTCTGTTACATTATAAGCGACGTTAAATAAGGCTTCTTTATCTTATCTTTATCTTTATCCTGCGATATACTGTCGGAAGTAGTTTGACGTCATTAATTACATCACATTTTGTTGGATGACGTCCGGCTTTATGCGGCTTGCAACGCTCCCATTTGAGAGAATGGGGATAGCCATATTCAAAATGTTAATTTGGGAACTGTATATCGTCGGATATACGTTCGGAAATCACGTTATACGGCTCCGCTCGTGTGTCGCCATAAAACTAAATTTCCAACCGTATATCCGACGATACACCTCCACAAACAAAACTTTTGAATACAGTTATCCCACAAATATAGGTCCACAATAAGCAAAACGGCAAGCTCTCTCATCCTGGATATAATGATTGCAAAAACACACGAAAACAGAACCAGACATGAAACTATGAAATCTAAAAAAAGCTACCAAACATGAGTATATAACAGCATGCACATTTAAGCGCCATGGATCTTTGCAACAGATGTCATTTGAAATAATACCTGTTTATTTAGAACCAAAACTCTCGAGTTTATGTAGGATTCACATTTAAACTGGAGCGTTTATGTTCTGGAAAAAATAGGACTGGTGCATGGATTATTTCAAATGTCGTCTGTGGCAAAGTTTAAATATCAAGTAAAATTTTCTTCGAAAATGAACACATAAGAGACAAAACATTGTTTGTGATAGTCATGATCAGAGCTGAAAGGGGTTTTCAAAGTTCATGTGGCGCGATCATGCTATTATTTTTGACTGGTATACAAGGAACCACTGAATATTTCCGAGTTCATGGCTATGCGTTTATTTGCCAGGCGTCAAAATATGACAATTATTTATCTCTTTATAACTAATAACTCAATTGTCATTTGTCCTCCATGTAGAAAGGTTTATGGGGAGTACATTGTTGAAATATTTGAATGATTGTTACATAATTAATTCTTAAAAGTTTAACCTTTCATGTTCAAACAACATTTCCCTACCTGTACAATTGTGTTTGTATATGAAGCAACAGACTATAAATATTAAACACATTTATTATGAGATTAAAAAAATCAGATTTAATTCCTCATTTGCTACGAAATTGCTTTATGCTTTCTGCTTTAAAAAGTAATTGAGTATAATCAGGAAATACCACAATCACACAAGGCAGACCAACCCATGACATCGCGCGGAAAGACCACAGAACACTAACAGTCACAAGACATCGGGAAGACAATTAAAGTAATGCAACTAGCTCTCCCCTCCCCATCAAAAGATTGCAAAACTAGAAAAGACACTACGTACTGCATAGCAAAACAAATACTACACATAGAACCCCCCACAAACAATGGTAGCAACATTAAACAATTAATGGACAGAAACAGAACCACCACCTTTGAACGGACATCAGTATATTTAGCCACTGAGGGGGAGGCTTAAATGCATTTTACTGGTGACAGATCTTCAACCAAGATTCCGTTGTTGTTAAAACACAAAAAATTGTTTAGCTCGCATAGAGGCTTCCTTGCATATGTAATGCATCATCACAGAGATAAAATTAACATATATACTATAATAAAACAACTAAAAGGGCTCGCGACTCCCATATAGTCAGGGCTAAAGAAAACAACAAGTTGAGCCACGGTGGACCCAGCTAACGATCAGCATCAGGCACCAACCCACTGATGAAAGCTTCCGTCAAGACCATCATTGAGTTTGAGCCACCGTCGTGCAATCAAGGAGGAAACCTTTGCTATAAGCCGTGATTGAGTTTACAGCTAGGCACGCAGACTGTCCGAACCAACGCCGTTTTGTTTCTCGTAGAAATTATTATGAGACATGTTATTTTATCATATGACGTCGCTTCTGGGAGTGAAATAACGCCATGCAATAAAATCTGTAAACCACTAGTGGTTTATCGATTTACGGGAAACGTTATGACGTCCATAACAACGTTGCGTACATAATGACAATATTATAACATTTTACCGTCAGCAATGAAATTTCAAAGATATCTTAATGTCATATGATAAATAGAATCTAACATTCGTGCTCTTTTATTATTGAATTTACTTAACTCGTTGCGAAAAAGAGATAAGATGCTCGGCAAGCCTCGCATTTTATCTCTTTTCCCCAACTCGTTTAATAAATTCAATAAAACATGAGCACTCATGTAAGATCAACTATTTATTTAATTCGAGGTCACTGAACTCATTGTCGGCATCAACTTTGCTTTCCGAATGTGTATTTGTTATGAAAATATGTTCGTTGTTTATTGAAACATCCTCGAAATCTTTCTTTTGAATCAAAACTTCAAAAAAGCAAGTGAGTAAAGTGAGTATGAAAAGACAATACCACAATAACACACCGCAAACTAACCGACGGTACTGTGAGGAAGAGCCACAGAACACTGACTGTCACAAAACTTCAAGAAGACAGCTAAAGTAAAGCAACCATCTCTCTTCCCCATCAAGATGATTGCAAAACCTGACGGACACAAAGTAACGAATAACAAAACAAGGACCGAAAACAGAATCCCCACTAACAATGGGAGCTACTACAAATCAACAACAACAGAACCATCGCCTTAGAACGGACAGCAGCCTAAGTCACTGGGGACTGGTCTTAAATGCATTGCAATGGTGCCAAATTTTCGCCCTAGACTATGTTGTTGTTGTTGTTCAACACAAAAATTGTTCAGGTCACATTGAGGCTTCCTAACTATTGTAATGTTTCATCGGAAAAACACACAATCTAATCGAATTAACATACTATGGTGATACAAAGAAAAAAGCTCACGACTCACGGATATTCTGAGCTAAAGTAAACCCCAAGTTGAGCAACGGTGGGCCCAGCCAAAAACAGGCATCAGGCACCAACCAACCGATTAAAGCATTACGTCAGGGCCATCATTGAGTCTGATGCCTGACCCACCGCCGTGCAATTAAAGAGGAAACCATAGCTATAAACCGTGATTGGATTTACAACCAGACATGCAGATTGTCGCATGACATCCATGTTATATCCATCTTATTCATAAGGTTTGATTATCTCTTTGACTTGATCACTAAAATTAGATTTTCCAACAATTTTTTCTTTTCATAAACTAAATCACCATAAAATACTGTCTCCAATATGCCCTGTTGCAGAAGAGTTTTTAAACAAATATTCTATTTTACAATCAATTCTGAGTGTCTGTGGTAGAATTGAGAAAATGCTAGTCATTCTACAACCGTCTATTTCCCACTCCTGTTACCATTATGGGAACACACATCCTTACAATTACAGAGCCATACAGGGTTTACCATGTATACAATACTTGCAATGAACTGTAAGTCTCTTTTACAATGGCATATGTCAAGCTCGGATAAGTTCATCGAAATGATGAGTATCATGGTATGAACCAGAGTTGGCGTGGAGTCGGGAGATTCGTTGGAGACATTGTGACTAGAGATATCTTGAGTGCATTACCTCAAATACATCTGTGTGTTATATTTTCATCATCTCGCTTACTTGGAAAGTAAGCATTCACAACCAAATATGAGTCAGGTCCTTGACGGCATTGTCCATGCGGATCTTGACAATCAGAGACCAGTGGCGACTGCCGCTGTACTGGATGGTACTGTTATCATTCAAATGCTTCGGTCTAGAAGTATGCTGACCACCAGAGACTGTTTTGCGGACTATTTTGTGTCATACATCCTCTCTTGGTCTATTAAAGGAAACGTTATAGTTAGGAACTAAGTAAGAAAGAGGCAGTGAAGCACAAATGCCAGTTACATTTGTAATCCAAACCTCGTCTAGAATTTAACAAGTAGAAGTTTTTGTCTGTTGAGCTGGCAAAAATTTGAAAGATATGGCACTTCAACTCGGACCATCTGAGGCAATGGCACTGGCAGAGAATCATGTATTAACTGGTTGCAATACAACCGCAGCCTTCTTTGTCAAAAACATGAAGACAGCCTGATCAGTGTGGCAGTCTCTCTCGGAACTTACGTTACCCATACAACTGCTCTCTTGCCCTAACTCAAACCTAGAGATGATCCTAACCCATACAACTGTGATTGAGATATTCGTCACACTGCTCTATAGTGACAGTATGAAGAGGATATTACAACTGTAGATGTTGTCAGTCTCTACACGTTTCTACACAAAGGAAGAAACTTTGAACACATGCCTACGAGCAGTGATGCTCTGCAGGAGCATTTCCTCAGAGAAGAATTGAACAACTTCAGAATAGTTTTGTTCATTGTAGTAATGAATGCATATTCCAGAGAAATGAAATCCGATGTCTTGCACTTTTCTCACATTGTCTACTACGTCTGGAGGAATGAACATTGACTGCTTTGCATGTATAAAACATTGCTTATGCCATTAATGGTTTGCATCTTTCTGAATGAATTTGGGGGTTCCCTTAAATATTGTCCCTTTGAGCATATGCTTAAATTGGACTTTTGTCAAGTGTATATGCCTAGTGCAGGAATAGAGAATGGATCACAAACTCTAGATACCCCAGTTGTAGCTATATAAAAATAGTTGTAGCTATATACAAAGAGTAAATGCTAGTATGGATTTAATAGTCTTACTATTTAAAGTAAAAAACAACAACACACATTTACTCTAAACTTACTTTGACCTACTTTTCGGTTATTTGGTCCTTTATGATTTGCATGTTTGTAGTAGGGCGTGCCTGTTTTCATAAACTTATGTCATAGATTATGTTTGAATAGATGTAATCAGCGCTACAATTGTTACTTAGTCCATTCATTCAACAATCTGTCATATAAAATATGATGCTACAATGTGCTAAATATTTTGGTTTAATTTTTCCTGCGCACGTCAAATTTCGTATATCGTGTTGCACTGTTTTATCACAATAAACTTGAACAACACGTCACATGAAAGTATTGGAGACTTCTGTTCAAACATGTTATAACATGACCAGTCTGTTGTTAGTAGATTACATTATGAGCACATTTGTTTTATTTATTTTTTTTGTAAAACAAGTATACCTTTGATCAAACTAGCAAAGTCCTTCTGTTTGAGAACGGGGACATTCTAAATGATTCAAATGTTGTGTGTGTGTCATGGAAATTTACCACGTGTCGTCCTAACAATACGGATGTTTATCGGTGACATTTACAAATAAATTAATGCTCATTTGCATCGCATCCAGTAAAATATAACCATCGCATAAAACTTTAAGCAAAGCTTGTCCGAACAGAGCTCAGCAAATTTTATAATATTTTGGGTACATTCAGTACTTTCCCAGTACGCACTGTCTTCCCAGCGATAGAGCCCTAGATTGTATGCTAGCAGGGTTATCATCTGATGATCCTCCTATGACATCCCATGTTTCTTTTCCTTGTTTCCAAAGCTGCATATTCCTGTCTAAAACTTCTCATAGCCTGGTCTAAACTTTCTCGTATTCTGGTCCAATCTTTCTCATATTCTGGTCTAAACTTCTCATATTTCGGTCTAAACTTTCTCATATTCCAGTCCTAACTTTTCATATTCTGGTCTAAACTTCTCATGCTCTGGTCTAAACTTCTCATGCTCTGGTCTAAACTTCTAATGCTCTACTGCTATATACCTCTGCTCGTGAGAAACGATGATGTCATCGTATGATTTTTTTCATGTAGTATTATAGAATAGACCAATTTCCACAGTAAAAAACATGATAAAACAAAAAGGAGTAAAACGCAAAAAACGTATTGCAAAAATAAATGGTCACAGAAATTAATATCATCTTGTTTATCATAAAGTTTATTTGAAACTATGCCATTTGTTATGGACAAAATGGGGGCTTCATTGGGGGTATCAAATGAATTCGCTTTATCTAACTGTAGATCTGTGAATATTATTTTCTGCATTTCTGGGTTGAGGTGTTCCTCACTCCCCTTCTTATGATTTTTACAGCTTATTCGTTTTATGTTCTTATATTAGTGATTTTAACAAAATAACCACTTTTTGACCAAGACGATTATCAATATCATAAACCTTGTAAAACATTTTTAAACTCAACCAGAGACACTCTGAGTTGATCGTTAAATGAGCCAGTGCAAGAGATTTCTAACAATGTGGTATGTGCGACCAGCAAAGCCTCAGATCAGCCTGTGCATACGCACAGTCTGATCAGAGCCTTTGCTAGTCGCTGGAGTATTCTATGATTGTGAAGCTACTGAATGAACACCATGTTGGTTTTCTAAGCTTAAAAGGAGGCTGCAGAGGTCCGTCCGAGTCTACACATGTCAAAATGCCACATTGTTGGACATCTCGTGCACTGGCTAAAAAATAAATTGTTGGCTTGAAAGTCTTCTTTTTCTGATCAATTCAAAAAAGGATAACAAAACATCATAAAATGGGATATAACGTGGATGTTTAAAGACAAGGAACTGCAACGAGGAGGCATACAGTCTTTCTCGGATCAACGATCCCGTTTATGCATCAATAGATAAAGACAGAAATTCCCAATGGCGACCAAGATGTCTATCGTGTTGTAGTTTTGATGAAGGGCAAAGTTCTTGGTCGAAACTGTCAAGCTAGGTTTAATTATATGAGCCCATTATGTTCTCTCTCTTTATTAAATGTACGTCTCTGTCTGTCTGTCTGTCTCTTTCTCTCTATCTCTATTCGCATTCCCCCTTTTTCTTTAAAATCGATAGAAAAAATAGATCGGCAATGAAATGGGTTTATCAAAAGACAGTGGCAGCTATCAAATTTGAGATTATCTAGAGCCAAAATCTTTATTGCTCATGGTGTCTAAACTGGTCCATTACTTTTCTGGCCAGTATTGTTACTGTTTGAAAACATCAACTAAAGATAAAATTATACCAATTCCTATTCCAGGACTTTTGCTTGCTTTAATTTTCTTACACTTTTTATACTACAGTGTATAACAGAGCCTCGCTTTGAAATATTTGATATTGTTTTGCCCAACTGTCAATGCTCAATCTGTTTGAGAATTTGTGCAGGCGTGTTAAGGTTGCTGTTGGTACTGTATATAGACTTCGAGCTAAAAAAGGTCCTTCTCCCCCCCCCCCCCTAGGGAATTTTGCAGACATATCCTATCTTAAAGAAAATTTCCAGCTGTATCTTTTAAGAGATGTTTGCACTCTGTGCTCCGGGGCGTTAGTCTCTGACAGCCTGTTACATATGTTACTGTAACAAACTAAGGAAACAATCAAAATGAAAGTTTGAGCTACATATAGAAGACATTAAACCATCTAATTATTCAAATTTCTTATGTAGTTTGCAAGCTGGATGCCTAAGCTACATAAAAGCAGCATTTTAAACAAAATTACAGCCTTCAATGGTGTTATATGCGTTACATAGATTACATTTCCCTTTGAAAGTTGAAATTGTGACTAACATCATTCATTTTACAGACAATTTGTGCATTTTTATAAGTGTTTTTAATCTGAGTTTACTAAAATACTCATTTGACTAATAGGAAAAACAAAGTTTGCTTTTCTATCTCAAACACATTGTTTTATATGAGCTATTAAACAATCCTACCCCCAATTTTAAGTATCCAATTTTGGTATCTATTATTGAAGAAAAATATATTAATATATTAATGTTTCTAATACTATTTCAATTTACGTATTTCAGCCAGCTCAAAAGATTTTGGTTCTTATCACAATCTCATCACTAAAGGCTCATCCATGCAGCCTCACCATGAATCTTCACTGCTTGCACACATTACCTATTTAAGTTATGTGGACAAAGACTAGACATACAGACTAGCTCATGCGTGGATCCAGAAAATTCCGTCAGGGGGTTCAAACAACAGTTTTTCAGTATGAACCTCCCTCGAGAAACCCATGGTCCAATTGCTTCTAAAGGGTGTCCGTATAAGTATTTGTTAAGGAAGCCTATAGCCACTTGTTATTTTCCAGGGGGAGTCAGGACTCCCTTTCCCTCCCCTCCCTGGAACCGCACGTGCAGTTGGTTAGTCCCGGATTTACCGTATGTCGCAACAGATACTCATATGTTCATACCATTACCACGTGTGCTGGTCCATTAAATGATGTAGTTCATTTAGTCCGTGTCGTCTTCATGCAGATGCAATCATCCAAACCAATTAAATATCTTATCTTGATATAGATGTACTAGTGTATTACGCTGGGGTTTTCGGATTGCTTGTCTATCAAAACCCATTGTAAAAGTAGATCATCGTACGTGCCGTACATTCCAATGCCCCAACACATTTTAAGCCAGTTTACTGTGTATTCAAATGGCTCAGCTTGATTCGGTTACTAGAGCCAAAACATGAGATTAGAGGAATATATTAAACATTTTATCAAAATATTTGCCATTTTTCTGTATTTGCTCGCATGCTTATTGTGTGTTTTACTTTTACTTTAAATACTAGTGTATGTAACGATTGACCAGTATACGAGTTTTTTGTACTTTTCGCATATGCGCAAAGGCCTCTGATTTATACCCACAACTGACATATCTAGCAACTCTAGACGAGCCGTAACATGTGATTTCCAACAATGCGGCATTTCGACAAGTGTAGACTCAGACGAGCCTGTGCAGCCTCCTTTTAAGCTTAGAATCTCCAAATGTTGTTCAGTCGGTAGCTCAACAATCATAAAATATGCAAGCGACTAGCAAAGGCTCTGATCAGACTGCGCGTATGCGCAGTCTGATCTGAGGCTTTGCTGGTCGCACATACTACATTGTTGGAAATCTCATGTCACTGCTCAGATATCTTGATTTTGGTTTGAACATTAACTTACATCCATACAGTGTGAATGCATATAGCAAAGGTGTTATGCTGAGTCTGCAAATGCACAGACTCACTTGAGCCTTCGCTGCTCGGTGAGGAGACAACTGCCGAAATCTCCCTAAACAGACCTGTAAATATAATAAGGGCAGAGATTGGCTCAGGCGGCGGGTATGAGCAAAGGGTTATATTTAAGTAAAGTGTCGCGTGATTGTTAGTGATAAACATACGGAAAACAATTCATATTTATTAAACGGAAATATAAGTGTTGCTTTTTTTTGAAACAACATCTCACTGCTTTCTTGATGTAGTTTATAGATGTGGCTTAAAAAGACAATGCATCTTGATAATTATTTCAATGCAATATTTCTTATGTGGGGCGCCCCCCTTTAGGAGCCAAAAATGGTAAAAGCACACTAGGAACCAGCAACGTCAGATTCACCCTAAATTTCCGAACTACACCAGGTCTGAGGTTATAAAATGAAAGTACATGGGTGTAAGTACACGTATTACCAGGAAATGTACAGACCAACCCACAGCAACACGAGGAAGAGACACAGTACACAGACATCCATACAATAGCAAGAACACAATTAAAGTAAATCAAGCAGCTCTCTCTCTCCCTCTCTTCCTCAGCGAGATGATTGTAAAACTAGAAAGAACAACAAGAACTACCTTACAAAACAAGGACCTAACACAAAATAAACACACACAACTAAGCAATAAACAAACAACAATTTACTTTTTAATACCCAAGCGAGAATGAAAATAATCTATATAGCTTATAAATGTTAAAATGCCAACAAGTGTCGGCTCGGTGGTGCAGTTGGTATCGATTACGGTTATGCAGTGCTAGGTGGTGACGCAGTGGTCGTGTAAGAACTACGTAAAATAATAGGACTGAACAAGAAACCCTAAGAAAACGAGATTAAAAAAATCACCAACACAAAAGACGTGTAGGAACATGCAACAGAAACCAGATTGTTGGGGTAGACAATTTCTGAACTACCACAATTTTCAGGGTTCTGTATACACCATATGAAATTGTTGTACATGTACACGTTTACTTGCCATGAACTGTAACGCGATCAAGAAATCAAAAGCACACATGTTCCGACAGATGGAACAGGTCATGTATATTGAAGAGTTTACATGAGTGATCACGTACGTAGTACTGAGTTTATTAAATGATTGGGGAAAAAATATTAAATGCGAGCACTGCCGAGTATCTTATCGCTTTTTCGCAACAAGTATAGAAAAGCCAACGATACAAGAGCACGAATGTTAGATTCAATTAGAATAACTTTGAAATCGCATCTTAGGCGTGTAAACGTGACTCTACAAACGTTATGTCAGAATGACGCATCGCTGTCATTGGCGACATTACATAACGTCACTAAATGTGTTAAGTTTATCAATTTTAATTATTCCCGGACGCGATGCCATCTGATAAAAATAACCTTGTTTACTGTGTAGGGGAACAAATAAATCACTGATCAGCGCGTGTGGTGTTCACTATCAAAGTAACGTGTGTACAAAAACACAAACTGCATATAATGTTTTAACTAGAGTCATTCCAAATATTAAATATTGTGCTTGTGACTTTTTTCTTTCATGGGTAAGGGTACCCGGACATCGCTTTTATATAAGGGTATACATAAAGGATATTACATGAGTGCTCATGTTTTATTGAATTTATTAAACGAGTTGGGGAAAAGAGATAAAATGCCAGGTTTGCCGAGCATTTTATCTCTTTTTCGCAACGAGTTTAATAAATTCAATAATATAAGAGCACGAATGTTAGATTCTATTTATCATATGACAAATACTTTGAAATCTGATTTCTGGCGTAAAAATGTTATAATTTTGCCATGTATGTACGCAACGTTTTTATGGACGTCATAACGTTTCCCGTAAATCTAGTGGTTTATCAATTTTATTGCATGGCGTTATTTCACCCCTAGACGCGACCTCATATGATAAATGATGCTACAGTGCCTGAAGAAATACGGAATTCAAACCTGCTGCTGCAACTTTTACCGCGAACACATTTTGCTAGAATTTAAGATAAAAAAAGTCATAGCGAAAATTGTGTTCTCAAAACTTTACAGTTGGAGTTTAGACTACTTTGCGCGAGTAGCGAATGCTCTTGAAAACCATGCAAATGCAAGGGCACATTTGAGCGTGTGTTGGTCGTCTGTGCGCGATACATGTACCTACCAAATTCTCATGACGAGCCTTAATATAAAAGGTGCAGATTTACAACATTGTGAGAGTAAATTTCTAATTGTCAAACCCCGAGGTTATAAAACTTGATTTCATTCTCAGACTCAAAATAAAGTACAATGATTGGCTGCTTGCGGATCATGGCGCTTTATTTTGAGTCTGAGACTATACTCAAGTTTTATAACATAATTGTTGTCTTACCCATCAGTTTAAATAAATCTTGTGGCACTAAAAAAAGTTTCTTTTGAGGTGGTTCTTTGGTATGTCCAGAACATAATTATAAGAAAACTAATTTTCAATTACGCACTCATATCTGGAGGCCTGTAGTGTTTTATTTTTTCGCTGTTTGTGTCCACCCTCTGAAGATGAAATAGCAAAAGTGATTGTGGTCAACCCCACACAAGGTGGTCTGTTTACTGAAAGCATGATAATCCAGCCATTGTTACTAGCGAAACTCACACTGGTTCTTGACAACGTAAATTACAACTGGATTAACTTACTAGAGCGTCCCCAATAGAAGATCTGTCCAAACAACTGATCATTTACAAAAGACATGGCAATACTCGTTGGAGCTCGTTTGGTTAAACCTTGTCATTACATTAGCGAAATTTCAGTTTGTAACTCACTAGCTCCGTGTTGACGATGGTGCAATGTCTCTAAATTATCAAACGTCTTCGCTCTGGAAATATCTCTTACAATGTAGATAATAAATATGGGCCTCGACGCGACAAAACCTGTCCCCGGGGTTTCTGAAAAAGCGAGACTCAAACCAGTCTCTTCAACTACAGAGGCTATATACATTTGGCTAGAAAATTGGAAATTTGCTTGTCGCAAGTTAAGATAATTATGATAATTTCCAATAATAATAATTAAAAGCGCTGATCAGACTGCGCAGGCTGGTCTGCGCATTTGTTGTTCGCAAACCCCAAAAACAGGTGTCGAGGCCCATATATAATGCCACTTTGTTGGTCCGTTCTGGAAAAACTACAGGACCAATCTACGCCACAAGTAATTTGCGACCAGGTAAGACACACAGCAGCCTGCTTACATGTACATGTATAGATTATCCACATCCTGCTCCAATGTACATGTATAGGTTATCTACAGCCTGCTTACATGTACATGTATAGGTTATCTACAGCCTGCTTACATATACATGTATAGGTTATCTACAGCCTGCTTACTTGTACATGTATAGGTTATCTACAGCCTGCTTACATGTACATATATAGGTTATCTACAGCCTGCTTGAATGTACATGTATAGGTTATCCACAGCCTGCTTACATGTACATGTATAGGTTATCCACAGCCTGCTTACATGTACATGTATAGGTTATCCACAGCCTGCTTACATGTACATGTATAGGTTATCCACAGCCTGCTTACATGTACATGTATAGGTTATCCACAGCCTGCTCCAATGTACATGTATAGGTTATCCACAGCCTGCTTACATGTACATGAATAGGTTATCCACAGCCTGCTTACATGTATATGTATAGGTTATCCACAGCCTGCTTACATGTACATGTATAGGTTATCCACAGCCTGCTTACATGTATATGTATAGGTTATCCACAGCCTGCTTACATGTACATGTATAGGTTATCCACAGCCTGCTTACATGTATATGTATAGGTTATCTACACTTTTAAATTCTGTTTGGACTTGAAATGTATGACTATTATAAGCTGATAATTACGTACAAACAGTGTGCACAAAACGAAACACAAACTGCAGTACTGGTTCAACCCAGGAGGGACTGAAAAATTGTTAACTGGGACGTAACAAACAAACAATGTACTTGCACTCGTATATATAAAAGAGATGATTCAAAAAAAGATTTAAAACTTATAAGCTAGTGTCACACTGCACCTTAACGGTAAGCATAACCTTGTGATGAACGGGTAATCAGTCGTTACAGATTCTCTGCAAAATGCGATGAAGAATAAAAGAAGTATCACGGAAACAAATAAATCAATGCTTAATCGGTTTCTAGGGCGAGGCTAGTCTATGTATAGCATCGCTATAGATCGACTGTTGTGACAATACAATTATATATTACACTGGCAGAGCTATTTTAGAAATTGAGGCATTATGTTATAACATGAATACCGCAAAAACACAATAATGGTGACCAGCAAATGAACGAGCACATTTTTGGTTTTCGTCTGCGCATATACTACCAGCCATGTCTACAGACAAGTCCTCTAGGTTATAAAACTCTGTCCATGTTCAGCTCAACTGAGCATGCAATTTATCATGCTAATAAACGTTAAAATGCCAACACTTGTTGGCATTCTAGCATGTATTAGCATGATAAATACAAGACATGAAGGCTTCAAAACATTTTACAGTATTTAAGTTTTTATGAGCAAGTGAAATTCTATGCACAGCTGAAGTGAGCATGAACAAATTTTAGAATCTCGGGGACTTTCTTTTGGACAGATATACTATATCTAATTTTCTACTTGGAACCTATTATCCCTCATAATTTATAACGGACCACCCAAACATTGTACCAAACTGAGTGGAATAATGTATCAGTTAAAAAAGAATAAACCTGCTGACCTTGACATTTTGTTTTGTCAAGAAAGAACGAGACTATTGAAAGAATCGATACAATCAAGTACCACACCTGATCCAGGATACCAATTAGAAAGTGCCAAACACACAGTTATACACCACAAACGAGAGCTAAGAGGTCAGCCCTTTCCCAGCATGTGACCACAAGGCACAAATAAACAGACGCGCACAATGGCATAGCAACACAAGACAGAAAAATATAAAAGATCAACCAAAAATGCACCGCCCCGGAACGCTCAGTAAAATATTTTACTTGAGGGCTTAAACCGGTTTCACGGCGCCAACCTCACCCTTAATTCAGATATGGATCAAGACACATACTATATTTGACTAGCTTTATTTCCTAGAATGCTGAAAATGCCTGATTAAGTCTGATATCCTTTATCGTTCTATAGTCCTCAATATTGTATAGATCTGTCTTATCGCTATGATATGTCACTAAAGTGTGTGTAGGTTCTGTTAAGATTATTCTTAATCCCCAATGCATGGTGCTGACATATGCTACAACGTCATACATTGTCAGCCATTTACATTAAAGAACAACTTCAAGTACATGGGATTATACAGTTTGCTTTAACATATCATTTTGAATGACGTTTTGATCCGTAATTGAGAGCTCTAGGGATTTGATTTCAATTTCAAGATTTTCATTCTAGATTTATTGTATTTAAAATGCACTTTGTTCCTATTTTGGTGATTATAGCATATGCTACCAGTGAAGTTTCAGAAGAGCTTGGACTGCTGTGCAAGAACGGGTTTAGAATAAGTTTAGGTATATTTAATTTGCAGTGTTATCTCATTGAGCGGCCCTAATGTTTTAAACATGCGGTTTTTAGTAGTAGTCACGCACTCTCGAAATCCTTAAGGTATGCTTAGTCAGCTGATTTTGAGAAAGCTGCAAATGACTTACGGCGTGGAAATTCTCTAAAAGTCTATGAGTTGTGCACTTTCCCATCAACATATAATATATAAATATATATGGACGACTGTATGAAACATGCAATAAATACTATTCAATAGGATAATCAAGAGTTATTGATTTGTGTTTAAAGCATTGAATTACAGTGACCCATGTAATGGTCTTTGCAGCCAAACTATGTCATACAAGAAATATCTTTATAAATATAAATAGATCGGTGTTTGGTGCCTACTCTACCAGGCACAGCAACAGGATTTTAAGGATGGCCTCATACTTTGAGCTATATATCACGTAAATAATTATATATCATGTGTCTTGTCTTTACATGTAAATTTGTATACCACAAACGATTAAGTGAATAGTAAGTCATACATTTGTTTATAGCATCATAGTTTTAAGTATGTGAATTTAACACTACGGTTTAGGGATCATTGGCTTATATTTGTGGGATATGGGTAGAAGGTGAATGCTTTTTTTACAATTTTGAGAGCAACGACAAAACTACTTTCAGGGAGCTGAAGAACTTTCTTTCAGGGATTCGGGGAGATCAATACATTATTTCAAGGGAGTAAGGGAGCATAGACCCCCTGGGGCCTGAGATGTGGTGGTTTGGAAAGGAGAGCTCTTTTTCTCCGAAGTTATTCCATTGGGCTTATATCTTTCGTTTGTTTAAATTTTTCAAATGTGTTTGATTGGGTCTTCCTGGGTTGACCAGTACTATGAACGGATTTATGTGTCTGTTAAAATAAAAGTCCTGACGTAACAGCGATAATATTGAGCTCGATTGGTCTTGGAATCGACTGAGTTTTTTTCACATCTACTCTTTTACGAAGGTCAGCACCAAAAAAGTACACTATTACTACGCAGGCGCCCTGCGAGTCCCACTTCTATTTGCCTTTGGTGCTACAAACTGCGAAGATTGTTTAAATCGATGGTAGTTATCTATTAAAAACAATAGTAAGGACTGAATACTCCAGAACCAAAAACAGTATTTCCCGTATTGCCACAATGTACACACTTCACAAATAAATAATCCTTTATTTGAAGTGGACTGTAGATTTATATAACACGCTCGCCCTTGGCTTTTGAGATCGCTAATAAATTTATGCAAAATACTTATCCAATGAAATGGCCAGATAGTTCATATTGCCCAATAGAATTTTAGATTAATAGGTCTTAACTTAAACTAGTTTTGTCAGACCTTCGGTCTGCCACAAAAATAGCAGAACTGATTTAACTTGCAGTGTGTACAGATTGTGGTGTTTTATTGCGCCAATGTGGGTCAAGATGGAGAAAGCTTATCAGCAAACCAATAAGGTTAACAAGCAGAATCTAGTAATAAAATTACAGGCTCAAATCACCTTGAAAATAGGTCAAGGCAATACATGTGTAGCCATACAATCAGTGCGGAAATATTGACTTAATATTAGGAATCAAGGTCAAATAATCAGCGTTGGCTATTTAAGTCATGTATACTTCACAGTCGGTAAGGGTATAGTTACGAAAAAGATTTATCGTTAGAAATATGAAACAAATACCTGTTTTTGTCCAAACAACTGAATAAACCAGCACATGTGTGGCAAACTACAGGCACGTCACTTCACTCTAACCGTGTGTCTAGTATACATGTAAAATACTATTTGATTAAAAAAAGTACAAGGTACATTGTAAGCATACATTATCAAAAGTTATGACATTAATAGGTGTAAACTCAATAGCAACTAGCTCAACAACAATATCAACCCTAAAACATAAACCAAGTAAGACCACTCACTCTTTACGAAATTGTCTAGAGGATGGGAGAAAGGTCATTGGATATCCAAATGTAGTCAGCCATAGTAATTACGTAGAGGTCAAGTTCTGCTATTGTATTTAAAAAAACAGAAATCTCTTTCATATTTCTAACAGTAAATCTGTTTCGTCATTCTACTATCATCAATTGCTGCTCGACAACTATTACGTTGTGTCATCTTACGTGCCTTAATATCAGACTAATGTGCATTACTATGCATTTATACTTTGGACAATAGTATGTGCCTTACGATGAGTTAACTTTGTGAATCTTATGGCATTACCATTAAATAACTCTACGAAATCTTATATGCCTGCCATGAGATAACCCTAGACAAAAGTATGTGCCTTACCATCATTACTGCAAACACATACCATTAAATATGCTTTAATTTGTCATTAGAGCACCATTAAAGTGACTAAATCCATTAAGGACATATGCTACTAAATACTTCCCATATTGAAATATTTTCAATACTTTGCATACAGTTTGTTTTATGCATGGGCTATCCATTTATGAAATAAAAAGGATATGTCACCGTGCTTATTTTTTCAGAATCTCATATTGAAGTTTACAGCATTTGACCAATTTTCTAGAAATATAAAATAATAACACTAGTCCTAATTATCGAGCTAAAACGGATGTAATCTTCAGCCAGCTTCTTTCTTTTAACTTAAATTACTGCCCATGACCTCAAACTTTTAAGAAAATGTGCATGTTTACTTGTTATCCCATGCTGTGACAAGATACTGCATGATATATTTTGGATATTCGTCGAAAAATGGAATTTGTTTTTAGAATAAATCGTGTATTAAAAAATCTGATATTGAAAATCTTGAAAATTTATTTTTAATTCATGGACTATTATAATACCTTTCAGAAAAAAGAATAAAAATCTGGGATCACCGAACTACTTCTCTTTTTAGAGGGCCAAATTTAACCCAACCCCCATAAGTTTCATGCGTAATTCAATATAAAAAGTTCGGGGATGACAATTTCGGTCGTTTTGATGATGCCATTTTACTAGTATATGAAGTAATTTAGCATTAAAATATTAAAAATGAAAGAAAAAACACACTGAAAATATGTGCGCATCCGGGAATCGATCCTGGTCCTCTGGCTTTGTAGCCAGACACGCTAACCACTAGGCCACGAGGTCAGGTCGTGCGCCGCTCTAAATAACCATACAAATAGTATAGACTCGGCCACTATCGTATTCGTAACCAGGGTTATTGTGTACGTCGTTTGATTTCGACTGAGCTACATTTATCTGTTTTTAGTGCTGAGCTGATCAGTTCTGAAAAGATGTCAATAGATATTTCGAACACACTTTAATTAGTTATTTTGTGAAGAAAATGTCGGAACACCGATATGACATAAGACTATTGGAAGCTGTGTTGATCCGAATCCGTTAAGGGTCGAAAGACAGGACCCAGACAACTTTCCCCGTTTGCAGACGCGGTAAAGGTGCGCATTGGAAATAGCCGCATATGTCTTTAATTATTGTCATTAATTTTTGTTGGAGTTTTTAATGGGATCATACGATACCATCAACACAGCATGATATTAAAGGGTGAATCCCATTAAAATAGCCATTAATTCCGCTCCAACTGATATTCCAACTTTCAGGGCCATTAAAACAGGTCAATTCTTGTAAAGATTTGTTTAAATGCATGCCATGTTTATAGGAATTAAATTAATGGTAAAGCTTTTAATGATACTTAAAGCATTGCTTAAAACTTTAAGCTCCATTAATTAGCAGTAAAACAATTTGAATGCCCCTGAATCTAATTGAACCATTAATTTCACTGTAGTTAATTTAAGAGGTATATGGTAGTTTTTGATGAATTAAACGGTGCAACTAGTTTAATGGTAGTTAATTTAACAGGTTATATTTTCAATATTAATTAATCTAATTAGGCAGACAGTGTCATGATAGTTAATTCAACAAGCTTAATTTTGTAATAGCATTAAAATTTGATGGGACTGTTAGATTAAAGATAGTTAAATCAGCATTATTTTAATGGCAATAAATTTAATGCAGCTGGGCCATTAAAATAACATTAAACCGAGCCACTACTATTGTCTAAGCGCATGAAAATAGTTCCCAGAAAGAAGTTGAGAAAAGAAACAGTAAACATTGAATTAATCATGTTATCGTTTGTTTCCTTTATTTATGTCAGTTTTTGTTTTTTTGTAAGTGGATCTAAGTATATTTTGGCTCATTTCTCATATTTATAATTTCTTGGGAAATATTGTATTCATACAAAAAAGATTCAAAATGATAGCTCAAAACATTGACATATCATCGTCACGGTGGCAATAAGTTTAAATTTAAGTCCGGATCCAGGATTATGACATTTACATGTATGATAAGAAAATTTGTAAGGTGAGTGAAACATTTTTCTACAGTTTACAGACTGACATATTGCAATTCATGCCTAAGTAATTAACTGTAGGACATAATTTTGATGACAAGTTTTCAACAAGAACTAGTATTGAGATAAAGTCGAAATGCACCATACACTGAATGAAAATCGCTAATATATATATATATATATTGCAACCGGTAACAGGTAAAATAGCCTGGTAATGACACTCTGCTTCTATCAATAGCTTATACCGGCGTTTTTTACAGACAATGGCCACCACCAGCTACGCATTGCTGTTTAACACGTGGCGTCCCCACGAATCAATGAAGCAAAATATTTTATCATTTCACATGTGTCTTGTAAGTATACATGTATGAAACACAGCAGCTTTAGTTTTATAACTTTATTAATCATGTCACGTTTGACCAAACATGAAGGATCTAGCGCAATTGGAATGTTACAAGCCGGTGCGTGTTAATGGCGTTGCGCGATATTATAACTGCCATCCGTCAATTTTACAGCACCTCAAACATTGTTATCAGGCTAGTGGGACAGTTAAAGAACGACGTAGGCCTGGTCACCTAAGAATGACGACCCAACGTCAAGATGGCAACCGACATCGATTGCATCGACGATAGCCTTTCCGACCGGCTACTGCCAGTGCCAAAAGAATAGTAGGGCTCCGAGGGTAACTTGTTTAAGATATTTATTAAAACTATTTTGTTGCAATTAATTTAAATCACGTCCAATTTCTAAACAAATTTCAAATTGCAACTTTAGAACCTAATATCTAGTTCACACCAACGGCGGCGCTTTAAATCAGCTTTTCCAAAAATGTCGCGATCTCCTAAGTAATGTTACGCTCTGATAAGCTCTGATACGCTCGGATACGAATTGGGGACGAATCATTGCCCGACTTGTTACGTTTCCTCACGATTTGATCCCGCTTTGATGAGGCTATGTTACGCTTGAAATCACGCTTTGATAAGCTTTGATAAGCTTTATTACGCTTTATTACGCTTTGATGCGACTATGACGCTTTAAATCAGGCTCTGATACGATTATCAAGCTCTGTTGTGCATTGTTACGCTCTGTTAAGCTCTGTTACGCATTGGAAAATGTCGAGATCGCCGATTTCATGCCGCTTTTGACCAAGAGCTATAAATAAAGATGCAGCAGATCCACAAAATCATTGCATCTTTGATTCCAGAACACAATGGCAGAACAACAAGATCCAGAAATTCCAGATGTACCAGAGCATGATCTATCTGAAGAAGACATGATGTTTGTCTCCCTGCTGTATAACTACATCCTAGCCCTTGAGGCGGAGGAGAGCGTGAAGGAGCGTGAGAGAGCGTGAGGAAGCTTGCCAAGCGTAACAAAGCCTAACAAAACGTGTCAATCCTTGATCAAAGCGCCTCAATTCGTGTGAAAGCGTGAGAGTCCTTCAAGAAAGCGTAACAAAACGTGTCAGATCTTGATGAAAGCGTCTGACCTCGTGTCAGATCTTCATGCCAGATCGTAGCAAATCTTGAGACATCTTAACGAAGCGTGTCAAGTGGTGACAGACCGTGAAGACTGGGGTCCCCGCTTTGAACCAAGCTCTGTTAAGCTTTCCTACGCTTTGAGTCAAGCTTTGCTGAGCTTTGTTACGCTTTGTTAAGCTTTGTTAAGCTTTGATACGCTCTCGGCGCTTCAATTCGTGACAGAGCGCCAAAAATTTTTGAACAGTTCAAAAAAATTTGACGCTCTTGCCGAATGTCCCGCTTTACTCCAAGCTTTCTCACGATCTATTACGACCCTGCCGCTTTAATCAAGCTTTGTTACGCTTTGGTGTCGCTTTGCACGCCGCTTTAAAGCGCCATCAAAGCGCCGTTGGTGTGAACTAAGCATAAGGGTATTGCTTTTTGATAGACTGTTGCTCTAACAGTATTTATTATTTTGATATGAAATTTTAACCATGTTTTGCGGACATATTGATGTCCATTGTTGCATAAAATTGATACATTAGAAATTAGTAAATTTTATGAATTCCATTTTTTGCGTTTTTAAAGTCCTTTAGTGTATAATACACAGAATTTTTCATTCGCGGTTCTCCGCCATATGCACTTTAACATAATTAAGGGCCTTCCAGAATTTATGGAACAAGGAGCACTAAAAGTGGTTAAAGGATATTGGACAAACGGGCTATTCATTTCAATTTGCATGCGAAATACCCCATTAAAACATTGGCACCTTTAAAAACATGAAATGATCCCATTAAAACAGTTCCATTTAAGTACTGTCATATTTATGGCATGCCAAAAAATGACCATAAAATTGAGCTTGCCATTAAAATATAAATGCCACCCAATGGTATTAAAATCCTTAAAATGCTCTTATTTTATAGCATGTTAATGACCCTATTAATTATCTTAAATGTGATAAAGTGGGATTTTATTTGTCCTAAATACCTTATTAATCTGCTTTTTAATGGGACCTAAAGGGTGATGAAAAACCCATTACAATGCACCCCATTAAAATGTAATTGTTTTTAATCAGTCCTGAATTAATGGTGTGTGTTCTTAATTAATGACAGTGTTTATATAAAGTCATTTTAAAGTATTTTAATTACCATAAATGTAGTATTGCATTTTCATTGGGTATTTTAATGTGTTTTTCATGGCAAGAACCATTGCAAACGCTGTAAAATTTAATGGGTTTATTTAATGAAGTTTTAATTGACTTTTAATGGTGATGTATGCAGTAGTGCATGAGTTCCTTTGTGAATCTTTTGTGCATTACCATTAGGTAATTCTAGGTAATCTTTTGTGCCTGTCATCGGATAACTCCAGACAATAGTATGTGCTTTATGATGAATTAACTTTGTGAATCTTAAATGCATTAGATACATGTATCTCTAGGTAATCGTATAGTGCTTATCATGCGATCACTATAGACAATAGTATGTGCTTTACCATGAGTTATCTTTGGGCAATCGTATGTGCATTACCATTACATAACTCTTGGTAGCTGTATGTGCCTGCCATGAGATAACTCTGGATAATTGTATGTGCCTTACCATGAGATACGTAACTCAATGTAAACTTATGTGCCTTACCGTGAGACAGTTCTATGTTATCGTTTGTGCCTTACCACCAATTACTTCTGGGTAAATGTATGTGCAGTAGCATTTTCATGAGATCATTCTAGGTAATATCGTGTGCCTTATCATGAGGTTATTTGATGTAACCATATACGCCTTACCATGAGATAACTCTATGTAACCACATGTGCCTTACCAAAAGATAACTCTTACCTTATGTGCCTTACCATGAGATAATTCTAGGTAGCATTATGTGACTTACCATGAGACAATTCTAGGTTAACGTATGTGCCTAACCATAAGATAACTGTAGGTAACATTGTGTGCCTTACTATGAGATACTTCAAGGTAATCTGATGTGTCTTAGCAGGGGTTAACTTTGTGTTACCTTATGTGCATTTACACGAATTAACTCCGTGCAACCTTTTGTGTCATACCATGAGATTATTTAACACACTGGTCAATCTTATTTGCCATACTATGAATTATCTCTAAGTAATCTTATATGACCTACCATGAGTTACTTTTGGCTAATTTTATGTGACCTATTATGAGTTAGTTTAGGCTAATCTTATGTAAATGTATATATTTCGTGTTGGCATAATAACTTCCTCGTGAAATGTGTGTCTTAACATTGAAAACAGAAGCTCAAATATGAATGATTTTGTTAATTGGTTACTGAGACCATGCTACAACTTTCCAAATACCCATCGTACAATGAATTAACTCTGGTTAATCTTTTGTGATTTACCATGAGTTAATTTTGGAAAATCTTATGTTCCTAACTATGAGTTAACTTAGGGAAATCTTATGTTCCTTACCATGAGTTAACTCTGGGTAATCGTATGTGCCTAACCATGCAATAACTCCAGGAAATCTTATGAGAATTTCAATGAATTTACTTCAGGTATTCTAATCTGCCTTACAATCAGGCCACTATGGGTAGTATCCAATCTTATGTGCCTTACTATGAGTAGATTATAAGTAATCTTATGTGCCTTACCATGATATAACTCTAGGTAATCGTATGTGCCTTACCATGAAATAACTCTAGGTAATCGTATGTGCCTTACCGATACATGAGATAGCTTGGTAATAGTGTAACGGCGGATATTTTAATTTGGCGCTATTGACGGTATGAACAAAAATCACCAAAATATTAGACCTCAAAATATAGTTTCGGGGAATTTAGTTCACAATAAGCAATGTATGGACACTATTGTAGGTAATACGTATTGACATACCAACTTTTGAACGGTAGAATATGTTTTCACGTTGTGAAAACCACGTCTTGATAAGGGGCTAACTATTAAATGAAATAATATGCTCCCCATAGGGTACATAGTATTTCTATTAAGAGTTGCCCCTATAAAAATAGAAAATAACTTTAAAGGACATTACATTGAGAAACCGCCAAATTTAAACTACACCGAAATGCCAGTGTTTTAAATTTATTAAGTGTTTATCAGTATAATGTACCTTACCATGAGTTAACTCTGGGTAATCGTGTATGCCTTACAATAATATACCATGAGATAAATCCAGGTAATCGTGTGTGCCTTACCATGAAATAATTCCAGGTACATGAAATCGTATGGTCCGTACCATAATATATAGCAAGTTGAATGTATTTTTATGCCAGGTAATCGTATGTGCCTTACCAAGAGATAACTCCAAGTAATCGTATGTGTCTTATCGTGAGATAACTCCAGGTAATCGTATGTGTCTTATCGTGAGATAACTCCAGGTAATCGTATGTGTCTTATCGTGAGATAACTCCAGGTAATCGTATGTGTCTTATCGTGAGATAACTCCAGGTAATCGTATGTGTCTTATCGTGAGATAACTCCAGGTAATCGTATGTGTCTTATCGTGAGATAACTCCAGGTAATCGTATGTGCCTTACCATGAGCTAACTCCAAGTAATCGTATGTGCCTTACCATGAGATAACTCCAAGTAATCGTATGTGTCTTATCGTGAGATAACTCCAGGTAATCGTTATGTGCTTTACCATGAGATAACTCCAAGTAATCGTATGTGCCTTATCGTGAGATAACTCCAGGTAATCGTATGTGTCTTATCGTGAGATAAATCCAGGTCATCGTATGTGTCTTATCGTGAGATAACTCCTGGCAATCGTTATGTGCTTTACCATGAGATAACTCCAGGTAATCGTATGTATCTTATCGTGAGATAACTCCAGGAAATCGCATGTGTCTTATCGTGAGATAACTCCAGGTAATCGTATGTGTCTTATCGTGAGATAACTCCAGGTAATCATATGTGTCTTATCGTGAGATAACTCCAGGTAATCGTATGTGTCTTATCGTGAGATAAATCCAGGTCATCGTATGTGTCTTATCGTGAGATAACTCCAGGTAATCGTATGTGTCTTATCGTGAGATAACTCCAGGTAATCGTTATGTGCTTTACCATGAGATAACTCCAAGTAATCGTATGTGCCTTATCGTGAGATAACTCCAGGTAATCGTATGTGTCTTATCGTGAGATAAATCCAGGTCATCGTATGTGTCTTATCGTGAGATAACTCCAGGTAATCATATGTGTCTTATCGTGAGATAACTCCAGGTAATCGTATGTATCTTATCGTGAGATAACTCCAGGAAATCGCATGTGTCTTATCGTGAGATAACTCCAGGTAATCGTATGTGTCTTATCGTGAGATAACTCCATGTAATCATATGTGTCTTATCGTGAGATAACTCCAGGTAATCGTATGTGTCTTATCGTGAGATAACTCCAGGTAATCGTATGTGTCTTATCGTGTGATAACTCCAGGTAATCGTTATGTGCTTTACAATGAGATAACTCCAAGTAATCGTATGTGCCTTATCGTGAGATAACTCAAGGTAATCGTATGTGTCTTATCGTGAGATAACTCCAGGTCATCGTATGTGTTTTATCGTGAGATAACTCCAATTAATCGTTATGTGCTTTACCATGAGATAACCCCAGGTAATCGTATGTGTCTTATCATGAGATAACTCGAGGTAATCGTATGTGTCTTATCGTGAGATAACTCCAAGTAATCGTATGTGCCTTACCATGAGATAACTCCAAGTAATCGTATGTGTCTTATCGTGAGATAACTCCAGGTAATCGTTATTTGATTTACCATGAGATAACTCCAAGTAATCGTATGTGCCTTATCGTGAGATAACTCCAGGTAATCGTATGTGTCTTATCGTGAGATAACTCCAGGTCATCGTATGTGTCTTATCGTGAGATAACTCCAGGTAATCGTTATGTGCTTTACCATGAGATAACTCCAGGTAATCGTATGTGTCTTATCATGAGATAACTCCAGGTAATCGTTATGTGCTTTACCATGAGCTAAATTCAGGTAATCGTTATGTGCTTTACCATGAGCTAACTCCAGGTAATCGTACATGAATGTGCCTTAACGTGTGATAACTCCAGGTAATCGTATGTATATGGACAACATTTAATAACAGGTTTGTGTTACTACTATGTTATCTTGAAGCCTCATGTTTTACATACGTTCAGCAAGCGATATATTACACTCATAAGGTGAGGTTAATACATCTTCACATAGCATCCTTCTCTTCTGACCAGGGCTAGACCTTGTTTAGATTTTCGAACGAGGTCAATAGCACGCCGAACAGAGTTGTTGTGATATCATAACAAAAAGCAACCCTAGGAGGCCCAAGTTTTAAACCTTTTGAATGTAAAAAATGACATGAATGTGTCTCAAATAGTAAATAAAAAATAAATACATTACGCTGCTTATTTACAACTGATAAATCCTCAATACAATTGATTCTGAAAATCAGATGGCTCGAGCATTTAACCTTTTATATACTAGTGACAGGAAAATGCGTCTTTAGCAAACATCCACATTTTAACAGCGGCATTTTATTAGGATCTACACTGTTTGCTCAGACAAAAACGATTTTCAGAGAAAGAAATACAATTTTATTTTGAAATTATAACATGTGACCCCTTAAATTATATAATGGACCATTATAAGTAATATTGCATCAAACCAGAAATGAAGAATCCATTAGGGTATACATGTAAAGAGTTAAGGTTGGGGATACACACCGAGATGGCGAGACTACATATATAATCACACAAGTACCATTTTAGCATCAGATGCTGAAACCTCACATGATATGCTGTCAATAACACATGGACGGATCCACAGGGGGACAGGGGGTCCGAAGGGAGGTCCATACGGCCCTTTGTGAAATACGATGATGTCTGGAAAAAACAACAACAAATACATCGTCATACCCCCTCCCCCCCCCCCCCCCCCGGCGGAATTTTCTGGATCCACTTTTGCAGTTTATTATTGTCATCCAGGTATATACCAAACTAAATAAAAATGTATTCATTTCACCATACTAATAATTTTACTAAAACTATAAAAATAATTGGGATTTTTTTCTGTTTATTGTTTTCTTGCTTCTATTTGTGTGTGTTTGCTTGTGTGTGTTATAAACTATCTTCCACCTGGTGTCATTGGTAGTTCTAGGGTCTCTGATTATGGCATGACTTGTCATATTTACTTGTTTTCTGCATCTGTCAAAATCAAATTATTACAAAGGATCAGAATATGAATAATACATGTATAAACACTAAGCCTTTTGTAGATTAGTGTGATTTCCCATAAAGATTGATACAGTTTTTTCAGGATGTTTTATTGCACATGATAAAGTGTCACAAGGTATATTTCTATACAATAATTTCTTTCTCTTTAATAATATCGTGTTTTACTCAGCATGCAGTGCAGACCTAGATGAAATACTGCATTATGCTTAATTTCGTCTGGGTCTCAACTGCTTCCAAAAGTACCCGATTGGGGATTTCAGTCTGCATAAGGTTATTCGATGTTATCCCATTAACCTGGACCATTTATTACATCCGTTTTGTGTGTAAATCTGGCAACATAACGAGGAACCTACATGTATATAGGTTCCTGTGACCCTTCGTCAGGTTCCTGTGAAATTCAATCAGGTATGAAATAACTTCTCGACTCACATAGTTGAGCTTATTGCCTCTAATGAAAATCGTGGAGCTGTCAAGGATGCTCATATAGAGGGCTCCATTTAAACGCATTTATATTTCTAAGTATGTTTCTCTGTTCCATCATTATCCATTGAAAACATAACTTTGAATTTAAAAAGAAATGAGCCGTGGCATGAGATTTCCAACAATGTGGCATTTTTACATGTGTAGATTCAGACGAGTATGTACAGCATCCTTTTCAGCTTAGAAACTCCAAATTGTATTCAGTCAGTAGCTTAACAATCATATAATACTCAATCGACTAGCAAAAGCTCTGATCAGACTGCGCGTATGCGTAGGCTGATCTGAGGCTTTACTGGTCGCACATACCACATTGCTGGAAATTTCATGTACTGGCTTAAATAATAGAGGAGTGATCTCTTATTCTTAAATTTCCTTTGATTTAGAAAGTCTTTAATAACAAAACTAAAATAGCCGCTAATAACGAACTGTCTTGACATTGCAAGAGAACACTGAGTTCATTGTGAATAATTAATAAGTACAATTCTTATTTCTATTTTAGATGTGGTTGTTAAACGGAAAATTGGCATAACTTTCTACCTATTGTTGTAACTGAAAACGACAAACTGACTCAAAAGATATTTCTTATGTTTACAAGCTGAATGTACTGCCTATATCACTGTTTTCATGGTATATAATATATAAAATTGTGTGTAATAAGTGGACGCTTGTTTAATATGTTTATCTCAATGTACCACCATAACTTCACCCAGTGGTGATATGTGTGTGGTGGAGGGATGTCTGTCTTACGATTTTAGTCTTTGATTAACTTTTACTTATCATTCTCTACTCCACTTAATATTTTCTTTTTAAGAGGCAGTTTTATGTTGCAATCTGACTGGTATCAATACCCAGCCTTCAAGAGGATGCGTCACTAAGATGTTAATGGCTGAATGTAATAAACTACCCCACCCCCACTTGCAAGGATGCTTTTATTTAAACCTGGTTTCCCTTTTAGATTTATCTGAGGCTGTATGGGACCAGAACATATATGGCCATTTACCAAAAAAACACCAGAAAGCAAGCAAAATATAGACAGTAAATACCAACTATATCAAGCTACCACCGATATAACGTAACTGCTTATAAAACTAAAATGCTGAAATAAATAGTATAGTTGAACGTGTTAAAAGTTTTGTGTTTGTTATGCCTTTGTGCGCGTCTGTTGATTTGTGCCTTGTGTCAACCGACCTCGTGGCTCTCGTTTGTGGCGTATAAATGTGAGTTTGTCAATTCCAATTGGTATCCTGGGTCAGGTATGGTACTTGATTGTATCGATTCCTAATCTTTGCACCCTTACTTCCTTTTATAAATTCGAAGTCTGACCGCAGAGTAGTTTTAGCTGTTTCATACTTGAAATCTGACCCATCATAGTACAGGACCATAAATTCCAACATAAACAACACAATGAAATATTTCCGTACCTCTCTATGCCTTGTCACTATAAACGTATAAACCAAGGTTCATCAAATTGTTCAATCAATATAGTCTGTAAAGCTTGGACATACTTAACCAATCAGAAATCAAAACACTTGATATATGTTATACACCCATCAACATACTTGGTCTCAGTATTGTGAATATCGAGGAAACAACACATTTTTTTTTCAAAATTGGCCAGATAAAACAGTCCCTAAAATCTGGAAAACATCAGTTAATAAGAGGATATTAGACCTTAAACTATGAACCATTTATTCTCAGCGTTAAACTTGGTCTAGATCCTGTCAATATAAAATACATGGAAACGTTTGTCAACATCCATACCTTAATTTAGTCACCAACATCCAAGCATTTGACAGGTTACTTAATTAACATTCACAGATGTGGTCCTTCATCAAACTTTACTGAGGAAAGACGCACGCCACGTTATGTAGGTATTGATGTTTTATATAATAAAATATATCTTCGTAATCCATTCAAGCATTATCGTATCGGTAGCCAAATGATATAACATCGTCTTCATATGATACATGTTATGGGCCTTTTTAGCTGCAAGTTGAATGATTTTCAGCAAAAAGTTACTTACCTCGCATGCGTCAATTCATTATTTTAAGGTGCACACAGCTATCTGGTTTTAAAGGATTAACTTGTGTTTTCATCTGATTCCATTATAGCTTTGTGTATTCGATAAGCGAAGGCTCGTGCGAGACTAGGCGTGTTTACAGAAGCTTGCCTGAGGGCTCACAGCTTGCTTGTATCATAAGTATCCAGCTTCAAAAATAGTAAGTGAGTATGATCAGGAAATACCACAATCACAAACCGCAGACAACCCTGTGGCATCGCGAGGAAGAGCCGTTCAACCTTCACGAGACACCAGGAAGACAAATTAAGCAAAGCAACTAGCTCTCGCTTCCCCATCAAGATGATTGCAATACTAGAATGGACATAAAGTAACGTACAACAAAACATAGAACAATTACAGACTCCCACAATGAGAGTAACAATAAACAAAAAGTCAACAACAATGATATGGTTCATTTTCTCTCTAATATACTGTGTTAATGGCTGTTATGAAGTATTGTCTCCTTGCCTTTCATAATTAAGCTTCATCGCGAGAAAACATGTATCGGGGACTTTTTGTATGTCTCTGAGGTACCTGCCTAGCTACAGAGATTTGATTCTCACTCTTATAATATATATGTTGCACATATAGCAAGTATAGATTCTGGACAGTGATCAATAAAGGTTCTGATCTGAATGGGCGGATGAGTGTCTGTTTCTTGGTACACATTATCCAGGTTTACTCTTTAACACTTTTGGCAGGTCAGAGTAATGCGCGGATCCAGAGGGGGCACGCCGGGGGACACGGCGTCGGAACCCCCTGAAAAATTACAAAAAGATAGGGTTTCTTAGCAATGCTACCGAGCCAGCATTCAATAATGGGCTATCATGGGCACGCCAGCGAAACGCCATTTAAATGGCGTTTCGCTGGCGGCCGATGATGGCCCTCTCTCCACTGATCAAGCAATAAAATAGTAATAAAAAAAGTTGGACCCCCTGACATAACCTTCTGCCTCCGCGCTTGAGAGTTCACATCAGGATAACTATTAATAAGACGATTTAGACACAGTGTAGTGACGTTTTCTACAACTATCCAAAGGTATTGCGACTAAAGCAGAATCATTAAGAAATTTGCAATCTTGCTGACTAAGCCTTTTTACCTTATATACTGAAGGGCTTTAAAAACGCTACACTAACTTCCTGCATTATCTTACAAAAGACAGTTAAATGTAAACTTTCTTTGCTTCGATGATGTCATCATGAAGTGGCTTCTTCAGTCAACACTTAAGTTTTAATTGTACAACTAAACTGGACGATGTTATTGGTAAGTAAAGTTTTCCTCACTGAAACATTTCTTAAGTAGCAGAGTTTTTAAGTCATCGAATGAACGTGTACACACAGATTAACTTAAAAAAAAGCAGAACTGTTGTGTCACAGACCTGCCAATCAAAATAAAAGCCATTTCACGATGACTTACAAACTTCATGACGCACATTTGATGCTTCTGGTGTTTCTTGATTTAAAGAAATAGGGGATCTTTCACTGATAAAATTTTGTAAAATGAAAAATTGACCCTAATCTCAGGGTTTTTACATTTTAAATGCTTTAAATTCATTTGAAGTAGACAAATTTCTCATGTGTTACTCATAAATGCACACTCTTTAATATACAATCAAATTGATTGCTTTGCATTCTTTTTTATGACAAACATTAAAGCTGCTATCCAAGTGTAGCGTTTTTAAAGCCCGTCAGTATATATCTACTTGTCATCCCTTTATAAATTCCCAAAATGGTTTCGCTGGAGGGAGGAAACTACATTCGGCTTAAGTGTGTCAAAGCTATTAATCTGCAGTTGAATACCGTTTGTAGTGTCAGACTGATCTTAGTTGATACTGCTTGCAAATGCTCTTATCCAGACGGTTTTGTTTTCAAATCAGTGACAAAGATTCGTTATGGGTAAGCTTGTTCTACAAAGTATAAGGCAGACAAACGCCTTTCACTAATTCCCAGACAAGTTTTTTTTTACTTTAAGGATCACTAGATCATAGACAATGAAGGACTTCCACGGTGGTCAATTTGCTGCAGTTAGATGTCTTCGATATTTTTTTCTGCACATCATTATAATATGATGACGGTTGATCATTTCTAGAACACGTTTGTAACACTCCAATCACTTAAGACAGTCTTAGTTTCTTTTTATATGATATGTGCATATATTTTGTTCTTTATTACATATACTTATCTTATATACATATACTTTCGAAATGTGGATAAATGCATATATAATGTGGACCTCAACCTTTTAATTATAAACAAACAGCTGAAATAAGGATAAATGTAGATATACTGTGGCTCTAAAACTGATGTATTTTCATGTACCTCATGAGGTTAAATGTATTTCGGAGCCGTTTATTTTGAAAATATGTATCAGTATTCACTTAAAGTCATATGACAAAAAGAAGACAATTAAAGTATAGCAACCAGCTCTCTCTTCCCCATCGAGATGATTTCAAAACTAGAAAGGGACTTAAAACTGCACAACAAAGCAAAGCCTAAACACAAAAAAAACACAAACAAAGAGGGCAACAGTAAACATGGACCAAAAACAACAAAACCACAACCATAGAACGGACAGCAGCTGAAGCAACTTGGGCATAAATTAATATTACCAGCCAAAATTCGCCCCAGCTAGATTCTGTTGTTGTCAAAACACAAAATGTGTTTAGCTTGCGTGTATCCAATGTATCATTAGAGGGCACATTCAAATTAATTAACATACTGTAGGGAAAGAAAGAAAATGGCTCTAAACTCGCAGATAGAGCTAAAGAAAATCCCTAGTTGAGCCACTGTGGGCCAAGCCAAAGACATGTATCAGGCACCTTTGCTATGTTTGTATCAGGTAAACAACGTTACCCATAGCCACTAAACTTCAGCAAGTACTTCGAATAAGCCTCAAGAGTTCACGCGAATCTGTTTCCAGCATACGACGTACATTGTTCTCATAGTATATGCCTCATTAGGCCACAGGCCAGTAAATGTGAAAATGGCAGTGATTGGCTCAAAGTTGGATGTAATACAAATGCTACAATGTATATATAATAGTAAAGTGTTTCGTGATTGGTCAATAATTAAACATACGAAAAATAACTCGTATTTATCAGACATATACTATTTGCTGCAATGTTTGAAACAACATCTCACTGCTTTTGTTGGTTTAGTTTACAGGTGTGGCATAGAAAAAAGGACCTTCTCTGAAATGTTTCTCCCATGTAGGGTGCCCTCCTTCAGGGGCCTAAAAGTGGTAAAACATGGTGGTCACCAGGGTATCTCATTCTTGTTTATTGATTGAACGAGGTCCAATCTTATCTGTTATAATTCTATGGCAGCCGCGTTGTGATTTAAGACTTGTGAGGACCACGGCTCATTTAAAAGCTATAATGGAGGTTTATGGGAAACATTTTCAGATCTGGGCCTATTAGTGGTCTGAGATGCTATGTCTGTCTGTCTATCTGTCTGTTTAGTTAAACACAAACACTGCGTTCTGCGAGGAGAGTATTGCCAGTATAGTTTGCGCACGACCATTATCAGTACAGTTGGTCATGGTTTGTTACTCTATTCACTTGATTGGACAAATAAAGGTATCGCCTTAAAGTTTATATATCTAAAGGTAAATCTGTTTCTCGCCAATCTACTATGTAACTACTTTTCTTGTATATAGTATTTTTCATAACTGAGTGAGCTATGGACGCCTGACAGTGGTTAAAGCAGTGACACTGATAAACACATTGCTGTCTAGTTTCACACTAAATAAAACATCACACATTCTCATAAACATGAAATTGAAAAAAAAACAACATATTTTGTATTATTCTAAAAAACACGTGTTTGCCTCACGCTCGATTGTTTCAAACTTTCGTTTGGCTTCAATTATGATCTGTTCAGTTTAACAAAAACCTTATGGATACACAGGTCTAGTAATATACTGAACAAAAGTTAAACGCTACACCTGGATTGTTTGCCATTTATATACAAAATGATACAAGCCAGTAAAGCAAATGAAAATGTATCTGAATGTTCAAAGACTGGGTTATGCATATCAGATAAAGTTTTACGGATGTTGTCACGAGGAAAGACATGAAAGCCTTTTAAATGTGATAGGAGTCCAAGTTTTGAGGTTACAAACTTGAACAGAAATTTAACACAGTTAAGGCCTTCAGAAATCCACTACCATCCAAGTCCGACTGCACGAAATGGTAGATTGGACATGTGACAACCAGAAATGTCAAGGCCTTATCACAAAAGTGTTTTGAACGTTTAATTAGAAAATCAATTTCATCAAATTGCTAAGCTTGGAATTTTTTCACTGAAATCACCATGCATCTGAGTCTGAGGACATTACTAGTCGAGAAATGGTAGGAACAATGTGCTGATAGGTCTTACTGATTCGGCAAAAGAAAATTATCGAAAATCGTGATAAATCGAATATTACCAAACATTTAATAGTCCCTATTTGTTTTTCTCAAAGGGAGACAAGTTACACATTTAATTTCTAAGCTTTTTTCAAGTTATAAGTCAGTTTTCTTGTGTTTTTTATGGCCAATTCTAATAAGCAAAGCAATTGTTTTGCGCACGCGCAATTGTAAAATTCAGTGAATAAAGCTTAAAACACGAAAGGGAACACAACTCAGACACCAAAAGAGACAAATTGATGAAGTTTCGACGAATCGTTTGCTGGATATCTTGGGAAACATTATTTAGTTTTAGTAAATAAAATACGTTTTGTCAAATACTTTTTCACAAAAATAAAATATTATAGTGTAACGTTTTTCTTTTTGCTATGACGATTTCATAAAAGTCGCAGCTTGGTTGGAAAAATGGATTTCGCTTGACCCATTTAAGCCTGGCGCTCTTTTTGTGGGACATAGGCAAACAGTGTACACCAGGATCAGACACCGCAGAACGCAGCATCTGATTAGGGTCTCTATAGTTTGCTTACAGAATGTTTTATTAAAATGTGAATAAAAATGAAAAGTACCACCCGATAAAGTCAGGAACCGATAAATCAAGTACCACACCTAACCAAGGATACCAAATGAGAAAGTGACAAAATCACAAACAAAAAACATCTCAAACAAGAGCCAAGAGGTCAGCCCTTTCCCTACAGGTGACCAGAAGGCAGCAATGAACAGACTCTAAAGCATGACAAACACAAGCCATAAATAACACAAATGATCCACAAAAGAAGTACCCCCTTGGAACGGTCAGTAAGAATTTTTACAGGAGGGCTTAAACCAGTTTCACAGCGCGCCCACCTCACCCTTAGTTCAGATGTGGATCAAGACACATAGATGTTTGGTTTGCATGAAAGACCTCTAACTTATCCATGCATCATCTCCTAGAACATATGAATCAAGATATAAAAAGGAGATAAAGCAAAGACAAGGACTCAACAGTACATAAAACTGAATACCGGAGCAACAGAAATCCAACGTGGGACTGACAACAGCCAAAGCATCAGGCCCTACAATCTCATCAATAGATAAGTCTATAAGTCGGAACCGTCTTAGAGACTGAAGTCCGACCCACCGGTGTGTAACCCTTAAAACAAAAACGGACTGGTTCAACTGATATGTTTTGGGTATGGTTTGTTACTTTACGTCCCAGTCAACAGCTATGGTCAAGTCGGGATAGTCAGTTCACCAAACCACACTTTTTCCTGGGCAAGCTTGATTAAGCGGTTAACCAGTATTTCGTGTTCATACTTTCGCTTGTTACTGACAACAGCCCTTGCTTTGTTTGTTTGTTTTGATTCTTTACGTCCCATCAACAATCTTTCAGTTAAACAGGGACGGGTCTTCCTGGGTAGAACCAGTACTAAGCTAGGATAAATGTGTCTGGCTCAAGGACCACAACGCAATGACGCCTGTGAGGCTCGAACCCGCGGCCTCTCGGTCTCGAGTAACAGCCCTTGTTGAATGACCGTAGAAATGATTTCACGATCAATCTCCACGAAAGTATTGGACCGGACCGGGATCGAACTCGTAAATTGATAGGAATGGGAAATTCCATTTGGCTTAAATGGGTTTAAACAATTTGGCTGTACATAAGATGTTTGTACTTACCGACCTCAGTATGCAACAAATGTTCACTCACATAAAGTATAGAAGTAGATGAAGGGACGGACCTAACACAGATCCTAGCCCCACAAGATAGCTGAACATGAGATGTTTGTACTTACCGACCTCAGTATGCAGCAAATGTTCACTCACACAAAGTACAGAAGTAGATGAAGGGACAGACCAAACACTAGTACCCTAGCCCCACTAGATAGCTGAACATGAGAGTAGTTTGAAGAGTGGTGGCTTTACAATTATGTTTTGATCATTTGTATAATAGTTACTCTTAAAAGCGAACTTTGGCAAAAAGTTAAGACCCAGATGAAATGCCGCATTATGCGGCATTTCATCAGGGTCTACAATATTTGCTGAGACAAAAATGATCTTCAGAGAAAGAAATACAATGTTATTTTGAAATTACCTGTGGCCCCTCGATATGCATGCATGCAATGTACCATGCCAAGTTAATTGTATCAAACCAGAAGGAAGAATCCATTAATGCATAAAGGATTAATAAGCAAAGTGTCAATGCAGTGGCTAATTTACAGTCTGCAGTTGAAGAATCAGGTGTAGATTTATTATAATCTCCGCCAGGTACTCGTTATTTCTGTCGTAAAATGTTTTCCAAAGACATCTACTATTGAACAAGAGTATGTATAAACTTGCAATTATCAACTATTATGTCCAATAATTACCCACTAGGAATACCTCTGAAATAGGCCCCCATTTATCTTAGGAACACGCAGGTATGTGTGCTATAAAAGGCAGGTCTGTGTATGTGTTCAACATTATGGCTGACAGCAAACATAAATTTGGTACAAAAATGGATCTTTTTCTTCTAACGTATTTGGTATCTTTAGGCTATATATCTGCCTTTCACAGCTGAAGCCTTTAATACGTTTTGGCGATCTATCGAGCGACACTTCAAATACTCCGCCATATCATAGTGTCACGTTTTTGTTGATATCACTGCTTTTTAACCCTTTTCCCGCGAGTCACGAGTTTTGTCCTCTGCTCTCTCATAGATAGCCTACTTTGCCAGCAATATTGACTCAGATCAGACTGATACCAGAGGAGCAGTCTGACCACGGTTCATCTTGTATACTTCCATGAAAAAATCTAGTCTGAAGTGCACTTTAATATATGCAGCAAACGTAAAAGAAAACGACATTTTCAGGGCAAAACACTAGTGGTGAGATAAGTGTTAATGTAGTAAGGGAGTCGGGATGTACGTACAATATATCAATTTGTATCAAACAGTGTGTTTATGCCACAGTATTCCATCTTTTTTCAAGGTGTCCGTGCATGCTGACGTCACAAAAATGTTCGATGACGTTGCAACATAGACAAGCTCTATTCCATTGTTTATCAGGCACTGTACCATTCTGATTAGTCTCTCAATCTACTAAAATAGAAATTGCATTTTTAGATAGATTCTGTATTTTTTTTTAACAATTCATACACTTTCGATATAACTTCATGCCAGATATGTTATCATGATGATTTAGTTTATAAACTAAAAATAATCGTTTATTTCCGGATCAATTCCGGAAGATTATCAATAGTTGTATAAAATTAAGAGATTTATTAATATTTTTTCAACCTGAATTACTAAAGACACATTTGACAGTTTGACATGCTACTAATTGTAAAATGGATTTGAATGTGTGTTTAAGAATGTTGGGTGAAAAAACAAAAATGTTTAAAGTAGAGTTGTATTTAGTATGAGCTATTGAAGCTGTATTAGCTGGTGTTAGCTTCAAATATGATACGATTGCAAAAGGTTAGTAGCTATAGTTTTATTTCTCAGTATCGTTCAGTCACTAGATATGTAACATAAAATGGGCTTTAAATTCACGAGGGTATTGATAAACAAACGCAAGAGTTATATCAACTATTCCAACAAAAAGAAAATAGTTATATAAACACACAGAAAAAAGTGCATCCCACTATCAATACAGGCAGCAATGATAGATTTAATGCTAAGCAAGTACACATAGACATATTATTAAACAGACTAAGTCTGTAACTATGAACATTTTTCGAAAAAAAAAAATTCTTTTTAAGTCATTTGTAAATATAGAATTAAGTTATGTTTTCACAATAAAAATGTTGAGTACAGCTGAAAACTGCATGGAAAAGTGAATTATCTTATAAAAACATGTTTTTCTCTTGTTGATAATTATTTACGTCCCTCCAATAATTCTAGACCGTTGATTTTTAACATAAATGCAGTTGTTTTGATAGTGATAACTTGTTAAGATTTACAAAAATGGCAAAATGTTTACCTGAATTTGAGTATTTTTACTGTCTTCTTGAAAAATAAAATCATTATTTCTAAAATTAGAAGACCAGAAGTTACAAACTATGCAGCTTTAAGCATGTATACATATCTAATTACCCATGCCATCCTTTCTATTTCAATCATCTACAGGATATTTTGTACTTTTTATACATGTACTATGTAAAGAGTATCAGTATCATCCACACATGTAACACGACATGACAATAGAGACAATGCTGTATCAGTATGTAAAATTGATACTGGTACTCTTTACATAGAACATGTATAATGAATACAAATATTCACATCTTATCTTAGATTTAGACATAGTAAAGGACATATTTTCATTCCTTTAAACATAAAAAAAAAAAAATATTTATTCAAATGTATTGAATGTTTGAATGTATATTAAATTTATTCGTTCTGTTACTGGTTATAATCGTTTAAGTTCGATATGAAATATGCAGAGGGTTATGAGGATTTTTTGTATCAAAGATTATGTGTTCATTTGTCATGCTAAATATCAAAACAAAATTACACAGAACGTGCACTGTTAAGAAAAACATGTGAGTATGAGCAGGAAATGTCACACTCAAAGATCACAGACCAACCCTTGGCACCATAAGAAGGAGACATTAGAACACACACACACACACACACACACACACACACACACACACACACACACACACACACACACACACACACACACACACACACACACACACACACACACACAAGAAAGTTTACAATTAATGTAAATCAACCAGCTCTCTCTTCTTCAGTGAGATGATTGCAAAACTAGAATGGGTACAAAGAGCTGTATCACGAAACCAAGACCAAACAGATAACCACCACATATAATAGGAGGAACAACAAAAAATAAACTAAAAACATCAGAATCACCACCTTTGATCGCACACCAGCCGCAGCCTAGATGGTCGGGGCTTAAATATATTTTACTAAATTAAATCATATCTTCACCGAAATTCTGAAGTTGCCAAAACACATACATTATTTATCTTATATGGAGGCTTCCAAACGTATTCAATGTATGATTACAGAGAAACATTACGAACTGTGGTTGAATAAAGAACACGAACATCCAGAGCTTCAGAAAGTCACTATTTGAACCAAGTAGGGTCCTGCCAAAGACAAGCGTGGTGCACCAACCCACAGACGGTAGTTGTAGGTCAGGATCATCATGTTATCTAAGGCCTGAGCAACCGTGTTGCAATTCAATAGGAGAGCCATTAGGTTTATAATCAGGCATGCATCCTGTCGCTTAATATCCATGCAGCCGCTTTTAAAACGTTCGTTTATATTTTGATTGATCCGGAGAAAAAGGATTAACAATGAGCCTTTTTTTATTTTATAACTATAAAAATTGATTCTGATATACCCAATTGCAAAAGAGATAAAGTCCTTACTGCGTTACAGGGATAGAAAATGTATAGCGAATGTTATGGCATTGATAGCCTTGTTTAAGTAACTTTGCAGTGAAACATTTATGTTTATTATTTAGGTCACTAGCATCAGAACACACTCTTGCAAAACGAATAAGTGAACTATATATTCCATGAGATGAGGACCGAGGATCATCTCCATTAACAAAAGGGTAATCAACAATTTCAAACTTAAAATCGTCTTGTGTACCATACAACTTACTATATATAGATGAAACTATGTTATTTGGAATGTACAAGTCCAACTCCCCCAAAAAAGGGTTACCTTTTCTAAACTTTATAGACGATACTATGATTTGATATCTAAATTCCAAATTGGACTTAAATCTCTCTTGTGCCATGGACTTCTGGAACCTGAATTCTATGGTGACTTGGTGTAAAAGTTCAAGAAGATTGTTGGCTCTGATAATTTTTCAGCGCAATTCATTAAAATAATTTCTCATTATAAAAAGATTGGCTACAGCATTAATGTATTGCAACATACTGCATGCTTGGTGATCAACCCAATCACGGTTGGCAACTTTGATTTCGTCTTTAATTGCACGCCGGTGGGTTGGACTTCAGACTCTATGTTGGTTCCGACTTAAAGACTTATCTTTTGATAAGATGGTAGGGGCCTGATGCTTTGGCTGTTTGTCGGGCCCATCGGGTTTGTTGTTGACTTTTTGTTTATTGTTACTCCCATTGTGGGAGTCTGTAATTGTTCTATGTTTTGTTGTACGTTACTTTATGTCCATTCTATTATTGCTATTATCTTGATGGGGAAGAGAGAGCTGGTTGCTTTGCTTAAATTGTCTTCCTGGTGTCTCGTGATGGTTGAGCGGCTCTTCCTCGTGGTGCCATGGGGTTGTCTGTATTCAGTTTTATTTTACTGTTGAGTCCTTAACTTTGCTTTATCTCCTTTTTATATCTTGATTTATATGTTCAATGAGATGATGCATTGATAAGTTAGGGGTCTTTCATGCAACCAAACATCTATGTGTCTTGATCCACATCTGAACTAAGGGTGAGGTTGGTGCCCTGTTAAACCGATAAGCCCTCCAGTAAAATATTTTACTGACCGTTCCAAGGCGGTACTTTTTGTGGATCTTTTATGTTTTTTTTCTGTTTTGTGTTTGCTATGCCTTTGTACGCGTCTGTTTTATTTGGTCCTTGTGGTCACCTGCTGGGAAAGGGCTGACTTCTTGGCTCTCGTTTTTGGTGTCTAACTGTGAATTTGTTACTTTCCCATTGGTATCCTGGGTCAGGTGTGTTACTTGATTGTATCGATTCCTGATCTTTGCATCCTTACTTACTTCAATATGAACAAAGTTTGCTTTGTTCTAAACTGAAGTTCAGTAGGATATTACTGACTTACTATTTGATTATAATAAGGTTTACAGTATTCAGTGAGTCATCAAAATATCTGATGTAGGGCTGAACACTTAGAAAGCATCAGCTTGATTATTGTCAGTTAGAGTCGTCTCTCATAACAATATAGGAACAAAATACAACGAGCGGAGCAAAATTAGTATGCGTACATTTTAGTGTAAAGTAAGTGAGTATGACCATAAAATGCCACAATAACACACTGTGGACCAACCCTCGGCACCGCAATGAAGTGGCAAAGAATTATAACAGTCAAATGACATCAAGAAGACAAAAAAGTAAAACAACCAGCTCTCTTTTCCCTATCGAGATGATTGCAAAAGTATAAAGGATACAACGTACTGCCTAACAAGACATGGACAAGAGCAACAATAAACAATGTTAACAACCAAAACTCTAATACTGAAAATATTGTCAAGAAGATAATGACGTGCGTCACAAAAGTTCTGACATGACTATATTGTTTTGCTGTTCGGAAGCGTAAAATCATGTTTCTTATTACAAACAAAATAAAGCGATTGTGACAAAAAAGAATTCGAGCAGAAATTCATAATTTTCAGGGAATGTGTAATATAACCACACATATTTGATGGGAGCGCAGTGGCTCAAGTGGTAGAGTGCTTGACTTGAGACCGAAGGGACGCGAGTTCGAGCCTCACCGGCGTCACTGCGTTGTGGTCCTTGAGCAAGCCACATTTGTCCTAGCTTAGTACTGGTTCAACCCAGGAAGACCCGTTCCTATATAACTGAAAGATTGTTGATGGGACGTACAGAATCAAATCAAACAAACAAACTCATCTTTGGTCTTTTTTTTTAAACAATTATTTGAACGTTGTGCAATTAATGACATTTTGGCGTCACTTTTGACCCACACACTCCCTCCCAAATGAGATATTTCATTAGCAAATATTGTACCTAATTTGTCTGTGTAGTTGTGGTATTCTATGCATTTCTGTGTTTCTAAAACTCAATAATGCCTATTATACCACAGATACAACTTTACTACATAAACACTAGGCTTAGATATTCATTTATCACACAATGTCGTGTCTGGGACTGAATTAACGCCATGCAATAAAATCGATAAATCACTAGTGGTTTACAGATTAGTGCGTAACGTAATGACGTCCATTATAACGTTGTGTGAAAAATGGCAAAATCTTGACGTTTTCACGCCAAAAGTATGATTTTAAAGTAGTTTAAATGCCAGGTGATAAATTGAATCTAACATTCGTGCTCCTGTATAATTGATTTTCGTGGCGAAAAAGAGATAAAATGATCGACACTCCTCGTATTTTATCTCTTTTCCCCAACTCGTTTAATAAATTCAATAAAACTTGAGCACTCATGTAAGATCATCTATGTATTGCATCGTTTAGAATCAAGCGAATTGTACATTATCAGAAGAAGAGTCACAACTGAGTAATTGTGAAGTAGAGTATTTGATGAACTGGTCATATAAGAACGTTCATTTCTCTAAGTCATAAAAAGGACAATAGATGTTTTTATTTACTCTTGTCAGGTTGTGACCGCTCTTTTTCTCCCAATAAAATTTTAAGTTTAACACAAAAATACTTAAGCTGTTAATACAGCTTTAGGTTTCAATCTAACAAAACAACGACTATTAACCATGTAAAACATTAATCAAACTGATAAATGATCCGAGTGTGACGGTAAACACCTTTAGTGACAGGAGGACACTGCTTTCAACATACCATACTTTCCCTTCGTACCGGGTCATACAGATTACGATACCAAAGAAATGACCAGGCAACCCTAACCAGTGCCACTTTGACTATTGTACGTTGGAATGACGTTTCGCTGATGGACCAATAGTGACCAGATGGATATTGTATGCTGTCTTGGATGGCAGCAGCATCTAAAGTAAAGATGAGCTGGCCTGGAGGTTATAAAATTTGAGTACTGTTTCAACTCAAAATAAAGCTTAACGATTGGCTGCTTGCGGACACTTGTCCGCAAGCAGCCAATCATTGCGCTTTATTTTGAGCTTGAGAGTGAACTCAAGTTTTATAACCTCGAGGCTAGATTCACCTTAACATTGACATACATAGATGACCCGGCTCAAGAAATTACATAGACGGTCGGCAAAAGCTCACACAAACCTTCACAAATGCGTTGTCTTATCAGAGGCTTCTCTTAGACTACTTAAAGCTTACACCATAGTCTCACTGGACAGCATACACACATTTTTCCTCATAGGCTGACCATATAAGAACAAAAACTCGTGTGATAAGGGACATAATCGCTAATACGTCAAGTCATTGATTTAGTGCATATATGCAGTCTTCAAGTGAGACCAGATGGGTTGATATTTGGTCTAAACGGGTGATTCGCCTTGCATGTATAAGCGATGTGCCAGGTAAAACAGTGTGGATTCACAGGCACGTCTAAGCCTTCTCCTGTTACCTATTAACGACGTCTCATAAGCATGTTGAAATTAAAACCAACCAGCAGTCATCTGACTGCCACACTAGAGAGCATCATTAAACTAGGTATGCTGTTTTCTCCATTTCTCGTCCACTTAATGTTTTTAAAAAGCTTTGATTGTTGTAAGCTGCAAAACTTACCTGTATTTTCTTTTTTTCTCCGCAAAGGCAATTCTATTAAGAATATAATTATTTTGCAATTTTTGTAGTAAAGTTCCATTCAGCATGTCTTTGAAAACATGCAGCAAAAATAACCTATCTTGACCTTAGATAACATTTGGACTTGGAAAACATCCTACCAAACATGGATTTTATCTGGTTATTACCTGTAGCACCATACTTAAGAATTTTCCTGTCAATGTGATTGATTCTCTTTGTTTATGTCACCAGAACAGTTTTATTATGAAAGTATTCCTGTTTGATGCTCAGGTATTCTAGAATGTAGAGGTGGACGACAAAACGAGAATTGACGATAATAGAAGAACAAGGGATATCCCAAGTTTTAATTTGTGTGACATCATGCTAGAATTGGGGCATCATATACCAGAATGCTAATAAAAAGCAAACATGAGCAACAAACAAGCGAATATGAAAATAAACTTATTAGATTTTGTCTTGTTTCTTTCTCACTTTGACGGGGTACTGCAATCCCCCAAGATCACCGTCAAATAGACAAAACTGTGACATGTTTTAACAATGATCAGTAACCGCATGATTTCACTTTACAAAAACGGTGCTTCTAACTGATTCCTGTATCCTCTGAGGGCCGAGGCAGAACACTCTTCCTATTATTTAGCACAACTACAATATTACTTTCATACCTATCAGATATAGTTGAACGTCATCTCGAAAAAATGACAATTACTTAGATAACCGCAAGCACGAAGACCTCTACCGTCCTGCTTGTATACACATGACAAGGACAAAACTCAGCGATCATGAGCTCGGATTTTAGTTAATGGACGGCTAAGCATCAGATCAGACTACATCAATGCACAGTCTGAACTGTGGCTTAGTCGCCCCCATCTACTCAAAATGTGTTATTTTTATATGAAACAACAAGTTTTATCTTAAAGAAAAAATCTTCTCTTAATTCACCTACTAATACATTTATGTGTGGTGATTCTTTAGATTTGTGGGACAATTATAATCAATACGTTGACATAAGTTATCTAAATTGATATGAAATCATTGACCTCTGGCTGTTTGTAGAAAGTACTTTAGCAATAGGATATTTGAAACGAATTCGACACCAGTTTACTTTTTTCAGCAGCAACGTCCAACTTCGTATTTTATTACAGACAACAAACACGAACGCGGTATAAATTATATAGGTACGCTGATCCTCTTGAATTTGTCTGTGACGAGTGGCTAATTGGGTATTCTAGATACATGAACGAATAAGTAATTGTGGCATTTTATAAAATGAGCCGAATGAACAGATATTTTGAGATGGAAAGACCCTACAAAAAGGCAACCAACAGACGTGGTTTAATTGAGTCTTTCGATATGAGATAACGGAAAGTTCAACATTTCTTGTGCCACCTACATGTAGCACCGATATAAGCTGCACTCTTCTTAAGGACCAGATAACATGAATGAAACAGCAGACCTGATTTGACTCAGTCTGTTCATCAGTGAAAATGGAATGAAAAACATTTCCACCAGCTTAAGCGATATCTACTGTTGAATACTTCAACAGTTCCTAATGGAAAGTTAAGTTATCAATGAAAGAAAAGAGATTTAACCGGGTCTATGCGGCACAACGGCATCTTTTGTGATACAGGTTGAACTGCGAAAGCCTAAAATGAAATACAATTTTACAATCACCTCCATCTTCCTAAGCTTTAGCAATATACCATAAATGATGACATCACCTCAGATAAGACATCTAGTTTCAACAATGAAGTAGTTTAAAGAAACATATGCAGTCCTTTTTATCTAAATCCACCGGATAAATATGGATATGCTATGGTGAAACAAGAAAGAAGCAAATGTAGGCCAAAAGCCATTTAACAGAATAAATCATTATGTTCGAAAAAGATATATAATAGTTCGGTGATACACCGTTTTCAACTATTTAGATACGTTTCATAATTATGGCTTGTAAGATTTTTCATTTTTACTGAAGATAAGCTAAAAATATTTGAATTTCTATAGACTCGTTCAAGTCATGACTTTGCAATTTACTTGCTGTTAAAATCCAGTGTAGAAAATGTTACCTCTCTTTCTCTTTCTAAAACAAAAATTGAAATGTATAATGTTTGATTTCAGGGGTTTTATTTTCACCGGTTAATACATTATTCGTAAATATTCGAACATTACACATATCAGACCAGCAAACTGACCAGGACCTGCATCGCTCACCATATTCCGTCATCACCACTTAAATATGTCCATATGTCAATTAATATTGGTTCTGTTACACATTGTTTTCACTTCATATTTTGGAAGTAATATGACATTTGACCCTGAAATTACCATTAAAGTTCATAAAGGGAATAGCAATGTCGCTGATCAGAATAGTTAGCTGTGCAGGTGGGAATATCTCTAACCAGACTGCTCCCTTAATGCTCGCACAATTTTTCGCCACGAGTTTATTTCATGCTTGTGAGGCTCACAAAAAGTCCGTCTTTGTTATGAGGAGCTAGCGGAATGATGGTAATCGATGTTGCTGGAGGACGGCTCTTGCACCCACGACATAAATCGTTTTAACTATGTGACACAGCATAAGCGGCAATGTCCCATTCATCCTTAATGTGATGATCACAGGTGACTTGTTTCCCATAGTATACTGATATGCCTTATCACTAGCTCCATTCAAAAGCTTGATACTTGTGCTGTACAACTGGTGTCTCAAGCAAGAAGCGAATTTGACCAGAAGAGTCCACAACGAACCCCCAGCAGCACGACGAAGAGAGAGAAAAGGCCAAACTTGACAGTCTGCATCCCTGGTTGTGAACCCAATCAAGGTTGAAAGCTATTGTGTACTAGTACTCTTTAATTGCACGACGGTGGTCAGGCCTCAGACATAAAGACGGCCCTGACGTAAAGCTTGAATCTGTTAGTTGGTGTCTGATGCTTGCCGCTGGCTGGGCCCACCGTAGCTCAACTCGATGTTTTCCTTAGCTCTGACTATCCGTGAGTCATGAGCCCTTTTCTTTGTCTCATCATAATGTGTAAATTGAATTTGATTGTTTCTCTGTGATGATACATTGCACTAGTGAGGAAGCCTCTGTGCGAGATAAACAATTTTGTGTTTTAACAACAGCAGAATTTATGGCGACGATTTAGCGCTAGTAAAATGCGTTTAAGCCTCCCCCCCCCCCCCCCCCCCGGTGGCTTAAGCTGCTGTCCGTTCTAAGGCAGTGGTTCTGTTGTTGTTGATCTATTGTTTAATGTACTTCCCATTGTTTGTGGAGTTCTGTATTTGTATTTGTTTTGTTATGCATTACTTTGTGTCCGTTCTAGTTTTGCAATCATCTTATAGAGGAAGAGAAAGCTTGTTGCCTTGCTTTTTTTTGTTTAACATATGTATTGTTACTATAGTTGTTCTGTGGCTCTTCCTCACAGTGCCGTAGGTTGGTCTGCAGTGTGTGATTTTGGTATTTCCTGATCATACTCACGTACTTTTGGGGGTTAATTACTTTGAAAATTAATTTATTAAATTTCATTACATTGGCATTTGTTCAGTTGAATTACAATTATATGGCTTATAAGCAAAGTAATTAATTACATTCAATTACTTAGCCGATTGTAATTATTTACATTACAACCAACTATCAACAGATTTTCACCTGCGAAATATTTAAAATAAGATTAAATTCCTTAAACATGTTAAAGAATCTGAGTAACCTTGGCATCGTAAATTTAACATGTCAATTAGGATTATTTCATTTATGAGGACGTCTTGTATTTTTTATGTCGAATGATGCAGCTAAAATTAATACTATGTTTTTTCTTTTTTATGTCAAATGATGCAGCTAAAAGTAATACTATGTATTTTCTTGACTAATTTGTAATTTGCCTACGAAACTTAGGAATACACGTTGACTTGAGAAATGTCTTCCAACTGTGTAAGGTAAACCATGGAAATTGTTTTATAAAATGTTTACTAAATAATCATCATTGTTATTGAGAACGGAAAACGAGCAGTTTTAGAGTTTAAAATAATGAAGTGGACAGATTGGGTCATGCAACTCAGCACAACTCGATCCTTGTTGTGAAAATTTAACAATTAGCTTCAAGGAGCCAATTAATTAATCAACACTATATACTGTCTGAATAAAATACTATTGTTGAGATTTTCACACTTTCTATGTTTTGTTTTGTTTTGGTATCTTAAATATTAAAGGTTGATTGACATATAGCCATATCTTTATAAACAGATGAACAAAGAATGTTCCATATGCTTAAAAAACTGCTTTCAAAATAGTAGACTGAGGTAAATTTGGTCTATGCTATTTTATGTCTACTAGCATGACTAGTTCCAATTCACATTTGTTTCATGTTGCATGCATTTCATATAAAATGAAATGAGCACAGTAAATGATATGCATTTACAACAGCCAAGAATAACTCATTCAGCAGTATTTAATCTTAGTTAACTGAAGTTCACAACCGATCTTAAAAGTAATTAAAAAAGTAATTGAAAGTAATTGTTTTAATATTACTCACATTTTTTACCTCGTAAGTAATAGCATTCATTTGCTGTAATTAAAGATATTGCTGAATTACATTTATATGCAGTTACGTCAGAAAATGTTATTAAATTACAATCAAATACAATTACAATTTTAATTACCCCATCTCTGCAGAAAGCAGACAGTCACACGACAGAATGAACACAAATAAAGTAAAGCAACTACCACCCCTCTCTCTCTCTCTCTCTCTCTCCCCCCTCTCTCTCTCTCTCTCTCTCTCTCTCTCTCTCTCTCTCTCTCTCTCTCTCTCAGCAAGATGATTGCTGCAAACCTAGAACAGACACTGAGAACAACCTTACAAATCAAGGACCCAACACAAACACACACAAACAATGGGAGTGACAGCAAACAATGATTCAACAGCAACAGAATCGCCGCCTTTAAACTGACAGCAGCCGAGGCCACTCTGTCCAGCGAGATGACTGCAAGACTAGAAATGATAAAAAGGAAAAAAACACCACACACACACAATGGGATCAACAACAAACAATGAATTAATAACAACAGAGTCATCGCCTGGCAGCAGCCACAACCACATGGTACTGCCACCATTAAGTCAAAATGTAAATACTGTAAATTATAAACCCAGTTTTGCCTAATGGAGTTCTCCACCCTTATCAATTAGAACAAACCCTTTTGAATTGAAGGGGTGTTGAGTAGTAATTTACAATTTCGTTCAATTTTTAAATGTACATTCTTGAGGCAAGCATTGTAAGACCTGATCTGACGCCACATTCCGTGTCTTCCGATCTCTTTGCCAGTGTCCCTTAAATTGTATGCTAAGTTGTAATTAAAATTATTGAAAATCACTATAATGTTTAAGACCAAATGACGATGCATGTATCTTGCAAATTCCTCGATTTTAAATGTCATTGTTTAGCCATGATCTGAATGAACTGCCAAATGTCTTGTGATTTTCATAGTGGCTGTACGTAGCTAGACAAGGGAGAATATTATGCGGGAAGGAGTTAACTTCTGCGCATGTAATGAACAAACTAATGTCGTTTGTACAAAACGGACCTATTCAGATAAATATCACAGGGTTTCAAATAGGCTATTTGGCCATGCATTCTGCAGTCGGGTAGCAATGCAAGCTCTGCTCAGTCAGTAGAACGCACAGTCAAGCATTATAATAAGAAAATTACGAACTTTCTAACCCTGGCAAAAATCTCAGATGACTTTATCAAGGATGTACAAAAAAGACGTTACATTATATACAATTTAACAACTTGATGTTACACTTAAGACCGGAGTCCAACGGTGTGTGTTAATAATACCAGTGCTTACAGTAGATACATGTTATATGAGGTTTCTGGATCTGAGAATTTCGCACTTAAACCAGATAATTATGTTATACGGTAATTATCAGGCATGCGCCGGCTCGTTAGAGCACTCTCTGTTCACAAATTTGATAAGAGTACCGTGCCGTATTAGTAATCTTATGAGCGGGTCCGCTTAATTGTTTGTGTCGAAACTAACTTATTATATTTCGGCCTAATTTACACCTGAAGTGTCTGTTTAAAGTTATTTTGAGCAACAATTGGATGCCAGAGATTTTGAGGACAAAAAGATCAGTCGTAATACGTGAACAATTATTTATCGTAAATGTGAATTTATTATATAATTGCTATTTCGCTATATCACGGTAAGGAAGTGCAAAAAGAAACCGATAAATTCTAAATTTTATCATGCGCAAAATGAGAAAATAAGATTGTGGGACGGTGAGGTACATATTAGAGACAATTCACAAGTCAGTTGGAATTTACCGGCTACATGTTCATTTCAGCGACTAGAGACCAATGTGCACGACAAGGTTGCTTACCCATGCGTATCATGTCTCAGGGTCGCATATACAATGCTATGTATTACCAGATTACTTATATATGGTTCATAACAGCTTGTGTTTGACCATTTTCTTGTGGTTCATCTCATTAATAAGATTCACATTAAGGAGTCGGCATGCGAAAATATGAATCAATCATAGAGTCCTGTGATTGCGATTTCTACTCCCCTACTGAGGGTTAAAAAGAAACTATTAAACAAACAAATAAGAGGTAGCTAAACACAGAGACATAAAAGAAATTAAAGACATGTAATTGCTTCCATAAAGCGCTTATAAGGTATATTAATCGCTCATTTGGATGTCTGTTTTAGCGATGATTAAACTCCAGCTGTAATGTTTAGAACTAATTGCTCGCGATAACTTTTTACTGCGTCATTTATCGAAAAACTTCTCTGAAGAAAAGTATTCAAGAACATCTCCGCCAACTCTTCCAAACAATTCCAAGATCCAAGATGCTGCAGGCTCCTCTGTGCTTAGATAGACTCTTTGAACATTTTAAGCAAAGCGCAAATAAACCAAGTCTAAGATGTCCATCAAAAAGTTGTATTGCACCGCCCTAATTCAATTACAAAAGCGACGGATGGCTTGTTCAAATATAATGGAAATCGCGCCCGATTCACTCGTGCGTTAATCTAGTGGGGTCATCTCAAAACCGTTTGTTCATAGCACGTGCATAAGAGTAAAATGGCACGTCATGCGAAAACCCAACCTTTGCTCCTACAAATGAACCTGCTTTAAGTTGATTATGTATACGCACGGTAAATTCTGAGTATGCAAACGGCAGTTTTATGTTATGCATAACCTTTGAACAACTAGGATATGCACCGCTTACGAATACATTTTGAGACTATCCCTTTCTGTCACGCCTATACGAATGTTATCTGTCTATAAATCACTAAGAAATTTAGGATGAATTCAATTCATTGCAAAATCTTCATCTGTATACACAAAAATCTGTTAGTGCCACAAACACCAGACCTTTTGGAGAAGTTGGCGGAAAGTTTCCTCTATAACTTTCGTAGCAAACACATTTTGCTAAAATTGAAGATAAAAAAGGAATTGGGAAAAATTCGTTCTAAAAACTGAACAGCTGGAGCTTTTTGTTATGTTTAAATGTATCAATCTGAATATGAGTGAGACGACAGGAAACACTATAATATGTGTTGCAGATCAAATAATCAAAGACAAGGTTAATAATGGATTTGATCCAGGCATATATGGGCCAGCAAATAGGATTTTGGTAAGTATCGCATATGCGAACATGGCTCTGCTGACGTCTCCACTGAGACTGGAGGTCTCGAGTTAAGCACTCTACCACTGAGCCACCTCACTCCTGTGTCACAATGATACAGGCTTAAATCCATCAATTATTTCAAGGGGGAGCATGCACAAATACACTTTTGGTCAAACTTTGAATTACAAAGTGCTGGTGTGTCTTTGCAAATAAAGTCAAGGTCACCAAAGTCTAACAAACTCTTAACCCTCTCCTAACAATGTATCTTTACAAGTTTGGTTAAAATTGAACCATTGGTTCAGAAGATAGTGTGTAGAAATGGCTTATTTTTTAAGTCTTTATAGGATGATGACCTTGAAAATTATGTAAATATATCCAAAATCTAATCAACTCTTTAAATATATCCAAAATCTAATCATCTCTTTCCCTCCTCCCAACATTGTATCTATGCAAGTTTGGTAAAAATCCTATGGAAGGGATTATCCGACAAAATTCTTTGCATACATGTTAGACTTTTTAAGTCAATAGTCTTGTTTTATTTTGTTAATTGTGTCATTATATCATACCAATTTTTATTTACTAGTAGTTTCATTCAGAACTTGTCATTTCTTGGTTTTCAAAAGGCATAACTAGATTGTGAAAAGACAATACTAAGTTGTAAAAAGACAAAACTAGGTTGTCATAATACGAATGTGAATATGCTAAAAATTTTGACGCCAGAGGGCGCACATATTTTATCGGAAATAATAGTTTCTCCCGTGCAAGTAGCACTCGCTACAAACGGTGTTGTGGATGATTTTTCCTACCAAGAAATTCTCCCTATGAATTATCTATGAAATCTTTGACCCTTCCTGCCTCACATCCTCAGGCATGTGCGGGTCCAGAGGGGGGAAAGGGGGTCGGGATCCCCTGGAAAATCACAAGTTCTATGGGTTTCTTTAGAAATTAACATAAGGAAAAAGTTAGACCCCCTCCCCCTGGAAAATTCTGGACCCCCTCTGGATCCTTAGAAAAATATAGTTTTCTCTGTAATAAAACCATTGGACTCCCTCTGCTAACTGTAAAATAAGTTCAGGACTATAAAAAAACAAAGCAAAAAAAAAAAACGACGTTGTCCAGACTGTTTTCCGGCCGTCGGACCTGGACCCCCCCCCCCCCCCCCCCCTGAATAAAATTCCTGATTCTGCGCATGGACTCCTGCCAAGCGTGGACACATCAATATATGAGCTGCAACACGTGATTTCCAACAATGTGGCGTTTTGACATGAATAGACTCAGATGAGCCTGACTGTGTATCCTCCTTTTAATCTTAGGCAGTTCTAGTGATGTTTGATCAGTAGCTTAACAGACGTAGAATATTCAAGCAACTAGCAAAGGCTCTGACCAGACTGTCCATATGCGCTTGCTGGTCTGAGCCTTGCTGATCGCACATACCACAGTGTTGGAAATTTCATGGCACGGCTCGATTTCATGTATTTACTGCGAAATGATACCACATATTTTTATATATCCATACTTGTGTTGACTAACTTTACCTCCCTTTAATTTTCAAAATTATCTATTTTTTCATGTTGTTATAAGAGCTGATGCATTCATATAGGTTTTTTTTCTACAACTAAATTGACGGTTAATCTGGATGAAAGAAAAGACATTTCAACGAAATGAGAAAACAATGCGTCATCTCAGTCAACTCATATTATTTGAAAAATCATAGTTATTTAAACGATATAATAATTCCATAATATTAAATGTAGCCACCAAGGTATTGTGTATTTTTTTGGGGCATAGGAATAAGCAAATAGACCCCCACCCCCCTGGAAAAATGAACTGGCCCATATAATTTTTCTTAGCTTCTTTACAAAATAGAAAAATTGGAACCCGCCCGCACCCCCCCTCTGTAAAATAAATTAGACATAATAAATAAAAGAAACAATACCTACAAATGAATTGGCATGGAAACGAAACTTCTCTTAAAGATATACGGTGAGGCTGTGTCTTTGGTGCTCGTAAATGCGACACGTACAAATTGAATCCAAAATCTTATGTGCTGGCTCATTAGGCTCCAGAAACAGGGTCAATTCTCGGTAGTTTGAGGCGGGGGGGGGGGGGTAGGGGGACAGGTGTCTGGACCCCCTGTAAAATCAGACAGTTATACGGTTCCTTAGCAACACTGGTCACCTCTGGATATCACAAAACTTCCAAGCCAGCATTCCTGATGTTCGGCCACCAATGGTCCACCAGCGAAACGCCATTTAAATGGCGTTTTGCTGGCAATTTAAACGGCGTTTCGTTGGAGGGTCAATTATGAATCACTTTTAATGGTATTTGGCTCCTCTCTCTCCTCGTTAACTATAAAAAAATGGCAGAGTTGGACCCCTCTGAAAAAATCTTAATCTGCGCATGCTGGACTTTTTCTTCAAATTGTCGATAGTTTGAATTAAAGTCATTGCATGTAAATAGTATATGACCATCTTCATCTTAGGGCTGAACCATCTGCAATATTTAGTTTGTCTAAAAGCCAACCAAATATCTGAACTTCAATCGGCGTCCAACCTCTGAGAAGGCTCTATCGAGATTCCACATGGTCACTGACTCGTCTGAGCCTTCTTCGCTCGCTATTGTGCTAAGTTCCAAATTTCATGAAAAAGATCGTGGTGTCGGGATGTAATTAAATGCTAAGTGCATTTTGTGACGAAGGTGTTCCCTTTTAATACATATTGAAAGACTAGTTTGGCTTTATTGTTTGAAGACAGATATGCGTTTATCAAATGTATGACATACAGCCGTCTTCTAAATATACTGTGGGTACCTCCTCCATGTGCATCCAGAAAGGGGGTCAAACGGCTCCAACTCTGGCAATTTTTTTCAGTTGATGATCCCAATACCATTTCAAGTGAGCCATCATCGGCCTGTCAGCGAAACACCATTTAAATGGCGTTATGGCCTTTCGCTGGCAGGTTGAGCATGGCCCAACATTGAATGCTTTGTGATTCTCCAGGGGTTCCGGACCAGTATTGCTAATGAATCGTATAGCTTAGTAATTTTTCAGGGGGCGGGGTAAGGACCCCCTGGCACCCTCTCTGGATCTGCACATGTCTTCAATGGGATTATGACTATTAAAATATGTTTAATGGCGAAATGCACATTGTTCTGTAGATTGAATACGTTTTGCGAACTATACTTTTGCTTGACACGCTTCTATGTCTGGGCCATATCACCTACAATGTTAGATGGAATTCATTACAATCGTACAGGATTATAACCTTAAAAGCATGAAAGTGTGTGGCGAACAACACCTATAGCCAAACACTTACCTAAGCTGAACGCCAGAAAAACCTGTCGTCGGGTTGCGCACACAACAAAGGTGCGGACCAGCCTACTCATCCCACAGTCTGATCCGCCCCTTTGATATTCTCTTATATACTTAAGGAAAAAAGAAACGCAACAAACGCTTTGATTCATTGCTAGCATACAATGTGATGTCAGTTTTTTGTGAAAATGATGTAAATTCATGGGAGTGGTATGTCACCGTCAAATTACGACAGTTCAGCGCAATTATCAATTACGCATGCACGTTGCCTTAACGTCATTAACGTCAACTCTGAATATTGCGTTAGATGCGTAAAATTTCTTTTCTGTTTGACTTTTTATTCAATATAAAGATGTTTCTTCAATAATTATGATTTAAGATCTTCAGACGTCAAACAAAAGTCAAATATGGCATCAAAATATGTTATCCTACATTGTAATGGTTTCCATAAGGTTTATGCGCTTTTCCAATGAGAGAATGGTCCAGTGACAGAATTTTAGTGTTTACTTTCAGCATTTAATCAAGTGTTTTCATTTGCATTATGACGTGCTTAGTTTGGCTTACGTCAATATAAACACCCTGCTAGCATTCTTTGACGGTATCTGAAAAGTCAGTTTTTTTCTCCGAGAATGCATGTTCTGATGCCTCTAGGTTTGGTTTACACTGTATATACACCAACGACACAAACTCGGCGGCTCTAAGTGACGTCAATTGCTTATTCTCTGTCGTTGTGTATCTTGGCATTCAAGTAGACGGTTTTGACGCAATATTTGACTGCATTACGAATATGATTGGACGTTTTTTTATTTGCAAATTGTCAAGTCGACGCAATGTAACCATGCAAAGATTGCAAAAAACTTGATGGGGAAGAGAGAGCTGGTTGCTTTGCTTAATTTGTCTTCCTGGTGTCTTGTGACGGTTGAGCAGCTCTTCCTCGCGGTGCCACGGGGTTGTCTGCAGTTTGTGTTTGTGGTATTTCTTGATCATACTCACTTACTATTTTTAGCGATCTTAATTCTGACGTTCACGTCGCATATTACGTTTTCATATGTTTTCACCTTGTAGCATAAACTCTAGCGTTGAAATGACGTTTTGTAATTTCATCACATGCTACAAATAATCAATTAGACAATTCAAAGAGAGATTTCATGAAACCGTCATTTAACCATGCAAAAATTATATTTCCACCTGTTGCCTTTCTTTTTTCCTAAAGTATATGTTTGCTTGCCTTAACCGAAATTTCAATCTGTAGAACACAGGTTTTCGCGCGAGGATGCATGCACAAACCTGCCTGCTCAGCTACAGAGACTAGCTAGAAGATTGTAATTTTGTTTCTAGCATATCAGCGCCTTTGTTATTCCCTTATTTGAAAGTATCATATCGTAGCCTGCAACAAGCGAAATTCCAGTCAATACGCTAATCTCTGTCTCTGTATCTGAACAGACTGTTGTAAGCAAGTCTTAACCCAAAAGACAGCTTTTAGAGACGCAAAACATGTACACCACACGTTTTTACTAGGCAAGCTTGACAAAGTAGTTAACCAGTACCAGTACTTCGTGCATATACTAAAAACCCTTCTTGACTCAGCGGAAGAGAGAAGAATTGCCAAAGAACTTATTTCATGATCTATCTCCGTAATAGTATGGGGCTGGGCTGGGGTCAAACTCGCGACCCCTGGATGAAAAAGTTCAATCATTTAAGTAATGAATTCGATTTTTGGAAGGTTCATGGAATCATGAATACTTTGGGTCTTATCTCTGTGCTAAAGTTGGTACTAATCTTTTCTCAAAATTTTAACTTGTATTTCCACTAGGTTGCTTCCCTTTAAACTTAAGATGTTTTTATCTTTGTAATGTTTTCGTTGATATTCATTTTTAAGGTTTAAATGAGTTTATATTTATGGCATTTTATATTGATGTTTCTGTAAGAAATTATCTTGCATCCTATAACAAACGTTTTACAAAAGGACGAAAGTTGAAACGCTTGAATTTTTCGATATATTTATTTGAAAATAAGCATGTCCCATTTTCGGATAAACCATTCAGTCAAAACGTCTCCTGTCACCGTTTTCTGAAAAAAGGATACTCTATAAATTATAAATGAAAGCGCGCCCTCTGGCGTCAAAATATATAGCATAGGAAGAAGCGCGGTATTACCGACAATATTCAATGCTTGTTTCGTGTCACTTTATTATGTTGTTGATGCTATTTACAGTTTACTTTGTATTATTTTTTAATTCTTCAGCAACATTCGTTGATCCAAGCTGTTATCATTAGGCAATTCACATGCTACAATGACATATTTTACGAAATTAAATTGCAAACTTAAGAAAAACAAAAACTAAAATGGACACATAGAATTTCGGCGGGAAATCCCTTCTATAAAATCCATCCACTTATTTAGAAGATTCTGCATGAAAACCCTATTTTGGACTTTTCAAAGTGACGATATACCTCTAAAATTAGGTCAAGGTCACTTAAATATGATCTACTCTTCCACTCCTCCCAACAATGTATATATGCATGTTTGGTCAAAATCCATATACTGCTTCAGAAGATAACGCACGGAAACCCTATTTTGGACATTTCAAAGTGCCGATGTGACCTTGAAAATTAGGTCAAGGTCACCAAAATTTAAGGAACTCTTTCCCTTTACCAACAATGTATCTAGGCAAGTTTGGTCAAAATCCATCCGCTAAAACAAGACCGGCCGAAATGATGCTCGGCGACGCCTTATCACCGGCTAGCATACCAGTGGCAGGACAATGTTATCATAAATAAGTATGCAAAATTTGATCTATATACACCATGTGGTTCAAGAGTTTTGAGCATTTATACTAACTGACCACGACCGGCCGAACTGATGCGCAGTATGCAAGATTGATGCTGCGCATGCCAGTGGTTAGACAATGTTGAATACGTATGCAGAATTTGATCAAAATATACCACGTGGTTCAAGAGTTGGGAGCATTTTCACTAACTACTAACGGAAGGACAGGGGGACTCACACAGTGATTATAATGCACATGTGCGGGTCATGCAATTTAGCCTTCAAACTATTTTGCAATCATAGTACGCCGGGTGTTAGTCTAGCTTTTTCCCCGATGAGCTGAACTCGCCATACAATCTGTCTTCTGAGAGTTGCTGAATATTTAACCCTTAAAGCGCCAAGAAAAAATGCATCCGAAAATGTCTTCTGCTGAAGTCGTCTGCTGCAAATAATTAATTTAAGTATAGAAGCAAACAGGGTGGACCCAGATCAGACTGCTCCTATAGAAGCAGTCTGCTCTGGGTCCACACTGTTTGCCATAGAGGCTTCTTAAACATTTCAGCAGACGAGAAAAAACAGACGACTTTTGTTGCGATTGGCGCATTAAGGGTTAATCTCTCTTCTTCGTCATCCCATTCTTTGGAAGAAGCTCATATGTCACTGATACTTGTATTGACGTGAAACCTTGAAAATTAAGACTATTCCCTTGGAGAGAAACCCTATAAAGAGATCATGACCATATATCAATTCTCTTAAATAGTAGTATTGAAGCTAAATCTGTAAACAATGAATTCTTCGCCTCAGCAGATTATACAAAAGCAACTTAATTATATGTCTATGATTAATCTTGTCTTCGTATTTAGAAATATAAGCACCGCTTCCAGCGACTGTTTACGTTTTTGTCGCAAACTAGACGTATATATCTTGGACAAGCCAACTAGGCATTATTAAACTAGAACATTCAATTATTGATGATATCAGCAGAACGTCAAAGGCTGTAAATATGCTAGGCCCAAAAGATGCCCATGCCCAACTCACATGAGCAAGATATTTGAAATCTTCATAAATATCGAAATGCCGACGAATGAGGCAACTTTATTGCTCAGAACAGAAGACAATGGTATTTGTCCTGACCCCGAGGTTATAAAACTTGTTCATGCTCAACTCAACTGAGCATATTATTTCAACAAGTGTTGGCATTTTAACATTTATGAGCATGATAAACTTCACTTGTTGGCATTTTAACATTTATGAGCATGATATATTTCATGGTCAGATGAGTGCTAAGAACGGTTTTATACATGTAACCTCGGGGCCTGATTATAGATTTCAAAAAGCCAACAATTGTTGGACTTTAAAAATTAATTACCAGAACAAGTTTTAGTTTCATGTGAGTTAAACATGAACAAAGTAAGCATTCCAAGCTACCACGCCTTTGTAGGAAGTCTTGGCAGTACTGAATATGCCCATCACTAAACAGACTGTTGGTTTAGACCAGATAGGACTCAAACCAGTCTGCTCCGTCGGAATCTTAGAGCAAGCGAATGCGAGTTGCATTCATTTGGTAATCCATTTTTTTGTCTTGTTTTCTATTTTTAAACATGCCCTATTCCGGGTACATCATTTCGTAACAATTATTCCGCTCTCCCTATATCTGTTGCAAAGTAGGATACGTCTCAGTTACTGGCTTGTGTTCATGGGCTGAACCACCTCACCCGAAACTGACATGGCATATAATGCAGAAAATCGTTCTTTGTACGTTGAGGCTAGATGGGTTTATTTGCAGGGCTGAAACTTCGTCTATTTACATACCGTGTATGTGCTACAATGTAGCAGTGGAGACTCTGACAAGACTGACCAGAAAATACATGCTAGTCAATCCACTCTCTAAAAAGGTCTAACAGAGTATTGTACACTAGTCATAAACCACACCAGGGAGTCTCCCACCCTATCCCAGTGTAACATGAATTGATTTTGACATTTACCTGATTCTTTCTGGAGAGAAACGTTTTAGTCAGTCATTCAAAGATGTGTGTGGTTTAAGGAGGGTCTAGAATCTAGATAAAACCCATCAACTAAACTGGTCAACTAAACGTGTATTGAATTAAACAGTTTTAGCATTTTTGATGGTGGGAAATAATGATTAATAATAATTATAATAGATTGGTGAACTCCTTCAGATTGTTGAAGATAAGGAGCTTGCTATGAGAGAATGCAGCTTAATCACATATCACATACGTGAATTAGACCGTCTGCCTGTCCCTCCTGTATTCATTTATGATATTTGATGCATTTTGATTTTTTATGATCACTACCATGAATAGTCAATATTATATAAAGTTCACTCAAATCGACTCAACAATTATCTATATGCGTGCTAGGTTATTTTGCATGCGTTTTCATTGTCTGCAATTTCATTTATCTTTCCTTCTATTTCAACTCATTTAAAAAAGATACTTGGGGAATACCATGACAGTGCTAAACAGTTAGGATTTGGATCAAGCCCAATATGTAGGGCCTAATCTTGTTCCAAAATGTGGCTGATCAATAGATTACAACAGTCGCCATTAGCGGAAAAATAGTTATGAGTATAATGACACCAATTTACAAGAATCGACTGAGTTAGACTATATTGACTTTGCTGTATTTACAGGGGCAGATCCAGGATTTCTGGAAAGGGAGTTTATATGTATAAAGGTGCTGCGTTCGCTTTTCTTCTTTTATCTCATTTTTCCTAAATATCCCATGAAAATGAAATAATTTGGCCTCACTGAGAGCAAATTGTTTCATTTTCATAGGATATTTAAAAACCAGGGATGGGGGTGTTCGAGCAAACCCTCTGAACTCCATCTTGATCTGCCACTGATTTAACTTTACATAAGCAATTTCCCAGTATGCGTCATGGTTTCTTAGATTCTGAAACATAGGAAACTAGATTTTGTCTGAATGTCTGGCAGAAGCTTTTTGCATACTCAGGGGCGTACTTAAGTGTACGAAAATACGCATGAGTCTACAACTTGACGATGCAAGTATAGGGTTTTAGCCATTCAATTTGATTTTTGGAAGAATAATCCAGTTTATTGTGTTTATGCTGCGTGTCTTCATAGCTCATTTTAGCCCTGTGAAATTCTCTAAAACCATTTTCCGCAAAATGGCCAAACCCCTGGCTTCATAAAGGGGGGCTATCCAGAGTGCGAACTCTATAAAATGCCCTTGGAATGTGTCTGATCCTTATATCTCAAGCATCAGCTTTCTGCTGCAAGTGAGCTCTCTCCCAATTAGTATAATGTACCAGGTGGTTTTAACCACGCACCCTATCCTCTGACATGGCGGGGATATAGCCGGGCAAATGAACAATGTTTTATCTTTTTGCATTGTCCCTTTAGTATGGGTAAATGTTAGGCGATTGATATACAAAGCAAATACATGTATGGCAGTATAAAGTAAACATGACAGACGGTGGAGAAAACTGCCAAGTCTAATTCCCTGCAGTTCTCTTGTTAGAAATGACTAGTGCATATATTCAAGTCCTCTTAAGGGTCAAGGGGAGCCCAAATTCCCTAGTAGTTGGGTACATGAATCATCATAACAAGATATGGACGTTTATGCTTGAATTCCTTGTCAACCCCATATCTCCTTTACATTCGAAGGATTTACAATTACTGTGATCCACGTTTATTGGCTTGCACAAGTTGCGAACAACTTATGCATTTCCACTGTCCATTAACCTGAGCTTGGTGAAATATTGACGCCAAAAAATAATCATATTGGACGCAGAAACATCGAATTTACCTACTTGCAAGTTACAACCAGTGAATGCATACATGTATAGAACAAGAAATAACCTTTAAAAAGATATTGGGCTGCATTTCAATTGTAAAATATATATTTTGGTACATGTTTTTTACAATTGTAAACTGGTGAAATGCCATCATGCGGCATTTCATTATGGTATGCACTGTTTGTTAAGGTAAAAAAAGATCTCAGGACAAAAAATATAACATATAGGAGCAGACGAAAAAGATAGATTCCAGTAACTGCTGACATCGCCCCTCTTAAGTAAAGTCCAAAGTAAGTCTCTGTTGACGGACAAATCGTACTGTAAGGTGTTACTGAAAAATGTCTATTGGGAATTAATTGAAAGTGTAATATATCTTGCACATCTATAAGCTACTTAAGCGGTATTCTTCTACCAGCACTCTTCCTATAATGCACTATATTCGCTTCCTTGAACAACCTATTCAGAAATTTCAAAATTACAGTTTATGAAATTGACGTAAGCACTTGGACAGTTGACTGACTCCTAATAGACCTTTTCAGTTACCGCTGACCTTAGGATCTGTCCGTCGTAGGACACCTTACACTGACTTTTTTAAGAGGGGCGATGTCAGCAGTGTAACTCAGAAACTTTTAACAACTTCATTAGTTGTAACTTGCAACTCGGTTAATTCCTTGTTAGGAAATAATATGAAGTGCTTTAATAAAGTTCTCTTCAACAAACTAATAGTTTCAGTTTAAAGTGTTGATGTAATGTAGTCGTGAAAATGTTGCATGCTTTTTATGTCTGCTGATTATATTAAAATGTACTCTTGACCACTTTTATCATGGAAGTAAACATAATGAATCCAGAACAGATCTAGACTGCAACTCATGCCAGGTACACAATGCTCTGATCAGAGAAGTATATCATTGAATCAGGGGCATATTGTGGCTCTACATTGCACAATGTTTACTAGTTAGATAGAGAAAAAAACAGTTGATACTAGTCTTCCAAATTTCAAAATGCTACGGTTTGACTCTGTTAGAGAGAAAGATTTCAACCTCCACTTCTCCACTAGAAACTAAATTTATATTCAATCTTTTGAGTCTGACTGCAAATCCAGGGGTTGTGATTTCGCTCCTGACCTTGTCACATACTTTTGTGGAATTTGATCATGATATTATTCGCAATAACTAGCTTAAGTCAGATAACGTCTTTAACCTATTTTTAGCATCAAATAGTATAAATGAATGCAGGGTTATAGCTGGGTAAATGTGGCAGGTTAAATTTTTTTCATTGCCCCTTAATGCGAGGGATATGTGGGGTATTTGATTTACAAAGTCAAACATGTCAGTACAAAGTCAAACATGACAGACTGCAGAAAAAACTGTCATGGTTTTAACAAAAGTCAAAGTCCCCGCTGTTCTCTTGTTAGAAAGGAGTCAAGTTCTCCTGAGGGTCAAGAAGAAACCCAAATAGCCTAGTAGTTCGGTACATGAATGATAGAAAATATATAGATACAGACGTTTATGCTTGAAATCCATGTCCCCTCCATTTCTCCTTTACATTCGAAGGATTTTCAATTACTGTGGTCATAAGACAAATTTTATTTTAAGTCGGAGAGTATAAAATTTGTCTTATGAAATTTATAAAATTTGTCATGCTCTTATGAGCTGATATATGAGCTAGCACAAGTTGCGAACGCTTTATGCGTTTCCACTGTCCATTAACCTGAGCTTGATGAAATATTGACGCCAAAAATAATAACATTGGACGCAGAATCATCAAATTTACCTACTCGCAAGTTACAACCAGTGAATGCATATGAAATAAGAAATATCTAAAAAGAAGATATTCGGCTGCATTTTAATTGTGAAATATATTTTTCGTTACATGATTTTTACACTTGTAAACTGCCATCATGCGGCATTACATCAGGGTATGCACTGTTTTTAAGGTAAAAAAGATTTCATGACAAAAAATACAATATCAGGTAGCAGACGAAAAAGATTCCAGTTACTGCTGACATCGCCCCGCTTAAATAAAGTCAACGTAGGTGTCCGAGATCGTAAGTACTAGCAGTAACTGAAAAAGATCTACATGTAGTATGACATAATAAACCATACATTTATAAACATGTGTACTTCTCATCCGTGTATAAGTTCACCCCAACAAAAAGCCCCAGTCCAACAGTATACAGTTTTCTTTAATATCTTTAAAAAAAAAAAAAAAAAAAAACACTTGCCGATGTTAATAGTCGATCTGCCCAAAGCTGAATGACTTCATGCGGCAATACGTGCATCTTGCAAGCAAAATAGCGCCATCTAGCGCTCATTTCGATTGCCAATGGGAAATCAATTTTCTTCTAATTCGTTAACTCAAACAAAGAAAATAACATGTCCTGAAGGACCAGAGTATGGAAAATAAATTGATGCACGGGAATATCTTTTTCCACAAATACCATGCGGTACAACGGCAGCGCATGTGATGCACCCTTAAATATTCTAGAGAATGGATTTGTCGTTACCCTAATACATTTTCTTTTATTTTCGTTTAGCTATTTTACATAGGGAAGGTAAATGTTTTTATCTTTAGATATATTGGGGTAAAGACTATTATTACATCTTTGGTAAGAAAAAAAGAACTGGATTTTGTAAAATTCCCGTTTTTATTGGTTTCAGTATTCTCTGAATCCAGTCTGTCCTAAATTTATTTCGAATAAGCGAGTGTTTCGAAAAATCGAAGTTCGAATTTTCGAGGTATACTGTATATGTAAAGTCGAAGAGCGCGTTGAACATAGCATACAGTACTGAACAGCATCAGCTATCGTAGAAGAGAGGAAACTGTAAGTTAAGATCGTCTTATTTATTGTTTACTGATAAAATCAATTAATAATAAAAGTGATCAAACATGTCGTTTTGTTACATGTGCGTGTAAGGGCTATCTCTACTACCCTTATTTTCATATTAACGAATATCGAACAGAACAAACAAGCTTAGAAAATATTTCCTGCTCTGGTAATAATTTCACTAGGTGGTTTGTGATAGCTTTGTTATATTTATAAATTTTAAGTTGTTTGTACAAGTCTTCTCCATAGGACATCATGCCTGAATTCGGCTGACATACTTCGAAGCTGATTAAACCCTTGTCAATTTGTAGAAATAAAAGTAACATTGCAAATGTAGTTCGTTATTTTGACAATTACTTCGGTATTGAAAATACTTTACCATAAAGTTTCAACTACTGCAGATTCAGACAAGCCTGTTTGAGCCTGTTTAGCCTGTTCAAAAGCCAGTTAGTCAGAGTCTACGTTATTTGTGTTAAACCGACTATTCATTCAAGCAGGCTAAATGTTAATATGTTAAATTCCAATTGTAAAATATTCATAGAAAGTAGCTACTTCTATTCACTAGAGCATAAATTCAGTTTTTCGGCTTTCACTTTTACAATACGACAGTGGAAGCTATATAAGCGTGAAATAAGGCACTCCTTCATTGAAAACTATCAGCAGAGATACCAAAAAGTGTGTGTAACAAACATGTGCTTATTACACCGCCGTATTCTATGTCAAGTAGGGTATACATTTATGTTGCTATTTGAAAGGAGTGAATTTCGTTTTATAATCCAAAATCTTCCTAAAGTCATTCTATACTCTGACATGTCCCGATTGCTTGTGAGAAGCAATGTAAAATTGCAATTCTATTAAACCATGGAAGGGGCTTTTTCTCTGTAAAATATAAGCAAGAAAATTAGTGTATTCAAAACAACAAATAACTATACATGTAGCTCGTTAAAAAGCCTTATTGTTGGTTGCTTTTACGTTTATTGCTTTTTTGTGTTTATGTGTGTTCTTTCGTTTGTCTATGCCTTGATTTATGCTACAACAAATGCAGAATCGATGGCAAATATTTGACCCTTAAAATAAAGTTAAACCCGCTATTGTCCGTTCTAATGATGTTATTCTGCTGTTATTTATTCATTGTTTTTTGTTGCTCCCATTGCCTGTGTGGGGTTTTTGTGTTGGTTTCTTGTTTTGTTGTGTGGTTCTAAGTGAGGTTTCTTAGTGTCATTTCTAGTTTAGCAATCATCTTGCCAAGGACAACAGAGCGAGGTAACTTCTTAAATTTTGTTGTGGCTGTCCGTGTTCTTTGTTCTTCCTCGCGGTGGCGTGTGTTGGTCTATGGACTGTGATTGTGGCATTTCCTGGCCATCCAACTTATGTTTTGTAGACTCGTTTATCCAGTACATTGACCTACTCTCATGGATTGATATTTTTTTTATAAAAACGATATAATTTTGTTGTTTAAAAAGTTTTCATACAAATGATCGACATAATAAGTCATTTACGCGAGATACCGTGTTGTTTCAATTTCCATTCCAGCTATTAGTATATATCTCACTATGTTTACAATGGTTACTTGTTCTGAATTCTAACTATCTTTGTTATTTTTTTTCGTTTTGTTTGGCTTGTTGTGTCAAATTCTTTCTGTTCTTGTTTGGAATTCCTTCAAATTCTATTCGATATAGTTTACGACAAATGTCATCTAAAATAGAATAAGTGGTTTAAAGAGATTCTTCTTTGTTTTTATTTCGATCCTAATTATCTTGCTGAATTTCTATTCTGAAATATACATGGAAGGTAATGTCACTTCCGGTGTTACGCACCATTCAATAAGAACATTAAAGCTTTAATCAGTCATGTGTCCTAATAATTTCATCATCGAATAGTTTATTAGTGTAATTGTATTATTCTTGACCAGTATATTTATTATTGCCTTTTGCGCATATTGGATACTGTATTTGGTTATTCCAACTGCTGTTTAACACCTCGAAACCTGTTCTGAAATGAGTGAAGCCTTGGAAATTGAGTGATTCCCAAAAAACTGCAAATTCAGATCATTGCAGCTTTTTCAGACATCACTCGTATACCATATATTATTTCCACGTGCTGCTAATCACGGCCACCAATCCAGCTCCATCGTCGCATATACCAGTTAGATTAAACTTTATATTTCGTAATTTTGAGAGCTAAATTAAGAAATAGGACAATGCTATTCGATGAGATTGAACTTTCCGACACTGAATACTTTAAGTTATTAGTAATGATAAAAATGGCATTTTTTTTTTCAACTTCAACACAGATTCTAGAATCAGTTTATGTTCCATGGCACTTTATTTAAGGTATCTCGGAGGTAGACATCAAGGCCATCGAATAGCATTTTCGGACTTCTAAAAGGGGTACGTGCATTAAGAGGCCATTTACGCCCCCCTATGAGGTCAAAAATAAAAGTTGCTCTTCCCAAGTTTTTTCTTATTAGTTTTTAGAACAATTGCCAAAGTATAAAAGTCTGGTATTGATTCGACTTTTACGATTGCTATGGTAACACAAATGGCCGCCGAAATAGGCTGAAAATAGGAAAATGATAAATTTGGAGCAAATTTGAGACATGTAACAGAGGAATTAATATAGAGCACAAGCAAATACCAAAAAAATATTTTAACATATGATGAGAATGATCACGGCACACAATATGTTAAAAGGTTTTTTGGTATTTGCTTGTGCTGAGATCTAATTATTAAAAAATCGTCTCCAAAAGCCTGAAATTTGGCATAAAATGGCAAATTCTCTATTTTAAGCCTATTTTGTCGGCCATTTTGGTTACCGTAGCAACCATGAAAAGTGAAATAAATGCCAGAATTTTACACATGTGCTATTCTTCTAATAAACCAATAATATGAAATATGTGAAAAGCAACTTTCAGTTTTTGGCTCTAGAGGGGGCCAAAATAGCCCCTTAATGCACGTACCCCTTTTGTATTGGTTAAAAAATAATAATAATTTGGCTGAATTTAAGGTTCATCTCATTCATAGGTCCGTCTCCTTCATAACACCTTATTGATTTGTGCGATGAAGGAGCTGGATTGGTTGCCGTACTAATGGCTAATTTCACTGCCACATATAATTTCATTTACGTTGATACATCTACATGCACCCCTTGAGTTCGTGTTGTATTTCAGGCACGTCAGGCTTGACCTGAATGCAATCTGTTTGACACTCTGATGGTATCACTAGAAGATTTTTTCAAAGCAATAGAGAAAAATGCATGGAAAATTTCGCAGTAAGTAAAGAGATAATAATGAATATAGCGAGGAAGTTAGACAATTACAAATCAACGAATGCAAAAAAAGCACGAGACGATAGAATACAGACAAACCAAGGCTCACACATACAAGCAAAAATACAATATAGATGTTCATGTGTTTATTATAATTTATTAAACGAGTTTTAATACATGACTGTTTATCACTTTCAGATGCGGCGTCGTGTGATAAAAGCAAATAAGCCACTTCTCTTTCTTTTTCAGCGACTCAGAGACGATTGCCTGACTAAACTCCACCATAAATGCAGGGCTAAACACGAACTCGCCACACACAAGAAGCAACAATAAACAACGAACTAACAAGAACATGGACACGGGGCTCATATCGTATGTTTGAAAATCTTGCTCCTATATAATGGTGATGCTATCTAATTTCTTGCGCACCGGATAAGGATATCTGAGATTTTACCCAGGGATAGAAAATCTTATCTAACCCATGCTATCTTACCCAGGCCTTCAAGAAACGTCATCATGTGAAATTTCATCTAAGCGTATTTAGGGACTTCTGGAAGTTTATTTTAAAATAAATAAACAAATAAATAAAAACAGTGGTGAGCAAGGAAAATAATACATTATTCGTGTGAGGGTATGATAGAAAAATCCGTCCCTTGGGATCACCGTTTGTCATCATTCGCAAGCCTCGTGATGCCAAACGGCTATCCTTGGGACGGATTTTTCTATCCTACAATACACTCATGATAGATTCTTATATTACTAAGTGTGTTGAAGCAAAGAAAATGGCTCATAGCAAAACGACAACCAAAGCTGAAGAAACTAACTAGTTGAACCAAGATGGACCAGCCAAATACATGCATCAGCAACACCGATGATAACGTCATATTGAGTCTGAGGCCAGTCCTACCGTCAAAAAACTGTAAACTCTTAGCCAGGTATTCGGGGCCGTTTTCGTCTAGGTCTGTTCATTTAAATATCATCAATGACAAATATTTCATACATTTGCATCTTTTCAACTGAAATCGAATTTTCTTTACCTTAAAGCCTTATTTTACGTGTCGTTAAAGTTTTTATTGACCTATAATAGACATGTATTTGTCTAGGGTTTTAATATGTTCAAATCTTCCAGCACTTAACTTCCTAAGGACACCATAATTTCGCTATCACACTTTCATGTCTTTCAAAGAAATCATTTCCACTTTCACCACAGATATAATTTTATGACCACATAATCCTGCCACGGAATGTAACTATCATACACAGCCAAAGGATAAATTCAGCCGTATGTCGCCCGGGTTCGTAATAGAGACGCAAGTCTCGACAAACAGCGCAGCTAGGATGAAACGGCTTTTGAAACAAAGAGCTAGAAGGGAGGCCCGCAGTTGCATTTTTTACTCATAGGTCCTTTAAAGGATACCGAATATCACAATCCGTACCTTATTTTAAAACGCCGCCTGTTTTCAACGTCTTCCTCTTAAAAGCATGATAAAAAAGTGAGTGCACAATTACAAATCGGTTTATGACATCATGAGGAAGAGACATTTAAATAAGTGAGTACACACTCACAGATCAGTCCCCAACACCATGAGGAAGTGACATTAATACATGATAGTACACACTTACAGATCAGACCATGACATAATGAGGAAGAGACATTTAAACAAGTGAGTACACACTTACAGATCAGTACATGATATCATGAGGAAGTGACATTAATACATGTGAGTACACACTTACAGATCAGACCATGACATCATGAGGAAGAGACATTTAAAGAAGTGAGTACGAACTTACAGATCAGTCCATGACACCATGAGGAAGTGACATTAATACAAGTGAGTACACACTTACAGATCAGTCCATGACACCATGAGGAGGTGACGTTAATACAAGTGAGTAAATACTTTCAGATCAGTCCATGACACCATGACGAAGAGACATTAATACATGTGAGTACACACTAACAGATCAGTCCATGACATCATGCGGAAGAGACATTAATACAAGTGATTACACACTTACAGATCAGTCCATGACACCATGAGGTAGTGACATTAATACATGTGAGTACACATTTACAGATCAGTCCATTAAATTATGAGGAAGAGACATTATTACAAGTTAGTACACACTTACAGATCAGTCTATCACATCACGAGGAAGAGACATTTAAACAAGTGACTGCATACGTACAGATCAGTCCATGACACCGTGACGAAGAGACATTAGTACAAGTGAGTACACACTTACAGATTAGTCCATGACATCTTGAGGAGGTGACATCAAATTATGTGAGTACACACTTACAGAACAGTCCATGACATCATGAGAAAGAGGTATTTAAACAAGTCAGTACACACTTACAGATCAGCCGATGTCATCATGAGGAAGAGACATTAATACAAGTGAGTACACACTTACAGATCAGTCCATGACATCATGAGGAAGAGACATTTAAACAAGTGAGTACTCACTTACAGATAAGTCCATGGCATCATGAGGAAGAGACGTTAATACAAGTGAGTACACACTGACAGATAAGTCCATGGCATCATGAGGAAGAGACATTTAATCAAGTGAGTACACACTTACAGATCAGCCCATGGCATCATGAGGAAGAGATATTCAAACATGTGAGTACACACTTACAGATCAGACCATGACATTATGAGGAAGAGACATTAATACAAGTGAGTACACACTTACAGATCAGTCCATGGCATCCTTAGGAAGAGACATTTAAACAAGTGAGTGCACATTTAAAGATCAGTCCATGACATCATGAGGAAGTGACATTAAAACATGTGAGTACAAACTTACAGATCAGTCCATGACATCATGAGGAAGTGACATCAAAACATGTGAGTACACACTTACGGATCAGCCCATGGAATCATGAGGAAGTTACATTAAAATATGTGAGTACACACTTACAGATCAGTCCATGACATCACGAGAAAGAGACATTAAAACATGTGAGTACACACTTACAGATCAGTCCATGAAATCATGAGGACGAGACATTGATACAAGTTAGTACACACTTACAGATCAGTCCATGAAATCATGAGGACGAGACATTGATACAAGTTAGTACACACTTACAGATCAGTCAATGACATCATGAGGAAGTGACATTAAAACATGTGAGTACACACTCACAGAACGGTCCATGACATCATGAGGAATGAACATTTAAACAAGTAAGTACACACTTACAGATCAGCCCATGGCATCATGAGGAAGAGACGTTAATACAAGTGAGTACGCACTGACAGATCAGTCCATGGCATCATGAGGAAGAGACATTTAATCAAGTGAGTACACACTTACAGATCAGCCCATGGCATCATGAGGAAGAGATATTCAAACATGTGAGTACACACTTACAGATCAGTCCATGACATTATGAGGAAGAGATACTTAAACAAGTGAGTACACACTTACAGATCAGTCCATGACATTATGAGGAAGAGATACTTAAACAAGTGAGTACACACTTACAGATCAGTCCATGGCATCCTTAGGAAGAGACATTTGAACAAGTGAGTGCACATTTACAGATCAGTCCATGACATCATGAGGAAGTGACATTAAAACATGTGAGTACAAACTTACAGATCAGTCCATGACATCATGAGGAAGTGACATCAAACCATGTGAGTACACACTCACAGAACGGTCCATGACATCATGAGGAATGAACATTTAAACAAGTAAGTACACACTTACAGATCAGCCCATGGCATCATGAGGAAGAGACGTTAATACAAGTGAGTACGCACTGACAGATCAGTCCATGGCATCATGAGGAAGAGACATTTAATCAAGTGAGTACACACTTACAGATCAGCCCATGGCATCATGAGGAAGAGATATTCAAACATGTGAGTACACACTTACAGATCAGTCCATGACATTATGAGGAAGGGACATCAAAACATGTGAGTACACACTTACAGATCAGTCCATGGCATCCTTAGGAAGAGACATTTGAACAAGTGAGTGCACATTTACAGATCAGTCCATGACATCATGAGGAAGTGACATTAAAACATGTGAGTACAAACTTACAGATCAGTCCATGACATCATGTGGAAGAGACATTTAAACAAGTGAGTGCACATTTCAGATCAGTCCATGACATCATGAGGAAGTGAAAATTAAACATGTGAGAAACACTTACAGATCATTCGATGACATCATGAGGAAAGGACATCAAAACATGTGAGTACAAACTTACAAATCGGTCCATGACATCACGAGGAAGAGACATGTGAGTACACATTTACAGATCAGTCCATGACATCACGAGGAAGTGACATTAAAACATGTGAGTACAAACTTACAGATCATTCCATGAAATCATAAGGAAAGGACATCAAATCATTTGAGTACACACTTACAGATCAGTCCATGACATCATAAGGAAGAAATATTTAAACAAGCGAGTACACACTTACAGATCAGTCCAGAACATCAAGAGAGAGAGACATTAAAACATGTGAGTACACACTTACAGATCAGTCCATGACATCATGAGGAAGAGATATTTAAACATGTGAACACAATTACAGATCGGTCCATGACATCATGAGGAAGAGACCTTTAAACTAGTAAGTTCACACTTACAGATCGGTCAATGACATCATGAGGAAGAGACATTTAAACAAGTGAGTACTCACTTACAGATCAGTCCAGAACATCACGAAAGAGAGACATTAATACAAGTGAGTACACACTTACAGATCAGTCCAGGACATCACGAGGAAGAGACATTAAAACATGTGAGTACACACTTACGGATCAGTCCATGACATCATGAGGAAGAGACATTAATACAAGTGAGTACATACTTACAGATCAGTCCATGACATCATAAGGAAGAGACATTAATACAAGTGAGTACATACTTACAGATCAGTCCATGACATCATGAGGAAGAGATATTTAAACATGTGAACACAATTACAGATCGGTCCATGACATCATGAGGAAGAGACCTTTAAACTAGTAAGTTCACACTTACAGATCGGTCAATGACATCATGAGGAAGAGACATTTAAACAAGTGAGTACTCACTTACAGATCAGTCCAGAACATCACGAAAGAGAGACATTAATACAAGTGAGTACACACTTACAGATCAGTCCAGGACATCACGAGGAAGAGACATTAAAACATGTGAGTACACACTTATAGATCAGTCCATGACATCATGAGGAAGAGACATTAATACAAGTTAGTACATACTTACAGATCAGTCCATGACATCATCCATTAACAATGGAGCAGAAACATTTGGTGCTTAAATGATGGTATAAAAAGCGATAATATTACATAATTTGATAAACCACACTATAATAATATAATGTTCTAATAATATTCTAATATAAGTGACTCATTATTAAGGAGATTGGAACATAACACTTTAAAGACATGTTGGAAGCTTTCAGAAAGTAAAACACTTAACAACTATTTATGTTATATATCAATCATTATCCGAATATAATTTAATATATACAATTTTGTCAAAATAGTAAGCAATTAAATGCATGAATTCTCATATTTTCAAAAAAGAAATTCTATTTTTTCTAAAGAAAAACGTAAACATTAATTTCGGATGCCATGAATTTTTTAAAGAGCAGTGGAACTTATTTTCATTTTTTTTGAAATATAAAATATATTCTATTGACTCCAAGTATAGCATAGTTTCAAGTAAAATATCTGTAACTTGCCTTATGAAGTTGACTCTTGAATATAATAGTGTTATGTATTTCCAAGTGATTTTAAACACGTTCAATAATAGCTTTGTTTTTGTTAAATTATTAGATCATATGTTTTGCAAACTTTCGGTCGAAAAATATTTTGCTAGAGATTAATTTAATAAAAATAAAAGCGATTTATCTCGATCTTATGAAGGTCAGGCTGGTCATTTATTGAAAGACCTCGTACTTATCCAACAAAAAAGGGGTGCGTGCATTAAGAGGCTAGTTTGGCCCCCCCCCCCCCCCTATGATGTAAAAAAAGTTACACTGCACAAGTTTCTTCTTATTAGTTTAGAACAATTGCCAAAGTGTAAAGGTCTGGTATTGATTCGACTTTTACGGTTGCTATGGTAACAAAATGGCCGCCAAAATAGGCTGAAAATAGGGAATTGACCATTTTGGAGCAAATTTGACGCATGTAACACAGGAATTAGTAGAGAGCACAAGCAAAAACCAAAAAAATATTTTAACAGATGATGAGAATTATCACGGCACACAATATATTAAAAGATTTTTTTGTATTTGCTTGTGCTAATATCTAATTCTTTAAAAAATGGTCTCCAAAAGCCTCAAATTTGGCCTAAAATGGCAATTGCTCTATTTTGAACCTATTTTGTCGGCCATTTTGGTTACCATAGCAACCGGTAAAAGTAAAATAAATGCCAGAACGTTACACTTGGGCTTCTCTTCTAACAAACCAATAAGATGAAATTGGTGAAAAGCAACTTTCAGTTTTTGGCTCAAGAGGGGGCCAAAATAGCCCTTTAATGCACGTACCCCTTTGAGTGTAAGATTGTAAATATGTACGTACCCATCAGTTTTGACAAATGTTTTGGATGCTCAAAAGAACCGTCTCATTGATACGGTTCTTTTGAATATCCACAACATATATTTTGGTTGAGAAATAAAAACAACTATTTTTTGGTTGAGAAATAAGTATCATAGTACATGTCAGTTAACTTGATTAGGTTGTTTCCCTGTGATGATATGAGTCGGATAAGTTAGGAAATCTACACGTGAACTAAACAACAGCCGAGCCTAGGGCGTTGATTTGACCAGCAAAATGCATTTAAGACCCCCTCCCATCACCACCCCGCTACAGTAGCTTCCTAAGGCGATGGATCTATTGTTGTTGATTCGTTGTTTATTGTCTGATCGTGTTCTGTCTGTGACTCTTCCACATGGTGTCGTGGCTTGATCTGCAGTGCATGATTGTAACGTTGTCTGCTCATACGCACTTACTTATTGCAATTTTACAAATGCACGTATGCGAGAGGGTGTTCAAAAGTCGCGACCCTTTCTCTACAATCGTATGTCAGTCGACGGACGGACTGACTGAAGTACTGAATACAGTGCACAACGAACCTTCTCGAGTTTGTTTTGTGCAATAACTTACTAAAGGGCATGCGTTTAACTCGGATGTAAAACGTACAGATCAACAAACGCAGCCCATGACCTCATTTTCAATACGATACTAGTTTCATTGAGTCTAATGTAGATAAAATAATCGGCTAGTGACACGTTCTTAAATACATTAGAAATGATTGCAAATGATAAATTATTTAAGAATGCATGTTTGTGTACAAAGTTTTTTTTACTAGTTTACAACTCAGTCCAATGATAGATAATTGAGTGATCATTTACGTAATACAGTAAGACCTGCTAGGTGTGCCAAATATACAGCCATGTACACATTGTACACGAAGTGATAACCGACCAAACTATGGCCTCATTGAAACCCTGAAGTGGCATAATAACGTATCACTACAGCCTGGGTTATGGACATCGCCTATTATAAATCATTTATTACATGTACTTATCACTCATTACACATCACTTATTACTTATCACTCGTCAGTAATTACTTATTGGTTAAATGCATAATGGCGCCGTTGTAAGTGTAGGAAAATGAAAAGTCCTTATTGTATCAATATGTATGGGATAATCCATCAAAGGGATAATCCATCAGAATGAAAAGTCCTTATTGTATCAAAATATATGGAATAATCCATCCGAATGAAAAGTCCTTACTGTATCAATATGTATGGGATAATCCATCAGAATGAAAAGTCCTTATTGTATCAATATGTATGGGATAATCCATCAGAATGAAAAGTTCTTATTGTATCAATATATATGGGATAATTCCATCCGAATGAAAAGTCCTTATTTTTTCAATACGTATGGGATAATCCATCAGAATGAAAAGTTCTTATTGTATCAATATGTATGGGATAATCCATCAGAATGAAAAGTCCTTATTGTATCAACATGTATGGGATACTCCATCAGAATGAAAAATCCTTATTGTATCAATATATATGGGATAATTCCATCCGAATGAAAAGGCCTTATTTTTTCAATACGTATGGGATAATCCATCAGAATGAAAAGTTCTTATTGTATCAATATGTATGGGATAATCCATCAGAATGAAAAGTCCTTATTGTATCAACATGTATGGGATACTCCATCAGAATGAAAAGTTCTTATTGTAGCAATATGTATAGGAAAATCCATCAGAATGAAAAGCTCTTATTGTATCAATATGTAAAGGATAATCCAACGGAATGAAAAGTCCTTATTGTATCTATATGTATAGGATAATCCATCAGAATGAAAAGTCCTTATTGTATCTATATGTATGGGATAATCCATCAGAATGAAAAGTCCTTATTGTATCTATATGTATAGGATAATCCATCAGAATGAAAAGTCCTTATTGTATCTATATGGATGGGATAATCCATCAGAATGAAAAGTCCTTATTGTATCAATATGTATGGGATAATCCATTGGAGTGAAAAGTACTTATTGTATCTATATGTATGGGCTAATCCATCAGAATGAAAAGTACTTATTGTATCAATATGTATGGGATAATCCATCAGAGAAATAATCCATCAGAACGAAAAGTCCTTATTGTATCTATATGTATGGGCTAATCCATCAGAATGAAAAGTCCTTATTGTATCAATATGTATGGGGTAATCCATCAGAATGAAAAGTCCTTATTGTATCTATATGTATGGGCTAATCAATCAGAATGAAAAGTACTTATTGTATCAGTCTGTATGGGATAATCCATCAGAATTAAAGGTCCTTATTGTATCTATCTGTATAGGAAAATCCATCAGAATGAAAAGTTCTTATTGTATCAATACGTATGGGATAATGCATCAGAGGGATAATCCATCAGAATGAAAAGTCCTTATTGTATCTATATGTATAGGATAATCCATCAGAATGAAAAGTTCTTATTGTATCAATACGTATGGGATAATCCATCAGAATGAAAAGTCCTTATTGTATCAATATGTATGGGATAATCCATCAGAGGGATAATCCATCAGAATGAAAAGTCCTTACTGTATCAACATGTATGGGATAATCCATCAGAATGAAAAGTTCTTATTGTATCAATACGTATGGGATAATCCATCAGAATGAAAAGTCCTTATTGTATCTATATGTATAGGATAATCCATCAGAATGAAAAGTCCTTATTGTATCTATATGTATAGGATAATCCATCAGAATGAAAAGTACTTATTGTATCAATATATCAGAATGAAAAGTACTTATTATATCAATATGTATGGGGTAATCCATCAGAATGGAAAGGGTTTAACAGCATACGTACATTAATTAACATTCTGCTCGTTTCATCGAATAGAGCAGAATATTTGTCTAGTCGGTACTAGCATTAACAAAGGTTGTGCAGTATATTATTACTCAGTCGTCATGCACGGACTGAGAATAATCAGGTATTTGTGAACGAAGTGTCGTGAAAAATCAGTTCTAAGGCGGCTTCACAGACGTGAGCAACACACAAAAAAGCGAAGGACGTTGGTCTATATTTCTGGAGTAAGAAGATAACATGGCACCGACCTAGGGTATTAACAGCAGACAGAACGAGATGAACAAGTTGGTTTCTACAGAATTAAAAAGATAAGTGAAACTCAAAAACTTATTTTGTGAATTTTAGGTAGCAAAAGTGCGTCTGTCGCATCTGCAGATTATAACGCAAAAGGTAAATGCGTTCAATGTGTAGAAGATGGCATGTTCAAAAAATAGATGATTGTGACAGAAATCTAAACTATTATTAAACGGTATATGAAGATGAAAAATTTAGCGAAAGGTACATTTTTATCTGAAAGGCCTTTAAGCGGAGAATGTTGTATACTATAGAGCAAATAAAAATAACGCAACACACTACATATATATTATGAAAGAATATACCAGGGATAACCCGATCATATTTTCAAACACGTTCATGTATAAAGATGTCAAGAGCAGGCTATAAAAGTTTATCTGAAACGCTCAAAAGCGGAGTATGGTGTATTATTTAGAGCAAATAAAAAATAACGCAACACACTTTATACGCATTATGAAAGAATATACCAAGGATATCACGGTCATAGTTTCAAACATGTTCACGTATATAGACGTCAAGAGCAGGCTATACACGTTTATCTGAAACGCTCAAATGCGGAGAATGTTGTAAAATATAGAGCAAATAAAAAATAACGCAACACACTACATACACATTATGAAAGAATATACCAGGGATATCATGATCATAGTTTCAAACACAGTCACTAATTTAGGCGTCCAGAGTAGGCTATATATCCTCATGAATTGGGGGGCATTTCCTGGTTTTACAAAGAAGATACATTATTAATAATAATAATAATAATAGTTATAATAATAATAAAATAAAATTGTTAAGTGAACGATGGAATCAATCACAGTTTTACATATAACGTTCTTACATTTCAGTTTCCAATATTTGGAACAACGACAGGTCATTAGAACCCACATTGGCTAGAAAGTAGTTGACGATTATTTACATCTGGAGGTCGCCAGTGATGAGGAGGATCAGAAACACATTTGAAGAGCTCAATCCAATTTGGCATTGGAAATTTGAAAGTCCATATTTAAAGCACAGTGTAAAGATAAGTACAGACAGCAGTTTTTCTTGTTTTCATCAGACAGACATTTCAGATATAAAGAATCTTTTTTAAGATGCGAATCTTGGCGCTATACATAGGTTGGTAGTACAGATCAGTTAGATCATGAGAGACGATAACAAAGGTGGGTGGATTTGCAGAGAGTAAGTACAGATGAATCCCCATGAAATAGGCTAAATATTAATATAAATAGATGCATGGTCATATTAGTACTTTACGTTGGTTATAGAAGAGGATTACACTTTATCTATCTATTTGCTGCACTGATCGCGACAAATACTGTTGTTGTTGTTTTTTGCCAGAGAGTGTTTATCTTAAAAAAAGATGGAAATTTCTGGCATGTAAAGAGGTCTTACAGTAATAAGACAACCAAGAGATCCACTCATTACTATCTTAGAAAATGTATTCTCAAAATTGAAACGTAGCCTCGTGCTATTAATACTCTACTGTAAAAATAACACGGCACAAAGCATATATTAGTACTGGATTGTAATAGCAGAAGCAATAATTTGCATAAATCTAAGTTTAAAATACAGAAAAGTTGCAAGATAACATGACAACAAATTCAAAACGATATTTCATGAGCTAATTTGAAAATGGCGAGGCTTATATTAATTACATGGATAAAGCTCAGTCAAATGGAACGGTTTCAGCTTTCTCATGGTCAGACGCAGGTAAGGAAGCATTTTACATACAGATTTCTTTACTGGAATTGGCGAGCATTGGTTAAATATCGTGGAAAGTTTTAACAGTGATGTTATTATGGTGGTAAACGGTCAAAGAATAACTGCATTTGTAAATGACTGTTTGTGTGGAATCAAAGCTATATCGCAGTATGTATTTAAATTTTGCTCATAGGCAGCCCTTATTCCTGATATTGATTTTTTTTTTCTGTATTTAATGAAATTTGGATTTCTTCTGTTTGAAGAAAATTATCAATTGAACCGTTTATGCATGTTAAATGATTCATACATTTCTTCTGCTTGAAAAATGGGTAGGTTTATGTATGCTGGAAGATGGAGAAAATGTAAAAGATAATCAAAGAAAGGAGATTTCAATTAGAAACATAAAGTTATCAGAGTGTACGAGCAGAAATCGCTGCATCCACAGTGGAATATATGTTAGAGACATGTCAGTTAAAGGTACGCTTGTTAGAATAAGAATGAGTCATTCACCTTTGGAAAGGGGTCAGTTGTTTTAAAGGCGCAGTCGTTAAAAGCTAACGTCAGAGTATTGAAAGAGAATACTGCATTTGATTCTGAATTATTTGCAAACGAAAAACGGTGATATATGTTGGCTATGCAGATATGGACAATGTTATAAATAGTGAGACATAATCAAAAAATCCAAATACACTTGCAGTGTAATTGATTTTCCCAGAAGTGGAATTTCAAAGGTTATTTCCCAAGGTAAGAATATATATCATAGGAGCAGTAGATTTATGTGAGAAGAGCAAACTTTCCTCATAAGAGAGCTCTAAAAATCGGTTGGTGACTAGGTCACATGTCATTTCCCAGAAGAGGAAACAAGAAGTTCCCATAAAGTGGAAAAAGGTATTTATCTGGTATAAGGTAATTTTGAGATTGCCCAGGAGGTGGAAACGATTTTCCCAGAAGTGGAAAAAGTATTTACCTGGTAGAAGGTTATTTTCAAAGGTACGAATATATATCATAGGAGCTGTAGATTTATGTTGGAAGAGCAAACTTTCCTCATAAGAGAGCTCAAAAATCGGTTGGTGACTAGGTCACATGTCCGTTCCCCAGAAGTGGAAATATGAAGTTCCCCAGAAGTGGAAAAAGGTATTTATCTGGTATATGGTACTAATTGAGATTTCCCAGGAAGGGGAAGCGAGTTCCCCAGAAATGGGAAAAGTGTATTTATCTGGTAAAAGGTAACAATTTGAGATTTCCCAGGAAGTGGAAACGAGTTCCCGGGAAGTGGAAATGGTATTCAACTGGTAGAAGGTTATTTTCAAAGGTAAGAATATATATCATAGGAGCTGTAGATTTATGTTAAAAGAGCAAACTTTCCTCATAAGAGAGCTCAAAATTCGATTGGTGACTAAGTCACATGTCATTTCCCAAGAAGGGGAAACATGAAATTCCCTTGAAGTGGAAAAAGGTATTCATCTGGTATCAGGTAATAATTGAGATTGCCCAGGAAGTAGAAACGAGTTCTCCCAGAAGTGGGAAAAAGGTATTTACCTGGTAGAAGGTTAATTCCAAAGGTAAGAAAACATAACATAGGAGCAGTAGATTTATGTGGGAAAAGCAAACTATCCTCATAAGAAAGCTTTAAAGTCGGTTGGTGACTAGGTCACATGTCCATTCTCCAGAAGTGGAAATATGAAGTTCCCCAGAAGTGGAAAAAGGTATTTATCTGGTATATGGTACTAATTGAGATTTCCCAGGAAGGGGAAGCGAGTTCCCCAGAAATGGGAAAAGTGTATTTATCTGGTAAAAGGTAACAATTTGAGATTTCCCAGGAAGTGGAAATGAGTTCCCGAGAAGTGGAAATGGTATTTAACTGGTAGAAGGTAACAATTGAGATTTCCCGGGAAGTGGAAACGAGTTCCCCGGAAGTGGAACGTGGTATTTACCTGGTAGAAGGTAATATTTGAAATTTCCCAGGAAGTGGAAACGAGTTCCCCGGAAGTGGAAAATGGTATTTACCTGGTAACAATTGAGATTTCCCAGGAGTGGAAACGAGTTCCCCGGAAGTGGAACATGGTTTACCTGGTAGAAGGTAATAATTGAGATTTCCCAGGAAGTGGAAACGAGTTCCCCGGAAGTGGAAAAAGTTATTTACCTGTTAACAGATAATAACTGAGATTTCCCCGGAAGCGGAAGTCAGGTTGAAAATGCAGACTGAAGGTCTTGATTTTCTAAAGATGCAAAAGTCCCTTAGAGCAAAATCAATGAACAAATAAAAAAAAAAAAAAAAAAAAAGAATCTCAGATGAAAATAAGGGTAGACTTTCAAACAACGAAGTTTTTGGTTTTAGTATGGTTTTGGGAGAGAAAATGTCCTCCATATGAACAAAGATGGAGGAGTAAATATGGTTGTATAGAGCAGTATTTAGAAGATAAAAAATGAGGTCAATGTTTATTACAATAAAAAAAAAAAAAAAAAAATGTATTCACTCATAAAAAATCAGAAGTAGAAAAAGTGATTTTCAAAATATTGCCATGATGGTAAGTTACGTGAAATATCAAAATTAAAACGTCAGTAAAATGGATATGGTATATTTCTAATGAGCAATGCGTTTATTTATGTCAGAGAAAGAAGAAAATTAAATTGACTGATATATGGGATCACAAACAAATGACAAGTTCAGTGTTTATTATAACGTAGATACAAATAAGTTAATTCCAGATGAGTTCCCAGTATAGAAGTTGCCCGATTATTAGCTCAGTATCAGAGTTAGCAGAGGGGAACTGTTGAGTATAATAGATATGGCAGTTTGTTGTACTTTAAGAGTTTCAGACCAGCCGTTTGCACCTGATTATCTAATTTTAATAGGCGATACATTTAGCAAAACAAAAGTAAATAAATAAGTAACTAAAATGAGTACCAGATACAGCCATTTTAATCAGACAAAGTATTATATGCAAATGGGCATGAAAACAATGATATTTTTGGAAAATAAATTTTAGATGCCAGCATGATTGCAATGAAAATAAGAATAATATGTTTTGACAATAAGGCTATTTGTATATGGCTATTTGTTTTCATTTGTTGCAGGTATTGGCTCAATCAGAAACATACAACATCATCTGTTTTGACAAAGGGATTTAGAAGGGACTTTCTGAGCAAATCTCAACACATTGTGTCCTGAAGCAAGCGGAAGTACAGATAAGTACACGTATACCACGTGTTTAAGCACTGTCCGCTGGAAGTCACCTGACAGTAAAATAAGTACGTTAAAGATTTTGGAGACAAACTGTTAAAAATGACAGAGGTGATGTCTATGTGAGGCATTGTGATGTGACTTATTAGAATCTATACAAAATTTTGTCGCTCTCTTTCTAACATTTGTATTTTCTAAGCGCGCCAACATGCAAACTGTGTTTGTTTTCTTTGTTAGAGTAAAGAATGGACTTAACATTCTGCTCGTTTCATCGAATAGAGCAGAATATTTGTCTAGTCGGTACTAGCATTAACAAAGGTTGTGCAGTATATTATTACTCAGTCGTCATGCACGGACTGAGAATAATCAGGTATTTGTGAACGAAGTGTCGTGAAAAATCAGTTCTAAGGCGGCTTCACAGACGTGAGCAACACACAAAATTTTGTATAGATTCGAGCAAGAGATCTTGCCGTGTTGATTTGCACGTCGTCATTGCTATGTGGTATACTGCACTGTTGAAATCACAGCAAGTTTTCGCCAAACAAAAAATAGGAAGTTTGGTGTCATGTGGGCTGGACGGCAGGTACTTCGGCAATGAGAAGATCTAAGGGTTAAGTAAGCTGTGTTACTGGCAGGGCTTTTACAAGCACTTCTTAAATAGATCTCATCAAGGTCTACAACGTCCTTCCATGTCACGCTGCTCATTTGCTCACATTAAAGCGCGCCAACATGCAAACTGTGTTTGTTTTCTTTGTTAGAGTAAAGAATGGACTCATTCATCAACATCTTGGATAGGCAACAATCTTCTACTTGGAAAATTCTTTCCATACTGCCAAATGAGTTTTATAATAGGATATCAAGAGTTGAATCAATACTTGTAAATGAATATAGTGTTACTGTGGTTGGTAAAGAAAAACCACAAAATAGCAGTCATGCAAAACATAAAGCTGATTGATATTGAAAATTGATATGATCTTGTTATTAAGGCAAATAAGTATACTTAAATAAACCGGGGGTCATTATGGAACATGGCTGCAACTGTAGAGCACATACAGTCCACCTTCTATTGTTGGATCGCTACTCGGTACATAAAGGAAGGAATCAGGCCCCGATGTTATAAAAAAATGTCATGCTCAACTCAACTGAGTACAAAATTTCAACTGCTAATAAAAGCTAAAATACAGACAAATGAAGAAGTATATTGCTGTAAGTCTCTCAGATGTTGCATCTATCATGCTAATAAATGTTAAAATGTCAACAATTGTTGGCATTTTAACATATATGAGCAGGATAAATTTCGTGCTCAGCTAAGTTGAGCATGCATAAAAAATTATAACCTCTGGGCCTGCTCTCACAGAATACCAGTAGCCTCATCATAGCGTAAACATCTACGTACAAATGCAGCCGAGTTTGGACCTTAAGAATAATTAGAATGTTGGGAAATGGGGATAATTAATAAAGTATTACACTTTCAGTGGCTTGTTTTTCAAATTCATTTGTTATTTCTTCAAGAAACTTAAGTTTATGTGCTCATATATACGCGAAAAAACACGTGTTTATGTGCTCATATGGACGCGAAGTAACACGTGTTTATGTGCTCATATGGACGCGAAGAAACGCGTGTTTATGTGCTCATATGGACTCGAATCTCGGGATGCTCTCGACGAGTACCTTAAAAGGTGTTCATGGGTCAGTACACGAGATTTCGGTGTCAGCTCATAATTGAGCAGCGAAGACTCAGGCGAGTCTAATTTGTTAGTGCCTTCACTGCTAGCATGCACAAAATATGGATGTAGATGAAGCTCAGACCAAAATTTAGGCTCTAGCTATGCTGGGAACGTCCGCAAGACGTTTATTAGGCATTGGCATAACATGAGGGCCTGAAATTTCGTACATTTGCCCATATGTTGTTTCATAAGTTTTTGTAGATTACCGACTTTTCACGGAAACTTTCCGTAATGCTTAGAAAAATCACCCATGTCACCTTAAATATGCCTTAAGTAATAAGCTATAAATTATCTTGCAATTATGCAATGAAAGGTGCGCTGAAGCGCGAGAAAATAAAGGCGAAGTTTGAAGTTTTACAGCGCATCCCCTGTTGAAAATACACCTGCCGATCTTATGTCGAATATTTCAATGTAAATATTTCAACATTTCAGTTAAATACTTATTCAAAGTAGACAGCGTTTAGATGATAGGGTTAATATTTAAAACATCCTTTAGTAAGGTATCGGTATGTCCCGCTTCAGTGGCCCTCAATGTCGCGCGCTCTCGGCTGATATATCAGCGTTTCGGACCGTAGGCTTTATCGAAGATTGCAAGACGGCAGTTTATTAATACCTGTTCATACGAGAGGTCTACCTGGATATATACTTTAACGCACTTTAAGCGATTTGTGATCAAAGTGTTTTATCATTATTTTAAACCAGGATATATAACCGTTCAATATTCTGGATTTCTATAAGAGTTTAATCCATAACAAGATTACCTTAATTTGTCTTTTTGGATAATTGAAATCTAAGTACAGGTGTAATAATGTGAAATAAGTGGATATTATAAGAGACAGGAATTCTGCTAACATCTCTAAGAGTAGCAGAGAGTCTGATCTCTTCACGCTATTGGATATTATATATAGCGCTGTACCATGGATGCTGACTTCATATATATTGGATTACCGCACAGTTAAGGTAACTTGTCCAACAACACTTTTATTTGTTTATTTATTTATTAGTCTAGCCCAGTTGTACAGAGCATTGATAAATTGATTAAGTGTTATTAGTGCTTGGTTATGCAATGATACTTTTTTGCGAAAAGAAATCATCATGTTATTAATTGTTTTTTTTTTGTTTTTGTTTTTTAATCATTTTTTAGAAAAAAACATATAAAAGTATCACTTGTCAACATGCTGGACGAAAGCTGGTATTGTCTGTTTATTTCACTTTTATCATCATCAGCATCATCACCATCATTTATATTATTATCATTATAAGTAGTAGCAGTAGCGGCAGCAGTAGTTGTAGTAGTTAGTTAGTTAGTTAGTTAGTTAGTTAGTTAGTTACATGTAGTTGATGCTGTTGTTGGTGGTCAAATCTTATTGAAAAAAGTAAAACGCCATGTTTATCCGGGTTTTTTATAATTATAGAGCGCACATAATCGATTATTTTTTGTTTTTGTTTCTATGCTGTTGTTTTTTTGTTTTTTTTTTTCATTTTTGCAGTGTACATCTTAATTGAAAATGTTTAGAGGAACACCTTTTGAGACCTGTACTTGTTATTAACTTTTTGTTGATTAAAATACTTATTTCAAATAAGTAAGTGATATTTTAGGAAGCAAACGGTGCAAATCCTTATAAGATCTGTGTCCGCACTGATCGCTATTGTCTCATAGGACCTGGTGTGATATGTGTCTGCACTGTTTGCTATTGTGTCCCAGACCCTAGTTAAGTCTATCTCTGCACTGTTTGCTAGTGTCCCCTATTTTTTGGGACCCCAAGGCTTCGATTCTTTCTTTAATTGGATACAATAAAATTGGGATTATTCAGGTTATAATTTCCAAATAAAGACGTATTTCTTTCTTTCAAGGTCGTTTTTGTTGTTGTTGATTTAACAAACATTGTAGCATCTTATGAAATACCGCGCAATTCAGCATTTCATCTGGCCCTTCACTGTTATCAAAAGTCCGCATTAATGGGCCACTAGAAAACAGAGAATTAACATCAGGCAGGTTGCATAGTCTAGACTCAAATTTTACAATGCAAATGTTGGTGCTTTACTACCCTCTTGCAGGTTTAGGTCGTTACAGGTTTGTCCTAATTACATGAATACTTTGTGTGACTTCTGACACCTGTTATTCACCTTTCCGCCCTGGCCTCTGACCATCAGACAGCCCTTATGTAACTAATATATTCAATGTTTCAAAAAACAAACAAATCATTGTTGTCATGTCCGCGCCTATATAATATGAACAGACAAAATAAACTGCTCATTTACATTATTTATTAACCTGTCAAATAATCATTTAAATGGACGAATCGTGGGGTGGTGGCGGGTACGTTTCGACGTTAAAGATATGCGCCTTATCATAAGATCACATCTTTCGACAGACACCTAATTCATTTCGAGCTGAGTCTATCGCATGTTGGACTTTAGCGGACACAACCCACCCACTTCAAATTCGTCTATATCTGACTTGATCGAACCTCACCGGGGGCACTGTGAGCTGTCCTTAATGTGCACACTAATTAGTACTGGTTCAAACCATGGAAACGTCCCTACATCACTGATAAATTGTGGTCTGAGACGTTATGCTATAAACTGTAACAAGTAAATAATGTCTGCCTTCGCACTGGGATTTACAATAGCTGAAAATGGTCCTACAAGAAAAAAATATCCGAAAAGTGTCAATCATAACTAATTCAATTAACACGTGGTACAGTGAACTGTCAAAATTATAGGTATGTTAACACCAGTAGAGGTGGCAGCTTAGACTTATAAAGTCTGATGAGATATGATTTTATTCATATAGATGTTGTTTTTTTTTAATATTGATGCTTTTTTTAAAAAAAATTAATCCATCCTTCCTCTCAAATACTTTTTCTTCTTCTGCTATGTTTGAGCCTTCATAAATTAAAATTCTGGACTGGAATACGGCAAAAGATAAGGCGTGGAATGGTATTGGTTGGTATGGATTCATAGGAGGAATAACAACATCTACTACTGATATAAGTCTAGTGGCAGCTCAGCTGCCATCGCTTTTGGTGTAATAGACTTATACTTACTTTTCTACAAGTGATAAAAATAAACATTTCTACCCGTTATTGTTGTAGATAAAGGCTACGGATCAATAAACTCGACCAGATGATTAATGGTAATATCAAAATCTGTGGCAGCTACTATGTATAAAGGTATTTTGGCCCAAATGATATATGCCAAACATGGAATTTTAATCAGGCTGACATAAAAGAAAATTTTAAACTATCCCACTTATAACAGAGAATGCCGGTATGACCTACGTGCACAGCAAACATCTACACCTCATTTCTCATGCTTTGTGTGGAGCAGATCCACAGATCAAGAGCAAACTATGGGATATCAAAAAGTTTAATATATATGTTGGATGGAGAAGGGCTGCGCGATCAGCGTCTTACTGTTCGTTTGATTACCTCGGTTGAATATTCAGAGAAAATACGTTTCCTGAGACATAACACATGCACAGTCTGACCGAATTTGTAAAAAAACACATCTAGCGAACTGACCTTTCTTTACCGTTCTTACTGCCCCTTTAAGACAAGTTACTGTTTAGGACAGGCACGACAGGTAGTGGTGAGGATGACATGTAACGAGCAACATGTTAAAGCTCATACCTTTTTCCGAATATTTCAAATATTTAAATTAATATGTTAACTGTCTACGGGTTGTCATTCATACAATATGTCTTATTTAATTTTTATGATTAATTAACTCTATGCCTGCTTCTGACGTCTGCTGATAGCCTTTAGAAACAGTTTAAATTAGACCCAGATCAGGCCCGACAAATTATCGGGCCTGATCTGGATCCAAACAGTTTGACACTCTGCTGTAGGTATTTGAAAATATTGAAGGAATGGCCATATGACAAAAATGGAATGCCGCAATACCCAGCATGCAAATTACTGAAGAGTTTATATGTAGGGAAAAAAGTGAATCGGCCTGCCTAGTCGATACATAGTTCACGAGGGATTGATACTTATTTCATAACGACATGTCCCTGCGCATCCACACAGTCTCGCCAGCGTAGTCACTGTCCGAAACGAAGGGTTAAACCCAAATAACTAGACCTTTAACAAATCATATACAAATGTAGCTGCGGTGAGACTTAATGCATAAATAAGGATGTCGATGGGGTTGGGATGGTTTCTGTATATCAGTTCTCTTTATAATTTAATCCCAAATATCAGCTATCAACCAGTATTTTAAATGTTATATTTTAGCTACCAGCTATGTTTTATCTAATGTTTATAATTTGGGTTCAAATATCAGTTATCAGGAGTAAAAACATCCAAATATAAGCTATAAGTTACCCCACCCCCTCCCATCACCCACGTCCCTCACAGATATGCAATTAGATGTGTGCCAAGTGGTGAGCTGGACTCAAAGAAAGCAGTCCCCGTTTGTTCACCCAGCTTACCAGACATTCGCGTTACGTGGACCAAGTGTATACAATAGATCATCCTGGTAACTCGAACCCTTTGTAGTATGGACACCCCTAAAACGGATACTTTCGCAAACTGTGAATACCCAGATGAAAATTCTGTGGCTGCCGTGACTATTTGCTAAGACAAAATCGTTTTTAGAGAAAGAAATGCATTTTTGTTTGAAAATTATAACCTGTGACCCCTCATTATATACAGCTATCTACCCTATCCTGGTGTAACTGTATTAAAATTTACCGGAAAGTTCCATTTGGTCACAAAGTGTTAATAAATTTGGGATACGTGAAATGCATTATATGTGTCAGCTCTGAGAACATGTTTTCCAGTCATTTACTAATGCTATGTTATGCCTATTTAAATGAATCGCCTCTCGACATACCTTTAGATATGTTGAATCGATTTTGAGTCAGTTTATGAGCATCAGTCTCGCAAGAGCCTTCGCTGCTCGGGACACGCTAAGAAAGGACGTACATGTATATGAGGGCGTAAGGCAACATTCTAAGTTCTGGGCCCACTAGATACTGTTTAAAGAGTTACGAATTGACTCCTTTCTCCATTCTAAGTAAGTAAGGGTGCAAAGATCAGGAATCGATACAATTAAGTACCACACCTGGCCCAGGATATCAATGGGAAAGTGACAAACTCACATTAAGACGACACAAACGAGAGCCAAGAGGTCAGCCCTTCCGCAGCATGACCACAAGGCACAAATAAACAGACGCGCACAAAGACGTAGCAAACACAAGACAGAAAAAAACATAAAAGATCCACAAAAGAAGTACCGCCTTGGAACGGTCAGTAAAATATTTTACTGGAGAGCTTAAAACGGTTTCACGGCGCCAACATCACCCTTAATTCAGATGTGGATCAAGACACATGGATATTTGGTTTGCATGAAAGACCCTGAACTTATAAATGCATCATCTTAGTCTACTGATGAATCACATGTACTCTGATCATATAACATTGGGTTGAGCTCACTCTTCAAAACTTCGTCTGCCGGCAGTGAGAATGAGTTTCTTAAAGCCACTTAAGTTAAACCAGCTCATCAGACTAAGATCCGCCTGCGCTTTGAGCAGCTTATTAGAACTTTCGATGGCCCATTTACATGTATTGGTATCTATAACAGTGCCATTGGATAGCAGGATATGCAAGTTTTAAGCTGGACTGTAAGATAAGTACCATTTCCATAAGAAGTGGCTCAGCTTTAATATCCCATACGCACATATAAAGACATTTAATTGCAACTTTTCGTGCGGAGACCTACACGTGTGTATGCTCATCTCCAACACCAAGGTCGTTTTAAAAACGAATCTACTAAAAACAAGGTTTCGCCAAACACACTATTAAAATGCATGTACGTTGACGCCAAAAGAGGTGGCAGCTCTCCACACCATTTGCTGTAAACTTGTACGATCTTTCCTACCAAACAACTTGAACAAGGCCTCCTGATAAACGTGCGTAATTGAAAATTATTTTTTTTATTTCTCAACCTAAACATATGCTGTGGGTGCTCAAAAGAACCGTCTCAATGAGACGGTTCTTTTGAGCACCCAAAATATATGCTTAAAATGATGGGTTAGAAAATGATAACAATTTTAAACTAAAAATTTTGCTTAGCTGGACCTATGTTAAATGGACCCAACATTTCTCTCGTGATAAATGTTAAACATGATAAATGTTAAACATTTCTACAGGACATTTCTTTCTATACGCAGGTTGATCCGAGTGCCCTCCTTTCGAAGGTGTCATACCAGTATAATGGCAGTATGGTTGATTTTGGCACAATTTCTACTGCATTTCTCATCATTGACAGAAGTCAGATAACCTCTTAACTTAAGACAAAATATGCTCAAACCTATACGACCTCTTAACTGCACTGTCATACTTTGGATTAATTATTTTTGCTAGAACAGATTTGGAATCTGATTGTCTTCATTCAAGTTCGATATATCTTAACCCTTCTCTTGCTCAATAAATCTAGATCTTTTAACAATATCGGATTCCAGTGAGTCACCTTTATGCATGCTACATTTTGTATGTATCACTATACAGTCGCATGGCTAAAAGAAAACAGTGAATGTGTATCGAGATCGGCTTGCGTTAGACGCATTGATTTTGTTAATAAAATAAAGATATCTTCCGGCTCAGCAGAATAAGTGTTAGTTTTAAATTGACCGATCATAATTGTTCAATGCCTGAAGAAAAGTTTAGGTGACACGTAAAATAATCGGTGTAAGCAAAAACCTGCGGTTAAGATGAATAAGCTTAAATGATCATAGCCAGTTTTTTTTTTTATCCCACTACAGCGTAAAAATCGAATAACACCGTGCTCTTGCTCGAAACTGATGCGCTCCGGTTTAATCATCAAACGTCGCAAATTTGGTCAAATTGTATACCCATATCACAAGAAGTTAGTACGACTTGCGTCATGCGTGCAAACAGGGCCTGGGTTGCAGATCAGCTTTGGCACTCGTAAATTTAGTGGTGGATCCAGATGGGGTTCAGGGGGATCGCTCGAACCCCCCTCCTCGCACCCCCTCTGTTTTTAAATATCATATGATGAAATATTTAGGAAAACTGAGATAAAAACAGCAACTTTATAAATATGAACCCCCTTTCTAGAAATCCTGGATCCGCCCCTGAAATTAATTAGACAGTAGTACATGCAAAGTCGACCTTACAAAGAGCAAAATTGTGTAAATAAAATAATTTATCTAAATTTAGGGATAATGGAAACAATGCTAAATATAACAGCGAAACACGGATGCTGATACGTAAAATGCCTCTGTGCAGCTGAACCTACACCCGCACCCGGGGTATTGAGTGGGATGCTGATGGGGGGAGGGGGCACTCACCATATAAATGTAGGTAGTGAAGTACCAATTAAAGTGGTTTAACTTTCAGAGTCTGTCTGTTACTGCTTCATCGTTAATGTCTTGGAAGAGTTTTAAACATGCCTTGGTAAACTATTCAAATAAAATTAAAAGATAACACACTGGAAATGACAAAAAAGACACGGGAATGGATTTTAAAGGAAAAGCAGATTAGGACATTTGCAAGGCCAAAGGTCAAGCATATATTGTTTTACTACGATGGGGAATAATATTGCTAGAAAACGGAAGGGGTTCTTGGGATCGGATACTGTTTTGATATTGAGTGCCCCACCCACCCCACCCCAACCCGGAAAACATTCATTCCCATTTACAAGATTCGAGTAAGTCCTAAGGCATGCATCTAACATGTGTACTTAGGAGCGTGTCTCACCATTACGTAGTCGAACTGCCTCAAAAATGAATGTAAACTATCCTGTTATATCAAAACATTCTCTACACGCACACACGCATCGCCTGGTTTAAAGAAAGGTGTGTCATTTGAGCGAGAATACATAGTTTCTAAGTAGAAAATATCCCTAGATGCGAGAGTCTTTGATTATTTAACACATACAGGACTAGCGTGGTTTTTATGCCCGGACATAGGTAAATAGTGCTGACCCAGATCAGACGCTGCGTCATGCAGCGTGTGATCATCTGATCAGGGTCTCTACTGTTTCCATATGAATAAAAGTGAAAATCACCACCTATCACCCCTCAAGTTGTAAATGGACACATTCAATTGATGAGGATAGGAATGGGATACAATGTAACTAGACCACCAAAGTAGAGTTCCAGCATCAACCTGTTTCAGAAAGCCTTTGTATACTGATGTATGTAATAACTGATGTGTGTAATACAAATATTAGCATTTTTGTCTAATTGTTTATTTCTCTAGAAGGTATATAGTTTAATACGTTGTAAGTTATTGAATGGTTTTGGCGTCGCGACTGCAGTTGAAGATATTCCGGGAGCGAAATATAGTGCTTTATCGTAGAAACACAAACCATGCGATAAATGGCTTGTAGCAAAACATGCACTTATAATTGCATATTCTGTACTACGTATACTGCTGCAAAATAGTAACATAATAATTATAAAGGTTTTTTTTTGTACATGGCGTCCTTTCGAACAGGACGTAGCAGTCCCGTAACGTCTATGCTAATCAGCTTTTTAAGAATCATCTTGACTATGGTTTGTTCAAACTTGGCCAGCATCACCATGCGATGATCTTACCTTGATTCATAGAAAAAAAGACTAGCTAAAATGTATCAGATGATCCTATCGAAGGTAGTCATTGGATGGCCGATAGTGGCCCGAAATTGTACGTGTATGCTGGCTGAAATACACATCATTACGCTTGTCATTATCATTGTTGCTTGTGAAAACTAAGCTTGGAATGTAATTCCATACTCAACACACCAAACCTAGTTCACACGCCTCATACTCGTACAAGTCCAATACCACCGTCCTGTGACCATTAGAAAAGTAATCACAAACCACAAAAAGTAAACTGTCCCGAACCATCGCCTGGTTTAAAATAAACATGTAACACTAAGATAATGATATTCCACATTTTTGCATATTAATACGTTGACCAAACATATTGAAAACCCAGACAGTGATATTTACTGCATGCACGGCACTTTATTTAGATTGTCTTCAAGAAAACTGGGCTGAAAAACGATTTCCTTCAGGACTAACGGCGTGGCGACGTTGTAGTTCAGCAAACTGAAGTCAACGAGTTTTTCAATTCATATGTTTGAAAATTGCATACTGGTCGTCCTGACATTCCTCAGAGATACAATACCAACTTAAAGACTCAATGAATACCTGCTCTGAATTGATGACTAAATTTAAGACCGAACACAATTGTGGTACGCTTTGTGTTGCCAATCAATTGAATTCCCGGCTTGAAATTGAATGAGGTAAAGTCAGCTAACTTCGGACAGCAGGTAAATTCGGACAGCGACCTTGTTTGTTTTATATATTAATTGTTGGAATAAAAAATAAATTAACCAAGCAAACACTGAAAATCCTAGGTACCAGTGGGGTATTTGTTATATCCCCATCAACACTTTTTCAATAGTGAAACACACTGACCCCAACACAACTTACAATGTATATAGAAACAGAGAGTTACCTGCATGTCACCAGCCCTAACACTCACTTTCAGTATGCGCTTTTTGGCAAAATCTCTCGGAATTCAGGACAATTTAAATGCTCCCTGGAAACAACTGTCGACTGCAGCTGACGTGATGTCCTTCACCTAAAGCAGGGCTTTTTAACTGAAATATGTTCATATATCATCATTTTAAAATCAAAATATGCTATTTGGACACCTATAATAGGATATATTAAAATTCGTCCATCCCCAAATTCGAAAACCGTCCCCTGATGCCTTGTGATACACCTCCAAACTGACTGAACTGAAACCATTTACAGGTAATAGTCAAAAGTCATGGACAGCATACTTATTTATAAATTACAATGAAATCTTTTAGACGCGAATTTTATGCAAACGCATCAGTTTCGCCTCAAGTTTTATGTTGCAAACATTGTATTTACATAAATTTGGATGAATACTGTACGAAGCTTTGGCTTTCTGCGAATTAAAATTTAGTCACAAAAAATACCCCACCCCCCTAAGCCCTACGGTCCTGGCTTTAATATGCATACTTTTCCAAATATTTCTATATAGCTATGTGCACTAAATGCCCGGCTTTAAATTAAGCCACATGCTCTCACAATTTGAGCAGGTTGAAGAGGAAACTGTCCGAGGTCCTTTCCCAGTGTATATTATATATTATCAGTGAAGAAAATCCTTGTTCAGCCTTGTGCAGATGCTCAGACTGGTCTGGGCCTACGCTCCCTGTACAAATCCTGGTAGCTCTGTTATCTAGAGCCAACCGAGAGAAGATGGAAATCTGTTCGACAAAGTACGGTTCAAACGAACTTGCTCAGCTGCAAAGAATAGGTAGTAGTTTTGGAAATTTGGACTCAAGCCAGCATACATGCACAGTGTCTGGCACGAACGGCCATTTGTTTCGGTGGCAGGCCGATGATGGCCCATTTTAAGATTTTACTGAGAGCATGTATTAATGTCATTTCATCAATTGAGTGGCTGGCAAAATGTTCTACAGAATCAGTGTGTAAACGTAGGCTAGTCTGCGCCTGTGTTGTCCACATACAACAAGACACACGTTTTTTCTTGTAATGGGGCTCAAAAGTAATTTTTGCTTTTTCGTTTTTGTGAGTTTCAGTTTATATCAATGTAATGTTATATCTTGTTTTGAGTGACACTGACGATTTATATTCCATCTCAGTGTTCTCAGTGTTAGCGACAGGTGTCAAACAGAAATACCTGGGAACCCTGTAATTAGGATAAAATGCCCCGCATAGTAAAGAGTAGAGCTACTATAAAATCCCCGTACTTTCTCTCTTCTCAATGAAATATCTCTCGTGAAACTCTAGTCTTCACTTCACAATGGTGACAATAGTTTCAGTTTTTGCCATTATTTTTAAAATTGCTTAATATGTTACGATTCAGAAACCAGAAACTTGTTTCAAACTACGCAGCAATGCCTGGCACGAATAGCATAAAGAGTTCAATCGAACCACCCTGATACCGTGAAAATTGCGAGTGCATATATCGTTTTGGTGATAAACGAAAGCTCCTGTGAGGATTCTCTCAGCTTTGCCTTTTCCTTGCTTCAAACTTGACAAAGACTGATCAACCTTAATGCGGATCAATCGTAATTCAACTTCCGATCAGGTTTGCCAAAATTTAAGCCCCCACAACCCGTTTATCGATATCTGATCTAGTTTGATTCCACCAGAGGTCAACCCGTTTATCGATATCTGATCAAGTTTGATTCAATCTCGACCAGCTTGGATGCCACCTCAAATAAGCTTTGAGTCAACATTGGTGCGACCTACACTAAAAAAATATAAGTGCATTTTAACACCAAATCTGGGGGCAGCTGACGAGTACTGGAATTGGTGTAACCTCTCAACTCCTTAAAACTATGCTCTTTTCGATTGTATTGATTGGGAGGATAACAACACCAATAACAGGTAGAGATGTTTAAACATGTTTATAGGTAGAAATGTTTCAACTATATTGCTGTTTAAGTAGGAAAGTAAATGCAAGTTTACAACAAAAGGGATGGCAGCTCAGCTGTCCCTCTTTTGGTGTCAACTTTCACTTATTTTTCACCGTGTATGATTAACGTTGATGTATCTGAAATCAATATGTATTGATCCTCAGATCACTTATAATTCAACTGAGCATTATCTTTTTCAACCTCAGTCGAACCTTTTATTGAAAATCAAAGACGGTTTAAGCTGGTACCCAATCTTTCTATTGCTTGGGTAGTGCATAATGCCAGTAATTTGTCATTTTACACTGATACTCTAACACATTTCTTTTCTTTAAATTGTGCCAACGTGCAAATTGTCAAGATAATTGTTTTTGCAAAGTTGCGGATTTAAGATTGGGGCACAAAACCGACGTGATATGTTAAATAAATGGGTCAGTGATTAATGCAGTTTTGACTGCCGTTCATATAGTTGTAAAATAAAAGTGTAGCGTTTCAACAACATAATATTGTGACATCTCCGTTACCAGCAGGTATGGTGCTACCTTTGTTGATTTTTACAGTTGCAAATCTTTTGTCTTTACTTAGTTAGAGAAGCGGATGAGAATTAATATAAAATTACAATTTACACCTTTTTAGTGTCACACTTTTGTATCAGTTCTGCGTACGTGGAAGAATCAATTTTAGGTCTAATTTTGCACACCTCGAAATCTAAACTTGCTACAAGCAATTTTTTTTTCAATTTTCTAGTTAGTCTCCGTAGCTAAGGAAACTAGTTTGAGTCTCGGTTCGTCCGAAACCCCGAAGACAGGTCCAGAAAAGATTCTTTAATACAAGCATTTGATCAGCAGAAACATTTCGTCTTTCTACAAGTACATGTGCGATATGTATACAGCTTATATTCAAAATTGTACACAGGCACACTGAAGTTGCCACCCCCTTTTGGTGTAAACTTGCACTTACTTTTCTACTAAAACAACTTGAGGCCAACATTTTCCAATGAGTAAAACTAAACATTTCTACATGTTATTGTTGTGTGTGTATATATATATACTCTTATTTCCTCTTGGTTAGAGATTACAACCTGTAATACACATGCGTGGATCCAGAAAATTCTGTCAAGGGTGGGGTGGGGGTGGGGGTCCTGTTTGTTAGGGATTTTTGTTGTTGTTTTAGTCCATCAGTCATCAACGTAAATCACAGAGTGGTATACAGAACCCCCTCGAGAAGCAATTGGACCCGACGGGGGGGGGGGGGGGGGGGGGGGTTCCGTATCAGAATTTCTGAGGAAACCTATAACCACTTGGGATTTTCTAGGGAGCTCCGGACCCCCTGTCTCCCACGCTAGATCCTTCCATGATACATAGCTTGACTCGTCGTCAATAAATTGAACTAAGTCTGAGAAACTGTGGGAATGTAGTCAAATTTATATCATTTCAACTATATGCTGGGTGTCGTTCATCCAGTCCGGAAAAGGCGGTGGTGCGCCAATAATGTAATAACAATATCCTATTTTGGCGAAATATATTTAAAGACTGTGTCTTTGGATCATTCAGCTTTAAAGTTGTTTTGCGTATACTTTTACCAATTCTGAAACAGTATGTAGATCTATAGCATTATTTCTGTTGCTGTCGATTTTATTGTTCATAGTGTTTCTTCGTATATCTTCAAACTGATGTCGGTCACCCTTCGTGTGGGTTTTGTCAGGTGAACGAAGAGCGGTCAACGATCGCTTCAAGCTGTATGTCTACTTCGTCATTTAGCAATACGTGTATTAATTTATTAACCCTTATCCCGCCAGTAGTTTTTTGTTTGGAAATGTCGTCTTTTTGACGTCTGCTGCATATATGCACCTGCACTTCAGACTATATTTTCATGGAAGTAAACAACGTGAACTCTGACTAACCTTGGTCCATAGTGCCTGTAATATAGGCTACCTAAGAATACCAGCAGATGAGATGACAACAGTCATGATTGGCGGGAAAAGGGTTAATATAACACATTATAATAAATAAGACTGATGAAAAATGAAAAGATAGCTATAGTGTAAAAAGAAACTCATTTGTTTGTTGTTTCCCACTGCACGGTGACAGTTCATAATTTTGGCAGGCATTAGGCTCAAACAACCACCAGTCTCACTAGAGTCTCACCAGAGTCTCATCAGAGTCTCACCGGAGTCTCACCAGTCTCACCAGAGCCTCACCAGAGTCATAGCTGCTCACAAACACAAAAATGGCTGAAGCTGAATGCTAAGTCCAACTATTAAACTTCTACTAAAGTGACTATGTAACTGTGCATGCACAAGCTTAAATGTAACTAAATAGATAGGATCGTGTACACCAGTCGCAATTTCATATGACATTTATAAATATTGCTCACGCAATTGCATTGTAAGCATGCATATCTGGTCATCATGGTGACTAGTATAACAACATTGTGACGTCCTCAATATATATGTGTATGTTATATAGCCACCATAAGTGCATTTGTAGCCAAAACCTTTTAATTCTTTATAACCGCCTTTGGTACATTTTGACGCCCTCGCTATTTGTATTCTTTATAACCGCCATTGACACATTTTGATGTCTTCGCTATCTACATTATATATAAACTCCATTGGCACATTTTGACGTCCTTACTATTTATATTCTTTGTAACCGCTATTGAAACATGCTGTCCTCCTCACTACTTATATTCTTTATAACGTCCATTGGCACATTTTGACATCATCACTATTTATATTCTATATAATCGCCATTGGCACATTTTGACGCGCTCATTATTTATAATCTATATAACCGCCATTGGCACATTTTGACACCCTCGTATATTCTATATAACCACCATTTGGCACAGTTTGACGTCTTACACCATTTATATTCCATATAAACGCCATTGGCACATTTTGACGCCCTCGCTATTTATATTCTATAAAACCGCCATTGTGACAATTTGACACCCTCAGTATTTGTATTCGTTATAACCGCCATTGGTATATTTTGACGTCCTCACTATTGGCACATTCTGACGCTCTCACTATTTTTATTCACTCTAACCGCCATTGGGACATGCTGACGTCCTCACTATTTGCATTCTTCATAAACGTCATTGGCACACTTTGAAATAATCATTATTTATATTATTGAAAACCGTTTTGGCACATTTTGACGTCCTCGCTATTTATATTCTGTTAAACCGTCATTTATACATTTTGGCATCCTCTATATTTATATTCTTTATAACTGCCTTTGGCACATTTTGACGTCCTCACTATCTATATTCTTAGACTATATAAACTCCATCGATACATTTTGACGTCCTCACTGTTTACATTCTTTTTAACCGCCATTTGCACATGTTGACCTCCTCACTATTTATATTCTTTATAACACGCACTCACTATTTAAATTCTATCATGGTAACCCCCATTGGCACATTTTGACGCACTCACGATTTATATTCTTTAGAACCGAGAGGTGATAAAGTTGAGGATAAATCAGGATTTCCAGATTGAGCACTCATGCATTTTGGGCATGAGATCATAGTTATTATTGCTTTAATTTGGTTTTAGACCTTTTTAGTCAGATATTTACCATAAAATATGAATAATGTGATTCTGTTATATTGATATGTTGTTCTTTAATTGATGATTAAAGTACTTTTTGTTTGAGTTCAGGATTCAGTTGACAGATATTCCTGATTGAGATTCGCGGACTGTTATCACCCCTGAGAACCGCCAATTGCTCCATTTTTGTCCTAAATCGTTATAGTGTGAGGCTAATTTCATCATTGCATTAGTTTTGTTATTGTTCGTGCTGCACAATCTCGCAGCAAATGTGGGTTTAAAGATTCTAACAAGTTATTCTCACATGTACTGAATTGATTGGTGATGTTGCGAAACTACGTGTACATGTATTGTTTAATCGCTTGTGCCGCGCATGCAACTATAAGACTACGGCACAGTACATAGGCACGTTTTAAGCGTCTACATGGTCTAGATAGTAATGTCTTTTTAAGCGTTGCATTGCAAGAAATTATCTTTTTTATAAATGATTTACTGTTGATCTAGATGATAAAATAGTTTTCTTTAAGGTGACAGCTAGTCAAATAATAGTTGAAGTTTATAATTGCAAGTGTTTTTCAATAAGCTATCAAAAATAGTTTCTCTAACAGAAAAAGAAAAGATTTTAACACACCCATACATTCTGACTGAAATGCTTCTAAATAGTCGCGAATGCATTCGTCATCATCTGTGATATTGTCGTCTGTTAATGCATTATTTTCATCGCATATACTCGCTCTGACAGTCTTCTGGGATCTACTAATCAATTTGAGTGCTCTTTTCGAAGGTTGTGGCTTAAGTTTAAAGTATTTTTGTTACAAAGGCCTGCGTTAACAGGCGTAAAACGTGCCCATTAGCTGCCGATTGTGTTAGACGTTTAGAATAAATAAACGAGTCAAGTGGTATTTTTTCTTTAGATATTTTACGAGCTGTTTTATAGAAAGGGCAAGCAGTCCATTAGATGTAAGACGCTTTAGGAATGGTAAACTCGATATAAAACACGCTATAAACGAGTTATTTGCTTATTTTAAGACAAATGTGAATTGAATATAAGTATAAAAGTATTGGTCGATTTATTTGTTCTATTCTGGTTTAATGTATTAGTTTTAAGAAGTGTTCGTGTATATACTTTGTCGGGATGTTTCACCGTCTCTCCAGGAGCATTTTAAACTCTTTATAGACAGGAAACGTTTTGCAAATATTGAAGATCTAGGTGTAATTCATCAGGGACTGCACTACTTGCTTAGAAGAAATCGAGTTGCAATATTATTACCTGTCACTCCTCAATATATACAGTAAAACACACTGACATAACTGTATCAACCTTTATGGAAAAGTTCGTTTGTCTACCAAGGGTTAATTTCACGACGATATTGGCATAATGTAGCATCCCCATTTCAGAAATCCGTCCACGCGCGATCACCCCGTTATATATGTAAGCTTATCAAAACGCTATTTGAAGGTGTTTCGCTAGGTTTGATACCTTACGTCCCAGTCAACAATTTTTCAGTCATGTCAGGACGGGTCTTTCTGTGTTGAACCCGTACTAAGCAGCGGATAAAGTGTCTTGGTCAAGGACACAACACAATGACTCCGCCGGCGGTGAGGCTGGAACCAGCAACCCTTTGATCCCCAGTCTAACGCTCATCCAACTGAGTCACTGCACTAAAGGACACAACACAGTGACTTCGCCGGCGGCGAGGTTGGAATCAGCAACCCTTCGATCCCAGTCAAACGCTCTACCAACTGAGTCACTGCACTCAAGGACACAAAACAGTGACAATGCCGGCGGCGAGGTTGGAATCAGCAACCCTTCGATCCCCAGTCAAACGCTCTACCAACTGAGTCACTGCACTCAAGGACACAAAACAGTGACTATGCCGGCGGCGAGGTTGGAATCAGCAACCCTTCGATCCCCAGTCAAACGCTCTACCAGACGAGGCACTGCACTGAAGGACACAACACAGTGACTTCGCCGGCGGTGAGGCTGGAATCAGCAACCCTTCGATCCCCAGCCTAACGCTCTACCAACTGAGCCACTGCACTCAAGGACACAATACAGTGACTATGCCGGCGGCGAGGTTGGAATCAGCAACCCTTCGATCCCCAGCCTAACGCTCTACCAACTGAGCCACTGCACTCAAGGACACAAAACAGTGACTATGCCGGCGGCGAGGTTGGAATCAGCAACCCTTCGATCCCCAGTCTAACGCTCTACATGTACCAACTGAGCCACTGCACTCAAGGACACAAAACAGTGACAATGCCGGCGGCGAGGTTGGAATCAGCAACCCTTCGATCCCCAGTCAAACGCTCTACCAACTGAGTCACTGCACTCAAGGACACAAAACAGTGACTATGCCGGCGGCGAGGTTGGAATCAGCAACCCTTCGATCCCCAGTCAAACGCTCTACCAACTGAGTCACTGCACTAAAGGACACAACACAGTGACTTCGCCGGCGGTGAGGCTGGAATCAGCAACCCTTCGATCCCCAGCCTAACGCTCTACCAACTGAGCCACTGCACTCAAGGACACAATACAGTGACTATGCCGGCGGCGAGGTTGGAATCAGCAACCCTTCGATCCCCAGTCAAACGCTCTACCAACTGAGCCACTGCACTCAAGGACACAAAACAGTGACTATGCCGGCGGTGCGGCTGGAACCAGCAACCCTTCGATCCCCAGTCTAACGCTCTACCAACTGAGTCACTGCACTCAAGGACACAACACAATGACTCCGCCGGCGGTGAGGCTGGAACCAGCAACCCTTTGGTCCCCAGTCTAACGCTCATCCAACTGAGTCACTGCGTTCCAGTGGGTTATTGTATTTGCCTTCACTTTCTAGCCTGGGTTCCACTCTGACCAATTTTTCTTCTTTTTTTATTTATCCGTTTCTTGGTCAAAAATCAATAACGGACAACCGATACCTTTGATGTGGTATCTTTTTATTCTTTTAGTTTTTAGAATATTAGCATAAGAAAATGTTGCCAAAATATTGACGACTGGATCATGGCTATCATTTTCTATGACAAGAGGGTTTCACCAGTAAGGTTAACTATTCTCGATCAGATGAAGCATAAAAACTCATCCTCGACGCCAACATATCAGCCTGTTTTATAAGCATCTTCAATATAAGAAATAAATAAAACTTAACCCTTTTTAGCCTGGCGTTCTTTTTATGGGACATCGGCAAACAGTGCAGAACCAGATCAGACGTCACAAAACGCGGCGTCTGATCAGGTTTTCCACTGGTTGCATACAGAAGTAGTCTTCTAAAATTTGAATAAAACTGAAAAATACCACCCAAAAACTCTAAAATTCGAAATGGCCTCGTCCAATCGATAAGGATGGGAAAATACATTAGACATATGTGGGTTAATTTTCCCAGCAGGTTCTGTTACTACACCTGTCACACAATAGACTCCCAGACAACATAAGACATTACAATTCTCATTGTTTCAATTCAGACACAACCATGTTTAGGCGTTCTGCTACCTTTGTAACTGTCTAACTGTCTTTTGTAAATCAGTAGCTTTATTGAATTTGCACGATGCTATGCAGCAAACCTTTGTCTGAACACTTTCAGCTGCAGCAGTGTAATTGTCCCATGCATGTCTAATGGAATTTCCCACCCTTATTAATTGGACGAACCCATTTCGAATTTAAGGGTTGTCGGTTTGTTAGTTTCATTTTCATTCAAATTTTTAAAAGTACATACTGTAAGCAAACATTACAGAACCTGATCAGACGCCACTATTTGCCGATGTCCCATAAAAAGGACACTAACATTTAATTGCTTGTAAAAATGCTTAAGTTTTCGCTAGGGGGAGCCAGCTATGTTCAGATGTCACCTCTTTGGTTGCTCATCTGTCACCTCTTTGGTTGCTAAACTGCCATTTCTTTGGTTGCTCAACTGCCATCTCTATGGTTGCTCAACTGCCACCTTTTTGGTTTGGTTGCTCATCTGTCACCTCTTTGGTTGCTCAACAGCCACTTCTTTGGTTGCTCAACTGCCATTTCTTTGGTTGCTCAACTGCCATCTCTATGGTTGCTCAACAGCCACCCCTTTGGTTGCTAAACTGCCATCTCTATGGTTGCTCAACAGCCACCTCTTTGGTTGCTCAGCTGTCACCTCTTAGGTTGCTCATCTGTCACCTCTTTGGTTGCTCAGCTGTCACCTCTTTGGTTGCTCATCTGTCACCTCTTTGGTTGCTCAGCTGTCACCTCTTTGGTTGCTTATCTGCCACCTCTTTGGTTGCTCAGCTGTCACCTCTTTGGTTGCTTATCTGCCACCTCTTTGGTTGCTCAACTGCCACATTTTTGGTTGCTCAACTGCCACCTCTCTGGTTGCTCAACTGCCATCTCTTTGGTTTCTCAACAGCCATATCTTTGGTTGCTCAACAGCCACCTTTTTGGGATTTCAGCCAAAGAGGTGGCAGCTGAGCATAGCTGGCTCCCCCTTAGCGAAAAAGTGCGAGTTTAATTTAATAACACCAATTTCCTCCTGGAACAAAACTTTTACAGAATATGCTCAAATGAAAATCATACCAACATTATATTATGTAATGTCTTACGCAACACAAATAATAGCGATGTTGGCCAAGCTGCTCAGGTTAATTGTTCACATGCAACAATAACATATACTTGCGGACTTTAAAAACGCAACACTTGGATAACATCTTTAATTTATGTCTCGAAAAAGAAGGCAGAACAATAATTTTTATTGTATGTTAAAGAGCATTCATTTGTAAGTAAAACATTGAAAACTTGTCCAACTAAGATGAACTTAATGCATTAAAATGTAAACTTTTTGAGATGGGGTCAACTTCATGTGACAAAATGTTATGGATGAAAGACTCCTACTTCTTTAAATCAAGAAACAATAGAATCATCAAATTTGTATCATGGACTTTGTTAGTCATCAAGGAATCACTCTCACATTGATTGGCAGGTCTGCGATACAGCTTATTTGCGTATATGACGTTTATCTTGGAGTACCCTTTCATTCAATAGCTTAAAATCTCCTCTACTTAAGAAATGTTTAAATGGCTAAATTCATACGGAGCAAATAACGTCGTCCAGTTTAGTTGTACAATTAAAACTTAAGTGTTTGCTGAAGAAGCCAACTCATAATGACATTATCGAAGCAAAGGAAGTTTACATTCAACAGTCTTTTGGAAGATGTAAGGGGAAGTTAGTGTTGCGTAATTAAAGTCCGCCAGTATATTTCTCATGACGTAGCTCATTAGATTTAGCGACGTTACTATAATATGAGCAATGAGAAGTTAGTTCGATATTCGACATTCGATATTCGATATTCAAATGGAAAAGTTAGTTTGATATTCGACATTGGATATTCGATATTCAAATGGAGAAGTTAGTTCGATATTCGAAATTGGATATTCGATATTCAAATGGAGAAGTTAGTTCGATATTCGACATTCGATATTCGATATTCAAATGGAGAAGTTAGCTCGATATTCGACATTCGATATTCGAACTGCCGCTGTTGATCATCTTATTAGGGTCAAAAACCTTTTTTGGCATTTGGAAAGTTACTGAATATCAAATTTTTAATATCAAAACTAACTTTTCATGCACGATTTTGAATATCAAACTACCAATTCGATATTCGTAATTCGATGTTCGATATTCGAACTGCCGCTGTTGATCATCTTATTAGGGTCAAAAACCTTCTTTGGCATTCGGATAGTGACCGAATATCAAGTTTTTAATATCAAAACTAACTTTTCATGCACGATTTTGAATATCAAATTACCAATTCGATATTCGTAATTCGATATTCGATATTCGAACTGCCGCTGTTCTTCGTCTTATTAGGATCAAAAACCTTCTTTGGCATTCGGAAAGTTACCGAATATTACATTTTTATAATCAAAACTTACTCTTAATGCGCGATTTTGAATCTCAAATAATCAATTCGATATTCGTAGTTCGATATTTGATATTCGAACTACCGCTGTTTTTCATCTTATTAGGGTCAAAAACCTTCTTTGGCATTCGGAAAGTTACCGAATATCAAGTTTTTAATATCGAACTAACTTTTAATGCACGATTTTGAATATCAAATTGCCAATTCGATATTCGTAATTCGATATTCGATATTCGAACTGCCGCTGTTGATCATCTTATTAGGGTCAAAAACCTTCTTTGGCATTCGGAAAGTGACCGAATATCAAGTTTACAATATCAAAACTAACTTTTCATGCACGATTTTGAATATCAAATTACCAATTCGATATTCGTAGTTCGATATTCGATATTCGAACTACCGCTGTTTTTCATCTTATTAGGGTCAAAAACCTTCTTTGGCATTCGGAAAGTTACCCGATATCAATTTTTGATATCAAAACTAACTTTTAATGCACGATTTTGAATATCAAATTACCTATTCGATATTCGTTATTCGACATTCGATATTCGAACTGCCGATGTTTTTCATCTTATAAGGGTCAAAAACCTTCTTAAGGATATGGAAAGATACCGAATATCATTTCTTTAATATCAAAACTAACTTTTAATGCACGATTTTGAATATCAAATTACCAATTCGATATTCGAGGTTCGGTATTCGAACTGCCGCTGTTTTTCGTCTTATTCATGTCAAAAACCTTCTTTGGCATTCGGAAAGTTACCGAATATCAAATTTCAATATCAAAACTAACTTTTAATGCACGGTTTTGAATATCAAATTACCAATTCGATATTCGTAGTTCGATATTCGATATTCGAACTGCCGCTGTTTTTCATCTTATTATAAGACGAAAAACAGCGGCAGTTCGAATATCGAATTACGAATATCGAATTGGTAATTTGATATTCAAAATCGCGCATTTAAAGTTAGTTTTAATATCAAAAATTTGTTATTAGGTATCTTTCCATATCCTTAAGAAGGTTTTTGACCCTAATAAGACGTAAAACATCGGCAATTCGAATATTGAATATCGAATTACGAATATCGAATTGGTAATTTGATATTCAAAATCTTGCATTAAAAGTTAGTTTTGATATTAAAAACTCGATATTCGGTAACTTTCTGAATGCTAAAGAAGGCTTTTGACCCTATTAAGACGAAAAACTGCGGCAGTTCGAATATCGAATATCGAACTGCGAATATCGAATTGGTAATTTGATATTCAAAATCGTGCATTAAAAGTTAGTTTTGATATTAAAAACTTGATTGTCGGTCACTTTTTGAATGCCAAAGAAGGTTTTGACCCTAATAAGATGATCAACAGAGGCAGTTCGAATATCGAATATCAAATTACGAATATCGAATTGGTAGTTTGATATTCAAAATCGTGCATTAAAAGTTAGTTTTGATATCAAAAATTTGATATTCGGTAACTTTCCGAATGCCAGAGAAGGTTTTTGACCCTAATAAGATGAAAAACAGCGGCAGTTCGAATATCGAATATCGAATTACGAATATCGAATTGGTAGTTTGATATTCAAAATCGTGCATGAGAGGATCAACAGCGGCAGTTCGAATATCGAATGTCGAATATCGAGCTAACTTCTCCATTTGAATATCGAATATCGAATGTCGAATATCGAACTAACTTCTCCATTTGAATATCGAATATCCAATGTCGAATATCGAACTAACTTCTCATTGCTTATAATATGTAGGTTTTCTGTAATTTTGACAGAATCCTACTACAGTTCGCCCTCTACACGAGAAACCCTGTCTTCGGAGTTTTCGAGCAGATAAGGTTCAAACCAGCCTGCTCAGCTACAGAGACTTATAAGAATAGAGAAATTGTGCATCATTACACTTTTCAGAAAATGACTGGCAGAGGCGCTGATGAAACTGCGATCATACGTTTTTTGAAGTTCCCATGCGAAAAAAAATCAGGGTTTCACTCGGACAGGCCCATTTATTAAGCCGATGTACATCACGGAACATCATCGTGCTGAAGTGAACTTGCTTTTTTCACCTAGCCTCGAGGTTATAAAACTTGAGTACAGTGTCAAACTCAAAATAAAGCGAAATGATTGGCTGCCTGCGTACACGTGCCCGCAAGCAGCCAATCATTGCGCTTTATTTTGAGTCTGAGAATGAACTCAAGTTTTATAACCTCGAGGCCTAGAATATAAAATACAATAACACCGGGGAAACCCGTAGGGATTGAACTAAGCTTCAGGATCGATAGTTTTCTTTAAACGCATAAGACAAATCTTTTCTTGGCAAAGGAGGCAATATTTTGCTAGGGCGGGCAGATATGCATCCCAAATAAATGAACAGTTTAACTGTCTGTTTATGCATTACTTAATGTGTGTTATGAAAATCAGGATCAAAATTGATAAAACTAAATCTGGAATGATTGGCATATAAGACAGTTTTATGACCGAGCAGATGTTCACATTATAAAAAATGACATACACAGTGAACATCCTAAAGCGGGCCACCATCAAACCACCAGCGAAATACCATTTCAATGACATTTCTATGGCGGGCCGATGGTGTGCTGGCTGGTATATTTGCTCCAATTTGTAAGAGGAAACAACACACAATGTGTGGCAGTTGTTGTTCTTTCTTTAGTTGAAGTAGTAGTAGTTGTTGTTGTGTTGTTGTTAGCTGTACATGTAGCAGTAGTTGTTGTTGGTGTTGTTTTGTTTGTTTTAGTAGTAGTTAATGTTGCTGTTGTTTGAGTTGCGGGCTGTAGTGATGACACAAAGATGTCCTAGCAGGGTCATCAAGTCCTTTCAATAGGATATTGGCACACGTGTGCAAAATGAACGCTCGGGACCAAAACAGCTCTCTTCAATTGTTATATATCCCATCTCTTAAAGTGGGACGCTCTCACCAAGTCTGGTCGTAGCCGGCAGTAAAGACACGAAGCCATCGTGACACTCGGCCATATATCATTCCTTTGTATCGACAGAATAAATAAAGTATGATACAGTAGTCTTTCAAAACGTCAATAATTCAAAGAAAAATGCATTTTATAAATATGTCACCTTTCTTAAGTATGACAGTATATACAGGCTATAAGGTAATTAATTAGCGCAATTAACCACCAGCGGAAGAGGCTAATTATTCTCAGTCATAAAAAATTGTTAACAAGGTTTAAAAATACTCCTTGAATAACACTGTAAGATTTATTTTCCACGTAACATAAATCAAGTAATAAATTAAATTTTCACACATTTCGAGGTCATCAACAGGTGTCATAAGAATTGACTTACAAAATATAGATACCGTTTTGGGGTTGAATGTAAAATGATAGTCATTATTTTTGCATTTTCGGACAAAAAACGTGGTTCCGATCACGTTGTCAAAAGCAACCGACATACGAATGAGTGTCATTTCAGAAACGAGGCATACAGAAGGCGAATGCAGCACTAATATTGTCCTTTATATCCCCAAACTGGTGACTGGCAATAGCTAGCGACAGTGTATCTGATGTTTCAGTAAGCATTCATGTAGAGGCACAAGGAGCAGTATACCAGTGGTGAATGTTTTTGAATCGTTAAACATGTATTTGCTCTAAGGAATTATTAAATGATAGTATATATAATACGAAAAATGGGTTATGAGGTTATCAACCGTTTTCCATACTCAATCCATTGCCGTATTTGCTGGCATTGTAACACTAATTAGCAGGATAAATACAACTTCGGGGTGTTTTTAAGCGAGACAAAACTTTTTATTTCTGTATTTAAGTTTTTATGAGCAGTTGTAATTGAATGCTCACTTGAGCCGAACATGAACAAGTTTTATAACCTCAAGGCCAGGTATCCCATCATCGTCAGCGAGGAATTCCTGTTACTGTATCACACCACATTGTTAGATCAGTTGTCGTGCGGCAGCATACTGTAGGACCTGATTCATTTTTATGCTCCCACAATCATGACAGTAGACCGTTACTGGTGCTGTTTGCGGAGATACCCCTGGGATACATGTACATGTAGCAACAGCCAAGCTCGGCTGCTGCATTGGCAATTGGTCATCACGACAGGGTCCAGACCTGTGGCTTCAGAACTCTTAAATTCCGACAAGACTACCATACAAGTACACAATGCGTCCAGCTTCATCAATCGACAAGAATGAGAGTGATGGTCATGTTGTACCACGTTTTGGTCCTGAAGGTGGATATCCCCACACGGGATGAAATTTTAATGAAAATATCAAGCGGCAATGTCATGGACTCTAGCCACCTTGTTTTAGATAATAACTGACTTTTTTCGATTGGTTTAAACATATTTTATTACATTGATTTGTACATGGTATATGCAGTTTGAAACAATATGATAAAGATACGGCTGGGCTGCCCCATTGACAGGGTTAACACTAAAAACCCTAACCCTAGAAACCATAACTTGCCCCCTGGAGGCCAAGCACGGGCTGTCATTAGGATGGCCCTACTTTGTGGGCATCCGGCAGACGGGTCCCCTAGATTTAGGCCAGGTTCCATCCACCTGGACCGCCTCCATCTGTGCCTGGGACCAGAGGCTGAGTTAACCCTACAAAGCCTAATAACCCTAGAAACCCTAAGTTGGCCCCTGGAGTCCAAGCACGGGCCGTCACTAGGCCGGCCTCACTTAGTCGGCATCCAACAGGTAGGTCCCCTGCATTAACCCCATGTTTGGCCTGCTAGACTGCCTCCCTCTGTGCTTGGCACCTGCGACTGAGTTAAACCTAAAAATCCTAACCCTAGAAACCCTATCTTGTCCCATTGAGGCCAAGCACAGGCTGTCATGAGACAAACCTCACTTTGTCAGCATCCGACAGGTGGGTCTCTTTGATTTTACCCAGGTCCTGGCCACCTGGACTGCCTTACTCTGTGGTTGAGACCAGAGGCTGAGTTAACCCTAGAAACCCTAATAACCCTAGAAACCCTAACTTGCCCTCTGGAGGCCAAGAACTGGCTGTCACTAGCCAGCCTCACTTTGTCGGCATCCAACAGGTTGGTCCCCTATATTTAGCTCAGGTTTTGGCTAGCTGGGCTGCCTTCCTCTGTGCCTGACACCTGAGCTTGAGTTAACCCTAACAACCCTACCCATAGAAACCCTAACTTGTCCCCTGGAGGCCAATTAAAGGCTGTCATGAGGCCGACTTTATTTTCTCGGCAGCCTACTGATAAGTCTCTTGATTTTAGGCAATTTCCCATCTGCCTGAGCTGCCTCCCTCTGCGCCGCGGACCAGAGGCTGAATTAAACCCTAGAAACTCAAATAACCCTAGAAATCCTAAATTGCTCCCTGGAGGTCAAGCACGGGCTGTCACTATGCCAGCCTCACTTTGTTAGCATCCGTCAGGTTATTCCCCTGGATTTAGTCCAGTTTTCGACCAGCTGGGCTACCTCCCTCTGTGCCTGGCACCTGAGACTGAGTTAACCCTAAAAACCCTAACCCTAGAAACCCTAACTTGCCCCCTGCAGGCCAAGCATGTGCTGTCATTAGCCCAGTCCCACGTTTTTGACATCCCACAAGTGGGTCTTTCGGATTTAGGCCAGATCTCGGCCACCTGGACTGCCTCCTTCTTTGCCACAGACCAGAGGCTGAGTTAACCCTAGAGGCTCTAATAACCCTAGAAATCCTAACCTGCTCCCTGGAGGTCAAGCAGGGGCTGTCACTAGGCCAGCCTCACTTTGTCAGCATCTGACAGCTGGTCCCTTGCATTTAGTCCAGCTTTCAGCCAGCTGGGCTGCCTCCCTCTATGCCTGGCACCTGAGACTGAGTTAAGCCCTAGAAACCCTTACTTGCTCCCTGGAGACCAAGATTGGGTTGTCAGCAGGCGGGCAACACTTTGTCCGCATCCGACAGGTTGATCCCCTAGGTTTAGCCCAGGTTTTGGCCAGCTGGGCTGCCACCATCTACATTTTCAAAGTAATAGAAAGTAATTTGTAGTGGTCTTTTTTTTCTCATTACGTAATTGTAATGTAATGCGTTACATTCGAAAATGGTCTGTAATGGCAATTACACTTGAATTACATTTGAATTATATCTGGTCACTAGCATATATGTCATAAATTTGAAAGTAGCATGAGGTAGATTTAACAATCAAGTGTGAGAAGATTTTCAAAATGCATTGAAAATACTAAGGTGTTGGCAAATTCTGAAGTCAAATTAGGTACAAATGTTGTAGTCACAAGCATTATTGGTGTTCATATGCATGCTATGGTCAGTCTTTAATGCTTCTGTTTTTATATATATATATATATATATATATATATATATATATATATATATATATATATATATATATATATATATATATATATATATATATATATATATATATATATATATATATATATATATATATATATATATATATATATATATATATATATATATATATATATATATAGTATTAAAAAAGTCCAATAGAATGCACAAATTTTTATTTTATATGGCTAACCGGTTTCATGTTAAAAAACAATTTTCAAAGCCTTTAAACGTTGCGTTTCTTTGTTGAAAGTAAAATGGCGCTACGTTGTCAAGAGCGACGACGTAACGTAACGTCATTTACTTCCTTCCGCTTTGTACTAAAGAGCGTGATGAATAATAGCTTTGAAAACGTCATAAATACAATGTACGCACTTGGCAGCATACAGAATTAATTAATATAAAGAGTTAAGTTTAGGCAAAAAAGTTCGAATGAAATACTTCTCCTTTTCTTTTCGTTTCATTATGCTTTCTGTTTTCATTAGATAGAAAGGGAAAACAAAGTATTTTATATATATATATATATATAATCTTTTCTGCAGAAATAAGTACAGCTTCATTGTAGAAAAAAAATGATTTCACCTTTTTTATTCTGAGTAATTCAAATATTTACAATATGGTAAGTTGGACACTATTTAATCTTTTTTATAAAATTCCGTTCACTTCTTTCCCCCAAATCAAGGTAAAGCGATTTTCACATTCAAAATCCTAACTTTTGCAAATAATATTATGTCACCAAGTCATTTTAAGGTGACTAAACATAGCTTTCATTGAGGTGGATAGAAACATTTAAGGGAAGAGGATGAAAGTACATTGTTTTAACGTTTTGATGGTACGAACATATATTTTATGACTTCTTTAAGATTGAAAGCCTAATTGTTGACAGGAAATCTGTTCTTTAATATGTATTCAAATATTCAAATATCAGGGTCTGAAACCATATGAAAACAAAATGAAATATTGCTTAGTGTATCAAAACTAGTAAGTGAGTATGATCTTAATTTTGACAAAACTGCATGTATTCATTATTCAATAGAACAGGTACAAATGCTCGAAATATATCCTAGGGTCTGAGTGATTAACAGTAATTTAAATATGGCAATGTTTGGCTCAAGTGAGAAAATCTTTAATAGGTTGAAAATGGATTTTTGAGGTTTTGGTATAACAGTGAATAATTACCAGATTACCTGTGCATCTTATCAAAGATAAAGCTAGCACCATGGTAGAGCTATGCTGGCTGAATATGCTCTTTTAAACCGTTTTTAAACAATAGCTTCTTACATTTTCATCAATTTTAGTGTTTTAAATTAGAAAGTTTATTGTATTGCGTATGAATAAAGTTCTGAATGCTTTAAAGTAATTGTAATGTAATTGCATTACTTTGGGAAGTAATTGTTATGTAATCCATTACATTATCAAACCCCCTGTAATTGTAATTGGAATGTAATGCAATGGTTTTGATAGCAATTGTAATGTAATGAATTACATTTCAAAGTAATTGGCCCCACGTCTGCTCCCTCTGTGCCTGGCACCTGAGACTGAGTTAACTCTAAAAACCCTAACCCTAGAAACCCTAACTTGCCCCCTGGAAGCCAAGCGCAGCCTGTCTTTGGGCCAACCCCACTTTGTCGGCATCTGACAAGTAAGTCTCCTGGATTTAGCCCAGGTCCCGGACTAGTGACAGGTCCAATGGCAAAAAGCAGTCAGTGAATGCCCCTGATAAACACAGGTAACTACCGAGGTGGAACAAATGATAAACCCGGTCCAACCATTTGAAATCCTCTGCCTTTATCATAGGGTCATAATGGTGATTAGGTGATAAATAAGTGTAATTATTTTGACAGCTGTGCCAATTAAGAGATGCTGATAAGCATTAACTGAGTAAAAATGTTGAAAAGATTATAAAGTAAGATGTTTTAAATTGATTTGGAATATTCTGAGTCATATTTCAAGAAAAAATGTTTTCCAATATTTGCAATAAAAGCAGGGATAAAAACCGAGGAGACCCAACTATTTGGACCTAGTTGTTCTGAGAGAGTAGTCAAGGGAGAAAACTGACTGCTGTTTCCCATTACAGGTCTATAGTTTATGACTGCAAAGGTTCAGCGGTAAAACTTCGCAAGCCATTGTTGATATTAAACATTTTGAAATGGTGTAGGATTATGTAGTGAACGTCCACTTCTAAAGCGGCAAGCCTTTTATTTAGGCACTTCATAGAAATTATTGTTTCTGACAAATTTCCAACTTATTTGTGTATGCTCATACTTATAATCTGCGCCACGAGATGAGAAAACCCGTTTTATTCTATACGATCAACAAAGGGACAGATCAGCCTGTGTATCTGTGCATTCTTATTCACTGCTCGGACTTTGTGCATATTACATATTTTTGCTATATCCATATTTCATAAATCTAGAAAATCTCTGTAGCTGCGCAGGAAGGTCTGGATGTAACCTGATCGCGAACCTTGGAGATAGATTTTCCTGTATCATGGCTCACTTAACGTCATTGTGAGCAAGTAACAGCTGTACATGCAAACAAAATACGTCGTCATGCACGACACCAAGTCTTTGGAACCTCGCTGTAAGTACAACCTGTCTAAAATAGACAAAGCAAATATCTTAATCACAAATGGTAGCTTAGCGAAGGTCAAAAGTATTGCAGAATGCTCCCTTTGGAGCATTCTGCAAAACATGACCCGTATTAAGCGATAACTGGTCTTGAAAACTAATTTTTGTTTTTTTTTGAGAGTGGCTGTTGTAGACAGGTTTTATTGTATATCGACGACTGCTTCATTGTAAGCTCTTGCAATTCTGCACTGGCTTATCATGATGTTCCATGACACACATATTAAAGCGCGCCACCTTTTTTCAATGTCGATGCTCAAGTTATGTAAACATTAGCATAAGCAGGCTATATTTAACCGCCCAAGCGAACAGATTCACTGTCAAGAGGATTAGTAAAAGAAGTGGACGCTAAAATAAATCTCAATTGCTTTAGTATTTGAAGTATTTCACTAGGTATCTATTTTTACTTTACGTGATTATCATCATAATATTTTCACCTGTATAAATTAGTTTTCAAGTCGGATTACTACAAAATGTCAACAGGAACGACTTACCTTTGGAAGGCAAACAGTCTTACATTTCCTACATAAAAGGGAACTGTATTTCTGTCACACCTGCTTCTAACAGGATGCGGTCTAGGTTCGAATTTCCGTCCGTCTGTCCGTTCGTCGTTCGTCCGCCCTTCTGTCAACAAATTACATTGCAATGCGTTTCTCTGCAGCAGTGAGAGCCGTGAGTGTCAAACCTAGCATCAGCATATGCTTTTCAAGCCCGGACTGTGGCCCAGTGACCTTGACCAATATTTTACACTTCAGTCACATTGACATCAATCTACGCAGTTAAGTGCGTTTCTCTGTACCAGTGTTAGCGGTGAGTGTCAAGCATTACATAGTCAATATCCTTGACATACTCTTCGGGCACACACTATAACCTGTGACCTTGACCAATATTTCACACTTCAGTCACTTTGAAATTATGCTACTCAGTAAAGTGAGTTTCTCTGGAGCAGTAGCCCTTGCTAATGCTCCTCGGCATACCCTTCACGGTAACCAGGTGAATGAGGTGATCTTGACCAATATTTTACGTTTTAGATACTTTCTCGTAATTCTGTTAACATTTGTTTGCTTCAAAATCACATGGGACTTGTTTGACTTTACCCTGGCAGGTATGACACTGACAACCGCGGAATTCTTGTAAGAAAAGGACAAACAATATGCAATGAATAAAGAAATCTACCAAGCTCCCCTCCATCTCTGTCTGTATGTGCCAATATCTAACAACAAAAGTATATTATTACAGGAGTGTGATGTCTAACAACTACAATATATTGTAGTCATATCAGGATTAAGGGAGGGTGGGATGTATTTACAACATGTTGCAGTCATGTCAGGGTTGCAGGATGTAAGGAATTGTCTGTCTCGAATAACTAAAGTATCTTGGAGCCATGTGATGTGTGGATTATGTGTGTCTGCCTCGAACCATTAGTAACTTGGTGAATTGTGTGTGTGTGTGTGTGTGTGTGTGTGTGTGTGTGTGTGTGTGTGTGTGTGTGTGTGTGTGTGTGTGTGTGTGTGTGTGTGTGTGTGTAACAACTAAAGTATCTTGGAGTCATGTGATGTGTGGATTGTGTGTGTCTGTCTCTTAACAACTAAAGTATCTTGGGCGCATGTGATGCGTGGATTGTGTTTTCTGTCTCTAACAACTAAAGTATCTTGGAGTCATGTGATGTGTGGATTGTGTTTGTCTGTCTCAAACCATTAGTATCTTGGTAGAATGCGTTTGTCTGTCTCTAACAACTGAAGTATCTTGGAGTCATGTGATGTGTGGATTGTGTTTGTCTGTCTCAAACCATTAGTATATATGTAGAATGCGTTTGTTTGTCTCTAACAACTAAAGTATCTTGGAGTCATGTGAATGGTGATTGTGTTTGTCTGTCTCGAACCATTAGTATCTTGGTAGAATGCGTTTGTTTGTCTCTAACAACTAAAGTATCTTGGAGTCATGTGATGTGTGGAATGTGTGTGTCTGTCTCTTAACAACTAAAGTATCTTGGGCGCATGTGATGCGTGAATTGTGTTTTTCTGTCTCTAACAACTAAAGTATCTTGGAGTCATGTGATGTGTGGATTGTGTTTGTCTGTCTCGAACCATTAGTATCTTGGTAGAATGCGTTTGTTTGTCTCTAACAACTAAAGTATCTTGGAGTCATGTGATGTGTGGAATGTGTGTGTCTGTCTCTTAACAACTAAAGTATCTTGGGCGCATGTGATGCGTGAATTGTGTTTTTCTGTCTCTAACAACTAAAGTATCTTGGAGTCATGTGATGTGTGGATTGTGTTCGTCTGTCTCGAACCATTAGTATCTTGGTGGAATGCGTTTGTTTGTCTCTAACAACTAAAGTATCTTGGAGTCATTCATGTGATGTGTGGATTGTGTTTGTCAGTCCCTAACAACTAGATTATATTGGCGCCATGTGGTGGTTTGTCTGTCTCTTACAACTATAGAAAAGCTCAAGTGGCAGTGGTTCTGGTTTAAAACGTCTCCAAAACTGGGATAACGGCTTAAAATATCATCTGACAGACTGGTGAAGCAAGGCAAAATCGAAAATAAGATCATGCATTCAAACAATTGTTAGAATAGAAAATTACAAATAACAAATGGTGGTCCATAGATACTAGATTGTTAAACAATACTTCAATATAATGTGTTTGCTCAGATCTTGGTTCAAAGGTTCTCTTTTCAATGAAATATGTATAATATGATGAAAATGCAAAACTGATGTTGGTGCATTTAACATAAATGTGCATTTTAAAATTAAATGAACCAAGATAATATCTTGACTACATAATAATGTTGATATCGGCATAGTTTTGTTGTTATGAGGAAATTATGTAAAATGGGCTAGAGTCGAAAGCTCTGACCAGGCTGTCTGTGCCTAGACTAACTAGATCTTCATATAGTTCCATTGTCTTTCTACAGTGTTCGTCAGCATACATGTTTAGCTCCCAGTTTGGGATTGTACATGTAAGAGTTCCTTTTTGTACGATTTAATTGAGATTGTTCAGGTTCAACTATGCGCATAAGTTCAATAATTGTGAGGTATGTTGGCGCCACACGAAAGTACATTTTCCTTCTGTTCATCTTACGTAATGCAAGCTCGTAAATAATAGATATTATCGAAGAAAATCTCCGTACAAAAGTAACCTGAATGTTCACCTAAAATATGGTTAAAAGCGCCGAACCTGGTAATGCAATTTGTAAAATCCTAACACTAACTACCTTGACAATATATAGAGGATCCTACATGAGTGCTCATGTTTTGCGAGGCTTGCCGAGCATTTAATCTCTTTTTCGCAACGAGTTTAATTAATTAGATAATACAAGAGAATGAATGTTAGATTCTATTTATCCTATGACATTAAGAATACTTTGAAATCTCATTTCTGGCGTAAACACGTTATAAATTTGTTATTATGTAGGCAACGTCGTTATGGACGTCATAACGTTTCCCGTATTTCTGTAAACCACCAGTGGTTTATCGATTTTACTGCATGGCGTTATTTCACTCCCAGACGCGACGTCATATAAACAGTTTTTATGTCTCCGAATAATGTATCAAACAAGATTTCTTGTGGGAAATCAAAGGTTTTGTGTTGCTTTACAGTTTTACGAGGCCATGATTGCCGACTGTGCTTGGAAAGATTTAAAAGAAAAGTGGGCCAGCACACCACGAGATTTCGGTACTTATCACATAAGCCCAAATGCCTCTATTAACACCCATGCTGATGTATCAAGCGGAGCTAGAGGTCTACAATTTGGTCAGAGCCATGGGCGGATCCAGAGGAGGGACAGGGGGTCCGGACCCCCCCCCCTGAAAAATAACAAAAATATAGTGCTTCTAAGCAATATTGGTCCAGATCCCCTAATGAGCACAAAGCTACCAAGCCAGCATTTTAATGTTGGACCAGCATCGGCCCACATCGGGCGGATGATGACCCATTTAAAGCGGTATTTGGATCCTATATCCCCTCATCAACTAAAAAAAATAAAAAAGGTTATCAAATTTTGGACCTCATCTGGCAAACATTTCTGGATCCGCGCATAAGAGCCTTCAGTATACGTCCATACTTCTTGTATGGCCTCATAGTGCAAAACGGTGATACTCAGGACGGAATATGAAAATCGTTTCACCCGGTTCTGATGAAGAATTATTATGATAAAACGATTTTCTAATTTTCATGTCACAACGATCTAAAATTTGAGTGCTTATTTTTCAGTCTATTTACTTTATAGTTTTAAGTGGGTAGCAGTTTCTCCTTCTTTAGTGTCTTTGTATAGGTAACTTTTTATTTCACCAATATTTCACTTTCATAATTGGTGGTTTTCGTAAACTATGAAAACATTTCTAAAATGTTTGTTTGGAATATGGCGCGCTTGAAGAGGGACCTTGCTTGTAATGAGTTGGGGTGAATCAAAGTATGGTTGGTAGCACCTGTAAAGACTATTACAAACAGTGGAGGTCCTGGTGAGACAACACAGTATTATTTGTCTTTTTGGGCACTTACCATGGCATTATTGTGTTGACCAATATGTGATATATACACGGCGTCAAAAGTTAAGCACCACCTATATTTTTTCTGAAACACTTTTTAGTCTACCGAAAAGCATGGGAAATCTTTATCTATTATGAAACTTTGCATAAATATCTAAATGAAAATTTAAAAACACATTTGATACAAGTCATGAGTTATCGCGACTTACGAAGGCTTCTTGCTTTTGTCCTGAAATCTTCAAGAAGTAACCTCTAACCCCTTGAGTCGAATTTTGTACCATTTTCACACAAAAATTTCAACATTTAATCATATACACAAAGTTGCAATGAAAATAAGTTGACTCCAATGTGATTTTGGTTGAACTCACCATCATATAATTTGGCAAAATAGCATGATTGTTTCACTATCTTATACCAGCTGGAATAATGCTCAGCAAACCCTCGTTCATAAAAAGGCTGTTATACATGCCAGTGGTTAGATAATGTTGACATGCATATGTATGCAAATTCTTATGAAAAAATATCATGTTTTTCAAGAGTTATGAGCATTTTCACGAACTGACCACGGACGGACGGACGGACTCACACAGTGATTATAGTGCACACCAAAGGGTCGTGCGATTGACATCATTGCGGGGTGAGAATGATATTACACAGTTAACGCGTAACGTTCAAATGTTCAAGTTTTAAAAGAGTATACCTTCATTATTGTATTTAGATATGTACCTAAGGTAATAGCAAATAAACGTCCTGTTAATGAGTTGGTCACCCAATTAATGGTTGGTGCCAGTATGGGGACATGTCTTTCTCGGGAAAGTTGGAAAAATGTTAGAAAAAGATTCAACCATGAGCCACCTATCCCGCCAAAATTGCGATTTTTCTACAATAAGCATACAATGTACCATATCACTTTTATCCTCAAGAATAAGCTGACAATATATATGTATTTAAAAGGATAAACATTTTTTAAAGTGTAAAGGACCGCTCTATTGTGCTGTTACACTTGCGGGAAATATACAAAATATGAAACCTGTGCAAAATTGCACAGGTTTCATATTTTGTATATTTCACGCAGCTGTACATCTGTAAGTGGTAGAGACGAGTTTTCTCCTATAGATGAACCTCAAGCCATATATGGGTAGAATTAGTACTTACCAGCATGATTCTGGCAGGATTGTGATTGATGGTTCTTGATGTAGACATCACAAAGTCCCCTCTATTCCAATTGAACATAATGCCTCCCAACATGAAGATATTCTACAAGCATATATGTGCATAATCTGATTAAAATTATCATGCATGGACAATTTAAGTAAAGTGTTTTACAAAAAGCCTATCGATAGTCATATGTCCTTGACAAATACGTCTAGAACCTTACTGATGTGTCTTTGTATTACAGCTTTAAAGAAATAACTTACCTTGCAAGATGTTTCCAATTTTAAGGGATCTGGATAAAAAAAAAACCGGAATGCCCAATGTAAAAAGGCTTGTACCTATGTAAGTCAGAATGATCCAATGTTCATATTGAGGGGTCACGGTTTACCGATATCCGTTTCCACAAAGGGAATATATTACTTTTTTCTCTGAGGCTCGAGTTTTTGTCCTAGCAAACACTGCGGGCCCTGATGATACGCCAGCTTGTGTGGCATTTCATCTTGGTCTGCACTGTTTACCAAAGTGTTCGTTTGTGGGCTTCTGTTCTACGAACGGTTAATATTTAACTGTTCCAAAATAAATGCATGCACATAAGATGTGATTTCATGATATAAATGATATGGACCCGGTTAGCGGTTAATGTGATCCACGAGATACTACGAAATAACGCCTTGAACTGTTTCTTGTATATATGAAAGGAATTCGTTCGATATTTCTCTATTCCTGTAAATAGCTATCTCTCAACATTTTTTTTTCTACCTAACCATTTTTTGTAGGCAAAGCTGCACATCTCTGTTGCATGCCCTTATACTTAACCATTGCATGTTTGTTGGTATCTTATATGTATGAATGTTCTCTTGTAAATCTCTTAATGGAGGAAATAAAGATTAAGAAGAAGAAGGTTTTAAACCGTTTGTATCGACGTACATTATGTAGCTGTGAATAAGGTCGTCGTCTAGATTGTTGAAATGCACTCACTGAACACATTTAATACACACCCAACATACGCTTAACTTGACAACGCGTACAGTCTTAGCAACAGACGAAGTGGAATTAACATGCATAAACGTTTAATACTCGTACACCAAGGCAAACTGTACTAAAGGGAATTTACACAGAGCTCTCTCAAAGCTGTTTAGTAAATGTCCACAATGACAACCAGATCCCCGCTTTGTCTAGAAAGACAAACAATGCAGAGCATATACGTCTGGTCAGAATCTTCACTATTAGCTAGTAGGTAAGATGCTGAACTGACACATTAATACTTTCTTTCTACAGGGATCCTAGCATTTGTGTCAGCTCATATATTTTTTAATGTTTAAGTATATTTGTCGTATAGACGGCCAAATATATGATTGGGTCTCGATGTTTTCAAATTTTGCGGCAAGGTAACGATTTTACAATGCAACCCATACAAGCCTAGTGTCCTTTTTGTGGGACATCGGCAAACATAATACGTTTCTTTTAAAATTTGAATAAAATGAAAAAATACCACCCAACAAATATAAATTGGAAATGGACTCGTCCATTTGATAAGCATTCTGCATACATGGGTTAAGAAAATCTACATGTATCTGCTAAGCTGCATTACTCTGAGTAGAACTTTAAAGTATACACCAAAAGAGTGGCCATCGTTTTAGTGTAAACTTATGATTACTTTGAAATTCCTACCGCAACAGATTAAGGCCAACTTTTATCCAGCAATAAATATTAATTATTTCTACCTGTTATTGTTGTAGTTGTTCTTCTGATCCATACAATCAAACAGAACATAGCTTTGAGGCTCTCTTATGGGTTTTGGGGACTAGGGGGAATGGGTATTTATTTCAGGGGAACAGGGGAACAAAGCCAATATTGGGGAACAGGGAACATAAGAAAACAATTTTTTGATTTTTGGGGAACATGGGAACAAGCCAATTTATTTCAGTTGAACAAGGGAACAGGAACCCCACCCCCCTCAGTTTTTAAACCCGTTGAAAGGCTACATATGCTGCCAACTAATTTGGTGTTAAAGGTACACTTGTCATACACATGTATTTTACAGTTTACTTGCCATAAGCATAACACGTTTGAGTTCATATGATCTTATGAGTGCTTCATGGTGCTACATGTATCTCCTATAATAGTCGAGCCAAAATAAGAATGTTTGGGGGTATATTAGAGAATAATAACCAAGATGCTGATTTTCGCGACTTGACCGATTATATCGCCTTTTACCATTTGGTTTACCCCATCAAGTACTCTCAAACGTATAGATTTTGTGCATGGGCGTAGGTTTGTAACAGGTACCTACAACGCATATTTTGAGCAGAAATAAGACACAACGTAGCACAATATGAAGAACCAAGATCATATTCTTGTCCTAATACATTTTTAAAACTGTTAAGACATTTGCCACAAAGTCTATTGAAATATGTTTTCGACTAGTTTGGCGATTGAGATACGTATTTACACGTTTAAACCTGTTTTCTTTCTAGGATCGGCTGACATCAAGTTTATTCCACTTCTGGAGATGTATATTGTAACATATAATTTACAATTGATTCTCGATTACTTACATCAATATGTCTTAAAGATAGATCCATGATGCCCTTGTATAAGATATTGACAACAGTAGTACAATGTAATTCAGCATTCAAAATACAAAACAAAAAATATGACAATTTTCAATTATATCGATCTAGCTTCGCCATGTAATAAAACCTTGTTTTTTGTATGCAAACAACAAGGGTGCAGACAAACCTGTACATCTGTGCAGTCGGACCAGCGCCAGTGTTAGTCGCTTTTACGTGTAGATGTAGCTATAAATGCTACATGCAAATATTCGAGCTTCTAGCTAACCTCTTATGCAGCAGTTTCACAACAAGGTTGGACCTTCTCTAAGCTGTTTTAATCCATGTACATTTTGTAGGACAATAACCAATGATGTGACGGTTAACGTAACATTTCAACTGGCGCCAATAGTGTGTCATATTGCTGGACATATATGTAGAAACTAATACCTTTCAATGTCAGCATTCACACTCGCTGCGATAAAATATATAGGGTTCTATTTTTTTCGTTCGCTCGCGTTAGTGTGATTGCTACATTAAAATATGTAGGGTTCTATTTTTCCGATCGCTTGCTTTGGTGTGAATGCTACGTTAAAATATGTTTGGTTCTTTTTTCTGATCGCTCGCTTTGGTGTGAATGCTATGTTAAATGGTGACCTATACAATATAATATCTACGTCACTGGGTTCTATTGTTTTCCGTTCGCTAGCGGTGGGAATGCTACATTTAAATATATTATTTTTTTAGTTTGCTCGCGTTGGTGTGATAAAATGCTACCTTGGACAATTTTATTTTCCGTCGGGACTGTAACACTACCCACCGATCGTTGCTCGACATGACTGATGTGCGTCAACAGTCATCACACAACTGTTTAATCAACAGTCAATCATTTAGCTCATGCTCACTAAAGCCAAGTCGGTGTACAATTACTTTTGACAACCGCTCTAAAGACCACTGACTATTTAATTTGAGTTTAAACCCTCTAAATTATTTACTGTAATGACAATTCACGAATTTGCTGATACAACATATGTATCCAATAACTGATAAATACGTGGTACCAATGCCTTTTAACGATCTTAATAAACCATTAGCATTCAAAAATCGGCATATTTGAGCTATTCTTGCCAGTTTTGGGACACACTGTTTAATGCAGTCATATTAATGTACCTAATTTTTTGTCGTTAACGACAGAAGGAGAATGTAATACAAGCCTAAAATTGCAATGTGAACAGCCGGACTGGGTAAATTTATTATAATTTCGACAAATTCTTTGGCTAAATCTTTAAACCCGGGGAATTTATATTACATCCATTTGCACTTTTTGTAACTACAGGTCTTTCTCCGATCTCTAGAAACATACATGCTAGAGATAAATGAGACCAAACCTTCGTTGTCCATTTGCAGGTTTGAAGGATCTAAATCAGATGGGTTTGTTCGCGTGATTTGGTGGTTGACTTGTTCACGTGATATATTGGTTGGCTTGTTCACGTGCTATGCTAGTTGACTTGTTCATGTGATATTATAGTTGGTTTACTCACGTGATATGGTATGTACGTAGTTTGCTTGTTCACGTGATATGGTGGTTGACTTGTTCATGTGATACGATAGTTGGTTTACTCACGTGATATTGTATGTACGTAGTTTGCTTGTTCGCGTGATACGGTGGTTGACTTGTTCATGTGATACGATAGTTGGTTTACTCACGTGATATAGTATGTACGTAGTTTGCTTGTTCACGTGATATGGTGGTTGACTTGTTCATGTGATACGATAGTTGGTTTACTCACGTGATATGGTATGTACGTAGTTTGCTTGTTCACGTGATATGGTGGTTGACTTATTCATGTGATACGATAGTTGGTTTACTCACGTGATATGGTATGTACGTAGTTTGCTTGTTCACGTGATATGGTGGTTGACTTGTTCATGTGATACGATAGTTGGTTTACTCACGTGATATGGTATGTACGTAGTTTGCTTGTTCGCGTGATATGGTGGTTGACTTTTGAATGCGAAGTGGCAGTATAGACTTATTCACGTGTCGTTCATGTGATATGCTGGTTGACTTACTCATGTGGTATGAGTGATATAGTAGTTTGCTTGCTCATGTAATATGGTGGTTGACTTGTTCACGTGATAATGTGTTTGACTTGCTACTGGTTGCTTTGTTCACGTGGTATTGTGGTTGGCTTGCTGATATAATATGGTGGTTAATTTGTTCACGTGGTATTGTGGTTCGCCTGTTCACATGATTTGATGATGGGTTTGTTTACCTGATATGGTGCTTGGCTTCTTCATGTGATATGGTGGTTGGCCTGTTCACATAATATGAGAGTGGGCTTATTTTCGTGATATGGCGGTTGTCTTGTCCACATGATGTGATGGTCGGCTTGTTCACGTGACATGAAAGTGGGCTTATTTACCTGATATGGTGGTTGTCTTGTTCACATGATATGATGGTCGGCTTGTTCACGTGACATGAAAGTGGGCTTATTTTCGTGATATGGCGGTTGTCTTGTTCACATGATATGATGGTCGGCTTGTTCACGTGACATGAAAGTGGGCTTATTTACCTGATATAGTGGTTGTCTTCTACACATGATATGATGGTCGGCTTGTTCACGTGACATGAAAGTGGGCTTATTTACCTGATATGGTGGTTGTCTTGTTCACATGATATGATGGTCGGCTTGTTCACGTGACATGAAAGTGGGCTTATTTACCTGATATGGTGCTTGGCTTGTTCATGTGATATGATGGTCGGCTTGTTCACGTGACATGAAAGTGGGCTTATTTACCTGATATGGTGGTTGTTTTGTTCACATGATATGATGGTCGGCTTGTTCACGTGACATGAAAGTGGGCTTATTTACCTAATATGGTGGTTGTCTTGTTCACATGATATGATGGTCGGCTTGTTCACGTGACATGAAAGTGGGCTTATTTACCTGATATGGTGCTTGGCTTGTTCACATGATATGATGGTCGGCTTGTTCATGTGACATGGTGGTTGACTTGTTCATCTGATACGATAGTTGGTTTACTCACGTGATATAGTATGTACGTAGTTTGCTTGTTCACGTGATATGGTGGTTGACTTATTCATGTCATACGATAGTTGGTTTACTCACGTGATATGGTATGTACGTAGTTTGCTTGTTCACGTGATATGGTGGTTGACTTATTCATGTGATACGATAGTTGGTTTACTCACGTGATATGGTATGTACGTAGTTTGCTTGTTCACGTGATATGGTGGTTGACTTGTTCATGTGATACGATAGTTGGTTTACTCACGTGATATGGTATGTACGTAGTTTGCTTGTTCGCTGGATATGGTGGTAGACTTTTGAATGCGAAGTGGCAGTATAGACTTGTTCAGGTGTCGTTCATGTGATATGCTGGTTGACTTACTCATGTGGTATAAGTGATATAGTAGTTTGCTTGCTTATGTAATATGGTGGTTGACTTGTTCACGTGATAATGTGTTTGACTTGCTACTGGTTGCTTTGTTCACGTGGTATTGTGGTTGGCTTGCTGATATAATATGGTGGTTAATTTGTTCACGTGGTATTGTGGTCGGCCTGTTCACATGATTTGATGATGGGTTTGTTTACCTGATATGGTGCTTGGCTTCTTCATGTGATATGGTGGTTGGCCTGTTCACATAATATGAGAGTGGGCTTATTTTCGTGATATGGCGGTTGTCTTGTCCACATGATATGATGGTCGGCTTGTTCACGTGACATGAAAGTGGGCTTATTTACCTGATATGGTGGTTGTCTTGTTCACATGATATGATGGTCGGCTTGTTCACGTGACATGAAAGTGGGCTTATTTACCTAATATGGTGGTTGGCTTGTTCATGTGATATAATGGTCGGTTTGTTCACGTGACATGAAAGTGGGCTTATTTACCTGATATGGTGGTTGTTTTGTTCACATGATATGATGGTCGGCTTGTTCACGTGACATGAAAGTGGGCTTATTTACCTGATATGGTGCTTGGCTTGTTCATGTGATATGGTGGTCATCTTGTTTAACCCTTTAAACCCTTATTTTCTGAGGTAAACTCTTCCACTTTAAATTGTAAAAGAGACCATTGTGTTAAAAAGGGGTGTTACACAAATCCTGAAAAAATGCTAAAGTTGAGATTGAGAGATAAAGCAAACTGAGTAAGCAAGCAGTGTAGATCCAGATGAGATGGCTTATATGAGCCATTTCATCTTGATCTACACTGTTTGCCTAGACCTTTTCCAGGTACATGTATGTAGTGTTGAAATAACTAAGGAAAGAGCGCCGTCCTTATGGATAGGGCACAGTGTTTTACTAACATTTACAGTTGAGTTGTATTACATTATACGAAGAGTACCGAATTTTAACAGAGATATTTCCTTGATCGCCTCTTGTTAATATTAAACATCTACATAGTTTTGTTTCTATTCAAATAAAAGCGCATTTTATTCTAGGTCAGGGTACGCAGCAATTTAATATGTTAATAATGTAATTGAAAGCTTTTTATCTTTTTTTCTATTTTAACGTATTCTGGTCTGCTTGAATTCTTTCATCGCACATTTTATTAAATTAACACACAGGTGAAAGTATGTTAAAATAGACTTAAAGTTAACCTGATACACTTCGAGTCACACTGTAATTGAAATGTAAATTTACATTTTTGGATCTCTTTTTCACCGTGTCATTGTAGAGCAAACATACAGAAGTACGGACTCCGCCCTAACCGAGAGAATGTTTATGATTCTTTTAATTCGCTTACTCATTATAATGGGATTTGTCTTCTTAACAGGTTGAGATTGGTGTTTGGGGAAAAGTGCTTGTGTTCGGCAAATGACAAGATCATACTGCGCTTATAATCCTGTCATTTGCTGAACTCTGAATAATTCTATTTATCAAGTATAATTAAAGCAATGCGGATGCTGTGTAGCTGAGTTCCTGTGTTCGCAGTAAGAACCTTCACAGATCTATAAGGTACCTTTGCAACTGGTCGCGTTTTCATGTACTTGAGTTTTTAGTTGAGAACTCGGAATATTTGCTCATCTGTGCTTTAGCTAACAATATAAGACAAGTTTATTTAAACATTACTATTATCTAATTTTAGCGCCACAAGAGAACACCAACGCAATACAGGAGCTCGTGAATTTGTTTGTTTCTACCGAAACACAAACAGTTGGTTTCTATATTCGATCAGGCGTTAATACTACAAATCATACTGAGCCCCAGTCGCCACCGAGACCAAATAATTGGAAAATGGGTAGGCCTGACTTATTAGTAAAAATCCATGAGCAGCCCGGGGACTTATGATGCATTTCTACAGTGCCACTGTGACCTTATCTGGAAGTAAATGTAAAACGTTTTTTTCTGAATATATATATGGTTATCTGTTCACGTACAACGAAGAGCAGTGGCGCCTTGCATCATACGCATTCTTACATCTACACTGTAAAAAATAAGTGCAGCTTTACACAAAACCTGGTGGCAACTAAACTGCCCCTGATTTTGGTGTACATCGTAACATTTCAGTTAAAAGTTATGTTCTGTTCGATTGTCATGATACGGAAGATAACTACAGCACTAACAGGTAGATTCATCACTGGTGAAATGTCGGCCTCAAGTTATTCTAGTAGGAAAGTAGGTGTGAGCAGCCACACCTCTTGGTGATAACTTGTACTTCTTTTTACAGTTTACCACAAATCAAGCTATCTTTAAAAAAATAGCACTGAGTGCGAACAATTGCAGGACTATGAGCAATCACTTTCGGACATGTTATAACCTAACGGGCACATGGCGTCAAAACAACATCGTATCTACATCGAGGTGGCGTCATGACGTCGCATCAACGTTGGTACGTTGTCGTTTTAAGGTTGTGCTTCTGCTGGGAAGGGCTATATTCACTTAAGTAGAGTGTGCCATCTTAAATGGTTTGTCATTGTTTTGAGTACAAATGTGGGGAGTTTCACACTATTTTAGCGAGTTAATCTAACAGGAATGCCATAAAACGGTAGTTTTTGTCACATACGCCAGATACCACCCTTTTCACGTATTCAGCCAACCCTTTATAAAAGGTACCGTTGTTTCACAATATCATATGGACCACGCTGCGATTTTGCTGCATGCCAACAGCAAAAGCAAAGGCAAGCCTGCGCATCAATGCTGTTTTATTAGCGCCTTTTTATGAGATCGTTATAAAGTATGATACAACACAGTAATGTCACGATTCCATTTTTAACAACGGAATTTTACAAATAAAGGAAATATACAAGTAGAATGTCCATCTACTGTCCCTTTATAACGCGCGATTCGCTTAATTATAAAGCGATATAAAGGGACCGCATTGTGTTATTGTGAGGCCAGAAAGAAGTCATAAGACCGATGGTCGCTGACCGTATCTTGAGGGATGGATCAATCTTTTACTGCCCCTCGCCCTTAATACTATAACTCGGACCATTCTGGTGGCGTAGTTGCTTTATGAAACGGGTGTGATCATTTGTTGATCCAGGAAGAGTAACTTCAATAACTTTCAATCACTCATTTATGCTGAATTCACTCCCATTTAAGATAGTTTTTATGTATAATAAAGAAAAAATTAGATGAAAAAATGGCATTTTGCTTACTTTAACATACATCTATACTATCAATAAAAAATGCTTGACCATAGTTACACATTCTGTATTTGGTACAGTATTTGGTAAAGTGCGCAAATGTTTAACTTAATTTATTTTACCTAGCATCTTATACATGGAAGGTGTCTGGTTGCCGAATTGGGTCTTGCACTGCAGTGTTTGCTATAAAGATACAGCGAAGCAATTCTAAAATTTCGATCAACCGAGCATATTCTTAAAATTTCGAACAGCCGAGCCAATTCATAAAAAATTCGAACAGCCGAGCCTATTCATAAAAAATTCGAACATTCGATTCTATCCATAAAAAAATTCGAACGGTCGAGCATATTCATAAAAATTTCGAACAACCGAGTCTATTCATAAATAACAACCAAGCCAGCACACAGTCTCGGGCCACTATTGGCCAACGAGCGAAACGCCATTCAAATGGCGTTTCGATGGTGGGCCGATAATGGCCCGCTTTGAGACGCTTCTAGCAGAAGAATAACAGTAAAGTTATAAGATTCTATTCGGCGTGGACGGGATAAAAACAGAAACAATGGCAACTAGAGGTTAACATCATAGGCATCTACTTATCATTTTGAATAAGCATGTTTATGCGCCTTCACGTCCTCTGTTTATAAATGAAGTTGTTTAATTGTAAACGAGTTAAGTACTAGAGACTCAATAAAGTTTACCTGGGGATACTTCAAGCTTGGAATTACAACTATGTACACTATTTCATGTCCGTGGTCATGCATCCTGATGTGATGACCTCACTCCTCTGATGAACAGGTTCGCCCATCTTATCAAAAAAGTATCGAAATTAATGACGTGGTCACGATCGAGATCAACCTTGTTAGGTTAGATTCTTCTCTATGTGTGTGCGATTGGGGTTGGGGGAGGGGTGATCTGAGATATTGTGATTTCATCATGTGCACACAGCAGACTTCGGCAGACTGGGCGGATGCCCGGGCTGGTCTAACTCTTTTCTGGGCGCATATATTGTTGTTGGATTGTCCGTGCACACAATCAAAAATACTTAATCTGCAATTGCAATGGATTTTACTCAAAATGAAAGTGTATATGATCAGGAAATACAATCACACACTGTAGACCAACCCAACGGCACCGTGAGGAAGAGCCACAGAACAATAACAGCCACAACATATCAGGAAGACAATTACAGTAAAGCATCCAGCTCTCTCTTTCCTATCAATATGATTGCATAACTAGAAAGAACACTAAGTAAAGGAACATACACAAAGCCCCCCCCCCCCCCTCCCACAATGAGAGCAACAATAAAGACTAAATCAAGTTTCACACATGTAATGGCCCAGGTAAGCATACGTTTGAAATTTAAAATTGTGATTATTGTAAAACATGTTTTTGGTGCTCAAAGGATCCACCTTGAAGGAGACGGTTCGTTTGAGCAATCACAACATATTTTTTGTTGTGAAATAAGAAAGTTAACTTCTAAATACATAATCTTATTGCAGGGACTCATCAGGGCCTCCGCTGCTCGTATCTACAAAGTATGAATGTAGATGAAGTATCAGACCAAAATATAGACTTCTAGACTCAATGGATATGTCTGCATGGACGCCTAATTGAGTCATTTGCGCATATGCGATGAGTACCAAAACCTCACGTGCTACATTAAATGCTGAGTTATACATGTAGATACGTTACACGAAACTGAGATCTTCGACTTAAGGAGGTACTTTGAGTTACCAGGACTCTAGTTATTGAGAGTGAACTGTACGTTTCTTTCTGGTGGGTAAATGTAACACAACTTAACCGTCTTCAGGAAGAAGGAAGGACGTCTCACTCCTAAGACTAGGGTATGATAAATAGATCAGATCTGATCAGGTTTACATTGCAGCCTAATGGAGTTCTATAAATAGCACTGACTCTAGTCCTAGGAGTGGTCTAATGAAGTATATAAAATTATGTACCAATAAAGTTTACCGAACTATTTGCTATAAAATTTACATTTATAACCTATGTACATGTAAGGTGCATCCAATATGTACATGTATGTACACATGAAATACCAGGACCAATCAAGGCCAGCAGAGATGAACATATTAGCACAAGAGGAACTCACGATCATGCTGGTAGATTTACATGTACCTGTAGGTCTCAGCTTGCTAGTGAGCTTGTGTTAAACATCCCACCAACAGTTAAGGTCATATTTAGACGGGGACAAAGCTTAGCGTCTCATCTGACAGACTGGAGAAACCCGGGATTTAACTCAGGATCCCTGGGTACAAGGCGTCTCTTAGAATGTCATGAAATAACCTTGTGTTTGTGGATAAATTTTGTTCAATCATAAACTGTGAGTGTGATTTTATCGATTTATAGACTCCCTCGAAAAACTATTAACCTTTTCAGCGCCAAGAAAAAAATGCATCTGAAAATATCGTCTGTTGAAGTCGTCTGCTTCAAATAATTGCCTAACATTACTGATGAATTTAGTATAGAAGCAAACAGCGTGGACCCAGAACAGACTGCTCCTATAATCTGGGTCCACACTGTTTGTTATAGAGGCTTCTTAAGCGTTTCAGCAGACGAGAAAAGCAGACGACTTTTGTTGCGATTGGCGCTTTAAGGGTTAAAGCCAGAAGAACTTTAAAAGTAAAGTGCGTAGCCAGAACGCTGAAATAGTTACGCACATTAAATGGGGACTACTGAGACGAGCAGTGATTCTGTCCCTTTTCAAAATAAAAAGAATTTGCTTCCTCCTTTGAGAACAGTCCTTTGAGGTAAAGAAAAAACACCTATTCCACATTGTGAGATTTCTCTTGAATAATCCAATTACCGTTACACACGTACGTAACTGCGTAACGATAGCCGAACGTAATATAAGCCACGAAAGGCTTGAACTTAACGATGTCCTTGGGGGGCTTAAAGCGCGTGAGACGATAACATTCGCAAATATATAAAAAAATCATTCGTGGTACTGGAGTTATGTTTCGTCCCTGAGGCTGCGATAAATCTCACGCTTTGTTTCAGATTCGATATAGAAACAAATGAATGTGGTAAGACGGTCGCTGTTGTGTCGTGTTTTCTTTTTTTCTTTTTTTTCTTTTTGCTTTCGACAATCATTTATTTCGATAAATGACAATTTGCTTAAATCAATGATAAACCAAAGTAAACACCCATCCTAAACCCATCACAAATGGCGCTGCGTTGATACGAACTGAGCCAGACCACGTACTAGCATACATAGATGAACAGATTCATTATGCATTATTGGATTTTTCCTTCTGGTTTGATACACTGAATTTGGGGTGGTCCATTGTATATGTCGAGGGGTCTTGATGAAATGCCGTATTATGCTGGGTGTTCACTGTTTGACAAAGTTAAACAGGAGTTGGTCATTCACTTTACCAATAGCTCACTAGAAAGCAACATAATATATACTGAACAAAAATAGAAACGTTAAACTATTTAGATAGAAAACTTACCAATTTAACGCAAACTAATTACTCCAAAAAGTATGCGTAAATAAATGGAATGGAAGCTTAGAGCTTATAGATTTATTTTCCCAAGTTGTTGTAGTTAGTTGGCGGATCAATACAATACGAACAGAATATAGCTTTTAAAAGCAATGAAAAGTTACACCAAAATCAGTAGCAGTTCAGCTGCCACCAAATTGGTGTAAAGTTCAACTTATTTTACATTGTATCGCCACATCAAGTTTCATGAATATTAACCTTGAAAGCGCCAAGAACAATGCATACATTAAATGACGTCTGCTGAAGTCGTCTGCTGCAAATAATTGCCTAACATTACTGACTACATGTAATTTAAGTATAAAAGCAAACAGGGCGGACCCAGAGCAGACAGATCAGACTCCTCCTGGAGCAGTCTGATCTGGGTCCACACTGTTCGTAATAGAGGTTTCTTAAACATTTCAGCAGACGAGAAAAGCAGACGACTATTGTTGTGATTGGCGCTTTAAGGGTTAAAGTTACAGCAGAATCCATATATATATCGCCACCCAGAGCAAATAAATTGTCATCGAAAAGATAAATAAAGTTTTGTTTTGTTTGATTCTTTACGTCCCATCAACAATATTTCAGTTAAACAGGGAGGGTCTTCCTGGGTTGAACCAGTACTAAGCTACGATAAATGTGTCTTGCTCAAGGACCACAACGCAGTGACGCCGGTGAGGCTCGAACCCGCGGCCCCTCGGTCACGAATCAAGCACTCTACCACTGAGCCACTGCTCTTTATATAGATAAATACATTGATATAATTGTATTATTTGATGCTGTACTCAGTCGGAGCATGGGGATAAATGACACACGAACTATTTCTGAAAGGTCTATAAAAATCCCGAACACGTTATTTCTGCAGGGATAGATCAGAACACATGCACGGGTCTGCTTCACCTTACTGCTACCCTTAATTAGCGATAGTCGTGCAATCAGAAAAGCAAAACATATCACGCGTCGTCAGCCTCAAGAGAAAACCTGACTGCTTCACAACCACGTAAAATTTCACTAAAAAATAGTAATCCGATTTAGAATTATGTGTAATAATAGGCTAGAGAAACGTTTACGACTAGATTAGACTGACATCAGGCTGCTCAACTACACAGTACGGCTCGCGTTGTCTTTAACAGCTCCAAAACTACGATTATACATACTGCTCTCAGCCTTTAGGGTTAATATACATGTAAAAGAAATAAACAAGTGTTCTCACGACATATGGCTCAAATTTGAATGTTGACTTTAAAAGTGTGCTTTATAACCCAGCGGTGATAATCAGCTCTTAAATAAGAGATTAAGTGTTATTTTTGTACTTATTCTCTGAACGACACATAACTTTAAGGGCAGTTTAAAGGTTACACCAGGATCGGTGGCAATACAGCTGCCACCCAATGTGGTGTAAATATACACTAATTCTTTACAAGGTACATGTTGTATAGACTCAGGATTCGCTACAAATACATTTTAATCCCATGTTTCATTATTCCTAATACCATATGAGAAGTTTGTTTGTTTGAAATAATGTAGTGGTTTGACTGTCAAAAAGAAAAAGGTTTTTTTGTTTCAATAAATTAGCCAGTACATGTACACGAGGTTTCGGTGCCATTTGCGCAACTGCCTCTTATAAATACCCATGCTGACGTTTTGTCTGAGTCTTCATCTACATACACACTTTGTGTAAGCGAGCAACGATTACTCTAAAACTCTGCTCATATGCGAAGGCTCGCCTGAGCCTACGTTACTCGAGCCTGGGTGCGATAAACTAGGCACAGTTACATAGACGAAACGTATTAGATTTACGGGAGCGAGAGAACACCATCGCTCCCGCAAATGTAATACTTTTCGTCGGGGTCATCCGACGGCTTCATCCATTCGTCGGCGATCGTCCGAAGAGTATGTCAACTTCATCTATAGGTCGAGTTGTCTGTGGATCAACACCAATAATTCAGCTTTCCTCATAAGTTGTTGGATAAAAATCGAAGTATTACATTTGCGGGAGCGATGGTGTACTATCGCTCCCGCAAATGTAATAAGTAACATATTTGTGGGAAGTATTACATTTGTGGTTGTACCAGGACAGTATATGTTGTCGCTCTTTCACAGTCAATAGGTGGTTGGAGTTTACATTCATATTCGTGCTCCAGGATCAAGCCACATATACGCAAGAGCGATACACGGATCAGCTGTGACGTCATGAAATATACTCCGTGTATCAATAGCACGTGAATTGTCTTGTTAATACATGGGTTGGAGCCGGCTGAAACATGAATGTCAAAAGCGTGCGGAACAGATTTTTTGCAATAATACATACTGAGGTGCAGTCACTTTAAAAGTGAAAGACAATTCCAAAGTTCTCTGGGAAATGTCATGTGGAATAATAAGACTCCATATGCATGGACTTATAGATATAAGAAATTAGCGTAAGCATTCCATTCAAACTTAGTTAACCCTTGCCATTCAAAACAGTGCTGTGCTCAGTGTGCAACGCGGTAAAAGTTACGCACATCGAAGGGAGCTTACTGAATCAAGCAATAATTCTCTTTAATAGCTTTCCTTTTCAAAATGGGAAGATCTCTTAAAGGAAACAATTTGCTCCCTGAGGGAGCGAATTCTTACCTTTAAAAGCAGTTCCTTAGGGTATGATAGAATTGGTTGACCTCCCTTGAATGTTATTATTTTTATCACGCGCGTGCGTAACTGCGAAATGTGAGCTACGCCAATGGTGTGACATCTCTTATTTGAGACGGAGGACCTCAAATATGTGAGCCGGCATGCGATATTTTGCGATGTATGGCATACATGTATGCGCAAATGCCTCAAATAATCGCCCATGCTGACGTATCCGACGGGCCAAGAATCTTAGTACTCATCCTCATCCATTGGCAGCGAATGTCTGAGCTTTCGTTGCTTGATATTAGCCCATATATCCTTGAATTACACCCAGCCATACCTAATTCATGTCCAAAGATCTGGGCAGTGACTTTGCAGCCTATGCATCCTTCGTGCAGGCATTGGCTACTCTGGTTAGTTAGCGGCTTACCACGCTTATCAGGCTGATATTATAGTCTTCGAAGCAGAGCTTAACATTGTATTCAAAAAGATATATGAGCCGCGGCATGAGATTTCCATACTCGGACGAGCCTCTGCAGCCTCCTGTTAACATGGTTAAGCTTAGAAACTCCAAATGGTGTTCAGTCAGTAGCTTAACAATCATAGACTAGCAAAGGCGCTGATCAGACTGCGCGTATGCACAGGCTGATCTGAGGCTTTGCTGGACGCACACACCACATTATTGAAAATCTCATGCACTGGCTCATATTTAAAAGACAAACACTGGTAATCATGGTAATTACAAACATAGACTTTATCTAAGGTATTTTTGACTCGAGACTTGAGAGTAAAAGCTGCATGGTTTAGTTTAGTTTGTGTTGTATCTTTCTACTTCAATAATTAATTAAACCTGTGTTTATTGTGGATACCTTTGAAACACTTATTTATAGCGAACACGTGGGATTATACCTGTCTTTTATGCTGTTGGTTTCTTCTCGGTACGTCAATTGTTTTGTTAACACACCTTAAATAGATCCAACAAAAATGTTCATCACCCATATAAGCCTAGCGTCCTTTTTGTAGGACATATGCTTACAGTGCAGACCCAGATCAGACGCCGCAGAACGCAGAACGCAGCGTCTGATCAGGATCTCCACTGTTTGCTTGCAGAATGTTCTATTTAAATTTGAATAAAAATGAAAAATGCCACCCAACATCCCTTTAAACAGAAATGGACTGTTCCAATTGATACATGTAACGGTGGGAAATTCCATTCGGTTTATATGGGTTAAACAGTAAAAGTTTGGCCACGTGACTATCACGTGGATCGCAAAGCAAATCGGGGTGCCAAGCCAAACCAACATTTATCTTAAACTCTTAAACTTTGATGTGACAAAGGACATAAGGTCTTGGACATATCTTTTAAATGTATACCCGGCAAAAAAAGTTCTGCACAATTGAGGTTTTTCCGGCATATTTCGCCTTTCAAAAATAGGACAGAAATAATAAATATACATGTATCATCAGAAAATTTAATTCAATCTGGACAATAAACTGAAGTCAAAACAAGAATGTCATCATAAATGCATGAGTAATCGTCCGCTGAAGCCATACGGGGTTTGGTGCCAAAAATGACAGAGTCACAGTGTCTTCTCTCAATAATGCGTATAGCCACCAAGATTCACACGACACTCATTGAGTCTCCTCCTCATCGAATTCACCAATCGCTGTATTTGCCTTTGAGGAATTGCAGCCCATTCTTGAAGAAGAAGTCTCTGTAAGTCTGCAAGTCTTGTGTGTTGATTAATGTGTTTATTTATTGCCCGGCCAAGAATATCCCACAAGTGCTCAATGCATGACAAGTCCGGAGACATTGGAGGCCACTCAAGTCGCTGAACACCATTCAGTTGCAAGAAGTTGTCCACAATCCTGGCACGATGGGGCCTCGCATTGTCGTCCTGAAAGATGGCATTTTGGCCCATCTGACGGAGATATGGTACAACATGAGGTCGGAGAATTTCGTCAATGTACCGTCGGCCATTCAAGTTCCCAGGCACAACGACAAGGGCAGTTCTTCCATTTAAACTAATACCTGCCCATATCATAACACTTCCACTGATGTATGCCGTTGTTGGTTGGACAGTAGGTTCTAAGTGTCTCTCCCCGTTGCGACGCCATACTCGGATGCGTCCATCCACCTTTCGCAGACAAAACCTGGATTCATCAGAGAAGAGGACTCGTGACCATTGCTGTCACTGGCACCTTAGAGCCCTGTGACGTTGGGAAAGCTCAGGCTTTTTAGCAGGTTTTCTGAAACTGAACCCAGAAGCTCGAACCCTATACCTGACAGTCTGTACCGAGATGCGACGTGCATCTGGTCCCCGCTGTTGTCTCAACATTCTCTCCAGACTGGGGCCATCCACAAAGCGTCGCCTTGCTACAGTGACTGCAATGTATCGGTATTCATGCTGGGTTGTAACTTTCGGTCATCCAGATCTGGGTCGGTCAGACACAGTCCCCGTTGCTCGATGACGATCACGAAGTCGAATAATGGTGCTACGATGAACGATGAATTGGTTAGCAACATCCTGTGGGTGAATGCCCGCCTCCATACGACCCAGAGCCCGGGCTCTTTCTTCATCAGAAAGTTTTCTCAAAGCTCTAAAAGGCCATGCATTTGCCATTATAACATTGACAATTCAAATGTGATTTTGGTGAAATCAGGAAGCGTATTCTTTTAACAAAAAACATCATGCAAAGGATGCAGTTGGTTATGTAATTGTTTAAACATTTGTTAAATTCGCGCAAAGTTTCGCACAAGAATCGTGATGTGATTTTTAAATTGAGTTCACCAAATAATCCCGTGCAGAGTCACTGACCGAGTACAACATTGAAAATCGATCATTTTGTCATTTTTGATTGCCGACCCCTGGTACCATTAGACACTTGTTTCTCAGACATTTCTCGTGTGATTTTGATTCCATTTCAAACAAAATGTTCCTTAGAGATGGGACTATATGCTGATATAAATCACGTAGTCGGGTATTACCTGTGTTTGAAATAAATTGCCATAAACCCCAGTTGTGCAGAACTTTTTTTGCCGAGTATAGTTCTGGCGAAAATATTTTAACTTTTAAATTTGTTTCATTATTAACAGATACCACACTACTATCATATAACATCATAATAATCTTTAGCGAAGCAGTATTATAATTATTATTATTATTATTATTATTATTATTATTATTATTATTATTATTATTATTATTATTATTGTTATTATTATTATTATTATTATTATTATTATTATTATTATTATTATTATTATTATTATTATTATTATTATTATTATTATTATTATTATTATTATTTTATTATTATTTTATTATTATTATCATAACTAGTAGTAGTAGCAGTAGTAGTAGTAGTAGTAGTAGTAGTAGTAGTAGTAGTAGTAGTAGTAGTAGTAGTAGTAGTAATTGTTGTTGTTGTTGTTGTCGTTGTCGTCATCGTCATCATCGTCGTCGTCGTCGCCGTTCATATTTAACATTATTCTTTTATTTATTATTATTATTATTATTAATATTATCCTTTATTATCATTTTTATTATTATTATTATTATTATTATTATTATTATTATTATTATTATTATTATTATTATTATTATTATTATTATTATTATTATTATTATTATTTTATTATTATAATTATTTTTATATTTGCAGTGCTGTGTTATCGTTTTAACCCTTGTCATGCTGAACTTCGAAAACGATGAAGGTCAGTTCATCTGGCTTCTAACAAATCAAGTCTGATTCTTCCACGCTGATTGTAAATACAGGATTGTAACAGGAATGTTGCGGGTTACAAGGATAGAAGTTAGGAATGAGTTATTTAGCATGACAAGGGTTTAATCTTTTATTAGTCAAAGATATAAATAAGTAATGATTATTGTATTTTTATTTCCAGATAGTGTACCTAGTGGAACAATACGTAGCAGCAGAGCTTCTAAAAGACGCGTGGGAGAATTGTACTCGGATAAACCAATCAGAATTGGAAATACAAATCTTTATAGCTCATCGTACTGCATTGGTCAATGATTCGTCAGTTGGCGTGAATCTTCCGGAAAGCGTTGGTAATTGTTTGCCATAAATAGTTAAAATACAAGTGCATCACAGAATCAGTGTGAAAATCAGACGAACACACGAAGTTTATTGGAAATAACTTGAATGCCACCAGCATGGATTTACTGTTATAATACTGCAGGTCGAGATCTATAAGTATTGTCAGCTTTCATTGAACTTTAGTACGTGTCTTATCTCAAGCAACACGGATACTTTTATGCAAAGATGCGGGGAGTGCGAAGCCCGACAGCAGCACGGAACAGCGAGAGATTCGATCCAAGTTCCTTTGGTCATGACATCAAATCCTGACTTCACTTTTTACCTCAGAGGTTATATATACCCAAGGCACACCCATGAAATGCTCCTCTCCTGTACGATTCCAAAGGTAAGCTTGACCAGCTTTATAAACGACAATTTACATATACTTAACCCTTAAAGCGCCAAGAAAAAAATGCATCTGAAAATGTTGTCTCTGCTGAAGTCGTCTGCTGCAAAAAATGCCTAGCATTACTTATGAGTCAAGTATAGAAGCAGACAGCGTGGACCCAGAACAGACTGCTCCAATAGGAGCAGTCTGATCTGGGTCCACACTGTTTGCCATAGAGGCTTCTTAAACATTTCAGCCGACGAGAAAAGCAGACGACTTTTGTTGTGATTGGCGCATTAAGGGTTAAATAAATAAATACATGCAATCTGTCGCGAGACAACCAGGCTTCGCGGTTATAAAACTGTTTCATGCTGAGCATGAAATTATTCATGCCTATAAATGTCAAAATGCCAACAAGGCATTTCAACTTATCACGCTTAAACTTATAAATGTTAAATGTCAACAAGTGTTGGCATTTTAACATTTATAAGCATGGTGTATACAACATCTGAGAGTTTATAAGCAGGAAAAGATTTTTTAGTTTTTTATGAACAGTTTACCTCTTAATCATTTCATCAGTTGGGCATGAAAAACTTTTTTATAATTTTAATAAACATCAAAATTTATCGCCGAATCTAATGCGTAGGCAGCTTTTAAAGACACGCTTACATGTACCTTTACAGTCGAAACTCGTAAATTCGAAGTCCTCGGGACTAGAGGATTTATTTCTACTTATCAGTAGCTCGAATTATAGGAAGGTTGACATTAAGTATATACCACCCCCCTAAAAAGATCCTTTTTTCTCTATCAAACATAAGTTTTAGGTGCGTAAAAGAAAGAAACGTCTCGGGGAGATTCTTCTACGCACCCAAAACTTATGTTACATGTACACATGTATTACAGACAGTTATCAAAATAGATTATGCAGTTCCTAAGCAATTTATTTCGAATCTTCGAGGTTTTACTGTAATATGTTATCACACTGGCTGATCTCTCTCTCTCTCTCTCTCTCTCTCTCTCACACACACACACACACACACACACACACACACACACACACACACACACACACGGACGCACAGACGCACACACACATACATTTGGGGTGACAGGGGAAGAAGCAGATATTTCAGGGAAACATGGGAACATATGTACCCTCACCCCCTTGGATGATCTTAAAATATCACAGACCCCCAAAACAAGTCGACGATCTTGTCATTTCGACACTGTGATCAGGCCTAAATGTTTAAAAACAATATCATGCTCAGCCCAACTTAGCATGAAATTTCAACTGCTCAATAAACATGATAAAGCTAAAATTCTAGAAAATAAAGATGCTTCCTGCTTTAAGACTCTAAGATGTTGTATTTATCCTGCTTATAAATGTTAAAATGCCAACAATTGTTGGATTATTAACAGTTATGAGCAAGATAAAAGTTCATGCTCAGTTTAGCTGAGCAATATGGTGAAAAACGTTCCGTAACCTCGGGGTCAAGTTTCAAATTATATTCCAAATGGCTGACAAAAATAATGCGTATAAAATCAGGTACATGTAAATGGCATTGAGGATTTCTTGTGGTGGAGACGACTAGTCAAGTACGCAACACAAACCAGAATACACTGCTCGCATTCCTGTGATAATTTTATTACTCTAAATTTCTCATTATATTGCTTTTCATTGTCAAAATTGCCACTTTTAATGAGCCAAGAAGTTAAAGGGACAGATCTCATGAGAATGTGCGATGCCTAAACAACCATGGTAACTGGTACATATGCTCATTGTACTAATCACTGTTTATCACATCAACGTATACCTTATAACAGGCTTGTTGGCACCATGATATTTGCTTCACTTGAGGCAAATTTGGGTGGGGACCGGGGCCTTTTAATCTATCTCATTCTTCTTTTCTCTCTACCTCCCAAAGAGGAGTCCAGACATGACTGAAATAGTGTTGATTGGGACTATAAGCATTAAACCCAATCAATCATTCATATCTAGCTATTTATTTTGACATGTTATCGATGCCGTCTGTAGAGTTCATACCAAAACAGGATGTATACATGTAGCACCATATTGCATAGCATTCAGCACTTTGTACATATTTTCCAAGCATAAAAAGAAACGCACACAGTACAACTTATCAGTTTTCAGAAAGATGACATGTGATGGGCAATTTGGTTTAAAGGCATGTCAGGTACTGTGTATGTGATGGTAATCATCACAATAGACACCATGGGCATCACGGACATCATACTCAGACACTTTGTTGTGATCCGTAATTTAATCCAACGGTTTACTAACCGCGCTTGGTACATTGTAGCCCCTTTTATGTTACTATATTCGATTACCGATTCCATACTGTAGATAAACCTTGCAAAATGCCAAAATATTTGAGCATGGTCTTGATCCTGTCTTATGAAAATGGTCTTAGGAACGACAAAAAGTATAAACTTTTTAGATGTCTCTAATAGTGAAAAGATATTTGTTGTTATTTTTTCCAAATGAAAACCATACTCGAAACTCCATGTTAACAGTACCATTATATAAACGCCGACTGAACATGTTTATCGACTGCATTGATGCCGTTTGTTGATACACATTGAGGATACAGATACTTATCTACACCATACCGAAGTTTTAGTAAGATTTGATAAGAAACAATTATTTTATGACAATAAGAATTTTGCATTATAAATGAGAACTTGACGGAAAATCTTACTGTCGTGATTCTTTTTTTGTTTGATATATAAATGTGATAAATACAGATGTACAATTACACCACCCTTACCACCTTTAGCATGCATTATCTCGTGATATGCAATGTCTAGACCGATGAAGGTGGTATAAAATAGTTATACCATGTTTGTCCACATGTACGTAAGATAATCCACGATTATCTCCAAGTACAGTAAAACCTGTCTTAAGCGGCCACTAAAAATGGACAAAACAACGGTCTTAATGGCAAATGGTAATGGTAGCTTAATGAAGGTCAAAAGTATTGCAGAATGCTCCCCATTGGATTATTCTGCAATACTTATGACCTGCATTAAGCGATAATTGGTCTTGAAGGCCAATTTTTGGTCTTCTTTTTGGGTGGCCGCTTGAGACAGGTCTTACTATACATGCGGACAAGCCATGTTAAGAATAATTAACAACAGTTTCTATGTTTCATTGCAGATCAAGGATCTACGGAGACTATTCCTAGCTTTATTCTACATAATGATATTGTCTGGTAACACCTTCGCCTTCAGTAAACCCCTAGAGAAGCCCCAAAGTATTGTGATAGAAAAGGGTAGCAAAATAACGGTGCGCACCTCGGGTTGTCGACCTTTGTCCTCAGATGAGTTGAAGACTCGAATGGGTGCTGCTTTTGATAGTTCCACTATGGCGTATGACGAGGAAAGTATAAAACGTAGTGAATCTCTTCAAGCCCTTATAAGGGAAACTGGTGATCTGGACGAATTTTATAATGAAGAAGAAGACATAGATGATATAGAGGACGTGTCGGCGACAAATAGTTATGGACAGTTTAACGATGATTCTACCTTCAGTGTTCAAAATAGAAAATATATGCGGCGGAAACGAGACGCTGTAGTGTCATCAGACGAGTTCTTAGACGACAATACTAATGATATATCTGGAAATACTGAATTTTTATACCAAAACTTGGCTTATAGTACAATAGCTAAAAGAAAATCAAGACAGAAAAGAAGCTCTAATAAAAAGTTTCATCCCGCATGGGAATGTAAGAAAAAGAAAGTGTGGATAAAAATGAAAGATGGCTACTTCCCCTCGAGGATATTAAGCGGGAAGTGCAAAACTGACACCTGTTTTTTCGGTATTTATAACTGTAATCCAGTAAAGTATGCAATCAAAGTTTTAAAGCGGGACCCGAATGATGCATGTAAACCCGTACCTTTGATTAGTCAAAATACTACATATGAGGAATCATGGGTATTTAAACGTATGCACGTGACAGTCGCGTGTGAGTGTGGTCAGTCGTGGAAAGCTAAGAAACGGAAGAGGACAAAAAATAAGCGTCTTGGTGATACGGAGTGGTGATACTTTCAAACATCTGGGTGATACAGAGTGGTGATACTTTTAAACGGGTCTTTAATGCATTTATTCCAAAACTACGAGGTAAACCTATAATTGTGTTTTGGTGGTCATTTTTTTTTTCAATTTATTTCATTTTATCTCGAATGGGTGTTGCTATATATTGCCTAGAGTAAAATGTGGAGGATGTAATTTGCTATGATAAGCTGCGTTCATAATTTTGAAATCCTAACTAACATATAAGTGATGCCCGAAAACTGCAAACAGCTGTTATTTCAGGCATCACTTATATTCCAGACGTAGTTTTCATGCTGTTTATGGTTTATAAAGGCCTAATAAAGCATCTCCATCATACACTAGGTCATACAGTAGAACCTGGTCAAAGCGGCAACTCTCAAAATGACAAAAAATGGTTTTCAAAACCAATTATTGCTTAATACAGGTCAAACTTATTGCAGAATGCTCCCCTTGGAGCATTCTGCAATACTTTAGACCTTCATTAAGCTACCATTTGTCATTAAGATCTTTGTTTAGTCCACTTTTGAGTGGCCGCTTAAGACAGGTTGTGCTGTATTTGAAAGCACCCATTCAAACGAATTTTATTAAATAAATTTTAATCAAAAAAAAATGTTGACCACTCAATCACAAGACAGGGCATCTCGTGCAAACTGATAGGCATTCCTATTCGTTCAGTGTTCAAACACATACACTTCTTATTGTGATATAAACATTTCAATTCATTTTCTCCCCGGAATACCACAGCATTCTCTGCTTTAACCCTTAATGCGCCAATCACAACAAAAGTCGTCTGCTTTTCTCGTCTGCTGAAATGTTTAAGAAGCCTTTATGGCAAACAGTGTGGATCCAGATCAGACTGCTCCCATAGGAGCAGTCTGATCTGGGTCCACACTGTTTGCTTCTATACTTAATTCGTCAGTAATGCTAGGCAATATTTGCAGCAGACGACTTCTGCAGACGTCATTTTCAGATGCATTTTTTGTTGGCGCTTTAAGGGTTAATAGGTACATATATGTAGCATAATATCAGGATTAAGGTGAATGGATTTGCCTACCCTTATCAGGTGGACGAGCCCATTTCAGATTATAGCTGTTTCTGGTGGTATTATTCTGGTTCTTTTTTCAAACCTTTAATAGAACATTCTGTAAGCAAACAGTGAAGATACTTCGTGTTCGTTCAGCGATACGTTTTAACCTTTAAAACGCCAGCAAAAAATTCATCTGATAATTCCGTCTGCTTATGTCGTCTGATGCAAATTTTTGTTAACATTATGTAACAAAAGTTAAGTATAGAGTTAAACTGTGTGGACCCAGATCAGACTGCTCCCTATAGAAGCATCCTGATCTTGGTCTACACTGTTTTTTGGAAAGGTTAAGAAGACAAAATCAGACGACTTATGATGTGATTGACGGTTTGAGGATTAACCATTATGGGCTTTTAATTTTTAGGCTATTCTTTTCATGTCACATATATATTATTCAAAAACATACTAAGAGCCGCGGCATGAGACTTCCAACAATTTGGCATTTTGACAAGTGTAGACTCAGACGAGCATGTGCAGCCTCCTGTAAAGTTTAGAAACTCCACATTTTGCTCAGCCAGTAGCTTAACAGTCATAGAATATTCAAGCGACTAGCAAAGCCTCTGATCAGTCTGCGCGTATGCGCAGGCTGGTCTGAGCATTTGCTGGTCGCACATACCAATTTCTTGGAAATCTCATGCACTGGCTCACACTGTCTTAATGATGTTCAAACCAAGGGCAAAGGGGAGATAATACGGCTTAACATTACTACTCTTAAAAATTGTATTTTGATACTAAATCAGTTGAAAGTTTAAAAAGTAAATGTGATTTTTTAAGTTTTACCATCAAAAGGATAGTTTCATATGGGCCTCCACGCGACAAAACCTGTCTTTGGGGTTCCCGACAAAAATAGTTTCTCAGCTACAGAGGCTAGCTAGATAAATTAAAATTTCATCTGTAGCAAGTTTAGATACGATACTTTCCAAAAAGCTAATACCAAAGGCGCTGATCAGTCTATGCGTATGTGCAGGATGGTCTGCGCCTTTGTTGTTCGCCAACTCCGAAGAGAGGTTTCCTCGCGTCGAGACCTAATTATAATGCTGTTTCTGGCTGGATACAATGATGAAAACTTTCTTACAAGAGTCCCGCTTTGTTTTCCCATATCAATTAGACCTGCATATAACTTATGCTTATTTAAAATGTTCGTTTATCTTCTTTAAGGCCAGTAGTACGTAGCACGTGTACGTGTATGATAGTGATGGTAATGGGTTAGATCAAATATGGCAGTAATACAAAAATGCCACAAATCCTTCCTAGGAAGATGTACGCACCGGTTTAGACAGTCATTTTCACTTATGAGCATCGTCTCCATAAAGGTACAGTAGCCACAGATCATATTCCACAGAGGAACTACATTGTTTGATTTTCTGCCATAGCTTACTTGTAGCTACAGCAAAATGTAGGTCCACTAAGCAATTGGCCAGCGTTGCACACTGTCAGACAGTTTCTAGCTAGTCTTTGTACATGTAGTAAGTCTGTGTATTAAGTCTGTGTAGCAAGTCTGTGTATTAAGTCTGTGTAGCAAGTCTGTGTAGCTAATCTGACTGGTCTTACCTGGCTATCACACTGTATACATGGTTATAGTCTGTGTAGCAAGTCCTTGTAGCTAATCTGACCGGTTTTTTGCCTGGCTATCACACTGTATACATGGTTATAGTCAGTGTAGCAAGGCTGTGTAGCTAAACTGACTGGCCTTACCTGGCTATCACACTGTATACACGGTTATAGTCTGTGTAGCATGTATGTGTAGCTTAACTGACTGGTCTTACCTGGCTATCACACTGTATACACGGCTATAGTCTGTGTAACAAGTCTGTGTAGCTTCACTGACTGGTCTTTCCTGGTTATCACACTGTATACACGGTTATAGTCTGTGTAGCAAGTCTGTGTAGCTCACTGACTGGTCTTACCTGGCTATACCATTGTATACACGGTTAAAGTCAGTGTAGCAAGTCTGTGTAGCTCATCTGACTGGTCTTACCTCGCTATCACACTGTATACACGGTTATAGTCTGTGAAGCAAGTCTGTGTAGCTTCACTGACTGGTCTTTCCTGGTTATCACACTGTATACACGGTTATAGTCTGTGTAGCAAGTCTGTGTAGCTCACTGACTGGTCTTACCTGGCTATACCATTGTATACACGGTTAAAGTCAGTGTAGCAAGTCTGTGTAGCTCATCTGACTGGTCTTACCTCGCTATCACACTGTATACACGGTTATAGTCTGTGAAGCAAGTCTGTGTAGCTTAACTGACTGGTCTTACCTGGCTATCACACTGTATACAAGGTAATAGTCTGTGAAGCATGTCTGTGTAGCTTAACTGACTGGTCTTACCTGGCTATCACACTGTATACACGGTTATAGTCTGTGTAGCAAGTCTGTGTAGCTAATCTGACTGGTCTTACCTGGCTATCACACTGTATACACGGTTATAGTCAGTGTAGCAAGTCTGTTTTGCTAATCTGAATGGTCTTACCTGGCTATCACACTGTATACACGGTTATAGTCTGTGTAGCAAGTCTGTGTAGCTAATCTGACTGGTCTTACCTGGCTATCACACTGCATACACGGTTACAGTCTGTGTAGCAAGTCTGTGTTGCTAATCTGACTGGTCTTACCTGGCAATCACACTGTATACACGGTTATAGTCTGTGTAGCAAGTCTGTGTAGCTTATCTGACTGGTCTTACCTGGCTATCACACTGTATACGCGGTTATAGTCTGTGTAGCAAGTCTGTGTTGCTAATCTGACTGGTCTTACCTGGCTATCACACTGTATGCACGGTTATAGTCTGAGTAGCAAGTCTGTGTATCTAATCTGACTGGTCTTACCTGGCTATCACACTGTATACACTTTTATATTCTGTGTAGCAAGTCTGTGTAGCTCATCTGACTGGTCTTACCTAGCTATCACACTGTATATACGGTTATAGTCTGTGTAGCTAAACTGACTGATCTTACCTGGCTATCACACTGTATACACGGTTATAGTCTGTGTAGCAAGTCTGTGTCGCTAATCTGACTGGTCTTACTGGCTATCACATTGTATACACGGTTATAGTCTGTGTAGCAAGTCTGTGTAGCTGATCTGACTGGTCTTATCTGGCTATCACACTGTATACACGGTTCAAGTCTGTGTAGCTAATCTGACTGGTCTTATCTGGGTATCACACTGTATACACGGTTATAGTTTGTGTAGCTAATCTGACTGGTCTTACCTGGCTTTCACATTGTAAACACGGTTATAGTCTGTGTAGCAAGTCTGTGTTGCTTATCTGACTGGTCTTATCTGGCTAACACACTGTATACACGGTTATAGTCTGTGTAGCAAGGCTTTGTAGCTAATTTGACTGGTCTTACCTGGCTATCACACTGTATACACGGTTTTAGTCTGTGTAGCAAGTCTGTGTAACTTAATCGACTGGTCTTACCTGGCTATCACACTGTATACACGGTTATAGTCTGTGTAGCAAGTCTGTGTAGCTAATCTGACTGGTATTATCTGGCTATCACACTGTATACACGGTTATAGTCTGTGTTGCTAATCTGACTGGTCTTACCTGGCTATCACACTGTATACACGGTTATAGTCTGTGTAGCAAGTCTGTGTTACTAGTCTGACTGGTCTTACCTGGCTCTCACACTGTTTACTAGGTTATAGTCTGTGTAGCAAGTCTGTGTAGCTAATCTGACTGGTCTTATCTGGCTATTACACTGTATACACGGTTATAGTCTGTGTAGCAAGTCTGTGTAGCTTAACTGACTGGTCTTACCTGGCTATCACACTGTATACACGGTTATAGTCTGTGTAGCAAGTCTGTGTAGCTTAACTGACTGGTCTTACCTGGCTATCACACTGTATATACGGTTATAGTCTGTGTAGCAAGTCTGTCTAGCTTAACTGACTGGTCTTACCTGGCTATCACACTGTATACACGGCTATAGTCTGTGTAGCAAGTCTATGTAGCTTATCTGACTGGTGTTACCTGGCTATCACACTGTATACACGGTTATAGTCTGTGTAGCTAAACTGACTGATCTTACCTGGCTATCACACTGTATACACGGTTATAGTCTGTGTAGCAAGTCTGTGTAGCTTCACTGACTGGTCTTACCTGGCTATCACACTGTATACAGGGTTATTTTTGACGGCTCATATGAGCAATCACATGATGATAGTTACATACACGTATATCGCACTGTGGAGCAATCAGCGGATGTAGATGCAGATTAAGACCAAACAGTATACCTCTAGCCCGCTCGGTCCGCCAGCATGTGCGTTTACTTTTACGCATATGCGATAAGGGCTTGCGATAATTACCCAAAAATCACGTGCTAGCCCATACGATAATGATTTAGTTAAACTGTATGCCTTATTCCTCTTGTCTTATGTTAGGATACCTTTATATAATGTATGCATTCTGAGACGAACGGTTGAACTTTTAATTGAACGAAACGGGACGTACTTCTCGTCGACCTGTTTATATACATGTTATAATAGAAACACGTGGATATTAATGCCAATATAGAGTTTGTGTATAGGGCTATATCTGCGCTGTCGACTGAGCATATTGACTGACTTCAAGAACCATTATCGACCAAGCTCTTAAAAGCACCAAAATGTCACGAAGGCCCAATTCGTATAACACCGGCTACTATTGTTAATCATTAGGACCTGTCGCCATCACATTGGTATAACACCGGCTATCATTGTCAATTTTAACTTCCTGTCGTCACCACCTTGGTACAATGTATAACACCGGCTATTGTTGTCAACATTGGGACCTGCCGCTACAACCTTAGTTTAACACAGGCTATTATTGCCAATCATTGCGATCTCTCGTCCCTAATTTGCTTGGTATAATACATGTTATCATTGTCAACTATTGCGACCGAGGCTATCACTACCATCTTGATACATGTATAACATAGGCTACAATTGTCAGTCATTGCTAACTGTCGCCACCACCTTGATACATTGCATAACACAGGCTACAGTTGTCAATCATTACGACCTGTCGCCACCATCTTGGTACATGTACATGTATAACACCGTTACAATTGTCAACTATTGCGACCTATCGCTACCACCTTAATACATATATAGCCCCGGCTACAATTGCCAATCATTGCGACCTGACACCACCACCTTGGTACATGTACTTGTATAATACCGTTACAATTGTCAACTATTGCGACCTATCGCCACCACCTTGATACATATATAGCCCCAACTACAAAGGCCAATCATTGCGACCTGTCGCCACCACCTTGGTACATGTACATGTATAAAACTGTTACAATTGTCAACTATTGCGACCTATCGCTACCACCTTAATACATATATAGCCCCGGCTACAATTGCCAATCATTGCGACCTGACACCACCACCTTGGAAAAGCATCGATTACTATTGTCAGTCATTGCAACATGTCGCTTCCACCATGGGTTAATACTAACTACCTCTTATTATATTGTCAATTATTGCGACCTGTGGCGACCATAAGCATATTGGTTAATATCGACTGATGATGGCAACGGCGATATACATGTACAACCTTTGGGCTCTTTTTATCGACAACACAGTATACGTTTTAGCCAAAGTGTTACTATTAATAGACGACTGGCTTGGTCGACAGCGAGATAAGAAAAAAATGCATGTGGATATTACAGTGCTTTGTTACAATTATTTTCCCAAAATATAGTTTCTATTACATTCAACAGAGTAATGTATATGTCTATATAGGCCATAACATAAGACACCCTGTTACAACAATAACAAAGGCGCAGACCAGCCTGCCCCCTCACGCTGGCTGATCAGAACCTTTGTTATTCATTGTTTGGAAGGTAGTATAGTCGTTGTAGTTGATCAGTTAGGTAACCTAACCTGATTACAAACCCTCTACAAATGTAACATTATTCTAGTTTCTTAACATATTACTTTTATTAACCTTTTTCGCGCCAGTCATGACTTTTGTCGTCTGCTATTTCGTCTGCTTATGAATGTTCTTAGGAGCCTATATCGAAAAAAATTCGAACCCAGATCAGACTGCTCCCTTAGTATTTGCTTCCATGATAAAATTTAGTCTGAAGTGCATTAATATGTAGCAGACGTGAAATGAAGACGGCATTGTCAGGACAAAACTATTGGCAGGATAAGGACTAAAACATGCTACAAGTATTTAGCGGAGGACAGAGTTATAACACAGGGCCGATTGGTGCCGATAAGACCTACACTGATTGAAAAAAGAAACGATGCATAGATCTATATTTTTCTGCAAACATTCAATATAAAATATGCTTGCTTACAATCCGTGGATGAAAAACAGTGCGGATTCTGATCAGCTGGCTTCATTAGAAATCAGCTGATCTGAATCTACACTGTTTTCAAAAGAAGGCATAGAATTTGAAAAAAAGCATATGTATCGTTTATTGTTTGAGTCAGTATACTTATCATTTGATGTGAACACACAGAGTGGCAAACTGGGACATACATTTGTGAGGCTCACTTCGATACATGTGAGTTTATTTAAATGTTTTATTGTACAAGTAACACTCAGCAAATGTTTGCTTTTTATAGTTGTATTCTCGAGGTTGTAAATAGTTGCTCTCGGAAATACAACGTAAATGGCGATCTATGAAATATTCCAAAGAAATTAGAGGACACAATGCAAGAAATTATAAAATTTTAAGCGATCCTTTTGATATGATATACGTACATGTTCGGTTGGCTGCAGCGGAAGAATAAATACAATTTTATAAACACAGCTTAACTCTTTGTATAGGGGAAACCTATAAACGGATACTATCGAAACAGTGAACACCCAGATGAAATGCCGCATAATGCAGCATTTCATCCGGGTCTACACTGTTTGTTAAGGTAAACATAATCATCAGACGAATAATACATTTTAAAAAAAATATAACCTGACATCCCTAGATATGTATAATGGACTATCCCAAATTTATTGTATCAAACCAGAAGGAAGAATCCATTAGTATACAAAGGGTTAAGACAATGTGGCGAGTATACTCTTGTATTTGTACTTACATGTACATGTACCAACTGTTAACATATTGTAATAAACAGTTGTATGGTATGGCGCAAAGAATATGCTCGCTCCAATCAAACTTTTTAGCTATCCATGGTTCCCGTCTGTGTGATATGGTGATTTCTCCCACTGCTCGGCTTGTTTGTTAAAAATGCATTAAGTTATTGTTGTAAGCGGTAGCGCCAGATACTCTCAGACCTCAGTCGTCAGTTCCTGGGGAGTAACTGATTTTACCATTGTTGTGTACTACTCCATATTGCAAACTATGAAATAAATAAAACAAAATACTAAACTACAAGAGAGTTTGTTTCATTGTTATTTCAATTCCTGTTAATTGTAATTGGACACAAGATGTTGGTACTTATAGCAAAGGCGCAAGTGTCTCTTATAAACGCACATGTTGGCCTAATCCGAGCCTTCTCTGATGTTTAAGTGGCTTTTCCATATTTTGATATTTGCCACTAACGTAGTGGCAAATATTAAAATAAAGAGAAGCCGTTAAAACGTCAGAGAAAACTCGGACTAATGTTGGCCTATCCAGCAAAACTAGAGGTAGAGAGTTTGTTTCACCTGTTAGTAACTGTAATTGGACACGAGATGTTGGTACTTATAGCCAACGCGCAAGTGTCTCTGATAAACGCACATGCTGGCCTATCCAGCAAAAATAGAGGCATACAATTGTAAATCTTCGTCTGAGCCTTCATCCGCATCCATATGTTGTGGGCATGCGAGGAGCAAAGGCTCTGGAGAGTCCGTGTGCATATGCGCAGACTCGCCTGAGCCTTCTCTGCTCGCTGATACGATACATACCCTCATCTTGTGCAATGGCTAAAATATTCATGTAGCTACATGGAGCAGGAAGATGCCAAATTTTAAGTGGCTGCCATTGTCTGAATATGCAATTATCAACCAACGTATCAAAGATACTGCTATATTTACACTAAATATTTAGACGCATTGTTTCGTACTCCCCTGAACTGACTGAATTATTAAAATGTAGAGATTGAATGGCCATCTGTACAATGTATATGTACATATGCATAAGTTGTTAACCGAGAGGCTGTCAATGATTCGATTATATATCGGGTACTTCCCTAAACTGTGACCACACTATGACCACATTAATAAATAGTTAAATGAGTCCATTTACTAAATGACACTTTTCACATATACATGTTTATCAAAGAAAAAGTCAGTATGACCCGAAAAAACCACAATCACCTGTAGACGACACATCAACCAACGGCACCGCGAGGAAGAGACACAAATACAGAAAGCTACACGACAGAATAACAAAACATAAAGTACTACATTACCTAACAAGGACCAGACACTCACAACAACACGCACAATTGCAACACCAATAAACAACGAATTAACAGCAACAGAACCACCGCCTTAGAACGGACAACAACCGAGGCCATGTCAAATCACAATTGTATGTATGTGTCACTATCAAGTGGAACTTAACGACTAGTATTTGGTCAAATCCTTCATCTACTAGCTTACTTTGTGTGTGCTCGCAGTGAAAGCTCTATCTAGACTGCACGGATGCCAAACTCGTCTGAGCCTTCGATGGTCACATATGCAATAAGTACCGAAGTATTGTGAATTTGGTAAAGTCTAATGACTTTCATAAAATAGATGTAGCAACTATGGCATATAGAGTGAATGCATTAGAGAAAGTTTACTCCTGCAACCTTAACGCATTATTTTCCATCAAACGTATCTTTGACATTGTACCTGTTCCTAAATGAAAACATTAATTGGACCAGGTCATGAGATTTCGGTACTTATCGCATATGTGCAATAGCCTCCTATATTTGACTTGACCCTTTTATACATGTATATTAGTGACTCCTAAATGCCTTCTTTGGCAAACTGTGGCGACCCAGATGTGGAATTTCATCAGGGTCTACACTTTTTGCTATGACAAAAGCAATTTTCAGGTAAAGAAATACAAAATGTTATGTGGTAATTATAGCCGGTGACACCTCCGTATATAAAATGGACCATCTCAAATTCATTGCATCAAGCCAAACGGAAGAATCCATTAGGACATAACGGGTTAATCGCCCATGCGGAAGTATATGTATCCAACGGTGCTAGAGATCTAAATTCTGGCCCATATTCCTACTGTTGGTATGCGAGCAGCGAATCAAATATTATCCATTGTTATATGACTGGAGAGAATCCTGTCTTCTGATTGGCCCAATTTGTCTTCATAAATCTCTATGTCTACCTAAAAAGTGGTCTAAACTAGCCTACAGGTTGAATAGGATGAAAACCAACTCAAACTAGTTTCCAGAGACTGATATTTTTGACACTTTTTCTTACATCACCCTCCATTACCCTCTGTTCGTATATCACCCTCCAGCTAAAAAAGCATGACGAGTATGAAATTAGCATGGGCTGCATGAAATTGACATGACCTGCTGTTTCAGCTCCCAACAGGTAAATTAAGGACTATTTAATGAATTTTAACAACAGTTTTGTTTTGTTTGTTTATTTTTCTTTGTTTGAATAAACAAAATGTAAAAAATGTGTTTTATGATGTAGACTCTGCATTCAGAGAATTTATATACATTTCAAAATGCAAAATACTACCTTTAATATTTTAAAAACAGTTGCTAAAACTTGTGAAAAGTCCTTACTGGTTGAACATGACTTCAACAATACAAATCTAGTTACAAAAGTTAAAATTCCCCATTCACAGTTGAAAAGTCATATAACAAAACAGTTATTGACTTCAATGTCGGTAGCCATGAGGATTTATAAACCCTTAAGTGATATTCACTATATCCTCATGTCTACCTCATTGAAGTCATCTCGTTTACAAGTTTATTTATATATCAATGCGAACAGTGCCGTCAAATGTATCATAAAACAGGATTCGTTCTTTTTGCTTTCATACGTAATTGGTATCAATAAAATTAGCAAATCTTAAAATGAAGGGTAGGCAATTTCAAAATTATTAAAACAATAATATTTGGTCTAAGATGAAACCAATGCATTCACAACTGGATAGAGTGTGCTGAGCTCAATATGACTTGTAAACGAATTAAGTTACCGGTCAACATTTTTGAAAAACAGCATGTGATGTCGGCTTTCAGTTGCCCATTCGACTTCCAATTACCAAATACATGTAAACATCCAACTTCGATAAAGCCAATTGGTAATATTCTGCAAAGTATGGTTGCTTATTTGTGCCATATCGTTATTTCGTCTTTTCGCCTGGCGTTATTTTGCCTTTTCGTTTTTCCGCGTGGCGTTATTTCGTCTTTTCTCCTGGCGCCATTTCGTCTTTTCGCCGCGCCATAAAGCCAGGCAAAAGGCGAAAAACACGAAATAACGAAATGGCAGAAACCAGCCACCATAGCAAAGAGGCTACTGTAGTTTCCATCATGTCACAATCGCTAGTCTATGTATGTGTAGAACATATACAATGAGGAAGAGTGACAGAATCAGCGAGCAAGTTAACATATGCATCACAACTCTCTATCTCTCTCTCTCTTTCTCTCTCACACTCTCTCTCTCTCTGATAATTGTCAAACTGCACAATACACAAAGCATCGAATCACGAATTAAACCTAACACAAACCTTCCGCATCGATGTTTCATACAAATGACGTCTTAGGAGTCATCGATGAGCTGTCCCGCCCTGAACAGGTTTCTGTCAAACACACAAAGTGCCTAATTCAAAACACCGGTGAGAGGAAGTTTATAGCAGAGTAGTATAAACCAATGTGCTTTAGATTTAAAGTTAGATGCAGTTAAGTAATTATATTGAGGGGTCAAGGGTTAAAATTTCCAAACATATCGTATTTCTTTCTCAGAAAATCGATGTTGTCTTTGTGTGATCAGGAAATACCACAATCATACACTGCAATACAGCACTGTGAGGAAGGGCAACAATACTAACAGTACAATACAAAATACTAACAGTCGCAAGACACTAGGAAGACAATTAAAGTGAAGTAACCAGCTCTCGCAGGAGCAACAATAAACAATGAATCAACAACAATAGAACCACAGCCTTAGAACGGACAGCAGCCTATGCAAGTTAAAGGCATTTTTCTGGTACTAAATCTTCCCCCTAGATTGTGTTGTCTAACACAAAAATTGTTTAGCTGACATGGAGCTGATATGGAGACTTTCTAACTATTGTAACGTATCTTCACAGAGAAACAAATCTAATCAAATTAAACATACTATGAAAAAACAAAGAAAAGGGCTCAATCACGACTTGAAGAAAACCTCAAGTAGAGCCACGTTTGGCTCAGCCAAAGACAAGCATCAGGCTCCAACCAACGGATTTAAGTTTTACGTCAAGTCTGAGGCCTGACTCACGCTCGTGCAATTAAACAGGAAACATAGCTATAAAAGTAAGTAATGGTGCAAAGATCAGGAATCGATACAATCAAGTACCACACCTGACCCAGGATACCAATGGGAAAGTGACAAACTCACAGAAGACACCACAAACGAGAGCCAAGAGGTCAGCCCTTTCCCAGCAGGTGACCACAAAGCACATATAAACAGACGTGCACAAAACATAGCAAACACAAGACAGAACAAAAACATAAAAGATCCACAAAAGAAGTACCGCCTTGGAACGGTCAGTAAAATATTTTACTGGAGGGCTTAAACCGGTTTAACGGCGCCAACCTCACCCTTAATTCAGATGTGGATCAAGACACATAGATATTTGGTTTGCATGAAAGACCCCTAACTTATCAATGCATCATCTCCTAAAACATATAAATCAAGATATAACAAGGAGATAAAGCAAGGATAAGGACTCAACAGTAAATTAAACTGAATACCGGAGCAAAAGAAATCCAACAGGTAAACCCCGGTGGGCCCGACAAACAGCCAAAGCATCCGTGTTTTGGTCTATAACCAAACAAAACGTGCAGACTGTAGCATGATACATGTATCTATGTTATTTCCAACTGTTTTTAAACGTTTGAATATCTTTTTGAATCGATCACTAAAATTAGGTTTTCGAAAAAAATCTTTTGAATTTATAGACTACATCACAATAGGATTCTGGCCCTGTTGCAGAAGAGGTTTTAAACCAAAATTGTATATAACAACCAGCTCTGAGTGTCTGTGTAAAATTTAGAAAATACTTTACGAATTATATGATATAGATAACCTTATTTTAATAACTTAACAGTCACTATAAAGTCGATAACATTAGAACATACTCTCACAAAACGAATAAGCTGCGAAATGTATAACCCCTTAGAAATGGGAGCGAGGAACATCTCCTTCAAGAAATGGGAAATTTACTATTTTAAAATTAAAATCATCCAGTTTATCATAAATTGTAGATGAAACTATGCCATCCGAAAAGGGGGCTTCAGTATCAAAGGATTTTCCCTTACTGAAGTTTAGTGGGATATATCTGACCTACCATTTGTTCGAAATACGGAGTATCAATATTTAGTAAGTCATCTAGATATCTTGAGGTAGAGTTAAAAGCTTCAACAATATCAGCTTGATTATGGTCAGAAAAAAGACAACATGAAGTCTCTCTCATAACAAAACAATAAAAAATCTGCAACAATGTTTTAACTGGCATACGAGATTTATAAGTGTGCAATTCCATTATACCACTGTGCATTTCCATAGGATCTCGTACATGTATAAATGTAGCATCAATTCAAATGATGCCTTTAAGGATGTACACATACCTGCTTAGAAAGTTATTCAATGTGTTTTACACCCACATACCAATGCTTAACACTACCGTCTTTGTCCGCGTGAAGGCCACATTTGTATCAGTGATAGCAATACTGATGTAGAGACCCAAAACGTGTTTATGCACTATATTGTTGTTTTGCTGCTACTCTTTTTTGTAATATATTCTTCATTTCTTTTTCAAAAGCGCAACGGCCTTCATGTTAATTTTCTTCACAAACCGAGCATATAGGGAGCGCAGTGGCTCAGTGGTAGAGTGCTTGACTCGAGACCGAGGGACCGCGGGTTCGAGCTTTAGCGGCGTCACTGCGTTGTGTCCTTTAGCAAGACACATTTATCCTAGCTTAGTACTGGTTCAGCACAGGAAGACCCGTCCCTTTATAACTGAAAGATTGCTGATGGGACGTAAAGAATGAAATCAAACAAACAAACAAATCGAGCATATGATTGGGACACAGAAATGTTAAAACCCATCGTTACCGCCTTTTCTACTGGTGATTGTACTTAATCTAAGAGAGAAAACTCGTACTGCTAATACTTTGGAAACTTTCAAAAAGAATGTTTAAAAATAAACTCTGATGTATTAGTCCAAACCGACAAACCGAGCATATGATTGGGGCACAGAAATGTTAAAATCCATCGTTGCCGCCTTTTCTGCTGGTGATTGTACTTAATCTAAGAGAGAAAACTCGCACTGCCAATGCTTTGGAAACCGTTAAAGAGGCATTTCAAAAAGAATGTTAAAGAATAATCGAGCATAAAAAATGCTTCGCTGAAGTAGATGGGCTCTTGGAACCTTTTTGTGGAAATTGGTGGAGGTCCACCGCACCACTTTTGTAGCAGTATGTAGTTTTCCAAAATCTACAATTAACTAGAAATTGTGTTTGTTAAACACTGGTTCTTGTCCCTTTTTAAAGTAAGGACCACAACTCCCATAATAGTCTACGAAATTCTTTGACACAGCAGGTAATCTTGTCATTATATAGTATTAACGTTCCAAGTTTCAAGATATCCTGCTGATAACGTATAGACGAATCAGGAAAAATAACTTGTTTGAAAGTTATGTCAGCATCATAAAAATAAGTACTCCCTCAGCATTCTAGATCAAATAAATCAGAATTTGGAAAATTTACTAAGTGTCCGAAACACATAAGAACACTTAACTGCTACATTTCCCAAAACAAGCATTACTACAGCACAAATAAAGCTGAACTAAACTGCATGTAATTATTTTAAAATGAAAAACTAAAATCGTAACAATGCGAATAAATAGAGGATATCTACTTTTTTGAGGTGAATACCAAATATCTTTCACCGAGTGCGGTGAAAAAATCAGTATTTTTCACGAGTGCGTAGCACGAGTGAAAATGCTGATATTTTCATCGCACGAGATGAAATATATTTGGCATTTGCCAAAAAAAGTAAATTTTCTCTTTATTTTATACTCAACGGAAATACAGAAATCACAACCTTACTTTTTACTTGGTCGTTTCTCGTTCGATTTGACTTTTGCAGTGTGTTTATTGGGTATAACATTTGGTGTAAACGTAGTTTGCACCTAGAAAATGGCTTAGAGTCATATTTTAACGGATGAAACGCAAGAAATCAGTATTTAAAGAAAGTCTATTGAGTGTGCCCTAGGGTAGGCGTCACGTGCAAACTGGCGCTACGCCAGGTCAAACAGTGACGTCATTGTGTTTGATGTTGACGTCACAACATGCGTAGCGTTATTTTTGACAAATATACTTCACTTAAAACCTTATGTTAAAAAATCTCAATCACAAAATTGCCAAAAAAGCCTTGTTTTGCTACAGTTCTATTCTATTCTACAGTGAAAATATAAATCGTATCAGTCACTAGTGAAAAAATACGATATTTTTCACTGTAGAAAAATACCAATTTTACTCTCATTTGATATGCATTGAATTCACTGCTTGTGATAAAATAAACAAGGCGAACAGTTACAGATGGCATATTGAAACACTGGTATATTAGTCCAAAGATGTATATGCCTCCTAAAGTCTTTCGAATTCTCTGTACATCTGATTTCTTTGTGGAGGCTGATCAACGAATTGAAAACTGTTTTAGCATACCATGTAGTTCTTTTTGTAGAATCTACAGCATGTATTCATACCTGAAATAATATTTGAAATACGTTTTGTACCACTAGACGAATATTGAATTTTCTAACTTTCTTGTTGTTTTTTTGTGTGTTTGTTTGTTGTTGTTTTTTTAAGATAATTTGTCATAATCACTAGATTTATTTCTCGTTGTCGTTTATGTTAATTAATATGTTTTTTCGTTAGACGTAAGAGGAGATGTATTATCGACTGGTGTATGCGGTTGTGAAATAAGAGAGATATGCCACTTTGAAAATATACATCGAAATACATTAATTACTGATAAATTCTTAAAATTGAATACACTGTACATGTACATAAAATAGAGAAATAATAAAACATACCAACAGGACAAATGACAATTACTCAGGTTTCGAACGTACGACTGCAGATGGCAAAGGTAGTTTGGAAACTTTTCTGTCACAACTATTTCTGCTTTCGTTATAATTGTAAAGTTAATGGTTGTATAATAATATTAAAGCCATATACATCCCATGGAAATACAGAAACCAATGTGAATTTCTGTGAATTTCTTGTCTTCCCTATGTAACGGTTTTAGATGGACCCTTCCTGACATTTGGCCATTCAGAGGTCATAGTCGTTCTTAACCACAGCTGTGAATTCACTCTGAAAAGCTTTCACTTACAATACCAACATATTTCTGCGGTTGCAGAAGGGTCTTAAAACATGCATGTATACATGTAACTCCCAGTTCTTCGCGACGAGTTAGCTACACTAGACGCCGTGTTTTGGTACATGATGATATAAATAGGGTTTCTCCATCACGACTGTTACATGTACTGGGATTTGATGTATCAACCTAAGTCGTCGTCATGTGTAGTCAAAGGCTGAACTCTCTCTCTCTCTCTCTCTCTCTCTCTCTCTCTTTCTCTCTCTCTCTCTCCCCCCCTCTCAACCAACCAAAATTAACTTATTTAACAGTGCGTGGATTAAAATTAAAAAGACGAGCATAACACACTAGTCGGATTTGTATATCATGTTAGGTCATCATAGAACTGAACTATTCAGTGTTAATAAGGTAATCATGTGTTTTCCCCATCAATAGATTGGAGAATAATTGATAATCGTCAATGTCATATCAAACACATTGGCCTTAAGATTGGCCAGACTTTTGACTCGTTTGCTGACATTAACGCAGAGAGAACGTGATACATAAAAACTCATCTCAAATGACCATCAGACGCTTGCAAACATTGACAATTTCAGCGTCAGTCTGATCATCCCTGATACAGAAGTATACCAAACAAAAGACATTATCTACATGTGTATAGATTTAAGGGCTTAGACCGATGCGCATATCGACTCTCTTTTACTACTTAATCATTCGCATGAGGGACCATTTCATACACCCTGAATCCATTATTGTTTTTACAATGAAGTAGAGTGGTCATTTTGTCTGCTGGTCTGCGGGGGTGGAGGAGAAACAGGGAATTTCAGATAAACTAATGACAAATTACCAGAACACATGTCTACAGAGTCTGTGACAAGACAAGAAAGATACCAGCCTGCTCGCCAGCATGGACTTTCTAGAATATATTGCCAATAGGCAATGCACGAGATTTAAGTACTTATCGCATATGCCTCTAATAAACGCCCTTTATGGCTTATTTAGCGAAGTTAGAGGTCTAAATTGAACCCATATTTCGCGTATGCAAACAGTGATTCTGAGCATATGTTCAGACTCGCCCGAGCCTGCTGCTCGCTAATACGATAAGTATGGAAACATCGTGTATTTGGCTCGAATGAGCCAGTGTGTGACTAAACCAACACAATAGTGCGTTAAAGGTAGACGATATACGTTCAATCTGATCAGAATCTCCGCTATTCGTATAAAGAAAACATGTGGCCTATCTATATATCATCTAATTAGACTGACACCCCCCCCCCCTGAAATACCGGCCTGCGAAGATTAAACACCTTCTCAGTACGGCAGGGGGATCATCTTGTTATTTTATTGTTTTATGTACCTCCCATGGTTTTGGGGGGTTCTGTGTTAGTCTTTGTTTTGGTATGCATAACTGTATGGCCTTTCTAGTTTTGCAATCACCTTTACGAAAAAGAGAGAGCTGGTTGCTTTGCTCTTATTGCCTTTCGGATGTCTTGTTACTTTAAATGTCCTGTAGCTCTTCCTCATAGTGCCGTGGGTTGGCCTGCAGTTTGTGAGTGTGGTATCTCCTGATCATACTCACTTTTTGTTCAAATTATGGCCCTGCCCCTAGGGTCGCATGGTTTACATTAGGCATTTTATATTGAAAACATAATAACATTTTATTGTCTGAATCCACAAGGCCTAAAGCCTTGATAAATAGTTTGAAGCATCACCTAGTTGTCCTCTACGAAGATTTTTAAACGTGAATCTGAGGCCAAAATAGCTTCATCTTGTAGGTCACATGTTTTACATTGGCTTATACAAACATGTATATAGGGGGGGGGGGGCTTAAAACTGTCTTCTTGTCTGAAACCACAATGCATATAGCCTTGCTAGTTCTGTTCTTCTAACAATTTTGTTCAAAGTATAGCCCTGGGGCCAAAAATCCTGGCCCCACCCGTGGGGCAAATAAACAATAATCTTGTCTGGAACCACAAAGCACTGAGCCTTGGTATTTGGTATATAGCACCACCTAGTAATACTCTATCAACATAAGTTTAGATAACCAAAATTTTCAGCGCAAAATTGTAAAAGAAAAATTTAACCATAAGTGTTATCATATGTTTTGGGTGCTCAAAAGAACCGTCTCATTGAACCGGTTCTTTTGAGTACCCACAACATATGTTTGGTTGAGAAATAAGAAAATTAAATTCTCGTTACGCACTCTTAACATTATGACCTTGGCCCCTCCCGAGGGTCTCACAGTTTACATAGCCGTATGTAAGAACACATAAACTAATCTGGTCATAACCCACAAGGTATAGGGTCTTGATATTTGGTATATAACATTAAAGGCATAGATCACTGTCCAGTAGAGATCATTAAAGGATTAACTGATAAGGGACAGTTTCAATATCTCACAAATTTAAAAGGGCCTCAAGTGGGGAATTACCTGTATACAACACAATTTCGTTAACTAAGATAGAGATCAATATTTTATCATAAATTACCTAATCCCTTCATGGGACCACTTTATTGCCCCTGTAGGGAAGTCATAATCACCTCAATATGACTATCCTTTTGATCTTTCCAGTATGGCCCCTGGAGAGAGTCATAATGAGTGGTACCAGTATTATTGCTAAAATTTCTATGTCTTTAACTAGTGGTCCTCTACAAAGTTTAAATTATGGCCCGTTAGGTAAAAATTCCTGCCTCCGGGGTCTTTGAATTTTAAAATCGGCCCCGTTCGTCCGTCGCAGCATGCTCGTGACATTAACTCCTCCTTCATTTTTTGACAGAAGATGTTCATATTAGGCACAGTTATTGCCTATGAGGTGTAAATGACAGTAGTTTATTCAGATCACTGATATGGTGTTAGAGTCCAAGGTCAAGGACGCATATAATAAAACCAGACTTATGGCTCTTAGCGCAAACTCCTCTTTCATTTTTGTCAGAGGGTGTTCATATTAGGCACAATGATTGTCTATGGCCTTAAGGTAAATTTCTCAAAAACACGGGATATGGATAGGTTGAAAAAGGTACAGCAATGACTCTATAATTATGTTCTTAAAAGGGTATCCTTTGGAAGCAAAGACTGCATAAAAGAACAGAAACTAGAGAGTGCATATTTCCTGGGCCAGACTAGCTAGTTTCTGCCATTTAGGCTTCATCAGTTACACTCTAATAGTTTCAAAATTCCACAATGAAACCTATGATCCCAAAGGAAAAGAAAATAAAATCTACACTATATAGTGAAGGGCAGGGAGACGTTCTACCGCCACCACACAGTCCCAGTCACCAGCTGTAGTGAAGTCAAATATGTTCTTGAAAGGGTACCCGTTGGAAGCAAAGACTGCATAAAAGAACTGAAACTAGAGAGTGCATATTTCCTGGGCTAGACTAGCTAGTTTCTGCCATTTAGGCTTCATCAGTTACCCTCTAATAGTTTCAAATTTCCACAATAAAACCTATGATCCCAAAGGACAAGAAAATAAAATCTACACTATAGTGAAGGACATGGAGACGTTCTACCGCCGCCACACAGTCCCAGTCACCAGCTGTAGTGAAGTCAAATATGTTCTTAAAAGGGTATCCTTTGGAAGCATAGACTGCATAAAAGAACTGAAACTAGAGAGTGCATATTTCCTGGGCAAGAGTAGCTAGTTTCTGCCATTTAGTCTTCGTCAGTGGCCCTCTAATAGTTTCAAAATTCCACAATGAAACCTATGATCCCAAAGGACACGAAATAAAATCTACACTATAGTGAAGGGCAGGGAGACGTTCTACCGCCGCCACACAGTCCTAGTCACCAGCTGTAGTGAAGTGAAATATGTTCTTAAAAGGGTATCCTTTGGAAGCAAAGACTGCATAAAAGAACAGAGACTAGAGAGTGCATATTTCCTGGGCCAGACTAGCTAGTTTCTGCCATTTAGGCTTCATCAGTGACCCTCTAATAGTTTCAAAATTCCACAATGAAACCTATGATCCCAAAGGACAAAAAATAATATCTACACTATAGTGAAGGGCAGGGAGACTAAATGGAAAACTAAATTGGGGAGCAGTCATGTTTAAATTATTAGGCCGATTTAGATTTAGACAAAATGCTGGCTCTGATCTTTTCAGATAAGATATCAAACATAAAAACAAAAATCAATTATTAGAACCGTAGAAGTCTCAAGCCCTTATTAAGCATGTTTAGCCGGATTTCTGTCATAAAATCTCTTCTTCTTTCAAGTCTTACTCACTTATTCATTTCACTCCCTAACCCAAATGAAAAGCCTAAACGAACTATTGTTTAACTTTACCTGGACAGGCACTAGCAGAATCTAAAAGACAGTTTTATGCCAAGAATACTGTAACGGTGGTTTATAAATGGTCAACATAAATGCTTTTATTGCTGCACTTAAAACAACTTGGTTGAGAAAGATAATTAAAAATAACAACAGTCCATGGAGTATAATAATACAATCGATGACCGATATCAAAAATGTTTTAAATTTAGGGACACACTTTATAACGGAAACAAGAAATATCTTTAAAAAAGATATTCGGCGGCTCTCAAATACTTACAATTTTAACACAACTAAGTGACGAAATCCCCTTATACTCCCTGTCTTTGCATGCTGGAAAAGGATGTTCCGTCTAAAACCAGCGAATTTGGAAGTTGTGCTATGTTTCTGGTCTCTCTTTTGCTTGGTGCTCTTTTCGCTGAGCGATATGTATCTGAATCGTTCCAAATTTTAGGCACTTCACCAGCAAAGGCTAGGGAACAATGTTATTAGTCCTAATGTTTGTAAGAAAACGGGAGATTTTGACGATAAATGTATGTACTGAAACAAACTGAAAACCCGGAAAAAACATGCCATATTGTTGTTGTTGTTGTCACATAGGCTAGATTCTGCCCGTCTCAGATCTCAACTTGGAGTAGTTTTCAAGTCTTAAATGGTTTACACTTTCACCACTCTATTTACATATTATGAATGTCTCTATCTACAGAAAAATACTGATATACCAAATCACTTTTGTGTGGAACTAACTCCTATAACCTTTCTATTTCCTGTGGCACCTCGCCATAGCCGGGGTCGGGGAATAAATACATGTAGACTCAAAAACTGATCGACTTGCTCCCAGTAAGCACGTAAAATCCGGCTACTCTCGGCCTGCCAGAAAAACACCACCCGAAAAGCGTTTTGCTGGCGGGCCCATAGTGGCCCGAGATTTGGTGCTGGCTGTTTGCAAGTTAGCCCTGGGAAGTTAGCCTTATATGATACATGTTCGTCTGACATACATGTAGTTAAAGAAACTAGAGCTTGTGCTTGTCATCTTCCTAAAGGAAATAGCAAAATACGCTGATACATGTACAGCTGCGGAGGTTGATCTGAGTCTAAGTGTAGGATTGTGGGTTGCGGGCACATTCAAATTGTAGGAAATTATGTGCCATTATTTACCGTTAAATATCCATCCCCATTATAACCTCTTTTTTTAAGATACATCTTTTTTCACAAAGATGTATCTTGTTAAGCGCTATTAATAGACATTATAACGTGGGCTTTTTGGCTGTCTATTCATAACGCACCATGTTGTCTGATTAAAGAGAGACTCTGCCGATAGCTACACTGTCCTTGTAAAAACATGCATTTGCCGGTCAGAGCAAGCTTTGCACGTATTTACTCGCCTGAACCCTGAGGTTACTCTCTAATTCGCGATGAATTTTACGCCCTTGTATATAATGTAATGCATTAAATACACTTGTTATATTTGTTTTAGAAATAGACTAGACCTAATTCAGTGATTTTTTTACAAATTTGTTTCTATGAGTCCCGGGACTCACTGGGCCCAAATTCTTTGCAAACCAAACTCGAAGTTCTGCATCCCATACGACGTCCACTTTGAATTATAAATTTTGTGTATCCATACGAATCCGGCCAATCATAGAAGCCAATTTGGGAAGCAAAACACTGGCATACTTATTTATACTATAATAAAGATAAAACTTAATTTACTTTGTCAAGTAAAATAATAAAGATATAAAAACCTACCTGACTTTCTTATTAATAAAAAGTTCAGTTGCAGACAGTATATTTCCTTAATTTAATCATATTATCATCTTTTGCCAAGAGTCAGACTTTTGTCTCGCAGTTTTCATATATTTTTTAGAGCCCAGGTCATTAGCCCGTGTTCATCTAACTCTGCATGCCTACAAGTGTAGTGCTGGAAGTTACTGCATTTGAGCCTTTGGACATACTATATTAATTTTTCTTTTATCATCTGTGCACAGTCCAGTCTCCGTACTTCATGAGCCTGCAGTAATACTTTAACCATTCTATTGGTATTTGCTCGAAGCAGGGTGTTTAAACTTGCGGGTAAAACGCATTATTCAAATGTTTCATTTCGGGTTGGTAGTATTGGATCAGTACTGGTTTATCGGCACTGGTTTTTACCAGTAGTCCGGTACTGGCTTTTACCGGTAAACTCCCCTACAGCGGGTCATATCTGAAAACACGTGTTTCCCAAGGGAAGTAATGATCGCTATACTGTTGGGGAGTTTTTTTCAGTACCGGTTTTTACCAATATTATTCAAGACACGATGCGCAAGTTAAAGAAAAAAAAAACACTCAAAACGAAAGTTGCAAATACTAAATGCAGACTTTTCGCCACAATTTTGTTGCATCCTGCAGGACTCTCATAGTTTAAAATCATGCGTCCTTTGTGAGAAGCATGCGTCTGAGACCCAGGACGCGCAGGTAAAAAAAATCACTGCATATTGTCGAAATTTATGAAACAGACTATAATCGTGTAAGGAAACCATAATGGCTTGAATAAAAAATACCAAGATTTGCTTTATATAATGCTGTTAAAGTCCTTTAGGATATAGTGAGTTATCTTATATTGCACTTATTTACTATGTGCAATTAAGCAATGCATGTAAAGAATGGTAGTAAAGCAAATTAGAAATGCTGTTCAGCGGGAGTTGACCTATATTCATGATCAATGTTCATTATTAGGACTAGTGCATAGACTGGTTCTCGGCCATTTACATGGAAATTTTCAAGTTAAATTGCATCTATAATAAGATCGCGTGGTCAGTCTGAGTATTAACCAATGAGGGCATTGTTTTCTATCTGGTGTGATGAATATTACAATTTAAGAATACTTCTGATTGGTGAAAATTTGCATAAATTGTAGGTCTAAAGCGATATTAGAACGGCGGCCTTTTGGCCGCCGTAAAAACTATTACCTAAAATATAAAAACAAGTTTTGGAGAGATGTATTCTCATCTCATATACAAAAAGTATCAAAGAACACCCCAACAGAGATACAGTAATTCCAAACCAATCCAATTTTCTCCAATGAAAACATCAAAATAGGAGATAAAACTGTGTATTATAAGTCATGTTCTGGCAAAGGCACTGCATTCATCAACGATCTCACAAACAACGATGATAGTAGTTATACATATGGTGAACTAAAAGCAACATATTATAATGTCACCATTAATTTTCTACAGTATTCAGGTCTGGTAAAATCAATAATCGCCTGGAAGAACATCTTAAATCTAGCTAACATACGACATAAAGAGGTAAACCCAATTTTACCATTTCCATTCCAAATATATCTAAAAAGCAAAAACGGAGCACAAGACATGTGCAATCTACGAAGACGAGTGGAGAAAAATATTTTCTGACCCATTTAAAATTACCAAAGACAGTACACTGAAGGACTTTAAAAACGCAAAAATTGAAATTCATAAAATGTACTCATTTCTAATGCATCGATTTTATTGAGATTTGGCAACAATGAACTTCAATATGCCTGCAAAACATATTTTAAATTTCATATCAAAATAATAAATAATGTTAGAGCAACATTCTATCAAATAGCAATACCTTTTTAGGTTCTAAAGTTGCAATTTGAAATTTGTCTGGAAATTGGACGTGGTTTAAAGTTATTGTAATAAAAATTAAAAATTTATTAAAAATCTGAAACAAATTACCCTCAGAGCCCTACTATTCGTCTGAGACTGACGGTAGCCGGTCGGAATGCAAATATCGTCGATGCTATCTACGTAAGTTGCCACCTTGACGTCGGGTCGTCATTCTTGATCTGCCAAACCTGTGTCGATCTTTAACTGCCCCACTAGCCTGATAACAATCTCTGAGGCAACAGATCGTTCATGTTCAGGCAAACGTAGCATATGATTATTAAAGTTATAAAACTAAAGCTACAGTGTTTTTATACATGTATAACTACAAGCTACATGTAAAATGATAAAATATCATTAGACATCTAGCCCCCACGTGAGTGACGTATTCACTCGAGCGATACCGCGAGGAATTTACTAGAGTTTCATTGGTTGCAAAACAACGCAGATATTGTGGGAAAGTCACGTGTCTGGTTGGCTTAAAAGAGCAACATAAACCTCACAGTGCTACAACAAAGACTCAAACTTCTATACGCCACGTGCAAAACATAGTAAACCAGCGATGCATAGCTGGTGGTGGCCAGTGTCTATAAAAACGCCGGTATTAGGTATAGATAGAAGCAGTATCTCGCTACCAGCCGATTTTACCTGTTAAAGAAGACAAAAAATGTTCCGGGTGCCAAAAAAATATTCATTTTTTGCGTTTTTAAAGTCCTTCAGTGTACAGTAGAATGGTTCCAAAGCAGAATAAATCATAAAAATTTTAGCAACAAACACTTTATTATACATAATGAAACTAATTGAAGATCCAAAATGTACAGTTTGCACCCAATAAGACGAAACAATCAAAACGTCTTTTATGGAAATGTGAACGTGTCAAACAATTTTTAAATGAAACGATTTCATGGCTAAGTCAACATGGTATACATAAACTACTAAACGAAAAATCACTCATATTCGGAATAGATCCAGATCAGAAAGATAATACTAATAAACTAGTTCTAAAGGAAATAAAGTATTATTATAGTATGCAAGACGCAGCAAGAGCAACATAAACCTCACAGTGCTACAACAAAGACTCAAACTTCTATACCAAATATATACTAGTACGTGTCCATTTCAACCGGGATTCTAATTGTTTTCCATGTTAGACACCCTGATGACGATGTTGGATTCTAAATTACAAGCCCCTTAATAATCTTAAACAAAAGTATTGAAAATGCACACATGTTTAAGATACACAGTGGCGATTGCTTCCAAGGCACAGACTTCGTCTTGCCTTTGCACGCATACCGCAGGCGTAGGCCATGCGGCTGCCTGCGAAAGCCACGCGAGCACTTTTAAGCCAACCAGAGACGCGAGGCCTACGCAAATTTCCCACGATATCTGCTCGATTGAAAACGTCACTCACGTGGGGGCTAGATGTCTAATGAACACATATGCTGACGTATCCAGTGGGGTTAGGTGTCGAATAAACGCTATGATGACGTATCCAGTGAGCTAGAGGTCTAATAAACACATATGCTGACGTATCCAGTGAAGTAAGAGGTCTAATAAGCGACGTATCCAGTGGGACTAGAGGTCTAATAAACGCCTATGCTGACGTATCCAGTGGGACTAGAGGTCTAATAAACGCCTGTGCTGACGTATCCACTTTGGCTAGGGGTCTGATAAACACATATTCTGACGTATCCAGTGGGCTTGAGGTCTAATAAACGCCTATGCTGACGTATCCAGTGGGGCTAGAGGTCTAATAAACACATATGCTGACGTATCCAGTGGGAAGAGAGGTCTAATAAACACATATGCTGACGTATCCAGTGAGACTAGAGGTCTAATAAACACATATACTGACGTATCCAGTGGGGCTAGAGGTCTAATAAACGCCTTGGCTGACGTATCCAGTGGGACTAAAGATCTAATAACGCCTATGCTGACGTATCCAGTGGGGCTAGAGGTCTAATAAACGCCTATGTTGACGTATCCAGTGGGGCTAGAGGTCTAATAAACGCATATGCTGACGTATCCAGTGGGGCTAGAGGTCTAATAAACGCCTGTGCTGACGTATCCAGTTGGGCTAGAGGTCTAATAAACGCCTGTGCTGACGTATCCATTTGGGCTAGGGGTCTGATAAACACGTATTCCGACGTATCCAGTGGGCTAGTGGTCTAATAAACGCCTATGCTGAAATATCCAGTGGAGCTAGAGATCTAATAACGCCTATGCTGACGTATCCAAAGGGAATAGAGGTCTAATAACGCGATGCTGACGTATCCAGTGGGGCTAGGGGTCTAATAAACGCCTATGCTGACGTATCCAGTGGATTTAGAGGTCTAATAAACGCATATGCTGACGTATCCAGTGGGACTAGAGGTCTAATAAACACATATGCTGACGTATCCAGTGGGGCTAGAGGTCTAATAAACGCCTATGCTGACGTATCCAGTGGGACTTAAGATCTAATAACGCCTATGCTGACGTATCCAGTAGGCTAGAGGTCTAATAACGCGATGCTGACGTATCCAGTGGGGCTAGAGGTCTAATAAACGCCTATGCTGACGTATCCAGTGGGACTAAAGAACTAATAACGCCTATGCTGACGTATCTAGTGGGGCTAGAGGTCTAATAACGCGATGCTGACGTATCCAGTGGGGCTAGAGTTCTAATAAACGCATATGCTGACGTATCCAGTGGGACTTAAGATCTAATAACGCCTATGCTGACGTATCCAGTAGGCTAGAGGTCTAATAACGCGATGCTGACGTATCCAGTGGGGCTAGAGGTCTAATAAACGCATATGCTGACGTATCCAGTGGGACTAGATCCGGTGGGAATAAAGATCTAATAAACACATATGATGATGTATCCAGTGGGACTAGAGGTCTTATGAACACATATGCTGACGTATCCAGTGGGACTAGAGATCTAATAAACACATATGCTGACGTATCCAGTGGGGCTAGAGGTCTAATAAACACATATGCTGACGTATCCAGTGGGAATTGAGGTCTAATAAACACGTATGCTGAAGTATCCAGTGGGACTAGAGGTCTAATAAACACATATGCTGACGTATCCAGTGGGGCTAGAGATCTAATAAACGCCTATGCTGACGTATCCAGTGGGACTTAAGATCTAATAACACCTATGCTGACGTATCCAGTGGGATTAGAGGTCTGATAAACGCCTATGCTGAAGAATCCAGTGGGGCTAGAGGTCTAATAACGCGATGCTGACGTATCCAGTGGGGCTAGAGGTCTAATAAACGCATATGCTGACGTATCCAGTGGGCTAGAGGTCTAATAAACGCCTATGCTGACGTATCCAGTGGAGCTAGAGATCTAATAACGACCATGCTGACGTATCCAGTAGGGCTAGAGGTCTAATAACGCCTAAGCTGACGTATTCAGTGGGGCTAGAGGTCTAATAAACGCATATGCTGGCGTATCCAGTGGGCAAGAGGTCTAATAAACGCCTATGCTGACTTATCCAGTTGAGCTAGAGATCTAATAACGCCTATGCTGACGTATCCAGTGGGGCTAGAGGTCTAACAAACGCTTATGCTGACGTATCCAATGGGCTAGAGGTCTAATAAACGCCTATGCTGACGTATCCAGTGGGGCTAGAGGTCTAATAAACACATATGCTGACTTATTCAGTGCGACTATATGTCTAATACCGCCTATGCTGACTTATTCAGTGCGACTATATGTCTAATACCGCCTATGCTGACCTATCCAGTGTGGCTAGATGTCTTATAACACCTATGCTGAGGTGTCTAGTGGGGCTAGAGGTCTAATTAACACCTATGCGGACGTATCCAATGGGGCTAGAGATCTTATAAACGCCTAAGCTGACGTATCCAGTGGCGCTGGAGATCTAATAACGCCTATGCTGAAGTATCCAGTGGGGCTAGAGGTATAATAAACACATATGCTGACGTATCCAGTGGGGCTATAGGTCTAATATACGCCTATACTGACGTATCAAGTGGGCTAGATGTTTAATAAACACACATGCTGACGTATCAAGTGGGGCTTGATGTCGAATAAACTCACATGCTGACGTATCAAGTGGGGCTAGAGATCTAGTTATTTTCTATGCTGACGTATCCAGTGGGGCTAGAGGTCTATTGAAGGACTATGCTGACGTATCTAGTGGGGCTAGAGGTCTAATAAACGCCTATGCTGGCGTATTTAGTGGGACTAGAGGACTAATAAATGCCTACGATAACGTATACAGTATAGCTAGATGTCTAATAACGCCTATGCTGACGTTTCCAGTGAGACTAGATATATATTAACGCCTATACTGACGTATCGAGTGTAGCTAGATGTCTAATAACGCCTATGCTGACGTTTCCAGTGAGACTAGATATATATTAACGCCTATACTGACGTATCGAGTGTAGCTAGATGTCTAATAACGCCTATGCTGACGTTTCCAGTGAGACTAGATATATATCAACGCCTATACTGACGTATCCAGTGTAGCTAGATGTCTAATAACGCCTATGCTGTCGTTTCCAGTGGACTAGATGTCTATTAAACACATATGCTGTCATTTTCAAAGGGGCAAGAGGTCACATTATTGGTCGGATGCTTCTTCTACATCCATAGAATGTGTATGGCAGCAGCGAAGGCACTGTCGAGTTTTGTACATATGCGGAGACTCGCATGAGCTTTCATTGCGTGATAATGCAATAAGTATCAAAATCTCGTGTACTGGTCCTACTATAGGCTAATGTGACATATCGTGACGAATATATGATACGTGTATCACGATAGTCTTATAATTTGATTCTGGCTTTGAAAGACAGACAAATATATCAATTGGCACAATATACATCGCCCTGGAATTGTACTAAAAAGATTGCTTATGTCATACTACGGCCGAGATTAATTCAGAATATTTCGCGAACGATTCCTTATGTCATCCCACCCACGCCAAGAGGTGAAACGGTATCTATGCAGGCCGCCCATCGCCTGTACGCCATTGGAATTATAATCTTACGCCTCATAGTTTTATCAATGTATTAGCCCTTCATTTATTATCAAAAATACGAGGGCTGTTCAAATGTGAATGAAAGTAGCTTCATAACTTTCTTCACATATATGTTACGACAAAATATGATACCTTTCTGGAAAGAACTATTTGTCGCCTTTAAAATGGCACCAAACATTGAGAAACCCTCACTATATTGCTCGAGTTACAGACCCTTATATAAAGGCCATTCCTGTATAGCCTACTGAAGTTTTTCTGAAGCAAATTGCAATGCACGTTTTGGTACATGTGCGGATATAGTGTCATATCTTTGTAAGTTTTAGACAAAATGACACCAAATTTGAGATGCAAGTTTAAGTAACAATCCAAAACTTGCTTGCAGGAAAAAAGTTTATATCTCGAGTAAACAGGCACGTTTGTGACGTCATTAATTTTATGATAAACGTCATTTTGAGCTATCTACTGGTGATTTAATAATGAACATCGCTGTGTCGTTTTCTTTGCGTTTTGCTGAAAACATGTTAAGCGTGTCATAAGGGAGTTTTCAAAACGCGCCGTCCTCTATTTACAGAATAATCACATTTTTTATCATTTTTCAAGCATTTTTCTGCTTCTTAAAGACTTGTTGACATTAATTAATATATGTTCAATCTGTCTAGTCCTCAAGACAATGTGAGTAATTCTATTGTAGATAATATCTATAGTGGTCAAACTTAAAGTATACCTTCAAATTAAGAATAAGCCGCAATGTCATATCAAAAAAAAAAGCAAGTATAAATTTTATAACTCCTTCACTGAAGGCATTATTGACTTAATAAAAATGCTTTTTCAGCGGTTAAAAATTACCCACTATCCATCAATGATTTTTGCAACAACTCAGTATGATCGAGCAACATATTGTCTTGAAGTTAAAACAAGTTTAAATGTTGATTCGTGCATTTTGTTAGAGATAAGTTTAACTGAAGACTGAAAGGTGCGGTTTTGCTTACCATTTATGTGCAAACGTAAGGAGACTTTAGAGAAAACAAATTGTTGTAACTTAACAAAAGCATGTCAGATTTTCGCAACTTTCACAGAAATCATTAAATAAGAATATAGGGATACTTACTTAAAAATTTCAAGAAATTTCACCTGTTTATCGAAGAATTATACGCTCGTCTATATCACTGGTATATGTTCGAAGCATTGAGTTTGTTAGTATATTTACGTGACCCTCGTTGTAAGGGTTATAACTCGATGAGTATACTGTATTTTTCTTTATGTCTGGTGCCAGTTTAAGGGTGACATATAGTCCTTTATAGAAACGTTTACCATTTTGTCGTAGCATATATGTGAAGAAGTGTTTTGAAGCTACTTGCATACATATTTGAACAGCCCTCGTAGAACGTACAGACGGAATGTGAAATATGTTTCTTTTAATTGATTCACAATGACATTGCATGTCTACTACCCGATATATCGAAACTGCGCCCCACCCTACCTTAACAAATGAAAATATGATATCGTACATGTTACCTTTCTCTTTTTTTTCGACTTCATTTCTCGTCCTCCCTCCTTTTCTTCCGCCTACAGAAAGGCACCGAGTTATTTCTTTGTCTTACAAAATCAAAACAGTGTAGATCCTGGTATCAGTATTTAGACCGTTGAATGATTATATATGGACCAGTACAAGAGATTTACAAAGCGCCCAATTTTTATGCACCCACTAAGGCTTCCTTTATTGAAGCCTTAGTGGGTGCATAAAACTGGGCGCTTTGTGTGCGCTCTATATGCCTGAGGCGGGGGCCGCACTGCGCCGACATTATAACCGAAATAGTAGTTACTTCTATAGATATGGCCCTATACAAGCCTCAAATATGCTTATCGCATATGCGCAAACTCCATACCGACGCATTGAGCGGGGCTTGAGGTCTCTTGAGTCTTCATCAACATCATTACGATGTGTGTGCGAGCGACAAAGGCTGTGACGAGCCTGCGCATATATGCAGACTCGCCTGAGCCTACGTTGCTCTACAATGCGCCAAGTACCAAAATCCTATACTAGCCCATACGGTTTGAACACGCTCGGGTGATCTAAATGGCCTTAATTCAAAGACGATCCAGTGAAATTTAAGAACTCATTGGTCGTTTCAAAATGACGAGGCGAAAACATATGAATGGGTTAATAGCATTTTATATTATATATATCGCCCATCTATTTCTTACTATAATTTGTTTTACCAAATCATAACCTAAAATTTGGGAGCGCAGTGGCTCAGTGGTTGAGTGCTTGACTCGAGACCGAGAGGCCGCGGGTTCGAGCCTCACTGGCGCCACTGCGTTGTGTCCTTGAGCAAGAATATCAATCCTAGCTTAGTACTGGTTCAACCCAGGAAGACCCGTCCCTATATAACTGAAAGATTGTTGATGGGAAGTAAATAATCAAACCAAACAAAATCGCCTATATTTCGTTAATATATCTATTGCATACTATATGGAAAACTGAAGTTTTTAATCATGTGGTAAACTCATGTAGTAAACTCAATCACTGAAAAAATGTGCAGTCTAACACCAAATTTGGCGGCAGTCGAGCTGCTTCGAGCCTAAATGTAACCTCTCCATTGCTATAAAGAGGGTCTGGACGAGGGGACCAAATAACACTTTTCAATACAAGGGGCTCTTACAAGGTAAAGGGAATTAACATGGGAGTCTGCCCACGTTTGGAATTTGATAATAGTATGCTGATTTAATGCCTGGGGTATGACTTCTATATTTATGATGCATTTAATTTTATGCAATTCCATTGCCTATTCATTATGACGTCATGTATGATATTACTAATACACCTGAGCCTGCTCGCAGTGGACCTGGGCCAAATCCAAGAGACCAACTTGTCGGATACTGACAAACTGGACCAAGGCTAATGACAGCCTAAGTTTGGCCTGCAGGAGGCCAGTTATGATTACCTGTGGTTAGGGTTAGGGTTGGTCACAAGGGTTAAGCAGGCAGACACAGAGAGGGGGAGCCTGCCAGCAGGGGTTAGGGTTGCTCAATAGGTTTTAGTGGCAGACACACGGGGGAAGAGCCAACCTGCAGGGGACCTGGGCAAAATCCAAGAGACCAACATGTCTGATGCTGACAAAGTGGACCAAGGCTAATGACAGCCTAAGTTTGGCCTGCAGGATTAAAGTTATCTGTGGTAAGGGTTAGATTTTCTCAATAGGGTTTAGTGGCAGACACAAAGGGGAGGAGCTTGCCCGCAGGGACCTTGGCCAAATCAAAGAGACCAACTGGCTGATGCTGACAAAGTGGACCAATGCTAAAGACAGCCTTAGTTTGGCCTGCCGGATTCAAGATAGGGTCATCTGTGGTTAGGGTTGCTCAATAGGGTTTAGTGGCAGACACAGGGGGATGAGCTTGCCCGCAGAGACCTTGGCCAAATCCAAGAGACCAACTTGTCTGATGCTGACAAAGTGGATCAAGGCTAATGACAGACTAAGTTTGGCCTGCGGGATTCAAGTTAGGGTTGTCTGTGGTTAGGGTCGCTTGATAGGGTTAAGTGGCAGACACAGGGGGAGGAGCCTGCCTGCAGGGGACCTTGGCAAAATCTAAGTGGCCAACTTGTCTGATGCTGACAAAGTGGACCATAGCTAATGACAGCCTAATTTTGGCCTGCAGGATTCAAGCTAGGGTTATCTGTAGTTAGGGTAGGGTTTCTCAATAGGTTTAGTGGCAGACACAGAGGGGAGGAGCTTGCCCGCAGGGACCTTAGCCAAATCAAAGAGACCAACTGGCTGATGCTGACAAAGTGGACCAATGCTAATGACAGCCTTAGTTTGGCCTGCGGGATTCAAGATAGGGTTGCTCAATAGGGTTTAGTTTCGCAGACACAGGGGGGAGGAGCTTGCCCGCAGGGACCTTGGCCAAATTCAAGAGACCAACTTGTCTGAAGCTGACAAAGTGGACCAAGGCTAATGACAGCCTAAGTTAGGCCTGCAGGATTCAAGTTAGGGTTATCTGTTATTAGGGTTTCTCAATAGGGTTAAGTGGCAGACACAGGGGGAAGAAGCCAGCCTTGAGGACCTTGGCCAATTCAAAAAGACCAACTTGTCTGATGCTGACAAAGTTGATCAAGGCAAATGACAGCCTAAGATTGGCCTGCAGGATTCATGTTAGGGTTATCTGTGGTAATGGTTGCTCAATAGGGTTAAGTGGCAGACACAGGGAAGAGGAGCCAGCCTTGAGGACCTTGGCCAAATCCTAAGACTAACTTGTCTGATGCCGACATAGTGGATCAAGGCTAATGACAGCCTAAGATTGGCCTGCAGGATTCAAGTTAGGGTTAACTGTGGTAATGGTTGCTCAATAGGGTTAAGTGGCAGACACAGGGAGGAGGAGCCAGCCTTGAGGACCTTGGCAAAATCCTAAGGACCAACTTTTTTTTGCCTTCACTACAGCTGGTGACGGAAACTGTGTGGCGGCGGTAGAACGTCTCCCTGCCCTTCACTATAGTGTAGATTTTATTTCTTGTCCTTTGGGATCATGGGTTTCATTGTGGAACTTTGAAACTATTAGAGGGTCACTGATGAAGCCTAAATGGCAGAAACTAGCTAGACTGACCCAGAAAATATGTACACTCTGGTTTCAGTTCTTTGGTGCTGACTTTGCTTCCAAAGGATACCCTTTTAAGAACATATTTGTCTGATGCTGACAAAGTGGATCAAGGCATATGACAGCCTAAGATTGGCCTGCAGGATTCAAGTTAGGGTTATCTGTGGTTAGGGTTGCTCAATAGGGATAAGTGGCAGACACAGAGAGGAGGAGCCAGCCTTGAGGACCTTGGTTAAATCCTAAAGACTAACTTGTCTGATGCTGACAAAGCGGATCAAGGCTAATGATAGCCTAAGATTGGCCTGCAGGATTCAAGTTAGGGTTACCTGTGGTTAGGGTTGCTCAATAGGGATAAGTGGCAGACACAGGGGGAGGAGCCTGCCAGCGGAGGACCTTAGCCAAATCCAAGAGGCCAACTTGTCTGATGCTGACAAAGTGGACCAAGGCTAATGACAGCCTAAGTTTGGCCTGCAGAATTCAAGTAAGGGTTATCTATAGTTAGGGTTAGGATTTCTCATTAGGGTTTAGTGGCAGACGCAAAGAGGAGGAGCCTGCCTGCAGGGACCTTGGCCAAATCCAAGAGACAAACTTGTCTGATGCTGACAAATTTGACCAATGGTAGTGACAGCCTAAGTTTGGCCTTAAGGAGGCAAGCTATGGTTACCTGCGGTTAGAGTTAGGCTTGCTTACTAGGGTTTAGCAGGCAGACACAGAGGGAGTGAGCCTGCCTAAGGGAGATTTAGGCCGAATCCAAGAGACCAACTTGTCAGATGCTGACAAAGTTGGGCCTGGTTAAGCTTGACCTGCAGGAGGCAACCTAGCTTAACCTGTGGTTAGAGCTAGGGTTGCTCAATAGGGTTTAGCAAGCGGACACAGAGGGAGGGAGCGTGCCTGCAGGGGACCTGGGCGAAAGCTAAAAGACCAACGTGCCGGGTGGGAAAAAGTTGGACACTGTTAAGACAGCCATTGTTTGGTCTCCAGGAGGTAAGTTTGAGTTACCTGTTGTTAGGGTTAGGTCAGTGCACTAGAGTTTAGTGGCAAACAAAGAGGGATGGAGCCTGCCTGCAGGGGACCTAGGCCAAATCCATGAGACCAACTTTTTGAATGACAACAAAGTGGGGCCAGGCTAATGACAGTATCAGTTTGGCCTGAGGAGGCAAGTGAGAAGGGTTAAGGCTGTTGGGTTGGAGCCTTCCAGCAGGGGACATGGGCCAAATCCATGAGACCACTTTGTCGTATACTGACAAAGTGGGTCTGGGCTAATGACAGCCTAAGTTTGACCTGCAGGAGGCATTTAGGTTGACCTGTAGTTAGGGCGACTCAATAGAGTTTACTAGTAGACACAGAGGAAAGGGCCTTGTCTACATTGGACTTGGGCCAAATCCAAGAGACCAATTTGTCGAATGCTGACAAAGTGGACCCCAGCTAATGAAAGTCTAAGTTTGGCCTGTAGGAGGCAAGATATGGTTACCTGTGGTTAGGGTTGGGACTGCTCACTAGGGCTTAGAAAGCAAACACAGACGGAGGGAGCCTGCTTGCAGGTGATCTGGGCCGAATCCAAGAGACAAACTAGTCTGATGCCAACAAAGTGGGATTTGGGTAATGACAGCCTAAGTTTGGCCTCTAGGAATATATTAAGGTTTACCTGTGGTTAGGGTTATGGCTGCTCATAAGGGTTTAGTGGCAGACACAGAGGGATGGAGCCTGCCTGCAGGGACCTGAGCCAAATCCATGAAACCAACCAAAGTGGAATAAGGCCAATACAGCCTAAGTTTGGCCTGCAGGATTCAAGTTAGGGTTATCTGTGGTTAGGGTTAGGGTTGCTCAATAGGGTTTAGTGGCAGACACAGGGGGGAGAAGCCTGCCTGCAGGGACCTGGGCCAAATCCTAAAGATTAACTTGTCTGATGCTGACAAAGTGGACCAAGACTAATGACAGCCTAAGTTTGGCCTGCAGGATGATTCAAGTTAGGGTTATCTGTGGTTAGGGTTAGGGTTGCTCAATAGGATTTAGTGGCAGACACAGAGGGGAGAGCCTGCCTGCAGGGACCTGGGCCAAACCCTAAAGACTAACTTGTCTGATGCTGACAAAGTGGATCAAGGCTAATGACAGCCTAAGATTGGCCTGCAGGATTCAAGTTAGGGTTATCTGTGGTTAGGGTTTCTCAATAGGGTTAAGTGGCAGACACAGGGGGAGGAGCCAGCCTTGAGGACCTTGGCCAAATCCTAAAGACTAACTTGTCTGATGCTGACAAAGTGGATCAAGGCTTATGACAGCCTAAGATTGGCCTGCAGGATTCAAGTTAGGGTTATCTGTGGTTAGGGTTGCTCAATAGGGTTAAGTGGCAGACACAGGGGGATGAGCTTGCCTGCAGGGGACCTTGGCAAAATCCAAGAGGCCAAATTGTCTGATGCTGACAAAGTAGATCAAGGCTAATGACAGCCTAAGATTGGCCTGCGGGATTCAAGTTAGGGTTATCTGTGGTTAGGGTTGCTCAATAGGGTTAAGTGGCAGACACAGGGGGATGAGCTTGCCTGCAGGGGACCTTGGCAAAATCCAAGAGGCCAAATTGTCTGATGCTGACAAAGTAGATCAAGGCTAATGACAGCCTAAGATTGGCCTGCGGGATTCAAGTTAGGGTTATCTGTGGTAATGGTTAGAGTTTCTCAATAGGGTTTAGTGTCAGACACAGAGGGAGGGAGTCTGCCTGGAAGGGGCCTGGACGAATTCAAGAGATCAAACAAAGTGGGGCTGGGCTAATCACTGCATAAGTTTGGCCTCCAGTATTCAAGTTATGGTTACCTGTGGATAGGGATAGGGATGTTCACTAGGGTTTAGAAGGCAAGTACAAAGTGAGGAAGTCTACCTGGAAGAGACCTGGACAAATCTAAGAGATAAGACAAAGTTGGGCTGGTCTTATCATGGCATAAGTTTGGCCTCAATGAAGCAAGTTATGGTTACCTGTCGTTAGGGTTAGGTCTGCTCACTAGGGTTTAGAAGGCAAGCACAGAGGGAGGGAGCCTGCCTGCAGGGGATCTGGGCCAAATGCATGAGACCAACTTTTCAGATGCTGACAAAGGCGTGCTGGGGTAATGAAAACCTAAGTTTTGCCAGCAGGGGACAAGTTAGGTTTACCTGGTATAGGGGTTAGGGCTGCTCACTTGGGTTTCGAAAGTGGACACAGAGGAAGGGACCTGCCTGCTAGGAACCTGGGCAAAATCCAAGTTATCAACTTTTTGGATGCCGAAAAAGTGGGGCAGGACTAATGACGGTTTATGTTTGGCCTGAAAGAGGCAAGTTATGGTTACTTGTGGTTTGGACTGCTCACTAGGGTTTAGCAGGCATACACAGGGGGTAGAGCCTGCCTACAGGAGACCTGGGTCAAATCCAAAAGACCAACTCGTTGTATGCTCACAAAGTGGGCTGGGATATTGACAGCCTAAGTTTGGCTTGCAAGAGGCAAGTTATGGTTACCTGAGGTTAGGGTTAGGGCTGGTCACTAGGGTTTAGCAAGCAGACACAAAGGGGAGGAGCCTGCCTGCAGGGACCTGGGCCAAATTCAAGAGACCAACTTGTTTGATGATGACAAATTGAACCAAGGCTAATGACAGCCTAAGTTTGGCCTGCAGGATTCAATTAAGGGTTATCTGTGGTTAGGGTTTCTCAATAGGGTTTAGTGGCAGACACAGAGGGGAGGAGTCTTCCTGCAGGGGACGCTGGCCCAATCCAAGAGACCAACTTGACTGATGCTGACAAAGTGGACCAAGGCTAATGACAGCCTTAGTTTGCCCTGCATGATTCAAGTAAGGGTTATCTGTGGTTAGGGTTAGGGTTTTTCAATAGGGTTTAGTGGCAGACACAGAGGGGAGGAGCCTGCCTGGAAGGGACCTGGGCCAAATCCAAGGGACCGACTTGTCTGATGCTGACAAAGTGGACCAAGGCTAATGACAGCCTAAGTTTGGCCTGCAGGATTCAAGTTAGGGTTATCTATGGTTAGGGTAAGGGTTTCTCAATAGGGTTTAGTGGCAGACACAGAGGGAGGGAGTCTGCCTGGAAGGGGCCTGAACAAATTCAAGAGATCAGACAAAGTGGGGCTGGGCTAATCACTGCATAAGTTTGGCCTCCAGGAGGCAAGTTATGGTTACCTGTGGTTAGGGTTAGGGCTGCTTACTAGGGTTTAGAAGGCAAGGTAGAGGGAGGGAGTCTGCCTGCAGGAGATCTGGGCCAAATCGTTGAAACAAACTTGTCAGATGCTGACAAAGGCGTGCTGGGGTAATGACAACCTAAGTTTTGCCAGCAGAAGACAAGTTAGGTTTACCTGTGATTAGGGTTAGGGCTGTTCACTTGGGTTTAGAAGGTAGACACAGAGGAAGGGAGCCTGCCTGCTATGGACCTAGGCCAAATCCAAGTGTTCAATTTTTGGGACATTCTCGCGAGATCTGACGACATCTCATCTAGATCTCTCGCATTTCGCCCTTTGCATCATGGGTAACTAGCGATCTTTGGCTAGTCATGTTCAATTCTCGTACTCCTGTAGTAACAGAATTTATTGTTAAAAATAGCAAAAAGATAAATTTTTGACAGTTTATCATTTCTCTTTTAGACAATATTTTCTGAATGTAAAGCCCTGAGTCATGCACGCAGTGATCGCATAATATATTTTAAATAAAATGGCGGTTCATACCCAGTGTGCACCGAGTCAAAGGCGACAGGTTAGTATGTGCTAGCGTGCTTCCTTTTTGCGACAATGCTTTTTGGAAGCCGAAAAAGGTGGGCCGGACTAATGACAGTCTATGTTTGGCCTGAAAGAGGCAAGTTATGGTTACTTGTGGTTTGGACTGCTCACCAGGGTTAAGCAGGCATACACAGGGGGTGGAGCCTGCCTGCAGGAGACCTGCGCCAAATCCAAAAGACCAACTCGTCGTATGCTCATAAAGTGGGCTAGGGTAATGATAGCGTAAGTTTGGCCTGCAAGAGGCAAGTTATGGTTACCTGTGGTGAGGGTTAGGGTTGTTTACTAGAATTAAGTGGCAGACACAGAGGGGAGGAGCCTGCCTGCAGGGACCTAGGCCAAATCCAAGAGACCAAATCGACGTATTCTCACAAAGTGGGCTGGGGTAATGACAGCCAAGCTATGGTTACCTGTGGTTACGGTTAGGGCTGCTCACTAGGGTTTAGCAGGCAGACACAGAGGGAGGGAGCCTGCCTGCAGGGGACTTGGGCCAAATCCAGGAGACCAACTTCTTGGAAGTGCGGCCCGTGTCAGATCATATTTTGACTTCCTTAATATATTGACCGGCAGGTCAATATATTACTGTAATATTTTGACCCACTATATATTTTGACCCCTACTTACTTTCAAAAGGATTGATGCAATATAACTTATTATGGTTCATTTATCATAGCATAGAAACAATCTTCTAAAATTGTTTCGTCAAATTTGACTAAATGTGGAATGGGGGTCAAAATATTATACCATAATATTGCCCCTAGATCTTAATTTCAGCTATCAACATTGAAATTGTGTCACCAAAAATCTATAATTTTTCCAAATGATGAAGCCGAGCTGTAAATCAATTCTGCTTTGAAATTGCTGTTCCTTTAACATCAATTTGGGGAGGGGGGTCAATATACTATACCATAATATTTTGACCACCCTCCCCGCCATCAATAAGAATGGTCAATCATGGAATAGTATTGTCTGTGATATGTGAACGTTCTGAGAGATGAAGCTAAGTTGACACTGGATTCCATTTTCAAAATACTGTTGGATGGAGAGAAGGGGGTCAATTTATTACGGGTATAATATTTTGACCCCCCCCCCCCCCTCTCATTTAAAGTATACTTAAATAGTCAGTATGTTACTTTCGGGTTGCTTTAGCCTAGTCGAAATTGAAATACTGTATCATGGTTGATAGCTTGAAGTAAGGTATTCAGTGGTGTGTTGGATGGGGAGGGGTTAATACATAATGGTATAATAATTTGACCTCACACCACCACCCCTCCCCCCCCATTCAAAGTAAAATTTGAGATTGCTTAGCCTTGGCAAAATTGTAATACTGTATTAGTGTTGAAAGCTTGAAGTAATTATCTGCAAACATGTTTTCACATTAGGCAAGTACCGTTTAAAATTATGGGTTAAAACTTTGTTTGGACTGCTATTCAACATACAGGAAAAAGAAAAAAAAATTAGGCGCTTTTTCCCACCACCAGTGACCAGGCTATTCCTTGTGCATACAGTTGAAGTTTTAATAACACATATTGTATAAAAATGTCATGCTTGGTGTGAGTGGGTTAGGCTATCAAAATGCTAAAAAAAACAAATTATTTTAAACACCTATTAGTCACTAATTTTGTAATAACCTGTAGATCAATATCGATTTGCAATGGCATGTATACAGTATGCAGTTATAATACACCCCAAAAACAAGTCAGTCTGATTGAACAATAGATAGAACAGGTATAATCCATGTATACGAGATTTACAGGTAATAATCAAAAGTTATGGCCATATACTTATTTACTAATACAGATGAAATACTCTAGACCCAAATTCTATGCAAACTCAACACATTTTGTCCCAAATGTTATGCTGCAAACATTATATTTTCATGGATTTAGATGAATACTTTAAGAAATGTTGAGTTTCTACCAAAGAAAATTTGGGATACAGATTCAAATAAGTCATTTGACTTTCTTCTGAATCCCATTTGCATAGTGGTTGTATTGTAATCATATTTTGTGTAGTTTGTAAACTTGTCATATATTATACAAATAAAATATAGTTTAAACCAAAGAAAATTTGGTCAGAAAAAAATACCCCCATAACCATAAGGTCTTGGAATTAATATGCAATATTTTCCAAATATATTTCGTTTGTTAGGTGCATTGAATGTCAGATTTTCATCATGGCACAACAACACAGTTGTCAATTCTGCGTAATATTAACCAAAGACTCTCGAAATTTGGGCAAATTGGTCCTTTGGCTCTACTGCTGATTGGTCTTCCATAGTGACATAAGGCCAGAATTTTAGTTAATTTACAAGCCCTTCTACTGTAACTTTCCGGAAAGCAGAAAAAAATCTGTTCTTTTTTTGTTATTTTATCCACCGACTCTAAGCATTATTAGTTTCGTTGCAAAAAAATAGTAGAACCAGTGCATTAGATTTCCAACAATGTGGTATGTGCGACCAGCAAAGCCTCAGATCAGCCTGCGCATACGCGCAGTCTGATCAGAACCATTGCTAGTCGGTTGAGCATTCTATGTTTATTTAGCTACTGTAAAAGGAGGCTGCAGAGGCTCGACCGTGTCTACACTTGTCAAAATGTCAAATTGTTGGAAATCTCATGCCACGGCTCAACTGTATATTTTTGAGGTTCTGTCTGTATAATTTTAGAGTGACACTGTTAAAAGTGATTGTCCTTTCCAGATTTTTAGAAAATTGATGAAATATTTAAAGGTTTAACACAGACTGTTGGTTTAACTTACTAGTGTTTTACTGTTTTTTGGAGATATTAAAAAAGCTCTGAAAAAAGCCTTGTAAATGACCAGTCAACTGGTCATTTTCAGAGCTTTTTTTTTCGTCCCCACGACCCTAAATCTAAAAATATCCCGTAAATCTACTGATATAAAAATCTGACCTTAGTTGATTTGAAAAACGTGTTGGGTCCATAAACGTTGTATACAAAGTAGGCTCTCTCTCTCTCGTCTCTCTCGTCTCTCGTCTCTCTCTCTCTCTCTTTCTCTCTCTCTCTCTCTGAATATTTGGACTAGATATAGCAGACCTACTTCTAAGTGTGCTATGTTGTTGTAGAATATTATCAAACGAAATGAGAAAAAATGAACTCACCGGAATGAGGAAGCTGTCAGAAATGTGTTACAAGAATATCGATAGCAATCTGCAGAAAATGCCAACCTGTTAGATAGTATTAACCGTTGCATGATGACTTTTTTCTAAAGAATGCCAGAGTACATGTACCATACATTGTCAAATTGAATCAAAACACCTGTACAATTTGAAGTCAAAATAGGAACCATTGGATTCAGATAAGATGTATTGATAATATGCTTCAGTCAAATGAATGATGAGAATAGTTAAAACAAGGTCGCGTCGTATTGCTATGCAAAACATGAGTCCCCTACCGGATTAAAGAAAGCCTCCTACTCTCCTCCAACCAACCGATGGTATAAATGACCATGGTGTGTGCATGACCAACCTTCCTGTTTATTTAATATGCAACATCTAAACTTTCAGAGGAAACATGTTTGACCTTTTCACCCCCACCAAGGTCGAATGTATTTACTTGCAAGTTATCGTACGTTTCATTATCTTTAATTTGATACGCAACACGACTATTTTTAGAAAAAAAGCTGTTTTGAACTTTTGATCCCACCCTATGAGTCGAGAGTGGGTGAAAGGACAAACGTATGCTGTTGTACGGATCATTTCCTTTATTTTGATATACAACATAACTATTTTCATAAGAACTGTTTTGGCCTTTTGACCCACCCCAGGGGTCGCAGGTGCGTGTAAGGGCGAACTTGTTGCTTGTATGTTGTTGATCATTTCATTCCCTTTAAAATGATATGTAACATGACCATAATCTTTGAAAATAGATTTTTCGCCTAAGTTTGAGTCAAAGTCATGACATTGACCTTGGAAGTTAATGACTAAGTATTGTGCATGACATAACATCATGCTATGGGTAAGAATCATGTAAAGTTGCAATTAATTTGGCCTGGCACTTGTAGAATATATGACTTGGGCATGAAGTTCTGAGTGTTACAAATTCTGATAATGCTTGGATAAAAGTTGTGACCTTGACCTTGAGGGTAAGTAGCTAAGTGTTGTGCGCGACACACCTTCAATCTATCAGCAATGGTCATGTGAAGTATTAAAGAATTTGGTCTACCCGTGTAGGAGATATGGTCCGGACACGAGGCCCAGGATAAGAGCGTGACTGACCGACTTCGAGTCTAAGTTGTGACCTTGTGAGTGACATACATTCATGTTATAGGTAATAATCCTGTAAAGTTATAATGAATTCCGTTAAATCTTGTAAGAGATATGGCGCGGATTTTATTACATGTGTCCTTGACCTTTGACTCTATTGTTATACAATAGTCTATCATCATCTACACCTCATGGAGAATCATCCTGCAAAATATGAACATCGTCGGTCAAAAACTTAATAAGGAGCTCGCACTACGAGCCGTGAGACAGTCTTTGATAGGTTTTAAGTATATGTGACCTTTACATTTGACTCCAAGGTCATATTGACGATCCCAATAACCTATTGTTATCTACACACCATAGACAATCAATGTGCCAAATATAAACACCATTCGTCAAACAATGAAAGAGTACTTCATGTTACAAGCACAAAGACAGATTTAAGTACATGTGACATTGACCTTGGATTCCAATGTCATATTAGTGAGCTGAATAGCATATTGTCATCTACACTGTATCGGCAATCGCTGCCCCAAATGTGAATCTCCTAGATCAAAAAAATGAATTAGCATTACGACCAGTAACACAGATTTTAGTATATGTGACATTGACCTGAGACTCAAAAGTCATATCAATGATCGGAATAGCCTTTTGACATCTTCACCCACAGACAATGACTATGATTGGGCCAAATTTGCACATCTGGTATCAAACTATGAAGGAGGAGTTAGTGTTACGAGCAAGTGGCGACGGACAGACAAGCGAACATACGTACAACATGTATCAAAATTTATCAGACTTTATTTCAAAAAACACGGATATATAGAAATAAATTTACGAAGTTAACCAGATTTTAAGCATAAATGACCTTGTTCCATATGTGCATGCTGCGATGGTTGTTGTACCTATACACCTTAGGCAACAGAAGTGCAAAATATGAAGAAAAATGAGTTTACATAATGAGCGCTAAGACAGATAAAAGAAAAAAAGTGAGAATGATCAGGAAATAACAAACAAATTTTCTTTGTGAGTGTAAAAGATGAAGGCACTGGTGAGTCTGTGGGAATGGAAAGTTCGACTAAACCATCGCTACTTGCATGCATGCTCACAATTTTATAATTAGATGATGGCTATTAATTTGATTTTAAGAGCTAAATGACGTACAATGCCCTATATTTTGAACTCTAAATCAATGAAAACACTTAAATGCGTCTTGAGATTATAAGAATTTTAAAATATAAATGTATGAGCATGAAGTCAAATCGAGCATAATCTAGTTAAGGATATAGTAACATCATCCTGTATCCTCAGTTAGGGGAACGCTATGAGCGTAGTTGTGGGTACAATATTTACATTGTCTTTGGGCCCCATTTTAAACCGATTTGAGCATATTTTGTAGAGATCGCACGAAAATCTTTTTATCTACAGGCTCTTGATGTAAGCTGCGTTTTCTTTGACAATAACACGTGGTTTAATAAAGTTCTATTGAATGCAAAATCAAGACACAGCAATGAGGTTTGCGTTAGACAATTTTAAAAAGGTCAAAAAGGGGAATAAAGTTGCTAAATCATAACAACTGGTGCAAAAGTGTCGGGATACACTGGTTAGGCACGAGTACTGTAATGCACGTTTATATGGTGACAGCTAGTAGGAAAGGGTACTGAATTTTTATTTCATTTTACAGCATGAACGGTAAAATCACACTTTCAAAAGCGACCCGATTATCACAGAACATTTTGTCAAAGAGAGTTGTCAAAGAGAGTTGTTTGACGATTGTATTATATTAATACTCTTAAGCGTGAGCTTGTTGACACTAATGCCTATAAACTGCAGCCTTCTTTAAGTGAAAGGGTGATTGTTGATGGGCATGGTTGTCATACAGCCCTACATTTTGGTGTCAAAGCTAAAGAAAATCAAGACAAAGTTCCTACGTTGTACTGGTTACCTAAACTCCATAAAAAACCCTATAAAGCAAGATTTATTGCAAATTCTAGTTCTTGTACGACAACAGAACTTTCTAAACTGTTAACCTCGTGTCTTACAGCTGTTAAAAACATGTTATCAAATATTGTGAAAAAGTATATGAGAGATCCGGTAAAAACCTATTTTGGTCGATTAAAAATTCAGGTGAAATTTTAGATAAACTTAAAGCTAGAGATTTCAATGCGACCAGTTTGTCTACTTATGATTTTTCTACTCTTTACACTACTTTACCTCATAATTTAATTAAAGATAAACTTATTGATCTTATTGAAAGAACCTTCCAGAGAGAAGGCTCTCCTTACCTTGCATGTAGTGACAGAAATGCATTTTTTACTTCAGAAAAACCTAAAAAATATCATGCATGGTCGTGTCAAAATGTATGTGATGCGCTGACCTTTTTGTTGGACAACATTTTTATTCGATTTGGCACCAAGCTCTATAGACAAGTAGTTTGGATTCCTATGGGCACTAATTGTGCTCCCCTGGTTGCAGATTTATTCCTGTTTTGTTATGAAAGGGACTTTATGATGTCTCTTTCTGATGATAAGCAGGCTGATGTTATTGATGCGTTTAACACTACTTCCAGATATTTGGACGATATTTTAAATATTAATAATGTTTAATTTGAAAATATGGTTAGTCAAATATACCCTTCAGAAGCCGCATTTTTAGACTTGCATTTGTCAATTTCTAATGATATTGTTTCTACCAAAATTTATGATAAACGTGACGACTTTGATTTTGAAATTGTCAATTTCCCATTTTTAGATGGTGATGTTCTTCGTTCTACATCCTATGGAGTCTATATCTCTCAACTCATTCGTTTTGCTAGAGCATCTAGCTATGTTACTGACTTCAACACTCGCAATAAATTGTTAACTCAGAAACTTCTTAAACAGGGCTATCGGTATCATAAACTTCGCAAAACATTTTCAAAATTTTATAGACGATACTATGATTTGATTTCTAAATTCCAAGTTGGACTTAAATCTCTCTTGCGCCAAGGACTTTCGGAACCTGATTTCTATGGTGACTTGGTGTATAAGTTGAAGAAGATTGTTGGCTCTAATAATTTATCAGCGCAGTTCATTAAAATAATTTCCCATTATAAAAAGATTGGCTATAACACTAATGTATTGCAACAGACTGCATGCTTGGTAGTCAACCCAATCACGGTTGGCAACTTTGCTTTCCTCTTTAATTGCACGCCGGTGGGTCGGACTTCAGACTCTATGATGGTTCCGACTTAAAGACTTATCTATTGATGAGATGGTATGGGGCCTGATGCTTTGGCTGTTTGTCGGGCCCTCCGGGGTTTACCTGTTGGATTTCTTTTGCTCCGGTATTCAGTTTAATTTACTGTTGAGCCCTTATCCTTGCTTTATCTCCTTGTTATATCTTGATTTATATGTTTTAGGAGATGATGCATTGATAAGTTAGGGGTCTTTCATGCAATCCAAATATCTATGTGTCTTGATCCACATCTGAATTAAGGGTGAGGTTGGCGCCGTTAAACCGGTTTAAGCCCTCCAGTAAAATATTTTACTGACCGTTCCAAGGCGGTACTTCTTTTGTGGATCTTTTATGTTTTTGTTCTGTCTTGTGTTTGCTATGTTTTGTGCGCGTCTGTTTATATGTGATTTGTGGTCACCTGCTGGGAAAGGGCTGACCTCTTGGCTCTCGTTTGTGCTGTCTTCTGTGAGTTTGTCACTTTCCCATTGGTATCCTGGGTCAGGTGTGGTACTTGCTTGTATCGTTTCCTGATCTTTGCAACCTTACTTACTTTGTGCCAAAGTATCACTTTTATGTAGCGTAGATATTTTTGAAGGTCAGAAGCATATTTTCAGGCGGGACCGAAGAAGAATCGCAACAATGTTTTATTTTTAGAATGGAATTCCAGTGAATGTCAGAGTAAGGCGAGAACTACGAGTTAAAATATGCTTGTGACTTGGCACAGATTTAATTATCATAGAAAATTCATATCATACTATCTTGTGTTTCACAAAATTCTTCAGCACGCCTACCACTCACTGTCATACCAAGCCGTCAAACACGGATACTTTCAGAAACATATCACGCCAGGAGTATCACATATCACAAATCGAAATTATAGTTCAAAAGTCACAATTGTGAAATGTCACCTCTTATCCGGAAATCGCAACCTGTCATCTCTTATTTTGACTATTCATTTAAAGCTCCTGAGAACGATATCTGCCCCAAGGTTATAAAACTTTTGTATACTCAACTCAACTGAGCGTGCTCATAAATGTTAAATTGTTGACATTTTAACATTTAATAGCATGATAAATACAACATAATTGTAATTTGAAAACAGGGGGAAGCTATATTTGTCAGCAATTAAGTTAATTTGAGCAATAGAAATCCCATGCTCAGTTGAGCTGAGAATGAAAAATGTTTTTTGTTTATCTTCGAGGTCTGATATTGTCGCCTCGAAATGTTGACTTTTCATCTCGAGGTCTCGATTATTTGAGTCAATATTTCTATTGTGATCTCAAAACTCCTGCTTCATATATTTTTTCTGAACGGAATACTTTACCGTAGAATCTCTATGTATGGCGGTGCAGGTTTTGCAGAAGAGGAGTCATAATGGAAACTTACTGCACACCTATTCAAATTTACAGCCATATACATTCTCGGAACTATTCATGAAACATGTAGGAATGCTTTTCTGACATGATCGCTCCAAGTGTGTAAAATGCATTTGAGTCCCCAAGGCTACTGTCCGTTCTAAGGCTGTGGTTCTGCTATTGTTGATTCATTGTTTATTGTTACTCCCATTGTTTGTGTGGAGACAGTGTTTGGTTCTTGTTTTGATATGTAGTACTTGTACTTAATGCCCTTTCTGGTTTGCAATCATCTTGATCCGGGTCATATCTTCTTTATATGATTATTACCAATAACACGAGGTATGTCATGTACAAAACTTAGACACCAACTCCGTAGATAAAGGTCACGACTTTGAGTCAAACCTGGTCTTGTGTCTGGATCATTTGTCCCACGTCTGTGTGTTTTCACAAACATCAAGTGATTATTATCCATAGCATGAAGCTGTGTATTTCACAATAGCTTATATAAACCCAATGTCAATGTTTTTGGCATGAACGTATGTCAGAGAATTCTATATATCTGAGTGAGCCACATCTCCCGTATTTGTGCAACATAGGCCATGAGCAACTAAGGGTTTTGCTACCCCCAGGGGGACCTTTGTAGACTATGTTTTTCTTAAAGCATAACATCTAACGGGCGGGCTTTTTGCAGCACGTTGGCTATCTGGCGGTGGGGGCGTTTGGGTGCTACAGCTCGTTAAATACGTTACCCCTCATTTTTTTTAAAAAAACAAAAATATAAAATTAAGGCTATTAAAATGGTATTTGTACTATTCAAATTGGCTAAACAGTCATGTAATATGTAAGAACAGTTAATTTTCTGCAGATACTGATGTTTGTTAGAGTAACTTAGGCCCATTGTGGTGTCATTTACGTTACATTTTCAACTACACCCTATAAAATCATTGATATTTTGTTATATAGTTTCTTTTTATAAACTTCTACATAAATATTTTAGATTAAAATAACATATCACTATAAGACAATTAACTGACCATTTCTAAACTACAAACAGCTTGCTTCTATCACAAAAACTTCAAGAGTTATAAGCTGTTGAATATGACAACCCTAAGAAAACTTTATGTATAGTAAGAACCTTTTCATTTAAAAACAAAGCATGTACTCCTATCTGTAAGCTTTTAAACACTATATATAAGCATTATATTGATAAACAAGAGTGAAAGGGGATATCAAACATCGTTCCTGTTGTAAACTATCAGTTTGTTTGTTTGTTTGTTTGGCAATATGTAGCGTATGTTACAAACTTTACTGCTTCGTATATATTGCTTAATTCCTTAAACGGTACATCAAAGGGTATTTTATTTTATTTTAGAACTGATTTTTTGTGTTGAATAGACATAAAGATACTAGTTTGTCCACAATAGAATTTATCGGTTCTTATTAAGATACTATGTCAAATTGTCAAAGCATATTTACTTATGTGAAATAGTTTATTTTAGAACTTTTAAAAAAATAAAATATCAATTTGGCCAAAGTTATAGGTTTTAAAACTCATTAAAAAGACAATTTTGCTCTCAAGTACCAGCTGAATAAGGATAAGTTCCCATGATCTGTCAAAATTGTTAAAGTAACATATATTACCATATATAATACCTCTAAAATGCTGCTAAAGAAGTATTAAATTGAGTCTGAAATGCTTATGAATGTTGGATTTAGATTTTTGTATAACTCATCTGAGGGAGCACAGTGTCTCGGTGGAAGAGTGCTTGACTCGAGACCGAGGGGCCGCGGGTTCGAGCCTCACCGGCGTCACTGCGTTGTGGTCCTTGAGAAAGACACATTTATCCCAGCTTAGTACTGGTTCAATCCACGAAGAACCGTCCCTGTTTAACTGAAAGATTGTTGATGGGACGTTAAGAATCAAATCAATAGAAAAAAAGTCGATAAGCAATGCTAATTAGATACCCTCTGCACAGTAAACGTCAGTGAAAAAACTTAGCATGTTATAGTTCGAACAAGCAGGCCTTAGTTTTGAAAAGAAGATTTCAGAAGAATCTGTGCATACAAAAATTATTTTTCCAAACCAAACTCCTTCATGCATATGTTCAATTTGTCTACATAGTATCAGCAAAGTATCAAATTGCTCCATCATAAGCTGTGGTAGGAGTAGATTGGCCCATAAAGGCACTATCCATGCATACACAAAAGCCATATAAGGGAATAATTGTCTAAGTTCTCAAAGCTGTCATTTTGTCAAAAATTATTTTTTCTGAACCAAACTCCTTCATGCATATGTTCAATGTGTATACATTGTATAAGCAAAGTATCAAATTGCTCCATTAAAAGCTGTGGTAGGAGTTGATTGGCCCATGAAGGCACCATCTATGCATATACAAACACTTTATTGGGGAAAATTGTCTAAGTTCTCACAGCTGTCATTTTGTCAACAATTATTTTTTCTGAACCAAACTCCTTCATACATATGTTCAATGTGTCTATATTGTAAAGGCAAAGTATCAAATTGTTCCACTAAAAGCTGTGGTAGGAATTGATCGGCCCATGAAGGCACCATCAATGCATATACAAACACCTTATAGGGAAAAATTATCTAAGTTCTCACCGCTGTCATTTTGTCAAAATATATATTTTCTGAACTAAACTGCTTCATGCATATGTTCAATGTGTTTACATTTATAGGCAAAATATCACATTGTTCCACCAAAAGCTGTGGTAGGAGTTGATCGGCCCGTGTATGGACTACCATACCATAAGCATAAAACCCTATATGAATAGCCATTTAGAACTAAAAAGGGAAATAATTCTAACAGAATTTGCCCCCTAGCCCTTAATTTTTTATTTAAAGTATTTGTCTTGCATATATGAACATGTTTGCAAGGTTTGATGAAAATCCAGCAATGATTCTTCAAGATAATAAGGAAACAAAACGTTACGGACGGACGCACGCAAGGACGCACGCACGGACAACGTGAAAACAGTATACCCACCACAAACACAGTTTGGGGGGGGGGGGGGGTATAAAACAAACAAACAAACAAAGTATTACTTATCTGTAGAACACTTAGTTTAATCTAGTCACTTATTTAACAGCAGCCAAAAATAGTTTAGCGTACCCAGTTAACTGCTGCTCAAATTATACAAATATAGTCAGTAACACAATTCACGCTGGTATTCCTTGTATATTTTGGTACATCTACTTTAAGAAAATCTTTTTACTAAATGTTGTATTGTAGGTTGTAGCATACAAAACATTTGTGCTATTACAACCCAGAGAGAATCAAGTATTTGTAACTTGGTAGAGCAAAACTGATATATGTTACATAGATACTATGCATTATAAGTGTATGTTATCAAATACTGTACTGTTTGAAGAAACTGTCTCCAAATCAAATTTTATACTGACATTGTTGTATTTGCGTATACATATGTTGATGCTTTGCATTACTTTTGGCTTTTAAATACACTTTAAGTTTATCTTCAGCATAGCTTTCATTGTTTAATGGATGAAACTGATAATTTAATCAACATAGTTCTTCTGACCATTTGCTAAAGCAATGTTAATTTTATAAGTTAATGGTTTATTTCGAACAAATATTTCTGTGACATGGAAAAAATAAGTCATAATGGTGGAGTTTACATGACAGTAATCACAAGTGATATGATCATTTTCAAGAAAACAAGTCAATTGTTACTTAAAATACCAATTTTAATTTATAGGACTTCATTTGCCAGAATAAGGCCAGACCGAATTTGACATTCAAGTTGATGTAAAAAATATTTCACAATGTTCTTTTAGAATGTTGGATGGAAAAGAAAAATATTTAAAAATTTATATGAAATCTACTTACATGTATTGGTAGTTTTAGCAATTATTGCTAAAATAGCTAATGCTAATTTCCACTATACAGAATGTGACATGACCAAATTATAGTAAAGCATTATATGGATATTATCAATAAGAAAGAGTTGCAAACACACCAGGGAATGAATTCAAGCATATGCAAAAAGTCAACTGTTCTGACAAAAAAGTATTGGGAGAACATTCTACTCAGTATAAAAATTGTTATCGATGATAAACTTACATGCAATGTTAACCAAGTATACATGTACATGATTTTGGTGGTAAGTATCTATGCATTTCTAATAACCATGGGTCTTTTAATTTAATCATCTCCAAAACAAATATTTTTTTCTTTCACATTGAAAGGGATACCATAAAGTTCAGATATTGACAGCAGTGTTACTTTAAAGACTGTATTGTCATTTATGTTACGTGTGTGTAATATAGTATACCAAATATTGAAACTTCATATCAGTTTTGTTTTTGACATTATTGTCTACAGATGAAAAAATAATTGTTGATCTCGTTTATTGTAATTTATAAAGCGCTCAAATGAAGATTTGACCAGCTCTTGTGATTTTGGTACTTATCACATATTAGCCAATATCATTGCTTGCTCATGCTGATGCAGTCGCGCTAGCCATCTTAATTCTGGTCTGAGTCTGCATCTGTATATCCATACTTTGTGGGTGCAGACAGCAAAGGCTCTGGTGAGTCTGCACATTCACAAGGCTTGTCTGAGCCCTCATTTCTTGACACTGCAATGGGTACTAGTACCAAATCAAATGTAGTGGCTCATTTGATTTATTCTTTGTTACTAGTTATACTCTAGCTTGATTTGAAATATCCAAAAGATTAATAGGATGCAACTTTATAACAATGATCATGTTCCCATGTGGCATGCTTAGTACAAAATTTAATATAAAACAAAATTACACTGTTTAAACCAAGTCTTATTGACAGAAAATATTAAAATAAAAAAGCCTAATGGACTATTAAGTCATTTCATTTAATCATGTCTATTATTCTATACTGACAATGCAAGGGATCTTTTCTAAGCATTAACTTATCTCTTTAAAATATATGACTAAATTGAACATTTTGAACAAATGCTGCACTAGCTAGCTGTTTAAATGCTTCACGAAACAGGCAAAACGGATGAGAACATGATAAGTGTAACTAGAATTGTTTTTCTACGAAAAAACAGATGTCTCCCCCTTTTGAAGTCAAAAGCATGAGTCATTAAATACAGTTTCAAAAAGGAACATTAAATACAATTTCTAACGGAAATTCTAGTCATTTCATGCAGACAATAAGCTCGAATCTAGTAAAGATATCTGTCAATGGAGTTAACTATTGCACAATCATAACCTGGTATAAAATAGTCATAGATAATTGTTTTTGTGATGGACAAAGTTCCTAGGGAAATAACTCAAAGAGTATAAATGACAGAGTTACTATTCTTGCACTCTGCACGTCGACTCAAGTTGGTTGATACTTGTTTAAAGTTTCGTGAATATAGCTTAAGCGGTTTTCAAGCTATAGAGCGGACTCGGTTTTTGTGATGGACAATGTTCCAAGGAAAATACCTCAAAAGTATAAAAGGCAGAGTTACCATTCTTGCACTCTGCACGTCATCTCATGCTGATTAATATTTGTATAAAGTTTCGTTAATATAGCTTAAGCAGTTTTCAAGTCATAGAGCGGACACGATTTTTGTTATGCACAAAGTTCCAAGGGAAATAACTCAAAAAGTATAAAAGGCAGACTTACCATTCTTTCACTCTGTACGTCATCTCATGCTGATTGATATTTGTATAAATTTTCGTGAATATAGTTTAAGTGGTTTTCAAGTTATAGAGCGGACACGATTTTTGTGATGCACAAAGTTCAAAGGGAAATAGCTTAACAAAATAAAAGGCAGACTTACCATTCTTTCACTCTGCACAACATCTCATGCTGATTGATATTTGTATAAAGTTTCGCGAATAGAGCTTAAGCGGTTTTCAGGTTATAGAGCGGACACGATTCGTGACAGACAGACGGACAGACAGACGCCCGGGGAATAACAATTATGTCTCCCGACCCTGAAGGGGGGACATAAATAATCTCCTGAAATGTTCTTGTTATGCACGTTACCAAGATTTTTTTTCTTTCGTCGCCAAACTAGACATGCTGATTACTACCATATAGGTAGTATAACCATAGGGACAGGCATGTTGGGTACCATATTTGGGATAGTAATTGTTATGATTAGAAAGAACTTCAATATTCATTAGACTGACCAGGGATAACACCTATATAAATTATTCATTTCTCAATGTTAACCATGCTGGATATGACTTAAAATTTTACAAATTGTGAGATAGCTTTCGTCCTTAGTTGTTTTCATTATAACCGTTTTTGCAATCAATAGCTGATAAGCTATATATGTTTTGGCCCACTCACGCTTTTGGTAATAGATTTTACCATGCTACTACATGGTTAAAATCCTGTTTCGTCTAAACTGAATTGTAGACAGTATGGAAACATGTATTGTATATATCATTTCATGTATTAAATTAAGTTAACACATACAAGTATCAGATATAAATGCTATTATTCAAGCATTTAAGAATTATGATTTGATTATTAAAATAAGTAGTTTCTATAAGCGATGTTTACATATTAGATATAAAGAAAACTCTTAATTGAAATATTCTTTTATGTGCTTTGATTTCAAGTTGTGATTTTGTCATAGTTTAATTTCCACTAAAATGTACGTTAAAAAGACACTTTTCATTATTTTCTCATTCTTGGGCCCTAAAATGGCAGTAATTTACGCCCATTAGGTGTTTAAAATCATATAGTGCTTTTTTGCATTAAATTAATGCATTCAAAAGAAAGTAACGTATGTAACAATAATAAAAGGTACCTAAATGAGTTAAAATGATACTGCTGGTCATTTACTTTCAATTACAAGATAATATTGATTTGTAAGAATAAGGAATAATTTTGATATTTACACAGATATTATTATTTCAGGGTACCATAGTAAACTCTGTAATAGCAGGGTAACATCCCAACCCTTAAAAACCTAACATGCATTATTTTATGGCTTATATAATGTGGTTTTAGAGAATCATAGTGTACAAAACTCTTCCTAGGGGGTATTTAGGCAGCACATGGTCTAGTGATTGCACAGGGCTAAACAGTAGTTTATTTGAAATTAAAGTAACGTATAACTTAACTGGAATATAGTACGCATATATTGTTTTAACGCATACTGGCTATCTGCTGCATTCAATTAAGTGCTTTTAAGACAATCAGCATGTCCATAAATAAAAATTATGTATAGCTATATATTTGACCAATATGATTTGGAGATGTTTTAGGGTAAAGTAGTTAACGTGGCTGTTGCACAGTAACGGCCCCACTGCCAGATTGCCCACATGTGCCATTTTGCTTCTTATATAGCATAGTTTTAGAAAATCATAGTGTACGAAATTCCCCCTGGGGGGAGGGGGGTCTATTAGCAGCTCATGGTCTAACAGTTTGGTAAACTAGTTATACGAGCGTATGCTTGTTACAAATTATACCATTTTTACCATTCTGGTGGATCTTGCGTATACCATGGTTATCTATATCACGGATGGGTGGGGGGTTAATCCGGTAGGGCACTCATGTGTTGCACAACAATACAACTATCAAGCTCAAAATAAAACCAACTATATGGAATGTGTCTATGGTATCATTTTGAAAGTTAATAGAGTGTCAACTGAACGGTATGTGTTTATGGTTTTACTCTGTCTGTTAAGCTCAAAAGAGAATCAACTGTATAGTACGTGTCTATGGTATTATTTTGTCTGTTAATATAGAATGTCAACTGAACAGTTTATGTCTATGGTTTTACCCTGTCTGTTTAGTTCAGAAGAGAATCAAAGTATGTATTTATGATTTCATTCCCACTGTCTAGTTTTTTAAGGAAAACTTTTAAGTAAAATGCACCAACGGTCCGAAGATGAGGACATAATACGAAGACTGTAATTAAACTTTTGAAGACTGAAAACCCCTAAATGGGTAATGGTATATTTGCAAACAGTGAAGCCCTAGATGAAATGCCACAAGATGTGGCATTCCATCAGGATCTGCAGTTTGCAGAGGCAAGATCGATTTTCAGAGAATGAAATTAAAAATCATTCGGAAATTATAACCTCTGACCCTCAATTAATATAGTAGCATCCTGACACAACTGTATCAAACTTTATGGAAATGTCCTTTGGTCTAGAAAGAGGTAAGTGCAATTAGATTGGTTCCCTCTACTGCCGTTACACATATAACGATAGGTATCATGTATCTAATTTCAAGTAGAGAATCCTACTCATGCGACTGCGCATGCTCAAGAAAGTTTTTTCAACACAACCTGCAGTATTTTTTTTTTTCAGTTGCCATATTTTTATAATTTAGTAATAGAAAAAAAATATAAACGCCCAGAACAAAATAAATTTAATAAAACGGCTTACTTTCGCATACCACGTCACTCATGACGTCAGTGTGTATGCTATAGATAAACGCAATGGCGACTACTGACAAGCTTTTAAAGGGAGACCAGTCTAAAGTGCAACAACACGAAAATCAGACTGTGTTTCATGCGAAAAACGGAGGCGCATCCGCGCAGTCTGATCTGCACCTTTGTTTATCGCATTCGGAAAAAGTCAATAGCTAAGCTGGCAACATGCAGAATCTCAATACTCTTCCTAGTCCCAGTAGCTGAGAAGTCAGGACTGGGTCTTACCTAGTCGCAAACCCCGTATACAGGTTTTCATACGATAAAACCCAAAAATGCAGCCATTCCTATGGTCCCTTTTCCCATGTGGTGAGCGTACTCTGACTGTTCAGAGAAAGTTCATGGCGAAGATAGGAAGTGCGATTAACTGTGAATAGAACGACAACCATCAGAATGCTACTAGAATGTGATAAAAATAGAGCGGATAGTTGATCTGGTACAAGACAAGAGAATGCTAGACAACAATTAAATGCTATAATTGTTTCTTTGATGGGTAATATTAGTGAGTTAGATGAACTTGAATGGCTTATACAAAGAGCAAATAGGCCACAGTTGCCATTAGACAAAATGAACGATTTTGTAAAAGTTCTTCTTGTATAAATACCTTGTCAAATTAACGAACATCCATGTTCAAATCTTGAGGTTCACGTGCTGTTTGAACATGTTTTTGTTTTTTTTAATTTGGCAATACTTAATTTGATTTAATGCTTTATTTATTTAACAAGGAGTTTAAACAGCCCAGGGGCTACTAGTTGGTCTCCTCACATATAACATAACAATTAAACAGAATGACAATATATACGATGACGCGCACACACAATACATACATACATACATACATACATACATACATACATACATACATACATACATACATACATACATACATACATACATACATACATACATACATACATACATACATACATACACACGTACGTACGTACCCACACACGCCCGTACATACCTACGTATTTCGTACGTACGTATCTGATAGACAGACATACAGACAGACAGACAGACAGACAGGCAAAACAGACATACAGACGGACAGACAGATAAACAAAGAAGTAGACGAAACAAATCCCATAGAGTTACTGTGTGCGTGTATTATGGAGCTGACACAGATTCTATAATGTAACCTTTGACTTTCTGTTACGACTTTCACCATGGAGTAGGATAACTGAAACCTTCCGCCTGCATGGCAACTCATTAACCCTTTTCAGACCAATGGAATTTTTCATAAAGTTTCATTCAATAAAAAGTAAGTGAGTATGACTAGAAAATGCCACAATCACATACTACATGCGACCACACGGCTCAGCGAGGAAGAGTCATAGAACGATAACAGCGACATGACATTCAGAACGCAACAAAAGTAAAGCAACCGGCTCTCTCTCTTCCCCAGTTAGATGATTGCAAAACTAGAAAGGACACAAGTTCTGCAAACAAAACAAATACCTAACACTAAACATCCACAAACAAATGAAGCAACAATAAACATTGAATTAACAACAGTAGAACCACCACCTTAGAACAGGCTGCACTCGAAGCCACTGGAGTGGGAGTGCTTAGGTCAATTTTACTGGCCAAACCTTCACCCTCGATTCTGCTGTTGTAAAAACACAAATCAGTTAAGCATTCATGGAGACTTCCTAACTTATGCAATGTATCATCACGGGGAAACAACCAAATCAATATCAATTTTATTAGTTTGTTACTTAGTGAATTATCAATATTGTGTTAACCATAGATATATTGAAAGAACTTCTAGCGATAAGGTGTATATTTTCCCTAGTTGACATGATTACAAACACCAAATTTTCAAATTGCCATAATGTTTTTAAAATTGGTGTAGTTCAGCAGTAGAATATGCATAGTAAGCAACAAAATACGTTTCAAAGCGATTCATCATTTACAATACCGTGAAAAGGTGCACTTTCTACTCCCACCCCTCATTTTACGTCTTTATCTTGGGTGCCGTTTAGGCCAAACATTGAGTAAATGCATTGCTAGTTTTAAAAAAGTAAAAAAGCAAAAATGTTAAGGATAGGAGTGCTCTTCATTTCCAAAACCTTCCCGTATTCCTACTGCGCATGCGTACGAAATACATCTAAAATTGTGACGTTTGTCATTGGAAAAATGAAACTGGTGTCTTTCAGTTTATTTTTAGATGCTTCCCCCCCCCCCCCCCTCCTAGACCCAAGATGCCCTTTGGACAACGACATGTCGCTATACACCTTTACAACATATGTAAAATGCATTTAGGGTCTAGGGGTGAAAAGCATCTATAAACAAACTGAAAGACATCAGTTTCATCTTTCCAATGACAAACGTCACAATTTTAGGTGTATTTCGTACGCATGCGCAGTAGGAATACGGGAATGTTTTGGAAATGAAGAGCACTCCTATCCTTAACATTTTAGCACTTTTACTTTTTTAAAACTAGCAATGCATTTACTCAAAGTTTGGCCTAAACGGCACCCAGGATAAAGAAGTAAAATGAGGGGTGGGAGTAGAAAGTGCACGTTTTCACGGTATTGTAAATGATGAATCGCTTTGAAACGTATTTTGTTGCCTGCTATGCATATTTTACTACCAAACGACACCAATTTTAAAAACACTAGGGCAATTTGAAAATTTGGTGTTTGTAATCATGTCCACTAGGGGAAATATACGCCTTATCGCTAGAAGTTCTTGAGTTGAACGCTTCAATAACATCTACTTGATTATTGTCAGATCGATACACAATCAAGTCTATCTCATAACAAAACAAAAATAATGATTTGTGTAAGAGTGTATCACTAATTATGTTGTTGTTGTTGTTGTTGTTGTTGTTGTTGTTGTTGTTGTTGTTGTTGTTGTTGTTGTTGTTGTTGTTGTTGTTGTTGTTGTTGTTGTTGTTGTTGTTGTTGTTGTTGTTGTTGTTGTTGTTGTTGTTGTTGTTGTTGTTGTTGTTGTTGTTGTTGTTGTTGTTGTAATAATATGCTTGGTACGTTTAAGGGACCTCTCAGTATTTAAGTGTCATTGGGCGGCTAAAAAGTAGAGAGATCATATGAATTTCCATGTGGCTAGTAGGGGATCACCTTTAACTTTGGCCTCCCAGCAGGGTGGGTCATGTTTAAATTGTTCCAATATAATCATTAAAAATTTTCCTCGCTCGCTTTACTCGCTCGATTTTTATAAATTTACTTAAACAGGCCACTAAAATTCAGTTTTTATTTTTGCAAGTGTAAAAGTTATTCTGTTTTGGTTGTTTTATTGTAACAACTTTTATCATGCTGGTTTTGATAGAAAATTGATTGAGTAATCAGTCTTTCAAATGTACTATTCCCCTACTTTTTGTCGTGTTCCTACTTTTTCTCGAAAATGTTCCATTTTCCCTATTTTTTTAACTCTAAAATATCATTTGCATGATAATAATACTCGCTCGGATTTTAAAAATAAGCCATTATATTGTTCCAGAGAGCAGACAGCTAAAACACCTCAAATTTTAATTTTTAACTAAAAAGTTTCACTGTTTTACTAGTATTATTGTCACATCTATCATCCTGCTTATATATTAAGTTTAAGTAAAATGATTTTGTACTTGGCACAGCCCACAGTCGCTACTTTTTTTCAAAGTTTTCACTTCTTTTTTCCAAGTTATAATTCTATCTTTCTTGTTGACTTGACAGCCTAATTACTGACTCTTTTTTATGAATTATCCGTTTGTTGGTTGGTTGGTTTTGTTGCTTTACGTCCCAAGTCAACAGCTATGGTCATTGCGGGACGGTCAGTTCACCTAATCACACTTTTCCTGGGCTGGCTTGAACAAGCGGTTAACCAGTAATTTGTGCACATACCTTCGCTTGTAACTGACAACAACCCTTCTTGAATGAATCAGCGGAAGGGAGGAGAATGGCCGTAGAAATCATTTCATGATCAATCTCCACGAAAGCATGGGACCGGACCGGGTTCGAACTCGCGACCCCTGGATATGCAGTCAGACACGCATCTGTAGCCAGACACGTTACCGACTGCGCTACGCGGCCCGGCAAATTATGCGTTTGAAAAAAAACCTTCTATCCCTACTGTTTTACATCCAAAATCACTACTTTTTTGCTCATGATGTTTCAAAACTCTTATCTCTTCTCTTTCCCTACTTTTTATGGAAGGGCATTTGACAGCCTTTTTATCTGCTGCTTAGTACTTGTTCAACCCAGGAAGACCCATTTTGACATGACTGAAAAATTGTTGACAGGGTTGTAAAGAATCAAAATAAACAAAATAATCATTATCTCATATTTAATAGATTGCTAATGGGTCATAAATGATGGTCAAAACTTGTCAGGATTTAGAATTGAATCTCAGAGTACCATAGTTCCATACAAAGCATAATAGCAAAAGGGCTTTTTGAGTCATTGACAGCGTAACTTGGAGTTATGGCTTGATCTATTTCTAAGCTACATGTACATGTACCTTTATATGTTAGCATTGATCTAGCATATTTATGGTGACTGACATAGTATTTAAGACATTTTATAAACATAAAACTAACTACAGAAATATGAAAATAAAATTGTGCATTTTGACATTAAAGTGTAAAATGTAAGTGTGTGTGCGTGTGTGTGAATGTAGGGATCAGGTTAAATTTCTTGTGGTTTCAAGGGGGGAGGGGTGTCATTGTATTTACTTCTTGTTAGGAGGGGAGGGGTCATCCAAAATTTACATAATGATTCAAAATTTTAGCCGCCCCCACCCCTGACTCTTAAATAATGAGCGGTCTCTAAGTGTCATTATCACGAACATGGCTTTATTAATTTGTGTACTCAGGTTACATGTAACTAGTTTATAAACTTCACGTTTATAAAATTAATTTATAAAATTACCGCATATATAATTAATTAATTACGCCCTGTCAATTTTCACCACAAATCAACTCTGCGAACACACGCACCCAAACCAGTTCTTTTTGTTTCGCTTTCGAAAAAGGACTGACTACACGGGAGCGAGTGGTTCGCAAGTCATTTTGTTGCAATATCTGGTACGGATACTTGTGACCTTCATTTCTAGATGAAGGTCTTGGATCTGTACCAGCTATTTAATAAATGACAGACCTAACATTTTATGATATCGCGTGTTACTGTAGAACTACCTTCAGTATATATCATGTATTTGCATAAATGTAGCACCCTTTTGGGCATTTCTTCATTAGCAATTAAAATAGCGCACAAGTTACAAACATGTTTTAAAAGGCAGCTTTGGTGATTAATCATGACCTATAAAACAGCAGTATAAAACGTCGGGGTGTCAAACAGTGTGGATCCAGATCAGGACCAACGCTCTGTCGGACCTGACTTGGATCCGGACTGCTTGTATATAATTCACTAAACATATCAGAAGAAATGCTAGATGCTCCTCAGGAAAATTGTTGTTGTTTTCACTACATTAATATATGTTAATGTGTAGGCTATAAACATTGTTATATGTTTAATGCTGAATAAATATATTGTATATTGTATTGTAAATAGACCACTTCGACAAGAAAACATGCATCTGATCATAAAATAGTCGTGTCATTTCGTAAATAATTATTTGCAATTTTGACGCCTATCAGCACAATGGAAAAAAAAGGTCGTTCAATAATTACCTGTTTTTGCTTAGTGTTTTACAATAAATTAAATCTTTAAAATAGAGATCTTGCGTCTTAATGAAGGCGTGGTTCGCACAATATCGAATATCATTTTAAGATGACCTGCAGTGTTAAAAGGGATTCCTTGAAATTGGCACTGAACGGGTCAGATAGATCGGTTGACCGTATAACGCAATCTTCCAGTTGTGTAACTTCCTCAGTTAATAGAGATTATTAATCATGTTAATAGGACGACTAATGATCCTGCTGAGACTGTAAAGCTCACCAGAGTACGCTCAATTGATAGTGTAAAGTTTCCAGTTGTTATGTTGACACAGACTTGTACCATATAGTGGCATCTGATATGATCGTATATCAAAATTTATTGAATTTTTTTAATATATATTTGAAACCTTCATTTATAAAGGCGGGGAACTTAATAGAACAATCATGCGCTCATCTAAGCACTAATAGTCAGTTAACCCACTACGACAAAGGGGCATTATGATACCAACTAGATCTGATTTCACTTATTCTAAACGACCAGAGCACTAACCTTGTTGTACATGCAGTTAGGCATCGAACTGACAATCAGGCGTTCGCAGGGTCGACCACTCGTATGCGCAACATCCTTTCGACGAGATTTCTTTTTTTCCTTGACGAGAGGTTACTATTTACTGACAAAAGGAGGTGCACTGCGTTTTCTGCACAGGAAAAGTTTGGTTAGTAAGGACATGACCACATAGCTGCTGGGAAGTTTAACATCAACACAAAAGTATTGGCTTTCAGATGTTGTTTTAATAATCAAGCGTTTATGCATGTAGATATGCACGGTTGTTTCATTCTGTCTTGCCTCATCTGCTATAGGCCAGGCATGTTTGTCCAGATCAGGCGACGAGACATAATGTTTGGACATTTATCTTCGTCATGTACCTCTGAAATTATAAAACTGAACAATAAAAGCATATATCGGTGTAGCGTATGGAATAACTGCGCAGCCACTGAGCGGTGATTGTTATCACATTATATGTTTCAGGTAGTACTAAAAGTCATGATGTGTATATATATATCAAGACATTTCTTTAAAAGATCAAAGCACTGAGAGTACTGATGCGGACGGCTGTACTTAAGTGTGTAAGTCCCCCCAAAAACGATGTTGTTAGTTTGATACCTTCTGTAAAACCGGCTATTCGGTTGATAAGAATGGTAAAATTTTGTTCACAAAAGCTGTGGCGCGTTTTTTTTTCTATAGGGCAGAGTGTTTCAGTTGGTAGATAATCATGTGGTGTGTTTCTTTGTTAGTATTTAATATAAAGTAATTCTATAGACAGCCTTAAATATCCTACATAACTATAACATCAAGTTATGACATTTTGTCAAAAAAGTAGAATACCACCTAGCTTAACTATATGGGGCCCCGGTGGGTTGTTATTATTATAAATATTTATTTAAGAAAAAGATGTAGAGTTCTAAATTAAGCTTTATTTGTAGTTTTTTGTAATTATTGATTATACAGAGATGCAAGATTTAAGATTCGAGTGTTTAGGCAAAACACGTACATTAGGTGTGATCTGTACTTTCATGAAGCTGGAGGAAAAAGTAGAGATAAATATGCTTGTAATATGAACTTGCTGAAAAGAAAATTGAATAGCTAAATCTGGAGAGGTAATAGTTGTACGATTTAATAAAAAAACAGTAAGTGAGTATGATCAGGAAACATCTCAATCACAAACTGCAGACAAACCCGTGGCATCGTGAGGAAGAGCCACACAACAATCACGAGACACCAGGAAGACAAACAAGGCAAAGTAACCAGCTCTCTCTTCCCCATCGAGATGATTGCAATACTAGAATGGACACAAAATAACGCACAACAAAACATAGAACAATTACAGGATCCCACAATGGGAGTGGCAATCAACAACAATGTAAAAATGTCGTCTGCAAACTATGACATATTTTGAATTTAGTCATAGCGGGAAATTGAGCTACGTCCATTGCGCCAAAGCTGGGATTTTGTATAATAGTGTCTTGCTTTTGTTTAAAAACCGCTACTGTAAGTTTCCCAAGACAGATTTGTATATTGGGGATTGAATGAATGAAATGGGGTAGGAGGTTTACATACTACTTTTGTCTTGGCAGTTAAACCACTACATGTAACAAACACTATTCAATGTATTGACAAGGTCCTCTCATCAGTAGGACTGTAACAAACAGCTATACATATAAAACAAATTCCACAATTGAATTTTTAAAGATATTTCTTGTTTTCTTTTTGTTGCTTATGTTTCGTGTGTGTTGTCTTTGTCATTGTTATACTGTAGTGTCTGTTCCTTGTAGCCTTGTGATCATCTGCTGGGAAAGGACTGACCTCTTCGCTCTCTTGTGTATGATGTTTTCTTGTGTTTTTGTCACTTTCCCATATGGTGTCCCGGGTCCGTTGTGGTACTTGATTGTTTCGATTCCTGAGCTTAGCCTTCTATCTTATTTTTAGTTTGAAACGCTATTCCTATCCTTAAGCATCAATATTCACAACTTTAAGGAAGCATTGTAATTTTGGACCAATTTACACTGTGCATTCGGAACTCCTCGGTCAATCCCGTAGAATACATCGTGGAGCTTCTTTGATCATCAATTTCATAGAAACCATGTCAAGACAATAACACTAACAGGTGGTTTTCATATTTTGTAGGTTCTCTGTACATGCATTTCGGAATCGTCGGTTTTCCGGATTATTAGGAAAATTTGTCGCTGTTTTTTTTTCATAAATATAAAACTTAATTTGTAATCATTGAGAAAGTTTTTTTTAAGCCAGCCCATGAGACCTACGACCAGCCAAGGCTCAGACGAGCATGTACATCCGCACAGCTTCACCAAAGTATTTGCTGCTCGCATGCATAATATGAGCCACGGCATGATATTTCCAACAATGTCGTATGTGTGACCAGCAAAGTCTCAGATCAGCCTGCGCATATTCCATGAGTGTTAAGCTACTCACTGAACATTAGTCGGAATTTCTCAGATCAAAGGGAGGTTGCACAGGCTGGTTTAAGCCTACACTTGTCAAAATACCACACTGTTGGAAATCACAAGTAGATAAAGGTTCAAACAAAATATAAGGTATCCAGCCAGACTCGGTACCTCAATATGCATGCTTAAAGAGTGTCTTTACGCATTTGTGATACGCAACAAAATATCATGTGCTGACCCACTACTCAATGTACGTAGTACGTAATCAGGGTCTTTCTATCCCTGACGTAATGAAGGTTGAACTATTTAGAGTATTCTGGTAGATCAATATGTTTGATAATTGATTAGGTCGGTGAACAAAGATCTATCAATATAATTGATAATTGATCTGGTCGGTGAACCAAGATTTATCAAGATGAAGTTGATACAGTAGGATTAGAATGACTACATAAGTTATTGAATAAATCAACTCAGTCATAAACGACTTTATAACAGAGGTATCCTCTTGCAAACGATGTGCCTTACCTGTCTTGTGAGCTTCTTAATAATGACGAGAAAAATCAAAGCAAAACGGAACTTTTTGGTCTCATTAATGCGTTGAGAGTAGTATGAATTTTTGCCGAAAAGAAATGACATTTTTTCGCATGTTGTCAAAATATGCCAGGGATATTACAAAATTCTATTCAGTGTCATTTCTTTACAGAGCAATGTAAATGTCCTTTTTTATTATTATCATATACTACAACGTAGAACCGCTATTACCAGTCATTTGGTAATAGCCACTCCGAATGATATATCCTACAAGGAAGCATCTATCGGCATAGTTGGTTTCTATATCTCACTGTATTTATCTTCCTCTTAAATATGTATCAGTTTCTGATCCTGTGTAGCTCAAATGCTCTGTTATTTGTGAAATTATATTTCCCTCCCTTCTGATATTTATCTTATTTCACTTGTGTCTTTAACTGGATCCCTCAGGCTTTCATTTGCAAACCCAATAGATGCGAAGCGTTGAAAGGAAATTTTATATGACGTGTACTACATTAACTGTCGCAAGAGCCCATCCACGTCTCATTCAGCTACTTTCCGTCGTCAATATCAGTGCTACTTGAACAATCTCATTGGGGAGTAACAGTATAAGTGTAGTGCTAGGCCAATAAAAAGGATCGTGAGTTCGACTCCCACATCGGGCGAAAATCTTCAACATATTTTACAATATCTCTCTGTATTTATCTGCCTTGTTTATCTGTGTCAGTTTTTGATCACTTCTGATATTTATATAATTTCGCTTGTATCCTCAATTGGATCCATCGGGCTTTCATTTGCGAACAAAATAGATGCGATGCCTTGAAAGGAACTCATATACGACATGTACTACATAAGCCGTCGTCAACAGATATGAGTGCCACTTCAACTCTCTTTTTGGGGTTGTCTCCATATCACTATCGGTAGCGACGATATCTATTCATATTCTCACCAAATTATTCTCGTGTGAATCAGTTGTGCTGAACCGATATTCTAAGCATTATTGTATTGTAACATGTTATGAGTTATAAGGGACGGTGGCTGAATATAGATTCGAAGATAGAAGTGCGGACGTTTTTTATTTATAATTTTTTTAAGTTGTTGTTTTCATGTTTTGTCCCATTTTTGATGTGCTTCTACCTCACTATAGCAACAATATAATATGGTCACAACACTATACTCTATTGTAGAAACAATTCAATATATATACGTTGTAGCAGTATCCTAATACAACTGTAAAAACAAACCCTGCTGGAACAACAACTTGATACAGTTGTCAAACCATACTCTTTGGTAACATGCATTTGTTTAATCATACCCTTCTGTATCAAACTTAATACAATTACCACATAATTCCTTACAGTAGCAATACTTTGATACAGTTGTCACACCATGCCCTGCTGTAGCAGCACTTTCATACTGTTGTCAAATTATACCCTATTGTAGCAACAATTTAATAAATGTGTCACACAATACCCTGCTAAAGCAATAATGTAATACAATTATCACACAATACCCTGCTAAAGCAATAACGTAATGTAGTTATAACACAATACCTTACCAAAGCAACAATTTAATACAGCTATCACACAATATCCAACTAAAGCAACAATTTAATACAATTATCGGACAATACCATTTTAAAGAAACACTTTAATGCATGCCCTGCTGTAGCAGCACTTTCATACTGTTGTCAAATTATAAAAGTAAGTAATGGTGCAAAGATCAGGAATCGATACAATCAAGTACCACACCTGACCCAGGATACCAATGGGAAAGTGACAAACTCACAGAAGACACCACAAACGAGAGCCAAGAGGTCAGCCCTTTCCCAGCAGGTGACCACAAAGCACATATAAACAGACGTGCACAAAACATAGCAAACACAAGACAGAACAAAAACATAAAAGATCCACAAAAGAAGTACCGCCTTGGAACGGTCAGTAAAATATTTTACTGGAGGGCTTAAACCGGTTTAACGGCGCCAACCTCACCCTTAATTCAGATGTGGATCAAGATATTTGGTTTGCATGAACGACCCCTAACTTATCAATGCATCATCTCCTAAAACATATAAATCAAGATATAACAAGGAGATAAAGCAAGGATAAGGACTCAACAGTAAATTAAACTGAATACCGGAGCAAAAGAAATCCAACAGGTAAACCCCGGTGGGTCGACAAACAGCCAAAGCATCAGGCCCCTACCATCTCATCAATAGATAAGTCTTTAAGTCGGAACCATCATAGAGTCTGAAGTCCGACCCACCGGCGTGCAATTAAAGAGGAAAGCAAAGTTGCCAACCGTGATTGGGTTGACTACCAAGCATGCAGTCTGTTGCAATACATTAATGTTATAGCCAATCTTTTTATAATGGGAAATTATTTTAATGAACTGCGCTGAAAAATTATTAGAGCCAACAATCTTCTTCAACTTATACACCAAGTCACCATAGAAATCAGGTTCCGAAAGTCCTTGGCGCAAGAGAGATTTAAGTCCAACTTGGAATTTAGAAATCAAATCATAGTATCGTCTATAAAATTTTGAAAATGTTTTGCGAAGTTTATGATACTGATAGCCTTGTTTAAGAAGTTTCTGAGTTAACAATTTATTGCGAGTGTTGAAGTCAGCAACATAGCTAGATGCTCTAGCAAAACGAATGAGTTGAGAGAAATAGACTCCATTGGATGTAGAACGAGGAACATCACCATCTAAAAATGGGAAATTGACAATTTCAAAATCAAAGTCGTCACGTTTGTCATAAATTTTGGTAGAAACAATATCATTAGAAATTGACAAATGCAAGTCTAAAAATGCGGCTTCGGTATCAGAGGCATTGGCTTTATTAAGTTGGAGCTCTGAAGGGTATATTTGACTAACCATATTGTCAAAATAAACATTATTAATATTTAAAATATCGTCCAAATATCTGGAAGTAGTGTTAAACGCATCAATAACATCAGCCTGCTTATCATCAGAAAGAGACATCATAAAGTCCCTTTCATAACAAAACAGGAATAAATCTGCAACCAGGGGAGCACAATTAGTGCCCATAGGAATCCCAACAACTTGTCTATAGAGCTTGGTGCCAAATCGAATAAAAATGTTGTCCAACAAAAAGGTCAGCGCATCGCATACATTTTGACACGACCATGCATGATATTTTTTAGGTTTTTCTGAAGTAAAAAATGCATTTCTGTCACTACATGCAAGGTAAGGAGAGCCTTCTCTCTGGAAGGTACTTTCAATAAGATCAATAAGTTTATCTTTAATTAAATTATGAGGTAAAGTAGTGTAAAGAGTAGAAAAATCATAAGTACCCTATTGTAGCAACACTTTAATAAATGTGTCACACAATACCCTGCTAAAGCAATAATGTAATACAATTATCACACAATACCCTGCTAAAGCAATAACGTAATGTAGTTATAACACAATACCTTACCAAAGCAACAATTTAATACAGTTATCGGACAATACCATTTTAAAGAAACACTTTAATGCAGTTCCCGAACAATACCCTACCAAAGCAACAATTTTATACAGTTGTCGCAAAGTTCTCAACTAAAGCAACAATTTGATAAAGTGATCTTACAATTGCCTGCTAAAGCAACAATTTAATTCAGTTATCACACAATACCATACCAAAAGCAACAATGTAATACAGTAATCACAAAATACTCTACTATAGCAACAATTTAATAAAGTTATCACACAATATCCTACTAAGGCAGCAATTAAAAGCAGTTATAACAAAATACTTAAGCTACAAATTAATACAGTTAACACACCAACCCTACCAAATTAACAATGCAATTGGTAATTACACAATACCCTACTAAAGCAACAAATGAATGCAATTATCACAAAATATCCTACAAAAGCAACACTTTAATACAGTTATCATGCAATACCCTCGACAAATTAAAAATCAACAAGTTATAACACAATACCCTACTAAAGCACCAATTTAATATAGTTATCGAACAATATCATATTAAAGAAACACATTAATGTAGTAAGCATACAATACCCTACCAAATTAATAATTCAATACGTTATCACACAATATCCTACTAAACCAGCACTATAATACAGATATCGTACAATACCTACTAAAGCAACACTTTAATACAGTTATCTTACAATTCTCTACTAAAACAACGATTTAGAACAGTTATCACACAATACCATAATAAGCCAATAATTTATTACAGTTACCACACAATACCCTACCTAAACAACATTCTAATTCAGTTATCGCATGCAATACCCTACTAAACCAACATTTTATTACAGTTATTACTCAATACCCTTCTAAACCAAAATTTCATAGTTATCACACAAAACTCTACTAAAGCAACATTGTAATTGAGTTATCACACGATACCCTACCAAAGCAACAACTTAAAACAGTTATCACACAATACCCTACCTAAGCAACATTTTGATACAGTCATCGAACAATACCTTACTAAAGAAACAATGTAATATAGTTATCGAATATCAAACAATATCCTACTAAAGCAATAAGTTAATACAATTATCACACAAAGCTCTGCTTATCATACAGTGACCTGCTAAACCAACAATTAATACAACTATCACACAAAAAATTACTGCCCTACTAAAACAACAGTTAAATACAAGTATCGAACAATACCCAAGTAAATAAAATGTAATACAGGTATCAAACAATACCTAAATAAAACAGCAGTTAAATACTGATATCCCAGAATACACTACCACAGCTTCAATTTAACACAGTTATCGTACAATACCCTTGTAAAGCAACATTTTAATTCAGTTATCACACAAAACCATACCAAAAGCAACAATTTAATACAATAATCACAAAATACAGCTGCTTTCCAAAATTTTTATAGATAGCGATTTTTGTCATAATTATTTACATACCCTATACCTGTTTGAGTGTTTGTTATAAAGTTGTGTTTTGTTTGAGATATGATTTATTTCTGCTCCTGTATGCACGACATATCTATTTATAGTGAGTAAAAATATGGCTTGTTTTTGCAGATGTTTTGTATCAGGTTTTAACTTCTAAAAAAGTTGATCATATTTTTAGCAAATCAAAGTTGCTTATCAAAACTCTATTTCGAATTATGAGATAATAAGGAGAGCATCAAAGAAAACTGTGGTGGGAATCTATATTGTCATGTATACGGTGCATTGTAAACAAAACCTTAAGAATTGAAGCTATCGAGTGTATCAACAATGAATCACTTGATTGACTTTGGTGTAAGTGCACTAGTAGGTTGCACAAATTATATAAATTTTACATAATCACTTTTAAAAGATATTTTAAGTGCATTTTGGGTGTTCAGATTTGATGCATGCTACATAGTAAGAGCCCAATTATTAGGAGAAAGGCCAAAAGGAAAGCACAGTACTACCAAACAGTTAAATGGGCCAAGAGGGTTTGGAATTGTATTAAAATTGGGAAAATGTCATCTTTCCAGATGAATCCACACTCTAAACCTATTTCTTTGCTAACCTATTCCCACCTGGCGTCTGAAACACGAACAAATTTATCCACATTACATTGATGGATGGATAAAAATCGACTGGAGTCGTATTGAGGCGACTATCTAGTAACTTTTAATGGGGTCTCTTAACTTAACATTGTTTATGAAACAATCACTAGTAAGGCATAACTGGATAATATCAAAAGCGATATTTAACTCCAATATGAATCACGTGTGGATGTTTTAAAGAGCTTTTGCAAGGTGCGTTATCTTGTTGAATGCTTGGGGTATAGTGCATCTGTATTGGAGTTTTATATCGCTTTTGATATTATCCTGATATGCCTTACTGGTGATTGTTCCATTAACAATGTTAAGTTAAGAGATCCCATTAAAAGTTACTAGATAGTCGCCTCAATACGACTCCAGTTGATTTTTATCCATCCATCAATGTAGTGTGGATAAATTTGTTCGTGTTTCAGACGCCAGATGGGAATAGGTTAGCAAAGAAATAGGTTTAGAGTGTGGATTCATCTGGAAAGATGACATTTTCCCAATTTTAATACAATTCCAAACCCTCTTGGCCCATTTAACTGTTTGGTAGTACTGTGCTTTCCTTTTGGCCTTTCTTCTTATAATTGGGCTCTTACTATGTAGCATCAAATCTGAACACCCAAAATGCTCTTAAAATATCTTTTAAAATTAATTATGTAAAATTTTATAATTTGTGCAACCTACTAGTGCACTTACACCAAAGTCAATCAAGTGATTCATTGTTAATACACTCGATGGCTTCAATTCTTAAAGTATTTTCGCAATGCACCGTATATATGACTTTATAGATTCCCACCACAATTTTCTTTGCTGCTCTCTTTATTATCTCATAATTCGAAATAGAGTTTTGATAAGCAATTTTAATTTGCTAAAAGTATGATCAATTTTTTAGAAGTAAAAACTTGATACAAAACGTCTGCAAAAACAAGCCATATTTTTACTCACTATAACTAGATATGTCGTGCCTACAGAAGCAGCAATAAATCATATCTCAAACAAAGCACAAGTTTATTACAAACACTCAAACAGGTATAGGGTATGTAAATAATTATGACAAAAATCGCTACCTATAAAAAAAATTGGAAAACAGCTGTACTCTACTAAAACAACAAATGAATGCAGTTATCACACAATACCCTAACAAATTAAAAATCAACAACTTATAACAAAATACCCTACTTAAGCACCAATTTAATATAGTTATCGAACAATATCATATTAAAGAAACACATTAATGTAGTAAGCATACAATACCCTACCAAGTTAATAATTCAATACGTTATCACACAATACCCTACTTAACAGGCACTATAATACAGATATCGTACAATACCTACTAAAGCAACACTTTAATACAGTTATCTTACAATTCTCTACTAAAACAACGATTTAGAACAGTTATCACACTATACCATACTAAGCCAACAATTTATTACAGTTACCACACAATACACTACCTAAACAACATTCTAATTCAGTTATCGCGTGCAATACCCTACTAAACCAACATTTTATTACAGTTATTACTCAATACCCTTCTAAACCAAAATTTCATAGTTATCACACTAAACTCTACTAAAGCAACATTGTAATTGAGTTATCACACAATACCCTACCAAAGCAACAACTTAAAACAGTTATCACAAAATACCCTACTGAAGCAACATTTTGATACAGTCATCGAACAATACCTAACTAAAGAAACAATGTAATATAGTTATCGAATATCAAACAATATCCTACTAAAGCAACACGTTAATACAATTATCACACATACATATGCTTAACATACAATTTTATACAGTTATCATACAATAACCTGCTTAACCAACAATTTAATACAACTACCACATAATACATTACCAAAGCAACAGTTAATGTTGTTATCATACAGTACCCTACTAAACCAACAATTTCATACAGTTATCACACAATACTCTGCTAAAGTAACATTTTAATTCAGTAATTACACAATACCCTGTCAAAGCAACGATTTAGAACAGTTATCGCACACTGCCCTACTAAAACAACAGTTAAATACAAGTATCGAACAATACCCAACTAAAGAAAAAATGAAATACAGGTATCGAACAATACCTAAATAAAACAACAGTTAAATACAGATATCCCAGAAGACACTACCACAGCTTCAATTTAACACAGTTATCGTACAATACCCTTGTAAAGCATCACTTTAATTCAGTTATCACACAATACCCTAAGAAAGCAACAATTTGATACAGTTATCGCATAATCGCTTACTAAAGCAACATTTCAATTCAGTTATCATGCAATACCATAACAAAAGCAACAATTTAATACAGTAATCACAAAATACTCTACTAAAGCAACAATTTTATACAGTTATCACACAATACCCTACTAAAGCAGCAATTTAAAACAGTTATCACAAAATACCCTACAATAATCAACCAATATCCTACCAAAGCAACAATTAATGCTGTTATCACACAATGCCTTCATAAACCAACAATTTCATATAGTTATCACACAATACTCTACTAACATAGAATTTTCATTCAGTAATCACACAATACCCTGCCCAAGCAACAATTTAAAACAGTTATCGCACACTGTCCTACTTAAACAACAGTTAAAAAGAGGTATCGAACAATACCCAACTAAAGAAAAAAATTAATATAGTTATCGAACAATACCTAAATAAAACAACAGTTAAATACAGATATCCCAGAAAACACTAAAACAACTTCAATTTAACACAGATATCATTCAATAACCAAGTAAAGCATCACTTAAATACAGTTATGACACAATACCCTACTAAAGCAACAATTTATTACATTTTTAAAACAATACCCTACCAAAGCAACAATTTATAACAGTTATTACACACTACCCTACTGAAGCAACGTTTTAATTCAGTTATCACATAGCTATTAAACAGTACCCTACCAAAGCAACAACGTATAACAGTTATCACACAATACCCTACTAAAGCAACATTTTAATTTAGATATCACACAATACCCTACTAAATCAACAATTTAATATATTTATCACACAAAACCATATTAAAAGTAAGTAAGGGTGCAAAGATCAGGAATCGATGCAATCAAGTAGCACACCTGACCCAGGATATCAATGGGTAAGTAACAAAATCACAGTTAGACACAACAAACAACAGCCAAGAGGTCAGCCCTTTAAAGCAACTTTTTAATACCGTTATCACACAATGCCCTACTAAAGCAATAATTTAAAACTGTTACCACACAATACCCTACTAAAGCAGCAATTTAAAACTGTTACCACACAATACCCTACTAAAGCAACAGTTTAATACAGTTATCACAGAAACCCCTCTTAAAATAACAGTTTAATACAGTTATTACACACTACCCTACTTAAGCAACATTTTAATTAAGTAATGATACAATACACTACTGAAGCAACAATTTAAAACAGGTATTACACAATACTCTACTAAAGTAGCGGTTGAATACAGTTATCACACAAACCCCTACTAAAACAACAATTTTACACAGTAACCACACAAAATCCTACTAAAGAACAGTTCAATCCCCTTATAAAAGCAACATATAGCAAACTGTATCATCAATTTAATACGATTATATTATATACTAGGGTCATCAAATAAAAAACTAGACTCCCTTCATTGTCTGATAATCTGTGTGTGCATTTAGTGAACAGTAACCACAATAATAGTATTCAGGAATATAACCAGTATGTTTGTTCAGTTGCCATGGTAATGGGATGTTTTCTTGAAAGACTTGAATACACATGACCAAATTTTTATTACGTTTTGCGTACCCACGGTCATTCAAAGTATTTTATTTACGAACATAGATAGCATCTAACCTCTTGGTATTGTTGTTTCTACTAATCCAACTTAGTTTTACATAAAATGTTATTTTTCTACATCCGATGGATTCTACATCTCTCAACTCATTCGTTTTGCAAGAGCATCTAGCTATGTTGCTGACTTCAACACTCGGAATAAATTGTTAACTCAGAAACTTCTTAAACAAGGCTATGGGTATCAAAAACTTCGCAAAACATTTTCAAAATTTTATAGACGATACTATGATTTGATTTCTAAATTCCAAGATGGACTTAAATCTCTCTTGCGCCAAGGACTTTCGGAACCTGATTTCTATGGTGTATAAATTGAAGAAGAATGTTGGCTCTAATAACTTTTCTGCGCAGTTCATTAAAATAATTTCCCATTATAAAAGGATTGGCTATAACATTAATGTATTGCAACAGACTGCATGCTTGGTGGTCAACCCAATCATGGTTGGCAACTTTGCTTTCCTCTTTAATTGCACGCCGGTGGGTCGGACTTCAGACTCTATGATGGTTCCGACTTAAAGACTTAACTATTGATGAGAAGGTAGGGGCCTGATGCTTTAGTTGTTTGTCGGACCCACCGGGGTTTACCTGTTGGATTTCTTTTGCTCCGGTATTCAGTTTTATTTACTGTTGAGTCCTTATCTTTGCTTTATATCCTTTTTATATCTTGATTTATATGTTTTAGGAGATGGTGCATTGATAAGTTAGGGGTCGTTCATGCAAACCAAATATCTATGTGTCTTGATCCACATCTGAATTAAGCATGAGGTTGGCGCCGTTAAACCGGTTTAAGTCCTCCAGTAAAATATTTTACTGACCGTTCCAAGGCGGTATTTCTTTTGTGGATTTTTTATGTTTTGTTCTGTATTGTGTTTGCTATGTCTTTGTGCGCGTCTGTTTATATGTGCTTTGTGGTCACCTGCTCGGAAAGGGCTGACCTCTTGGCTCTCGTTTGTGGTGTCCAACTGGAGTTTGTCACTTTCCCATTGGTATCCTGAGTCAGGTGTGGTACTTATTTGTATCGATTCCTGATCTTTGCACCCTTACTTACTTTCAAGCAAATATGTAGAACCCGATTTTTTGTGCTTGATTCAATCCTCTAGCAGTATTCTCTTTCAGATTATTATTTTGAATTTATTTTCTTTAAATCTTTATTTAACAATGTTATTCACCAGTCATTTGTAACCACGGCCCAGTCCATGTGCAGGGCGGGGAGATAACCGGGCAAATATGTGGTGTTTTTATTTTTGCATTGTCCCCATAGTAAAGTGGAAATAGCTCGGGAATAAGAATTTTGAAAATCCGATCACCAAACGATATAACGCACCAAAGTCAAAGTTATCTAGAATCATGAAAAAAATAAATTATAAAAATCACATTTAAATCATGTAAATCTACTGATTAAAATATGTATAATTTGTAACCAGAAACATCGCTCTCATTCATCGATACATGTGAGTTCGTCTTATCGTTGGTGAAAGTTGAGAAACGTTTTAACTTTTCACTACATCAATATCAGCCAGCGGAACTGAACTGACTTTCGTTCCATGACATCGGACCCCAGGGTTCCTGCCAGAAGATAGAGCTAGAAATTGAATTTTACTAGTACTGTGGTACACTTCTGTGTTCTAATCTTGTAGGAGTTAGTAACTTTGCAACTTGTTAGTAGAAAGCATATTTAATCCTCGAGGGTTGGCTTTCATTCGCTGACATCTAACCCCAGGGTCCTTGCCCATGAGTGGGGCTAGGGATCAAAATCTAGTACGCTTATAGGTTTATATGTAAATTTAATTTGGCTCAAGCTGACTGGGAAATTTTAAATCCAATGAAAAAGTTTAGGATTACAACACTTTCAGTATTTTGATTCTTGTTTGCATATATGAGCCGTCTAGCAAGATTTAGTACTGTTTGTCTGGTAAGCGCAGTCTGCTTATGCAGCTATTCACGTTAGCTAGGTGTTAAGAATTTGTCTACATATATTCTTTTTATCCATTAAAACATGTATTTATAAAAGCTGCTTTGATGCGCAGGCCTGTCGGAGCCCTCGCTTGTCACTCATATGATAAGTACTATAATATCGAGTTTCACAGGGAGAGGTTCAAGAGGTTTTCATTGTATAAACAATTCATCTTGTAATTTTGAAGAAAGCTGACAAAATCTGCCAAAGTAATTAGCTGCTGCTGGAAAGGCAAGCTGACGTTCTAGAAGCTAGTAAGTCATTTGTTGTAAGTCCATAAGGTATCCCACTATTTTATTACTCGTCAAAACTGGTAGACTATCTGATGTCGCCATAATAATGATACGGACTAGATTAGAATGAGTTTATAAATTAATAGTCTGTGTTTTATCAACAAGAAATTCTAGAGTCATTATTTGCATAAAAATATATCTAAGCCCCCATCACCCATCGCATTAAACTGTTACACCGTCCATTACATTAACCTTTTTGTAAACGTTTATTTCCTGAATCATAAAAACGCGTTTTTAATCTATGATAGATCCATTTATTTGACAATCTGAGTGTTTGGTCTAGGATTTTGTGAACTCTATTCTTGTATTCTTCTTTTGCTATCCATTTTGTTTTAATTTTCCTTATTCTATTTATGTTTTACCAAATGATACAAACTTGAATTCAAGTGCAGTGGGCATACGGCCAATACCTTGTGGGAACTTTATTTGAGACATAGGCGAACAGTTACGTTATAGGCGAAATAAGGTTGTAGATGAAGGTTCAGTGACGCCTGTGCTATAAGTACTATTCTTACATGATATGTCCCATACACGCTTAATTAAGGCATTATCAAGATGACTTTATAAATCAAACTTTTCTGTATTGGGCGGAGTAATTAGATGTAATTATGCGATATGCTATTTGATAGATGAGAAAAATACAATAGGTAATATACTATATAAATCAACAGCAATACATACATTGGTTAAATGTAAAGCTGAAACCAGACCCTAACGCACTTAATAAAACAACCATAGTTGGCGCACAGAATATACAGAACAAGGGCACAAGCCTACATTGTAAATTAATTAGGCTACTAAACCATAAAATAGTTGAATTATATAATTGCCTCCATCTACCGTAACAATATACGACATATACAAATTTAAGGAAGTCGATATTATTATTGTGGGGTCCAAACATGCCAAAATATGGTCTCGTACTAGTATTCAGTGTAAAACAGCAAATCAATTATTTATTATCAAAGACATGTGCCTGCTTGACATATACACATAGAAAAAGTTAAGGACCACCTCGGTTAATGCTAAACTTAAGACTGAAAATGTCATACATTTTAAAAATGTTTTATCAATTATTTTTTAATTATTCAGAATTTGTATTATTATCTGAGGTTGCATCTACGTGAAAATGGCAAAGATTCAGCGATACCTGCGGTCGACGGCGGCCATCTTGGACACAGAAAAATCGTTCCTGATTTTAGGACCACATTGACATCTCTTGCGATATCTTTCCTTCCATGAGGTATAATTTTCTTATTTTGGCACAAGCTAAAACCACGCAGTCTGGTTGAAAACCATTGTTTAGTTTTCTGACCTGCTGTGTGCAGCGGAGGCATACATTACCGATGGTATGTTTCCAAGCCACATTTCTTCGTTGTCAATACATTTTGCAGACATAATGCTGACAGTTAATATATCTCCAAACTTAGTTATGACTCAAACATATATATGTATATGTTATGTTTTGTCCACACTGGAGTTTGGTCTTCCTTGTCCACACTTAAGCTGGATCTTACTTGTCCACACTTAAGCTTGGTCTTCCTTGTCCACACTGGAGCTTGGTCTTCCTTGTCCACACTTAACTTGGTCTTTCTTGTCCACACTTAAGCTTGGTCTTCCTTGTCCACACTTGAACTTGGTCTTTCTTGTCAACACTTCAGCTGAATATTCCTTGTCAACACTTGAGCTTGGTCTTTCATGTCCACACTGGAGCTTGGTCTTCCTTGTCCACACTTGAGCTGGATCTTACTTGTCCACACTTGAGCTTGGTCTTCCTTGTCTACATTTGAGCTTGGTCTTTCTTGTCGACACGTCAGCTGAATATTCCTTGTCCACACTTGAGTTTGGTCATCTTGTCATCACTGGACCGGGGTCTTTCTTTTCAGCACTTGAGCTGGGTCTTCCTTGTCCACACTTGAGTTTGGCCTGACTTGTCCACACTCGACCTGGGTCTTTCTTGTCTACACTTAAGCTTGATAATCATTGTCCACACTTGCTTTTGGTATTTCTTGTCCACACTTGAGCTTGGTCTTCCTTGTCCAAACTTGAGCTAGATCTTCCTTGTCCATATTTGAACTTGGTGTTTCCTGTCCACACTTGATCTTGGTCTTTCTTGTCCATACTTGAGCTGGATCTTCCTTGTCCACACTTAATCTTGGTCTTTCTTGTCCACACTTGAGCTTGGTCTTTCTTGTCAACAATAGAGCTGGATCTTACTTGTCCGAACTTGATCTTGGTCTTTCATGTCCACATTTGAACTTGGTGTTTCTTGTCCACACTTGATCTTGGTCTTTCTTGTCCATACTTGAGCTGGATCTTCCTTGTCCACACTTGATCTTGGTCTTCCTTGTCCAAACTTGAGCTAGATCTTCCTTGTCCACATTTGAACTTAGTGTTTCTTGTCCACACTTGATCTTGGTCTTCCTTGTCCACACTTGTCTTGGTCTTTCTTGTCTACTCTTGAGCTGGATAATCATTGTCCACACTTGATCTTGGTCTTTCTTGTCCAAACTTGAGCTGGATCTTCCTTGTCCGCATTTGAATTTGGTGTTTCTTGTCCACACTTGAGCTTGGTCTTTCTTGTTCACACTGGAGCTTGGTCTTTCTTGTCCATACTTATGCTGGATCTTCCTAGTACACACTTGAGATTGGTCTTTCTTGTCCACACTGGAGCTTGTTTTTTTTTGTCCATACTTGAGCTGGATCTTCCTTGTCCACACTTGATCTTGGTCTTTCTTGTCCACACTTGAGCATGGTCTTTCTTGTCCAAAATAGAGCTGGATCTTTCTTGTCTACACTTAAGCTTGGCCTTTCTTGTCCACACTTGAGCTCGGTCTTTCTTGTCCACACTTGAACTTGGTCTTTCATGTCCTTACTTGAGCTTGGTCTTTCTTGTCCACACTTGAGCTCGGTCTTTCTTGTCCACACTTGAACTTGGTCTTTCTTGTCCACACTTGAGCTCGGTCTTTCTTGTCAACACTTAAGCTTGGTCTTCCTTGTTCACACTTGAGCTTGGTCTTCCTTGTTCACACTTGAGCTTGGTCTTTCATGTCCACACTTGAGCTTGGTCTTTCATGTCCACACTGGAGCTTGGTCTTTCGTGTCCACACTAGAGCTGGATCTTACTTGTCCACACTTGAGCTTGGTCTTCCTTGTCTACATTTGAAATTTGTCTTTCTTTTCGACACGTCAGCTGAATATTCCTTGTCCACACTTGAGTTTGGTCATCTTGTCATCACTGGACCTGGGTCTTTCTTTTCAGCACTTGAGCTGGGTCTGTCTGTCCACACTTGAGTTTGGTCTGACTTGTCCACACTCGACCTGAGTTTTTCTTGTCTACACTTGAGCTTGATAATCATTGTCCACACTTGCTTTTGGTATTTCTTGTCCACACTTGAGCTTGGTTTTTCCTGTCCAAACTTGAGCTGGATCTTCCTTGTCCACATTTGAACTTGGTCTTTCTTGTCCACTCTTGAGCTTGGTCTTTCTTGTCCATACTTGAGCTGGATCTTCCTTGTCCACACTTGATCTTGGTCTTTCTTGTCCACACTTGAGCTTGGTCTTTCTTGTCCACAATAGAACTGGATCTTACTTGTCCGAACTTGATCTTGGTCTTTCTTGTCCACACTTGAGCTTGGTCTTTCTTGTCAACAATAGAGCTGGATCTTACTTGTCCGAACTTGATCTTGGTCTTTTTTGTCCACACTGGAGCTTTGTCTTTCTTGTCACACTTGATCTTGGTCTTTCTTGTCCACACTTGATCTTGTTCTTTCTTGTCCACTCTTGAGCTTGGTCTTTCTTGTCAATACTTGAGCTGGATCTTCCTTGTCCACACTTGAGCTTGGTGTTTCTTGTCTACACTTGAGCTGGTCTTTCTTGTCCATACTTGAGCTGGATCTTCCATGTCCACACTTGATCTTGGTCTGTTATGTCCACACTTGAGCTTGGTCTTTCTTGTCCATATTTGAGTTGGATCTTCCTTGTCTACACTTGATCTTGGTTTTTCTTGTCCACATTGGAGCTTGGTCTTTCTTGTCACACTTAACCTTGGTCTTTCTTGTCCACACTTGATCTTGTTCTTTCATGTCCACACTTGAGCTTGGTCATTCTTGTCATAACTTGATCTGGATCTTCCTTGTCCACTCTTGCCCTTGATATTTCTTGTCCACAATTGAGCTTGGCCTTTCTTGTCCACAATTGAGCTTGGTCTTTCTTGTCCACACTTGAGCTTGGTCTTTCTTGTCCACACTTGAGCTTAGCCTTTCATGTCCACAATGAGCTTGATCTTCGTTGTTCACACTTGAGCTTGGACTTTCTTGTCCACACTTGAGCTTGGTCGTTCTTGTCCACAATTGAGCTTGGTCTTTCTTGTTTACACTTGAGCTGAACCTTTCTTGTCCACACTGAGCTTAGTCTTCGTTGTTCGCAATTGAGCTTGGTCTATCTTGTCCACAATTGAGCTTGGTCTTCGTTGTCCAATCTTGAGCTTGGTCTTTCTTGTCAACACTTGAGCTTAGCCTTTCATGTCCACACTGGAGCTTGGTTTTTCTTGTTCAGACTTGAGCTGAATCTTTCTTATCCAGACTTGAGCTTGGTCTTCGTTGTCCACAAATGAGCTTGGTCTTTCTTGTCCACACTTAAGCTTGGTCTTGCTTGTCCAGAATTGAGCTTGGTCTTTCTTGTCCACACTTGAGCTTGGTCGTTCTTGTCCAAACTTAAGCTAGATCTTCCTTGTCCACATTTGAACTTAGTGTTTCTTGTCCGAACTTGATCTTGGTCTTTCTTGTCCACATTTGAGCTTGGTCTTTCTTGTCCAAACTTGAGCTTGGTCTTGCTTGTCCAGAATTGAGCTTGGTATTTCTTGTCCACACTTGAGCTTGGTCTTTCATGTCCACACTTAATCTTGGTCTTTCTTGTCCACACTTGAGCTTGGTCTTTCTTGTCCACACTTGAGCTTGGTCTTCGTTGTCCACACTTGTCTTGGTCTTTCTTGTCTATTCTTGAGCTGGATAATCATTGTCCACACTTGATCTTGGTCTTTCTTGTCCAAACTTGAGCTGGATCTTCCTTGTCCACATTTGAACTTGGTGTTTCTTGTCCACACTTGAGCTTGGTCTTTCTTGTTCACACTGGAGCTTGGTCTTTCTTGTCCATACTTATGCTGGATCTTCCTAGTACACACTTGAGATAGGTCTTTCTTGTCCACACTGGAGCTTGTTCTTTTTTGTCCATACTTGAGCTGGATCTTCCTTGTCCACACTTGATCTTGGTCTTTCTTGTTTACACATGAGCTTGGTCTTTCTTGTCCAAAATAGAGCTGGATCTTTCTTGTCTACACTTAAGCTTGGTCTTTCTTGTCAACACTTGAAATCGGTCTTTCTTGTCCACACTTGAACTTGGTCTTTCATGTCAACACTAAAGCTTGGTCTTCCTTGTTCACACTTGAGCTTGGTCTTTCATGTCCACACTTGAGCTTGGTCTTTCATGTCCACACTGGAGCTTGGTCTTTCGTGTCCACACTAGAGCTGGATCTTACTTGTCCACACTTGAGCTTGGTCTTCCTTGTCTACATTTGAAATTGGTCTTTCTTTTCGACACGTCAGCTAAATATTCCTTGTCCACACTTGAGTTTGGTCATCTTGTCATCACTGGACCTGGGTCTTTCTTTTCAGCACTTGAGCTGGGTCTTCCTTGTCCACACTTGAGTTGGTCTGACTTGTCCACACTCGACCTGAGTTTTTCTTGTCTACACTTGAGCTTGATAATCATTGTCCACACTTGCTTTTGGTATTTCTTGTCCACACTTGAGCTTGGTTTTTCCTGTCCAAACTTGAGCTGGATCTTCCTTGTCCACATTTGAACTTGGTCTTTCTTGTCCACTCTTGAGCTTGGTCTTTCTTGTCCATACTTGAGCTGGATCTTCCTTGTCCACACTTGATCTTGGTCTTTCTTGTCCACACTTGAGCTTGGTCTTTCTTGTCCACAATAGAACTGGATCTTACTTGTCCGAACTTGATCTTGGTCTTTCTTGTCCACACTTGAGCTTGGTCTTTCTTGTCAACAATAGAGCTGGATCTTACTTGTCCGAACTTGAGCTTGGTCTTTCTTGTCCACACTGGAGCTTTGTCTTTCTTGTCACACTTGATCTTGGTCTTTCTTGTCCACACTTGATCTTGTTCTTTCTTGTCCACGCTTGAGCTTGGTCTTTCTTGTCAATACTTGAGCTGGATCTTCCTTGTCCACACTTGAGCTTGGTGTTTCTTGTCTACACTTGAGCTGGTCTTTCTTGTCCATACTTGAGCTGGATCTTCCATGTCAACACTTGATCTTGGTCTGTTATATCCACACTTGAGATTGGTCTTTCTTGTCCATATTTGAGTTGGATCTTCCTTGTCTACACTTGATCTTGGTCTTTCTTGTCCACACTGGAGCTTGGTCTTTCTTGTCACACTTAATCTTGGTCTTTCTTGTCCACACTTGATCTTGTTCTTTCTTGTCCACACTTGAGCTTGGTCATTCTTGTCCACACTTGTCTTGGTCATTCTTGTCATAACTTGATCTGGATCTTCCTTGTCCACTCTTGCCCTTGATATTTCTTGTCCACAATTGAGCTTGGTCTTTCTTGTCCACAATTGAGCTTGGTCTTTCTTGTCCACACTTGAGCTTGGTCTTTCTTGTCCACACTTGAGCTTAGCCTTTCATGTCCACAATGAGCTTGATCTTCGTTGTTCACACTTGAGCTTGGACTTTCTTGTCCACACTTGAGCTTGGTCGTTCTTGTCCACAATTGAGCTTGGTCTTTCTTGTTTACACTTGAGCTGAACCTTTCTTGTCCACACTGAGCTTGGTCTTCGTTGTTCGCAATTGAGCTTGGTCTATCTTGTCCACAATTGAGCTTGGTCTTCGTTGTCCAATCTTGAGCTTGGTATTTCTTGTCAACACTTGAGCTTAGCCTTTCATGTCCACACTGGAGCTTGGTTTTTCTTGTTCAGACTTGAGCTGAATCTTTCTTATCCAGACTTGAGCTTGGTCTTCGTTGTCCACAAATGAGTTTGGTCTTTCTTGTCCACACTTGAGCTTGGTCTTGCTTGTCCAGAATTGAGCTTGGTCTTTCATGTCCACACTTGAGCTTGGTCTTTCTTGTCCAAACTTGAGCTAGATCTTCCTTATCCACATTTGAACTTAGTGTTTCTTGTCCGAACTTGATCTTGGTCTTTCTTGTCCACATTTGAGCTTGGTCTTTCTTGTCCACACTTGAGCTTGGTCTTGCTTGTCCAGAATTGAGCTTGGTATTTCTTGTCCACACTTGAGCTTGGTCTTTCATGTCCACACTTAATCTCGGTCTTTCTTGTCCACACTTGAGCTTGGTCTTTCTTGTCCACACTTGAGCTTGGTCTTCGTTGTCCATACTTGTCTTGGTCTTTCTTGTCTACTCTTGAGCTGGATAATCATTGTCCACACTTGATCTTGGTCTTTCTTGTCCAAACTTGAGCTGGATCTTCCTTGTCCTCATTTGAACTTGGTGTTTCTTGTCCACACTTGAGCTTGGTCTTTCTTGTTCACACTGGAGCTTGGTCTTTCTTGTCCATACTTATGCTGGATCTTCCTAGTACACACCTGAGATTGGTCTTTCTTGTCCACACTGGAGCTTGTTCTTTTTTGTCCATACTTGAGCTGGATCTTCCTTGTCCACACTTGATCTTGGTCTTTCTTGTCCACACTTGAGCTTGGTCTTTCTTGTCCAAAATAGAGCTGGATCTTTCTTGTCTACACTTAAGCTTGGACTTTCTTGTCAACACTTGAGCTCGGTCTTTCTTGTCCACACTTGAACTTGGTCTTTCATGTCCTTACTTGAGCTTGGTCTTTCTTGTCCACACTTGAGCTCGGTCTTTCTTGTCAACACTTAAGCTTGGTCTTCCTTGTTCACACTTGAGCTTGGTCTTTCATGTCCACACTTGAGCTTGGTCTTTCATGTCCACACTGGATCTTACTTGTCCACACTTGAGCTTGGTCTTCCTTGTCTACATTTGAAATTGGTCTTTCTTTTCGACACGTCAGCTGAATATTCCTTGTCCACACTTGAGTTTGATCATCTTGTCATCACTGGACCTGGGTCTTTCTTTTCAGCACTTGAGCTGGGTCTTCCTTGTCCACACTTGAGTTTGGTCTGACTTGTCCACACTCGACCTGAGTTTTTCTTGTCTACACTTGAGCTTGATAATCATTGTCCACACTTGCTTTTGGTATTTCTTGTCCACACTTGAGCTTGGTTTTTCCTGTCCAAACTTGAGCTGGATCTTCCTTGTCCACATTTGAACTTGGTCTTTCTTGTCCACTCTTGAGCTTGGTCTTTCTTGTCCATAATTGAGCTGGATCTTCCTTGTCCACACTTGATCTTGGTATTTCTTGTCAACACTTGAGCTTGGTCTTTCTTGTCCACAATAGAGCTGGATCTTACTTGTCCGAACTTGATCTTGGTCTTTCTTGTCCACACTTGAGCTTGGTCTTTCTTGTCAACAATAGATCTGGATCTTACTTGTCCGAACTTGATCTTGGTCTTTCTTGTCCACACTGGAGCTTGGTCTTTCTTGTCCACAATTGAGCTTGGTCTTTCTTGTCCACACTTGAGCTTGGTCTTTCTTGTCCACACTTGAGCTTAGCCTTTCATGTCCACAATGAGCTTGATCTTCGTTGTTCACACTTGAGCTTGGACTTTCTTGTCCACACTTGAGCTTGGTCGTTCTTGTCCACAATTGAGCTTTGTCTTTCTTGTTTACACTTGAGCTGAATCTTTCTTGTCCACACTGAGCTTGGTTTTCGTTGTTCACAATTGAGTTTGGTCTATCTTGTCCACAATTGAGCTTGGTCTTCGTTGTCCAATCTTGAGCTTGGTCTTTCTTGTCAACACTTGAGCTTAGCCTTTCATGTCCACACTGGGGCTTGGTTTTTCTTGTTCAGACTTGAGCTGAATCTTTCTTATCCAGACTTGAGCTTGGTCTTCGTTGTCCACAGTTGAGCTTGGTCTTTCTTGTCCACACTTGAGCTCGGTCTTGCTTGTCCAGAATTGAGCTTGGTCTTTCTTGTCCAAACTTGAGCTTGGTCTTTCTTGTCCACACTTAATCTCGGTCTTTCTTGTCCACACTTGAGCTTGGTCTTTCTTGTCCACACTTGAGCTTGGTCTTCCTTGTCCACACTTGAGTTTGGTCTGACTTGTCCACACTCGACCTGAGTTTTTCTTGTCTACACTTGAGCTTGATAATCATTGTCCACACTTGCTTTTGGTATTTCTTGTGCACACTTGAGCTTGGTTTTTCCTGTCCAAACTTGAGCTGGATCTTCCTTGTCCACATTTGAACTTGGTCTTTCTTGTCCACTCTTGAGCTTGGTCTTTCTTGTCCATACTTGAGCTGGAACTTCCTTGTCCACACTTGATCTTGGTCTTTCTTGTCCACACTTGAGCTTGGTCTTTCTTGTCCACAATAGAGCTGGATCTTACTTGTCCGAACTTGACCTTGGTCTTTCTTGTCCACACTTGAGCTTGGTCTTTCTTGTCAACAATAGATCTGGATCTTACTTGTCCGAACTTGATCTTGGTCTTTCTTATCCACACTGGAGCTTGGTCTTTCTTGTCCACAATTGAGCTTGGTCTTTCTTGTCAACACTTGAGCTTGGTCTTTCTTGTCCACACTTGAGCTTAGCCTTTCATGTCCACAATGAGCTTGATCTTCGTTGTTCACACTTGAGCTTGGACTTTCTTGTCCACACTTGAGCTTGGTCGTTCTTGTCAACAATTGAGCTTGGTCTTTCTTGTTTACACTTGAGCTGAATCTTTCTTGTCCACACTGAGCTTGGTCTTCGTTGTTCACAATTGAGTTTGGTCTATCTTGTCCACAATTGAGCTTGGTCTTCGTTGTCCAATCTTGAGCTTGGTCTTTCTTGTCAACACTTGAGCTTAGCCTTTCATGTCCACACTTGGGCTTGGTTTTTCTTGTTCAGACTTGAGCTGAATCTTTCTTATCCAGACTTGAGCTTGGTCTTCGTTGTCCACAGTTGAGCTTGGTCTTTCTTGTCCACACTTGAGCTTGGTCTTGCTTGTCCAGAATTGAGCTTGGTCTTTCTTGTCCACACTTGAGCTTGGTCTTTCTTGTCCACACTTAATCTCGGTCTTTCTTGTCCACACTTGAGCTTGGTCTTTCTTGTCCACACTTGAGCTTGGTCTTCGTTGTCCACACTTGAGCTTGGTCTTCGTTGTCCACAGTTGAGCTTGGTCTTTCTTGTCCACACTTGAGCTTGGTATTTCTTGTCCACACTTAAGCTTGGTCTTCCTTATCCAGAATTGAGCTTGGTCTTTCTTGTCCACACTTGAGCTTGGTCTTTCTTGTCCACACTTAATCTCGGTCTTTCTTGTCCACACTTGAGCTTCGTCTTTCTTGTCCACACTGGAGCTTGGTCTTACTTGTCAACACTTGAGCTTGGTCTTCCTTGTACACACTTGAGCTTGGTCTTTCTTGTCCACACTTCAATTGAATATTCCTTGTTCACACTTAAGTTTGGTCTAACTTGTCATCACTGGACCTGGGTCTTACTATCAGCACTTGAGCTGGATCTTCCTTGTCTTCACTTGAGTTTGGTCTTACTTGTCCACACTCGACCTGGGTCTTTTTTGTCCACACTTGAGCTGGATAATCATTGTCCACACTTGCTCTTGGTCTTTATTGTCCACACTTGAGTTTGGTCTTTCTTTTCCACACTTGCTTTTGGTCTTTCATTTCCACACTTGAGCTTGGTTCTTCTTGTCCAAACTTGAGCTGGATCGTCCTTGTCCACACTTTAACTTTGTCTTTCTTGTCTACTCTTGAGCTTGGTCTTTCTTGTCCATACTTGAGCTGGATCTTCCTTGTCCACACTTGAGCTTGGTTATTTGTCCACACTTGAGCTTGGTCTTTCTTGCCCACACTTGAGCTTGGTATTTCTTGTCCACACTTGAGCTGGATCTTCCTTGTCCGCACTTGACCTTGGTATTTCTTGTCCACACTTGAGCTGGATCTTCCTTGTCCACACTTGACCTTGACTTTTCTTGTCCACACTTAAGCTGGATCTTACTTGTCCTCACTGAAGCTGATCATTCCAAGTCCTCACTCGATCTTGGTATTTCTTGTCCACACTTGAGCTCGGTCTTTCTTGTCCACACTTGAGCTGGTCTTTCTTGTCCATACTTGAGCTGGATTTTCTATGTCCACACTTGATCTTGGTCTGTCATGTCCACACATGAGCTTGATCTTTCTTGTCCATATTTGAGCTGGATCTTCCTTGTCCACACTTGATCTTGGTCTTTCTTGTCCACACTTGAGCTTGGTCTTTCTTGGCCACACTTGATCTGGATCTTCCTTGTCCACTCTTGCACTTGTTATTTCTTGTCCACAATTGAGCTTGGTCTTCCTTGTCCACACTTGAGCTTGGTCTTTCTTGTTTACACTTGAACTGAATCTTTCTTGTCCACAATGAGCTTGGTCATCGTTGTCCATAATTGAGCTTGGTCTTTCTTTTCCACAATTTAGCTTGGTCTTCGTTGTCCAATCTTGAGCTTGGTCTTTCTTGTCCACACTTGAGCTTGGTATTTCTTGTCTACACTTAAGCTTGGTCTTCCTAGTCAACACTTGAGCTTGGTCTTTCTTGTCCACACTGGAGCTTGGTCTTTCTTGTCCACGATTGAGCTGGATCTTACTTGTCCAAACTTGAGCTTGGTCTTCCTTGTCCACACTTGAGCTTGTTTTTTTTTCTCCGCACTTGATCTTGGTCGTTCTTGTCCACACTTGAGCTTGGTCATTCTTGTCCATACTTGAGCTGGATCTTCCTTGTCCACACTTGATCTTGGTCTTTCTTGCCCACAATTGAGCTTGGTCTTTCTTGTCCACACTTGAGCTTGGTCTTTCTTGTCCACACTTGAGCTTGGTATTTCTTGTCCACACTTGAGCTTGGTCTTTATTGTCCACACTTGAGCTGGGTCTTTCTTGTCCACACTTGAGCTGGATCTTCCTTGTCCACACTTGACCTTGATCTTCCTTGTCCACACTTAAGCTAGATCTTACTTGCCCACACTTAAGCTGGATATTCTAAGTCCACACTTGATCTTGGTCTTACTTATCAACACCTGACCTGGGTCTTCTTGTTGGCACTTGAGCTGGATATTCCATGTACACACTTGAGCTTGGTCTTTCTTGTCCATACTTGAGCTGAATATTTCATGTCCACACTTTACCTTGGTCTTTCTTGTCCACACTTGAGCTGGTTCTTCCCTTTTCACACTTGAGCTTGGTCTTTGTTGTCCACACTTGAGCTAAATCTTTCTTGTCCACAATGAGCTTGGTCTTCGTTGTCCACAATTGAGCTTGGTCTTTCTTGTCCACACTTCAGCTCTGTCTTTCTTGTCCACACTTCAGCTCTGTCTTTCTTGTCCACACTTGATCTTGGTCTTTCTTGTCCACACTTGACCTTGGTCATTCTTGTCATAACTTGAGCTGGATCTTCCTTGTCCGCTCTTGCTTTTGATATTTCTTGTCCACACTTGATCTTGGTCTTTCTTGTCGTCACTTGAGCTTGGTCTTTCTTGTCCACACTTGAGCTTGGTCTTTCTTGTCCACACTTGAGCTTAGCCTTTCATGTCCACACTGGAGCTTGGTCTTTCTTGTTCACACTTGAGCTTGGTCTTTCTTGTCCACACTTGAGCTTAGCCTTTCATGTCCACACTGGAGCTTGGTCTTTCTTGTTCAAACTTGAGCTGAATCTTTCTTATCCACACTTGAGCTTGGTCTTCGTTGTCCACACTTGAGCCGGGTCTTTCTTGTCCACACTTGACCTCGGTCTTTCTTGTCCACACTTAAGCTTTGTCTTCCTTGTCTACACTTGAGCTTGGTCTTTCTTGTCTACACTTGAGCTGGATCTTACTTGTCCACACTTGAGCTTGGTCTTCCTTGTCCACACTTGAGCTTGGTCTTTCTTGTCCACACTTCAGCTGAATATTCCTTGTCCACACTTAAGTTTAATATTCATTGTCATCACAGGACCTGGGTCTTTTTTTTCAGCACTTGAGCTGGGTCTTCCCTGTCTTCACTTGAGTTAGGTCTTACTTGTCCACACTCGACCTGGGTTTTTTATCCACACTTTAGCTGGATAAGCATTGTCCACACTTGCTCTTGGTCTTTCTTGTCCACACTTGAGTTTGGTCTTTCTTGTCCAAACATCAGCTTGATCTTCCTTGTCTACACTTGAACTTGGTCTTTCTTGTCCACTCTTTAGCTTAGTCTTTCTTGTCCATACTTGAGCTGGATCTTCCTTGTCCACACTTAAGTTTGTCTTTTTTTTGTCCACACTGGATCTTGGTCTTTCTTGTCCACACTTGAGCTGGATCTTCCTTGTCAACACTTGATATTGGTCTTTCTCGTCAACACTTGATCTTGGTCTTTTTTGTCCACACTTGAGCTGGTCTTTCTTGTCCATACTTGAGCTGGATTTTCCTTGACCACACTTGACCTCGGTATTTCTTGACCACACTTGAGCTTGGTCTTTCTTGTCGACACTTTAGCTGGATCTTCCTTGTCCACACTTGAGCTTGATCTTTCTTGTCCACACTTAAGCTGGATATTCTAAGTCCACACTTGATCTTGGTCTTACTTATCAACACCCGACCTGGGTCTTTCTTGTCCACACTTGAGCTGTAACTTCCTTGTCCGCACTTGACCTTGGTTTTTCTTGTCCACACTTGAGCTTGGTCTTTCTTGTCCACTCTTGAGCTGGATCTTCCTTGTCCACACATGACCTTAATCTTTTTTTCCACACTTAAGATGGATCTCACTTGTCCACACTTAAGCTGGATATTCCATGTCCACACTTGATCTTGGTCTTACTTAGCAACACCTGACCTTGGACCTTCTTGTTGGCACTTGAGCTGAATATTCCATGTCCACACTTGATCTTGGTCTTACTTAGCAACACCTGACCTTGGACTTTCTTGTCCACACTTAAGCTTTGTCTTCCTTGTCTACACTTGAGCTTGGTCTTTCTTGTCTACACTTGAGCTGGATCTTACTTGTCCACACTTGAGCTTGGTCTTCCTTGTCCACACTTGAGCTTGGTCTTTCTTGTCCACACTTCAGCTGAATATTCCTTGTCCACACTTAAGTTTAATATTCATTGTCATCACAGGACCTGGGTCTTTTTTTTCAGCACTTGAGCTGGGTCTTCCCTGTCTTCACTTGAGTTAGGTCTTACTTGTCCACACTCGACCTGGGTTTTTTATCCACACTTTAGCTGGATAAGCATTGTCCACACTTGCTCTTGGTCTTTCTTGTCCACACTTGAGTTTGGTCTTTCTTGTCCAAACATCAGCTTGATCTTCCTTGTCTACACTTGAACTTGGTCTTTCTTGTCCACTCTTTAGCTTAGTCTTTCTTGTCCATACTTGAGCTGGATCTTCCTTGTCCACACTTAAGTTTGTCTTTTTTTTGTCCACACTGGATCTTGGTCTTTCTTGTCCACACTTGAGCTGGATCTTCCTTGTCAACACTTGATATTGGTCTTTCTCGTCAACACTTGATCTTGGTCTTTTTTGTCCACACTTGAGCTGGTCTTTCTTGTCCATACTTGAGCTGGATTTTCCTTGACCACACTTGACCTCGGTATTTCTTGACCACACTTGAGCTTGGTCTTTCTTGTCGACACTTTAGCTGGATCTTCCTTGTCCACACTTGAGCTTGATCTTTCTTGTCCACACTTAAGCTGGATATTCTAAGTCCACACTTGATCTTGGTCTTACTTATCAACACCCGACCTGGGTCTTTCTTGTCCACACTTGAGCTGTAACTTCCTTGTCCGCACTTGACCTTGGTTTTTCTTGTCCACACTTGAGCTTGGTCTTTCTTGTCCACTCTTGAGCTGGATCATCCTTGTCCACACATGACCTTAATCTTTTTTTCCACACTTAAGCTGGATCTCACTTGTCCACACTTAAGCTGGATATTCCATGTCCACACTTGATCTTGGTCTTACTTAGCAACACCTGACCTTGGACCTTCTTGTTGGCACTTGAGCTGAATATTCCATGTCCACACTTGATCTTGGTCTTACTTAGCAACACCTGACCTTGGACTTTCTTGTCCACACTTGAGCTTGGTCTTCATTGTCCACACATGAGCCGGATCTTCCTTGTCCACACTTGAGTTTGGTCATACTTGTCCACACTTGACCTGGGTCTTTTTTGTCCAGACTTGAGCTGGTTCTTGCTTTTTCATACTTGATCTTGGTCTTTCTTGTCCACACTTGAACAGGGTCTTTCTTATCCACACTTGAGCTGTGACGTTCTTGTCGACATTCGAGCTGGGACTTTCTTGCCCACACTTGAGCTGGATCTTCCTTGTCCACACTTGAGCTGGGTCGTTCTTATCTACACTCGAGCTGGGTATTTCTTTTCGATATTTGAGCTGGGTCTTTTTGTCCACACTTGATCTGGGTCTTTTTTGTCCACACTTGAGCTTGTTCAGTTTGTCATCTGTTCAACTATGTCTTTGTTTTGTCCAAACTTGAGCTTGGTCATTCTTGTCCACACATTAGCTTTGTCTTTCTTGTCCACATTTGAGCTTGGTCTTTCTTTTCCACACTTGAGCTAGGTTTTTCTTGTCCACACTTGAGCTTGGTCTTTCTTGTCCGCATTTGAGCTTGTTGTTTCTTGTCCACACCTGAGCAAGGGTCTTTCTTGTCCACATTTGAGTTTGTTGTTTCTTGTCAATACTTGAGCTGGGTTTTTTTCTTATTGGCACTTAAGCTGGGACTTACTTGTCCATACTTGAGCTGAGTCTTTTTTGGCTTTCTTGAGTTGCGTCGTTCTTGTCCGCACATGAAATGGGATTTTCTTGTCCGTAAAAGAGCAGGACTTCCTTGACCATACATTCCGCGCGACGCGTCGTTTTATTGCGCAGTTTATCTTCTAATGCACATAATTGAATCATTTGCAACTATGGCACAGAGTGAAAACGATATTGCGGGGGACTGTCAGATAATTAGATATTACAGCTACCTGTATTTACCACAATCATTGCTACACTATACAATAAGTGGAAGTTAACCCTGAAAGAGGTGGCAGCTGTGTTGTCACATCTTTTGGTGTAGCCTTACGCTAACTTTCCTATGTTGGGCCGCGTAGCGCAGTCGGTAACGTGTTTGACTGCAGCCACGTGTCTGACTGCCGACACTTGCCTGACTGAAGATCCAGGGGTCGAGAGTTCGACCCCGGCGAGTCGAGAGTTCGACCCCGGCCCAGTCCAATATTTTCGTGTAGATAATCATGAAATCATTTCTACGGTCCGCTGAATCAAGAAAGATTGTTGTCAGTTACATGCGAAAGTATGTGCACGAAGTATTGGTTAACCGCTTAGTCAAGCTTGCCCATAAAAAAAGCTCACAGTCTCGACATGACCATAACTGTTGACTGGAACGTAAGGTATCAAACCAAACAAAAACACTTACTTTCCTACTAAAACACCTTTAGGCAAACATTTTGCCAGTGAAAAATGTAAACCATTTCTACCTGTTATTGTTGTAGTTATTCTCCGGTTTATTACAATCAAACAGTATATGGCATTTTAAGGCAGTTGAAAGGTTATACCAAGATCAGTGGTAGTTCAGTCGCCACCAAAGTTACCCTCATACTTAACAGTATCTTAATATCCGATATCCTTTGACATTGATCGCAGTTTACAGGTTTAATGATTATATGGCTGGGGAGATTGATTGTTCTTCTGTCTCAGAGTACAATGTATGTCTCTTAGTTTAACGCTGTACAGTATACCAGATTTTTAAAGTTCAATGTCACTTCAGCCTTGCTTCATATTTGTGCAAACTGTTACCTGCTTGACTTTAATTATAATCTGCCATATTCACTAGTCCGTAAGGTCCGATCTGATACCTGCTTGACTCTTATTATTTTCTGCAATTTAAAAACATAATCCGCAAGGTCCGATCAATCCGCGTGAATGCGCACTCTAATCTACGCCCTCGCCAACCCAATATGCCATGGTGACATTTCGCTAGCGTAACACATTTTAAGCTACATCAGGCTTTGAACATTTAAGACAGATACAATCGAATTAGAATTTCAATTATTTCTACCGGATCGGTTTCGTTGAAAATCATCAGTCACATCACGAAAACCCCGTTTCTATTGTAGGACGTACGAGTCTCGTCATGAGAAAATGTTTATTGTGTGCGAACAAATAATGGACATACCAGCCTGTGTATCCTTGCAACAAAGTGGCAGACCTGCCTGTGTATCCAAGCAACAAATGCGAAGCCTAGCAACAAATGCTAAAACCAACTTGTGTATCCTAGCAACAAATGCGAAGACCAGTCTGTGTTTCCTAGCAACAAATGCGAGGACCAGCCTGTGTTTCCTAGCAAAAAATACGAAGACCAGCCTGTGCATCCTAGCAACAAATGCGAAGCCTAGCAACAAATGCTAAGACCAGCATGTGTATCCTAGCAACAAATGCGAGGACCAGCATGTGTATCCTAGCATCAAATGCGAGACCAGCATGTGTATCCTAGCAACAAATGCGAGGACCAGCATGTATATCCTAGCAACAAATGCGAAGACCAGCCTGTGCATCCCAGCAACAAATGCTAAGACCAGCATGTGTATCCTAGCAACAAATGCGAGGACCAGCATGTGTATCCTAGCATCAAATGCGAGACCAGCATGTGTATCCTAGCAACACATGCGAGGACCAGCATGTATATCCTAGCAACAAATGCGAAGACCAGCCTGTGTATCCTAGCAACAAATGCGAGGACCAACATGTGTAGTTGGTGACAACTAAACTGCCAATTGCCTGGGTGTAAGCTTTCAACTGCTTTAAAAGCCGTGTTCAAGTCAATTGAATTGATCTTGCGAATAACTAGAATAATGCCTATTTCAATTTTCTGGTTTATGCATAGGATATGATGCATCGATAAATTAATGATCTTTCATGCGAACCAAACATATATGTGTCTTGATCCACATCAGATTTAAGGGTGAGGTTGGCGTCGTTCCAAGGATGTGCTTTGTTTGTGGATCCCTTTTGTAATTTATGTTTCACGTTGTCTTTGCTATACAATCTTGTCTGTGGGATCAACTGCTGGAAAAAGGACTGACCTCTCTTGTGTGTGATATTTCCTTGTGATTTTGTCACTTTCCCATTATGGTGTCTCGAGTAAGGTGCGGTACTTGATTGTATCGACTCCTAAACTTTTTTGCCTTTTTCTTTGTTTAAGTTATTGGGTCAGTCTTACTGGTTATAATAACTGCTTTGTTTCATTACCTTTTTAACATTAGAGAAAATAAACTTGCATTTTTCAAATGAAACTGTACTACTGCAGTAGGCTTGATTAACTAAGTACTTTCGCCATACATTTATAACTGCCTTGTTCCTGGAAAGCCTTGATGAAATAAACATTTAGATCGCTATATGTAAATGTTTGATCGCTATATGTAAGTGTTTTGATCGCTATATGTAAATGATTCGATTTCTATATGTAAATATTTGATCGCTATATTTAAATGATTGGGTCTCTATATGTAAATATTTGATCGCCATATGTAAATGCTTCGACCTCTATATGTAAATGTTTGATCGCTATATTTAAATGATTCGATCTCTATATGTAAATGTTTGATCGCTATATGTAAATGAGTGTATCTCTATAATTATGTAAATATTTGATCGCTATATGTTAATGCTACCATCTCTATATGTAAATGTTTGATCGCTATATTAAAGTGATTCGATCTCTATATGTAAATGTTTGGTCGCTTTATGTAAATGATTCTATCTCTATGAGTTAATGTTTTGTTTGCTATATTTAAATGGTTCGATCTCTATATGTTAATGTTTGATCGCTATATGTAAATGCTTCGATCTCTATATGTAAATGTTTGATCACTATATTTAAATGATATATACGAAAACTGTTTTTTTAATGGATTCCGTGTTCAAGATTTCTCAGCCCCTATAACAGGGTTTTTGATACCTCAAAAACCCTGCTCGTGAAGTCCTCAGGTCCTCTGACAGGGTCATTTTGATCCAGAACCAAAGCGTGGTCCAGAATTCTCAGGACCTCTGGCTGGGTTTATATCAACTCAAATCTACTTACCCCAGTCTTTGGCATTCATATTTAAATGATTAAATTACAGTATGGTATCTTATTTTATGAGGACTGCACGCATTACTCTGCAATTTAGAATATGCCCTTTTCCCACAGCGTAAACAGGGCTTTAGATTGCTATTTTTCATTAAAACGGTATGCATCGCGCAGTATGTTGATTTCTTGTGGGCTTTGTATGACAAGGCTCATCACCACCAACTCTCAAGAAAATGCATTCAAACTTCTTTATTTATACTTAATCTTCTTTTCTTTTAAATAAAAAAAATATTGTATAAAAAGAAAATATGAGTTCAAATATAGAGTATCTATTACAATTGCACCGTGATGGTGTTATTACGAACGATGATTTGAAAAAAGAATAAGGGCCTTAAATTTGCCTGGTGAGTCAAAGTAAGTTAGGGTGCAAAGATCAGGAATCGATACAATCAAGTACCACACCTGACCCAGGATACCAATGGGAAAGTAAGAAACTCAAAGCTAGACACCACAAACGTGAGCCAAGAGGTCAACCCTTTCCCAGCAGGTGACCACAAGGCACATATAAACAAACGCATACAAATGCATAGCAAACAAAAGACAGAAAAACATAAAAGATCCATAAAAGAAGTACCGCCTTGGAATTGTCAGTAAAATATTTTACTGGAGGGCTTAAACCGTTTTAACGGTGCACCAACCTCACCCTTAGTTCAGATGTGGATCAAGACACATAGACGTTTGGTTTTCATGAAAGACCCCTAAATTATCAATGCATCATCTCCTAAAACATATAAATCAAGATATAACAAGGAGATAAAGCAAAGATAAGGGCTCAACAGTAAATAAAACTGAACTACCGGAGCAAAAGAAGTCCAACACGTAAACCCTGGTGGGCCTGACAAACAGCCAAAACATCAGGCCCCTACCATCTCATCAATAGATAAGTCTTTAAGTCGGAACGGTCTTAGAGTCTGAAGTCAGACCCACCGGTGTGCAATTAAAGAGGAAAGCAAAGTTGCCAACCGTGATTGGGTTGACCACCAAGCATGCAGTCTGTTGCAATACATTAATGTTATAGCCAATCTTTTTATAATGGGAAATTATTTTAATGAACTGCGCTGAAAAATTATTAGAGCCAGCAATCTTCTTCAATTTATACACCAAGTCACCATAGAATTCAGGTTCCGAAAGTCCATGCCGTAAGATAGTTATAAGTCCAACTTGGAATTTAGATATCAAATTATAGTAACGTCTATAAAATTTAGAAAAGGTTTTGCGAAGTTTATGCTACTGATAGTCTTGTTTATGAAGTTTCTGAGTTAACAATTTATTGCGAGTGTTGAAGTCAGTAATATAGCTAGATGCTCAAGCAAAACGAATGAGTTGAGAGATATAGACTCAATAGGATGTAGAGCGAGGAACATCACCATCTAAAAATGGGAAATTGACAATTTCAAAATCAAAGCCGTCACATTTATCATAAACTTTGGTAGACACTTTTATCACTAGAAATAGACAAATCAAATCTAAAAGTGCAGCTTCGGTATCAGAGGTATTGGCTTTATCAAGTTGGAGCTCTGAAGGGTATATTTGACTTACCATATTGCCAAAATAAACATTATTAATGTTTAAAATATCGTGCAAATATCTGGATGTAGTGTTAAACGCAGTAACCTCACTCTGCTTATCATCAGAAAGAGACATCATAAAGTGCCTCTCATAACAAAACAGGAATACATCTGCAACCAGGGGAGCACAATTAGTGCCCATAGGAATCCCAACTACTTGTCTATACAGCTTGGTGCCAAATCGAATAAAAATGTTGTCCAACAAAAAGGTCAGCGCATAACATACATTTTGACAGGACCATGCATGATAATGTTTTGGTTTTTCCGAAGTAAAAAATGCATTTTTGTCATTTCATGCAAGGCAAGGAGAGCCTTTTTTCTGGAAGGTTCTTTCAATCAGATCAATAAGTTTATCTTTAATTAAATTATGAGGTAAAGTAGTGTAAAGAGTAGAAAAATCATAAGTAGACAAATTGGTCGCATTGAAATCTTTAGCTTATAGTTTATATAAAATTTCACCTGAATTTTTAATAGATCAAAATAGGTTTTACCTGATCTCTCATATACATTTTCACAGTACTTGATAACATGTTTTTAACAGCTGTAAGACACGAGGTTAACAATTTAGAAAGTTCTGTTGTCGTACAAGAACTAGAATTAGCAATAAATCTTGCTTTATAGGGTTTTTTATGGAGTTTAGGTAACCAGTACAACGTAGGAACCTTGTCTTGATTTTCTTTAGCTTTGACACCAAATGTAGGGCTGTATGACAACCATGCCCTTCGACAATCACCCTCTCACTCAAAGAAGGCTGCAGTTTATAGGCATTAGTGTCAACAACCTCATGCTTAAGAGTATTAATATAATACAATCGTCAAACAACTACAACATTGTTAGCAGCTTTATCTGCTGATACCTCGTTTAAGATGACGAAAAAAAGATTTAGGTTTAGGGGTAAAAGGTGTGTATTACGAGAGTAAAATGAAATACGAGTATCAATAATTTTAAAAATGTTACTCTTCCATTCCTTCAAGGCATCAGGTTCAACATTTTCCTGTTTGCACCAATGACTACTGAAGCCATTTAAAGAAGCAGCGATCTCTCTACGACATTTAGGGAAATCAAAATTACAGGGAAATCTATATTTAGGACCTTTAGAAATAATATTGCGAACTCTAGCGTCAGGAATGACATTTAGATTACCTGTAATCACATGACCTGCAGAGGGATATATACTCAGAAGAAAAGTTTAGTCAGTATTTATGTTTTCTCATAAAATCAACAATACTGGATATATCAATGTCAAATTGTATACATAAGTTGTATTATCGTAACTTTATATGTACCTGTTTATTGTGTGAAAAATAATGCCTTTATTAGACTGTATCAACCAAATTTCAAAATACACGACGTGCACGTGCTGCGGTAAACCGGCAGGGTTATTTTCTCATATGCTGTTTGATATTGAGAGAGAGTTGATCCTGTTGAAATTATCTGGAGGAAATTCCGTGATAGCAAGCTTAAATCGCCGTCCAGGCTATCGACAAATTACAGAAATACAGCGTTTCGACGTCTGAAGCAGGTGCACGTGCTGCTGACGTGCCACGTAGTTTTAGAAGTAATGAACGATTAATGTATCGTCTGCGAACATGTTTTCGACAGTCTGGCAGTAAAAATGACAAACTTCTGCCAGGGAGACCACGGATAACGACGCCACTTGAAGGTAGGGTCATAGTGACGTCAACATGATGTAATCGCTTCATGGCCGCTCGGAAACTTCGTAAACGTCTTAGACATGCAACAGGTACGAGAATTTCCGTCTATACTGTCAGAAATCGTCTGAGGGGTGCATCACTGATTTCTGAATTTTACAATATGAATTTTGATGTGTGATTTTGATGAAGAAAATGGGTTAATTTTCAGAATGTTTTGTTGAAAATGTTCACATTTATAGGAAATTAAATGAATTTCATGTTGAATAAGGTTTTTGTCAATATTAAGACTGTCTAACAAAATTATTGCACACAGTGTCTGTACTGACTAAACTTTTTCTTCAGATTATAAATAATTAGAATTCTGACAATCTCAGGAGTCAGGAGTATTAGAATCTATATACATATCAGTTACAATTTTATTAAAGTTAAATATAGTAGACCTAATTGGATTGTTATATTTATAACAAATGATAGGAGTTTCAGAATTATTAAAGTAATTTGGAATAGATGAAATAACCGAATTATCCTTAAAGATACTATACTTAACTACTAAAGAAACCTGACACATACTGTGTGCCAATATTTTGGTAGTAAATGAATACGATGCACACTTGTCTTTCCGTTGCGTAAAGCTGAACAAAGGTAGACTAAGATGCACTGAGATTATTTGAAAAGATCAACTAATTTCAGACGTCAACCATCAAAACGTCACGTAACCCCTAAGATCAATTTTCGCAAGAACAAAGAAATCACGCAAAATTCACTAGAAACCGCTTTAGTGTGACTCTTTGTTATTTCATTCACATCTTCTTGGCATTCAAATAAAGCATGCACGCATTGATCAACCCAAAAGCCTATTTTCATTTTCTTAACGTCATTTTTTTTCGTTTTCAGCGTTTTATGAGCTTTTATTTAGCACTGCCACTTTATCAACTTTTTCACTTTGTATGATGTTTGGAATGCATTTTGACAATGATTCAGTCCTTTTGAACTCCGTAGCGGCCGTCCACGTCCATTTAGCGACGTCAAGCGTTACATGACATGCTGATATGTGTATACTGCAAAGCTTGATACTCATACGCGATTAAAGTAAAGTGTAGCCAATTGGCACAATAGCAAAGTAGACAGCACACACTAAACGGCGACATACGTTGACAAAGAAACAACGGTTATTATCCATAGTTTACGTTGTCCCTTAATTGACGTTAAACTTGGTTTATTCCGCTTTTACTATTTAACGTGACGTGAAACATAAGTTCTGATTTTTGAAAATGCATTCTCTTACAATGATTGGTTGACTCCAAGTCATTTCAGTTTATAGAAATTGCTTAAACAAAGGAAAACAACACTGCCGTTTAGACAACGTCAAAAGCAAAACTTAAAACCCCATATCATACGTCACAGCAAGAAATTGTAAATTTTTAAAATGCACTTTTGTCTGTACTGGTTTTGGCATTGCATACATGAAAAAAGTTTTCAAAAAATATCTAGACATACATTCCCGAGGCTGAAGTGATAAAAACGATGTTTTTGACGTCGTGACGTCATGTTCTATATTTGATAAATATATTTTTTCGAAGAAAACTTTCTAAGGTCTTGTTATTAAAATAAGCATATCGGCTTAGCTCTATGATTTGTTATTTACGAGTTTGAAACAAGTAAAAAGTGTAAGGTTTCTTTAGTAGTTCAGTATATGTAAATCAATAAACTCCATACCTTTGTTAATGAATGGAATTTTGATAAAATGTCGTTTATGGTTGACCTCAGAATCCAAGCCCAAAACCAAATGAGCCGAAAGAATCGGTATTAGAGAATCTACTTAAAAAAGCACCAAAAACAAAGATGTGCAAAGGCAAGCGAAGAGGCAACTGCAAAGGTACCTGAAGAGACGCTGTCAGAGGAACATGCAGAAGCTTCTCAAAATTTATAACTAATAGTCAGACCATTATGTCATTATTTTAAAACATATGAAATTGATGCACATACATTTAAAGACACTTCTATTCTGTTTGATGACAAAAAGTCCATCATAATAGACCAGATCAACAAAGACATAAAAGAATACAGAGGTGTCAAATTTTCAGTTGGTCTTTCGTTGCAATTCCTCAAAAATAAAAAAAAGATGGCAAAAGAAAATATTTTTAAGCACAGAGACATGAAGAGCAAAGTGTTGTTCTTGATGACAACAATGTGAATGAGTTTTATAATGAGCAAGTTGCATATATAGAAAGATGGATTGAAAATTTTACAAGTGCAGAAGGAACAGATGCGGCATTTGACCACTGTATCAAATTATATTTAAATGTTGCAAAATATGAACCTCTTGAAGGCTCTTCTTATATACCTCTACCAAAGATATTAGCAAACAAAAAAGCAATAATCAATGTCAAAAAATATGACGACACATTTTTATTTCATGCACTTAACCCCGTTTCAGACCATTCTGGCAGACTAATAAAATAGCCTAATTAATCATCTTACCTGAAAACTGATGGTATTGACTTTTCGACGTCAATTTCTCAAATACCAAAAGTAGAGAAGAACAACAAAGAAATTGTTAGTGAAGATATCTATGATAATGATGAAATAACAGATGAAAACTATGATCCTGATGCAGATTACTCAATAGGACAACATAAAGAAACAGAATATCACTACTGAAGGTTAAAAACTTGGACAGACTACTCTATGATCAAAATATACATAAATGTAAATCCTATCTCTGTGACCGCTGTCTCCATTGTTTCACAAAAGAGGAGTTTGTCACTTTCCCATTGGTATCCTGGGTCAGGTGTGATACTTGATTGTATCGATTCCTGATCTTTGCACCCTTACTTACTTTACTTATCAAACACAAAAATGACTGTTATGGAATCAACAAAAACTCAACAAAAATAGAAATGCCCACGGAAGGCAGACGTCACATTACATTCATAAATCACCAAAACCAAATGCCTGTCCCATATGTCATTTTTGCAGACTTTGAAAGCATAATCAAACCCAAAACAGCCAAAGTGGGAGACAAATCAGAAATAACAAGTGAACATGAAGCCTGTGGATCTGGCTGTCGGGTTGTCAGATATGATGATCAAGCTGAAGAACCTGTAATTAACAGAGGCAAACATACTGTTGAAGAATTTCTAATCCACTAAGACTGTGAGGTTAACAATATCAACAACATGTTTGCTCACCCCAAACCATTAACAATGACAGAGCAAAACATCAAAGCCCATGAAAATGCTACTCAATGTTGGATATGTGATTAAGAAATAAGCAATAACAAAAACAATCCAAAGATAAAGGATCATTGTCATTTCACAGGTAAATACAGAGGTGCAGCACACAAATACTACAACTTAAAACTCAAAGTAAAACCAGGCAAAACTAAATTACGTGTGGTATTTCACAACCTCAAAGGCTATGACAGCCTTCGCATAATGCAAAAAATACACATTGCAAAAGGAAACATCGACAACATTGCCAACAATTCAGAAAAATGCAGATTTTTTTTTTCGCATTGGACAACTCAAGTTCTTAGACAGTTTTCAGGTTATGGCATCTTTACTAAAGAAACTTGTGGATGACACAGACCAATCCAGCTTCAAACTTACAGCTCAAGAAATTAAGCAGGAAACAGATCTAATCTTACACAAAGCCGCCTATCTATATGAGTACATTGACAGCCAAGAACAGTTCAAAGAAAAAGTACTACCACCCAAAGAGGCATTCTATAGTAAGCTATCAGATGAAACTATCAGTCAAAAAGACGATCATGTCCAGCAAGTATGGAAGTCATTCAACTGTAAAACACTTGGCGATTATTATGACTTGTACCTATAGACAGATGTTGTGTCACTAGTTGACGTATTTCAAACATTCCAAAAACATGCATGGATGCATACAAACTTGCCCCTTACACTATTACACTGCACCTGACTTGTCTTGGGACGCTTTACTCAAACAAACAAAGTTAGATTTAGAACACCTAACAGATATTGACATGCATCTATTCATAGATAAAAGGTATGCGTGGTGGTAAAAACATGGTATCCAAAAGGCATGCCAAAGCAGACAATAATAATCCTGAGACAGAAAATAACTACATCATGTATTATGATGCAACTAGCCTCTATGGGTGGGCAATGAATCAACAACTTCCATAATCTGGTTTCAAAAGGCGTACCAAGAATAACCCAAAGAACGGTAAAAGGGAAACAGGAAAGGATTGGATACATGAAGTGGATTTAGAATATTCCAAAGAATTGCATAAATTACACAACGATTATCCACTTGCCCCAGAGAAACTTGCAGTCAAAAAAAGAATGGCTCTCAGACTACCAAACGGAATTGCTAGAAAACCAAAGCATGATTAACATATCAAAACTTGTCCCAAATCTGATGGATAAAAAAATATGTAGTGCACTTTCGCAATCATTGCCTGTTCATAAACTGGGTTTGAAACTTACCAAAGTGCACCGCATCTTAAAACTTAGAGAAAACCTTGGATGGAATTATACATTCGGTTGCCCACTGAAATAAGGAAAAGTCTAAGTCTGTCTTTGAAAAGGATTTTTATAAAGGTATGACCAACTCTGTGTCTGGCAAAAGATAAAGATAAAGATAAAGATAAAGAAGTCTTATTTAACGTCGCTTATAATGTAACAGACAACATTAGCTCATGAGCTATTCTGCGACATAACAATGATATCTTTAACAGATACTTACCTGTCTTTATCTCCCTAGCACAACCCTTTTTTATGCGAGCGTCAGCAAGGGAGCTGCTAGTACCATTTTTTACACCTTTGGTATGGTGCGGCTGCGGGATTCGAACCCACGACCTCCCGCTCCGAAAGCGGACGCTCTACCAACTGAGCTATCGAGGCGGTTAAAAGAATGGAGAACCTCCACAAAAGGGCAGACATAAAATTAGTAAAAACGGATAGCAGTGAAAATGAAAAACTTAGAAAAATCATAGTCAAGCCCTACTTCAACAATCTGATGAACTATCTGCAAAACAAGTCAACAAAACAAAATTAACACTAAACAAACCAAATATATAGGTTTTTCTGTCCTTGACCTATCAAAATACCTGATGTACGACTGGTATTACAACAAATTAAAAAAGAAGTATGGTGAAAATTGCACCTTGTTGTACACTGATACAGATTCATTACTAGTAGATATCAAAACAGAAGACGTAAACAAAGACATGTCAGAAACAAAAGATGCATTTGACTTCTCTGATTATCTCAAACATTACCTACTTTACTATGAGACAAACAAAAAAGTCATAAGTAAAATTATATATGAATGCGCTGGCACTCCTATGGCAGAATATACTGGTCTGCATCCAAAGGTATGATCATTTTTGCGAGCTGATGAACAAATCATCAAATAAGCAATAAGGGTAAAAAAAAAGTACGTAATCAATAAACAAATAAACTTTGAAAACTACAGAGACGCATAATTCAATAAACAAAAACAATAAACGCACACAATGAACATGCTACGCTCAGTGCACCACAACATCAATTGACTTAGAGTAAATAAAACAAAACTCTCACCACTTGACACAAAAAGATATATAAAGATATATAAAATCAGATTACATTACAACATACGCATATTGCTGTTTACAGTATCACCAGGAACAATGAGCGAACTGCTTTTATAAAACCTCTTTTTGGTGCTGGTGGCCCGTCTTTTACCATAAGCTTCTAATTCTCCTGGTTGATACAAATACCTGACGTTTGCAAATGGACAAACGGGAGTATCAACTTTTCTTGTTACAATTGGAGAGGCTTTTTTGTCTCCTCATTTATTGTCTTGATAACCTCAGGTAATCTTTTGACCAATTCTCTATTGCGTTTGTGTGGATTTTGTAGTTCTTTTGCATATTGATAACCAAACAATCGCTCAGCCAAAGTTCTTTTAAATCTCTCTACCACACCTTGATCTCTATGTATTTCTGTTCTACCTCTTCTTATTCTAACGCTGTGCTTGACCATCAGCTGTGTCACAGCACCCATAAACTCTCTACCAGGGTCAACTTGTAATAACTTGGAGTATTTCAAATGTCTACTGTATATCTTTTCAAATGCTTTAGCAACTTCTTTGCTGTCTTTAGAAGTCAGTAGTTCTGCGTCTTTATACCTTGTTCCCACATCAACTAGTGTCAGAGCATACTTGTATATTTTGTTTGTTCTCCGAACTTAACAGTATCTAATGGCAGAAACAAATCAGCTTGATACACTTCATCTTTTGCAGGGACATCAAATCTTGGCCTTATTATTTTCTTAGGTGCAGGTAAATAAATTTGCCATATTGCTTGCTTTTTAAAGAATTCTAATGCTTGTTATTCGCTTCTTTGGCTATTTTTAATTGCTGAATGGCCTCTCCAAAATACTTTAGGACTATAGTATATTTGCCATATTGATCTTTTTTTTTAATATTTAAAAAAAACTATAGAAGCATAAAAAAGAAACAAAATGTCAAACCCAGCAAAAGAAATAACAGCAATCACAAATGCACTACTCGAAAAACTACTTAAAGAACAAAACCTGAATATAACACACAAAAAATGGTCAGACCTTCAGGTCAAAGAAATATACACAGTCACAAATACATCCTGATGTCCCTCTCTTTCTTTGTCAGCGTCATTGCTTTTGCCTAGTTTTGAGAATAAAAAAGTTACCTCCTGTAAATGCCAAGGCGTTTACAACTGCTCCACTAATCATCATTGCTACACCGATTGCCATTTTTATTTGGTGAAAAAAATAATCAAAATAAATTATTTCATGATATCTGCTGGGATAATACTCTGTTTAATCAACATATCATGTGTGGCCATTGCCAACAATATATCAATAGAAAGCATCCCAACATCTCCCATGTTGAAATCTATATTATGTGCTGGTTTTCTTAGTATTATTTTGCCAAGTTCTGAATATCCAACGGTAATAAGGGTTTCCACTCCAGCATGATATAGCATGTTTGCAAAATGTTTTCCATCGATAGTAGCCATTTTTATATCTGAAAACATATTTTTTTAAATTAAAATTATTGCATTTCAAATGGGTCCACATCTTGTTTTGCTTTGGTAGCCCATTTCAATTCAGGTTTTCTTTCAGATTATTCACCCATAGAATGACTATGTGACATATAAATTCTAATCCCAACCATTCCACTCAAGACAGCACACAGTGGAATATAGTTTTATACACATTCACTTCAAGTTGTGGTGCAGCACTCTGTGTAGTCTCTTGGGATTCTCGTATTACATTGCTTGGTTTCTTGGCTTGGCTGCAGATTTTTTCAGACCTTGAAGCTGCACTTTTTGTTTATTCCCTCTCACTTTAGCAGACTTTATTCCAGCTTCGACTCGTTTGGGGTTCTTTTCTTTTTTACGATGGTCATTTTTTTATGTTTGTAGAATCGGGCTGTGTCTCTACAAGTATAGACTTTACGGTACCATAAATATATATATATTTGGAAAGGTCTAGCTTCTGTCTATCAGCTGATATAAATTTAACATCATTAGCGCTTAGTTTGGTCAAGATATATAGTTTCTAATAGGGCGTTGTATAGGATACTGGTCGAAATCCATGCCATTTTAACCACGCAGCCAGCAGGAAATTAGACGCTAGTAAGTTGAATTCCCTATGGTGTTATTTTCTTTTGCACCATAAACATTAATTATTCGAACGGTAATTGTAGACAAGTGCAGCAAAACTATAAGGATGTTCTTTGCTCTTTTATAACTATTTTAAAACTCCCATCAATTTACCAAAATAATCACAGTCAAGTACTATTTGTTAAATCTATTAAAACTACGATTATGAATAAATTTTAAAATGTCTTCTGGTTTTGCATAGCAGATGATATATTCAATCATTCGTCAGCAGTTATTAAAGCGTGTACCTGGCAGCTTCTGGTTCTGTCATACCCCCATGTTATAAAAAGTGGGTGGGGTAAATCATCCTTGCGTAGAAAAAACAATAACAGTAGTGTCTGCATAATTTTCTTACTGCATTGATTCAAATACCTGCTAAGAGGCAGAAAATAGTTTTAATGTATTTTTTAAATGATGTAGCGCCCCATGACCTCATTTATGTACAAAAAAAGGATTTTAGCACCCCCTGGGCTATTTATTTGGCAGTTCATTTGTTATAAAAACACAATTATAAACTTTGTTTTGGGATGAAAGTTACCATAACACTTCCATCTACCATATAAACAAGAAAAAATATGATAGTACTTTACAACTAACATATTAAGCCATATTCAAAAGCCTGTATCTAACTTCCACTTGTGTCAACTTTTTACAATAAAAGTTTATATGCCTACTGTACAATTTGCTGAGGTTCCAAATAAATCTTCCATATCCAATAATTGCTGCGTATATGCTATAATGGTCATATAATATTGTAGAGCTTGGTGTTCTTTATCTGCAGCCAGAATGTTACAAGCTGTGTATGGCTATGAACCCATTTTCATGCAATTGTTACTAACGTTCTGCCAGAGTCCATAAATGTCATATTTTACCATATTTCCAGTGTCCAATATATAGGTAATATGTCTTTGCCTCTTGGAATTCATTAAAGTAGTGCATTTTGAAATAATTTGAGATTGCATGTATAGACAAAAGTTCAATCTTTCCAAGTATATACATTATATATGCATTTACTTTCACTGTTTTCATTAAATCTACCACTCTTCAAGCATAAACAAACGTCCCTCGTAGATAGTTCTTTTTGCAGCTGTGTACTTTGAGGCTCTTTATTCTGCGGTTCTTCACTCTGGGGTTCTTCACTCATCTTTACTGCTTGATTCTCCATCTATGTTTTCTGTATGGACTTTATTTTTATTTAGATTAATATGCCTTGCAGTTGTTAAATTGTTGTAAATGGTGCTAGGTACACCCCATACCTATAATATAGGTCACAGCAAGCACCCCTCAAATCATGATGGATGAATGGATCTTATTCAAAATCGTCAATTAGCTTAGGCGGGTTGGCTACGTTGAAATATTTGACACACCCATAACATACAAACCAATAAAAGAATTACTTAGAGTTTTAGTCATGCTTGCACCGAGATGGGCTTCATATCTACAGTATAGTTTATCAACTTCCTGAGGGTTCATCCCATCTATGTCTGAGAGTTGCAACTCACGTCCTATATAGTGTTTGCTGCCACCACCAGCAACAATGGCTGATAGTCTTTTGCTTTTTGCATATTGTTGCTCTATAGCGGCATCTTGTGTGGTGTCTTTTGGAAGATCATGTTATGAGTCTTCAGCATTCATTTTTATTCGTTGAAATTTATTTTTAACTTAAAATAGATAAAGAAATTCAAGCATCCAACTGAAGTATTCACGCCGACAGAGACAATTGTTATTAGTTCAAGTAGCATTTTTTACATTGATATAAGCATTGCTTCTATTTCTATTAGCAATGTTACAAGCATTGCTATAAGCATTGTTATATTCTCCAAATAATCCACTGTTTTTTGTTAATAGAAATTATTATTTTAGCTACAAGCATTGCTAATAACTCTATAAATATTGCTATTTTTCTGTTATAAGCATTTCTATTTTAGCTAAATGCATTGCTATTCCACTACAAGCAATGATAAAAAAATCAATCAATAATCAGTAGGCTGGTCCGTTTTCAATATTAGTTTGCGATGTTTATTTATTCTCTCTCTTTCAATGTAGGGATAACATTATTTTCTCTCAAGCAATTTTCAAAACTATTTCTGTCCTAGGTGTAAAACATGCAAACCCATTTAGTCTGGTCTCAAAGATCTTTTAAAACAGAAATGTATCTGAGAAATCACCCACACTGATTGTTCAACATGTCTACCTGAGAATGCAAATTGACACAGCATGTCTTTTTTCTTTGTTAATTTTTTCGTCAATGATTTCACTGCAATCATCGTTGATGTATAAGGTTGATGAACCTCCATATTTGTTTAAAACATTCTAAGCAACTCTTGCAGCATCTAATTTCCATCTGTGTGTGCAATATCACATTTATTAGGCTGCTGCATAAGATTATGCTTGCTGATTCATCTACATCTCAACGCTTACAGTCAAATCCTAGAAACATTGTATGTATGTATATATGAAAATATGTAAATCTTTATGAATAGAAATATTGTTTAAACCAACTCTTGCAGCATCTAATTTCCCTCTTGTGTTATCAGATCGAATATAGTTTTACGTTTGTCTTTTGGATTCTTCACGTCACCAGTCCTTCTCCTGATTGTATATGTTTTGTTCCATTTTACAGTGGGGAAAGGTATGACTATATTTTTTTTTTTTAAAAAAAGCTTTATTTTCAAATTCAAGTAAATCTAGTACAAACATTGTCTTTCTACAGCTAGCTTGGCCACAAATGATTGCAGAGTAGGCATATTGTCGAAACTCAAAAGAGAACCTCTTTCAATCGCTCCTCTTCAAAATTGATCTGTGCATCTTGTATTATATAAAGATAAATATTTAAAGTTTTTTTTTGTTATTTGAATTGTTATACCTTCACTGACATTCAACACCGCTCTCCTAGAGCCATGGAGCGAGTTATTATCTGTAGTTCTTAAATCAAGCCAAAGAGCATAGTGCTTTGTCAGATATTTACCAAGGTTCATTTCGGTGAATAACAAGTCGTTTTCTACCTGATCTGTCACTTTGTCTCTCTTTGATGTCAAAGTGAAATACTTTATTGTTTCATCCTACTGCTGATAAGCCCGCATGCCTTGACTATATAGCTGATTGGGCACACCTTCAATGGTCATCTCCACTTTTTCTATCTTTGAATTATAAAACACATCTGTGCTAGTCCTATCTGGGTCTTCAATGAGCATTAGAATGCCTTTTTTCATGCTTCGTGCAGGGACATTCAGGTTGATATTCCATATGGCGTCTGATTTGTTTTTTGTGATTTTTCTGTGCCATAAGATGCAGTCATACAAAATCACCATTTTTACCACCATACTGTTGTCCTATTTGTAGAGTGAGTTCAGGATCACTAACCATATCAAATTCTAAACAGATATTTTGATCGCATATTAAGAAGCTTCGTCTGTTGATTTACTGACTTTGTTATAATTGTTGAATGTCTGCTCATATTCTAGCCTGTCGCCCAGCCCAGCTTGGTAAAAAAGCATGTGAGCTTCTAGCAGTTCACAGTCCAGACTTTCTAGCAGTTCAAAGTCCAGCAGGATGCAAAATCTTTTTACAAAGGCAGTTGCGATTGCTTTGCTTTCTTTATTGGAAGTGGCATCTGCAGTGCCAATTCTACGTCTAACCATTTTGTCTTTGCCAATACTTTGATAAGCCATTACAAATCTCTCTGAAGGACCTTTCCACAAGTCAAAGTAACAGTGATAAATATCGCTATCGTCGATGGACATGATTTCATTGACACTTATTCTTATGGTTGTTTTCGTGACGATCACTCTACCTAGATTCTTTTTTTTATTTATTATTTATTTCTTATACATACATATTAGAAACACATGCATGAATATGACATATAATGTACAAACATCATATTAATGTAATAAGATGGCTATTTAAACACATACATTTTACAGTCTATATGCTAATGTTATGTATATTCTACAAATTAGTTTCTACCTAGATTCTAGTATATGGTCGCATTGGCATCTTTACTGGTTATTTTGATTTCAAAAGCAAGGCGTTCACTCTGTGGTATAATTACATCATTATTACTTAGATTTGGAAATCTTACAAGCAGTTGTTGGTTTTGATCAATTGTGATAGGGTTGTTTGATATAATAATACTCTGGCGAAGGCTTTTGACCCACGAGGTTCTCTTAGCTTTCTGTAGGTGTTAAGTTTATTTCCATAAGCAGACATTTTTTGTCGGAAAATATATTTTTAAATACAATATAAGTAATTGAAAATGGCTGAAGGTGGCATGGAATTTGAAAATCACGAATATTACAGAGATGATATAGATGAAGGTGAAGTAGGCACTCCTTTTGTGGATGAAGAAGAATTTTATAGAATGCTGTCTAATCAACATGAGGCAATGGTGGATCTCACAGGCAACACCCTGGAAGAAAACAAAAATAATGTGGTAAAAATGATTGTGAAGCGATTTTATAAAACAATAGTCAAGAACATTTGAGGTTTGATGAGGATGAAGTCGTGTGGCAGATTGCAAAAGATAAATATGGTAGACTGATGTTGATATAGAGGAAGAAGAAGGAAAATGTATTCCTTATCATACTTCCAGAACAACAAACTTGATGCTCCTATACGATTTAATTCATTGGATACACCTCAAAGGAAATATGGGGTTGATTTCATTAGACATACTTTGGGCGTATATGATTATCAACCCTCTGCAACAAGAATTAAAGAGGGTAGAGCAGAATTAGCAAATTTAATCAAATGAGAGGACAAACTACAACAAAAAACATACCACTGCAAGATTTATCTTCAACTAAAGATATACAAAATATATTAGACTCTGCTAATAATGTAGACATGGTTAATATTTCAGTTATTAATGATTGGAGCTACTCGAAGTCAGAAACACACGCACACAAACAGAACATCTGACATTCAGAGACCTGCAAGGTTTAGATTAGGCATTGCAACGAATCCGCGTTGAACTTGTAAATAATTTAGCAAACCTGACAGACATTGACAATGTCATAGCAAAAGAAGAACTTGAACAAGGAGAAGCAAACGATGAAATCAGCAAAAACGATATAAGAGCTCGTTTGAAAAATCTTGAAGATGAGAGAGATGTAAGACTGGAGGCTGCCAGTGCAAACAAAGAAGCTTTGTGAGGACAGATAAACAGGATAAAAGAGACTATAAATAAAGTTTTGAAAGAAGACACTACTCTTTGCGAAAGGTTGAGAACATTATTCAGAGAACAAGGCATAACAAAAGTTAGTGTTTTGATTGTCATTGGTGTGATAATTGGTGTTATTGTTGAGGCTGTTATTCCAAGTGGCACCACAAGTCGTTCTACTCCTCCCAAGCCATCAAAGATTGGATAACAAATCAGCTGCATAATCTTGGTTAACTACTTGCTGATTTAGCTGGAAAAGCAGCAGCTGCATTACCTGGTGTGATTCAACCAATAGTGTCATGGCTTCTTTCTGCTATGGGTAAAGTTGTTAAATGGTTTGGGAATAATTTGTGGGATTTTGTTATTGCTGTGGTAGGTTTGTTGTATGTTGCTGATAAAGAAAGGATAACTAAGTAGCTTTGTATATCGTTATTGCAGCAACACCTATTACGATGCTGCCAACTATTAAGGCAGTTTTATTATATTCGTGTTTATCACTGTGTTTATATTCACCAGGCATTGGTGTGAGTTCTTTTCGTCTTAGATTATGGTCTTCATGTGGGGATATGGGTGAAGCGTCAGGCAAATATTGTTTTGTTTTAGTTCCTTGTACAGGTTGTGTATGTTGAGGTTGAACTGGTATTATATTTACACCATCGTTTAGGCCCAGATAGTGCGCAGCTGTGGCGATAACAATTTTATCATTGTAATCTGGTATATTACCAATTGTTAACTCCATGTCACTTGGTGCCATATAAAGTCCAATTCCAAATTAAAATCTACCTTGCTTCTTGCATATTTTAATGTGTTCTGATACCTTGCTATTTGACTGGGTAAATCTACAGGGCTATTGATTGCATCTTCAATGTTTGTTAAGAACTGTTTTTGTGCATCAAATGCTGTACCTGTACCAAGCATGTCTGTTCTCGTTTGAGATTGTGAACTGAGAAGGGCCCAACAGTAAGTTTTTTATGTTTTCGTTCATTCAATCGACTCCTGCTTTTGAAAAACCGTTGAAATCATCAATAATGAAAGTTGTCCAGGCGTTGCTCACTCTTGCATCTTGGCCTATGTAATCAATGTGCATGAAATCATTAGTTGTGGATTTTATGAATTAATATGACTAACTGTCATAAACTGTGCCTTTACCCAGTGGGTGAAATCCTTCATTTGTCCAGTAATTGCAAATTGTTCCTAAACCCTGGTTATCACCTTCTGTTTGCCTCCAGTCAGAATGAGCATCAACACTAAATGCCCTACAAGTCTCTCATATGCATTTCTATCAAAGTTGCTATCAATCGCATTCCCAATTTTATCTTGGGGTAATGCAATGCTCATTTCTTTAAGCAGACGTGTAGTCTGATAATAAACATGAAATCGAAATACTGCAGCAATCAAACGTGTTGCCTGTAAATGATTATTGAAATCTCCGCCATAACCAGATGTTGCACACCATAAAGCAAAATTTATTTGCAATTGGTTTTGCCAGAATAACATCCAGTTTGAGTGCCATCTTTGAACTAAAGCATCTGATTGGACATTTGATAATTTATATTTTTCTAGAATGTTTGGAAATCAGGCTTTACAGGTTTTTATATCAGAAGCTACTTGTATGTCTTGTCTGTCTAAGGGTGAGGTTGGTGCACCATTAAACTGGTTTAAGCCCTCCAGTATAATATTTTACTGACCGTTCCAAGGTGGTACTTCTTTTGTGGATCTTGTAGTTTTTTTCTGTCTTGTGTTTGCTGTGCTTTTGTACGCGTCTGTTTATATGTGCCTTGTGGTCACCTGCTGGGAAAGGGCTGACCTCTTGACTCTCGTTTGTGGTGTCTTACTGCTTTTGTTTTACTTTCCCATTGGTATCCTGGGGCAGGTGTGGTACTTGATTGTATCGATTCCTGATCTTTGCACCCTTACTTACTTTGCGTTACTATTTGCACGTTTCTATTTTTGTAAACTACTCCTGTGGCGTAATGTGCATTTGTGTTGTATTTGAATGTGTTTTCAATCATTGTATTTTTATATTAATCTAATAAAAATGTCAACCTGCAGCAGAACATTGAGATGGAATGAAGGGTGTTGGGTTGAGAAATTTTACTTAAGCGCTAGGATGGTATAATGTTATAGACGAACATATACAAAAAGATAAAGAAAGACCCAGTCGCATTGAACCAGGATTGTAAAGTTTCCAACAGTTAGCAGAAAATGGTGTCACTTTGACTGTTAATGAAGTAAACAACATAGTGTCTTTGGAGACTCCTATTGAGATAAAAATTAGTAATGCCCTTAAAAAGCTACTTGGGTTTGGAAATAAGAGACGATTGGCAGCAAATCAAACTTATGAAGGTGAAATCTCACTGGATTTTGCTGATATGAAAACGTTATATATTCATTTGAAACAGCTTTGAACATCTCAGAATTATTTTAATGGTACACCGAGTAATGTTTTATCTGTGATACCAGTACCTAAAAAAGTATTTGTTTGTATCGACACATTTCGAGCATCCAGAATAAAATTACTGACAAGCAATGCTAGTACAGAATTAACACTAGAAGTCAAAGATAAAAACAATATTTTAATCATATCTTACCAATAAATGCTGCTTTGGAAATTTTATAAACTTATATAAAACGATGAACATATTTGAGCCAAAACGTGCATTAAAATTTAGCAAGCTGGTAATTTGCAAAGTAATCTTGATAGGATGTGACTAATAATATTTTATTAAATAGATACATTAAAAAAACAGCATGCTGGACTGATAGATAGCTTTCCTGAAGTTGCTATTGGCCATGATGTATACCAAAATGAGATAGGCAGCATTAGCGACAAAATTCATCTCAGAATATTTGCTGAAAGTAAATGCGCTCTCACGTGGGGTGAGCGATTTTCTTTTGGGAATAGTGGGAGAGAAGAAGCAGGGCATGTTACTATGTTTCCTGTGCGAATCTTAGGTATGGGTAACAAATTGAGAAACAATGATGCAAGAAAAACGTTATGTATATGAAGGTAACATTTCTAGATTACTTGATTTTGTTGTTTTTTCGCTTTTAGATATACGTAAACGCAATATCCGATCTCATGGTAAACTCAAAAATGGAAATTTCAAACGCAAAAATAAACATGTTTTAACTCTTTCATAATTAGGTATCATCTTAAAACATTCAGGCGGGATATATGGCCCTTTCACGTTTAGTAACTCTTTCTATATCTTCACTTTGTAATTTGGATATTGTGGCTAATAAATTTTATGATAGAGCTCATAGACTTTATGATGCAGCACTTATTACCCGGTGTTACACTCAACATGCTCTTCAGCCATATATAGATTCCGAAATTAATCACATTAGGCATTTTATCAAAATTAAATTTGTCAACAAGGGGATTGATTTCATTAACTTACCCAGTATATTTATAGATAAATATGTTATCTCTTCTATTCCTACTTATTTTGAAAATAAGGAATCCCCTAGTATTTGTTATAAGTATAATAAACCTATTCGTAGTACTGTTTTTTTTACTGTAACAAATTAGTAACAGAACTTGATATTGAAAATTCTATTCCTGACTCTTGAGATTGTAAAGACTCTAAGTATTGCTATCAACCTGCTGGTCATATAGTCACAGGGGATTTAAAATTCATTCCTGATTCAAAAATTTGGTCTGTTATATGTAATGGACCTAAATATAGGCTTGCTTTGCCAATAGACTTCTAAGTAAGTAAGGGTGCAAAGAATCCTGCCGTGAGGAAATTGCAGGAGCCTTACAAGAATTTTGTAATCGCTGGGGTAAACGAGAGCATGTTGAGTCTAATGCCTTAAATAGTTGGAAACTAAATATTTTAAAGATTATTGATGGTAGAATTTCTTTTTATTGCAACAATTTAGATCTTCTACCACCTTAACCTAAATTCACTTTCAGACATTTGAAGAAAGGGATTCAGGAATTCCATAGAAGGTTTGTTTTGGCCCCCACAGATAAAGCTGCTAAAAATATTGTAGTGGTTTGAAAAAGGTACTATATTAACACCCTAAAGCAAGAACTTAGCACTGCAAAACATGTAAGCATAACAGGCTTAATGAGACGTCTATCGTTGATAGGCATCGATGCCATACGGCAGCTTAGTTTGGGTGGTTTGTTGATGAGGACCACTAAAGCAAGCTTCCTACCTTATACTGGTTACCTAAACTTCATAATCGGCCCTACAAGTTGCGCGCGTTTTATTGCTAATTCTAGTGCATGTACAACCACTGAGTTGTCTATTATCTTGACCTCTTGCCTCACTGGGGTTAAAAAACATGTCATTAAATATTGCACAACAGTTTATGAAAGAAATGGTAAAAATTTTATTTTGGTCTATTAAAAAATCATGTGAAACTCTTAAGAAATTGAAGTCTAGAGGGTTTCTAGCATCTGGTTTGTCTACATATGATTTCTCTACTCTCTAGACTACAATGCCACATAATCTAATCAAAGAAAAACTAACAGAATTAAATATGTAGACAAATTGTAGGTATTCCAATGGGTATTGTTTGTCAAAATTGACCCGAGACATATGAATATTCAATGACCTTTCATTCAGTCTTCGTTAATCTTCGTAAAACGTGCGCTTCAGATTGTTGTACAATTATTAATCTGAATGAAATTAATCAGAATTCCCCGATAGCCTAGTGGACTGTCGAGTGTTTTTAGCACACAAAAGATGTGGGTTCGAGTCCAGTAGCATTTAAGTATTTTTTTTTATTTTTTTTTTTTCGATTTGCTAGTTTCTATGTCTTCATTCTTGATATGTGCACAACTGGATACATTTATTTGAATTTGACATGCGTTTATGAAAAAAATACAGCACCGTGAATAATTTCAATAAGCCTACATATGATTTTACTCTTTGTAGGCTGAATAATGTTTTAGACTTTTGTTATCATCTGCTGACGTTTAATCAAAATTAACTTTTTCAAAAAATCTTATAGGAACACGATCAGAGTGCCAAATGGCCTGTATCAAGATCAAAACTGAAGTTCTGTTGGTACTGAACTGGGTCAAAACTATTTGCAAATGTTATCAGCTGACAAGAAAAGAGAGGGGAACTTAGGGAATAATGATTACAAAAGCGGCTAAACACAAATGAAAGATTTAAAGCTCATCACAAGATGATGTAAAATATACGAACAATATTAACTTAAAAAAGAAAGCAATTTGACAATTATATAAAAAAAGGTTTCTTCCAAGTTTCGATCCAGGCATGCTTGATTTGTAAGTAGTCAACTAACCACTAGGCTATCAGACCATTTGCATTAACGAACTGACAATATCTTCATATTCTCTGTAAAAGCGTGACCAAGGTCAGAGTACTCCACGAAAACGCACGAATATCACGAAGATTTTGGCGAAAATTAATCAGTCTAAGGTCAATTTTGACAGACTATACTAATTGTGCTCCGCTTGTTGCAGATTTGTTTTTGTTTTTGTTGAGAGAGACTTTATGTTGTCTCTATCACACCTCCAGATATTTAGATGACTTACTTAATATTGATAATCCTTATTTTGAACAAATGGTAGGTCAGATATATCCTACTGAACTTCAGTTCTTCTAATACCGAAGCTCCATTTTTGGACTTGAACTTGTCAATAAAAAAATGGCATAATTTCTTCTAAGATTTATGATAAATGGGATAATTTTAATTTTGAAATAGTAAATTTCCCATTTCTCGACGGAGATGTTCCTGGCTCCCCTTCCTATGGTGTTTACATTTCTCAGCTAAAGTGTGTTTTAATGTTGAGGACTTCAACAACAGAAACTTATTTTTAACTGCTAAGTTATTAAAATAAGGTTACAGATATCATAAAATTCGAAAAGCATTTTCTAAATTCTACCACAGACGCTCAGAGTTAATTGTTAAATACAACATTGTGTTAATTCTTCTGCAACAAGGCATATCACATATCATATGTTGATTTAGTTTACCAATTCAAACGAATTGTTGGAAAACCTAATTTTAGTGATCAATTCAAAAAGATTGTAAAACGTAAAAAAGGTTGGATATAGATTGAATGTCATGCGACAGTCTGCATGCCTGGTTTTAAACCCAATCACGGTTTATAGCTATGGTTTCCTCTTTAATTGCACGACGGTGGGTCAGGCCTCAGACTCTAATACGGCTCTGACGTAAAGCTTTAATCCGTGGGTTGGTGCCTGATGCTTATCTGTAGCTGGACCAACCGTGGCTCAACTTGAGGTTTTCTTTAGCTCTGACTATCTGTGAGTTGTGAGCCGTTTTCTTTGTTTCGTCATGGTGTGTTAATTTGATTAGAGTGTTTCTCCATGATGATACATTGCATTAGTTAAAAGGCTTCCATGCGAGCTGAACAGTTCTTGTTCTTCAACAACAGCAGAATCTGGGGCGAAGATTTGGTACCAGTAAAAAGGAATATAAGCCCCCCCCCCCCCCCCCCGTGGCTTAGGCTGCTGTCCGTTCTAAGGCGGCGGTTCTGTTGTTGTTGACTTTTTGTTTATTGTTACTCCCATTGTGGGAGTCTGTAATTGTTCAATGCTTTGTTATACATCACGTTATGTCCATTCTAGTATTGCAATAATCTTGATGGGGAAAAGAGAGCTGGTTGTTTAGATATGTAATATGTGAAATGAGGATTGACTCGCGTTGTGTTTCTACTCAATGTTTATTCTACAATATATACAAGTAAACGGATATGACGTCTGCTCAACCGTTTTCCCGCTGTGTCATAACGTAACGTCGACGTTGGCGCCTTATGTGCAACGTCGTGGTTTGCGCCAAGTACGGTCGTCGTCTCGACAGGTTGCTTTGCTTAGTTTGTCTTCCTGGTGTCTAGTGATTGTTGTGTGGCTCTTCCTCGCGTAGACATGGGTTTGTCTGCAGTTTGTAATTGTGGTATTTCCTGATCATACTCGCTATTTGTATAATGTAGAAACTGCTTATACACTTTTTGCTGAAGGGAGATCATTTTATTTGAAGACGCAGTTTTGGTAAAATTAGTTCGATGAATTGGTTGTCATGTTTATATATATTTTGTACAAAAAATAACTTTTTGATTAATTTTTACTTTAACAGATGTAGGTTATTTAAAATGTATATGCTTTTAAATACATACATTGTTTATAGTCCAGGAGCTGATTTCTGTGCGTGCCTTAGTTTTTGACTTGGCACAACTTACCTGCCAGAAAAAAATTGACTGCTGAAATGCAATCCTGAGGTCTTCTGCAACACTCCTAGGTACGTCGTACAATCAAATTGTGGTAGCAGTTTTGCTGTAGGGCGCCATGTTTGAACGTACCACTACAATGGTGATTGTGCCTTATCCTGATTATAACGATTTGTTATTTTATATAGGTCTTTATATCACGTGACTTGCTATTGCTTACAAATTGCACTTTCTGATTGGTTTCAATGATCATGAACTACGGAACTTTATTGAGCTTTCAAAGTTTGAACATTCGGCAATAGCCACATATTGTGCCTTAGTAATTTATTAATAACGGAAGATATTATTAAAACTTTTAACACTAGTTGTAAAAATGGCACAGAAAACAGAGCAGACCCAAATCAGACTGCATTTGAAGAGGCAGTCTGATCAGGGTCTTTTCTGTTTGTTATTTGGAGAATAAAAATGTTATTTTCAACCCGGATAATCAATATATTTGATTTTAGAACAGAAAGTGCAAACTGTTAGACATTTTAGAGCACACACATGACTTTAACAAGGACTGTAACAACATAATTTTGAAATGTCTGCTGGTATATGATGAAATTGGCCAAAGTAATAACAGGTTAAATAAACAATAACAGCTGATGTTAGGTTGGCTGTCTAGCTTTTTATTTAGACATTCAAATAAGGCCTGAATACACCTACCACCTTGCACACTCCTTTAACCCATAAAGCGATGCTTATAATTTGCAGCAGACGACAATTTTAAATTTTACTGCTTTTTCAGAAATAACAAATAAGGCATGATATTTCATGAGAATTGTCTGCTGGCAGACGATTCTCATGAAATATCATACCTTATTTTTTTGAAAAACAAGGGAAGATGTCGCAAAATTTGTGATCTGCTGCAGTTGAGATTGGCGCTTCAAGGGTTTATTATCAGCAATATGGTATGATTGGCACTTTATAAACTTGTTGTATACAATTCACTTTTTATCTTGTCTTTTACAATAAAGTTGTGATGGTCATCTGTAAATATTGAGGATCATTGTGAATGCAATTAACCCATAAAGCGCCAACTTTAATTAGCAGCAGGCGACAAATTCAAATTTTGCTGCTTTTTCATAAATATCAAATAAGGCATGATATTCCCTATTGTTTTCCAAAATAAGGAAAAGTGTCACAAAATTTGTCGTCTGCTGCAGTCGTGATTGGCGCTTTAAGGGTTAAAGTTGGTGTTCACATGGTAACAGTTCATCTTGGAAAGATATTGTGTTTGTCTAAGAGATACAAGTAATGCATTGTAAGAAAGACAGACGTACTGACACTATACAGAATTGTAAGCTCCAACATTCATACCTATTAAAGCTGTGTTGTATCATCATAATTAATCTCAATGACATTTCAGCTAAATTATACCAAAATAGATAGGTGAGTAGTGAACAAAAATGTCTGTGTCTTGACTACTTTTACATATAAATAAGTAGTTGCAGAGTAACAAGCATGTGATTCTAGTTTACAGATGAGAATCCATCTTTAACCATTTTCATCATGATGGTGTTTTCCATGCATGTTGATAAAATATGTATGGCAGTGCCCATTTTGTTTCAATCAGTAACAGATAAATAGTTCTGAATTATGATGCACTTTTGGTCCTTGCGATTGTTTTATCTTTGCAAACAGTGCAGACCCTGATGAAATGATTACTTAAGCGGCATTTCATCTGGGTCTTCATTGTTCGCAAAGTACATATTCATATGTTTTCAGAATGAAAAGGGTTAAAAGTACTTAAAGTATATATGATTAATGCCACTTTCATTTGATTGGACTGTTTTACTGTATTTTTAACATAAAATAATTAACAAATGCTACATTTTGGCATTGTAATACGAAAATCAGTCTTTCTAATATAATACATGTGAATTACATATTTGTTACCCACAAATAGAACTGATAGTCATAAAGCATCACTTTTATTTATCAACCAAAACAAATATGATGGACGCTTAAAACGTAGCCTCAAAGATAATATTTTGAGTATACACAATACGTTTTTGGTGAAATTAAAAACTAGACAAATTTATATTTTGCTCATAATATTTGTCAGGAAATGAATTCCTTGATAATTATCAATTCAGCTTCAAAAACCAACAAAATGTTGAGACTTAAATAAGCCTGGCCCCGAGGTTTTAAAACTTTTTCATGCAAACTCAACTGAGCATGAAACTTCAACTGCTCATAAAATTTAGAATGCTGAAAAATAAAGACTTTTCTTGCATTAAATTCTCAGATGTTGTATTCATCATGCTATAAATTTTAAAAGACACTATTGTTTGCATTTTAACATTGATGGGCCTGATAATTTCATAATTAGCTGAGTTGAGCATGAATAAAAGATTTATAACCTCAGAGCTTGAACATAAAATTTTGGGTCGAGATATTTTAACTATGTACTCAATAGTTAGCTAATCTGGTTTCATCATGTGACCAGTGAATACTTTAACCCTTGTCATGCTGAATAGATTATGTACTACATTCCTCCCCTATTTTTATCATTTTAATCAGCAGCATCCCAGTTTGTTTAAGCATATTTTAAAAGCAGAGTGTAATTTAAGCAGTTGGGGTATTACGATCTACAGTGTTATCAAAAAGAATAAATCTAGGAGCAGCCAAACAAGGGACAGGTGCCCATACTGATCGTAATCTTCATTTGGTGCATATCATTTGGTTGATTTGTCTCAGTTTTTGTCTGGCAATGGCACAAAGGTTTTGTATAAATCACATATTATAGCAATAAAATGTCAGAATGGATAGATGAATTTTAAAGCCAAAACTCTAAAAAGGGTAAAACTCGTATTTTAGTTCTTAGCATTTTTTTAAAAAAATATTTAGAACACTTAAGCATAGTCCTGCAACTACCTGCTTGCATAATGACAAATACAAAATGGTGCAAGTGGATAGAACACTATGGTAGAAACTAATCAATGTTAAACTATATGTTGACGTTATGTCATATTTGGTAGTATGTATATACATATTCAGATTAACTTGCCGAAATGATGATAACATAAGCGCTTCCAAGCTTTATGTCAGTCCAAAGAGTCAAACTCATACATGTATGTGTACACAATTTATATCTGATACAGACGTTACTATCTGACACAGACTTTGTTTCCTGACATACCATTTTCAAATTGTAATCAGAGCATGTGCATTATACATCTTACGCCATTTTATACAACATTCTAGTTACATGTAACCCTTCATACCATTTAAAAAATGACAAGACTCATTTATGTGTTATATCAAGGTAGATTTTATCAGGTATTTCGTAAATTGTCTCAATATTCAGCCAACTATATTTTACAAATGAACACAATGAATCACCGGATAAAAACAAAAGAGACAGTTATACACAGTATGTGTTAAATGACAGCATAAAATTAAAAAGTTTGACAACATGTCTCTTTTTAAGAGTCTGATGTATGTCTATGTTAACTCTATTTGCAAGAATAAAACACCCCACCTCAATCAACATTTAATAGGGCTTTGTTCACTTACTCTATGCACGTTATGACTGTTGACTTGTTAATTTATTCTATGTTTTGGCGTTTTATTGGGTTATGTTCATTTGATCCAGCCATCATTTGAATACAAATTCTAAATATCTTGCCCACTTGCTTTTTATACGTTTTAACGCCCGTTCAAAAAATATTCACTCACGTTTGTTACTTTTGGCTGTTGATACAAAGAAATCGTGTTCACTGGCATTTTGTACTCTTGAACAATGGTTCAATTAGACCTCATTCACTGGCCTTTTATACTTTTGTACAATGATTCATTTATATCTCATTCACTGGCCTTTTGTACTTTTGGACAATGATTTGATTAGACCTCATTCACTGGCATTTTATACTTTTAAACAATCATTCAATTAGACCTCATTCACTGGCCTTTTATACTTTTAAACAATCATTCAATTATACATCATTCACTGGCCTTTTGCACTTTTGAACAATCATTCAATTATACATCATTCACTGACATTTTGTACATTTGAACAAATATTCAATTAGACCTCATTCATTGACCTTTTGTACATTTAAACAATGATTCATTTAGACCTCAATCATTGGCTTTTTGTATGTTTGAACAATGATTAAATTAGACCTCAATAACTGGCCTTTTGTACTTTTGAACAATGATTTAATTATACCTCATTCACTGGTCTTTTGTACATTTGAACAATGATTCAATTAGACCTTATTCATTGGCCTTTTGTACTTTTGAACAATTAATCAATTAGACCTCATTCACTGGCATTTTTGTACTTTTGAACAATGATTCAATCAGACATCATTCACTGGCCTTTCGTACGTTTGAAAATGATTCAATTATACCTTATTCATTGGCCATTTATACTTTTGAACACAAATTCAATCAGACCTCAGTCACTGACCTTTTATATTTTTGAAAAATGTTTTGTATAGACCGTATTCACTGACCTTTTGTACTTTTGAAACTGATTCAATCATATTTCATTCATTGGCCTTTTTATACTTTTGAACAATAATTCAATTAGACCTCATTTTGAAAAAATGTTTGATTAGACCGTATTCACTGATCTTTTGTACTTTAGAACAATGATTTAATTAGACCTTACTTACAGTCGTTTGGTACTTATAAATGATATGTCAATTCGACCTTACCAACAGGCGTTTGAAACTTACTGTTTAAAAGCTAGTTCAATTAGACGTTATTCACTGGCGTTTGGTATTTTGTTTTTTCATTCATATGGACCTTATTTACTTGCTTTTGTTGTTTTTGACCAAAACAGGCTGCTATCTGTTTAATGTTGCTCCCATTGTTTTGTGGAACATTGTGTTTGGTCCGTGTAGTGTTGTGCAGTACTAAGTGCTGTTTCTAGTTTTGCAATCATTTTGCTGGTTGCTTTACTTTAGCTGCCTGTTGATATAATGTGACCGTTAGTGTAATGTGTCTCTTCCTCAAGGTGCCATGGCTTGATCTACAATGTGTGATTGTGGTATGTCCTGGTCATACTCACTAACTTTTTTACTGTTGCATGACATAGTATGGATGTGTGTGCCGAATAGCCCCCTTTTTCAGCGTCGCCAGGTAAACGATAAACCTTTTTTTTTAAAAAAAAGAAAGTATATGAATCGTCAAAATTTTCTGACACCGTACGAGTTGATCAGCCCATGAAGGCACCATCTATGCATAAACAAAAGCCTTATTAGGGAAAAAATGTCTAAGTTCTCACAGCTGTCATTTTATCAAAATTATTTTTTCTGAACCAAACTCCTTCATGCATATGTTCAATGTGTCTACATTGTATAGGCAAAGAATCAAATTGCTCCATCAAAAGCTGTGGTAGGAGTTGATCGGCCCTTGAAGGCACAATCTATGCATATACAAACACCTTATTAGGGAAAAATTGTCTAAGTTCTCACTGCTGTCATTTTGTAAAGACTTTTTTCTGAACAAAACTCCTTCATTCATATGTTCAATGTGTTTACATTGCATAGGCAAAGTATCAAATTGCTCCATCAAAAGATGTGGTAGGAGTTGATCGGCCCATGAAGGCACCATCTATGCATATACAAAAGCCCTATTGGGGAAAAATTGTCTAAGTTCTCACAGCTGTCATTTTGTCAAAAATTATTTTTTCTGAACCAAACTCCTTCATGCATATGTTCAATATGTCTACATTGTATAGGAAAAGTATCAAATTGTTCCATCAAAAGCTGTGGCAGGAGTTGATCGGCCCGTGTATGGCCTATAATAACATAAGCATAAAACCCTATATTAAAAGCCATATAGAATTACAAAGGGAAATTACTCTAATAAAATTGGCCCCTAGCACTTACTTTTTTGTCTAAAGTATTTGTCTTGCATATATGAACATGTTTGCAAGGTTTGATGAAAATCCAGCAATGACTCTTCAAGATATTAAGGAAACAAAATGTTACGGACGGACGCATGGACGCACGCACACTAGGACGGACAAGGTGAAAGCAGTATACCCACCACAAACATAGTTTGCGGGGGGGGGGGGGGGGGGGGGGGGGGGGGGGTTTAACAAACAAAGTTTGCGTGCGATATAATAATAAACTTGGGATAGTCCATTGTCCATTTCACAGAGTGTTGGGTTATAATCTTAAAAAATATATATTGTAATTTTTGTCTGAAAATCTTTTGGGTGTCAGGTTATAATCTAAAAAAAATATAGTACTTTTTGAATTAAGAGCTTTATTTACCTTAACAATGAAGACCATCATGAAATGCCACATTATGCGGCATTTTATGTGGGTCTTCACTGCTTGTAAAAGTACCCATTTTGGGGTTTCCCGTTTTAAAAGGGTTAAATTATTAGAGTGTTTATTTCTTGCAACTAGAGTAATTATTCATGAACATAATTTTTGTACATACAAAACAAATGGAAAATAGTCTTTGCTATCAAGAAAATGTCAACAAATGTTAATTAAAAAAATAAAACAACATAAAACTGAAGAAATGTTTGTAAAAATGTGTACAAGCCAGTTAAACATACTTTTATGCTTATCACAAAGGGGACTAGCAAAGGTTAGATACGCAAACATTATCAGCATAACATTTTAAATATTGTCTTATCCGTCAGTTTATACATTTCTTTTGTGTTCTCTAAACAACCGTCTCATTGAGATGGTTCTTTTGAGTACCCTCACAACATATTTTTGTTGAGATAGAAGAAATTCGTTTTTGATAACCAAGCTTATCTGGAGGCATGTACTAGCAAAGGATTAGAAAAGCTTGTACATTCACACAGCCTCAATGCTCACAATACAACAGCTACGTGTAGTAGTATATGAAAACCAACATCCTCCCATACACATCTATTAAATTGTAAATAAGTGTGTAATAAGTTTGTAAAAAGTGAACGCTCTGCCAGCACTGCATCTATGTAAAGGCTCGGTATGCTATTGCTAAGCACCTGTGTGATAAGTGTTGTTTAAACATGTGCTGGCTCATAAACTGATGATGGAACATGTCTTATAAAAATGTGATGTTATGATATGACATAAAAGTCTTTGAATATGGCACAATACAATAATCTCACTAAAAAGTTGAATCTTATGGCACAATATTATGACAGAAAAAGTATGTTTGTCTTGAAGCATGTTTATAAAATTGGTTCGATGAACATATTTATATTTATAATGGCAACATCTAATCATACTCTTCACCTTCCTTAACTAAGTAATCTGGGGAAATGGATCTTTCTTAGATAACTCCTATATATTTTGAAAACGGCAAACTCTGTGCGACTAATTTGAAGGATGTCAAACTGGGGAGAAACAAGAAAACCATTGTAGTAATACTAGACTAACTAATTCTGATACTGGAAGTGTGCAAACGCCTAGATTTTTCCATTTATATGTGATGTTATGGCAATCATTATAATTATATACATGGCATTATATATGCCATTTGAAAAACTGCATTCTAATCAAAACAGTAAACCCTAAGTTTGTTGATATTTCTTCATATTTGGGTCCTTTACTAACAGTGGGATCTGGTAGAAAGCAGAAAACTGCTCAAACAGCACTAGTTGGCGTGAAAGTTATTTTACTTTCTATTGATTATTATGAACAGACTATTAAACCTAGCCTATTATTAATAGAGTGTAGGTGAATACCTGACACCCCTAGTTCTAGAACTACTTCATTATTGTAAATAATCACGAGTCAAAGCTTTCTGTTTAACTATAGTAGATATTGGAGCAGCTATCAAGATGTAGGTATGGTACCGATACACATGGAAGATTTAATATTCCGCAACTCCATAAGTTTTGTTTAAACGGAAGATTCTGAAACTGTTACAAATGTTTTAGAAAATTCAATATTGAGACACAAGTTTCAAACAGTTTCAAATATATGCATGTTAAGTTAATAATTTTATCTTATTAACAACTTATCTTAAGATGTTACAGATTATGTGTTATTTACTGACATTTATATAGGCCAGTACATGTGGTGTTGGTGTTACAGATAAGGTGTTATTTACTGACAGTCATAAGGCCAGTACATGTGTCGTTGGTGTTATAGATTAGGTATTATTTACTGACAGTAAAAGAGGCCAGTACATGTGGTGTTGGTGTTACAGATTAGGTCTTATTTACTGGCAGTCATATTGGCCAGTACATTGGGTGTTGGTGTTACAGATTATGTGTAATTTACTGACAGTCATATGACCAGTACATGAGTTGTTGGTGTTACAGATTAGGTGTTATTTACTGACAGTCAAATAGGCCAGTACATGTGGTGTTGGTGTTACAAATTTAAGTTGTTATTTACTGACAGTCGAATAGGCCAGTACATGTGGTGTTGGTGTTACAGATTAGGTTTTATTTACTTACAGTCGTAAGGCCAGTACATGGGGTGTTGGTGTTACAGATTATGTGTTTTTACTGACAGTCATATAGGCCAGGATATGTGATGTTGGTGCTTATCACATATGCACGAAAATCCTCCAATAAATGATCCATGGAGGTCAGAGGTCTAAATTCAAGTCTTAATTCTCATCAACTTCCATACCTTACATGTATGTATGCTAGTAGTGAAGGCTAACGAGAGTCTGGATATATACCTGGTATATAACTGCATGAGCCTTCATTGTTTGCTAATATAATAAGTACGTAAATTGTGTGTGCTGGTGCATATCTAAATGTCAGAACATAATGTTCCTTTGCTACATTCAACTTTGGGAATTCCAACTCAAGATGAGGCTTAATCAATGCAAGTTCTATACATATGTTTATATAAACAAAACGTTTGTGCATAAAATTGGGAATATTTTCTTAACCGACAGGTTTATCATATAGTTTGATTGCTCACAACATATACTGTATTGAGAAATGATAACTTTTATTTAAGATATGGGTATGTACTCTTATGTAGAGGCCTGTCTAAATTTGCATACCACATTCAATATTTTGGTGAACTGAAAACTGTATGGAATTTAATACATTCATTTCTAATGTGTTTCGTTATTCTCATTGAAACTCTAAATGAACAGGATGACAATGATGTTTAATGATTCGAGGTAAGAGTAGTCTCAATGCACCATCTTCTCTGCAGTGTCATCCCCTGTCTTGGCTGTTTCATTGGGCTCATTTATTGCCACTTCTATCTTCGAAGAACTTTCACTAGATTCTGAAAACAAACAAAAGCAACCTATCATTTTTTCACCAAGTTGACAACCACAAAAATTTTGTCAAAGTAAGTAAGGTTGCAAAGATCAGGAATCGATACAATCAAGTACCACACCTGACCCAGGATACCAATGGGAAAGTGACAAACTCACAGTAGACACCACAAACGAGAGCCAAGAGGTCAGCCCTTTCTCAGCAGGTGACCACAAAGCACATATAAACAGACGTGCACAAAGACATAGCAAACACAAGACAGAACAAAAACATAAAAGATCCACAAAAGAAGATCTGCCTTGGAACGGTCAGTAAAATATTTTACTGGAGGGCTTAAACTGGTTTCACGGCGTGTCAACCTCACCCTTAATTCAGATGTGTATCAAGACACATAGATATTTGGTTTGCATGAAAGACCCCTACCTTATCAATGCATCATCATCTCCTAAAACATATTAATCAAGATATAACAAGGAGATAAAGCAAAGATAAGGACTCAACAGTAAATAAAAGTGAATACCGGAGCAAAAGAAATCCAACAGGTATACCCCGGTGGGCCCGACAAACAGCCAAAGCATCAGGCCCCTACCATCTCATCAATAGATAAGTCTTTAAGTTGGAACCATCATAGAGTCTGTAGTCCGACCCACCAGCATGCAATTATTTGTTTGATTTGATTCTTTACGTCCACTCAACAATCTTTCAGTTATGCGGGACGGGTCTTCCTGGGTTGAACCAGTACTAAGCTAGGATAAATGTGTCTTGCTCAAGGATCACAACGCAGTGACGCCGGTGAGGCTCGAACCCGCGGCCCTTCGGTCTCGAGTCAAGCACTCTACCACTGAGCCACTGCGCTCCCTATCGGCATGCAATTAAAGAGGAAAGCAAAGTTGCCAACCATGATTGGGTTGACCACCAAGCATGCAGTCTGTTGCAATACATTAATGTTCTAGCCAATCTTTTTATAATGGGAAATTATTTTAATGAGCTGCGCTGAAAAATTATTAGAGCCAACAATCTTCTTCAATTTATACACCAAGTCACCATAGAAATCAGGTTCCGAAAGTCCTTGGCGCAGTTTTGCGAAGTTTATGATACCGATAGCCTTGTTTAAGAAGTTTCTGAGTTAACAATTTATTGCAAGTGTTGAAGTCAGCAACATAGTTAGATGCTCTGGCAAAACGAATGAGTTGAGAGATATAGACTCTGTAGGATGTAGAACGAGGAATATCACCATCTAAAATGGGAAATTGACAATTTCAAAATCAAAGTCGTCACGTTTATCATAAATTTTGGTAGAAACAATATCATTAGAAATTGACAAATGCAGGTCTAAAAATGCGGCTTTGGTATCAGAGGTATTGGCTTTATTCAGTTGGAGCTCTGAAGGGTATATTTGACTAACAATATTGTCGAAATAAACATTATTGATATTTAAAATATCGTCCAAATATCTGGATGTAGTGTTAAATGCATCAATAACATCAGCCTGCTTATAATCAGAAAGAGACATTAAAAGTCCCTCTCATAACAAAACAGGAATACATCTGCAACCAGGGGAGCACAATTAGTGCCCATAGGAATCCCAACTACTTGTCCATACAGCTTGGTGCCAAATTGAATAAAAATGTTGTCCAACAAAAAGGTCAGCGCATCACATACATTTTGACATGACCATGCATGATATTTTTTAGGTTTTTCTGAAGTAAAAAATGCATTTCTGTCATTACATGCAAGGTAAGGAGAGCCTTCTCTCTGGAAGGTTCTTTCAATAAGATCAATAAGTTTATCTTTAATTAAATTATGAGGTAAAGTAGTGTAAAGAGTAGAAAAATCATAAGTAGACAAACTGGTCGCATTGAAATCTCTAGCTTTAAGTTTATTTAAAATTTCACCTGAATTTTTAATAGACCAAAATAAGTTTTTACGGGATCTCTCATATACCTTTTCACAATATTTGATAACATGTTTTTTAACAGCTGTAAGACACGAGGTTAACAATTTAGAAAGTTCTGTTGTCATACAAGAACTAGAATTAGCAATAAATCTTGCTTTATAGGGTTTTGTATGGAGTTTAGGTAACCAGTACAACATAGGAACTGTGTCTTGATTTTCTTTAGCTTTGACACCAAAATGTAGGGCTGTATGACAACCATGCCCATCAACAATCACCCTCTCACTTAAAGCAGGCTGCAGTTTATAGGCATTACTGTCAACAAGCTCACGCTTAAAACAACATTTGAAGCTTTCAAACATGCTTCAACAAAGCAAACCAAACACAATTTGATTCTTTAACAAAATCTTCTACCACCAAAACTTTGCTTTACTGTTTACATATGGCAACAATTTTAACTTTCAATCAGGTTTTAACACTTATCCCACCAATATTGTTTGTTCTAATGGGTCAGGGAGGTTGTCAGCTTTTTATATCTGCTGTATATGTGCAAGTGCACCTCAGACTTGATTTTATCATGAAAGCAAGCATTTTGAACCCTGACCAGCCTACTCCCTTGGAAGCAGTCTCATTTGGGTCCGCATTATATGCAATAAGAGCTCCTAAAACTTAAAGCGCTCACTTAAGCTGATACCAAGCCACAATAATTTAGATCTCTCACCTATAATATAATTTAATATATTTCTATGTCAAGATCAACATGGAATCATCATTTTAGCCAATTTTGTAGGTGCCAACATCACACATGTTAAACAATGGCCCATTGCTTCCATAGAAGATGTTTGAAAATATCTCAGCATGGTAGCCATTTGAGGTGGACTGTGAAATGATGCACACAATTTCTTAGAAAAAATAAGTTGGTTTTCCAGATATATAGGCTACAAATTCTGGCATTGATAAGAATGTGGGGTGATATATCACCCCACTGATTCCATATGATTTTATGGCTGTGTATGTTCTTTTAGTTGGCTACAGATTAATTAACCTGTTATCTGACATGGATTGGTTTATGACTGGATACGACAGGGCAAATATATGTTTACGTTTTTCACATTAAAATGAATTTGGAAAAATTGAAAGAGGATGAAAAGTTTACCAACATGATCTTTGATTGGGGTGAATTGGTTAGAAATAACGATTTTAAGCTTTGAGCACACACAGTCTATAAGGGAAAAAATAGTCTGCACAGGTACAATGATGGCAGTAATTGTTTATTTCTCTTGTAGTTACAAGCGAAAGTATGTGCACAAATTACTGGTTAACTGCTTGTTCAAGCCTGCCCAGGAAAAAGTGTGGTTAGGTGAACTGACCGTCCCGCAATGACCATAGCTGTTGACTTGGGATGTAAAGCAACAAAACCAACCAACTAAATTACATAACGTATAACATAAAGGAAAGATTATATTGTATCCACTTCTAATAAGTGTGCCCATCATGACTTAGACCATATAGTAATATCAAGCCTCGCATTTCATCTCCCTGGCTCACTTAATAAATTCAATAGTGCAAGAATATTCGTGTAAAATCCTCGATTTATTTCACACTACTTAAAATATATTTATTACAAATACTTATACAGTAAAACCTGTGTAAAATGGCCGTTTAAATATAGACAAAATAAAAGTATAAATGACTAATTAAAGCATAATGAAGGTTGAAAGTATTGCAGAATGCTCCAAGGGGAGCGTTCTGCAATACTTTTGACCTGCACTACGTTGTATTTGGTCTTGAATACCATTTTTGTTTTTTTTTGGGAGTGGCCGTTTTACACAGGTTTTACATACTGTCTTGTTGTCTTGTAGGTTAATAGATGTATTTGTGGCATGTCCTCCTATTATATTTACTAGTTTTTTATGGCGACCTACAAAACATCAACTGGACAGAAACTAACCTTTATCCTCCACAGCTTCACTGGACATTTTCTCTTCACTGAAATATAATAAAGCACACCTTTTCATTATCAAATTTAACCCTTGTCCTGTTGAGTAAATTAATCTGAGATTACAGTCAGTTCTTTTGAATGATTTTATAAATTAGTATGGATTTACTTGCCGATTGGAATATAAATTGCACCCTTATCAGGTGGCTTCCTCAGAAGTCATCTGGCCTTGTTGTTTTTGTTGTGTTTTTTTTAAACAGAAAAATATCTCATCGTTCAATAGGACAAGTGTAAATATGATGCACCAAACAATGATTTTAGTTTTGAATCAAAGTTGAATAATTCACCTGTTTGTCTAAATGTCTCCAAACTTTATGAGTTGGCCCACATGGTACTTGCTGTCTAAACTGTGTATCATTATATAACTTCCTTGTATTGATTCAAGATCAATGAAAAAAACCAATAAGCAATGCTTATTAGATACCCCCCACACAGTAAGATTCAGTGAAAAAACTTGGCAAGTTATAGTTCAAACCAGCAGACGTAAGTTTTGAAAAGTGATTTCAGCAGAATCTGTGCAAACAAAAATTATAAACTCCTTCATGCATATGATCAATGTGTCTACATTGTATCTGCAAAGTATCAAATTGCTCCATCAAAAGCTGTGGTAGGCGTTGAGCAGTCCATAAAGGCACTATCCATGCATATACAAAAGTCATATAAGGTAATAATTGTCTAAGTTCTAATAGCTGTCATTTTGTCAATTTTTTTTCAACCAGACCCCTTCATGCATATGTTCAATGTGTCTATATTGTATAGGAAAAGTATCAAATTGCTACATTAAAAGCTGTGGTAGGATTTGATCTGCCCATGAAGGCACCATCTATGCATATACAAAAGCCTTATTAGGGAAAAATTGTCTAAGTTCTCATAGCTGTCATATTGTCAAAAAAAATTTCTGAGCCAAACTCCTTCATGAATATGTTCAATGTGTCTACATTGTATAGGCAAAGTATCAAATTGTTCCATCAAAAGCTGTACTAGGAATTGATCGGCCCATGAAGGCACCATCTATCCATATACAAAAGCCCTATTAGGGTAAAATTGTCTAAGTTCTCGCAGCTGTCATTTTGTCAAAAATTATTTTTTCTGAACCAAACTCCTTCACGCATATGTTCAATGTGTGCTCATTGCATAGGCAAAGTATCGAATTGCTCCATCAAAAGCTGTGGTAGGAGTTGATCGGCCCATGAAGGCACCTTCTATGCATATACAAAAGCCTTATTAGGGAAAAATTGTCTAAGTTCTCACAGCTGTCATTTTGTCAAAAAATATTTTTTTTCTGAAGTAAACTCCTTCATGCATATGTTCAATGTGTCTACATTGTATAAGCAAAGTATCAAAGTGTTCCATCAAAAGCTGTGGTAGGAGTTGATCAGCCATGTATGGCCTATAATAGCATAAGCATAAAAACCCTATATATAAAAGCCATTTAGAACTACAAAGGGAAATAACTCTAATATAATTGGCCCCTAACCCTGACTTTTTTGTCTAAAGTATTTGTCTTGCATATATGATCATGTTTGCAAGGTTTGATGAAAATCCAGCAATGACTCTTCAAGATATTAAAAAACAAAAACGTTACGGATGGACGGACGCACGCATGGACGCACACACGCACGCACGCACACACACACAGACAACATGAAAACAGTATACCCACCACAAACAAAGTTTCAGGGGGTATAATCAATGTTGACTTGCGGTCACCAGTATTGGTCTCGGGTCAAACAGACACATTTGTTTGTAAATGTGCCATATAATAAGTAGTTTGGTAGATAAAAATTCACAAATTCATGTGATCAATTAAACCAAATAATAGTATTTAAGGGGAAAGTGGACAAGTTCACGACTGTAAACAGATATAACATAAATTAATCAAAGAATAATAAAAAACCATATGCACATACTCATACCAAAAAGAAAATGTAATGTTAGTTTCAAAAAGCTTGGTAAAAATTATATGTGGACTTGCGCCCACATTGTACCCACTGTTTATTTAGTGCCAAAGCATTTGAAGCATGAAGATGGCTAAACACAAAAGAGTATGACCACAAATTTCCACACCAACTCACCGCACTGCATGAAAAAGTCACAGAACACAGACAAACACAGATACTTGCACGACAACAACGATATATTTTAAATTAAAGCATTCAGCACTCTCTTCCCCAACAAGATGCTTTAGTATACTTGCTAAACTAAACTGGTCACTGAGAACTACATTAAAACAAGGAACCAACACACATACTATGGGCGCAGCAACAATTTACACACGCAAAAGTGGAAAATAAACAGTTCGAAGTTCAACAGCACATATGAATTCATTTCACTTAAATACACAAGTAACAATATATCACACACATCTGCACTCCAAAGTGATCAATTGTGGAATATAACGTCTAAATCCAATGATAGGTTTTGGTAGAAATACTATTCATAAAGACAATAAGACCCAGTGAATAAGGAAAGGATATGTTTTAAAGTTGATTCTATTTACAACTCAGTGGCCATTTTGCTCAGGGGAGCACAATTATTAGTGGATTTTGACTAATTTTATTATGTTGAACATTTATGTGAAATTATTTTGAATTTAAAAAGTGGTAAGGATGGAGCTGTCATTTTAGTTTTTTTTTTATATTTTAGCTGTCACAGCCAGTTTTTTCATTGGAGAAGAACCCCTTGTGTGAGTAGTAGAGTGCATTATGGCAGACATTTTTTGTGAAATTATTTTTGAACAAAGTAAGTAAGGATGCAAAGATAAGGAATCGATACAATCAAGTACCACACATGACCCAGGATATCAATGGGAAAGTGACAAACTCACAGTTATACACCACAAATGAGAGCCAAGAGGTCAGCCCTTTTCCAGCAGGTGATCACAAGGAACAGAAAAACAGATGCACACAAAGGCATAACAAACACAAGACAGAAAAAAAACATAAAAGATCCACAAAAGAAGTACCACCTTGGAACGGTCAGAAAAATATTTTACTGGAGGGCTTAAACCAGTTTCATGGCACTAACCTCACCCTGAATTCAGATGTGGATCAAGACACATAGATATTTGGTTTGCATGAAAGACCCCTAACTTATCAATGCACCATCTCCCTGAACATATAAATCAAGATATAAAAAGGAGATAAATCACAAAACATTAATCCCATTTATCCAAACCCTAAGCCATTCAGATCATAACAAACGCCTGTCAAGTATGTTTCAGTGCTTAGTTTATAAAAATATACTTACATCTGCACAATTTCAATATCTGATCTTTCAACACAACCCCAGAGGTTAAGGATGTGTGTAAATTCAAAGTGGTACCATGCATTTTGGTCTACATTTCTTTCATTTCAATTTGATATGCAACATGACCACTTTCAGAAAAGAAAAAAATGACTTTTTGACCCGTCCCCAGGGGTCGAGGTTGTAAGTAAGGACAGAATATTTGCTATCATGGTGTTCTGTGCTTGATTCCCTTTAATTTGATATGCAACATAAAGATATGGTTTAAACTTTTGACCCCACCCCGGGGTCAAGAGTTTATCTGTGGGCAAAGTATTTGCTACCATGTTGCTGCATGCATCGTTAGATTTAATTTGATATGCAACATGACCATATTCAGAAATATTTAATTTTCACCTCAGCCCTACCCCCTAAGTCCACCCAAGGGGATCGGTCCCAGACCTTCAAACTAAAATCCTGTTCCATATGTTTCAAATTTATTCTACACCTAGTCTAAGGCTCTACCAACTGAGCCTAAGTGCTCCACAAATTTATAATCTAACTCACAGGCTCATATATGCCCTGATGCAGGACGTTTTTCAAACCATAATATTGTACAATCAACACTGAGTGTCTGGAATATACTGTTAGAATTAGGTGAGAAATAACTCATAACAAACAAAGGGAAAGTACAGAATGTGTTGGTTAGGCCCTAATGTGGATCCTGATCTAAAACTGTATTGGTGGGTTGGTGATTGATGTCTTATGCTGGACCCACCAATTCTCAAGTGGTGGTAACTGGGGATCAGCTATAAGTCATTTTCTTTGTTTATTTCTGATAGACAAATGCGTCTCTGAGTTGATACATTAATGTCAAATCGCTTAAATCATATTACCTTTTATCTTCTTCTTTGCTGCTGCCAGCTGTTTCTATTTCTGTGTGTGTTTCTGTCTCTGATTTTGTCTTTTCATCTCGTTTTTCTAATAAAACGTAAGCAAATCTTGAATAATTTTACATCCAATAGAATTCAAACACTTCATCATTACTCTTAAATGAATAGTGATATGAGAAAACCAACAATGTCGCAGCCCTGGCATCAGCTCTATCTTTCTGCATGATTTTTATATTTAGTTACAAGGAAGTGCACAGCGAATACTCTGATCAGACTAGGTGGAAGTCCAGACTGATCTAAGTCTTAGCTAGTCACACACTCACTTTGTTGGTTTTGGCATGTCATGATTTATATTTGAAGTAATATAACTTCATAAGCTAGTCAATGGTAAAGACATTTGATGATTTGATATTTTCATAAGCAGGACGGACATAATCATTCCATTGGCTCATATGATTGGCACTAATGTATATATTCGCAAGCGGTGCTTAATATGCCTATAATTTACTTTATACATTACTTTTTTGGCAAATAGTGCAAAATCTGATCAGATTGCACTACTATGTGAAATCAGATATTAGACCAGCGTTCACCAAAGTACATTTAAAAAACTTAGAAACTAAAAAGGGGGAACAATCATTTTTTGTACATGACACCTAGTCCTGACATAATAGGTATTCCTATAAAATAGCATGAAGATATCTTAAACAATTAATGAGTTATGAAGCGTACATGAATACTATACAAAATAGCAACAAAAATATCAAAAAGACATAACTCTGAAACAATGTAATTGAAGTCAACCATTATTATACTTGACATCAAAGATTTCCAAAACGATTATGATGCGACACCCAAAAAATTCCGATAAAATTGCATGAAAGTTACTTCATGCTTGGATGAGCTAAAGCTAAAATGGAGGTTAAGTGCCATCATTTTGATTAAATTTTATGGTCAAAAGCCATAAAAATGTTACTATTTAAGTTACCTGTTGATCAGATCAACATGACAGATCAGGAGTAAGCTATCCTTGCGCTATCTAGTCAAACAGCTTGTCATTCTTCATTTGATAAAAATAGAATTGTGGCTTTTATCTTCAAATCTATTTTCTAAATGCATCCTGTTTTGACATTTTCAGTGAAATTTCTAATTTCATGCTGGGAAAGGGCTGACCTTTTGGCTCTCGGTGGTGATGTCTAATTGTGACGTTGCCACTTTCCCATTGGTATCCTGGGTCAGGTGTGGTGCTTGATTGTATTGATTCCGGATCTTTGCCCTCTTTCTTACTTTCCATCAATTCTTTTTAATATGTTAACTAAATCACCATAGAATACTAGCTCTGATATGCGCTGTTGCAGAAGAGTTTTTAAACCAATATTTATTTAACAATCAACTCTGTAGTGTGTGTGGTAGAATTAAGAAAATGCTTAATGAACTTTATGATATTGATTAACTTATTTTGAAATAGGGCCGATATTTTTTCATATTCTGGTCCTTTTGGAATACTTGGTTCTTACGGAAAGCAGAATACCCTTTAAGCCAGTGCTAAGGGCGTGAGATTTTTTGCTCTTTCAATTAGTTCTCATGAACAGACTCAATAAAACTGAGTCTGCTGTTTTCTTATATTGTAGGTTCACTATAATTCTGACAAATCTGTTTATCCAGATTATTTTGTGACTTAGCAGTCAAAAATTGGTTTCTGTTGTTGAAGTCACTAACATTAGAGCATACTCTCGCAAACGAATAAGCTAAAAAATATATACACCAGGGAAGGTGGGAGGAACATCTCTATCATGGAAAGGGAAATTAAGTATCTCAAAATTAAAATCACCCCATTCATCATACATTTTAGATGGAACTATGCCATTTGTTATGTACAAGTCCAAGTCCAAAACAGCGCTTTAGTATCAAAGGAATTTGCCTAACTGAAGTTCAGTAGAATATATCTGACTTACCATTAATGATGTGTTAGACATAATAATATGAATCAAATCAGCTAAATGTTATAAAGTAAGAGTGTTAAAGTAAGTTTGAATAGTCAATAACATAAGCTTAGTTATTGTCAGAAAAGAGACAACATTAAGTTTCCTCTCATAAACGTGCATTCTTGACTATCATTTGAAATTATGATTACAGATAAGGCCAAAAATTCAGAATTAATAAAAGAAAGGTTTGTTGCTGTTTGCCTCTCAGTAAAGAATATAAAATAATTGATATAGTGTGGCCATCTATTGTCTGTATCTTTAAACTATTGTTTCAATGTTACCATCATTATTTTTCTCTCTCTCCATCCTTGGTCGTTTAGGTTTCTGTTTGTAATTTAGTCTGACATGCCGTGTGTTTCCTTCATCAGGGAAAGATTCATCATCACTGTCAAAAAATTCATCACTGTGGTGAATTCTCTTGTCACTTGCACAAACTGAAGAACAGAAATAAAAACTAGTTAGTCACAAACTATTTCTAGAAATTATTCATCCAATTTAGCAGGTTAAAGATTTTTTTTAAAAATTAGTCACACAGACAACATGTTTTGGCTTTTGTAAAAAAAAATGTCAATGATCTTGATATGCTCAGACTTTTTAATTCCCAAGGTGCAACGTTTCATAATGATTTCCTTTTCTAATTGCTCATATTTAAGCTAAGGACACCTTGCGTAGTTTTATGTGGAAAAAAATTACAATAAGAATAACAAACCAGCCAAGTACTCTGGAGAACTCACCTAAGTGTTGTTCAAAACTTCTTAATATATATATATATATATTGGGAACTAGCCACGCAACTGGTGACCCGTTGGTCCCAAAGCCATAATTGAAACAAAAAGAAGTCCATATACATAATGTTAATGGTCTTGGCCATGTGGCTTCAGACAAGAAGATTTTTTTATATTTCCTTAATAACAAGCCTATGTAAAAAGTGTGACGCCCAGGGCTTAGCCATTTTTATCCCTATGGTCATAATTTGAACAAACATGGTAAAAGTGCAACAGATAATGCAACATACCAAGTATCAAGGCTCTAGTCCTTGTGGTTTCAGACTAGAAGTTGTTTATGTTTTCTCTATATAAACCTATATAAAACATGCAACCTGGAGCTTGGCCATTTTAGTCCCAGAGTCATGGTTTGAACAAATTAGGTAGGGGTCCACTAGGTAATGTGTCATACCAAATATCAAGCTCTAGGCGTTGTGGTTTCAGATAAAAATATTTTTTATGTTTTACCTATGTACGCCTAGATAAACCATGCAATCCCTGGAGTGGGGCCATTTAGTCCCACCTGCCATCACCTTGTAGACCTATTTCAAACTATGGCCCTTGGGCCCAAAAAGGACCCGCCCTAGGAGTCTTCTGTTTTATATAGGATGATTATAGTGCCTAAGCTATCTTGCCTTTTTGTGGTAGTCCACTTGGTGTTGCTACATACAAAATATCAAGGCTCTATGACTCTTGGTTTCAGACTAGAGGATTTTTAGAGTTTTTAATTTGGACAACCTATTTTAACCCATTTGACCTAGATATGCAACAGACTGAAACAATTTGAACAATTTTTTAATTGGACCATAAAAGGATCATCCTAGCTAATAAAAAGGTAACTGAGTATGATCAGGAAATGCCACAATCACACACTGCAGACCAACCCATGATACCCTGAGGAAGAACCACAGATTATTTACAGTAACAAGACATCCTTAAGACAATAAGGGCAAAGCAACCAGCTCTCTCTTCCTCTTCAAGATGATTGCAAAAATATAAAGGACACAAAGTAATGCATACCAAAATAAAGACAAACACAGATCCCCCACAACAATGGTAAGTATCTAAAATGCATTTAGAGGTAAACAAGGTTTCATTTAGGGGTAAACAGCAACGTTGAACGTTGTCAACTCAGCAGAGCATGAAATTGCAACTGCTCATTAAAACAAAACTACTAAAAAAAACAGATTTTTTATTTAAAGCACTCAGATGTTGTATTCATCTTGGTAATAAGTGTTAAAATGCAAACACCTCTTGCCGTTTTAACTAAAATAGCAGGATAAATTCCATGAGCTGAGTGTGTATGATAACCGTTTTATAACTTCTAGTATGGCAACAACTGAAAATATAATTGGCCATCATCACTGTCTAATATTAAACGAAATAAAATATTCTATCACTCTGGAAAGGGTTACCTTCACACAGTGCAATCATAAATTCATAGGAAATCTGCAATTTTGGCTGAAAAAACTAACGGTTTATTAATGAAAATATCATCTTACTTGATATTCTACTGTCCAGATTTTCATTAGTTATGCTTTCTTCTTCCACATTAACAGCATCATCTGGTATATCTATAAAGAGACGGTTGCTTCATCAGTGACCATCATAAATATAAGGGTTGTTCAATGTATTATGTGTATTATACTTCAGCAGGATAACCATGTGCACAATTAAAGAAAAACTGATAGCTCTATACAACACTGTAGCAATGGTATATGTGAATCATTAGATACATTTTGCGAATATAGAAGAATCTAGAGCAAATTTGGTAAAGAAGATATTTTACTGAATTAAGGGAAGAGTATGAGTCTTATAACGTTGTTTATGAGGTATAGAAAAATATTGTACTGGTATAGGGTATGTTAGAGTTCAAGTGCTGCAAAATCTGTACAGTCAGTTACTGATACAGGCAAAACAAATGACTCTAAAGTTTTGGAAATAATAAACGTGATGGCGGATAAATTGCATAAGTTTTTGGCTACCACTATCGAGAATACTTTCGTTCTGAAGTGTTGTTTGATCACTTAACAAAACAGGATACCTTGTGTAACAGCTGATCAATTACTCGAAAAGTTTCCAATAAATGCAACCGAAGTGCAAATTGGGAACAATATAATACTTGTAGAGAAAAAATTAAAAACGAAATGACAAACGTGTGCATTATTTTACTTCATTTATCTTTACTTATTTACAAGTTATGAAGCAAAAAATGGCTACCCTTACAAAAATTGTAGTATTCATATTTAATGTTATAGCCATACAATTCCTGTGTTAAAGGGCAAAAGTACCACTGGTCAGTATAAACGTGATGTCTGTTGTACTAAAAGGTTCAAGAAATATTTATTAATTTATAAGAAATGACATCCAGTAACAGGATTCCAAAATTGCTGTCAGAAATCTTTATCAAAAGTGACGATAAATACCAACCTGACATCTGCACACCTGGTGCATGTGGAAGCATCCTCAAGTTTTCAAATAATCTTGTCCTGAAATACATTTCAAGAAACATTAATAAAAAATCTCAACCCAGACAAATGAATATTTTTACACCTAGAGAAGCCCTTTCATTGCCTTTGTAGACTGATAACCTCTAATCGGGTACTTATGCAAATAATGAAGACAAAGACGCAGTGCTGCAGAACACAGCAGTTCATCAGGGCATTCTGTACTGTATCATTTCATCAAAATTTCATTTACTGCAAAGCGCTTTGACAGAACATAAAATAGATAAAACCAAACAAACATCTAATATTTTTACTCTGAAACGAGGGCTAAATGGTTTGTATACAATGTTGTTCTGTTACTGGTACAAATGTGTGTCTGTTTTGTATGTATGCTTTGTTTGAATAATAAAGTTGTTAAGTTTGTAGATAATTAGTAATGTTAAGTCTATACAAAAACTATGAGGTAAAATTTATATCAATTATATTATAGACAAACAAATAATATTCTCCAAAGCCAATCATAGAAACATGTAAACTTACTTTATTTTTTCTAAATATTCTGGTGTATTCTGGTTGGTCATGTTTGATGGGCTGATGTTCAGTTTGAAGTCAGGTCCATAGTACTCAAAGTAATCATTATATGGAAGCTCTAAACATACAAAATAAACAGATAAAACAACAATGGCCTATGATCCCTGTTAAATATCTATATTCAATTCATGCTTTGGGTATTTCACCGGCCACTTTTTTTCAAGAAGAACATTAAAATATAATTAAAAAAGCATCAATGTCTTTGTGTAACTTTGAAGCGATTAGAGTGTGATCGAGTGTCACTGATGAGGCCTAAATGGCCGAACGCCTTAGTCTGGCCCATAAAACTTGCACACTCTTATTGTTCAGTTCTTTGGTGCATTCTGTGCTTCCAAAGGGATAACCTTTTTAAGAACATATTTATCTAATGTAGCTAATTAGAAATAGATCAAATTTGTGGGTGATATATTTTTGTGACATAACAACTATTATAGCCAGAAAAACGAAATAACATCCACGTTCATTTATTTTAACAGCCTAATTCAAATAAAGGATTTGATTCTTAAGTTTATTTCCCATAACATTTTAAATGATTTATTTTGAATGATATTAACAGCTGAAGATATGGTCAGTAAAATTGAAATATTTAGTTCACCAGTGCTTAGTGTGTTTGTCTATTATACGACAGATGTCAAGCAAGGATCCAGAAAATTCAGTCAGGGGCAGTCCTCAAAACTTTTTTAGTCATCAAAGTATTTCACAGAAGGCTGTACGGACCTCCATCGAGAATCAATTTGATGGACCCAATGTGTCCAATTGCTTCTGGAGGACTGAGTGGTTCATTGTCTAGTATTTCTAAGGAAACATATAGCAACTTGTGATTTTTCAGGGGGTCTAGACCCCCTGTACCCTTCTGGAACCGTCCATGGGTCTGATGTTTGTACTTCAGTTTACTTGGACAGTGTAATATATTTACCATGGTTGTGACATGTGGTGCTCTTGTATTTTCCAGTTTATGATCATTAAACCATGGATAACAGTAGTGCTTGCGTAGAATATGAACAAGGGAATGTGACCAGTAAAGGCAACAATTATAGATCATAGATCAACTAAACTAGCAAGATGCTTATGCATGCAATTACACAATAAACTAAGACAACCCCCCTCTCTCTCTCTCTCTCTCTCTCTCTCTCTCTCTCTCTAGTCAAACTATAAAGGTACTATGTTCCCCACCTAGACCCAACACATTCTTTTTAAAAATAAATTTGCACAATATATGTTAGTGGAAAGCTGGGTCAAGGAGGGGAACATACTTTTATACAAAAAGTTTTGAAGCATCCCCATATATCTTTTTACAATCTGAAGTATAAACTGCATTGTGCATGCTTAAATAGTGTGCAGGCATACTGATCCGACAGATTGAATGAGATAGGTAAGGTAAATCTAACCTTTATACTGATTTACCCAAGTAAAGAGAAATAAATCCTGTTTTTTAAATAATTAACAGCTTTCTAAGCATTTTAGGATGTTCACATAATTTAAAGCTATGTAGATTAAACAGTTACCATTCGCAACTTCGAGTCCAAGAGCTATTGCAGTTTCGTTGGTCCAGCATCTAGCAACATTCCTTATGGTGTACCCTCCTCCCCCAACTAGCATCAGAGGCAAGTTCCAGCTCTTTACAAAATCAACTGCTCGACCATGACCTAAATTAAAACATTGTTTTTTACCCTTTTTCCGCCAGTCATGAATTGTGCCATATGCAGTCTTGTCAGCTTCTTAAGCAATATTGACAAAGCTCAGACTAAGTGAGCAGTATGCTAAGGGTTCATAGTGTTTGCTTCTCTGGTAAAATCTTGTCTGAAGTGTACTTTAATATATGCAGCAGACGTAAAAAACATACATAAGTTTCAATATTAAAATATTGGTGTGATGAGAGCTAACTTTTTAATGACTAAAACATGTTATCAGATACTTTGCTAAACAGAGCATTTCATCCAATTCATCTAAGGCAACACTGTTTGTTGACAATTAAGTGCGTATGACCTGGAAATACCAGTCACACACAACATACCAACGGTGGGGAAGAGCCTTATAACACAAACAGTCAAACCTTCACTCTAGATTCGGTTGCAGTTATCATGACAACAGAACACAAAAAGTCAAACCTTCACTCTTGATTCCGTTGCAGTTAACATGACAACAGAACACAAACAGAGAAACCTTCACTCTAGTTTCCGTTGCAGTTATCATGATAACAGACCACAAGCAGAGAAACCTTCACTCTAGATTCGGTTGCAGTTATCATGACAACAGAACATATACAGTCAAACCTTTACTCTAGATTAGGTTGCGGTTATCATGATAACAGAACACAAACAGTCAAACCTTAACTCTAGATTCTGTTGCAGTTATCATGACAACAGTACATAAACAGTCAAACCTTCACTCTATATTATGTTGCAGTTATCATGACAACAGAACATTAACAGTGAAACCTTCACTCTAAATTCTGTTGCAGTTATCATGACAACAGAACACAAACAGTCAAACCTCTGTTGCAGTTATCATGACAACATAACATAAACAGTCAAGCCTTCACTCTATATTATGTTGCAGTTATCATGACAACAGAACACAAACAGAGAAACCTTCACTCTAAATTATGTTGCGGTTATCATGACAACAGAACACAAACAGTCAAACCTTAACTATAGATTCTGTTGCAGTTATCATGACAACAGAACATAAACAGTCAAGCCTTCACTCTATATTATGTTGCAGTTATCATGACAACAGAACATTAACAGTGAAACCTTCACTCTAGATTCTGTTGCAGTTATCATGACAACAGAACATAAACAGTCAAACCTTCACTCTAGATTCTGTTGCAGTTATCATGACAACAGAACATAAACAGTCAAACCTTCACTCTATATTATGTTGCAGTTATCATGACAACAGAACAGTAACAGTCAATCCTTCACTTTAGATTCTGTTGCAGTTATCATGACAACAGAAAATAAACAGTCAAACCTTCACTCTATATTATGTTGCAGTTATCATGACAACGGAACATTAACAGTCAATCCTTCACTTTAGATTCTGTTGCAGTTATCATGACCACAGAACACAACAAATACACTCACTACAACAGTCTTAGAGCTTATTAAGTCATTTCTCAAGGATAGATATGCATTATGATTTTGACATGTAACATAATGACCCCTTAAACTGTATAGTGAACCTGCCAAACAAATGATATTGTATCATACATGATGACAAGATACACCAGGTAACTAAAAGTTCAAACAAAGCTTCACTGATTTTCATATCTATTTTATAACAGTAGTCTATAGATGGGTTCTTTCTCAGGTAATGTATACCCAAATATGATCCATAGAATGTGGCATTTGATCAGAACCCAAACTATGTGTTAACATGAAAACTAGACTTTGTGTTCATAAAACACTATGCTCCAACCATGTGCTTGACCTTACATTGTACGTGCTGTGCTCTTCCTCGGTAAACTTGATTAATTGCAATCCAATTTAAGCTGAGAATTTCAACCACAAGTAGCACCCTGATTTCTATTGAACTTATTAAGAGTCAGCTGAGTAGTACAAGCAAAAGTACTCCTCCTTGTTTTCTTTGAAAAATATTAAGAGTTTACTGGGCAGCACAAGGAAATGACATTTGATCAAACAGTCTACTGTTCATTCTGCCCAAATTTGGAGAGCATATGGCTATGATTCTGTATAATTGAGAACTTAACACTCAACGTTGAGTGCACATAACAAAATTTCTATGGTATTTATTAAGGGATACATGTCACTCAGCAGCAAACCAAAAGTAGTCTCTTGTTTTTTATCGGAACTTATTTTAAAATGATTAAGAGAGCACTACAGTCAAAAGGATCCACCTGTTTTCTAGGGGATGTATTAAGGGTTAGCTGAGCAGCACAGCCAAAAATACCCCGGTGTTTTCTTTGAAGCTTATTAAGTGTTAACTGGGCAACACAAGGAAATTAGCCCCCTGCTTTCTAAGGACCCTGAGAAAGGTTAGCTGAGTAGCACAACCACAAGTAGCCCAGTTTTCTATGGAACTTATTAATGAATAACTGAGCAGTTCAACCAAAGACAGCCCCCCTGTTTTCTAAGGAACTTATTAAGGGTTGAACGAGCAGCACAACCAAAAGTAGCCTCCTGTTTTCTATATTCGTAATTAAGGGTAAACTGAGCAGAAGAACCAAAAGTAGCCCCCCGAAGCATCGATTTGTTTCCGAAATTATGTAATTCTAATAGTATGATTCCCAGTACTTTGTCATAACATTACCTTTGAGAGAGAGATTGAAGCATCCAAGTCTGTCTCCTGATAGTGAATCAGCTCCACACTGCAGAACCACAGCACTAGGTTGGTAGAATTCCATAACCTTTGTTATCACCTGTTTTACACAAAAAGCAATAATATGACCTATTATAGAGATATAATCTACCATACAAAGGACGAAAAAGTCCTGACGCACACCCCATGGTACTGGGAATCAGAAAAAACATATTTTGAGGTCCAAAACATAATTTTCATATGCCTCTGAAAAAAATAAACACTTAAATAAACCCTAATGATACACCTGCTCTTATCTGTATAGAGGATTTATTTGTGTGGTGGTATTTATTAGAAATTAGATTTGTTGATGATATTATTATCTGAAAATGAGGATTCTCCCCTTTAATTGCATGCTGGTTGGTTGAACTTCAGACTCTGTGACGGTTCCAACTTAAAGACTTATCTGTTGATGAGATGGTAGAGACCTGTTGATGAGATGCTTTGGCTGTTGTCAAGACGACCGGGTTTTACCTGTTGGATTTCTTTTGCTTCGGTATTCAGTTTTATGTACTTTTGAGTCCTTATCTTTGCTTTATCTCCTTTTTATATCTTGATTTATGTGTTCTAGGAGATGATGCATGGATAAGTTAAGGGTCCTTAATGCAAACCAAATATCTATGAGTCTTGATCCACATCTGAACTAAGGGTGAGGTTGGTGCACCGTCAAATCGGTTTAAGCCCTCCAGTAAAATATTTTTACTGACTGTTCCAAGGCAGTACTTCTTTTATGGATCTTTTGTGTTATTGTGTTTGATATGCTTTTGCGTCTGATCATTGCTGCCTTGTGGTTACCTGAAGGGAAATGGCAGACCTTTAGACTCTTGTTTGTGATGTTAATTGTGATTTTGTTAATTTCCCATTTGGTATCCTGGGATGGGTGTGGTACTTGATTGTATCGATTCCTGATCCTTGCTGTCTTTCTTACTTCTATGATAATAATACCACTTGGCCCAGTGCTAACAGGTATAAGGGGCATGAGGATACATGCATTTTTTCTATAAACATACCAGACTGATTCTGCCTATTACCAATGAGGTGTGTTCTTACATATTTCCTACCATCTGGGAATTTTTGTTATGTTTTTGTATGCAGAAGTCAAAAAGATCTTTATGAGATAATGGAATAAGCAATATTTCTCACCAGTTTTAGCAATTGTGTATGCTTTAAAGAAATTTTGAAGTAATGTTGCAGCACACAAGATTATGGTACTTATCACAAAACTCAAATGAGCCTCCACATACTTGTATGTACAGTCTTTCCTTTGCTTCTCACATACATAAAATGAATGTACAAGAGGTGTTTCATGTTTATTTGAACAAATTTGAAAATGCCGTTACTCATTTATTTCTCGTTAAATTGGGTAATAGTTGATTTCTATGGGTTAGTCCTGTCTCCAGAAATACGCAGTCATCAAAAAATAATTCTTAATTTTAATTTCCTGGTTTGAAATAGTCTCTGAAGATGAGTAGTCAAATTTTAAGCCTTTAAAAATTCTCTCTGAAACGAAATGTACTAAATCTTTCTCGAACAATTTCTCTAAAGGTATGATTTTTTTCTCTTGGAACCTTTTATATATTGCACATAGACAATTAAAGTATGTTCTGTTAGAAAAAAAGCATTCCAGTTAGATATTTACTTTTTGGAAGCGACTTGAACATCAAATTTTAGGGTTTACAGTTTTCATAGCAACACTAAATTGTATGCAAAATACCCAACTGCAATATTGGTGATCAGTTTTATCGTAATAGATACTTAAAATATCTAAGAAATTGAGTCTGTTGTGAGTTTTGAGAATTTGCTTTTCAAACTTCTTCCAAGACACATTTTATACATGAGATACCCATTTGGGCACTTGCATGGAAGAACTTATTAAGCCCAGTTTCCAAGCAAAAGCAGGCACCAATAGGCTGTTTCTAATTTTAATAATAGACTGAGTGTGCCTCTAAACTTAAAAGACAATTTCGCACTTAAATACGTACTTTCTTAGAAGATACACCAGTTTTAGCTCTTAAAATCAGTTAAAAGGGGTTGGGGACGTATTTAGGGCCACCGTGTTATGACTATGCTTTAAATTACCATCTTGTCTATTTGGCAATACCAGGGACACGTTCGTTATGCACGAAAAAAGCAAAGTTTGTTGTTTTAATTATATGCGACCGCAAAAGGTGAAATTTAAATCTGTTCAAATAAACATGATACATGTCTCGTAGATGGAGACTCATACCAAACTCTAGTTCCCTAGCTATTCTAGATATGTCAGCATGTTTGTTCAAAGGAGGCGTTTGCATATATGTGTTAAGTATTTATCTCATGTGCTGGCCCGAATATATTCTTGATGTGCATAAGATCAAACATCAGCATAGATGCCAGTAGGTAATAAGTCTCTCCCATTTATTAACCATATAAAATTATTGACTCTGTATAGGAAGTTTCAAAACACATACACACAGAGTTATATAATAACATTTGGCATGTAAATAAAATAAATAAATGGTTCAATTTGTGTCTCTATAAATATATTAACATACCGGTTTAAAAATAGTATCATAGCCTTCATCATCCATCCCATCTCTACAGGGAAAGTTGACAGCATAATACTTTCCTTTTCCTGCACCAATATCCTGAAGAAACGTATAGACCACATGTTAAGAGTGTCAGTTTATAAACTACATATTGATACTTTCAGTCAATAAAAGATTGAAACACTACATAAATACATAAACTTCACTTTGATGCTGTCTATCAATAATAGATTTATGTCAATAACAGACATATCTACACTATTGTGCAGATTTTATTTTCTTGTCCCTTTGGATCTTGGATTCCATTGTGGAACTTTCCATTAATGAAGGCCTAATTGGCCAACACTAGCTAGTCTGGCCAAAACAAACTTGTACACTCTACACTTCCAGTCCTTTGGTAAAATATTTGCTCCAAAGGAGAATGGTTTTAAGAACATATTTGATTTTACTATAGCTGTTGTTTGGACTGTATGACTGCGGTAAATGTCTCCCCACCCTTCACTGTCGTCTAGATTTTGTTTGTCCTTTGGGACCATGGATTCCATTATGGAACTTTGAAACCATTAGAGGGTCACTGATGAGGCCTAATTGGTCAAAACTTGCCAGTCTGGCCCAGAAAACTTGTACACTCTAAACTTTCAATTCTTTGATGTAATCTTTGCTTCCAAAAGATCTTAACATATTTGTAAATTACACGTTTTATGCTAGAAATAAATACCATATGGGTAGCAATGTCAATCATTCAAATAGGCAAACAGCGTGCAGATGCTGTAAATAACAGATAGGTAAACAACATGTTGGTGCTGTCTGCCAATAACAAATAGGTAAGCTAAACCAAGGCACTCTATATGTTAACTACACGTTGATGTTTGTAGTAAATAGATTGGTGAACAGTATTTTGATGGTGTCAAGCAATTAGAGAGTTGTAAATTACAAGTTGATGTCTTATATATTAATATATACAGCTGCTGCCATTCACTTTCAGACAGGCGAAAAGCATGTTGATGCTGTCAGGCATCATCAAATTGGTAAACAGCATGCAATAACAGGTAGGTTAAGTTGCTGCTCTAAATAAACAACATAAAGCTAAACTACATGTTGATACTGTCAGTTAATAGCAACCAGCCAACAATGAGAGTTGGTTGCTGTTACGATAAGAGGTTATGTTCTGTTCTATTCAGTTCCAGTATGAATGCCAGCTTTCTTTCTGTCGCCAAGTTCCGGTATCTATACAGATTCTGATTCGATGGAAGAAGAAACGTTATTCTTCCGTTGAAAAATGTATCATGATCATTTTCTGATTCGATGGAAGAAGAAACCTTATTCTACCATTGAAAAATGTACCGTGATCATTTTTTACAATGAAAAATACAAAAAATAAAAATGAATTGCAAAGATACCAGTTTTGTTGATATTAAAGTTATATTTTAACAATAAGACTATGGGATGTGTTCGGTCACCAAGAGCTTGAACGTTAATGATAGCTCTTTCAAGCAAGCGCCAGTGTGATCCTCCTGACGTTACGTCACAAATCTCATAATAATACGTCAAGAAGTGATAACGTCTTGTGCCAAATGCGAACTGTCATGTGCATCGCTGCGCCTTTGAAAGAGGCATCACACGTTTCATGTTGCATTACTCTCTTGCACAAAACTCGATCCCTTCGTAGACAAATTGAAAATTGAAAGTGCTGACATGTGAGCATAATGTTGTTATGATATCAAACGGGGACTTCAAGGACCCTGGTGCCTTCATTGTAGCTTGCAACAATATTTTACAGTTAAATATGATTTCGCTATACTCAGAGTGATGTTTAAAGTCGGCTCTACACAAGAGTACTGTAAATAACCATACGTTTAAGGGCTTGTGATATCTGGTTGGTTGCCCATTAGGTGTGCCTACTTCATATTATGAGATAGGTACACTACTAGTAAGCTACAATTCGATGCCCTCAGTAATTGATAGATAGGTTCATGTAAATTGCATGTTGATGATGTCAGTCAATGATTCTTATGTGAACTACTAGTCGATGCTGTCTGTCAATAACTTATAGATAATGCCATTTTGATGCTATCAGCCAATAACAGAAAGGTAAATATCATGTGGACACTATCAGTCAATTTCAGATAGGTATCTTTATTCCATCACCAGAGCTCATTGCTTTACTTTACTGTTATACTTGCTTTCTTGTGGCGTGTTCTGTGTCTCTTCCTCACATTATGGGTTGGTCTTTTGTCTATGATAGTGGCATTTCCTGCTCATACTCACTTGTTTTATGGATGCAAACCAAATTTTAAATCTGTCTTCTGTCATAGAGGTAAACCTGACAGGAAAAAGTTGAATGGAAAAAAAACTAGCCATTGCCATGATTGAAAACAATGATAAGCACCAAAACAAAACAAACATAAAGATTTGCATGTGGATCTTTCAATTTCATCTTCAAATTATACCCAGTTTTCTTTATCCAGCAAAAAAACGTTTATAACTTACACTGAGATCACCTGTTCCAGGGAAATACTCCCCATATTTATGGAATGAGACAGTCATCACACGATCTGTTGTGTAGAAAGCTTCCTCTACACCATCACCATGATGTATATCAATGTCAATGTATAACACACGTTGGTGGTATCTGAAATGTGGTTATTGAATAATGATGAATAATGTTTAATATATATCAAATGATTGGCTGTCTGAAATGTCAAGATTTAATGCATAGAGAGTTTCCTCTATGTAATATGTTCATCAATAAGCATATATAGCACACAGTAGTGGTATTTGGAATGTATAATAATGTTAATGTAAAACCACGTTGGTGTAATCTTAAATGTGATAACTGTATAATGATGAATATTGGTCAATATATAACACACGATGGGCTGTCTAAAATTTTATGATGAAATACATAGAAAGTTTCCTCTACACAATTTGAGCATCAATAAGAATCTATAACACACAGAGGTGCTATTTGGAATGTAAAGTTAGTATATGCAGAAAGATCACCATGATATATACCAATGGCAATGCATAGCACATGGTGTGTATTTACTGAAAATGTCATGGTTAATGTATGGTAAGACCGTCATAATGTCTATCAATGTGTGTTTGATTTGTTTTCTTTGATGCTTTTCTTCCCAGTCAACAATTTCTCAGTCATGTAGGGACGATTTCCTGTCTTACTAGGTTGAACCAGTACTAAGCAGTAAGCAATGGATAAAGGTTATCAATGTCAATCTAAGTTAATCAAATTAGTGGTTACTGAAATATTAAGATATAACTGTGTAGAATTATCAAATTATTGTATATCATTCTAAGTGTATATAAACTTTAGTTGCATCTGAATTGTTCAAAACATAGAAAGCAGCTTCTCTATCACAGGGTAGGAAACTTCATAAACAGAGTCACGGGCTCTGTATATGGAGGCTGAAAAAATCGCCTAAAAACTAAAAATATTTCTTTTATGGCGTACAATAGCGAAACAAGTAGACCGATGGGCAACGATCGCTCTCCTGAGAGACAGAATAATGTTAGAGAGATCATATTTTAGAATGCACAAAGGTGGGTAACTCTGAACTTGAAACAGTGTTCAGGCCTAAATTCAAAGACAGGATATTATGCCAGTTCTGCTTATCTGTAAGTATTAAAAAATCTGAATGAAAATGAATGAGAAAACCTGTAGATCTTGTATCTTCAGACCCTCAAGGGCAGCTAACTCCATAGTCAGTGGATGGATTAGATCGATATTCAAACTCATCCAAGCTTTTATGCATGTGCTTGTTACCTATAAGAATGAAGGTGCTAGAGTGGCAACAATATTTCTCCATTTTAAGTCTTTGGTAATTATTCCAGATGCTCAAGGGCAGCTAGCTCCAAAGTCCCAAGTGAGAGCTGGGCAAATTTGAACTCATCCAAGCTTTTATGATTGTCCTCATTACCTGCAAGAATGGAGACGACCCAATCGAAAATAAATCGCTTGAGTGGTCACAATTTTCAACATCGATTTTCAGACGCTCAATGGCAGCCAACTCCGTAGTCAGTGGTGGGGTGGGGTCAAAATTCAAACTCATCCCAGCTTTAATGGTTGTCTATGTTACCTGCAAGAAAGAGAGATATCCATTCTAAAATAAAGGTGCTTGCGTAGTCAAATCATTTACCCCATTGTAAGTTTATGAAGGATATTTCCAGAAGCTCAAAGGCAGATAACTCTGCAGTCCTAGTAGGATCTAGCTGAAATTCAAATTAATTTAAGCTGTTATGGTTACCCTAATTACCTGCAAAGAATGATGAAGATCCAATCAAAAATGAACGTGCTACAGTAGTCACAACATTTTACATCCATTTTTAAGACGCTTAAGGACAGCTTACTCCGCAGTCAGTTATGGGACCTGGCCGAAAATCAAAGCCACCCAAGCTTGTATTGTTGCCCTTGTAACCTGCAAGAATCAAGAAGATCCATTCAAAAATGTAGGCGCTAGAGTGGTTACACCATTTCTCCCATTATAAATCTATGGGAAATTTTCCAGATGTTCAAGGGTAGATAACTCCCCAGACCCTGGTCTGATCTTGCCGAATTTCAAACCTATCCAAGATTTTATAGCTGTCCTTGTTACCTGCAAGTAAGAAGATGATCCGATCAAAAATGAAGGTGCAAGAGTGCTCACAACATAGTACATTGATTTTAGGCGCTCAAGGGCAGCTAACTCAGTAGTTGGTGATGGAATCCGGCAGAAATTCAAACTCATCCAAGCTTTTTAAGATTTTTTTGTTACATGCAAGCATGATGAAGATCCATCCAAAAATGAAGGTACTAGAGTGCTCACAACTATTCTCCCGTTTATAAGTCTATGGGGATTTTTCCAGAAGCTCAAGGTCAGCTAACTCTGCAGCCCCTGGTTGGATCTTGCTGAATTTCAAACCCATCCAAGATATTATGGTTGTGCTCGTTATCTGCAAGAGCCAATCAAAAATGGAGGAGCTGGAGTGCTCACAAGATTTTTCCCCTTATAACCCTATGGAACCTATCTGTTGCCATGGAAACCAGATCCAATTTTGCCCCAAAAATTTATGCAGCCTTCCACACACCCCAATTTGATTTCAATCGGCCAGTTGGTCTCAGAGATTTTAATGTTTGAAAGTGTGAACAGACGGACAGACAGACCAACACAGGGACAGATGCCAGCTCGAGTCCCATCCTATAAGCTTCCCGGCAGTCTTCGGCTCAGGTGAGCTTAAAAAGAAAGTGTAGTGCTCTGCTCTGGTCTTTCAACTTCTAATCCAAGCTAATGCGAGCTGCATATTGTGCATGATTTTGTCTGAATCCTTTTAGTCGCGAGGTTAACCATATACAGAACCGGAAAGATTTCCTTTTCAGAGCGGCAGCTTTGTTTATGAAGTTTCCTACCCATGTATATGCCATATGGAAAGTATTATGTATATCAAGCCTAAGGACAATGCATAACCAACGTAGGTGGTATCTGAGACAGTTAGATATTATGTGAAGAAGGCTTCAAGGGTATCATGGCATGCTATTTTATATATATGTAAATGTATTATACACGCTGGTGGCTTCTAAAATGTTAAGGTAATATTTATGAATAGCTTCCTGAATGTCATACATACTTAACACTTTACACTGTTTACAGACACCTTTTGTATAAAATATTAAAACATGGCATGATTGAGAAATATTAGAATATGAAGTTGAAGAAAGATGACAAGTATCTCGAAGCATGCGACCTAACTACCTTGAAACAGGATCTTTCTACACAGGGTTAGGAATCTTCAACCAAATGACCAAAACTCTCATAGGCCAGTGTTGTATTTACCCACATGCAAAATGTACATTCAAGATTGATCATTAATGTCAAATCTTACTTGATAACACTATTGAATTACTATTGTTTTCTTTAGCACTACATGCAGAATATCACAGTCGAAACTTTTGACATCAGTGCAGCTTGGAATGTGCATCTATTGTACTGCAATATGTACCAATGTGTACCTTTTACCATCTCTGGTGCTCAGACAAACTTTAGGTACAATTAGTTGGAGAATTGTACAATCGCTCTGTTGACAATTGTATGGTTTTGAAGCTGAAATGCTGCATGCTGAACTAGAATTTATCAAACTTCATTAAATGATTAATCATCATTTTGTTTAGCAGCTTCTTCCAACACTGTTCGAATGTATGGTAGCAAGCCTACATGGTACTTCTGGTTATCAGCAAAATCGATACAGTGTTTCCCAACCCTGCTTGAAATAAATAATGTACATAGTATATAAATTATATCAGCTAGATGTTATTTTCAAAATTTATAAAATGGTGTCCCTTACTTGAGAAGTTCTAATATGGCGAGTACAATGTCATTGATATAACAGAAGCCTGACGCCTCTGACTTTTTAGCATGGTGAAAGCCACCAGCCCAGTTGATGGCAATGTCTACAGCTTGTTTGTTTAACTTCACAGCACCAGCTGAAAAAGAATCAATTATACTGTTATGAAATATTACATCTTATCATTTCTTATCATGATGAAAGCTACCAGCCCAGTTGATTGAAAAACTTTAAGTGAGTCAAATGCTTCCATCTTCATACATAAGCTCACTGTTAGTCTCTTTTTTAAGATATTGCATCTAATATTCTATGTCACTGAATCTACGACTCTAATTTGGGGCTAACATGGTCATTTTGCATAAAAATTGGAAAATAGAAAAACATTTTTTAACATTATCACCACCAGTCCCAACTAATCCTTGCAGGTAAATGTGTTCTCATATATTACATGATATATGTGAGTAATGTGTTGGGACTCGGAGTGGGAATGATACCACACAGCCGAACATGTGAAGTCTTGGCCAGCCAGAACATTAGTATTTGGATTTTTCTCGTGTTCAATTGAAAATCTTTTTTCCAATTTAATGCTATAATTAGTGCAAGTAAGTTTCCTTGTCATGAAATATTACATCTTTTTTAGCACATTTTTTTAGATTATGAAAATTTTCCTTTTACACAATTCTGTTGAAAGATTATTTTGTACATATATCGTCGAGTTAGCGAATTTCGTCAAGAAGGTAATTTCGCCAAATTTACATTTCCTTGTTTTTATTTCGCTTGAGTGACATCTTAGTCTTATTCTGAAAAGGAAATTTCGAACGCCAAAATATAAGCTATCTGTTTATTTACAAAACATTCAGAAAACGCATACCTGAGAGGTAAGATATAAGGTCAGTTGCCTGCGACTATGTATTTTCCGCCATTTTCACTAATTCTTTTGAACCCTTATCTTTAAATTATGATCCTTAAACATTTCATTCACTGAAAACATCGCTTCCTCCATTTGCATCTGTGTTGACATCTGCAAGATGGAGGCGACAAAGCTCAGTTATGTATTGGGGTACCAAGTGGGGAGATTATGGGTTTAATCATTAGGGGGTTCTTATTGATGTTAAGACTTAGAAACAATGGTTTGGCTAATAAGCAGCTGTATCGACTATACATCTAATGATGATTTGTTTTATAAATTATATCAATTTTTCACCGCCAATGGCTTAATATACTCCTACAGCACATAAAAGAAAGCATGTATTAGTTCGTTCTCATTTACTACCTGTTTGGTAGCACCCCAAATAACCTAGGGGCCCACATTAATCTGACTTTGAATCGAAAACAGAAAAAAGAACATGACTGAAATATTTAGATTAAATCATAGAACATTCACATTAATTAATGCTATTGAATGAAAAAATATTTTGTCTCATAACATCAATTGATTTTTTATTTATTATACCCTTCATGAGGCCTCACATTTCAGGTCAACCAGAGTCGTCGAACTTTGCTTATTATTTCCAAGATGGCGGAAAACTGGTGCACAAAAAAATGAAGTTTCGGAAAATGAAATTCATACTTTGGTTATCACACATCATTATAAAAGGTTAAAATTTATGATAAAATTGTTTTCTGGTCAGATTGTTTTTTTATTTTCTCTCCGAGGAGCCATTATGGCTCACGTTGGCGAAATCTGATTATACCAGTATACTGTATCTTATTCAATACACATAAGCTACATGCCCCCTGAATAGGTGTACTTTACGCATGGGTGAATGGTTGTAGTACATTGCTGCATAATATTGCACCAGGTAAATATATTGTCATCAAGCTAGAATAGACTACAGTTGTACTTCATAATTTTTTAACAAATCAGATAAAAAAAAATCATTTTAAAGAAAGTTAGTATGATCAGGAAATACCAGAATTACACATTGCAGACCAACCCACGGCACCATGTGGAAGAGTCACAGAACAGGTTTACTATGACTTTGGACTTTAACAGACTTCCTGATCATACTCACTTACTATTTTCAATGTGATTATTAATCGAGTATTGATGTTATAATACCCTTACAGGGGAAAACAGTTTTGGCGAATTCAAATTTGCACCCCTACCCCTTTGGTAGCATCTCCTGTTTTGTCATAGGAGTCTGCCTGTCTAATTATAAACTTTATTCGTTCCTAATACATCAAACGTCTTATTCAAAAGGATATCAGTGATATCTTATGCATAGGGAAGTTTTGGGGAGCATCTGAAAAATAGGCAGATACCCTATCAAATCTATTGGTATGCTTCACTCACCTACTGATCCACCTGTTGAAAGTTGGAAAAACTCATACATTCCATCAAAGACTGGACAATCTTCTCCTACATTAACTGAAATATATAAATGGGGGGAACTTGGATTGTATGAAGATGTTTAGTTATCTTAACTAAGCTTAAATGAAATATATGTGTGGTTCCTGTTGCCTACCTACCCTAATTTTTTTAACCCTACCCTTAAACATTAAAATGGTCTTTGGAGAAAAAATACCTAAAATGGGCACTTTTTCAGATTTTGTCACTATTTTCTTTGTTAAATGTTATAGCAAAATTTAATAATTTCCCTACCTACCTACCCTAAATTTTGTTGGTATGCAACAGGAACCACACATATATTTCATTTAGGCCTAAGACACATTGTCTCCTTTCTCATAATAACATGTCTTAACTCTTTCCTTGCTAGTGGCCACTTTTATCATTTATTGATCTATATGCATATCGTTTACAAGATAGCCTAGCTGAGAGATAAAAACAACAGATGGATTGTAAAAATATGGTATATAACCTGATTTGCAATATGATGAAATTGATTGCACTCAAAGGAGTGCAGTAACTCAGTGGTAGAGTGCTTGACTTGAGATCCAAGGGTTGCGAGTTTGAGCCTCACCGGAGGCACTGGCTGCGTTGTGTCATTGTGCAAGACATTTTATCTTAGAAAGACCCGTTCTGATATTACTAAAAATTGTTGACTGGACGTAAAGAATCAACACAATTTTTGTCAATTTCCAATCTTTGTGTCCCTCTTTTATCTGTTTGGAAGAATCAATGTAGAGGAAAATTACATTTGTTTTAAAAACTTCTAACCCTTAAAGCGTCAATCACGACTGTAGCAGACGACACATTTCGCGTCATCTTTCCGAATTTTTGGAAAAATAAGGTATGATTTTTCATGAGAATTGTCTGCCAGCAGACGATTCTCATGAAATATCATGCCTTATTTGTTATTTTTGAAAAAGCGTCAAAATTTGAATTTTACGTCTGCTGCAAATTATAGGTGGCGCTTTAAGGATTAAAACTGTAAAACACTAATATTCGGGGGAGGGGGGGGGAATAATGTACCAGGCATAGGTATATAACACACTTCTACTGCCTTGCAGTAGAGGCCGGCTTTTACAGCGACGTGGTAGAGTGTTTGCCCCCAGGTTCGATTCCCACCTCGGGCATGTGGGATTTTTCTGCACCCTGTGACATTTGGTGGCCATTGTGGGGGTCCACGGCTTAGGTTTCGGGCATCACTCAGCATGAAATGTCCCGGAATTACAGCGTGGTTCCGAGTAGATTCGGGGACGAATCAATTTAAAAGCAGGGAAATATGTAGTAGGGATAGGTATATAACACACTTCTACTGCCTTGCTTTTACAGCGACGTGGTAGAGTGTTTGCCTATAGATCCTGCTGCCCAGGTTCGATTCCCACCTCGGGCATGTGGGATTTTTCTGCACCCTGTGACATTAATGTAATGTGATTTTGTAAATGAAACTGCAAGATTTCTGAATATTTCATAAATCCGACCCATTATCCTGTTGAATGTTAACTTGTCTTGGCAGCCAAATTCCTATTTAAATTCCTATGCCTGGTACATTATTCGCTACCTGTTTCACCATATTGAATCTGGACTGGGTACACTATTTGGAAGCATCTCTACGAGACGTTTCCAATGAGTTTACACAGTCTAAGTTCCTGGATGATAGCACTTGGTTTTAGGGTATGCGTTGCAAAGGCCTATTTTGTAGGCACTTGCCATAAAGACCTTGAACAGATAAGTTCTATACTTTCTGTGGTGCTCATATTTAATATATTTTATATATGTTATTGTTCCAGGTTCCGGACTATTTGATGCCATGGTTGCTGATCGTTATTAAAACATGTATTGCCTATATTCGAGTTTTGTATTCGTCATTCCGAAGGACAGATCTCACGACCGGTGACATATATTTATTTGGCACTATTGGCGTTATAAACAGAAATCGGCAAGATATTAGACCGGGAAATACATTTACGAATTCAGTTACACAATTTGCAATAAGTGGACACACATCCTAAGAATGTTTGTATCTGCGTCCATAAAAGAGAATCTGTTTCCGCGTCATGAAAACCACCCACGTCTTAAAAGGGGCTACTATTAAAGAAAAAATATGCCCCATATGGAGTATATTCTTTCCTTAAATAGTAGCCCCTATGAGAATAGAATAGAAAATAAGTAGGGAAGCCCAATCCTTCCTTTAAGAGTACCCCCATGAGAATAGAAATAGAAAATAAGTTTTATATTTTATAAGCATTTAATTGAGCGACCGCCAAAATTCAATTAAGCCAATATGTCAGTCTTTTAAAACCGCCAAATTTTGATGCCGCAAATATTAAGTGTTTCACAGTAAGCAAGTCGATTCAGTGACCATATATTACACTAGCTGATATATATATATATACACGGGTGGAAAACAAATTAGTGTTGTTGTAATTTTCAGAAAGTTGCTTAAAGTTTTTCATTACACCTCTGGCCTCCATACTCACATCTTAACAACTGTTTAGTGTACTCTGACATATTGTCTGGTCGTATAGTTCGAAGGAATTTAATGTATTCATCGCTGTGAAATTTGGTCATTTCTTCTGCTGTAGATTTGTGTGGTCGCTGAAAATATTCAAATGGTACAGCATAAAAGTGAAGAGATCGAAAAAACAAGAGGGCCCAAGAGCCCTTGATCGCTCACCTGAATCCTGACACACGATGAAATAGTTTTGCCCTGTGGTTAAAGATGATTTAAAGATATTTCTATTTTTAGCTCTGGTGGCCATTTTGTTCAGACGAACTTTAACGGTCTAAGCAATTTTGAAAAAGGGCATCATGAGGAACATTTCTGTGAAATTAATTTGAATTTGGATCAGTGCTTCAGGAGATGTCATTTACAGATAGTTCTTATCTAGAGCTCAGGCGCCCTTTTGTTTGCCTAAGCAGAACCATTTGTGTAATTTTTGTAGATGGCATTATGAGGGATATTTCCATTTGGACCAATGGTTCAGGAGGATATGTGGTTTAAAGGTATTTCTTATCTAGAGCTCTGGTGAGCCTTTTGTTAGGCGTAGCAAAACCAATTATTATGCAATTATGCTAAAGGGCATCATTAGGAACATTTCTATGAAATTATATTGAATTTGAACCACTAGTTCAGGAGCAAATGTTGTATAATGATATTTCTTATCTAGAACGTTGGTGGCAGTTTTGTTGTGCAAAAGCACAACCATTTGTGCAATTTTGGTAGAGGGCATTATGAGGAACAATTCTGTGAAATTATCTTGAATTTGGACCAGTGGTTCAGGAGAAGATTTTGTTTAAAGATATTTTTATCTAGAGCTATGGCGGCCCTTTGTTCAGCGGAGCAGAACAATTTGTGAAATTTTGGATTTTAAAGGGCATCATGAAGAAATATTCTGCGAAATTATTTTTAATTTTGACTAGTGGTTTACGAGATGGTGTTTAAAAGATTTCTTATCTAGAGCTCTGGCGGCTCTCATGTTCAGTGGGCCAGAATGAAATATGCAATTTTGGTAGAGGGCATCGTGAGGAACATTCCTGTGAAATTATTTTAAATTTTGACTTATGTTAAGGAAGAGATGTCTTTTAAAGAAAAAGTTTACGGACGACTGACGAAGACCGGGCACTAGAAAATTGATCTGGCTGTTGGGCCCAGGCCTGTAATTGTTTTTCCATAGACCTCCATTATAGCTTTTAAGTAGGCTGTGGTCCTCACAACTCTTCAATCACAATGAGGCTGCCATAGAGTTACAGATTGGACCTAGTTCAATCAAAAAACAAGAATGAGATACCCTGGTGACCGCCATGTTTTGCCACTTTTTGGCCCCTGAAGGTGGACACCCTACATGAGAGGAAAATTCTACTGAAAAAAGTACCAGAATGCAAGGTCCTTTTTTCTAAGCCACACCACTAAACGAAATCAACAAAAGCAATGAGATGTTGTTCCAAGAAGTACAGCAAAGATAGACCTGTCTAATAAATACAATATATTTCCTAGTTTTATTATTGACCAATCATGAAACACCTTACAACTTAAAAATATTGTGCTGAGCTTCCACCCACCTTTTGAGCCAATCACTGCCCTTTTTACATTTACAGGTCTGTGACCTAAAGCCATAACCCATTTCAGACAAAGGACCAAGAAAATAGTTTAATTCAAACCAATAAACATTTTAAAGCACATTTATATTGTTTGTTTGCATCATTTACCCCAAAGTTATTCTAGGGAACCCTTAAAACAACCCTACCCCCCTACACATATTACTGGTAAACTCATTGTACAGCAAAATAATGAAAAGGAAAAGTGAACATATTCATTTTCTTATATCTCTTTTATTATATATCAGAAATGCTTTAAATTTCACTCATATAAGCTTATAACACCTCTTTACAATATACTATACCAAAAGGATGCATGTGCTTTACCAGCATGAGTCTAATGTGGAGTTACCCCACCCACCCCCATTGACAAGGCAAAAATTACTTGCTCCTAGCTATGGGACATATAATACTTTCTTTACACATTAAATCAACTTCTAATCACATAAAAAGGTTCATTTGTGCAAAATAAAGCAATTTTTGCTAATTTAGGTGACAAAAGCTAATATTATGTAACAGCCAGAGAGGGTGAAGAGCAAAACTAGTTTCCATGCAGAGGGGCTATGCTCACCCACATGGCATTTTGATCGCTTACATTTTTTCCGAAGACCTAGCTGGAGAAAAAAACTACTACAGCCAGGATGCTGCAAGGTCAAGGTCAGTGAAAGGTAATTACCAAGGTCATAGAGGTCAAAGGTCAAGGTCACTTTGCAATTTTATTGGTCAAAAAGGTAAAATTTCTATAATTAATGACCTATTTGTCTTAAATTGAGGTAAACTGGGACAAATGGTCAAGGAAAACATCATATTATTGACAAAGTTTAAAAAATACTAGCCCAAAATACTTATTTTACAAATGGCAGGCTGTAAGTTTGGTAAAATCATGCCTGTGAACTGGTATACTGTTGCAGTTTCATTATGACATTTTTTCAAAGTGACATTTAAGTTGCCGGATTGAATAGTAAAGATTAAAACGGACTAATACGCATACATATATCCATCTGAAATGGCCCCTCTTATCAAGGTCAAGGTCATCAATAAGGTCAAGGGAAAATTTGGATAGCAAATCAACCCAAACTGACCCAAATGTACTACTTTACAAAGTGGAGAGTGCAATATCATACAGGTTTCCAAGTTGTTCTACACTGTTGCTCAATTGAAAGGTCAATCTGTCAAAGGTCAATGTCATATTGGGTAATATGACAGTCTCTTGTGCTATCTCTGAGTTCAACTAAGGCACATGACAATAAATGAGCATGTAAATATGGGTTTAACACATGTAACACTTTTCAACTAAATTGCATTTAACTCCATAAAGTGACCACTACTGCGGTTTACGCAAACTTGCGAAAGGGCCTTTTTTACCATATTTTGACAATCGCAAGAACACATACTCCAAAAAATGCTCTAGTATAACATTAAAAAACACAAATGCTCTGATTTGGGAACCAATGAGTTTCTGATAAATGAAAGTATGCTTACAGTATAGCCTCATAGTGCAGAAGAGCAACTCATATGCTTCAAGTCCAATATGTAGCGCAAAACTGAGCCAACCATCACCCCTACCTACTAATAAGGCTCTTTTTCTGCAGTCTTAATGATTTTTATTTTTAAAAAGTGGACTTTTTGAAAGCTGAAATCATTATTGGACTTGCTGAAATCAAAACAATGCATCAAAAACATATTACAGGTCACATACATAGCAGCCAAGGTATCCAACATAACAGGCCTGATATTCTTCTTTAGGGCCCAGACCTGTAATTGTTTTTCCATAGACCTCCATTATAGCTTTTAAGTAGGCTGTGGTCCTCACAACTCTTCAATCACAATGAGGCTGCCATAGAGTTACAGATTGGACCTAGTTCAATCAAAAAACAAGAATGAGATACCCTGGTGACCGCCATGTTTTGCCACTTTTTGGCCCCTGAAGGTGGGCACCCTACATGAGAGGAAAATTCTACTGAAAAAAGTACCAGAATGCAAGGTCCTTTTTTCTAAGCCACACCACTAAACGAAATCAACAAAAGCAATGAGATGTTGTTCCAAGAAGTACAGCAAAGATAGACCCGTCTAATAAATACAATATATTTCCTAGTTTTATTATTGACCAATCATGAAACACCTTACAACTTAAAAATATTGTGCTGAGCTTCCACCCACCTTTTGAGCCAATCACTGCCCTTTTTACATTTACAGGTCTGTGACCTAATGTTCAAAAATAATGAACTTTATGCTAATCGTGCAATGTGTTTTAAAACTGACTCGTGTCCATAGTAATCACTAAATCGTAATTTGTAAACATTATGCACTCAACTCCACTGACAACTCAGTATAAAATCTTCAGAAATTCGCCCAGAGGTATGGAATATCTATGGGGGGACAAAATAACTAACAGGACTAAGAAGTGGAGATGTGGTGGGTCCACAATACATACACATTTTAAGTAAAGAAGTCAACATTAAATCTGAAAATGAAAGGGACTCTGCATTATGGCAATCCACAATTTATTCCTTTGAAATGTGCAGATCCACTTTGCTCCACAATGCATCCACATTCAAACTGTGGAGATACTGTGGCTCCGCATTACATACACATTGTATATGTGAATGTCCACATTTCATCCACTTCTCAAAAGGTAAGGGGATACATCCCAGTGATTCATTTACAATTTTGAGCTTATGGACCCTGTGACTCACTGTTTCCCTTGTCAATGAGTCCAACTGCAAACTAATGATTCCAGAAAACTATTTTAATGACAAGTCTGCAATATCATTGCATCCTGGGACTCGCTGAAATAAAAACTTTGCATACCAGAGACAAACTTATGTGCAAAAGATGCAGGATGCGCAGGTAAAAAAAATCACGGTATCCTTTAGCTTTTGATATTTATAAAATCCACTAATTTCACATGTAGCAGACGTTTATCTAAATATAAACAGAAGCTCCTATGTATTATAACTCTATGACGAAGTTCAATTCTCACTACCAAACACAACAAAATGAGCCTGAACAGGGTAAATTCCTAAATTAATTTCAAATAGACCTATCCTAAGTTATTCAAAGCTAGTCGCTCAGGCTTATAGGGTTGTCATCTATGGTTACGTTTTTTTTTGTTTTTTTTTTTTAGGGGGGGGGGGAGGGGGGTTCTTTCAGGCTTAAAAGTCACCATATCCATAGTCCCCCTCACCCCATCACTACAAAAAATGCAAAAAAACCTCTGAAAGTGTACCCTAAATGATGACGTCTTTCGACAATTTAGTCACTGGTGATGAGACCTGGGTCTACTATTCGAACCAAAGCGGAAGTGTTCCAATTCGGTCCACCCAAATGCAATACATTCAACTTTTGTCAAACAAACACAAACGGTGCGAAAAGACAGAACAGTCACAGCAAGTCTATAAAATGTTGTACATATGTACTAAGAAAACTGAAGAAGTACTGCAAAACCTGCCTTCCCAAAACAAGACTCTTGCATGCTAATGGACCTGCTCACAAGGCACACAACGTGACTGAGTGTTTGGAGTCAGAGAAGGCAATCGTCCTACCACATCTTCCAATATCGCCACACCTAGCCACTGCGACTATTTTATGTTTTCAAAACTAATTAATAATCTATCTGGAATGAGAGAGAATTCAAGAAATGCACTCAAGAATCTGCGGTTTATCAGTATCTGATCAGTATTTCCATTTTGAAGAGTGTGGAAACGGTTTTCAAAAGTAGATGGACCGGCTAAGAATGTGTATTCAAGTAGACTAAGGATATTTTGAAGGACAGAGCAAATTAAAATGATTACAACATGCACAAACGCAGAAATAGTGCAAATGGTTGAATGATTTGATTGAAATGAGACAGCATAACGCTTATAAATGGCCATTTTGGGAGCACATTATAGACCATATCTCCAAAACGGGCAATGTTAGCAGCTTGAAATTTCGGGGCAAACAAGATCTGACAATGCCTTTCTGCATAACTCTTAAAGTGTTCCTTCATGACACAGTTCTTCTATAGTATAGATATAACATGAAAAAATTAAATCAGCACCAATACCGTGTTTTAGACGTTTGTTAACATTGCATGTAAGTGTATCATGCTAACACTGTTGATAGTGACTAGGTCGGCCGCTCAATACTATTTTTGTCAGACAATTGATTTTTTTGTATGAGTCCTGTTTCCAATCCTGGTGTGTTTACCACTCATTCTATTAGTTTAATGTTCATATAAAGCTTTGTTATTGAGGATTCCTGCAATAATTTGGTCATGCCACATTCTGTATAGTGGGAATTAGCCTCAGCTGTTTTGACATGAATTTATAAAACTAAGTAAGATCTCATGACAACTCTGCTTTATATGTAACTTTTCCATCCCAGATGCTAAAAGAACATTGTTTAATCTATTTTACATTAACTTGAATGTCAGCTAACCTTATTCTGGCTGATATAGTCTTATAAATTTAAATTGGTACCGTAAGTAACAACTGGCCTGATTCGGTGGATATGATCCTATCAAATGCGATCATTGACACGTAAAACCCCATCATTAACACTTATGTTTTGTCATTTTCATGGACGTATTTGTTCTTTGTAAATCATTTACTTATTCATATAACGTTTACACTGCTTGAGCAAATGGTTTGAAATACTATGTTGATTTCATTAACATTTTTATTCATTAAACAGTGAAAGATATGTTGAAAATAGCAAAGTCCATTTAAAAGCTAAAATAAAGAAATGTGTCACCATTTGCATATGCAACTATGATGTCAGTATAACATTTATTTGGAGACAAAGTTATTTAGACAGTTTCTGATTTCATTCACTTATAAGGCATAGTATCTAATACAACACATATCAAAGTTTATTGTACCAACTTATATATGCTTGATTCTATCTGGCTTGTTAGCACACACTTTTGTATGCTCCCTTTAGTTAAAAAGCAGTTTTTATTACTGTAGATGAGCATACATATACAAGGAATACTAGCCTGTATTGTGTTACTGACTATGTTCGTATGATATGAACAACAGTTAACTGGTTGCACTAAAATTATTTGGTTTAAATGAATAAGTAATTGAATTAAACTTAGTACCAATAGTCTTCAGATAAGTGTTACAGAATCTAAATCTAACTTATATTACCATTTCAGACTCAATTTATACTGTCTTTGACATCATTTTGGACACATATAGTACCTTATGATATATTTGATATGGTAATATACGTTACTTTAACAGTTTTGACAAAATGTGGGAATATATTTTTATTTAGCTATTACTTGAGATCTCTAATATTCTTTGTTAATGAAGTTTAAAAGCTATAGATCTACATTTTGCCAAATTTGAAAAAAAAAATTATGGTTCAAAAATATATTATTTCACAAAAGCAAATATGCTTTGAAAATTTGATATAGTCTCTTAATATGAGCTGATACATTCCATTTCAGACAAATTATTATCTTTATATCTATTAAACACACAAAATAAGTTTTGAAATTAATTAAAATACCCTATGGTGTATCATTTAGGGTATTGATCAATATATAGAACGCATTGAAGTTAATGTAACACATTAACATATTGGCAATCAAACAACAAAATGATATTTTACACCAGACACAACGTTTAATATCCCTATAATTCCAACTCAATGTTTTTATCGTTTTTTTCGGCGAATTTGATTGGTCCGTTGGTAAAATTAAATGTTTTTTACACTTCAATAAAAACCCGTGCGTATGAATATTTGTTAACTGCCTTGATTTCACAGTGCTAATAACGAACTGTACATAAAACCTCGAACACAAGTGACAAGTAGGGTACCCTATTGTTGTGTCCGAGATAAAACATTCAGTTTAAATATAGTTAAACATGTTGAAAGCTCATTTGAAACCCTAACACCGCATGAGGCTGCATCTTCAAAGCAACAGGAGGAACTCTTAGAAATGAACCCGATGACGTGACTATGTGACGTCACTTAACACAGTCACGTCATCGAAGAGAATCGGCATCAAAACAATGGCTACATCAACAACGAAATATTTCAATACAGTTTGACAGCGTGAAAACGAACTTTTTAGGTTAAAGCTTAGGGCCTAATAATGTTGGGATTTTAGGCAGGGGCTTGTGAAGGTAAACTTGTGCTTTTTAAAACCGTGGACTGGAAGGGCCTTAATCTAAATGCTCTTCAATGAGCCCAGCAAGCTAAAGAAAACCAAGCTAAATGGAGTTGTTTTTGAGCTCATACTCATATACTCGCTTCAAATAAAGTGCAATTTTAATTATTATCTAGCATAACAAAGTGACATAATTTTCAAGATGACTGCCCCATCTTTCATAGACAGCGGTAACGAGCGGTTACGAACTATTTTCCTTCAGTGGGCTTTTAAATTTGAAATGTTGTCAACAACCTTTTACAAATGTGCTGTTTTGTTCCAAAGTTGGAATTATAAGGAATGAAATTTAGTTTTTTGGTTTTTATCGATGTGTAAACTCCGGCGAATCACTCACAAATTTAACATAATGCCCTTTGGGCTTTATTCAATTTGTGAGTGATTCGCCGGAGTTTACACATCGATAAAACCAAAAAATAAAATTTCATTGCTATATTAAAGTCTTGTTTATCAATAGAATGCTCATATATGGTGTTAAAAAGCATACAGATAGGAGTGCATGCTGTATTTTAAAATGAAAAGATTCTTACCTTAGATAACGTTTTCTTCAGGGGTGTCATATTCAACAGCTTATAACTCTCTTAGAGCTTTTGTGATAGAAGCAAGTTGTTTGCAGTTTTGGAATGGTCAGTAAATTGTCTTTCAGAGACATGTTATTTTAATCTAAAATATTTATTTAAAAAAATTATCAAGTGAAACTAATCAACAAAATTTTAATTATTTTATAGTGTGTAGTTGAAAATGTAACGTAAATGACACCATATTGGGCCAAAGATCAATATCTGCAGGCAATTAACTGTTCTTGTATGACTTACATGACTATTTAGCCAATTTGAATTGTTTAAGCACTACCTTAACAGCCATAATTACATAATTTTGTTTATTTTTTAAAAATGAGGGGTAACGTAATTAACACACTGTAGCACTTAAACGCCCCAGCCACCAGAGGGCTAACATGTTTCAAAAAGCTCGTTAGATGATACGCTTTATGAAAAACATAGTCTACAAAATTTCCCCTGGGGGAGCAAAACCCTTAGTAGCTCATAGCTTATCAGATAACATGTTCATTTCTTAAACATAAAACGACTAGTTCGCATGGACAAGAATGACGTGAAAATAAAACGACTAGTTCGCACGGACAAGAATGACGTGAAAATAAAACATGCCATTATAAATTAATAATTTTTAGACGAACTTACGTAAATTTCCATCTTCCTGTAGAGTCCATAGTTAAGGATGAGGTTGTGAGTCATTCTCATTCTCTGTGGCTTCATGGGATGTCCTTGGCCATAGTAGTAGTTACCAATGTCCCCTGTAGAGTAAACACAGGCCTAAATACGACGCTCCATTCAATCAATAACTTGGAATATTCTAATGAAACCATGTTTTTATGTTCATCAGATCATTGCTAAAGTATAGCTGTAAAGCGTCTCCATCAGAAAACACCAGTGCATGCCTCGAAATAAGAGTGTAATTAAATGTCTCAATCATACATATAGGACCATAAAAGAGATGCGAGGGTGCAAGGAACAAGGTCACAGTGAAAAAATATGGGAATTACACACCAAGCGCGCGCGATACGTAGGTCATTTTTTGAAAAAATTGTTGCGGAATCATAATGTACCGGTTTCTTATCAAACACGCAGTCATGTTCGAGTAAACTTAACATACAGTTGATGAGCGATGGTAGACTTACCATCGAGCTAAATATGTCATCCTCTTAAAAACAAGTACAAACAGCAAAAATTATGCACGGCGAAAAACACGCCTCTACTCGCTTTGTATACCTACGATTTCTTTCACTTTTTTTCGGCTAATCGTTTCAGCAATTAGTTTTCACATTTTTTTTGCATTATCTGTTGGTTGTCATCATAAACATTTTCAACATTTGAAAACCCTGTAAGCAGAATCCTCTTCAATTATTGTTTTTTTTTTTAAATTCATATTTGAAAGGGAGTTCTGGTTACATGTACCTGTATTTTCAAGATCATGTTGATTATTTGTAGACTGGCAACAAGCAGTATTTGCAAAATGGTACATATACATGTACCAAAATCACTGGTTGGGAGCGAAAAGTACACGTGACCCCTTCTATTGATCTGTATAGTGGAGAAATCAGTGTGAAAAACATGTCGGGTAAGTTTCAGAGTGTTTATTTATGTGATTTAAAATTATTAACATGAGAATTTCAACTTCATACCAGTAGTTCTGGAAGCATCAGCAAAGGTCTTCTCGATGTATTACTGCGTTTTTTCAGTTTATTGTTGTGCTTTCGGTTATTTTCAAATTTATTCTTTGAAAATCATTATTTTATTTTCGATTTTAAAAGAAACACCAGTACCATTTCATAAATATTTACCATAAACTTTATTTGAAGTCGTGCTGCAGACATGCTGTATAGTTTGTCGTGATAATATTGGGGTTTCGATATTTTTGAAGAATAACATTTAAATATGTTTGAAATTCTTTTCCTAAAATGAAAAAACTTGACCCATATGCACACATTGTATGTTGAATACTGAAAATGTACAAAGTGACACTCTTCCAGTCGTGGGTTCTCCTATGGCAGTGTCAATGGAGGGGGGGGGGTACTCCGATATTTTCATATATACGTAGGTTCTGAACATTATTTGGGTTCACAATTTCAGAAAAATGATTATTTGGGGGGGGGGGGTATGAAGGAATCGTGGATTTTTGGGGGGAGGGGGGTCATTACAAAATTTGACTATTTGATGGGTCATTTCTATACATTTTAGGGCTTTTTAAGGTCAAGGTACAGTACGAGAATATTTTTTGATACCGCAAAATTGGTATGCCCGATATTCCTGATCCTTTTTTGGGAAAACAGTAGATGCTGGGTCCAAGTTAACGTATGAAGAAAAATTGAGAGTACCCTCTGGGGTATCAATGGGTACAGACTTCTACTCTAGCCTGGTATGGCAGGCCAGGGACTAGGATCCTTTTCTATAACATGCTTCAAATGGCCAGGATAGGGGTACAGTTTGGTAAGACTGATGATAATAAGAAATACTATTCAGAAATGACTCCAGTCTAAAACCCTTCACTCCAGAAAGTCATTGTATCTTATATAATCATTATGTATAGGTGTATGACTGATCCTGGTTATCTCAACTTGATAGCAGGCTGCGGATACGGATCCGTACCTCTAGCCTGGCAGGCTCGAGATACCGATGCGTTTCTCTAGCACGCTCAAATAGGCCAGGCTATAGGTAAGAATTGCCTCCTTCTAGATGGGAAAATCTAAAAGCCTTTCACTCGAGGTAGCCATTAGTTTTGGTGTATTACTAGTCCTGGATATCCCAATTTGGTTCCACGAATTCCGGAAGATCTAAATAAGTAGTTTAACATAAACATGATTATTTCACTAGGTTAGCATGCGCGGATCAAGAGGGGGGGTAGGGGGTCCGGTCCCCCCCCCCCTCTACCCGGGAAATCTTAGGTAATATGTGTTTCTATAGAAATATGCATTTGGACCCCCTCGGAAAAGTTGGACCCCCTCTGGATCCTTGGGCTAAAAAAAGTTATGAAGGCTGTTTTCTGGCCATCAGAACTGGACCCCCTGCCAAAATTATGGATCCGCGCAATATACTTATGTGCTAGTTTCAATTCTTGAATGAACCATTGTCGGATGGGGTATTTTTGTGGGTGATTTTTGTCTTGGGAAAATTGCCGTATTCTCACTGTTATTTGTGGAATAAAATTCAAATGCCTAAATTAAAGTTGTTGCATTTTAGAAGTAAAAATGATTTTAGCATTTTATTTGCAACAAATACACACATTGATGTCGCTCAGTTTTGTATTGTTTCCACAGCAACGCTTTATTTCAGCGTGTAGTTGGCAATCCGAATCGAAAAAAGATGCATATTTTTGGTTTTGTTGGCATTTTTGAGTACATTTGTTAGACCACTTTTAACATAATATTTAGCATGTATACAAAGTCTTAGGGGTGGATGCCAAGTCTGAATTTGCATATGAAGGCCAGAAATTAGGTCAAAGGTCATTGAGTGCAAAAATTTAGAAAATATGTACTACTGTAAAACAACTTTATCTTTTTATATGTAAACATATTTCATTTCAAGCCAAATTTTGTATGCTTATAGTTATAAGTCTGAAAAACATTGAGAAAATGTTTTTATAACTAAATGTTCATATGTCGGCTTCAAAATGGGGTCAAAGGTCATCAAGAGCAATAATTGGAGCATTTTTACAAACTGTGTTTCTTTTTTTTTTCTCTGGCCCAACAACAAGATGTTTTTTAAACTCTAAAAAGGGTAGAAGTATTTCAGAAGGCTTAAATTAACATGTTTATTATTAAAGGAACCCCCTTTGGAAGCATCCTTTTATGGATTTTACAAAGACGACCATTGTAAGTTTTGTGCAATTATGACGGAAATTCTCCCTCATTTGGGCTTAATTGAGATATGTGGGCTACTTTGAGAGTTTGCTGCAACTCTCAGAAAGTAAAACTATTTTCAGTTTGGGACATGTCATGGGGCCTCTAAGGAACCCATAATTTAATAATTTTTCTGTGGTCATTTCTCTATAAATCACCTGTAATCAACCTTACCCAACTGACATTGAAAATAACAGTACACACAATACAAGGCTAATGTTGATTTATTTAAACAGTATTAGTGAAACAGTTTAAGCATTAAATGTTTAAACTAGATATAAAAATCAATTGCATACATCTGTGATATGTAATTCTGCTCGTCAGCGATACTTATGTTACAGTTTATACTAAATTACAGATAATGACTTTACAAATTACATGTATTAGAATAAACCATGATACCTGACCTGAAATATACATGATGTTGATCTATATTCTAATTGAAAATGTTCATTTTCATATATTTAAAGATGTTTATAACATTTAACTTGCAATGAAGAGAAATCAAGTAAATATTTAAACATGCTAATTATTATGTGATTTGTACTGGCTCCAGCATGTTATGCATAGCTGCTTACAGATTCATTTTACTATTTACATTGCATTGGAATTGGCAAAATATCTTTCATAATGAAATCAAAATATAACTATATTAACAATAATGGATCAAAAATTGCTGCACATATATTAATGATGTAACATAGGTAACAAAAGGAGCCTTACATAAATGGATATAGGTAGTAAACTGTTGTTAGGCTTATATAAAATTTTTGGGTCTGCTCTCCCCAATTCGCTTACATATGCTACACACATTTTATTCTATATAAGACTTAATTTAAAAGAGTGCCATGGGTTGGTCTGCAATATGTGAATGTGGCATTTCCTGGTCTTACTCAATTACTTTATGCAATTTGCTTGGCTCTTTTACATTCATATTGCAGTTTTCAGATTTCTACCAATGGTACATAACGATAATCCTGCAATTTACATCATGACTTAAATATTGACTTAATATCAATAATTTACTTAAAATAGCACAGCAATATTTCAAACATCTAGTGGCAAGGCAGGAATTAAGACAGGGGTAGAGCTGAGTGTCTACTAGAGCAGGTATAGGTTTTTGAAGATTGCAAATATAACATCAACCAAAGCTTTCGTAGTACAGAACCAGCATGGTTTATATCCAAATACAGGGTGTTACATAGATCAAGTATTAAAAATTTTCCTTGTATGCTGAATTCTTTTAATTTTCGCTTTTCACTGTTGACAATTACATTATAAAATTAATTTATCATCTGTCCCCATTAAAATATTCTATGTTTTGTTGAACTAGATTTCATATCATATTGTAATGATGATCATCTTAATATATTCTGAAGCAATTCTGATAGAAACTATTCTGCTTGTTAATTATCTTAGACTAAGGTTGGTTGAGGTAAGGTTACCTGAGCCATGTAGCAGTCTTGTAAATCATCTGAACATATTTCATGGTAGCATAAACAACAAATCATTCGAACGTTAGTGATACTTTATTTTAAATATCAGTTGAATGGTGTTGTTTTTTCTAAAGCATAAAACAAAGACATGACTCCCAAAATTAACTAGTATGGTTTGCATCTCAGAAACTCACAGATTAAACTGAATGTTGAAAAAAAAAAGTGTCACATGCAGCTGATTTCTTTGCTTTTCTTATTCACAAGGTAGTTTGTTTTTAGTGTTTTTATGCACTATTTGATTTTGTTGAGCTATTTGTAACCCTAGTACATGTTTTATATATGTCCTATGAAAAGTGAGTTATGGTCTGTTTGTTGGTTTTAAAAGGTTTACTAAATTAGGCTTATTGTGATAGTCTTAAATATATGCAAAACCATCCAAAATGTGAACAACATTGCTGACAACAGCTTGCAGAAAGCATTTTAAGCATGCACTTGCTCATTCTTGTACCTATATCCTTGTAGATATTTGTGAAGACTAACACAGTTTGAGGACAGTTTTGTATATAGTGAAAGGAAAGAAGTTCAGTTTTATTTCAAGAGTAATGCCATATTAAAACTACGCATTTCGAGTACGTTACCAGTTACAAGTGCTATCCAATCTGATATACTGCACTTGTATCTACGAGCAGTAGATGTATACATTAATGTAAGTCATCTACCCTCTATGCAATCAATCCCTGTCTTAGCAAATTGTCATGGTTAACAGATAGATTCTACACTAGAACAGGCGAGTAAACTACCTTTGGATCTTATATACATGAAGCAAGTCGGAGATGTTAAATCAATTGATTATGCTAGTAAATGTACATATTTGATAACCATTTCAGGACACATTTACACTAAATACTAAGAAATGACCCCCAAACTGTAGGAAAACTATGAACACAATCAAACCATCAGGTGCTCCAATATGGTGAAAGCCTGTGTTCCCAAGAAGTCACCAGACATCTGTTTTCGGGAAATTTAATTTGGAATAAAACTTGATTTGGAATTTTACAGTTAAAAAGAATAACATAAAGAAACACATGCCAATAACCTCATAGCATTTGATCTCTATCATCATTGCAAAAAATAATAAGCAAAATATGTTTAATACTGATACTTAGAATTGAATTTATCGACACTGAAACAATTACAATGTATAAAAAGTTGCGCTGTGAAAGACTTAGATATATATTTTATGGTATCTTAAAATTAAAGGTTACCTTTAATATCATATCTATACTGCTTCTATATATGGATGAATACGTTTACACAATCAGCCTACACAAAGAAATGCTGCTTTTGAATCAACATCATTTCATTAATATGTGCAAATCAAATTGACACCCCTACAATTAAATGTTAAAAGTTATATGGAGGATTACCCTTAATGTAAGGGCTATTACCATGATATACCCCACAAAAAGTTAACAATGTTTTCACTGGATCGTGATAATTAGAAATGTACCTGTATATTAGCTTTATGTTATGTACGTTACCGTCTGCTAATAGGCTGATGTGAAGAGCAATGTGAGGATATACTCCTTCCAGTATATGGTATTTACCACATTCTATCATAGTTTCAACACGCCTGATGTTTTATGAAAGGAGGCTTGGCCTTTGTGTTTTCATGAAGCTATGCTTAGTATATGCAATTAGCAGGTAGTGGCCTTGTAAAAAGTGTTTTACAATTACTCATAGATAGGAACAAACACAACAAATGTGTGAAATGAGAAAAAAAATATATTTTAGTCCTATAAGCATGAGATCATGGCCAAGTTCTTCATGAAAGCTGTAGCTAGGAACATATACCTTTGAGAAATGACTCAATTTCAGATGGTAAAATGTAACATAAGTAACAACTCAAACACATTTTATGTTTAAAAGGATAGATAATTGCATAAAATGACATATTCATATAAAGCATTAAGCAAAAGAAATTATTTCTTTGAAATGAAATGGTTATTCTTAGTTGTATTACATTTTAATTGATTTTATACAGTAACGTACTTTACATGCCTATTATGAATATTTGATCGCGAGAAACTTAGTAAATCATTGCTTTCCAAACATGATAGACACACATCTAGCAGGATAGCAATAAAAAATTCTTCCATTAGGGCAGAGGGGAACTTAAAATTTGAGTTTTGCCCCTATATACATATACTATTGCTACAATTTTCACCAATTTTGCACTTAAATGACCTTTGATCCAAACACAAATCATGCCTTGATGATGCTGTTTGTTTATATAGCATGGCTGTATTATTCAAAAGAGATTTTGCATTACTTTTAATCATAATTTTGGATAGCTAATTGATAAAAACGCTAAAATCTGACGTATATACAAGAATTTGCACTCAGTTGACCTTTGACCTAATTCTGGGACTTTTGGGCATTTCCAGACTTGGCATCCACCCCTATCCTTCTTAAAACACATCAAGATACACTTTGAGCATGGATGCCAAAATGTACTCAAAAATGCCAACAGATTTTTTTCTAGGCTCTGGATGGCCAACTAGTGAACGCATGGCATAAGATCGCGCTCTTTGTTCGCTTAGCAACAGCAACCTATACTTTGCAAGATCATGTTTTTGCATATTCTGAGGCAGGATAGTTCATTGAATGAATGTGCCAAATTTGACTCGTACGTCAGCTTACTTTAAAGATATGTATCAACTCTCATTTTTAGTCACCCTCGTATATACTTGAATTTGGGAAGAAAACAAAGCGTGTCTTAAGCCCAGGGGGGTACTCTAATTTTTTCCGGAAACGTAGGCTCGGACCCAGCATCTACCGTTCACCCCCAAAAATATCAGGAATTTCAAGCACCCCAAAAAAATATTTGAAATTTTAGCAACCCAAAAAATATCCCAATTCTGTACTTTGACCTTAAAAAAGACTCTAAATTGCATAGAAATGACCCTCAAACTAGCCCAATTTTGTGATGACCCAAAAAAAATATCCACAAAATCTTCATACCCCCAAAAAATATTCATTTTTCTGAAAACCCCAAAAAATATTGAAATTCAGAATTTTGAACCCAAAAAACTGGTCCGAGCCTACGTAAGTGTGAAAATATTAGAGTACCCCCACTGGGGTCTTAAGAGTTCATTTTATTGCTATGGCGTGCTCTTAAACCATTCCCACCAGGTCTATACACGGTGCTCGATATTAATCTACATGTGCATTTAATACGCTCAAAGCATACAATTTCTCCAAAAATTTCTCTCAATGCGTAATTTTAGAATACTTCAATCCTTTCCTTTATGATTATTCATGCTATGTCCCACCACTATGAATAATTATATAAACTAGAAATTGTGTTTATGAAACACTATGCCCCCAAACATTAGCTTGGCGATAAGAATGATCTCACCATCCTTTCCACCTCGAAAACTATTTTTCATCCTCTATCAGCTGACCAAATCTGAGGCAACTAGTTTTAATAGTTTTCAAGATATCTTTATTACAAGTTTTCCATGTCTAAATTAGCAAAGGGAATAACTCTAAAATGCAAAGGGCTATAACTCGAAAAATAAAATAACTTTTTTCTTAATTTTCACCGGGTGATCTACTCGCTGTTCAAGTTTGTTCAAAGCTCTGTTTGGCGTAGTTAAGATAAGGGGGTTTTCGTGGTAGTTGATTTTTTAAATAATATTTTTGGCACACATAGGCACATAAAGGGGGCATGCATTGCTGAAAGGTTTGAATCGAACGGACCTTTGGTTTGGTGTTTATTGCATATTAAAAGTGGGTGGGGTAAATCGATATTAGTCCTACCTGAGATAATAAATTAGCGATTTTCTAAATTTCTATAAAAGTTTGACGAAACTTATGACATATGATAGATGGGTTATAAACACACATTAAAATGATATGAGGCTCTTATGTATGTTATCGAATAAAGTATTGAAAAATATTCATTTACTTGCAGTTTTTAGATTTTGATATATTTTCATCTTCCAAATTTGCGGAAAACGCGAACGTTTCTCTACCAAGCAATAAAATCTTACCTATTTTAAGGACAAACTTGAGAATGCTTGGTCTTATGGGGATTATTTTGTAGAAGGTCTGAGACAAAAGTTATGTGCCCTTGAAAGCAGGAAAATGCATACAAAAAGTGATGAATAATCAAATTTGTATTTTTGCGTTTTTCATTTATGAACATGGTGAAAATACTTACATAACTAAACTTCTTGTGTATTATAGTGTAAAATGTTTGTTTTGTTTCAACAGCAAGGATAGACTTAGTGTCGTTTATAGTTAAATGGATCTAAATTGTCTTACAATTAGCAATATATGTCTCCTATTCGAGATCGCTTTCATCAGATGAATTGCTAATGGATTCCCACACTTCGCTGCAGCATCTGTGAGAGAATCCGTATATTTATCATGTGCCTTAGATGTTTGTGTTGTGGTTTGATGCCGTTCAAAGCCCAAATACCATGAGACAGATGCAATATGAGCACAACAACCAACCACCCTAGCGCCCGATTTTGCATGTACAAAACCATCCAGTGATTGGGTTTAAACTTGTGCTGTGCTCTATCCATAAATTGTATGTCCTGCTGCTGGTATTTCCTGAAAGTATTTGGCCTTTAAGGACTCCATATTGCTCTTTGTTCACGAATATTTGATATTTCCCAGCATCAGTTTGGTGTTCCTTTGAATAACCTTTGGCCTGGCGAATTTGATATACACCCATTGTTAGATCCCTTATTGTTTTTTCATTTATGGACAGTTTTGACTTTAAGTTGGTGTTAGACAGGGTGCTATGTGATTCCCATAGCAATTTTTATTAACATTTCCTTTCAACCCTGTTAGCATCACAGTCGACTTTCTTAGTCGTGCCCAATGTTTTGCCCCTTCCCATTATGTAATATAAATGTAAATCAGACTTTTTATACAAAAATTACCTTTCTTAGGTTTATAACATAACTCACAATTTCAACAATATGTCAAAATATATAAAAAAAAACTGAAAGTGTAAAAACACAAGCTTTAAACAAAGCAAGCGTTTTTACTAAAGCGATAAAAAATCTTATCAGAATCAACAAGTGCAGACAAAGATGAAAAAGTACAAAGCAGTAAATCCTCCTGATTATCTACCAGGGTTTGAATAGTAGAAAAAATGTTTCAACTGTCAGAATTGGACAGAACATTTATATATAGAAAAAATGCAATAACTAATATAGCAGTAGCAGCCACATGTTTTCCAATTAACCAATAAGCTCCATTCATTTCTTTTTTGAAATTGGAATGTACCAAATAAGTAACTAAATTATTGTCAATAACTTAGCATCAATATGTTGTCCGACCACACACTATCAATAATATAAGCTATGACAGCTAATTCAGTGGATGTCATCATCAAACGCTTGCTGTGTTTTAAGCTTGTGTTTTTACACTTTAAGTGTTTAATATTTTTGACATATTGTTGAAATTGTGAATTACCGGTATATTATAAGCCTAAGAAAGGTATTTTTGTATAAAAAATCTCAATTACATTTATATTACATAATGGGAAGGGTTAAGCCAAGAGGAAAACATGCAAGGGTTGTAAACTCAAATATGGTCGTTGGGCACGACTAAGAAAATTGAATGAACATGACATAACTGTGATGCCATCAGGGTTGAAAGGAAAAGTTAACAAGGGAGATCTCCTTTGTAAAAATTGCTATGGAAATCAGCCTAGCACCCTGTCTAACACCAACTTAAAGTCAAAAATGCCCATTGATGCAGCTGGTACTTCTACAGCATCAGACATGGATCTAAAAGTGGCCCCTGAAAAGAAGATAAAGCTTGACATTCCGGCAGCACAATCTTCCTCTGTAAAATGCAATTTTTTGTCAAAAGAACAGACATACAAATAGCTCTGCTAACCTGACAAAGCTTTCTCCTAATCAGAGAGCTAACATATTTATATAAACAGGGATAACTGTTAATGAAGGAACAAGAGTTTGCGTCTCTCATGTTAATGCTGAAGCTCTGAAGGATGACTGTTATGGCAAAATTACTTGTGTTTCAGAGTCAGTGAACATTGAAAGTAATAAGATTGCTGAATTACTGAATGAGATGCGAGAAATTGCAAATAAGAAGTCTAATGTTCTGAATTTTGACAGTGATCATGCCATGACAGATGAAGACTATGCAAGGCTGACAGGCATTACAAAGGATCAGTTCAATATTGTCCATAAACCCCTCTTATCCCTGCGTTCTATGTCATCAAGGAGTACTCGTACAGCACTAGCAATGCTTCTAGTGGAACTTAGAACAGGTTTGTCTTTGGCTGTACTTTCAACATTGTTTGGTGTTAAGAAAATCACTTGTAGAATGACAATATATTCGGCTAGCGTAAGTCTGATGCCCAATTTTGTTCCAAAATATCTTGGTCTATCACATATAGAAAGAAGTAAAGTGTGTGAAGATCACACTACAGATTTTGCAAGTGTGTTATTTGCTGTTTCAAGACGGATGTTGCAATTGATGTAGCTAATGGTACTTATATATACATAGAAAAAGTGGTGATAACTCATTCCAAAGGCAGTCCTATTCTGTTCACAAATGTCGTCCATTGGTTAAACCAATGATGCCTGTGGCGACTGACAGCTACATTCTTACTGTTCTGGACCTTAATTGGCTGATGGTAAGAATTCAGACGCCAAAATCACAAACACATGCTGAAGAGTAATAGTGAAGATATCAGAAATTCGTTCAGAGAAGGAGATGTTCTTATTGTTGAAAGGGGGTTCCCATATGTAACAGAACTACTGAATGAGTGTGGAATTAAAACTGCAATGTACCACTTCTTAAATAAATCAGAAAAACAACACAGCACTGCAGAAGCAAATGAATCCAGACTTGTCACTAAAGTGAGATCGGTTGTAGAGTCAGCAAATGGACGTATAAAGCAATGGAGGGCTTTAAGCGATGTGCTATCTAATACCCAAATTCCATTTGCAGGTGACTATGTAAGAATTATATGCTCACTATGCAATGCATTCAGGCCACCATTAGTGACAAGTTTGGAATCAGATGCTGTGATGGCTAAACGAATGATGACATTAGCCAAGTCAGACAATAAGCTGCACCAAAAGGTCATAGAAAATAAGTGGGACAAAAGACGCACCATTTGGAAGACAATGGATGCCTCTGAAATGCCAGAATTCCCGCAGCTAAATGAAGAAGAATTAAGTGATCTAACAATAGGAGTATATCAAACTCGTCAGGCCAAAAGTTATTCAAAGGAACACCAAACTGATGTTGGGAAATATCAAATATTTGTGAACAAATAACAAGATGGAGTCATCAAAGCCCAAATACGTTCAAGGCATACCAGCAGCAGGACATACAATTAATGAATAGAGCACAGCACAAGTTTAAACCCAATCACTGGATGGTTTTGCACATGCAAATCAGGCGCTAGGGTGGTTGGGCGTTATGCTCATATTGCATCTGTCTTGTGATATTTGGACTTTGAACGCTATCAAACAGCAACACAAACATCTAAGGCACATGATAAATATATGGATTCTCTCACAGATGCTGCAGCTGAAGTGTGGGAATCCATTAGCAACTCATTTGATGAAAGCAATCTCGAATAGCAGACATGTATTGCTTATTTTAAGACTATTAGGATTCATTTGACAATAAACGACACAACTATATCCCTTCTGTTGAAACAAAACAAACATTTCGCATTTCACACTGTTCAAAATTGGTACCAATTCTTCACAGCGAGTGAAAATTTGGTACCAATACGTCATATATTTCATACCAATATTTCACATTTTGTGAAATTTGCGCACATAGTTATATATTATATGTAGCATACATGCGCAATCTTCACATCGATAAATTACCCCGCATATCGGCTGCATTTTGCATTAGATTCCAATACTTCAAATATATATGTCATGATTTTCTACGTGGTTCAAACAGGTTACAGATAAATTTCATATGCTTTACAGTTGAAAAATCTAGGACAGGAGTAAGACTGCAAATCAATTTTATGAGCCGCGTCCCGAGAAAATGTTTCTTTGGAGATCATGCTAAACCACTGGGTGGAATCTCACCAATCTTCACTGGGTTGATCGATCCCCTTTCAAACTTGTTATAAGCTTTCAACTTTATGTAGAAATCTGGTTACCTTGTCAAGCAAAAGGAAACACTCTAAAATCTAGTCAAAAACTTCTGGCCAGATTTCAAAAGAAATAGGCGCAAATGGTCCGTGGGACACCCTCTACCAATGTTGTTCAAATGACTGTTTGACTGTTTTAAAATATGACCGCCAGGTGGCGTGACCAGTTTTTCTATGTCAATATTGGTGAAACTTTTTTATCTGAAATAGCAAGGCCTAGTAAGAAAGACAACACTTCTTGTCTGAAATCACTTGCTATAGAGCCTTGATATTTGGTATGTAGCATCAGCTAGTAGACCTCTACCATCTTTGTTCACAATATGACCATGATGGCCCCGCACAGAGTGTCAACATCCTGTGCCTTTTGTCAACATAATAAAAGAACACTTTTCCATGTAAAGCTTTATAATGAAACTGCTGATAAATAAAGCATCATAGCTGGGCTTTGAGAGGAGATATGCTTTGCTATACCCTTATATAAAGTCAGTTTCAATGAGCGATCCCTGGCCCGAAGACCCTCTTGTTTCCATATAATGAATCGTGTTCCTGAGAGACATATTAATTTGGCCAGTGGCACCTGTAACAAAATAGTGTCCGCTCTGTCATTCAAAATCATGAAGGAAAACACTCAAAAGTAAATATGTAGAATATTTCACGAACTCGTTTTGTGTTGCTTATGGACCTATTGAATTTCGGCTTCCAGTTATTCTTTAAAAAAAACATATTAATATTGTTTTAAAAAAAGTTCTGACGTTTTTATTTCTAATGCTTGTTTAGAACATTTTTTCTAAAAATCCTAAATCATCATATTGTGTGGCTTTGACGCAAATATTTCGCTTTACTGTTTATGAAATCACTTAAATTCATTATTTCAAGCCTCTGTGCAAATAGCAACTTATTTGAGATGGCATGCAGACAGCAAAAAAATCAAGGTATATACAAGAAATTTCATACAAATATTAAAACTTTCAGAACGCAACAGACATAACTACTTAGCATAACTCTATTATTTACAATTTTGAGTTGTGCAGAACTGGTACCAATTCTTCAGATTTGTGAAAATTGAGTACACCAGTCCTTCGCAGATAACACGAATACGTACCGATTCTTCACAGTTAAAAATGAGAAAGATGTGAAATTTGAGCATAGATGTTAGACCCCCAAAATTATCGAAATTGACCATACGCAAATTTCACATTTTCCAAGTGACGTTTTGGTACCAATTCTTCACACGGTGTGAAATTTGCGAAATGAGAAATTTGCTGTTCAAGAGTAAGAGTATTTGCGATATCACGTTTTCTATGTTCAATTTGCAAAGAGCCATAGCTGGAAAATTTTTTTTTTATTTTTACCAGGTAATCTACTCATTTCCTCTATCAGGTGACCAAGTTTGGAGCTCCTAGCTGTAACAGTTTTCTGTAACAGTTTTTTGAGATATCTTAATTACAAAATTTCATTATGGTCCTTAAAAAGGAGCATAACTCCACAAAGGGAGATAATCCAGACTTAATAAAATATGGGTCATATATTTTGATGAGGAATCCATCTACGAAATTGCAAAACCCTATCTTGAATTTTGAATGGGCGGACGCACGGACAAGCCTAAAGCATTATGCCCCTTCAACTGTTCCAAAGTTGGGGCAATAATATTTAATACGTTTGTACATTGACCAGATAAATAACGTGTCATATCCACTAATTATAGGATCATATTGTAATCATATTTTCATTATCAAACAGAGGAAACCCTGATCGGCAGCTCTTACAAGAGCTGCTTGTCTGTGTCTGTCCTGATTGCAAAAGTGTTAAAGGCATCTCTCTGTGAGGTTAACGGTTAACGTTGCTTTACGTACTTGAGCATAAATACTTTGTTGCAAAGAAAACTTTTTTTCAATTAAACTTAAAAACTACCGCATATTAAAAACAACATACCATACCGACAAATCAACGTGTCATAACACAAGCTATACACTACTTCTGCGAAATACCATACAGTCTGAAAATTTTGGGAATGTTCGATCATGCTCCTCGTGTGTTTACATACGCATTTCTAAGGACATTTATCTTAAGTAAAAGTCATCATTGATCATTACTCTTCACTCTTAAAAAAGGCATTGAACGATATTTTGTTTCAATCAGAGGGTTCAATCAGTTGATTTTCTGTTCATAGGTGATGTGTAATTCTTGCAAGCTCTAGTGATTTGCGGATGAAAACGACATCTAGCCGTGCCCCAAGCTTTTCAATATGGAAAAAAGAATAAATAAAACACGCTTACCAAGTTGGCTATGTCCAAAACTCATTTACACAATACAGACTATCATCAAGGCCATAGAAAAACACTATACAGATCGACACAAAGGGTCACATGTACTTTCGCTCCCAACTGTAAGATGTCGCCCATATGGTTAAAAACGGCAACAGAGGAGAAATGAAAATAAAGACAAACAAGAACCAATAGCTTTGTAGATGATCAGCTGACATGTTGTCCTAGTTTATACTTTGTGAGCAAATTTAAATCGCGGAAATATGTATTCATAGGAAAGAAACGTGTAATTTACCATGACACTGTACAAGTAAATTATATATAAGCATATGGTGAAAAGTTTCCGTCATATAGAAACGTTTCTGTCGCGAAAGAATGTCGCGAAAGAATCCTTTTTAGTAGCCGAGTTAGCACTCTCGAATTTGTTTTGGACCGACTAGAAAGTGTGAGTTCGCTGTTTAGCTATACCCCACCGAAGTAATCTTGGAACCTGTCGTTTTGCTTAAATAAACTAAAGGATGTCTTTTCAATCTGAAAATAACAAAGACATTATAATTATTTTGCAAAATAGCGCGCTATCTTCACTAATTATTATGCAATGAATTTATACGGAGTCCGCTTTCATAATTGCATAATGATCCGCAATGAAAGCCAAACTTTTAATTGATTTAAATCAAAAACAAAACAGCTAAAACGGGAAGGAAAATTCTGCGATGAAAGACACAAACAATCAAATTAAGCGCCGTGCTAATAAATTCCGTCCATTTAATTTGTAACCTATACGATAAAATTACGAAACCTGTACGTCCTTTCGGTGTCTGTGTGTAATGGCGGACCAGGATACCCAGGGGGTACTCTGATATTTTCACACATACGTAGGCTCGGGCTATTTTTTGGGTTCAAAATTCTGAGTTTCAATATTTTTGGGGGTTTTCAGAAAAATGAATATTTTTTGGGGGTATGAAGATTTTGTGAATATTTTTTGGGGTCACCACAAAATTGGGCTAGTTTAAGGGTCATTTCTATGCAATTTAGGGTCTTTTTCTAAGGTCAAGGTACAGAATTGGGATATTTTTTGGGGTTGCTAAAATTTCAAAATAGTTTTTTGGGGTGCTTGAGATTCCTGATATTTTTTTTTGGGGGGGGGGGTGAACGGAATTGCTGGGTCCGAACCAACACATGCGGAAAAAATAGAGTACCCCCCCCTGGGCCAGGGTGATGGGAGTCTAGGTAATGTTAGAGATATACATTTTATTGTTTACCCTCGGATTACCCATGCTATTATACTAGAGGCCTATGAAAATTTTGCACTTTTCTTGCAAACGGCATATACGATTGAAATGTTGCTCGCAGGTTTTAATGTGCAACCCAGAATTGGTGTGAATCAGTCGTTAATTTGACTGCACTATCACGCGACGCTGCTGATGATGTCACATGGGTACATACAGCATCCAGCACCTTTCTGCACAGTTAAATGAAGCTTTTTGATTATTTTTGTGTTTAAACTGTGGTGTGTATGATACCATATCACCAAAAGAGTTTATAGACTTTTTTCTAATTAAAAGTAATTGATAATCGTCAAATTTGAACATCAATTTATAGCTCCTTTTAGAAACCTCTCCATAAGTTAACTTTATGTACGTTTTCATAAGTTCCAGTACTGATATAGACTACATACACTGGCAGTCATGTGAGGAACACGTTTTGATGTAAATCATGGCAGGAGATCTGCTGTCATGTGATCGAGAACTGTTAACGTCACTTGCACAATACAAAAGACACGTAATACAAGCATAATTTACGCATAATCTGTCGTTTGTGTATGCCCTTAGCCTCTTCTAATAAAACCGGACGTAAAAAAATCGAAACTTTGAAAGGCCCAAGACGTTGAATTTTAATACTAGACTATAGTAATCAGGGTGGGTGGGGTATGTCGGTATTTTTAAAGTGGTGTAATTTTGAGCATACTTAACTGTCAATTCATTTCTGATCGTTCAATGCTGAATGTACAATCGTGAAAGAAGCAAAGGATGCAAATATGTTGAGTCAGGAATCAAAACTAACGCGTGTAAACTTGCAGCTGAATTTGTGTCCTTCAAAATCGACCACCCCTGTCTTAAAACGAATACTTTTTCAATACCTTAAAGTAAATTTACAACCATGAATTTTCTAGGACATACAACAAACTGGTCAAACTATGGTATGCTGTTTGTTTGTTTTGTTGCTTTACGTCCCAAGTCAACAGCTATGGTCATTGCGGGACGGTCAGTTCACCTAACCACACTTTTTCCTGGACAAGCTTGAACAAGCAGTTAACCAGTACTTCGTGCACATACTTTCGCTTGTAACTGACAACAACCCTTCTTGAATGATTCAGCGGAAGGGAGGAGAATGACCGTAGAAATTATTTCATGATCAATCTCCACGAAAGTATGGGACCGGGCGACCCCTGATCGAACTCGCGACCCCTGAATCTGCAGTCAGACTCGCATCTGTTGCCAGACACGTTACCGACTGCGCTACGCGGCCCGGTACTATGGTATGCAATTACAATTATCTCGCTGACATTCTCAGGTTTTGTGAAATAAAGGATTTAATCTGGGCGATGCGTTTTCAAAGTCCTTAAGTATATTATTATTATTATTACCATCGTATTATGTCGCACTTCAGCGTATATTACCATTTCGTAGGTTTAATGACGAGCAAGAAAAAAACCATTATTTGTGTGAGGATCCATTATTATAATCATTGCACTAGGACTCAATACCACACCGACGGTGGGACTCGAGCCGCGACCTCTAGCTCAAGAGTCCAGCACTCAACCATCTGAGATACGGTGCTCCGTATACGGAACTAGAAACATCGTATCTCGAAATGTAAGCAGCGCAGTGGCTCAGCGGTAGAGTGCCGGACTCGATATCGAGGGTGTGCAGTTTCGAGCCTCACCGGAGGCACTGCATTGTGTCTTTGAGCAAGACTCCTCTGCGTATTACTGGTTCAACCCAGGAAGATCCGTCCCGACATGACTGAAACGTGTTCATTGGGACGTAAAGAATCAAAACAATTTAGGCTAGATTTCATAGATCTTTTGTTCACAGAGTAAGAAAAATGAACTCTCCCTTCCTACCTCCCTCTATCTCACTCTGGTCTTTTGGGTACTTGTTTGATTTGTTTGATTTGATTCTTTACGTCCCATCAACAATCTTTCAGTTATATAGGGACGGGTCTTCCTGGGTTCAACCAGTACTAAGCTAGGATTAATGTTCTTGCTTAAGGACACAGCGCATTGACGCCGGTGAGGCTAGAACCCGCGGCCCCTCGGTCTCGAGTCAAGCACTCTACCACTGAGCCACTGCGCTCCATGCAGATGTGTCCCAAGGCAGAACATGACAGCCCATTTTAGCTACGTCGTGATAATTAAGTCAAACCGGCTCAGTGGTAGAGGGCGAGACTAACCGGAGTACTGTGTCGGGCACAGTGGAAGACACTTTAAACTCTGCTTTATTGTGAGTCTACTGGTTCAACAATCGTCCATTTGTTTTATTTTGACATTGTATGCCGATTTTTTGTCGTCTGCTGATTTCTTTTTTTACAAATTCAACTTTTTCGAAAAAAAAAGATAGTTCTCAGCAGACGACACAAGCTTATTGTATAATTTATATATAGTTGTCGTTCTTAGCGTTTGCCTGTTCTATTTTTGGACCCAGAGGTCGTTCAAGGATATCTATAAATAGAGAATGAAGGAATACCCAGCACAAAGCAACGTATACGTTACCTTGACTGGTGAAACCTTCAATACAGTTTGATAGTGGTTTAACCCCCCCCCCGGGTTTACCATTTATTTATTTATTTTATCTTGATTAACAATCTACTGGTTGACGAAAGGGTCCTTAAAGTAGCATGCGGGATGGTAAACATGTGTGGATCAATTCCATCGGGAGGGGGGGGGGGGGGGGGGGGGGTTCTGACAACTGAAAATGTTTGTTTGTTTGTTTGTTTGTTTGTTTTAGTCATCACGAGCGAATGTGTCCATTGCTTCTCGAGGGGGGTGGGGGGGTCCGTTCTAGAAGTTCTAAGGAAACCTATAGCCACTTGTGACTTTCGTGGGGGGTCCACCATGACCCCCTGCCCCCCCCCCCCCCACACACACACAAAAACAACACGCACACACACACACACACACACGCACACACACGCGCACACACACGCGCGCACACACACACACACACACCTCTGGATCCGCCCATGCGAAAAAAAATACTAGATTATATCAGTGTCTGCACTGAAACAAACTGGGGCCAATGCTATACATAAAGCGAATGTTTAACTTTGAGCGTAAAATTGTCCATTAGTTTTAACATATAATTTTTAATTACGCACACCTAGATCTCTTATCTCAGTTTTGATTAGTTTAGTTGCATTTCATACAACCATGCAGTAGTACATTTTCTTTGTTTATTTTTTTTCTTTACAGTCTGATGTAAACAGGTCTCGAAACGAGGGAATAAAAAAGCACACATACAAAACGGCTTTAGGGGCTTCCATACATAAACTTATCTAATTTTGCAAGCAACAAAAGCTGATTTTGTTATTCATCTTTCTTCAAACGCATGTGAAATATTTCACTTTCCGAGTTTAAAATAAATCGAATACCCTGTAACGACCAGTTTTAACAGAAACGAGATTAATTATTTGCCGACCGTTTGTGTGGAGACACACACGAGTACCTAAAAATCGGGTTTTCTGTGCTTCCATACGCACAAAATTACCACTATACGCAATTTAGGTCAATGTATTTTTCGCCAGGTTTTAAAAAATAACAATAACAAAACCATTTCCTAGAGGTAGAAATCGCAAACTAATTCCAATCATTAATAGAGATAGTTATTTCGCTTTGCCTATAGCCAGATTAATGAAACCTGATTAACGTAGTGTTGACTGCTAGTATTTTCTTATGGAAATCCATTTAAGATCTTGACGCGACAAAACTATTTAAGTCTCGACAAAAATAAACGAATGCGGCGACAATGAGCGACTGAAGTAAAAATAAGAACAAATGAGACTGAAAGAATAAAATCTTACCATCATAATAGTAGCAAATTCGTTTTTTACAATGAGGTTGATAAGCCATACTTCTCGATATTGAATTACGTTTTAGTACGAGCGCCCTCTATGCGGAAAATACCTTTTTCGCAGCCGGGTCACGTTCACATAATATTACTACGTATTGCGGAATAACCCGAGAAATCACGATCGATTGTTTTATCATTGATCGGAAAGGCGCGCAAATTATCGCTGCGGCGCTTAAATGTATGGTCGCTGAGACTTGCCACCTTAATGTCTCTAGAGGTAACGTAAGTCTCAGTTGATACTTTTACGTCGCATTCAAAATCCAGTAATATCGCGACGTTACCGGCAGGCCTACTATTAAAGCAGAGATTTAATCAAGGACACAACACACTGAGGACACAGTGAGGCTCGAACCAGCGACGCCTCGTTCTAAAGTCGAGCACTCTATTTACCACTGAGGCACTTATCGCTCATATATAGATCTAAACTAGCGGAGTCGAACTTGATTGAATCATGTTTGGGGCAACTAACAAAATGCAGTAGTATAACTAACCAAACAAACAAACTAACAAACTAACCACCTTCCTGGGCGTAGGTCGTCCACTGTGAATCGGACTACGATTCACAGTGGATGACCTACGCCCTGGAAAGTGGTCCCTGGCTTCCCATATCCCTTTATATATTTTGCCTGAAAAGAAATATCACCAAATTCACCCAAATTCAGAAAGCTTTATATCACTATATCCCTAAAAATAGTTTGATTTGTCACAAAAGTATCGCCACCCGGGATTTCCTGTTTTGATGAAATCTGAGTTTCGTGGAAATTTTATTTATTTTTTTAATTGATATGCATTTGTTGAATATAAATCAACAATGTAGACCATGATCACAATATATAAAGAGGTGAGTACATGAAAAAATGATAAGATTAAAACATAAGTTTAAGATGGAAATTTTATGATTTTCAAAGCCGATTCCAGCTCAGACCGTTTTATTTGGAGTAAAGGGATATTTTCTCGCAAAACTACTACTGGTTTGTAAAAGAATAGAGTCTTTGTGGGTACCAAAGCAATTCTGAGCCTTTAGTAAGACAGAAATGTTGTTTGTGGCCGTGTTCTTTGGCTCGATATCACACCCGGTTTACAAGGTATTACATTAGACAGTTTCAATACGATTCGTGCCATGGTGCCCTAACGACATACTATGATTTTGTGTTGCTTTATCAACAGCACCTCTATGTTTGACATTATTTGTCTTGGTTGCATCACGATTCGTGTAAAAGGAGTTTTGGTTTCTTGTATACTGCGTTTTAGATACAGTGCGTTATACTGTATTGGTTCTTTTCTGATATTGGAGGGAGCAAGACGGAGACACTATTAGGGAAATATCCTAGCTAGAAGAGGAGTTGGGCTGGAAGGTCTTTAGCCCCTAAAGCGACATTCACAACGAAATTTGTCTGCTATGCCATCTACTGAAATGGTTTAGACACATTTCGGTCAAACCACGTACACTCAGATCAGACTGCTCCTTTAGGAGCAACTTGATCAGGGTCTACACTGTTTGCTCTTATATAAAAAACAACAACATTATATTGCCCTGCTTGATCCACCCATCAACATGATGATCCTCAGCACCACATTCCACCAAGAGACTAAGTAAAGATACAAGGCTTGCCTTTTACCCAGAGGTTCTGCGTTTGATTCCCGGCTCCTCCAGTCTGCCGGGTGACTTAGCAATAGTCCCGTCTGCTTATGACCTTAGCTGTCAACACTAAGCAATTCACTTACATTTGTAATTGTCTGCGCAGGCCCGAAACTCAAAGAAAAGACACATCACGACTGAAAAGCCAGGTTTGTGTCAATACGTGGTATGCTTTACTCAACACACTACGTCTCTAAAACATATTTGGAGACATTTCCCACATGGTCAGGTTTCTTAGCTTAACAGGAGGCTGCAAAGGCTCGTCGAGTCTACACTTTTCAAAATGCCACATTGTTGGAAATCACATGTCATGGCTCAAACACTAATATCTGCTAGGCCCCTCAGAGGTCGTCATATCCCTCGCCTTTCAGGGGTTTCAACTCTAGCAGGTCGTAATGCATAGAAAATTACGCTTGATCCCAAAATTGAAGTTATTAAACGAGCTGTAAAAAAGAGATGAAATGTGAGGCTTGCCAGAATTTTGTAACTTTTTCGTGACAAGCTTAATAAATCGAATAATAGAGGAGCACGACTGTTAGGTTCTATTTACTCTAAAACTACTTTTAAACCTCGTATAAAAATTGCGTGGAACTACGCTTTGATGTTGTCGTATAATTATATGCGAAACCATTACGGACATCATTACATAACGTTACCAAAATTTGTAAACCACTAGTGGTATATCAAATTTAATGCATGTCATTATATCACTCCTATGATAAACACAAACAAACGAACAATCAAGTAAATAAACCAACAAGCAATAGGGCTCAAACCAGACACTTCTTGGTCTCAAGTTGGACATAATGGGTAAAGAAGGGATGATACACGAATTTAGGCAATTGGTTAATGCTAAGACAAGCATGCATATGTGAACGGTCATATTAGATTACTCACAGCTCGCATATATATACAAAATAAGCCTGTCAAAAAACTCCCCACTGGCTAGCTAAAAATAGCCATAAGGCACACCCCCAGCATTCGTCGAGCGCTTTCGCAGTGTCCAATATGTTGCTCTTGGGTTTCATCCAAGCTTAAAAAAAGAGAGCCCTCGCACACATGACGTCATATTTACAAAATTAATGGACGTAAGAAGCACAGTGGCTCAGATTCAGATGGTAGTGTTAAACTAGGGATCGAATGATTGCTAATTCGTGAATCACCAGAGTCATAGTGCTGTAGTAATGGCAGACAGGCATTCGTCCAAGCATTACTAAACTTGTTGATCGAGAGGTTTGTTCGTTTGTTTGATTTGATTCTTTACGTCACGTCAACAATCTTTCAGTTAAACAGGGACGGGTCTTCCTGGGTTGAACCAGTACTAAGCTAGGATAAATGTATCTTGCTCAAAGACCACAACTCAGTGACGCCGGTGGGGCTCGAACCCGCGGCACCTTGGTCTCGAGTCAAGCACTCTACCACTGCGTCCAAATGGGTTGGGTAATAAAACAGTTATTTCATGCCTGTTTGTAGTATAGTCAATTACCCCTCCATACCGTGGAAGACCTGATGCACGAGGCCTCGTGCATCAGGTCGTCCACCGCACCTCGGGGTAATAGTTTTGACTATACTACAAACAGGCATGAAATAACTCTATAATATTGCACCAGGTAAATACATTGTCATCAAGGTTGAATATAGACTACAGTTGCACTTCAAAATATTTATTAACAAATCAGATAGAAAAAAAATAATCATTAAAATGCACATGATTTTGGACTTTAAAATACTTTCACTGTGATTTGTAATCGAGTATTGACGATATAACACCCTTACATGTGAAAATAATTGATTTCTAAATGTTTTGGTGAAGTCAAATTTTGCAACCCCTACCCCCTTTGGTAGCGTCTCCTGTTTTGTCGTAGAGATCTGCCTGTTTAATAATAGCCTTAATTCGTTCCTAATACATCAAGCGTCCTATTCAAAAGGATACCAGGGATATCTAATGCATAGGGAAGTTTTGGGAAGCATCTGAAAACTAGGCAGATACCCTATCAAAGTGTTAGAGGTCCATTGCCCCTTAAGTTAATGCACATAGCTCTTTGTCTCGCCCAAGTATATCTGGAGCTGGCAGAACAATCTTTAAACCAGAGGACCAACGGTCCTGTAAACGCTCACCTGACTATTGGTCTGAAGCACAATGAGCAATTTTGACAAAATTTTACCTAGCTGCAAAAAGATGAAGGTCAAACGTCATCATTTATATAAACTATGTAAATAAATATTTGAGTCCCCGATGGTCCATGCCTAGTTTCAAGACGATTTGGCAAGAGATGTTTGAAAATAATGGCCATATACATGTATATAGCCCGAAGTAGGGCCAGACAATCCTACATGATTGTCCAGGCGGTTTCTGAGAATGCCGCCAGACGCCGGAGTATTGGTACACTGTAAGCTGACCTTGTAGGCTAAAAATTTTAACAAGTTTCTCGATTCAAAACGCCTAAGGGGCCAAATTTGACCTTGCCGTAAAATTGGTCAAGGTCATCCAAGGGTCTTCATTTATATCAACTTTGTAGAGCCAAAGTCCCCGATGCTACATGCCAAGTTTCAAGATCATAGGACTTCTGGTTCTGGAGAAGAAGATTTTTAAAGGTTTTTACCATATATAGGCATGGAGGCCATCTTGGTCATGTGACCAAGATGATTTTTACAAAATTTATGTTCCCACTTCCCATGAAGGCCCCACCTTAAATTTGGCTTTGATTGGCCAAGTGGTTTAAGAGAAAAAGATGTTTGAAAATAAAGGTCATATACATGTATATAGCCCCAGGGCAGGGACAGACAACCCCCTGCCATCATTTTTTTTTTTCAAAAGTATAAATTTTCTGTTAATTTGGTCAGGTGCTGCAAGTTTTACCCTTTAAATGACTATGTAACAGTTTTAAGCATTTAAATGCATAGGTGGCCAAATTTAACCTTGCTGTTAAATAGGTCAAGGTCATTACAGGTTCATCATTTATATAAACTGTGTAGACCTTCAGTGTAAACTTGAGTGCCTGATGCTGCATGCCAAGTTTCAAAATCATAGGACTTCTGGTTCTGGAGAAGAAGATTTTAAAGGTTTTTACAATATATGGGCATGGTGGCTACCTTGCCTATGTGATCTAAACCATTTATATAAAATTTGGTTACCCCATCCCAAGGATGCTCCACATAAAATTTGGCTTTCATTGGCCAAGCGGTTTCAGAGAAGATCTTTGAAAATGGTGGACGACGTGCGGACGCCTGCTCGTTGGGTATACTATAAGCTCACCTTGTGAGCATAACAGCTCAGGTGAGAAAAAAAAGCACAAAATGATTGCTTCACAAGTGTTTATTCATTAATAACAATCTATTTTGATGTAAAAACACTGAAACATTGACATACTAATGAAGGTGATTTGAATCAAAATGATAGTGTTGCAGTTCATGTTCTCCATTTTGATAACTCTTTGCTTGCTGGGTGATTTTTCATGCTTTTGTTGTCTTTGGATTTTTTTTTCAAAAATTTAGTTTTTCAAAATATTCTTTCAGGAACACTATCAATATCAAACATTTTGATCCAGATCAGGACCGACGTTCTGTCGGTCCTGATCTGGGTCCAAACTGTTTGCATTTTCAGCAGACAACAAAAGTCACTGCTAGTAAGGAAAGAGTTACCAATAAAAACCTCATGTAACATCAACCCCAAATATTCGGACTCATTGAGTCATATTTATTTTAACCCTAATCATGCTAAATATTTTTATCTACTTCATGTCTCCAAATCTACTTCATGTCTCCTGCAGATTCCAAGCTGTAAGCATGTATTTTCAATCAGAGTAGAAAACGATTTTGATCAGAATCAGATGACTTCATCAGGAGCCAGCTGATCTGGATCTACTGTGTTTTCAAAAAAAGAATAATTTCAAGTTCATCAGGACAAGATTTAAATTTTGAAAAGTGTTTAAAATGAAATGACAAACTGTTGAAAGGCTGGTAGGCAGTATGATCTGATCTGATCACATTATACTGTTTGCTGATGTCTATCTGTCCAAGTATTTAGGGTAAATCTGAAGCATGAACTGTACATACACGCACATTCACATAAGGTCTGTGACTGAAGACATATGTAGGCCTACATCAGTCCTGATTGTTCTAAGATATACCTAGAGAACAATAAGGTCCTGAGGTCTTCACCTGACACCCAACAGATGCTGATCCAGTTATACAGATGGCCATTTACTCAGAAGGATGTATGTGAATGTCAAATAAAATGTATTCTATATTTTACCACAGATACTTTTAGTCTGTGGAATGAAAAGGGTCCTCCCTGAACTCTTGCATTATATATTTTTGATAAGCCTTATTGAAGAGATATTGTTTAAAGATTTTTTTCTATTTTCAGCTCTGGTGGCCATTTTGTTAAGCCCGAATAGAAACTTTTGCACAGTAGTGGAAAAGGACATTATAAGGAACATTTGTGTGAAATTATTTAGAATCTGGACAAAACGTTCTGGAGATGTTGTTGCAAGAATTTTTTTTTCTATTTTTAGCTATGATGGCTTTTTTGTTCGGTGGAGTTGAACGATTTGTGCACTTTTGAAAGAGGACATTATGGGAAACATTTCTGTGAAATGATTTTTAACTTGGGGCCAGGGGTTCAAATGTCAGAAAAAATGCAAGTGAGTATAAGGCAGAGGCAATTATTTACAGCAGACCACTTCAGCAGACGACAATTTCAGATGCATTTTTTTTTCTTGGCTCTTTAAGGGTTAATATGTGTTTTTGATTCCTGAAAGATCCAGTTTTCCAGATTTTCTTGTCAATGATTGTTCTGATTCAAGCTTTCATCCAACTGTACAGGCATGTGACAGAATTTACAAAAGCTACACATATCAGCAAGTAGGTAAATATAATTGGAATTGACAGTTGTAAGGTATGTGGTTAATTGGATTTGGAATGCTCCACACTGTTGACAGAGATGGTGTGTAAAGTGGATTATCTTTAGTAATACCAAACAATATATTTTGAGGGAACCTATTTTTATAAAATTCTATTTGTCCTATTTGACTTCAGCAGATGTTCAAGCATACAATAAAGCAAATTTTTCAAACAAAAAATATAAAATACAAGAGTTCAGGGTGAACCTTTTTCATTCTACTGAACGCCAGCTTAAAGTATCTGTGAACTCCATGAATGATTTACCAAAATCGCCAGAAAAAAGAAAAATCACAACTTTTAAATTGTTTATATTATGCCAAAATATAAGTCCTGCTGATCGATCAGGATCTGATACCATTATCTTATGCTCAAAGCTATAGTGTATGTTGAATGGTGATAATATTTTGTGGGTAATTTTTATTGTAGTTGCTCTAAAATGGTATGCATTAAAATGAAATTTATAGCATTGATTCTTAACAATTGATAAAGCAACATTTTATCTAATTAAACTTATTTTAATCCCATTTTGGCAAAATGTTAACAGTGATATTTTTTAATGATGATTTATTTTTTCAGGTGATTTTGGTGAAAGAACCCTGTAAACTTAATCAACTCTGCAGCGTGTTTATTCACAAATTTGTAGAGTTCAATAAAATATTTGTGATGAAGAAATGTTTCTAGCAGTTATCTTAGTCTAATTCAATACACAATACATGTATACAGCACTTCACTTCAGTGAAAGGATGAGAGCAACCTGTTAGACTAGTACACAACTACAAAGTATACCCGTAAATATAAATAACTATCAACACATGCATCAAGTTGATGTGATATAATCATGTTAACCCTTATGCACTTGTCATTGTTTTCTCCCAGAGAGGGAGTGGCTGGATACCCATGGGAAATTAGACAATTTAAAAAAAACTGGGGTCTAATTCCTTACCCTTGGGTAAATATGTGGTGTCTTAAATCACTTGAACAGACCATCAAATTTGTTGTATAATTTAATTTAGAAATTCCAGATGAAGTATATAATTTCCTACACCAGGGTTTAGGTGCTGTATATAATTCCAAATGGATTGGGATTTGTTTGCAGTCTAATTTCCCTTGTATCCCCGCTGTTCCCCCTGTGGGGGAAAATACTGATAGGTGCATTATCCTGCTAATATTTGTTTTGTCCTGAAAAGGGCGCATTATCCTGCTAATATTTGTTTTGTCCTGAAAAAGTTGTCTGCTTATTACATTTGCTGCATATAGTCAAATGCACTCCAGACTGATTTTATCATGGAAGACTTCCAAGTGAACACTATGACTCCTGATCAAACTGCTTTTATGGGAGCAATCTGATCTAGGTACATATGTGTATCTAGGTCAATAATAGTTGAAGAGATGCCTTGACTAGCAAGAAAAGGGTTACTATAGCAAAAAGAGAGGGATTTCTCCTTCCCAAATAATATTATAAATGTAGATCACTCTTATAAGACACACCTATATTTTGGGTGGGTTTTTTATGAAGAGATGAATCCAGATTTAAGGTGTCCCTAGGCAGAGAGAAGCCCATCTAAATGTCGCGGAAATACCGCGATTTGAATTAATATGTGTGTTTTGGTGCTCAAAACAATTGTCTCATTGAGACGGTTCTTTTGAGTACCCCAAATTTATTATATAAGCTTTACCTTGTACGTACATTGTGTGTTTTAATTCTGTTTTCTTTGCATAATTTCTCTCATTTACTACACATTTGAATATTATAGGGAACATTAGGTTCAATTCATACCGGACGTAACGTCATCGCGACGTTACGCCGTTGTTAGGGACAATTGACGTCGAACTGAATCTGAGAACAGAAGTTCAATCTGCAAAACAATTTTGACGTCGAGTTAAATCAATGAACAGAAGTTCGATCTGCATTCAGCCTACAATCAGCGAAACGTCAGCTAAGTCTTCATTTGTATAGAATAACGGATATTGTATTTATTTTTCTGTTAATCGTACGACTCAAACAATATTATTTAAAGTGTTTCTTATTGCTTTAAATAAATAGTAAATTAATGTGAAAAACTGAATTGTTTTATGTGATTCACCACACTAAATGCTGAATGACATAAATAACATCCTTCTTTGATGCTCAGGAAAATCCCAACCCTCAGGTCCACTTATCCAGTGGCAAATGAGGCTCGCCTCCTTTCCCATTAAAACGGTGGACCCTCCGGCTGAGATTTTCCGGTGCCCACTAAACACGAACGATCCATTCTTTTTCCTCACATACCATACAATTTTACCATTTGGGTGGTACTGTATTTTACCTCTATCGATTATTTCCCTTAGTCAAACTGACTGAAAAATGGTTAGAAACTTAAGGAATTAATCTTGTGTTTTTCTCATCTCATATTAGAAATTTTAATTAAAAACAGTAATGTGAGATATATAGACTTTAGCCACAATTAGTACAGTACAGGCTGGGTCCCATTGGAAAAAAAATATCAAAAATTGTTACCCTGAAAGTAGCAAGGTTTGTTACAGTATAACTTTAAAGAAGTATATATGGTGCATATGAAACCACTGTATAGCAAACTTCTCGAAATTGCGTAACTCCACTACAGCTAATGAAGTATGGTAGCCATTGCATCATATGTATACATGCGTTTAAAACAGACGTTATTATCTTAGTAATGTGTTATCAATTGAAATCAAACTACCTTTCAGAAATGAAAATGTGTTTGTTTTAATGGTTTTGGGCATTAGTATCAATTTCAAAGAACATTATGCTGTAGCATTATGCATGCAATGGTGTGTACCATATGCAAGCCATCTTGTCCTACCAAGGGTTGCGATTAACTATCTTAACCCTTGGCCTCACAGGTGGAGATTATTCCGATTGAGTATGTTATAAGACACATGATGATTCACGAGACCAGGTCTCCAGATATGAATGCTTAATTGATTTACATTCAAATTTCTTATCTGCACAATTAAAACATGTTTAGGTGTTCAAAAGAACCGTCACATTAAGATGGTTATTTTGAGCACCTAAAATATATTTTTGAATTGATGGATAGAAGAAAAAGAAATAATTTTACGATCAAAAGCTTTGCTTATTGGGACTTACGGAGACTAACAGTCGGTGTATATTAGATGGATAAGTTGCTACAATAAATCTGATTGGGAGGAAAGGATTTATTGAAAAATCCTTCCTGGTGTTTTGATTGGTCTGCTAATCTACGCTAATAATAGATTTTAAGGGCGTGAGGCGAAGGGTAAGTTGAAAGGTAAATACCAACAAATACTTGCTGGAGAAGATGATGCAAGCAGATAAATGTAATGTTTTTTCTATCTGTATCTGCCATGACTCAAGCTGATTATTTTCACAAAAACACATCATACCTGTCCCAAGATTGCATTGCTGCCTGTATGGGTGTGATTTATTATCTAATATGGCGGGTCACCATAAGGTATGACAACTTATACTACCAACAGGTCACCTTGAAATTGCATGTGTATGTTGTGGCACATCCAAATCTTATGCAGTGTATACGTATATGAAACTAATAGTCTGACTGATTTCAAAGTCAACACATATTATTGTTATTGTGTATTAATCTTTTAATGTAGAATGCCAACCCAAGTGTGTTAATAATTGTCTTTTAACCATCATAATTAATTGTTCAACTGACCCAATATTATTATGTACAAGAGCAAATTCTCTATGTGTGTGATCAACTTGTTTATGAATAGTGCTATTTTCAATCATTTGAAATTAGCATTAATTGTGGTTAAGAATATATTTTGTGATGTGTAAAATGTGTATGGTATTGTGTTTCATGTGTTCACATATATATTACAATATTTGTATGTTTTACATGTACTAACATAACACTTTGCATGGTAGCAAAACTGTTAGATGGCTCCCAGCCATATAAATTTGTGAGATATCTGGATTACAAGTTTTCAATAGCAGAATTTTCAAAGGGCAATAACTTGAAAAAATAATCTACTTTTTATTTATAAATTTTCACCCGGTAATCTACTCATCATACTCTATCAGCTTACCAAGTTTGAACCTCCTAGCTATAGTAATTTCAAAGCTGGGTATACAAATTTTCAATGGGCAATAACTCTAAATATAAAATTACTTTTTTTTAATTTTCACCAGGTAATCCACTCATCATTTTCTATCAGCTGGCCAAATTTGAGGCTACTAGCTGTAATAGTTCTCGAGATATCTTTATTACAAGTTTTCAATGCCCAATGTCCAAATTTGCAACTACTCGAAAAAAATAAAATATTTCTTTTGGGGGATAGATGGACGGATGATCCCAAATCAATATGCAGTAGGGGGCATAATAAAATATTTTTTTTTTATTTAAACTTTCACCAGGTAATCTACTCATTATCCTCTAGCAGCTTACCAAGTTTGAAGCTCCTAGCTATAGTAATTTTCAAAGCTTGATATACAAGTTCTCAATGTCCAAATTTGCAAAGGGCAATAACTCTAAAAAAAAGAAAATTACTTTTTTTTTTAATTTTCACCAGGTAATCTACTCATCATTATCTATCAGCTGGCCAAATTTGAGGCTACTAGCTGTAATAGTTTTCGAGATATCTTTATAACAAGTTTTCAATGTCGAAGTCCAAAGTTACAATTACTCAAAAAGAAATAAAATAACTTTTTTTTTTAATAGATGGATGGACGAGCCCAAATCAATATGCAGTTTGGGCATAATAAAATATCTTTTTTTCAATTTAAACTTTCACCAGCTAATCTACTCATTATCCTCTATCAGCTGACCAAGTTTGAAGCTCCTGGCTGTAATAGTTTTTGAGATATCTTGATTACAAATTTCAATTCTGACCCTTTAAAAGGGGCGTTACTCCACAAAGGAGATAATTCAAGCTAAAAAAAATATTACTGGTCAGTGATTTTTTGATGATGAATCCGAACTTAATTTTTTTAAACAGATGGACGGACGGACAATCCCAAACAATATGCCCCTTAACTTTTTCAAAGTCGGGGGCATAACTATTGTGGATATCTTTTGCACGTTTACGACATCAGTCCTAAATGTTATGTATATCTATTATGCCTTTAAAACTTGTTTTATATTCATGAAATCAATTATCTGCAGTCATCATAAGGTTGACTCATGAAGGAGTCGAAATAGTTTTTGTAAAAAAAAATAGGCATCAATCAATTTATATAATTAGCAGTGTTTATATCATGAAATTCACACATTCTTTTCTTTGATTTGTGTTTAGATTTCTTTAGTCCTGTCATGTGCATTGTTTACTAGGTCTGTTCAGTGCTTTCTTAAATAACCTCGTCAGGAAAATGTTAGTTATATTGCTACTTAACCATGTTTATTATACTTGTCATTTGGATAGAATTTCTTGTCATCTTATTGCCTTGTGTGGGATGATTGTCATGCTGTTGGACTCCTCTATTTCTTTATTTTGTTGATGTGGGTGTCTATGTCTGTTTTTGCAACCTGGATTAACTAATCAATGTATTTTGTTTTATAATTTAAACGTTGCAAGCATATATGCCCCTCGGCTAATAACAAAATAATTGTCATATTCCTCTTGGTCAGGAAGATCACTAAACAGACACAAAGGGCTAAGTTCACGAAGCGGTAAAATCGGCCCTGTAAAATCCTATTTTAGAAATGTATAATTATAATATAAATGACATTATTTCTGAAAAAGACGATCTCCCCTCTCTTCAAATACATACCAAACAATTTCTTGGATGCTTCTCTTATACCGCAAAAATCCATATTATGACCCCCAGTTTCCCCAAAATGGCTGAAATTGTGGGGATTTAGTGTAAATATATCCATAACAAAACATGAGGCCATTATTTCGACACCACAATTTTTGGCTTAGCTGTGCAAATTAACATTGAGAACTCAGGACAGAAAATTCAAGGTGTCGAAATTATGGCTTCATAATGTAATATTACGTAACCTAAACGATCACGTTTGGATATTTTGTCTGTGTCTGGTCTTTTCAGGCCATGTTCTAAGGCTTAAAATATACAGATATGACTACATTATCTCATGAAAGCAGGGCTGGACTATTTTAGAAGCCTAAAATACGCCTACTTTCTCACATCTTTCGGTGCAAACAATGCCGATTCCGAAATAATGTTACGTCCGAAATTTACTTTCAGTATGATACGCTCGTCGTGTTGCCGTTAGTTGTTGTCTGCTTTCGCAGGTATATACTACATTTTTTGGTTAACGGGAGGTGAATTCATTTATAAATCACTATTAGAAAAATACACGGAGTCATATTTTTACAATTAATGTGTGTCAGCATGTTTATTTTTGTATATTTCTAAAAGCCTATTGTTGTTTTGTTCGTATTTAAAAATATATGCTTTTAAGTGCGCTGCATTTAAACATAAGCATCTACGTGGTCGTGCGGTTAAGAGCAGGAATTGTCCTATGTTTTGCAACGGGTCCTGGGTTCAATTCTCAGCGGCGGCAACTTTTTTCTTTCCTTTTTTTCTCTCTTTTCTCTTAAGATGCTAGTTTATATATTATTGCAAGCTTTGAGGTTTATTTGATAGCTGAAAACAAAAAAAAATCACATGTACTGGTCGTTTTAGGGGGTCCAACATTTTCCAGGGGTGGGGGTCGAACTCAATTGCTTTCAAGGTGAGTCCGGGCCACCTGTTACCCCCACCTCCTCTCCGGGTCCGTGCATGACTGATGCTTCACAAAATGATCGTGTTTCATGTCTTAATCATGAGTTAAGTTTAGTCTGTATTGCACTGATTTTCCTATTGCAAAAATAACTTATTCGACCGCCAAAATGCATGCGTTTCTTTAGAAATGTGACACAGTTGGAGACCGTTTTGAAAGAAAAATCGCATTGGGCATTCGCGATGAGGTGATAGCTCTACTATATTTATGTCCCTCATTGTCCCCGTGTACCCCATGTGTAAGCTGCATGTAGTGTTTAGAACTGGGGATTTTTTGGTCAATAATCAGTAATGACGCATGTTTCACTAATACGTTCGGCAAGACAGGGAGTGCAGTGGCTCAATGGTAGAGTGCTCGACTCGAGACCGAGGGGCCGCGGGTTCGAGCCTCACCAGTGTCACTGCGTTGTGGTCCTTGAGCAAGACACATTTATCCTAGCTTAGTACTGGTTCAACCCAGGAAGACCCGTCCCTGTTTAACTGAAAGATTGTTGATGGGGCGTAAAGAATCAAATCAAACAAACAAACGTTCGGCAAGACGTACAATTGATTCAAAGATAGATGAGAATCGTTGTAAACAAAAATATGAACTAATCCAGGTAATGTGTATTTTATACAGGTATATTACATTAACTGCCTCAAACTGCAGGATTTCATTGACCGTTATTAACCCGATTCGATGGAAAAAATACAATGTGGTATAGTCTGATTATTTTGCATCTTTGGAACATCAGTATGAGCAATCTGTGGGGTGAACAGAATTTTTTTATACTTTGTCACACTTGTATTTGCATGGGGAGAATGAAGGAAGGTGATATAATTTAGGATTTATCATGATTTCAGGAGTCAGGCAAATCGTTTTGAAAAAAAGATCCATGTATAACTTAGAAGTTTGAATTATACTAACAATTAAACTCCACCTGAAATGTTTAGACCTGTTTTTGCGATGAGTTTTACCACGTCATTTTTTCGAAATCCTTATCCCGATGAAAAGTATTCAAAAACATCCCTGCCAACTTCTCAAAACAGTTCCAACATCCAAGATGATGATGTTACATCTGTGCATAGATGCACTCTGAGTATTTAAGCAAAGCACAAATATAACAAGTCAAAGATGTCAATCAAAATGTTACATTGTACCGCCACAATTCGCTTGTTAAAGCGATGTATTATATGGCTTGTTCAAATATATTGAAAATCGCACCTGATTCGCACGTGCGTTAAGCTAGTGGGGATTCGCACGTGCGTTAAGCTAGTGGAATCATCTCGGAACCGTAAATTTTAGAACAACTGCAAAGGAAAATGGCACGTTGTGCAAAAACCCAAACTTTGTTCGTACAAATGAGCCTGTCTGACGTTGATTCTGTGCGTGCACGGAAAATTCTGGGCATGCAAATGGCAGTTTTATCACTTTCATGTTATACACAACCTTTGAATAACAGGATTTTCATCGTTCACGATTTTTTTTTGATAATACCTCTTTCTAACACGCCCATACGAATTTTACCCGTCAATAAAACAAACTTTGAAATGTTAAACGAAATCAATTAATTGCAAAATTTTTATCTAAATACAGTTGAATCTCGTTAATTCGAAGTCCTAGGGGCTAGAGGTTTTATTTCGAATTATCGAAAATTGAATTATAGGTAGGTAGAAATAAAAGATATATAGCCCCCAGAAATTATAATGATTATTTTTTCCTTATCAAATATATGTTTTGTGTCTCCCTGAGACGTTTCTTTTACGCATCCAGAACATATTTTATTATAGAAAGTTATCAAAATAGATCATGAATAAGTCCTATACTCTGAATTCAGTCTGTCCCAAATTTATTTCGAATTAGCCAGTATTTCGAAAAATCGGAGCTCGAATTTTTGAGGTTTTACTGTACACAAAATCTGTACGTGTAACAAACACCAGACCTTTAGGAGAAGTTTGCGGAAAGTCTTCTCTACAGCTTTATCGTTAACACATTTTGCTAAATTGAAGATAAAAACGTTATTGCGAAAGAATAGCAGCTGGATTTGTTTTCATGTCATATAATAACTTATTTTCAGGAATGAGTAATTGAGATTTACTGTTGTGGTAGAGTGCTTGACACGAGACCGAGTGTCCGTGGGTTCAAGCCTCACCGGCGATACAGCGTTGTGCCTTGAGCAAGACACATTAATCCTAGCTTAGTAATGGTTTTACCCATTAAGACCCGTCCCTACATAATTGAAAGATTGTTGATATGACTCATGGCAAACAAGGTTTTACTGTTATCACTATTTAATTCCGTCCATCAAAAATGTTCGTTTTGTGTAAATGCTTAGTGTAAGTCCCGTTATCATATTTTGACAAGCCTGCCCCACTTTAGCGAGGCGGGGAGAATAAAAAAAGCAGCTTACCATCGGCCCAGCAATATGCAATTACATTTCGCCGTTGGCCGATAGTGGTTAGCTTTAACGTTCTTTCTGGGACTTTTTCAAAAACGAAATGCCCATGAAACTTCTACGCTGTCTTCAATTTGAGCGGGCAGTATCAGGGAAGGTTCTGGCTAGTCTGTTCGAATGCTCAATCTACTTTGCACCTGCGCTGGTCGCCAATGATAAAAAACATAAATATCTTCTGAGGTGACTCAACCCTTAATGCGCCAATCGCAACAAAAGTCGTCTGCTTTCTCGTCTGCTGAAATGTTTAAGAAGCCTCTATGGAAAATAGTGTGGACCCAGATAAGACTGCTCCTATAGGAGCACTCTGTTCTGGGTCCACACTGTTTGCTTCTATACTAAATTCGTCAGTAATGCTAGGAAATTATTTGCAGCAGATGACTTCAGCAGACGACATTTTCAGATGCATTTTTTTCTTGGCGCTTTAAGGGTAAAATATTCCAGCATCACTCTACAATAAGTTACCGCGTCCGAGAAACCCAACTATATCCTATATATATACTGTATATATACTTTAGCCCATGACCCACCCACTTCCTTTTGTTTTCAACCAATCAGCTGCAAGAATGACAAGCTCACGAGACTACCGAAAAATGACCACTCTGCATTCAATTGCATAAAATGCGTTATGACTGTGTTATCCATCGTTATATTGTGTGCATACAGTTTTAATACACTTTTTCTCGAAGCGTGGTCGGCAGAGTTCTATTTATAGTCTGACTTCTATGGACTAGTCTTGAGGGTGACCGGGGAGGGGGGGTTCATGAGTCATGAGTTTGAACCCTTGTGCAATTTTGTTGAAATTTTTTTCTCTTTTCTACTGATTCTGATGAGAGTATTTATTAAGTACTTGATACTGATACACCGTTTGTAAAGCAGCGGTATAGGATACATTGACCGCTACCGTGATATGACTAAAATTGATGAAAATTACATGGACATAAAGCCTCAAACAAACATGCTCATTTCAGAGGGTTGGCGGGCGTATCGCCATGATAGACTGTTTATCGAGGTTTATAATACATTTTGGCACACATTTGGGTGCAATACACACTTGTTTAACATAAATTTGTTAACCAAACTTAGCAACTTCTTTGGCGTTACATTGCAATGTAAATGACGTTACTTTTTGCGCAAAATTAACAGAGGGTCCTTGTCTTTAGAAACCCATAGTTTTCACAATTTAAGCACTAGGCAGATAAAATTTCGATTTTTCTCAATGAAATAAACCATATAAACATATTTTAAGTCAGTATGCATTTCTATGGCAGGGCCGATTTCACCCCTTCGTGAACCTAGCCCTTTGGAAAACATAAAGTCTGTGTTTTCAAGATGAATTTTTATCCTAGTCAAATCAAAATATAGAATGTTCTACCCTACTCATAACATGCTATAGTATATATGGGGCAGAATAGATACTATTCACAATCCCATTTGCTATGATAGTTTAAAAATATGTTTAAATCATAATAACGATTCTAAAGGGAAAGGGCTTCTCATACAAATGTCGCTTATATGGCAACTCGCTATCCACAATGAATTGCTATACAGTGGTTTTGTATTACCCAGTGTTCAAATATTCTTTATGCAAACAATCAGACATATTTGGTGTAACTTTGGAAAGAGAAACTCCCCGGCAGAGTTGCCACTCAATATCCATTTCAAAATTCCCACACTTTTCCCGGACTTCAACCATTTTCTAGACCCTTTTGAAGGTTGATAATAGCCATTCTCACCCATCAACAATTTGAAAACTTGGGTACAAATATTTATGCTTGCTGTCAGATTTTAATCTTTCAAGAAAAATCTCAAACCAAGAATATTTAAAAAGCAGTGTTTCTCAATATAAATTGCTTGCAATTTATAGAAATTATATTTTTTTGAAGCCATCAACTATTTTTGGAAATTTTCTAAATTCCCTGACTATTTTCATTTTTTTTCTAAATTTCCCTGATTGAAAGTGAAATTCCCTGACCTGGATTTTTTTTCATTTTCCGGACTCTTTTCCCTGAGCTTGGCAACTCTGCCTAGCATAGCACTGTTATAACAGTTGACTGATGACTTGAATGAACTTCTAAATATTTATATCATTCTATACTTATTCATAAAAAAACGAGGACTATTTTTCAAGTTTCTCTGTGAAAGAAATTGCTGTGTTATTCATTGGAGGTGCTTCATAGAAATACCTCCATTATGTACCTAAAAATATATTGTTGTGACTAATAAGAACATACAATGTACAGTTGGAGTCAGCTGTTCAAAGCATTGTTACATTAATGACTCAGTAATAATTCACTCTGATAAAATAAAACTTTGAAGAAAATAAAAAAAATTGTCTGTCAGAGAAGCTGTGGAAAGTTTTCCCCCCTTTTTGCAACTTGCTAAAGCTACTTACAAGTTTACATCCCAAAAATATTTGGTGCATTAAACCTTTGTGGACTATAAAATCCTAGACTGTTACTTTGGCAAACATTAAAGAGCCAGATGAAATGCCGCATAGTGTGGCATTTTATCAGGGTCCTCACTGTTTGCTTACTAAAGTCGAAATCGACTTTCAGAGAAAGAAATGCACTTTTTTTTTAATTATAACCTGTGACCCCTCCCTAAATACAATGGACCATCCTGACTTTATTGCATTTAGCTTTATGGAAAATTCCCATATGGTCCATTGTTTGTACTGAGGGGTAACAGAATATTATCTCCAAAAAGATATTGTATTTCTTTCTCTGAAGACTGATTTTGTCTTAGCAAACAGTGTTGATGCTGATGAAAGCTGCGTTCTGCAGCACATTACATCTGGGTCTTCACTGTATGCACATGTGTTTCCAGTCTACAAAGGGTTCAATGACTTCATCTGTGAAAAGTACCATTACCACATGGAATTGTCCTTAGCCTTATCCTGCAGATAACATTTTGTCACAAAAATGTTGTCTGAATTTTACGTCTGCTACATATATCAAAATGCAATTCATTTTGATCATGGAAACGAGCACTTAAATTGAACCCGGATTAGACTGTTCCTTATGGAGCAGTCTTATCTGGGTCTATATTGTTTGCAAATAAGTAGATTGGAGAGCAGACAAATATTGTCATGAATGGTAGGAAAAGTGCTAATGTTTGAATGTATACAGCATATTTATTCAATACAGGCCCCCAGATAGGAGTGTGTAACTGAAAATTATTTCTCAACCAAAACATATGTTGTGCAAACTCAAAAGAACCGTTTCAATGAGACAGTTCTTTTGAGCATCCAAAACACATGTTTAATCTGATGGATAAGAAAATAATCACAATTTTACGCTCAACAATGTTGCTTAACTGGCCGTATGTCAATAGTTTTGTGTAACTGGCCCATATAGTCTGATCAGACTGGACAGATTTTCAGACTAATCTGAGTGTTTGCTGATGAGAAAGTGACAGCTATTATCGTTTTGGATTTGTTTGGCCGCAGCCCATTCTTCATCAGCTTACCCCTTTAATACCAGCATGTCAGCAGGTGTGTAGCAAAAAATGGAAGCACAAACAGCCAATTTCATTGGTTAAAAATCAATAGTGGAATCAGAAACAGCCAATTTCATTGGTTGACAATCAAGAGTGAGAATGGCATGTTAATGTGTGTAGTGTTGACAAGGGTTATGCCAACGGTATGTGAGAGTGCATGAGAAATCAGTACTTATTGCCTAGGCAAGCAGCTAAAGCTCGGGCAAGTCTGCACATATGTAAGGATGTAGATGAAGGATTAAACTAAAATTTACACCTCTAGCTTTAAAAGTGTTGTCAGAGTCTAAGATTCTAAGATAAATTTGGCTGAACTAGGACTTATAATTTTTTGTGACAACACTGTGCATCCAGGTCAGTCTGATCAGGATCCCCCTTTTTTTCAATCTTATTAAAATACATATACTGAGGGAACAAAGTTTAGCAATTAGTATAATGGGTTTTCCAGTACTTTAGTTAAGAGTTGTGATTCTCCAAAGTATATTGCTAAATTATTTCACTCAGTATACTTACAATTGAATGCTGCAGGTTAACAGGATAAAACTTGGAGAGGAGTAGAACAAAACTACTCAGCATGACAAGGTTTGAATGACATTATGTTGCATGTGAACCTGCACATCTGTCAAGTCTGATCAGGGACAGTCTTATTTGCTGCTATATAGTATACATAATGCAGTTGGTCCATCCAAGATGTTAGCTAGTCCCTACTGCTTTATAGCAGGCTGGTCAAGGCCACACACAGTCATGAAACCCTAAATACAGGGTGCAAGGTATTGTGTTTTAGGAGTCAACTTTTTTTTTTAAATTAGTATAAAATTTGCTTGAAAATAGTTTGTCCTATATGAGCTAGTGCAGGAAGTGGAGACTGTATTTGGTATTTGTGAACAGCTAACAGCATATATGAATTATGTTTGAAATATGAGTGATGCCCAGAAAACTGCACTCATAGTTCAGTGAAGATTTCAAGATGATGTAGGCAGCATACCATAGCAAAATAGTCCAGGGTTCCCACAGAAACTCGAAAACACAATTCCACAATTTTTCCGTAATTTTCCATGATCAACGATGTAATTCCATGACTATTTAATGCACGGCCTCCAACCTCTCGTTTTAGCAATATCTTCACCACGCTGAGCATAAATGCCGAAAGCAACAAAAACAGCTTGCATGTAGACCATGCATGCATTTTGAAATAATTAAAACTTGAAACCACCAGAAGCCAGAAAACAAGTGTCCGACAGCTAGTTTTCTGGCTGCTTGTGGTTCCGTCAAATTATTTCACCAAATTCCATGATTCTTCAGGGTTTTTTTTCAAATTCCATGATTTTTCCATGCATAGAACTTTTTTTAGTGATTTTCCAGGTTTTCCATGATTTCCAGAGCTTGTGGGAACCCTGAAATAGTCTCCAAATAATGCACAAGCCAAGCTCATCTATGGCAACACCCATTCAAGCAAATTTTATATGAAAATGTTGAGCACTAAAACACAATACATTGCAGCCCATGTAACTCGCGAAGGCTTTGATCATCTACTGCTCCATATTCTCAGGCTCATCTGTTTTACTGGCTACTTTAGAATCGGACTGTGCAGCTTCCGTCTTTGTAGGCTCAACAGTATCTGCTGAAAGATATGACAACGTGTTCTTAATATTAGATGCAATAAAAACCTGCACAGAACAATTATTAACGAATTCCTAAATGTGTACTTTGGCAAAAAGCGAAGACCCAGATGAAATGCTGCGTAACACGGCATTTCATCAGGTTCTATACGGTTTGCTGGGCCAAAATTAATCTTCAGAGAATGCAATGCAATAGTAATTGGGAATTATAGCCTTACAATTACAATGGACCATCCCAAGTTTATTGTATCTATAAGTATGGAAAAATTCATTAGTATATAAAGGCATTTTTTTTAATATGACTACTTTCAGAATAAAAACTGTTTGACCTTTTGACGTTGATGGTGTGTTTATTGCTTGCATGTTGTTGCACGTGTCATTCCCTTTAATTTGATATGCAACATGATCATTTTCAGAAAAAAAAACTGTTTTGACCTTTTGACCCTACTCAGGGGCTGGGGATGGGTGCGTGTAAGGACTAAATTTTTGCTTGTATGTTGTCATACATTTCATTTCCTTTAATTTGATATGCAACATGACCATATTCTGAAAAAGTTGATTTTTAACTGGGTCAGAGGTCAAGGCCAAGGTCACAGTGATCCAAAAATGGTATGCGACATTCCACCATCTCAAGATGATCCACACACCAAATTTGGGATTCCTACCTCAAATAATATTGGATATGGAGCATATCTCCTATATTATTTGAGGTAGGACATGATTATTCTAGAAATGAGGTCAGAGGTCAAGGTGACCTGAAAATGGTATGCGACCCGCCGCCATCCCAAGATGCATCCACACACCATTTTGTGATGCCTACCTCAAATAATATAGGATATGCTCTCTACACGATTATTCTAGAAAAGAGGTCAGGGGTAAAGGTCACAGTGACCCAAAAATGGTACTCAACACTCTGCCATCCCAAGATGCATCCACTCACCAAATTTGGAATACCTACCTCAAACAATTATTCTAAAAACGAGGTCAACAAGGTCAAAGTGACCCAAAAATGCTATGCGACACTCGGCCATCCCAAGATGCATCCACAAACCAAATTTTGGATTTCCACCTCAAATAATGTAGGAGATATGCTCTGGATATGATTATTATAGTAACTAGGTCAGAGGTCAAGGTCATAGTGACCCAAAAGTGGTACTCAACACTCTGCCATCCCAAGATGCATCCACACACCAAATTTGGAATTCCTACCTCAAATAATGTAGGAGATATGCTCCGACACAATAAATTCTAGAAACGAGGGATAATAATTATCTATTGAGGAGATGGGACCTGAGGCTTTGGCTGTTTCCGGGCCCACCTAGGTTTGCCTGTTGAATTTCTTTTGCTCCGATATTCATTTTTATGTACTGTTGAGTCCTTATCTTTGCTTTATCTCCTTTTTATATCTTGATTTATATGTTCTAGAAGATGATGCATGGATAAAGGAGCTCTAGTGATAAGGATTATATTTTCCCTAGTTGACATGATTACAAAACCTTAATTTTCAAATTGCCCTAATGTTTTTAAAATTGGTCTGTTCCGGTAGTAAAATTTACATAGAAAGCATAAAAATAGGTTTCAAAACAATTCATCATTTACAAAACCGTTAAAACTTGCACCTTCTACTCCCACCTCTCATTTTACGTCTTTAGACTGGGTGCCGTTTAGACGAGAGTTTTAGTAAATCCTTTGCATGTTTTCAAAAAGTAAAAGTGCTAAAATATTAAGGATATAAGTGCCCTTCCTTTTCGAAACTTTGCGGTATTCCTTCCATGCATGCGTACGAAATATACTTAAAATTGTGATGTTTGCCATTGAAAAGATGAAACTGGCGTCTTTCAGTTTGTTTTTAGATGCTTTCCCCCCCTAGACCCAAGATGCCCTTTGGACAATTAAATGTCGCTATACAAATATATAACATATGTAAAGGGTGTCTTGGGTCTAGGGGGGGAAGGGGTTGTATAAGCGAAAGAAGACATCAAATATCTGACAAAAAATAGACCACTTTGCAAGATGGTCGTTTTTATTGTACATTGCGTGATAGGACAATTGGTACCCTTGTTTAATGGTCTAGTTCCCATATATGTTACTGAATAACAAGTACAGTTGATGATCATCTCATTCAATAAGAAGTAGATTTATTACATGCATTAAGGAAACCCCACTTTAAATATACAAATTCGGGGGCAATGGTGCATCGACGGCCCGTCTATATATATTTCTTGAATGTGCCTAGTTTCTCCAGTTGTTATTTCAACAAAATATCAACGAACGTATCGTTTAGGGAGATTGCTCGCCTTATCTCTAGAAATTCTTAGGTGTCTTTCATGCAAATGCAAACCAAACATCTATGTGCCTTGATCCACATCTGAACTAAGGGTGAGGTTGGCACGGTGAAACCAGTTTAAGCCCTCCAGTAAAATATTTTACTGACCGTTCCAAGGCTGTACTTATTTTATGAATCATTTATGTTATTTATGTCTTGTGTTTGTCATGCTTTTGTGTCTGTCCATTGCTGCCTTGTAGTCACCTGCTGGGAAAGGGTTGACCTCTTGGCTCTTGTTTGTAATGTTTAATTGTGTTTTTTGTCACTTTCCCATGTGGTATCCTGGGTCAGGTATGGTACCTGATTGTATCGTTTCCTGATCTTTGTCGCCTTTGTTACCTATAAATAAGACACTATATTGCTTACCTTTTTTCTCTGTTGTTTCATTGGCTGATTTGTCTTCACTGAAAATAGACACCAGAACTACTCTAAGCATTCCAATATTTGTGCTTATCTCATCTGCTATATTTATCCTATTAACCTTACTTTACTGGAAATTCTAACACACCTCGCCTATAGAGCCAATGTTAAAAAAGTGTGATATACCAAACAATAATTCACAGCTAAAGTGTGTGATAGCTGACGTCATTTGTTACTAGAGTGTTAGACGGTGTAACATCGTTTTTACGGTTGAAAGACGTTCCAAATACATGTAAACGTATGCGACATAGTCTAAATATCGGCGGGAGTTCTTCAGTGCAATGGCGGAAAGTTGGAAGAAGCTGATGAATGTATTTTAGTCGTTTATTGTGCGTTAGAATCGAAATAGATCGGCTCCACTGTGTGAATTGTTGAGTAATAATTCACTGTTAGTCGGTCAGCTGTACGAAGATAAATCACTCGCGCTTTGCGCTCGTGATTTGATCTTCTTTACAACTGACCTCCAACAGTGAATTATTAAACAACAATTCACTGCTGGAGCTGATCTATTTCTTAATTATAAAATGGTACATTGACTGTGTGGACCCTAATGTGATGCAGGAGAAAGGGCAGTGTTTGCTAAAATAAATGTTGGTCCAGATAATAATTTTTTATGTAACATTATTTTCTTACCAATCAAGTCAAACAGGTTTTTGGTTATTTTGAACATCCACAACATGTTTTGTTTGAGAAACAAGAAAAAATAGTTTTCCATTACTCACTCTTATCTATGTTTGGGGACAAAACTACAATACACTTTGAAATTTCTAACCTTTGATACCACAAAGTATCTGATGGACCATCCAAACTTTATTGTATACCTAATGGAAGATTCCAACAGTCCAAAAAGTGTTAAAATATGCTGTCATTGATAGGACAACAAATCCAACTACAAAGTAATCAGTTTATACTTAGTTAAGATCTCATTTTGGAAGTGTCAGCAACTGAGGTCATCGATTACATAATTCTATTGCAGTGATTCTTGTCACATACACATCTTGCAGTCCAGCAGTACTTAATAAATACTATTTAAGAAATGAATTCAATTTTTGGAATGTTCATGGAATCATGAATACTTCGGGTCTCTTGCAATCGGCTAAAACAGGGTATTGGTGCTGATTTTTTTTTTCATGTTATATCTATGCTACAGTAGAATTGTGTCATAAAGGGATATTTTATATGAGTTACGCAGAAAGGAATTGTCAGGTCTTGTTTGCCCAAAAATTTTAAGCTGCTATTGTTGCCCGTTTTAGAGATATGGTCTATAATTTGCTCCCAAAATGGCCATTTATAAGGGTTATGCAGTCTCATTTTGAAAATCAAATCATTTAAAGTCCAAATAATTCATGTTTCTTATTTAAATATTGATACAGAACTGTTTGCATCTTATAAAGACACTTATCTTCTACATTTTGCAATTTGAATTAAAGAAATTGGTCAAAAATTGTGGATTTTCTCCTCAAATTCCTAAAGATAGTGTTTTTGATAAAAACTGCAAGAACACTAATACACTGTACTATACCCATGATTATACAAGACATGTGTTTATTTAAGTAAAATTCATTTCCATTATATCATTAAAGACTATAGTTTCCCAAAAATACAATTGCATTCCAGGCTAGTCCAATGCTTCACACCATAGAACATTTCTGTCATGAACAAAAAAGTAAATTTTTGTAGTGTCTGTAACTGTGACAATTCAAGAAGCGAAATCTTGAAGATTTTCAATCTCAGAATAACTTCCTTTTAATATTTTATGTCATTCAACATAAATATCAGAAAGACAAAACTTCATTGTCATGTCAATTGGAATCTATGAGAAATTAGCATCAGAAAAAGTTAAAGACACTACATGGAACATTGGGCCAGATTTAAGTGCATTTTGACAAAGAATATTTTTTTTGATAGTTGACCTTTTGGACTACTGTAACTACTTTGATGTCTTTCAGTAAGGTTTACTGTATTCAGAAAATGATTTTAAGCGTTGAGATATACTTCTGGTTAAAGTGATGAGATGCAATCTGATAGAGGGCAATTTATGACAAATTCAGCCAATGGTTGTCGTAAAGATATGCTTATATTTTGCACCATTAAGTGTTTATCTTCTTTGTTTGGCCTCTCATAATGCTAACCAGTTTCTCCCATTGTTGTTTCAGAGAAAAAGAACTGCAGATATTTATATTTTTGCTCTTATCTTGCATGTTGTATCTTAGGTGTAGTGTCTGTAACCTATTAACAGGCAGAAGTAAAAGTATAAAAAAATTATATGAAGGAATATTTTCAAAAACAAAGGCGTAAAAAGGTAAGATGTGTAAAATACAATGTAGATAATGATAATATATTATTATATCGAGTGCTTTATTTTTTGCCTAGTGAGACACTCATCAGTACCAATACTGTGTTTTAGCCGAAAGTAAGTGAAGCTTTTATTTACATTTTTTTTTTATAAATATCTAAGATATCTAAGATATAGAAATTATTTATAATTTAGGAAACAAAACAGTTTTGTAGTTACATATTAATTGTATTAATGGTTTTGTTGGAGTGTAAAACGGAAAAGCGAAACAGCCAGTGTGAACACCGACGGCCAATGGAGCAAACAAGAAGCTTGTTTTGCACATGCAACTCAGATGTGGCTCACTGTCAATCACAACACCAGTGTCACTTCTGGCGAATGAATTTGACGTTTGAAGGGTATTGCACGAGCAAGTGAACTTGGCAGCTGCCAATCAAATTTATGTCATTCATGAGGCTATGAACGGATGCAAAAATCTAAAGATTCATAAAAGGCTTGCTTTGAAAATGTAAATATTAAAATATGAATGCTGTATTCACAGTTCACACATTTATAAGGTAATAGATTCTAGTAAATTCATGACCTAAATTACGTCCCTTAAAAAGACCTTTTCATCTGGATATTGGTATGGTTTGATACTTTACGTCTCAGTCAACAGCTATGGTCAGGTTGAGACGATCAGTTCATCTAACCACACTTTTCCTGGACAAGCTTGACTAAGCGGACAGCCAGTTCTTTGTGCACTTACTTTCGTTTGTAACTGACAACAACTCTTCTTGAATCAGCAGAAGGAAGGAAAATGACCATAGAAATTATTTCATGATCAATCTCCACGAAAGTATAAATCAAGCCGGGGTCGAACTCGTGATCCCTGAATCTGCAGTCAGACTCGTTACCAAGAGCATAGTGCCTCAGTGGTAGAGTGCTTGACTTGGGTTCAAGCCTCAGTGGCATCACTGTGTTGTGTCCTTGAGCAAGACACATTTATACTTGCTTAGTACTGGTTCAACCCAGCAAGACCCATCCTGACATAACTGAAAAATTGTTGACTGGGATGTAAAGAATCAAATCAAACATACCGGTATCTGGATATTGCATTGGGTTTCTATGTGTGGATTTGAAAGGCATTTTTAGACATTTGAGATTATTAAGTTTGCTAAAGAATCTGATGGTCTATTCCTATGGCCCCCAAACATAGTATTATAAAGAGACTGCATATCACATCATGTCTCTGATGCACTGTAATTAAACTGCTAACATCCTTATCAGGTGAAAGACTGGTATATATAGCAAAGCAGAGAAATGGACATAATTTAGAATGTGGTGATATGGATACAATGACCATTATAAGATGAAGATACCCATTGTGAATGGCTAGTTACATCTGCCCCTAATTTATAAGAAATATGCATAGTACACAGATGCCAACCCTAATTGTCTGTCTTCAGGAATATGAAAGAAATTTTTCAGAAATCTGGGGACATTTTCTGGTATGCCGTGTAATTCGCCATGAATGCTGTAAATACCATGATTACAAAATGCACTCACACAATATCACCTAGTATGGTACCTTCTTCCTTTCTCCCAAATACATAGCTGAGATCTTCACTTCAACTTCAAGCATAATATTCTCCAGGCTTCATTATTGGCCAAGGATTTGTATAATCTGTGATGAATTTCTGCATCCACACATGTTGTTTTTTTTGGCCAGGGAATCCATTCTGACTTTAATGACAAGTGCGTTCTCAGACTCGGAAGTGTTTATCTGCTAAAGTATCGTTTCCAATAAACAACGCACAAACCAGTCTGTATTTTATTTTACTACCGGTGATCAAGTATAATTATCATCCCAGGTATAATTTTCTCCACATCAGTGTAGAGGTAGGAGTAACCTCCTTTACTTTATCTGACACCATTTTAAAATCATAATTTGATTGAATTTTGCCATCTGAAATCATACTGTGGAAATGCCTTGAAAATTGGTTTGATTCCGCAAAAATCGGAATGGTTGACATCCATGATAGAATGTGTTCTGCATCTTAACATAATTACAAACATATATGATATAATTATAAGGAAAAAACATGTTTACCTTTTGTCCTCTTTTGCATTGTCATTCACATCACCTTCTTTCTTTACATCTTTCTTTTCATCTTTACCCTCTAAACAAACACAAAACAATTGTGATAAAACAGATGCCAGTTGTTGCAGAGATCAAATTAACCCCTTCACTGACGTATATAAGTGCACGCTATATGCAGGGGGAAAATAAGGATATTTTGATGTTATTATGGTGTTACATATCATTTCATACAAAATTGTAACCATGTAGGGATTTACACCAAATCTTTTCCTGCTTGTTTGAGACATTTGGTTTGATGTCTGAAATAATGTTTTCTAGTGATAGCATGTCAAAAAAAAAATTAAACAGCTAAAAATACATGAATGTCTACTTTCGTTTTCAACATCATTGATTTGTAATGGTTGGAAAACAATGGTTCAAAAATGTGAGAATGACAGTCATTTTCTGATTCCAATAAATATCAATTATCATCCATATACAAGTCATTTTAGACTTCCAAAATAACCTCTACTTCAAAGAAACATGACATACTAATGCCACTATCAGCTGCCATCTTTGAAAAAAAAACGAGTTCTTCATCAAAAGGGCCGTTTTCCCTGTAAAAAGCAAGCCTAGGAAGCCATTTTGCCCGCTGAGTTATGGGATAAATCTTGAAAAAAGTAGGGGAGACCGGGGCTAGTTCGGCTCCATTTTATAAAACGTACAATTTTCGAAATACTATAACATCTAGGTCTGCGAAAGCTCTGTATTTATGTAAGGCAAAATAGGGCGGTACTAGTCCTGGTAACCCCCATCATGTGTCTCTGTATGATGAAGGGTAATCTTCATTCAAGGAAAACAGGTCATGATGGCCAAACTTGCCCCGCCATGAGGTAAGTTCAGCCACCCCTCGTGGCAAGTTCGGCAAGGCCTATTATTATACAGTCAAACCTCTGTAGTTCAAATTGCAAATGGCCAAGAAAATGTAACGGCATTAACTTAACATATGGACTATCCGAATTAGTTCTTCAGAATACAAATTTACCAAAAAATGAGCCTAAAATGTCGTATCAAATTGTCCGACATTGCTTGTTCGTCTTGCTTTTTGGGCCTATTTATTCTTTGAATAGCCTGCCTAAGCCATTAATGCCAAACAAAATGTCCCATCTTAATTTTATCAAATGGAGGAACCAGCTTTGAATCAAAGGGCTATTGGGTAGTAACTTTCATCAAATTTTATAATCTGTAAACAATCAGTGGAGACCATGATCAGACTCCTCACTCTGTGGCGTCTGATCTGGGTCTTTACTGTGTACCAATGACCCAGAGAAAGGCGCTAGGTTTTTATGGGTTTACAGTTTTTTAACTTATTTTTTTCTAATCTTTAAATACATCTCGTTTAATTTGTTGTTCTGTAAAACAAAATAGAATAAAAAATAATAATAACAATAAACGGAAAAGGAAAAATTTGCATTATGTGTCTTAGACAGGTTTTTTTTTTACTTTTGACGTCAATGTAAAATGGCGATCTGAAACTTTCGATGTAATAAACGTAATCATTTTGCAGTCAGTCGTTGTGCTAAATTTGAACACGGAGGTATTCAGGATCCATGGTATGAACACCCTTTACAAAATAGGTGACCTAAAATACAATGGCAAATATTTTATGTAAGTGTATGGCAAGTTTGGCTATGGGCCGAACTTGCCCCGACTTTAGTGGCCGAACTTGCCCCTGACAGACTATTTCCAAATATCACATGGCAGCTCCTTTTAAGACGCAGGAGAAGAAATTAATTTTGTTTGTTTGTTTTGTTGCTTTACGTCCCAAGTCAACAGCTATGGTCATTGCGGGACGGTCAGTTCACCTAACCACACTTTTTCCTGGGCAAGCTTGAACAAGCAGTTAACCAGTACTTCGTGCACATACTTTCGCTTGTAACTGACAACAACCCTTCTTGAATGATTCAGCGGAAGGGAGGAGAATGACCATAGAAATTATTTCATGATCAATCTCCACGATAGTATGGTACCGGGCCGGGATCGAACTGGGGACCCCTGGATCTGCAGTCAGACTCGCATCTGTTGCCAGACACGTTACCGACTGCGGAGAGAAGAAATTAACAATGTTTTATATCGTAGCACATAATCTGTTTGTAATAAATATATAGAAATCAACTCAGTATCTTAACACATCTTTGGATAAATAAAAAAAAACTGAATTGACTATGAGAAATTTACTAATCATGCAAGAAAACAAATTTTCTGGTACAATATCAATGTACCCTTCAATAATGCAGCCATTGTGTACCCATGTAGACAAACTCGGCACAAGTAATGTCCAAATATGTTTCCCAGCCCCATATCTTAGTTTACATGCTAAATATAGCCACATGCCGAACATGCCCCGAAGCCGAACTAGCCCTGGTCTCCCCTAAATTTCATTCTAGAACAGATTGGATAATTGAGCTTTGTCCCTTTGACCATTTATTGTGCTTTACTATAACAACTGGACTCGTGATATTGGCATATGAACAGCGTTTTTTATAACGATCAGCACTCGTGACAAGGCAGTGAAGGGGTTACACACTTGCTAAAATTAAGACACCAATTGGGTAACATTGAAATTAACCAACATCAACCAAATACATTGGGTAGCATTGAGATTTACCAACATCAACAAAATACATTTGATAGCATTGAGATTTACCAACACTAACCATTTGGTAACATTGAGATTTACCAACATCAACCAAATACATTGAGTAGCATTGAAATTTACCAACATCAACAAAATACATTGGGTAGCATTGAGATTACAAACATCAACCATTGGGTAATATTGAGATTTACCAACATCAACCAAATACATTGGGTAGCATTGAGATTTACCAACATCAACAAATACATTGGGTAGCATTGAGATTTACCAACATCAACCATTGGGTAATATTGAGATTTACCAACATCAACAAAATACATTGGGTAATATTGAGATTTACCAACATCAACCAAATACATTGGGTAATATTGGGATTTAGAAACATCAACCAAATACATTGGGCAATATTGAGATTTACCGACATCAACTAAATACATTTGGTGATATTGAGATTTACCAACATCAACCAAATACATTGGGTAATATTGAGATTTACCAACATCAACCAAATACATTGGGTAGCATTGAGATTTACCAACATCAACAAAATACATTGGGTAGCATTGAGATTTCCCAACATCAACCAATGGGTAATATTGAGATTTACCAACATCAACCAAATACATTTGGTAATATTGAGATTTATCAACATCAACCAAATACATTGGGTAACATTGAGATTTACATCTACCAACCAAATACATTGTGTAAAATTAAAATTAACCAACATCAACCAAATACATTGGTTAATATTGAGTCTTACCACCATCAACCAAATACATTGGTTAATAATGAGTCTTACAAACATCAACAAAATACATTGGGTAATATTGAGTCCTACCAACATCAACCGAGGACAACTGTTCATGGGCAAACAACACCAATTTATCTTCAGCTTGAGCCCTTGCTGTTCATGTCAGCTACAACTGTTCATGTACAAACAACATCAATTTACCTTCAGCTTGAGCCCTTGCTGTTCATGTCAGCTACAACTGTTCATGTACAAACAAAATCAATTTACCTTCAGCTTGAGCCCTTGCTGTTCATGTCAGCTACAACTGTTCATGTACAAACAACATCAATTTACCTTCAGCTTGAGCCCTTGCTGTTCATGTCAGCTACAACTGTTCATGGGCAAACAACACCAATTTACCTTCAGCTTGAGCCCTTGCTGTTCATGTCAGCTACAACTGTTCATGGGCAAACAACACCAATTTACCTTCAGCTTGAGCATTTGCTCTTCATGTAAGCTACAACTATTCATGGGTAAACAACACCAAATTACCTTCAGCTTGAGCCCTTGCTATTCATGTCATCAACAACTATTCATGGACAAACAACACCAATTTACCTTCAGCTTGAGCCCTTGCTCTACATTTCAGCTACAACTGTTCATGGGCAAACAACACCAATTTACCATCAGCTTGAGCCCTTGCTCTACATGTCAGCTACAACTGTTCATGGGCAAACAACACCAATTTATTGTCAGCTTGAGCCCTTGCTCTTCATGTCAGCTACAACTGTTCATGGGCAAACAACACCAATTTACCTTCAGCTTGAGCCCTTGATGTTCATATCAGCTACAACTGTTCATGGGCAAACAACACCAATTTACCATCAGCTTGAGCCCTTGATGTTCATATCAGCTACAACTGTTCATGGGCAAACAACACCAATTTACCTTCAGCTTGAGCCCTTGATGTTCATATCAGCTACAACTGTTCATGGGCAAACAACACCAATTTACCTTCAGCTTGAGCCCTTGATGTTCATATCAGCTACAACTGTTCATGGGCAAACAACACTAATTTACCTTCAGCATGAGCACTTGCTCTACATGTCAGCTACAACTGTTCATGGGCAAACAACACCAATTTATTGTCAGCTTGAGCCCTTGCTCTTCATGTCAGCTACAACTGTTCATGGGCAAACAACACCAATTTACCTTCAGCTTGAGCCCATGCTGTTCATGTCAGCTACAACTGTTCATGGGCAAACAACACCAATTTACCTTCAGCTTGAGCATTTGCTCTTCAAGTCAGCTGCAACTATTCATGGGCAAACAACACCAATTTACCTTCAGCTTGAGCCCTTACTCTACATGTCAGCTACAACTGTTCATGGGCAAACAACACCAATTTATCGTCAGCTTGAGCCCTTGCTCTTCATGTCAGCTACAACTGTTCATAGGCAAACAACACCAATTTATCGTCAGCTTGAGCCCTTGCTCTTCATGTCAGCTACAACTGTTCATGGGCAAACAACACCAAATTACCTTCAGCTTGAGCCCTTGCTCTACATGTCAGCTACAACTATTCATGGGTAAACAACACCAAATTACCTCCAGCTTGAGCCCTTGCTCTTCATGTCAGCTACAACTATTCATGGGTAAACAACACCAAATTACCTCCAGCTTGAGCCCTTGCTCTTCATGTCAGCTACAACTATTCATGGGTAAACAACACCAAATTACCTTCAGCTTTCTTCTCCTCCTCTGTCCGTGCTCTCTTAGGTTTCTGTTTAAACGAGGTCCTTTCTCGTCGACCACCACCTTCATTAGGGCCACTCATTTCATCTTCACTATCAGAATATTCCTCATCACAATGAATTCTCTTGTCACTTGCTCGGACTGAAATAATGAATATTGCTAGATGAGTTTTTAGGACTGAAATATTGAAATATTGCTACAGGAGGCGTAGGACTGAAATATTGAATATTGCTACAGGAGCTGTAGGATTGAAATATTATATATGAGTACATGAGGTGCAGGACTGAAATATTATATAAATATTACATTCCCTGATTGGGTGGTAGTCGAAAATATCATCCCGAAGAATACGATTATCAACCGAGGCACAGCCAAGGTTGATAATCATATTTCAAGGTTGATATTTTGGTCTCAACGTGTTCCTCTCATCCTTAATAAGAAAACGAGTACCCACACTTTATGTTTCTGGCCATAAACAACAAAGTTATTGGGAGTTGAAAGTGGCCAAATCATTGTCCACCATTGCTGTTGAAGGTCTCCTGACCTGAATGAACCGTCTAGCATCACTGTTGCTCATCAGACAAACGACTGATATTTTCCATTATCACCTGCTACTTTGGCAAACGAGTGACAGTATCGTCATCGCTATAGCAGCTGGTGATAGTGTATGAAATATCAGTCGTTCATCTATGTAAGTTTTCTTTTGTTTTGTTTGATTTGATTCTTTTCCTCGAAAGTATGAGACTGGGCGGGGATCAAACTCGCGGCCCATGGATCTGCAGCCAAACGGGTCCAAATTGGACCTCCTCATTTTCACTCACATAAACAGATAACTTAGTTGATAGTTAGATGGTTGCACATGTATAAATAATGTCTTTATGAATATGCGGTAAGTGCAAAATTTCATGCACTGGCTGAGATATATTAAAGAACAGTAATCTCTCTCTCTCTGTCTCACTCTCTCATTCTGCATTATACAAGCCTTAATTTAACTGATGTATGGACATTCACCTCGCCGAGATATGATTTCGCCCTTTAAAGTATTTAAAAATTCTTGATGCGTCGTGGATGCATGTTTTAATTTTCGGCGATTGAAGAGCAATTTAAGATCCCTATGTACATACTGATATGAATCCCCACTGGATTTTTAACAAAACAATACAAAATTTGTTTGGAGCGCAGTGACTTGATTTGATACTCGAAGGGTTGCTGGTTCACGCCTCACCAGCGGCACTGCGTTTTGTCCTTGAGCTAGACACATTAACCCCTGCTACACTACAAATTTCGCCACACGTAAAAATCATATAATAATCATATGATTCTTATATAAAAACTTTTATATAATACTTGTTAAAAAAGGCAGCCGTGTGTGGATCATATAAAACAGATTATATAATTTTCATATGAAAATGATATGATTTTTACGTAAACTGAAGTACATATAATAATCATATGATATTAATAAGCATTTTTACATAATAACATATTATAATTATATGAAAATCATATGATTGCCCTTTTATATAAATATCATATGAGTGCCTTTATATAAAATTTATATAAAAAGGCAGTATATAATTTTTTTATAAAAAGGCAGTCACATGAGGATGATGTGTAACGCACTGTATTTGAAAATTATAAAAATGTTACAAAACTTAATTCAACACACATGATTATTACATATATTAATTTACATATAAAACTTATATGATCTTATTTTTATCATCAATTCATATAAATTAATTTATTTCATAATTATATGAAATAGTACACATATAATGATCATATAAAACTTACATGGGTTTCATATGATATTAATTACATAAAAAATTATATGATTTTGTGAACATGTAAATATCATATAAATTATATTACGGTAAATGTTCTAAAATTTCGAACACTCTAAAATTACGAACACCTAAAATTATCGCCGAAAATAATTTTCAAAACATCCTAAAAAATCGAACACTGACCTTTTTTTTGAAAAGTGAATTTCTAAAATTACAAACACAAGTTATTTTCGGCAGAAAATCGATGTCCGTTTATGCTCGGTTAACTTATACCGTACAGCAACATTTGGAAGGTTCCATTTTACTTAAATGGGTAGTCTGGCACGTGATGTTCTTTTTCGCATGCTGAGCGCAAGACTATACTTTTCGTCTGCTAATTGTGCGATACATGCTTTTAGATAAGATCAAAAGCAAGAGCGCATTAAAAGCACGGACTTTTCTACATGAATGTGACAAAAAAAATTCATGTATGTTTGATATTGGTTTAGTATCGACGGAAAACAGTGCAGGCTCAAATATTTTTAAAACCCTTCATTCAATTTGGCGAAATGTTTACCTATAAGAAGCATTCGATCCATCGGAATTCTTCAGCAATGGTCATTAACATGGTCACAGACATTAAACAGACATGCCTCGGGCAAGGATTAGGAGTTACATTTACCGCGAGAAAACGCCAATCTAAGCTTATGTTCACCATGAAGGACTTAGGTCATAAGCTGCCTGGTCGTCAAAATTGAACATTTGCAAGTAACAGTAGATGTTACTACTTATAAAAAACAAAAAACAAAAAAAAAACCCTGCAAACCACAGCGTTAAACAACTGAGTAAATTTGCTTAGTTAGTTTGCTTATACAAACTTACATACAAAAGAGCCTTTTTCAAAAGTGTGGTTTGAGTCGTGAGAATTAATCCATTCAACATAAAAGCGGTGATGCTTGACATACCAGAGCCATCAATGCTTGAATTGAGAATGCAGACTTGCGCAGGCTCGTCTGAGCCTTTGTCGCATTATGAAATTATGTCCGTCGACAGTTTAATTTCAATCGAGCCGGTTCACGCGCACCGCATGCATGTGCTGATCCAGAACATTTTGTCAGAGGGGGTAGTGAGAGGACCGAAATGCCACTAAAAGTGGACCACCATCGGCCCATCAGGGAAACGCCTTTGAAATGGCGTTTTGCTGGCGTGTCAATGGCCCACCATTGAATGCTGGCTTGGTAGCTTTGTGAATTTTAGGGGATCCGGGAACCCCTATATTTCTGTGATTTTTCAGGGGGGGGGGGGGGTCCGGACCCCCTGTCCCCCCTCTGGATCCGCCCATGGCATGCATCTGAAAGAAGGTATGTTCCGTGATCATCGGACGCAAAGTCGGACTAGATTATAACTCTTGGTATGCTTTGGACGATCTTCGTTTGCAAACTTTGATAGCAGGTCGTAAAAGTAGAGAGAGAGAGAGAGAGACTGCACGGTGTTTGCACACGAATCTTTTGTTTTGGCTTGGTTTCTTAGAATATCGAAACACAATGTTTGGGTCAGTCAATCAATCTTGTTACAACTGCTTCCGATGAGGACCCAAAACCCAAACTTATCGTGCGCATCGGCTTTTGTACGGCAAAGTCGGACATTCCTTGTGTACTTTCTATCGCATGCACACATTTTTAAATTGACGAAACATTCTATCCTGAATACCATTCGTGTCTGATCTGGATCCAAACCGTGTTTGCAAATGGAGAGAGAGAGGGGGAGAGAGAGCGACTGGTGCAGACACGTCAAGGTAAACCATTGCATCGGCGGATCAACAAGTAGAGAGAGAGAGAGATGTGTGTGTGTGTTCTTTTTGAATTTCGTCAGTTTTTTTTTACTCTGGGAACTCGTCTACGTATTTCAAAGTTTTGTGTCGATCTTTGCAAAAAAAAATCTGATCGTACGAGATGTCTAGCGCTATCAATTCTTGAGTACAATCTCGGACCCAAAATTACTGGGTCCGAGGTACAATATTAGCTGGAATTCGAAGTCGGCAGAGCGAGCGAAAGCGTTTTGTTTTTCTGAAAGAAGAACGAAATTGTGTAGTGATTCATCGGTAGTCCGAGACGAGTGAACATAGGAGACCCGGCTTATCGAATAGTTTAAATGATTTGTAAGTAAATTGAGTGACATAATATGCACGTGCCTGGCTCTCGACTTGGCGAATACCGCACGCGCTGGACATTTTACTGACTCATTCCGCATGAATTTAGCGGCGGTTTTAATAAGATTAAAGTTTAGGAAAGAGAGGAGATAGCACAGAATCATATCGCCGTGTTTTCACCACGTTTCTACCACATTTTGACATGCATATATACCGTTTTTTCTCATGATAAAGCCCACATTCTAAAATTTCGAACACTAGCATTTTTTCACAAACGTAATTTCTAAAATTACGAACAACGGAAAAAATAATTATTTTTAAGTGTTCGTAATTTTAGAACATTTACCGTATATAAAATTCATATGAAACTTCACATATGAAATCATATATTCAGGTTTACATATGTGAATTATATAAGACTCATATGAGAATCGTATATAAAGGCAATTATATAAGAATGATGTGTGGCGAAATTGGCTTAGTAAGTAGTGGTTTTTCGAACTTTTTCATAGCGTATGACGATATACTATTCTGTTTGTGATTGCCGTTTTTGCATACAACACAAGCAATTGTTGGGTACAAATTTATACACGGCCTGGTGCCAAATCTAGTATATTAAATTGTAAACCAGTCCAGGGTCATTCTTATCACTGTTTAGCTATACCCAATATTTACACAATTATGACATTCGTCTCACTTTACGATAACAATGGCGAAAAATGGGCGAAAAAGCCCCAGAGCAATCGAATATTATAGTCTCGTTACTAAACTTTAATACCGCGTTGAAGGTTTGAAGAATCATAGATGACTTGATAAATACCTTGAATTTTTTAAATATGTCGGAAATAGCGGTTTCAGATATACTTGGCAGTATTGTCAGAAAGTGAAACCGAAAGTAAACAAAAAACCAGGAGAAACTATGCCCGGTTTCATTATTTGCTTTCAGATGGATACCCAATACAAAAACTTGAAATACCCAATTTAGAATTTGAAATACCCAATTAAGCCAAAATGAGTAGGGTAAATACCCAATTGCTCCCAATCCTTATCTGGAGCTATGTTTTAGTCCCAAGTTGGTGGAGACTCTTTCGAGACTGCACATGCGCAGGCTCATCTGATCCTTCGGTGCAAGAATGAAAATCACATGACTCATTGAGCTGGCTCAAATTTGTCTCTGTGGTCAATGAAAGCCTCTCTTCACAAGATATGCGTAAAATTATCCCAATCTTGTATGCATTTTTTTCTTTTGCATTCTTGTTAAAACAGAAAAAAAGTAATGCACCATAACTTATAATGATATTCAACAAACAAAATAACGTAATCAGTGTTCAAGTCATGTGAACTTACTGAGCAGACTGACACAAAGAGTAGGTACGGCGATCCTGATTCCAAATTCTTCAAACCCGAAAAAGTGCATTTTCGACAGTCAAAAACAGCATTTTCTTTAACAAAAACACAATTTTTTGGTGATCGATAACGATATATATTTGCATTCTAGGATCATCATTTGAAAATAGGAAACATTATTATCGGCGATCCAAAACAAGTTTTTAATCAGTGCGTTCGCTGTTGTGTCATGCCCTGTGTGATACGACAGCAACAAGGCGTAGCCTATCACCCGTTTTTGTTTACGATAAACTTGGGCCTTTTATATTATTGGTTGTTATAGCACTTTAACCAGGTAACTTATAATCATTCGCTTTCCAGCTTCCATATAGCTTACTCACAGATATGTATTAAATTGAAATACTGTAGGAAACAACCTTTGTTCTATTGTTGTCTTTCCTTAATAACTCACAATTAAACATGGTGTCAGAAGTCTTCGTTTGGATTTAAATACAAAGGACAATTATACAGAGAACTTTCTTACTGGATGAAATTCTTGTGGTGAATTTACTTTGTCATTTTAAATCAGATAAAAATGGAGTTAGCAGGAGTTCCAACACCAAGCATGGACTGGAGTAGTGTGAATCTTCTTGAAGCTTTCAAGAAATTCCGTCAACATGCTGAGCTGATTTTTGCTGGAGCATTAAGGGACAAAGATCCTGAAGTTCATTGTACGTACCTTCTATTATGGGTTGGTGAGAAAGGGCGTGAAATATATAACACCCTGACATTAACAAACGACCAGAAGAAGGACGTTTCACAGATTTGTAACGCGTTTCAGACGCATGTGCAACCCAAGTCCAATCCAGTTTTTGCCAGATACAAGTTTAACAACGAAGTTCAGGGAGATAATTCAGTTGAGCAATTTATAACACGATTGAAGGTTTTGTCCAAGGACTGCTCATTTGATGCTACATATGTAAATGACATGATCAGAGACCAGATGGTTTTTGGTATCAAATCACAGGATATGCGCAAGAAGCTTCTTACAGTCGGTGCTGATTTGACATTAGACAAAGCCATCCAGGTTTGTCAGACATATGAATATGCGCAGGAACAACTAAAAACGATGACATCCATTGGTTCTAGCATGGGCGCAGCAGCCGCTGCAGTCAATTACGTACATCAACGACGACAGGGCTCTTCTCAGAGCATGAAGTCAAAGGGTTCGAGACCTAGGGGACCAGCCAGTGGCTCTCACATGAAGTCAAACAGTGCGAAGACCATGAGTACAGGCGAGACAGGACTGAAGCTGTGCAGCAGTTGTGGCAAGAAACACGCTAAAGACAGGTGCCCTGCAAAGGGTAAACAGTGCCACAATTGCAAAAAGTGGAACCATTTTAGTGCGTGTTGTAGGTCTAGAAATGTGAATAATGTTGAGGTTTCAGAGGATTATTCAGATAATGAGTTACTCATTGATAGTGTTGAATCAAGGATTAACAATGGCCAAGTTTTTGCAGAAATGGAAGTAGGTCCATCAAAGCAAGGGATCACCTTTAAGGTTGACACTGGAAGTCAGGTAAACATCTTACCTTATTATGCTTTTCAACAACTTGGTGTGAAAACTGCACTCAATCCTTCACACACTAAGCTTTCAGCCTATGATGGCAATCCTCTGCACTCTAAGGGCACAATTACGCTACAATGCACGCATCAAGGGTTAAACCGCACTGGACTGGTTGAATTTCATGTAGTAGACACACATTCAACGCCACTTTTAGGATTACAATCATGCATTGAGTTTGATCTGGTAAAGATCACATATGCTGTGGAAACTAAACAGCCACAGGATCATATGACAAAAAATTCAGTCTTGAAAGATTACCCACATGCTTTTAAGGGACTAGGTTCGATCCCAGGTGAGTGTAAGATTCACCTTAAGCCTGACGCCATACCCGTTGTGCACCTGCCGCGTAAAATACCCGTTGCGTTGAAAGATCGTTGCAAGGCTGAGCTTGACCGTATGGAGAAAATGGGGGTCATTCAAAAAGTACATGAGCCGACCGACTGGGTCAATTCAATGGTTCTTGTCGAGAAGAAATCAGGGAAATTGAGGATCTGTCTGGATCCACATGACCTTAACAAATGTGTTCAGCGTCCACATTACCCTGTCAAGACTTTAGATGATGTCCTACCCCTACTGAATGGTGCCAAGTTTTTTACAAAACTGGATACCACTTCCGCATACTGGAATGTTAAGCTGTCTGATCAAAGCTCTTATCTGACTACCTTCAACACCTGTTTTGGAAGGTACAGGTATTTGAGGCTCCCTTTCGGTTTGATCTGTAGCATGGATATTTTTCAACAAAAAATGGATGAGTCATTTGAAAACCTCCCTGGTGTTGTTGTTATTGTAGATGATATCTTGGTTTTCAGTAAAACTAGAGAAGAACATGATTTTAATCTCAGAGCTGCTTTGCAAAGAGCTCTAGATAAGGGTATCAGGCTCAATGAGGAAAAACTGGAGGTGGGGCTTGTTGAGATCAGCTACTTTGGACATGTGCTGTCAGCTGATGGTCTCCGCCCAGATCCCATGAAAATTTCGGCGATCAAGGACATGCCGCCTCCAGAAAATCGGTCAGAACTTGAAACTTGGTTTGGAATGGTAAATTATCTGGGGAGATTCTGCCATAGATTGAGTGAGGTCACGAATCCTTTACGTGAACTTCTTGGAAAATCGGTGGAATTTTACTGGGGTAAGCCTCAGGAAGAGGCCTTTACCAAGGTTAAAGAAATAATAACACAAGAACCAGGTCAGGTTTTGAGTTACTATGACCCAGCGAAATCGCTGATTCTGCAGACTGACAGCAGTAGATCAGGTCTTGGGGCTACACTTTTGCAAGAGGGAAAGCCAATCGCTTATGCATCCAAGTCACTCACGTCTAGTGAAAAGAACTATGCACAAATTGAACTAGAGTGTTTGGGCATCTATTTTGGGTTAAAGAGATACCACCACTGGTGTTATGGTAGAAAAGTGATTGTGGAAACGGATCATTTGAGCTTGATTCCCATCTTCAAAAAGCCTCTGTACTTAGCACCAGCTCGTTTGCAGCGTATGCTTATTCAAATGCAACGCTATGACATTGAAGTTAGGTTCCGTGCTGGTAAGGACATACCAGTGCCAGACACCCTTTCCCGAAAATCTCTGGCTGATACCTGCCCGAGTTTATCTGAAACTTTGGATGTTCAGGTCAATATGGTCATATCTAGCTTACCTGTCAGCGACAGGAGGCTACAAGAAATCAAGTTGAAAACTGAGCAGGATGAGCAATTGTCTGTTTTGAAACAAGTCATATTGGATGGGTGGCCAGTCTATAGAAAGCACTGCCGGCCCGAAATTGTAGATTTTTGGAACTACAGGGAAGAATTGGCTGTTTTTGATGGTCTGATAATGAAGGGTGAGAAAATTGTAATTCCCAGGTCAATGCGATCTAGTTTGCTAGAACTGGTTCATGCAGGTCATATGGGAGTGGAAGAAACTCTTAAAAGAGCACGTGATCTGATGTTTTGGCCTAGAATTTCAAATGATATAACCCAGCTTGTACTTAATTGCTCTACATGCCTTGAGCATAGACGTTCCAATTCTAAAGAACCTCTAATGCCACACACCATTCCTGAATACCCTTGGCAGATTGTCGGTACTGATCTATTCACATGGGATCAGAAAGAATTCATTGTAGTAGCAGACTATTATAGTCACTATTTTGAGGTCAAACAACTGCCCAATATGAAAAGTGCAACGATAATCAATCGTATGAAAGGTATCTTTTCGCGTTTAGGGATTCCTGAAAGAGTTATATCAGACAACCAAACATGTTTCTCATCAGCAGAATTCACTCGCTTTGCGACAGAATGGGGTTTTGAACATGTGACGTCATCGCCACATCACAGTCCTGGAAACGGTTTTTCTGAGGCATATGTGAAGATATGCAAAAGCATATTCACTAAAGCAAAATCTGCAAAGACAGACCCACTTATTGGTTTGTTGGAATATAGGAACACACCATTAAGTAATACAACCTTTTCACCTGCAACGCTTCTCATGTCAAGACAACTTAGGTCAATATTACCAACCTCCAAAGAGAAATTGATGCCTAAAATCATTTCTCCAGACCTAGTTCGCTCTAAGTTACACACAAGCAAACAGGTGGGAAAATCATATTTTGACAAGAGAACAAAACCACTTGCACCACTAGAAATAGGAACTTCAGCACGCATTCAAAGCATGCAAAACAAAACATGGCAACAAGCTGTTGTCACAGACAAACACAATGACAGATCATACACTGTACGCACTAATGACAGTACATCATACAGACGCAATCGCAAGCACTTACTAAAAACAAATGAGTGCATACCCACACCAGATGTTGAATTGCATATTCCGGAAGAAACGATGTCATTGCCACAACAGCAGCAACCTGAAACACCGGAATCTTCCATCTCTGCAAAGACGACGCATGAAGGTGTAAAACAAGACAAGCCTGTGTACATTACTCGTTACGGAAGACACGTGAAACCTAGAATTATAGAATCAATGTAGATTTAGTCAAACTGTTCTCCATACTCTATATACAAGATAAATAATCAACTTCTCTGAAACTGGTTAACTGTTTAGATCTTATCAGATATTGTACTCTTACAAACGTAAATATTTCTGAGTGTTATGGATTATAATCTCTTTTGCAGATGGTTTCTCAGATTATGTCTACGATAATTACTTTGAGAAGTATTTGCTCCAATACCATATCACACCTAGTGAGCGAGAACATTAATTTTGGTTACATAGAGACTAGACAAAGTTAACTGGTTAAATATTCAATAAAACAATTATTTCATGCATTTTCAAACGAGGGAGATGTTATATTATTGGTTGTTATAGCAAGTCTATAATATATAGCAAACTCTCTGCAGAGCACTTTAACCAGGTAACTTATAATCATTCGCTTTCCAGCTTCCATATAGCTTACTCTATTGATAGATATTAAATTGTTATACTGTAGGAAACAACCTTTGTTCTATTGTTGTCTTTCCTTAATAACTCACAATTAAACAGTCATGTACAAAATTAAATGAGGTATGATTTCTGCTCAAAGAAAGGCCATTCTCAGCCAACAAAGACATAATTATTGTACTGCTGATGTGAGCCTAAATAATGTGGTCAATGTGTCTTCAACTTTCGAAATGCATGTTGAGGATACTCGTTAGAATAATGATAAGTGTGTATTGGTCTAGTCTCATCAGTATCTTTCGAAATATCACTTAAATTGCTATCAAACTCGACATGTGTGCTGCATTATTCGCTGCAACAATACAGAGGCAATACACAGTCATCAGACGAACTGCCCTTGTGACATCACAAATCCAAGGGTAGAGACTCGTCGCTACAGAAATCAAGGGAGGTAAACAGGATTATAAATTTTCTGCCCTAATTAATCAACCGTCTAATTAGCGATGAGAACCTTATATTTTACCACAGAAAACGATTTGTTTTGCTTTTAGTTCTATTTTCTTCCATATTTAATTGGATTTAGAACTTAAATATGTCCCCTTCAATCTGCCTTATCACCTTCTTATCTCCAAGATTAAATTTATATGAGCTATGAGCCTCAGAACTGTCTAATCAAGGTACTGAGCCTCTTGTTATATGTACCCACATCATATTATCTGATAGGAAATAAGAAAAAAACACAAACATGTACTTATAAATTATTTACAGACTCCGCCTACTGATAACTCCCATATCCAAGGTAATAAGTGTATACAGTGCAGTCCCTTTATAACATGCTTCGTTATGACACAGATTTGGATATAACATGGGTCATGTTGTGGCTCCCACAATGTGTTACCTTGGAATTGTACAAGGGAATTATAGAACCATGAAGTGGCCATGATTTACCAAGAATTCCTTTGTAAAATTGTCCCTTAATGTTTCACTTATAACATGGTCCATTGCTATGGACCCAAAACAAAGCTTAATAAAGGGACTGTACTGTATATGAAATCATTTTATGTAATTTCCATGTTATAAATCTAGTTCCCAAAGTGTCCCCAAACATAGATTAATAAAGGGAGTGCACTGTATATGAAATCAAGTTATGTAATCTCCATGTTACAAATCTAGTTCCAAAAGTATCTTACTTGAGATTCTGCTGTCTGGATTTTCTTTATCTTCAGTATCACTCTCATCATTCAAGGCATCTTCAGGTACCGCTGAAAATCAGACAAACATCTTCAAGCCGAATACAGGCAAGTTTGTTTTAAATTCAAGGACTTCTTAAGGATTTCTAAAATACTTTCCTACTGTTTTCAAGGACTGATTTACGCGTTAAAATCTACTTCGGAAATGCTAGAGTCCATTACTAGAGATATTAGTCTCAGAAAATTAGTATAAAATTGGGGTGCCTTTATTTGGTGCAGCATAAGCTGCACCAAATAAAGGCACCACAATTTTATACTGATTTAGGTCTCTAAAAACAGTGTTGAATCCTCCTGTAAATGGTAAAATTCAAGGACTTTTCAAGGCCTTTGAGTGTTTTTCAAGTACTTTTCAAGGCAAATTTAATTTTCAAGGACTTTTCAAGACTGTCATCTATATTCAAGTACTTTTCAAGCCTGTGGGAACCCTGGTCTTGCTGACTCTGGATTTATTCTTTATTTGAAAACACAGCCAAATCAGTTGGATTCTGATGATTTGTTTGTTTGATTTGATTCTTTACGTCCCATCAACAATCATTCAGTTAAACAGTGACGGGTCCCTCTGGGTTGAACCAGTACTAATTTAGGATAAATGTGTCTTGCTCAAGGACCACATTGCAGTGATCCCGGTGAGGCTTGAACCCGGGGCCCTTCCGTCTCGAGTCAAGCACTCTACCACTGAGCCACTGCGCTCCCAGATTCTGATGAAGCCACCTGATCAAGACCCACACTGTTTTCTACTCTGCTTGTAAATACATACTTATTGGAATACTGCATGTCAACAGGATATAAAGGGGTATGTGCGTTAAGAGGCTTTTTTAGCCCCCCTTTGAGGCTAAAAAATAAAAATTGTTTTTCACCAAAGTCTGGCATTAATTCGACTTTTACCATTGCTATGGTAACAAAAATGGCCACCAATATAGGCTGAAAATAGGAAGTGGCTATTTTGGAGCAAATTTGAGACATTTGATAGGCCAACTAACATAGAGCATAAGCAAATACCAAAAAGGTATTTCAACAAATGATGCGAATTATCATGGCACACAACATATTAAAAGTGTTTTTTTCTTTTTGTATTTAGCTGTGCTGATATCTAATTGTTAAAAAGTCGGTCTCCAAAAGCCTTAAATTTGGTCCTAAATGGTGATTTCTCTATTTTAAGCCTAAAATGTCAGCCATTTTCGTTACCATAGCAACCATTAAATTTGAATAAATGCCAGAATTTTACACTTGATTTATTCTTCTATAAACCAATCAGAAAAAATTGGTGAAAAGCAACTTTGATGTTTTAACTCCAGAGGGGGTCAAATTGACCCCTTAATGCATGTACCCCATTGGGAGGTGTAGTGCCCATTTTTGTAACCCCTTACTGGACCATATCCATATAGTTATTGCAGTCAAACAAGAGTGGACAACAGTAGAACTACCATCAAAGTTTGTTAAACCTTTTCCTGCAAGTCACGACTTTGTCTTCTGCTCTGAAAAGTAGACTCTTTTTTCTTACCGTCACAACCTTTGTTGTCTGTTCTCATCTGCATATGTTCTTAGATAACCTATTTTGCAAATGATTGGCGAGATAAGGGTTACTAAATGTGTTCCAACTACCTCTCACTAGTGTGCCAACGGCAGATAATTTTCATTAAAAAGGTAAGTACTCTCAAATCTTTAAATTTATTGTAGAAAAATGAGCAAACTGTGAAACTTCAGCAATGCTCTTCCAGGTTTACATAATTTAATTTTCTTAACATGCTGAAAAAATATTGAGAAAATCTTTGCTTTGAGTGACTGTAATCAAATCGAACCCCAAAACAGCCTTTCTTTAGTTCTTATGTTGAAACAATGAAATGATGCCATGTTTTTATCAATGTTCCTTGAAAACAAGTCTTTGTCATTATTCTGGGTTTATCAGTACTTTTTTATCATTCTGATGTAAAATTTTCAATCACTTCATTTACTGAGAAGGAATAATGCCTAAATTATCAGGGAAAGAAGCTCCCACATAATCCAGGCAGTTCTAAAACCATGCTCTAGTTCCAATGAGTCTACCATGTCAATATGTGAAGAGATGTTTATTGCTGTAGATTTAAGTCTGATCAATTTTTTTTCAGTTTGCTCTAAAGAAGAAACCATTTCATTTTGGACAAAGAAAGGCATTTGTTTATGGCACTAATTACAGGGTGCTCTTTCCAATTATAGGTGCTTTTCCTTTTGTGTTATGGCCTAGTTAACTTTTGATAGAATTCCTAAATATATGCATTTGTATTAGGACCAGAAATTAAATGCAAAATTAAAATTGGAGGTTGTCAGAGGAGTTGTAAATGGTTCACATTGTAGTGGGAACAGAGATATGTGTTTTTTCTCTTATGTAAACCTAGGATTATCAGAGTATACTTGTTAACCATTTCACCACTAGAGACCTGATCAGGAACCTATGTGTAGAGTTAAGTAAAGTATAAGTGCTTGAAATTCACCCCCCCCCCCCTCCACCCCATTATATAGAACTTACAGGAGTGCTCATGAATTATTGATATGTGAAGCATTTTATCATTTTTCCTCAACTTGTTTAATAAATTCAATAATACAGGAGCATGAATGAAAGACACTATTTATCACGACATAAATCCTACCTTGAAATCTCATTTTTTGGCATGAAAACACAAAGATTTTGACATATATATGCAAAATTATTGCATCCATTACATAATGTAACTATATATGATAAAATTCATAACAAAACAGTATGAGTTTACTGGACTTTGGGAATTATTTCCCACATTTTGAAAGCATTGTTGATTATAATAATTTCTATAATGGAATTGTTGCCAGCTGATGATCTGGACCAATCCATCCTAGATATCAATAAATACTTTGCCAAATAGTTTATGTTCGAGAGTTGATGCTTAATATCCCAGACAACATTTTTTCAGTGATTTTTCAGGTTTCCTGGGTTGAACCAGTACAAAACAGAGGATAAAGTGTCTTGCCCAAGGACACAGTGCAGTGCCTTTTGTACATCTTGAATCCATGGACCTCTGGATCTCAAGTCATGCACTCTTACCACAGAGCCACTGTAGCACATACTTTTTTCCTTTTTTTAAAAAAGCTAAGAAATAGTCCCTGATCACCGCTAGGGGCAGCCTGATGTGGAAATAGTTTGCACATCCTTTTCTTTTCTGTGTAACCAAGAGATCATATCAACCCTATAGTACTCAATATTGACCAACAATCTAGAGTAACAACTTTAACAGATACACGACATATATTGAAATTCCAATTGATGCAAACTTTTTAAACCAATTCAACCTAACATTTAAAAATTCAGGGAAAGAAGCAGTCTGTTGTGTATTGACTCTTGAATTACAGCAGCACAAGCTCAGGTCCATATGTTATATAATGGTTCTACATACCAGTCATTTGTACGCCTGGAGCATGAGGTAACATCCGCAAATTCTCAAATAATCTTGTTCTGTAACAGATGAAAAATGCTTATTAGATACTGATAATAAAGAGAAGTACTATTAAGCCTACATATACACCAATTCTGTATATATGACATTTGGCCTCCACTTATGAATGAGACCTTGTAGTGGGCTGACTGAAACCTTGCTCTACATGTTATCTCATTGTGACATATACTTAAGTACTATAGAAACCTGACACATACTGTGGGTCAATTTTTGGTAGTAAATGAATACAATGCACACTTGTCCTTCCATTGCGTGCAGTTGAACAAAGGTAGATGAAGATGCATTGAGATTTTTTTAAAAGCTGATCTAATTTCCGACATCAGCTATCAAAACGTCACGTAACCCCTAAAATCAATTTTTGCAAAAACAAATAAATCACGCAAAATTCACCACAAAACCGCTTAAGTATGATTCTTTGCTATGTCATTGACATCTTCTGGACATTCAATTAAAGCATGCATGCATTGTTCAACCGAAAAGCCTATTTTCATTTTATAAGCCTCAAGTTTATGTCATCAGCGTTTTATGAACTTTTAAAAAGGAATGCCACTTTATCAACTTTTTTCACTTTCTATGATGTTTGGAATGCATTTTGACAATGTTTCAGTCCTTTTGAACTCCGTAGCTGTCGCCTTCAAGGATTGTTTGACTCCAAGTCATTTCAGGTCCTAGAAATTGCTTTTACAAAGGAAAAAAAAACACTATCGTTTAGACAACGTCGATAGCACAACTTAAAATCCCCATATCATACGTCACAGCAAGAAATTGCAATTTTTTAAAATGCACTTTTGTCTGTACTGGTATTATTGGCCTTGCATACATGAAAAAAAATTTAAAAAAATATGTAGACGTACACTCACGAGGCAAGTGATAAAAACGGCATTTTTGACGTCTTGACGTCATGTTCTATATTTGATGAATATAGTTTTTCAAAGAATACTTTTTTATGTTTTGTTATCAAAATAAGCATATCTGCTTAGCTCTATGATCTGTTATTTACGAGTTTGAAGCAAGTGAAAAAGGTCAGGTTTCTTTAGTAGTTCAGTAAATGTTTAAAATAATTTCTGATTTGGAGCAGGGGCTCATGAGATGAGGAAAGTCTGTGCATGTGAGCTAGTACTATAGCTAAGATCTTGACCGTGAAGCAGAGTGCATGAATCCTTGCTTTGCATGTTGTCTCATTGAGGTGGACATGATTGTGTGTGAAATATTTTAAGGATCAGACAATAGGATTTCAAGATATAAGGAAAAATAGATGGAAAGACAGACAACATGAAAACAGAGATACTTGCTTCAGTATAACAATACAACTTTCCAGAGTTATTCATTATCAGAATTTTCACAATAAAGACTTCCCAAAACTTTCTCCAATACAGACTTAACAGCTTTATGTGAATATGTAGAAGAAAGTGTTTTGACAGCAGTGCCACACTAAGCATTATGACCGTCACCCTTTATTAGCAAAGAGCTGTTTCTATCCTCTGTCACAGCTAGGTTTTTGTTTGCAAGTTGTGTTAGTCTTCATTCCCTTCAATTTGATATGCAACATAATATTTGGACCCTGGCTTCACACAGTGGGGTCAGTGGTATGTGGAAGAACTTTGTCTTTTTTTAATTTCATGTTCATAACATTTCATTCTCTACAATCTTATATGCAACATTCAACTTTATGGAAAAAATTAATTTCTGGGCCCTGACCCAGACGAGGGTCATGGCTAAGAATAAGGAATTGCTTTTTGCTTGCAAATTGTTGTACTCTTCATTACCACCAACTTGACATATGACTTCTTTCACATAAACTACCTTTTTTTGATCCTAGACCCTATCCAAAGTGTAATGGCTACCTTTTGCTTGAATTTCACCTTTTAATTCCCTTCAATTGTAATATGACCCCTTTCTCAGGGCTAGAGAATGCCCCCACCCACTCCGCACCACACACACACTAGAAAAACTCTGGGTGGAAGTATATGGGAGCAAAGCACACAATTATCTTTTTATTCACCATCGATTGGCTACTTTATTGGCTACTTTATACGTTTCACAGAAAAAAATAGCTGAAGATATGCAAAAACATTAATGATAACAAGGCAAATTCGTCGACTTTATATCTTTTCCAAAAGGTTATTTTCAAGAAACATGTAAAGCACAAAATTTAAATACCATTTCCAAAATTTCCAACCCCTAGGTTAACGTTGGGTATCATTCGGATCATAACAAAGGCCTGTCAACTGTGTTTTAGTGCCAACATGCTTAGTTCAATAAAAAATATACTTATTCGCACAATTTCAATATCTGACTTTTCAACCAGAATGCAGGGGTGTGTAAGGTATTTTTTTTTTTTGCTTGCATGTTGGTCTACACTTCTTGCCCTTTAATTTGATATGCACATTGGCTACTTTCAGATGAATTTTTTTACCTTTTGACCCCCCACCCCTAAGGTCAAGGGTGTGTCTGTGGGCATATTTGCTACCAAGTTGCTGTTCCCTTCAATTTGATATGCAACATGACCATAATCTGAAAAAGTTTAATTTTAGCCTCAGGCCCCACCCCCTAAGTCCATCCAGGAGATCGATCCAGGCCTTGAAACTAAAATCCTGCTTCTGGCTTAGTTGTTGCAAAATTTAGATATTTTACCTTTGACCCCTCTGAAGGGTTAGAGGGTGGGGTAAAACGTTTGACACTGTCCTGTTTGTCTACAGGCACTGCAGAGATGCCAACTCTAAATGGCGCTTTTCAGGAATATGAAAGGCATTTTTCAGGAATCTGGGGACGTTTTCCAGAATACCGCATAATTCATCATCATAAAAGTACAAAATGCACTCACGCAAGTTTCTTGTAAGACGAGCTCCAAAATCGCATAATACAATACTCTCTTCATCCCTCCCAAATGAATAGCTAAGAGCTTTACTTAAACTTTATGCATAATATTTTCCTGCCTTCAATTGGCTTCAGTAAGGGCCAAAGATTTGTATAATCTGATGAATTTTGCATCCACATGAGTTTTTTTGCCAAGGAATCCATTTTGTTTTGTATCACAGAGATGCTACCCCTAATTGTCGCTCATCAGGTATTAGTCCGAGTTTTCTCAGATGTTTTAGTGGCTTTTCTTTATTTTGATATTCACCACTACTAGTGGCAAATATCAAAATATGGAAAAGCCACTTAAACATCAGAGAAGGCTCGGATTAATCAGGTATATGAAAGACATTTTTCAGGAATCTGGGGACATTTTCAGGAGAATGTTTGCTCATAACAAACAACTCTTGAGGAAAACATCCTACTAAAGCAGACAGCTTAATTCTTTGCTGGGGAAGCACTTTTTGCAAATGATGAGTTGGGTTCTCAGTCTGGCAGTTTTTTTACCAGCTACAGAGTACTTTTTCCAATAAAGAACAGCGCATATACCAGTCAGTTATTAACTACCAATGTTCAGTTATAAATATCAATGGCAACATAAAATGTTCTCAAAACCGGTGTATAGCCAAGAGTAACATCCTTTATTCTATTTGGTACCATTTTAAAATTGTTATTTTGGGGAATTTTGACGTCTGAAATCGTAATGCGGAAATTGGCCTTGAAAAACAGAATGAATCTGGAAAATCGGAATGGTTGGCATCTCTGGTATCACAGGAGGGTTCTCGGACTAGCAACTTTTTACCCGCTAAAGTAAAGTTTTTTCCACTTAATTACGCACAAACCAGTATGTATTTTATTTTACTACCAGTGATCGGGTATAACGGGTTGTGAGGCAAATGTAGCCCCCGTTATTTTATCTGGTACAATTTTAAAATGGTCATTTGCCATAATTTTGACGTTCGAAATCATAATGTAGATTTCGGCATTGAAAATCGATATGATTCTGCAAAATTCAAAATGGTTGGCATCTCTGGCAATCATGGACCATAGTGAGAAGTTGTCAGATATAATAGCTTTGGGGAAATGTGAAGTTCATTACACCAAAATGTCAATATAGCTTTTGCATTGTAATTGCCTATTCTGAGTCAAGGGCAATAACTCATGAGTTAATTTTGTCAAAACTTATAGGACATTGACTGACTATGGTACTTATCATTTGTATCAAGAATGCATTAAATCTGACCAATGGTTCCAGACAGACGGACAGATGGGTGAATGGACAGAGAAACAAAATGGACAGACGGATGGATGGACGGACGCACACATGGATGACGCCAAAATTAAATCCCTCCAACTTTGTCGGGGGATAATATTTGAATATGTAAAGTTTCATATTATCATGGACATAATGAGCCCCCACTTTTGTGTACAAACGTTTTGATTGGCTAAGGCTTCAAATTCATGCCTCTTCACTTGTTTTGACAAATTAACTGCTGTTTTCCATATTCTAATTTTACATAAAAGGCTAGAAATTCGCATGGTTAAACACAGACCAAATTTTGAGCAAGATTCTGATTTCATTTCAGTCCTAAACTTCAAAATTTCGTAAAAACTGACGCGTTCTCAGCTTTCTCTAACAAAGCCCTTTCTGAAAGATGATTTTAAACCCTGGTTTCTTCTAAGCTATCATTGACATGTGCAGGCCTAGCAAGTTGTAATACTTTTTATTCTGTTCAATCTGATATACAAAAAGACCAATTTTTGACAATATTGAGTTTCTAGCCCCTCACCCCACAAAAATGGTAAGGTCATGATTTTTGCTTGCATTATATTCTACTCAATTCCATGACTGGACATGCATCATGAAAACTTACTGAAAAAGGTTAAATTTGGGTTCTAATCATATACACAAAAGGAGACAAAGTTGTGTAGTGGATGAACATTTTGTCTTGTAAACCAGGGGTTGCAGTTCGATCCCCAGCTTCTCTGGTCTGCTGGATGAGACTTTAAGCCTTGGCCCCTTCTCCATATGAATTCAGCTGTTGAAGGGACATTAAAAACACACTGTACACAGTCACGCAGGCACCAACAGGTGGGAAAGCCAAAATTATATCCCTACATTTTTGTCGGGGATGACAAAATGTCTGGAATGATACACAGATAGAAAGACACACAGACTGACTGACGGAAGGAATGGAAGCAGGCCAAAAACTTCAAAAGTTTTATATTTGCATGCATTGTAATTACTTTCATAAAAAGATCTGCTTCTTGGCTATGCATATTTAAAATTGTAGTTGTCCAGCTCCTTTCCTAATTGACACAAGCTGCTTTCAAGATAGGGCACTGAAATACACTGCGATATGAAATGAAACAAGTGTTATCAAAGACAGAAAACTACATGAGCTTAGGATATTTTCAGCATGTTCCTTCATGTGATGAAAATCTATATATTGGTGATTAATAATTGCAAAAATCTTTAATATTGCTTTATATTCTATGAAATAATGAGGCCGCCATTTTGATTAAAATCCTCCTTGATGCCACATTCTCTGGTGTTCAGTTCACTTAGTCTTTTTGTGCAAAATGATTATGAAAATCACTTATAACATTTTTTCTGGTCGCTATGTTGTTCCTTTTGCAAGCAATACACCTGTTTTTGAAATTTCAGTATTTATTTTTACTCATAAAGTACAGTCATTTGAATTGTGAAAATCACTTAAAAGAATGCCATCTCTGGCTTACATTGAAATGAATCAGACAAAACACAGCTTTTCACCGATGTTTGCATTCGTATGCATTTTTTTTAACATTGTGACACGTATCGACATGTGAATAATCTGGCTGGCCAATTTCAGACTATAAAATTATAAGAAACGAAAGCGGCATACCACTAAGATAAGATACCCCTAGATATTGGTTTCAGTTTAACTGGCTAGCCGCCTATGTACTCTGCGTATTCAAAATTCCATACAATAAAAAAAAAAATTCCTTTCCTGATCCAAAGCCAACTTGTTGATTTTCAAGAACCGTGCATATTTTAGTGTTACATCTCTTGTATTAAACGACGTCAACATAAGAGGGGGTAACGTAATAAAACCATCACAGGAGAAATAGGTACTGTCAAAAGTTGACAGTGTTTTAGCAGGTAAAAGGGAATTGAATCCCAAAACTACGGATATGCCATTATTGCTTGTTAGCTGCTTGTTTTAGAAATACAGCTTAATTTCCTAACTTTATTAAAATGTTTCTCCGCAAGCAAGAGTATAATATATATAGTGTATATGAGTGTGCCATTTTAAAAAGTCTGCAACTAGATAAGTCAGAACGATAAAATAAGGTTTTATGCACCAATTGAAAGGTCAAGCTTTGATATTTTGTTTCGCACAACGTATAGAATCCTAATGCATTTGTGGATGGAGTTATGAATGCGTTTCCATTACATATTGAACCCCTCTTGTACCTCACCCCAAACCAAAGTTTGTGGATTGGGGGTATAAAAATATCCAAGATGGCGAACATGTACCAAAAGAAATAGGTAAAAGAAATTTTTAATGAAACAAATGAAGATCGTAAACTTACTTGATTTTGTCCAAGTATTCATTTGTATTCTGGTTAGCCATGTTAGAAGGACTGATATTTAACTTGAAGTCGGGACCATAATACTCAAAGTAATCGTTGTATGGCAGCTCTGAAACAAACAGTGACCTGTAACATCTGGAAGATTCAAACTTTCATGCTAATGACTAATACTGACAGGCTTCATACAAATTCCAGACAACAAAATTCCATGATTTTTCCATGATACTTTATGATTTCCCATGATGCCAAACTGTGAAAAAAAAACAATGAATGAGTAGAAAATTCATTACCAACATAATTTCAGCCATTTTTTAATCATTTGTCCGTTTTGGGGCGCACGCACACATGCTCCAGGCTATTTCCAGATTTCCATGATGATAATGAAATATTTTCATGATATTTAAAACATTCCATGACTTTTCCATGATAAAAGTTGAAAAATCAGGATTCCATGATTTTTCCAGGCAAGTCATTTTCCATGACTTTTCAAGATCTGTGCGAACCCTGAATTCAGATTTCTTAGGGAAAACTTAGGTACTAAAATGAACAAGTATGATGAACCCTTTGTATCCTGATGAATCTTCCTATTGGTTTTCTAATATTAAGTTGAGATGGTCCATTGTATATACTGAGAGGTGGCATCTTATAATTTTAAGACGATATTGTATTTCTTTCTCTCGAGATTGTTTTTAGCTTTGTGCAGACCCTGATGAAATGTCGCCCTTTGCAGCATTTAATCTGGGTCTTCACTGTTTGCTAAAGTACCTGCTTACAGGTATCCTGTAAACAAAGGGTTAATGTCCTTAACTTATTTAAATCTAGCACAACCAGAAAGGCTTAGAACTCGAATATCATTTTATAAAATCAGAGCACCATAAAGTCCTAATTATTAGTGTTGTAATGATTTATCAATAAGTTAGGAGAGCTGCTATCGGTAGATATTGCATGAAGTTTTCCACAATCAATTAAATCAAAATTCTATCAAAGGTAAGCAAGTCTAGACTAAGGGACCACTTGCATAAATGTTTTTGAATGCCTAGTGGTGCCCATGACTTGGTAGTATCGATTAGAGGCGTTTTGGAAACTCCGGATTCCGATGATGGATTTAACGTCTCAATTGATCATCGGAATGAATTGTAGATGCGATAATGAGACTGTAATGGGAGCTGTCTCTGTACCCTCCGGTACCGGGGAGTACCATTAAGTGCCGAGTTTTATTCGCTGCATGCTTTATCTCTTGAGTGTGCCCTTTTCCAATATGGATTCCAAGGGGACTTAAAGGAAATCTTAAGTTTGGAAGTACTTCAGATTTTATCAGATGAATCTGCCATCAAAGAAATCTACAAATGGATAAAGGGTTTGCAGAATATGCCATAAACAGTACAAAAACACAATAACTCTGTTACAAACTAGAATTGTTTTTCTACGAAAAAACAGATGTCTCCCCCCTTTTAATGTCAAAAGAATGAGTCATTAAATACAATTTCAAACAGAAACATTAAATACAATTTCTAACGGAAATTCTAGTCATTTCATGCAGACAATCAGCTCGTATCTAGTAAAGATATCTGTCAATGTAGTTAACTATTGCACAATCATAACCTGGAATAAAATAGTCATAGATAATTGTTTTTATGATTGACAAAGTTCCGAGGGAAATAACTAAAAGAGTATAAATGACACAGTTTATATTCTTGCACTCTGCATGTCGACTCATGTTGGTTGATACTTGCATAAAATTTCGTGAATATAGCTTAAGTGGTTTTCAATTTATAGAGCGGACATGGTTTTTGTGATGGACAAAGTTCCAATGAAAATAACTCAAAAAGTATAGAAGTCAGATTTACTATTGTTGCACTCTGCATATCATCTCATGCTGATTGATATTTGTATAAAGTTTCGTGAATATAGCTTAAGTGGTTTTCAAGATAGAGCTGACACGATTTTTGTGATGCACAAAGTTCAAAGGGAAAAAACTCCAAAAGTATAAAAGGCAGAGTTACCATTCTTGCACTCTGCTTGTCATCTCATGCTAATTGATATTTGTATAAAGTTTCGTGAATATAGCTTAAGTGGTTTTCAAGTTATAGAGCGGACATGATTTTTGTGATGCACAAAGTTCAAAGGGAAATAACTCCAAAAGTATAAAAGGCAGAGTTACCATTCTTGCACTCTGCACGTCATCTCATGCTGATAGATATTTGTATTAAGTTTCGTGAATATAGCTTAAGTGGTTTTCAAGTTATAGAGCGGACACGATTTTTGTGATGCACAAAGTTCAAAGGGAAATAACTCCAAAAGTATAAAAGGCAGAGTTACCATTCTTGCACTCTGCACGTCATCTTATGCTGATTGATATTTGTATAAAGTTTCGTGAATAGAGCTTAAGCGGTTTTGAAGTTATAGAGCGGACACGATTTGTGACAGACAGACAGACGGACAGACAGACAGACGGACAGACAGACGGACGCCCGGGAAAAACAATATGTCTCCCGACCCTAAAGGGGGGAGACATAATGTGCCAAAAATGATGCGTAACAATCCAAACCTAGATCTTGTCAATATGAATGCATATATAAAATTTGGTAAAATTCTGTCAATTTGTTCTCAAGATATTGAGCAAAAACAAAATTCTGATGTCAATCAAGGGCCATAACTCTGTTAAAATGTGGGAAAAATTTTGCAACAATCCAAACCTAAATCTTGTCAATATGAAAGAGTATATCAAATTTGGTGAAATTCTGTTGATTTGTTCTCAAGATATTGAGCGGAAACAAAATTCTGACGTCAATCAAGAGCCATAACTCTGTTAGAAATGTGCGAAAAATGATTTGTAACAATCCCAACCCAACTAGATCTTGTCAATATAAATGCATACATGTATATAAAATTTGGTGAAATTCTGTCAATTTGTTCTCAAGCTATTTAGTGGAAGCGAAACTGAACAAAATTCTGACATCAGTCAAGGGCCATAGCTAGTGTTGTATCGATGATCGATTATAATTGATGATCAATCCAAAATTCCTTTCGATTCTACTAATAATCGATTATAATCGAAAAGATTCACACCTGACCCTCTTGTAAGCTACTATTGTAAATTTGCAACAAGAAAATGCAATCCATAAATTCAAAAGTCTATAGAATGTGAGGAATAAAGAAATAAACTGTAATTACAGCAACTAAGAAGTCTTCAGTGCACACCTTAACCCTTTGAATGCTAATGACTCCTAAATGCGTACTTTAACCAAGAGTGAAAACTGATGAAAACTGATGAAATGCCACAGAATGCGGCATAATTTCATCGGGATTTACACCGTTTGCTAAGACATTAAATATCTTCAGAGAAAGAAATATACTTTTGTTTGGAAATAATAACCTGTTACCCCTTGATGTATACAATGGACCTTTCCAAGTTTATTGTTTCAAACCAGAAGGAAGAATCCATATGTGCATAATGGGTTAAAATGCCAATGACTGTTTAATTGAGTTTGCTGTCAGGACCTGTTGTGGTATTTTGATACTGTACATAAAAAAACATGACATTGACGCTAGCAATTTTTTTTTATAAAGATAAGAGTTTCAAGCAGTACAATGATACACATTCTATGGGTTTCCCTTTCATTTGGTAATTTTCGATTATAATCGATCATCAATCGAAACCTCCTGACCAATTATTTTCGATGATCGATTATGAAAAATCCAATAATGGAACAACACTAGCCATAGCTCTATTACAAATGCATGAAATAGGATGTACAACAATCCCAACCAAGATCGTGTTGATATCAATGCATATCCAAAATTGGCGATATTCTATCAATTTGTTCTGAAACCAAATTATGACGGACGGACGGAATGACGGACAACCCTAATCCAGTATAGCCCCCCCCCCCCTCCCCCATTTTTCAAAGCGGGACTTTATAAATGTAATTTTCAAGCATTATGCAATCAAGACAACCCATGGGCCCTGGATCTCTCACCTGAGTTCTTGTCACAAGGAGAGGATGTTAACCACAAAATGTAAATCCCATTTCTCCAACACCTAAGTCCCTCTTGGGTATCACTCAGATCATAACCAAAGACTATCAATTCACTAAGTTCAATCAAAATAAACTTATCTGCACAATTCCAATGTCTGACTTTTTACCCAACCCAAAAGGTCAGGGGAGTGCATAAGGTCAAACTTGCCTAATGCTCTTCAGTTCTTTTACTTTAATGCAAAATAACCTTCAGAAAAAAATTGTTTTGACCTTTTGGGTTGTGGGTGTTAAAAGGGCAGAATATTGACCTATATTGTGTTCTCGCTTCATTCTCGTTAATTTGACATGCAACATGACTACTTTCAGAAAAGAAAAAAAATGACCTTTTGATCCCACCTAAGGGGTCAAGGGTGTGTGTAAGGGCAAACTATTTAGCATGTTATTGTATGTTTCATTCCCTTTAATTTGATATGCAACATGACCATATTCTGCAGCGGTGCCATTTTTGGCCTCGGGGCAAACTTGGTAGAGGTCAACTAGATGATGCTACAGACCAAATATGAAAGCGCTAGGTCTTGTGGTTTAAGACAAGTTTTCCCTATATAAGCCTATGTAAAATAAGTGACCCCTGGAACGGGTCCATTTTTGGCCCCAGGGGCATAATTTGAACAAACTTGGTAGATGTCCATTAGATGATGCTACATACCAAATATCAAAGCTCTATACCTTGTGATTTCAGACAAGATTTTTTCATGTTTTCCCTATATAAGCCAATGTAAAACATGTGACCCCCGGGTGGGATCATATTTGGCCCCAGGGGCATAATTTGAACAAACTTTGTTTGGTAGAGGTCCACTTGGTGCTGCTACATTCCAAATATCTAAGCTCTAGGCCTTGTGGTTTTAGACAAGAAGATTTTTTCATGTTTTCCCTATATAAGCCTACGTAAAACATGTGACCCCCAGGGCGGCCCCCCAGGGGCAGAATTTGAACAAACTTGATAGAGGTTCACTAGATGATGCTACATTCCAAATATCAAAGCTCTAGGCCTTATGGGTTCAGACAAGAAGATTTTTTTCATGTTTTCCCTATATAAAACATGTGACCCCCAGGGTGGCTCATATTTGCCCAAGGGGCATTATTTTAACAAACTTGGTAGAAGTCCACTAAACGATGCTACATACCAAATATCAAGGCTCTAGGCCTTGTGGTTTCAGACAAGAAGATTTTTAAAGTGTTCACCTCGAAAATCTATTTTTAGCCTGTGTAAACTAGATATGCAACAGACCAGAACCATTTGAACAATTATTAAACAGGGCCATATGATTGATCATTCCTGCCAAGTTTGGTGAAAATCCAACTAGCAGTTTAGGAGATGTCGTTTGAAGCAATCCTTGACAACACACGACCCATGGCTGACATCCAGCGATCACAATAGCTAACAATTTGCCAATGGCTCAGGTGAGCTAAAAAGTGAACGGTTGTGGTGTTTGTGCTGTGTGCTTTTGTTGCAATATAAGATAACAATGGATATGATATGTTCACATATTGAGAGCAATGCTGTTATTACCATTTGCTACATCAACTCCTAATGCGAGTGATGTTTCATTGGTCCAGCAGCGAGCCACATTTCTGATCGTGTAACCTCCGCCTCCTACTAACATCAATGGTAGATTCCATTTCTTCATATATTCTACAGCTTTACCATGACCTATAAAAAGCAACCATAAATTCTAATTTATTAACCCTGACACAACTGTCGGGTACACCTTAAGTCAAGACATCGGGCGTCACTACGTAATGTCCTGGGTAACATCATTGGAGGAAACAAGATAGATTAGAATAAACAGGTGAAACTTGTCTTTTTTACATAGCGAACAAGCTAGAGTAGCGACATTTTGACCAAAATGTGGCTACTCTAGCTTGTTTAAAATGTAAATTCTACTGTATCTTGTTCTCTCCAAGAAACATTACGTAGTGATGCGCGTCATCTTGGCACTGTGGTGCTACAAAGTAACCACGTAAGGCATACCCAACAATAACAAAGTATACGTATTTATGCAGAGTTGGTTCTAGGAAAATCATCAAATTCTCAAAACTCAAGTACCTGCTTTTGGACGCTCCCTACTGATAGACAGATGTTCTAAACGTTACATTCTTTTTATGTTCATATACAGGTTACAAGTAATAACTTAGGGCCAAAACAATCACATTGTTTTTCTCAACAATTGGTATGAGCATAATTGGTAGCAAGTCTGATTGCTGATCCAGTGGTTGTGAGTTCGATCCCAGCCTAGACCCATACTTTTCATGGAAATTGATCGAAATATTTTCGATGGTCATCCGTCATTCTCCTCTTTCCGCTGATTCAAAAAGGGCTGTTGTCAGTTACAAGCGAAAGTATGTGCACAAAGTGTTTTCGTTAAGTTTGATTCTTTACGTCCAAGTCAACAATTTTTCAGTCATGTTGGTAGGGGTCTTCCTGGGGTTTCGTTTGTTTGTTTCATTTGATTCTTTACATCCCAGTCAACAATTTTTCAGTCATGTCGGGACAGGTCTTCCTGGGTTTAACCAGTACTAAGCAGAGGATAAAGTGTCTTGCTTAATATCACAATGCAGTGCCTCCCTTGCGGCTGGAACTGCAACCCCAAGATCTGATGTCAAGCACTCTACAACTAAGCCACCGCGTTCCTCTAGTGTTAGAATGAAGCAGCCTAGTCTGACTCCTGAGGGAATCTGCTCCACACTATAGGAAGAGTTAACTCAGTCTGTCTCCTGAGGGAATCTGCTCCACACTGTAATACTAAAGTAGGAGTTAACATATTTACCTCTAAGTGTGAGATTGAAGCAGCCTAATCTGTCTCCTAACAGGGAGTACACTGTAACACTATAGTAGGAGTTAACATAGTTACCTCTAAGTGTGAGATTGAAGCAGCCTAATCTGTCTCCCAACAGGGAACATACTGTAACACTATAGTAGGAGTTAACATAGTTACCTCTAAGTGTGAGGTTGAAGCAACCTAGTCTGTCTCCCTCCACATTGTAACACTATAGTAGGAGTTAACATATTTACCTCTAAGGGTGAGATTGAAGCAGCCTAATCTGTCTCCTAACAGGGAGTACACTGTAACACTATAGTAGGAGTTAACATAGTTACCTCTAAGTGTGAGATTGAAGCAGCCTAATCTGTCTCCCAACAGGGAGCATACTGTAACACTATAGTAGGAGTTAACATAGTTACCTCTAAGTGTGAGATTGAAGCAGCCTAATCTGTCTCCTAATAGGGAGTACACTGTAACACTATAGTAAGAGTTAACATAGTTACCTCTAAGTGTGAGATCTAAGCAACCTAGTCTGTCTCCTAACAGGGAGTACACTGTAACACTATAGCAGGAGTTAGAAGTACGAGATTGAAGCAGCCTAGTCTGTCTCCTGACAGGGAGTACACTGTAACACTATAGTAGGAGTTAACAAAGTTACCTCTAAGTGTGAGATTGAAGCAGCCTAGTCTGTCTCCCTCCACACTGTAACACTAAAGTAGGAGTTAACATAGTTACCTCTAAGTGTGAGGTTGAAGCAACCTAGTCTGTCTCCTAACAGGGAGTTCACTGTAACATATAGTAGGATTTAACATAGTTACCTCTAAGTGTGAGATTGAAGCAGCCTAGTCTGTCTCCTGACAGGGAGTTCATTGTAACACTATAGTAGGAGTTAACATAGTAACCTCTAAGTGTGAGGTTGAAGTAGCCTAGTCTGTCTCCTGACAGTGAGTTCATTGTAACACTATAGTAGGATTTAACATAGTTACCTCTAAGTGTGAGATTGAAGCAGCCTAGTCTGTCTCCTGACAGTGAGTTCATTGTAACACTATAGTAGGATTTAACATAGTTACCTCTAAGTGTGAGAATGAAGCAGCCTAGTGTGTCTCCTGACAGTGAGTTCATTGTAACACTATAGTAGGATTTAACATATTTACCTCTAAGTGTGAGATTGAAGCAGCCTAGTCTGTCTCCTGACAGGGAGTTCATTGTAACACTATAGTAGGAGTTTACATAGTTACCTCTAAGTGTGAGGTTGAAGCAGCCTAGTCTGTCTCCTGACAGTGAGTTCATTGCAACACTATAGCAGGAGTTAACATAGTTACCTCTAAGTGTGAGGTTGAAGCAGCCTAGTCTGTCTCCTGACAGTGAGTTCATTGCAACACTATAGCAGGAGTTAACATAGTTACCTCTAAGTGTGAGATTGAAGCAGCCTAGTCTGTCTCCTGACAGTGAGTTCATTGCAACACTATAGTAGGAGTTAACATAGTTACCTCTAAGTGTGAGGTTGAAGCAACCTAGTCTGTCTCCTGACAGGGAGTTCATTGTAACAATATAGCAGGAGTTAACATAGTTACCTCCAAGTACGAGATTGAAGCAGCCTAGTCTGTCTCCTGACAGGGAGTACACTGTAACACTATAGTAGGAGTTAACATAGTTACCTCTAAGTGTGAGATTGAAGCAGCCTAATCTGTCTCCTAACAGGGAGTACACTGTAACACTATAGTAGGATTTAACATAGTTACCTCTAAGTGTGAGATTGAAGCAACCTAGTCTGTCTCCTAACAGGGAGTACACTGTAACACTATAGTAGGAGTTAACATAGTTACCTCTAAGTGTGAGGTTGAAGCAGCCTAGTCTGTCTCCTGACAGGGAGTTCACTGTAACACTATAGTAGGATTTAACATAGTTACCTCTAAGTGTGAGATTGAAGCAACCTAGTCTGTCTCCTGACAGGGAGTTCATTGTAACACTATAGCAGGAGTTACATAGTTACCTCTAAGTGTGAGATTGAAGCAGCCTAGTCTGTCTCCTGACAGGGAGTTCATTGTAACACTATAGTAGGAGTTTACATAGTTACCTCTAAGTGTGAGGTTGAAGTAGCCTAGTCTGTCTCCTGACAGTGAGTTCATTGTAACACTATAGTAGGATTTAACATAGTTACCTCTAAGTGTGAGATTAAAGCAGCCTAGTCTGTCTCCTGAGAGGGAATCAGCTCCACACTGTAACACTATAGCACTAGGTTGATACATTTCCATAACTTTAGTCATCACCTAAACAAACACATAGGTAGAGAAATCATACAAACAACACCATAATTAAGAGATATACCTCTGCTTTTAAGTACAGCTCTTGCTAAGAACCATGCAAAGCCTGCAAAAGGTGATACATCGCATGCTACAAAAATGAACATTTTTCGTTTTTCCCAATTGATTATGTCCTAAAATAAGTCAAATGACCCTTTTTACTGGTAAACGATTTTGTAGAAGAATGCTATCGATGGATTAAAAATCATCATTTGAGATGAAATTCCCATAGGGTTCCATTATGAAACTTGAAGTTAAATTTTCTCTCATGATGGTCCTGTTATTATTATGAAACTGGGTCTATTATATGGCAACAGCCTTTGTTTTCTTATTTCAAAAGTCAAACCCGTGTGTTTTTTTAGATTATCTATGGTAAAAAAGGTTAAAATGCCGTTGTCATCATTGTCTTACGCAGGCGCGATACTAAAGAATCGACAGCATTTGATAAAATGCTTCCGGTCGATGACAATGCAGTTGTCATGAGTTACTAACAAGTATGGCAGCTTTTTAAAAAGAGCATGACCCTGAAAATGCCTAGTTTAGAAATTATAGATTTTTTATTTATTTTATAGAGTATGACCTTCCCTCTTTTCAAATACATAACAAATTATTTAAAAATTGTTCCCTCTATACTGCAAATCATCCATTACAAATAATTATGAGGCAGAAATATTGGTAAAAAAAATATGCAATTGCCCCCCCCCTTGACGTTTTTGAATTGGCTCCCTTGTTAAAATTGATTTAGCAAGTTCCAAGGTGATTTGTTGCTTGTTTTAGTATGTAAATGTATTTAAAGTTACAATATTTTTATTTTAAATATTTTATAATTTTATATTCTACCAAAGATGCCATTGACTGCAAGCCTTTAATCACTAAAAATAATAATAAAACATAGAAAAGTAAAAAAAAACCATATTAATTTAAATTTACGTCATATTTAGGCATTATTAAGATTACATCTATACCCAACAAGAAATATCTTTAAAAAAGATATTCGGCGGCTCTCAAATACTTACAATTTAAACACAACTAAGTGACGAAATCCCCTTATACTCCCTGTCTTTGCATGCTGGAAAAGGATGTTCCGTCTAAAACTAGCAAATTTGGAAGTTGTGCTATGTTTCTGGTCTCTCTTTTGCTTGGTGCTCTTTTCGCTGAGCGATATGCATCTGAATCGTTCCAAATTTTAGGCACTTCACCAGCAAAGGCTAGGGAACAATGTTATTAGTCCTAATGTTTTTAAGAAAACGGGAGATTTTGACGATAAATGTATGTACTGAAACAAACTGAAAACCCGGAAAAAACATGCCATATTGTTGTTGTTGTTGTCACATAGGCTAGTTTCTGCCCGTCTCAGATCTCAACTTGGAGTAGTTTTCAAGTCTTAAATGGTTTACACTTTCACCACTCTATTTACATATTATGAATGTCTCTATTTACAGAAAAATACTGATATACCAAATCACTTTCGTGTGGAACTAACTCCTATAACCTTTCTATTTCCTGTGGCACCTCGCCATAGCCGGGGTCGGGGAATAAATACATGTAGACTCAAAAACTGATTGACTAGCTCCCAGTAAGCACGTAAAATCGGGCTACTCTCGGCCTGCCAGAAAAACACCACCCGAAAAGCGTTTTGCTGGCGGGCCCATAGTGGCCCGAGATTTGTGCTGGCTGTTTGCAAGTTAGCCCTGGGAAGTTAGCCTTATATGGCACATGTTCGTCTGACATACATGTAGTTAAAGAAACTAGAGCTTGTGCTTGTCATCTTCCTAAAGGAAATAGCAAAATACGCTGATACATGTACAGCTGCGGAGGTTGATCTGAGTCTAAGTGTAGGATTGTGGGTTGCGGGCACATTCAAATTGTAGGAAATTATGTGCCATTATTTACCGTTAAATATCCATCCCCATTATAACCTCTTTTTTTTAAGATACATCTCTTTTCACAAAGATGTATCTTGTTAAGCGCTATTAATAGACATTATAACGTGGGCTTTTTGGTTGTCTATTTATAACGCACCATGTTGTCTGATTAAAGAGAGACTCTGCCGATAGCTACACTGTCCTTGTAAAAGCATGCATTTGCCAGTCAGAGCAAGCTTTGCACGTATTTACTCGCCTGAACCCCGAGGTTACTCTCTAATTCGCGACGAATTTTACGCCCTTGTATATAATGTAATGCCTTAAATACACTTGTTATATTTGTTTTAGAAATAGACTAGACCTAATTCAGTGATTTTTTTACAAATTTGTTTCTATGAGTCCCGGGACTCACTGGGCCAAAATTCTTTGCATCCCAAACTCGAAGTTCTGCATCCCATACGACGTCCACTTTGAATTATAAATTTTGTGTATCCATACGAATCCGGCCATTCATAGAAGCCAATTTGGGAAGCAAAACACTGGCATACTTATTTATACTATAATAAAGATAAAACTTAATTTACTTTGTCAAGTAAAATAATAAAGATATAAAAACCTACCTGACTTTCTTATTAATAAAAAGTTCAGTTGCAGACAGTATATTTCCTTAATTTAATCATATTATCATCTTTTGCCAAGAGTCAGACTTTTGTCTCGCAGTTTTCATATATTTTTTAGAGCCCAGGTCATTAGCCCGTGTTCATCTAACTCTGCATGCCTACAAGTGTAGTGCTGGAAGTTACTGCATTTGAGCCTTTGGACATACCATATTAATTTTTCTTTTATCATCTGTGCACAGTCCAGTCTCCGTACTTCATGAGCCTGCAGTAATACTTTAACCATTCTATTGGTATTTGCTCGAAGCAGGGTGTTTAAACTTGCGGGTAAAACGCATTATTCATATGTTTCATTTCCGGTTGGTAGTATTGGATTAGTACTGGTTTATCGGCACTGGTTTTTACCAGTAGTCCGGTACTGGCTTTTACCGGTAAACTCCCCTACAGCGGGTCATATCCATTCTCGCGAGACCTGACGATACCTCATCTAGATCTCTCGCATTTCGCCCTTTGCATCATGGGTAACTAGCGATATTTGGCTAGTCTCGTTCAATTCTCGCACAGCTGTAATTGCAGAATTTATTGTTAAAAATAGCAAAAAGTTATTTTTTGACAGTTTATCATTTCTCTTTTAGCCAGTATTTTCTGGATGTAAAGCTCCGAGTCATGCAAGCAGTGATGGCATAATATATTTTTAATAAAAATGGCGGCTCAATCCCAGTGTGCACCGAGCGAAAGGCGACAGGTTAGTTCGTGCTAGCGGACTTCCTGTGCGACAATGGGTAATATCTGAAAACACGTGTTTCCCAAGGGAAGTAATGATCGCTATACTGTTGGGGAGTTTTTTTCAGTACCGGTTTTTACCAATATTATTCAAGACACGATGCGCAAGTTAAAAAAACACTCAAAACGAAAGTTGCAAATACTAAATGCAGACTTTTCGCCACAATTTTAATGCATCCTGCAGGACTCTCATGGTTTAAAATCATGCGTCCTTTGTGAGAAGCATGCGTCTGAGACCCAGGACGCGCAGGTAAAAAAAATCACTGCATATTGTCGAAATTTATGAAACAGACTATAATCGTGTAACGCGCATTTGATACGGGAAACCATAATGGCTTGAATAAAAAATACAAAGATTTGCTTTATATAATGCTGTTAAAGTCCTTTAGGATATAGTGAGTTATCTTATATTGCACTTATTTACTATGTGCAATTAAGCAAGGCATGCAAAGAATGGTAGTAAAGCAAATTAGAAATGCTGTACAACGGGAGTTGACCTATATTCATGATCAATTTTCATTATTAGAACTAGTGCACAGACTGGTTCTCGGCCATTTACATGGAAATTTTCAAGTTAAATTGCATCTATAATAAGATCGCGTGGTCAGTCTGAGTATTAACCAATGAGGGCATTGTTTTCTATCTGGTGTGATGAATATTACAATTTAAGAATACTTCTGATTGGTGAAAATTTGCATAAATTGTAGGTCTATTTAAAGCGATATTAAAACGGCGGCCTTTAGGCCGCCGTAAAAAATGGGTAAAATGAAACTGAATGGAGGTATTCACACATGGGAAAATGGACCCTAAAATGGATCCAACCAAAATAAAAGGAAGCCTGGACAATATGAGCCCTATTTGAACATTTACCACATCATGATTCATGTGCAAAAATACAGAGATAAAAACACATAGATTTACTAAAGAGTTACTTGACCTTTTCATTCTGGATACTGATAAACAGGTACTTAGGCAAACAGTGAAGACCTAAACAGTGGCATTTCATCACTGTCTGCACTGTTTATTAAGATATTTACCGATCTTTTTGTTCGTTTTGTTGCTTTACGTCCCAAGTCAACAGCTATGGTCATTGTGGGACGGTCAGTTCACATAACCACACTTTTTTCATGGGCAGGCTTGTACAAGCAATTAACCAGTACGGTAAATGTTCTAAAATTTCGAACACTCTAAAATTACGAACACCAAAAATTATCGCCGAAAATAATTTTTAAAACATCCTAAAAAATCGAACACTGCCCTTTTTCGGAAAAGTGAATTTCTAAAATTACGAACACACGTTATTTTCGGCGGAAAATCGATGTCCGGTTTCTGTGTTCGGCATACTTCTACCGTACAGCACGTGAGCGGTAGCGACATTTTGCAATGTTCCATTCTACTTAGATTTGTAATCTGGAATGTGGCGTTCTATTTCGCATGCCAGCGCGCGACGTTATATGTTATACATTATTCAAGGTCACCAGCATTGACGAACTTGCAACGATTCCGAAACTGCTCTGACTAACCCTATTGAGTTTATGTATCCACCCAAATGGCTGAGATCATAATTTATTACTGACCAAAGGCCGCGATTCAGCTATTTGCACGTGAATTATGCACGTTGACACACGGATAGTGTGCTGTGACACGTACTCGTTTTTTTCTCTCTAAAATACCAGCCCCGAAGAGAGAGTTAACTTAAGGCTTAAATATGTGTGATTCTCAGGTTATCCGACTGACACCCCCTACCCTCCCCTCCCTTTTAAGCATTTAAAGGATTTCCCTGTTCGGCAATATGTCCAAGTCGCGTGCGACACGGAGGGCACTTCTATTATTCTATATTATGATTCTATGCGTGTGCTCTTTTCTTGAACACAGCTCGGACCCGAGCATGAAATCAACTTGCGCGGAGCCCCATATGAGCTTGGTACTTTTGACAGATATGATCAGCGAAGACCCAGGAGAGCATGTGTGTTTGCACAATCTCGTCAGGGTCTCGTTCACTAACAAAGTTTAAAGTGGATGAAGACTCTAGCCAAATAAAAATTCTAGACATCTACGTACGTTGACTTTAAAATACTTGTCAGCGGTTTTTCTTAGTACATGTAATAATGGCTATTCCTATCAAGCAAAAACATCAACTTCCTCAAAATGGAACATTTTAACAAACTGTTGAGCCGATCGCGGCGTGTCTGTTTGTCCTCATGAAACTGCACACGGAGGGTCCAACGAGTGCATTACCGGTTTAATGTACGCACAGACGCACATACATGTACCAAGAAATAAATTGATTGTAGCACGATTCTGCATCTTGATGAATTTATTATTTAAATATCTAATTTCATGAAATAAGTCAGCTATGCGAGCAGCGAATGCTCAGACGAGCCTGCGCATCCGCGGAAAATCGCCAGCGCCTGACATCTCAGAAATCGCTGTATTTACCACTCGTCTGTAGATGTATGTACCCCGACTTTGTTACATGCGAAGATCAGCCTGCATACCGCACATGCAGTCTTATCAGCACCTTTGTTTCTAGAACAAAACATTAAACTTTTTGTCGGGCCAGATCTGGGCCCAAACTGTCTGCTAAAAATTAGTTTGTCACAGCCTCTTGGGTGTGTGTGTGGGGGGGGGGGGGGGGGGGGGGGGCTGGGTCCAGCACTGCTAATAGTATATCAGCCGCAGACAAAAGGACAGGGTAATGGTTCACGGACATGTGTTTGAGATCAAAGAAGCCGACTATCAGACCACGTGTTGTTGTTGTTTTAAGACTCGGGTAGCACGCGGTGGTTTGGGCGCACGAAAGCGGACTTAGCACACAAAACATGATTGCATAGCTGTGTCTCCTTTTCATGGGTTTGCATGAAGAAAAAACAATTTCAATGAACTCGAGCATGAAACGGCGCACTGCATGCATGAAAAACTTGATTTGTGGTACTTGTCTGAATTTTTCCTTTTTTTTATATAAGAATGTACCACCCAGCGTATCGTACGCATCGGCTCGAAGCCAATATATTATAAATTGAGACGCGACACAATGTGGCATTTTGACGAGTGTAGACTCAGACGAGCCTGTGCAGCCTCCTTTAAAGTTTACGAATTCCAAACGATGTTCAGTCAGTAGCTTACACTCATAGGATATTCAAGCGACTAGCAAAGGCTCTGACCAGACTGTGCATATGCGCAGGCTGATCTGAGGCTTTGCTGATTGTTGGAAATCTCATGTCACGGCTCAATTATATTCTTCCGAGGCATCGGACGCAAAGTCGAACGTTCGCTTACATGATTAATGGTACCCTGTTTGCCCCTGATTTAATTTGGCAAGACGTCGGAGATCTTCTGGATCCAAACTATTTGCAAACTTTGAGAGAGAGAGAGAGAGAGAGAGAGACTATATAGCGCTTGCATACGAATCTCTTGTAATCTCGATATTTTTGAAAAAATATCATGTATCGGGGTGCTTGGAGTTGCTTCTCGTGCGCATCGGCTTTTGCACGACAATATCGGATATTCGACAGTATTGATGCATTGCGTGCTTTCAATCGCATGGCCAAATGTTTAAATTGACGAAACATTCTTTCCTGAATTCCATTCGGATCAGATCTAGATCCGAACTGTTCTTCTTTTTTAAGGGAGAGAGGATCCAAATATCACTAAAAGCGGGCCATCATCGGTCCGCCAGCAAAACACCCTTAAATGGCGTTTTGCTGGCCCAACGTTGAATGCTGGCTTTGTAGTTTTGAGAATTCCAAGGGATCTGGTCCAGTATTGCTAAGAAATTCTATATTTTTGTGATTTTTCGGGGGGGGGGGGGGGGGGGGGGGGGGGGGGGGGGGGGGGGGGGGGTCCGGACCACCTGTCCCCCCTCTGGATCCACGCATAGGACCGGACAATGTATACACTTATTGAGATATAGAAAACCCATTTTATCGTGCGCATCGGCTTTTGTACGACACTTGGCATACTTTCTATCGCATGCACAAATTTTTAAATTGACGAAACATTCTTTCCTGAATTCTATTCGGGTCTGATCTGGATCCAAACCGTTTTTGCAAATGTAAATAGAGAGAGAAAGAGAGAGAGACTGGTACATGCACATCCTTTCAGGAAAATCAAAGTGCATCGACAGATCGACAAGTAGAGAGAGAGAGATGTGTGTTCTTTTTGAATTTCGTCATTTTTTTAACTCTGAGAACTCGTCTACGTATTTCAAAGTTTCGTGTATATCTTTGCAAAAAATTCTGATCGACGAGATTACATTATAAACGGCATTTTCGCAGATGGAGAGCAAGCGAAAGCGTTTTGGTTTTCTGAAGGAAGAACAAAAGTGTAGCGATTCATCGGTAGTCCGAGGTTAAATAAGTGGACTTTTACGACTTGTAAGTAAATTGAGTGACATAACATGCACGTGCCTGGCTCTCGACTTGGTAATTAACGCACGCGCTGGACAGTATACTGACTCAGACCATGGACGTATACATTTCAAGTACATCCGTGCTCAGACTGCAAGAATTTAGCGGCGGTTGAAAAGAAAATGAGTAGATAGCGCAGAATCATATCGCCGTGTTTTCAACACGTTTCTTTAACATTTTTACATGCATATATACCGTTTTTGCCTATGCTAAAGACCACATTCTAAAATTACGAACACTAGCACTTTTTCTGAAACGTAATTTCTAAAATTACGAACAGCGGGAAAAATAATTAATTTTTAGTGTTCGAACTTTTAGAACATTTACCGTAATTCGTCCACATACTTTCGCTTGTTACTGACAACAACCCTTCTTGAATGAATCAGCGGAAGGGAGGAGTATGACCGTAGAAATCATTTCATGATCAATCTCCACGAAAGTATGGGACCGGACCGGGATCGAACTCGCGACCCCTGGATCTGCAGTCAGACACGCATCTGTAGCCAGAAACGTTACCGACTGTGCTACGCGGCCCGGCGATTATTTACCGATCTTCAGGTAACTAACAAATTATATGGCGGAGACAGAAATGACTTACTTTGCATACACGCAAACAGTCTTGACCAAGATCAAACTGCTCTGAAAAGGATCCACAATTTGCGCTACAGAGACGCTAAAACTGGATCTATATTGGTTGCAAGACTCGATCACATACAGCAAATAGATCTAAAATGATGTCTGTTGAAGTCATCTGCTACATGTTTTAAATTAGCTTACGTCATCAGCTAACTTCGGTATACAGACAAACAGTGTGGACCCAGATGAGACTGCTCCTATGGTACAACTCACTAAGCACAAAAACTCTGTTCTTCATGCTTTTTTTCAGCTATGTCAAGACTTACCACAACGGGTTAGGGCGACCTCCAAGGCACGGATTTATCAAAACTACATTTTCGATCACCGAAAATAAAGTTTTCGATTGTCATAACGATAGTATAGTAGAACGCAATTATAGTGTTATCGATCGCCAATATGAAACAATGTGATTCTGTTTAGCGTTCAACCAACAGTTAAGCAATAACGGTCATAGAAAGGCTGGAGAAGCCAAGAATCAAACCAACAACGCCTGGTTAATATGCGAGTGGTTTACCTACTACACAACGTCAGCCACATAGTTATGCTTCCAGAATAGAATTGCCGAGATTTCGTGTACACATGATGGATACAATCTCTCTGTAGACAATTTACAATTACATTGAATGAAAGACAAATCAGAAGTGGTCGAACGCAATTTCTTTAACATATGCAAAAGCATGAGGTCATTTACCGTTAATATCTTAAATATTAGGACAGATAAGCTGAGAATTGACGTCACCACAGTGCAGACTTGATATGGTCGTACACCATTATGGGAGAAAGATATCTTGAAATGTACCTTTTCCCCATTTCTTAGATTTTGAAAGCGGTTTAATTCAGATTCCTTAAATTTAATACAATTGCACACAAAATGCATGCATGCTTTTAAAGGACATCAGACAGTCTTAATGACTCATAAAATGGCCAGATAAAAGTTTCAAAGAAAATGAATTTTTTCCATGAAAAAGATAGTAGGTTCAACTCTCGATTTTTCCACAAAAGTGTTTTTCTCATTGGACAAATGGCAATTTAAAGATATGGGTCAAAACTCTGTTTTGCTACACATATTCAGCATAAAGAACATAGAAAAAGTTTTACTAAAGTGCCCCCCCCCCCCCCACCACCGTGACCAAACTAATCATTTTGCTTACACTTGTACTTTAACATTTCACACATCATAGAAAATTTATGTTAAAATGTGCCATTTTGATGATTTCGTAGATTTTGAAAAAGGTTGCTGCTACCTTAACACAATTGCACACAAGAGAAGAAAAAAAAAACACATGGGTTTCTTGTATTTTTGTTTTAGAACATACATAACTTAATTGATTTAAAAACATCATTGTCCTACATGAGGTCCATCATGGGAGAAAAATTATGTTAAAATGTGCCATTTTTGCCGATTTCATAAATTTTGAAAACGGTTGCTGCTACCTTAACACAATTGCACACAAGAGAAGAAAACAAACATGGGTTTCTTGCATTTATGTTTAAGAACATACATTACTTTATTGGTTTAAATACACCATTGTCTTATATAAGGATGGTCATGGGAGAAAAATTATGTTAAAATGTGCCATTTTTGCTGATTTCATAGATTTTGAAAACGGTTGCTGCTACCTTAACACAATTGCACACAAGATAAGAAAAACACATGGGTTTCTTGCATTTTTGCTTAAGAACAGACATTACTTTATTGGTTTTAAAACATCATTGTCTTACATTAGGCTGGTCATGGGAGAAAAATTATGTTAAAATGTGCCATTTTTGCTGATTTCTTAGATTTTGAAAACGGTTGCTGCTACCTTAACACAATTGCATGCAAGAAAAGAAAAAACACACGGGTTTCTTGCACTTTTGCTTAAGATCATACATTACTTTATTGGTTTAAATACATCATTGTCTTACATTCGGATGGTCATGGGAGAAAAATTATGTTAAAATGTGGCATTTTGGCAGATTTCTTAGATTTTGAAAACGGTTGCTGCTACCTTAACACAATTGCACGCAAGAGAAGAAAAAACACATGGGTTTCTTGCATTTTTGCTTAAGAACATACATTACTTTATTGGTTTAAATACATCATTGTCTTACATTAGGATGGTCATGGGAGAAAAATTATGTTAAAATGTGCCATTTGGGCCAATTTCTTAGATTTTGAAAACGGTTGCTGCTACCTTAACACAATTGCACGCAAGAAAAGAAAAAACACATGGGTTTCTTGCATTTTTGCTTAAGATTATACATTACTTTAATGATTTAAATACATCATTGTCTTACATTAGGATGGTCATGAGAGAAAAAATATATTAAAATGTGCCATTTTGGCCGATTTCTTAGATTTTGAAAAAGGTTGCTGCTACCTTAACACAATTGCATGCAAGAGAAGAAAAAACACATGGGTTTCTTGCATTTTTGCTTAAGATCATACAATACTTTATTGTTTTAAATACATCATTGTCTTACATTAGGATGGTCATGGGAGAAAAATTATGTTAAAATGTGCCATTTGGGCCAATTTCTTAGATTTTGAAACAGTTGCTGCTACCTTAACACAATTGCATGTTAGAGAAGAAAAAACACACGGGTTTCTTGCATTTTTGTTTAAGAACATATATCACTTTATTGATTTAAATATATCATTGCCTTAGATTAGGATGGTCATGGGAGAAAAATTATCTTGAAATTTGCTGATTTTTCATAATTTTGCTAAAATCCAGATTACAAGTACCCCACCTCCCAATACTAGTTTCATTTTCGTGTACGAGTTATCATAATACAATTGTTAGTATATCATTTATTAAAGCCAAGATCATTCTACAGAACTGATATACCAAATTAACTATTTTACTACCATGGCACAAACTCTTTGGTAATCAAAATAACCTAAAATCAGCTTTTTAGTAGCATTTACACTGGAAAATGAGGTAAAATTGAAAATTGTTGGTTGCCATGGCAACGAGCTTTCAATCAAAGAAATATTGTACCAGTCAGTGTTTGGTGACAAGTACTACATGATAGGAAAAAATTTTACCATTTCTGTTACTATGGATGTATCACCATTTGCATGGTGCTTAGCAAGAGCTGTACTTAATTATTGAGTTGATGCATCAAGTTCCAGTCAACATGTTTTTCAGTCACGCAGAATATTAAGCAGAGGAAAAAGTGCCTGTAGTGTATCTTCTACCAGCGATCCCTCCATATCAAGTCTAGCACTCTACCACTGAGCAGTACCTTAATTAGCATGCGTATTTGCTTATTACCCAAATAAATTTTCAAAAAAGCAAGTCAAATTTATCTGGTAGGGTAACAAAAAGCAAAGAAATTCAGTATACCCAATACAATCAAAAAGTCATGGGTATCGAATTTTATCACTTTGGCTTCTGCAATTCAGTTTTAGCTAATGTTGTGGTTAAAGTTACACAGCCCTTCCAGACAATTTTGCACAGGAAATTCAAATACACAATATCAATACTTTCTAGATTGAGCTGAAACATGTATAAAAGAATGAACTTCTTGATAGTTCTAGTTTCATGTTACACCCAAGGGAAATGTACAAAATATAATATATTTACAAATATGGCTCTGATTTGGTATTTTGTATACTGTAAATTCGAAAATTTTCGCGAAGGTTTTATTTTCGTGAAACTTCGCATATGCGAAGTTTCATGAAAATAAAATCCTCATGCAAGGGCGAAATCACTTTGTCATTTACTGATATGAGTAAATCATGCCCGAATCGCAATTTTTTTTACATCGCACTAAAGTCTTTTAACGCTATTCGCGAAAATAAAATTCTCACAAAAATTTCTGAATTTACAGTATTTCAAGTGGTTGTACACATTTAAATGGTTGCGAAAAGTAAAGGCGAATGGACATTTTCATTTAATTCAAATTTTAATAGAACATTCTGTTAAGCAAACAGTGGAGACCGTGATCAGCCGGCACATTCAGTGTCATCTGACCTGGGTCTGCATTGTTTGCCTATGTTCCAAACAGATTTTTGTGTAAATAGGTAAAGATATTGCAATAAATTGAATTCGGCCAAAATTACTAAGTCTTTTAATGACAGGTAAAATTTGTATAGGCGTGGACAGAAAGGAGTATTCTCAAAAAGTATTCATTAGCGATGAATATCCTGCTGTTCCAAGGTTGTGGATACACCACAAAAATGCCGTTTGAATATTCAGACATTACCGTGCATATGGAAAGTCAACTTTAGACTGGCTCATTTGTAGGAACGAAGGCTGGCTTTTCTCATGACGTGCCATTTTTCTCTCATGCACATGCTCTAAAATGGATGGGTTTGAGATGACCCCACTAGCTTAATGCACTAGCGAATCAGGCGCAATTTCCATTATAAACTGGTCAAAATAAATTAAGCCCCACCAGAAATTTTCCCATAGACTTAATGTTGATACATTCATGTTTAATTTATCATAACATTTTACTGAATACAGATTTTTCAATAACATTTTCAGCGAAGTAGCAGCAAAGTTTCCTCTCAAAATACGCTATATTTCAGATTTATTGATAAGTTTTCCATAGAGCTCCACACGTTCCAGTAAATGTCACATTTCGTTCCCTATCATTCCTATAGTAAAATTGGCCAAAAATTGGATACTCTTGGAAAATTTAGCACATACCCAAAGAAAGTCGGTATTTTCAATTCAATCTTTGTGTAATTACACCTAAGACATTGTTGTCTAACTTGGATGGAATTAGAAGTTTCAACTACCATCAATATTTTTGTAATAAACAACTAAACTTTGGGAATTTAACATTATGGCTATGTAAAAAAAGTGACATGGGGCTTAACTTATTTTGACGAGTTTATTTGAACAAGCCATCCATCGCTTATAAAGTAAATTAGGGCGGTGCAATGCAACTTTTTGACGACATTTTGGACTTGGTTTATTTGCACTTTGCTGAAAATGTTCAAAGAGTACATCTATGCACAGAGGTAACTGCAGCATCTTGAATATTGGGACCATTTGGAGAAATTGGCAGAGATGTTCCTGAATATTTTTCATCGGTAAAAGATGTTCCAAAAATGACGTGGTAAAAAGCTATCGCGAAAAAATAGTTCTAAAAACTTTCCAGCTGGAGTTTAGGCTTATATGAGTTTTAAAATAAGGATTAAAATAATGGATAATCTATCATAGATTATCAAAAATCACTTATAAACAGAATATGTGAAATCTTACTGGTTTAAATATAGTTTCATAGGCTTCATCATCAATGCCATCTCGAAGTGGGAAATTGACAGCGTAATATTTGCCTTTTCCGGCTCCAATATCCTGTAATAAACAGTATAGTTAACAGTAATATATCTAATAAGCAGTACAGTAGACAGTAAAATATCTGGATATTATCCTGTAATAAGCAGTAAAATATCTAATAAGCAGTACAGTAGAACAGTAAAATATCTAATAAGCAGTACAGTAAAATATCTGGATATTATCCGGTAATAAGCAGTACAGTAGAACAGTAAAATATCTGGATATTATCCTGTTAAAAGCACAGTGATCTTGACTATGGGGTGTGAAAAACAAGATAACACATTCAGTCTGTTAACCATCAAAAAAATCTGAAAGAGTGGTAATTCTTGACGAAAACAAACCTAAAAATTGTTTATAAATGTATTTTAGTGCATTTCAGTTGCATATGATCATTCATATGATTTTATATTCGTGAAAAATATTTTATTACATATAGTTTGCTATTCTGCATTTTTTCAAGAATTTAAGAATTTGTAGTGCCAAGTTTGGGAATAGTAAGTCTGTATGGGCCCATGTAACAGACTGAATGCGTTATCTTGACTATGGGGTTCAAAAAAAACGACAAATGATGCTATTAAATTTTCTTATCATTTTTATTATCTGATGCTCAACCAGATTTTCCGGGACTTTCCACCAAGATTTTTCGCATATTGCACAAGCTCGATGAAAATAACCATCAGAATTCCAGTTGCCTACCTCAGTCTTGATCAGGCCTGTATATATATCACCTTCGAGCACATCATAAAATTGAATACACAGCCCAAAACAACACGAATTTCTACACGTTTATATCTGCTTCTGATACACCTTCCTCACACAAAAAGTAAATCTGACAAAGGAGAAAATTCTCTGACCTCCTATTTACACCATAAACGTAGGTCCCGTAAGAGGTTGCATGACATTCCCGATTTTTATTCCGTTCCTAGGACAAGAAATATTAATTATAATAAACAGAACATGCAACATTTGTTTACCTTTTTAGCTCCTCGAAATCTTGGAAGACACTCGCATTGTTTTTCTCGCTCAACCAGTGGTTGAGCATCTGACCGTTTGGTAGGCTTGAGCAAAGGGAGCAACAATTCTTGAATGCAACAGACCACTTTGACCTGATATACATTTATACCAAATATCATCAAAATATGACAAAGGGTATAAAAGTTATTGAGTGCACAAGCTTTCCCTATAAAGTTCATTCAAGGGAGACAACTCAAAAGGCCAGCAAGGGAGAGCAACAATTCTTGCACGCGACACACCATCTTGACCTGATATACATTTATACCAAATATCATCAAAAATATCTCAAAGGGTATAAGAGTTATTGAGTGCACAAGCTCTCCACTGTAAAGTAATTTCAAGGGAGACAACTTAAAAGGCCAACAAGGGAAAGCAACCATTCTTGCACATGACACACCATCTTGACCTGATATACATGTATACCAAATATCATCAAAATATCTCAAAGGGTATAAGAGTTATTGAGCGCACAAGCTTTACACTATAAAGTACATTCAATGGAGATAACTTAAAAGGCCAGTAAGGGAGAGCAACCATTCTTGCACGCGACACACTGTCTTGACCTGATATACATGCCAACAAAATATCATCAAAATATCTCAAAGAGTATTTAAGTTATTGAGCAAACAAGCTTTTGCCTACAGACTGATGGACGGACCGACGGACAGACGGACACCAGGCTGATCGCTATATCCTCTGAACCTTGCCGGTCAGGGGTAAAAATGAAGAAGATCCAATCAACAAGAAGGTCCATGGGCCCTGGATTGCTCACCTGAATCCTTGTCAGGAGAGGAGGATGTTTACCACAAAATATAATTCCCATCTTGGGTATCACTCAGTTCACAACCAAAGCCTATCAAGTCACTAAGTTCAATCAAATTATACGTATCTGCAAAATTAAATCTCTGACCTCTTTACCTAACCCAAAAGGCCAGGGGGTACATTTTGTCAAACATTTAAATTGCATAAAGTGATGTGCACCATAACCTTCTTCAGAAAAAAGGGGTTTTACCTTTTGTCCCCATACAGGAGTCAAGGGTGTGTAATAGGGCAGAACATTTGCATGCATGGTGTAATATGCTTCATTCTAATTAATTTGATAAGCAACATGACTACTTTCAAAAAAGAAAACAAATTAACCTTTTGACCCCAACCCAGGGGTCAGGGGTAAGTTTAAGAGCAAAATATTCGCTAATATGTTATTGTAAGCTGCATCCCCTTTAATTTGATATGCAACATGACCATATTCTGAAAAGTTAATTTTATATTGGGGGGGGGGGGCATTTTTGGCCCCAGGGGCATAATATGTTTAAACTTGGTAGAGGGTCCACAAGGTGATGATACATATCAAAGATCTTGTGGTTTCAGACAAGAAGATTTTTTCATGTTTTCCTATTTAGCCTATGTGACCCTGGGGCCAAGCCATTTTTGGCTCCAGGGTCATAATTTGAACAAATGTGGTAGAGGTCCATGAGGTGATGCCACACACCAAATATGAAGGCCCTAGGCCTTGTGGTTTTAAACAAGAAGATTTTTTGTTTTCCCTATACAAGCTTATATAAAACATGTGACCCCTGGGCAGAGCCATTTTTGACGCCAGGGGCATTATTTGAACAGACTTGGTAGAGGTCCACTAGGTGATGCTACATACCAAATATCAAGACTCTAGGCATTGCGGTTTCAGAAAAATGATTTTTGTATGTTTTCCCTATATAAGCCTCTGTAAAACATGTGACCATATTGAACAGTATTGAATTTGGAACAGTGGTTCAAGAGGAAAAGCTGTTTAAAGAAACTTCTTATCTAGAGCTCTGACAGCCCTTTGTTCAGTAGATCAGAACCATTTGTGCAATATTGGTAGAGTACATCATGAGGAACAATTCTGTGAAATCATTTTGAATTTGGACACGTGGATCAGGAGATGTTGTTTAAAGAAATTTCTTATCTAGGGCTCTGGATGCCCCTTTGTTCGGCAGAGTGGAACCATATGTGCAATTTTGGTAGAATGCATTATCGTGGGGAATAATTCTTTGAAATTATTTTGAATTTGTAAAAGTGGTTCAGGAGGAAATGCAGTTTAAATATATTTCTTATCTGAAGCTCTGGCAGCCATTTTGTTCAGTGGAGCCTAATCATTTGTGTAATTTTGGTAGAGGGTATTATGAGGAACAATTCTGCGAAAGTATTTTGAATTTATAACCAGTGGTTATGTAGAAAATGCTGTTTAAAGTAAGTTCTTACCTAGAGCTCCGGCAGCCCTTTTGTTCAGCGGAGCAGAATCATTTGTACAATTTTGGTAGAGGGTATTTTGAGGAACAATTCTGTGAAATTATTTTTAATTAGGGCCAGTGGTTCAGGAGGAAATGTTGTTTAAAAGATATCTTACCTGGAGCTCTGGCGGCCCTCCTGTTAAGTGGAGGGGGACCATTTATGCAATTTTGAAAGAGGGCATCATAGGGAACATTCCTGTGAAGTAATTTGAAATTTGGACCAGTGGTTTAGGAGGAGATGTTTAAAGAAAAAATTTACGGACAGACAGATAGTAGAACAGTAAAATATCTGGACATCATAACTGGTACACATACATATCCAACAAGATAGTCATGTATCCCTGGATCACTCACCTGAGTTTTGTTTACAGTGCCATATGTATGTATATATGGTCAACTGGTCAGGTCCCCTGGTGATATATTTTTTTCATTATATCAAATTCATTTCAGCTATTTGTGTAGGAGATTGCCAAGTCACCATTTCTGTTTAACAATATTTTCGCATTCAAACCATTGGTTTCAGTGGAGAATATGTTTAAAAGATCTTTATAAAGATACATCAAGGAAACTGGCCACACCTCCTGGTGACCATATTTTTCAACAACCAAATTTGCTTAGCTATTTCTGCCAAAGGTCATCCAGTGACCATTTCTGCCAAATCATTCTGAATTCTGATCAACCATTTTGTTCAGCTGAGCTGATAAATCTGTACAAGATTGGTAGAAAGCTTTATGAGCAATTTCAGTAGAAGGTTTTATAAGCAATTTTGGTAAAAGGTTTTATTAGCAATTTTGGTAGAAAGCTTTCATGAGGAACATTTTCGAGAATTTATTTTGAATTCTGGCCAGTGATTCAGAGAGATGTCTACACTAGCCACTAGTCTGATATATTCTTTTAAATAAATGATAATTTTATTTTAAAATAATTATTTCTTTATTCTCTTTCTTTTCTCTTTGACAGCAAAATTTGTGATAAGGTGAGAATATCAAAGAGAGAAAAGATGAGACTAGCTATATGAAATCAAATTATAATGAATGAAAAGTAAAGTAAAATTGACAAAAACATCAAGGTCTAGGAGCAAGACCAGGAAATGTCGTATAAAGACTTTTCTATTTTTAGCTCAGATGGCCATGTCTAAGGGAGTGCATGTTCAACAGTTTACGCAATTTTGGTAAATGGCATTATAAGTAACATTTCTGTTAAAGTATTTTGAATTTTGGCCAGTGATCTAGGAGATGATGTTTTAAGATATTTCTAGCTTTAGCTATGGTGGCCATTTTTTAGAGTAGAAGATCCATTTGTGCAATTTTGGTAGAACAAAATTATGGAGTACCTTGTGCCAAATTGTTTTGAATTTTGGCCAGTGGTTCAGATGTCTTGTAATAGGTGTTTATATTGTCATGGGAACTGGTATGATGGGGGCCAGACACAGCACGCCAACCTCCAGGAATGCACTCCAGAAGCAAGGCCCCACCCTGCAAATTTTACTGCCATGAAATGGCAGGCTGTAGGTGCAGCCCCTGAGCTGGTTTCTGAAGCTGGTGAGCCTATTTTGTGTCGTTTTGGGAGCCTTCTAGCCTCACCTTGGAGGCGGCTTCCCAAGCCACTTTTTTAAAGCCAGGAGCCGGGTTTTAGCCTCTTGCCAGGGAGCCGTCTAGCCTCATTTTGGAGACTGCTTTAGAGCCACTTTTGGGAGCCTAGAGCCTTTTTTGGAGCTGCTTCACACAACTATATATAGCATGGGTGATTGCTGTTCAGGCATCGTTGGATTCTTAACCACAGAGTCCAAAACATAACAGGAGACACCTGAAGAGTCTTATTATATTCCAGGAAGAGTGACTTACAATTTTCACTCGTCCTGCAAACACGCGCACTTGTCCTTTAAAAGCATATGCAATCACAAACATAAGGGAGTGATATGACTTCCCCAAGTAATTCTTCCCAAAGCATTCGTCCTTTCTAGATTTCACTCGTAATTACGAGCTGACGAGTGGAATTTTCGTCCCCTGTAAGTAAACTGTGTTATAAAGGGACAATTTTACAAAGAATTATAGGAAAATCGTCATTTTCCTAAAATCCCTTTATAAAAGCCAATGTAAAAAAAATGAGAGCCACAATATGATAATGACCATGTTATATCCAAATCTATGTTATAATGTGACATGTTATAAAGGGAATGCACTATATATCTATTAATAAGCAGTGAGAGGTTGCAAAAATTATTGTAATAATGTTTTTGTAAGCAGGATAAATGTGTTTCTGTGCTCAAATGTCCTTGGAATATTATATATTGGTGCACAATAATGTCACTTACTCTGAGATCACCTGTTCCAGGGAAATACTCCCCATATTTATGGAATGAGACAGTCATCACACGATCTGTGGTGTAGAAAGCTTCCTCTACACCATCACCATGATGTATATCAATGTCAATGTATAACACACGTTGGTGGTATCTGAAATGTAAATCAATGTCAATGTAGAACACACGTTGGTGGTATCTGAAATGTATATCAATGTCAAAGTATAGTATATGTTGGTGGTATCTGAAATGTAAATCAATGTCAATGTATAACACACGTTGGTGGTATCTGAAATGTATATCAATTTCAAAGTATAATATATGTTGTGGTATCTGAAATGTAAATCAATGTCAATGTATAGCACACGTTGGTGGTATCTGAAATGTAAATCAATGTCAATGTATAGCACACGTTGGTGGTATCTGAAATGTTTGTTAATGTATAATATACAGTGCAACCTGTTTAATCCGGCCTCATATCAGACTGAGAAAAAAATGCGGATTAGACAGGAGACCGGCATAGAGAGATTGATTTACCCACGTGACTTCAAGGTGACTCTGATCAGTATAGGCATCCATCTTTTTGTAGTTAATGGATACGTAAATGAATTACACACACAAATTTATTCCATATAGAGAATGATTTGAATGTATGTACAAATATAAACTTTAAAAATAAAAATTCTGTATTGTTGTTTACTTTTTATTTAAAAATGCATGAAGCGTAGTTTGCTTCATTTGGAGTCTTTTCTTCATGATGGTATCCTCTTTGAGTGTTTTCATTTCCTCTGTGTACATGAGGACACGATCATCGTGTTCTAATGCGAAGTTTTTTATTTTGTCCAACATCTCTAAGATGTCTACATGAGTTAAATCACATTTTGACGAACAACAGCATATTTGTGACATATAGACAAGTTGGCAAAACAGGACGGAATTGGGATTGCACAGGGTACGGAATATACAGGGGATTTTAACATGGAAGTCTATGGGGAAATCCAACAGACTGAGATTTTTGGCCGGATTGGAAGGAAATCGGAGTAGAAAGGGGCCGGATTGCCAAGGTTCTACTGTATGTTGGTGGTATCTGAAATGAATCGATGTCAATGTATAACACACGTTGGCGGATCTGAAATGAATCGATGTCAATGTATAACAAACTGATGGTATCTGAAATGTATATCAATGTCAATGTATAATATATGTTGGTGGTATCTGAAATGTATATCAATGTCAATGTATAATATATGTTGGTGGTATCTGAAATGTATATCAATGTCAATGTATAACAAACTGATGGTATCTGAAATGTATATCAATGTCAATGTATAATACATTGATGGTATCTGAAATGTATATCAATGTCAATGTGTAATATATGTTGGTGGTATCTGAAATGTATATCAATGTCAACGTATAATATATGTTAGTGGTATATCAAATGTATATCAATGTCCATGTATAATATATGTTAGTGGTATATGAAATGTATATCAATGTCCATGTACAATATGTGTTGGTGGTATCAGAAATGTATATCAATGTCAATGTATAATATATGTCGGTGGTATCTGAACTGTATATCAATGTCAATGTATAACAGCAGGTTGGTTTAGTTAGTTGGTTTAGTAGGTCAATGTCAACTTGAGATCATCATTAATTGAACAAACTTGGAAGGCCTCACATCCCCAATGCTACATACCAAGTCCCAATATCACAGGCCTTCTGGCTCTAGAGAAGAAGATTTTTAAAGGGTTTTTACCATGTATGGGCTTGGAAGTCATCTTGGTCATGTGACCAAAATATTACGCATTCATTTTGGCTAACCTATCATATGGAGATGAGTCTTCACATGAAATTTGAGTTCAATTGGGCCAATAGTTTGTGAGAAAACTGTTTTAGTATATTGATGGGACACCAATATGAGTGACCTAAGTTGAAAGGTCAAAGGTCAACCTTGACCTTTGGAACTTATATATAACCATTGTCTCATTAGGTTAAACATATCAAGTGAGAATAATGACTAAGGCTTCCACAGTTTTAAAAAAATCAACTTTTCAGAAATTTTCCCGTTTAAATGCATTAGGAGGCAAATTTGACCTTGACGTTAAGTAGGTCAAGGTCAACCTAGGATCATCTTTTGAACAAACTAAGTAGGCCCAAAATCCCCAATGCTACATACCAAGTCCCAAGGTCATCGGCCTTCTGGTTCCCGAGAAGAAGATTTTTAAAGGGTTTTTACCATATATGGGCATGGAGCCAATCTTGGTCATGTGATCAAAATATTTTGCATACATTTTGGCTAACATATCATAAGGAGTCTTCACATGAAATTTGAGTTCAATTGGGCTAATGGTTTGTGAGAAAACTATGTTTTAATATATTGATGGAACTCCAATATGAGCGACCTATGCTGAAAGGCTAAAGGTCAACCTTGACCTTTGGATCTTATTTATAGCCATTGTCTCATTAGGATAAACATATCAAGTGAGAATAATGACTAAGGCTTCCACAGTTTGAAAAAAATCAACTTTTCAGAAATTGTCCCATCTTAATGCATTAGGAAGCAAATTGACCTTGACGTTAAGTTGGTCAAGGTCAATCTAGGCTCATCATTTGAACAAACTTGGTAGGCCCCACAACCCAAATGCATATCAAGTCCCAAGTTCATCGGCCTTCTGGTTCTGGAGTAGAAGATTTTTAAAGGGTTTATACCATATATGGGCGTGGCGGCCATCCTGGTCATGTGATCAAAAGGACCATTTGAACAAATTTTCGTTCTTGCGTCCTAAGGAGTCTCCATATGAAATTTAAGTTTTATTGGCCCAGTGGTTTCAGAGGAGATGTTTGAAATTGTGGACAGACAGACGGACAGACGACGGATGGACGCCGGAGTGACTGGTATAGGCCTAAAAAAAAAATATGTGTGTTTCAGGTTTCCCGACCGATTCGGCCGAAAATTGGCCGATTCAATTGTTTTTAAGCGCTTTTTAAAATAAAAAAAAAAAACACGCCGATTCGGACGATTTTCTCCATTGCAGTCATTGTATCCGATGCGGTTAGTTTCTATTTTTCGGTTTATCCGCAATGAGTAGACTGGTTGTCTATATATAAGTTTGATCGTCGCGATGTATTTGCGGTAAAACAACGACAACCAGTCGTTTATTCTATCATTGAAACGCATGACATCTAGAAGGTGTATATATTTGCAAGCGTTCGGAGGAGTGCGCGATTGACAACAACAACATGGCTTCGATACTTTCGATTCGCATGCAGAAATGCTCGAGCGGTTAACGTCCTCAGGCCATTTTCGAATGTTATGAACATGCGAGACGTTTGTCTTCAACATCATTCGCCTCTCGATAAAGTCAAGCAGTCAGCAACGAAAGCAGACTTCACCATCCACGGTCAAAAAAGATGAAAAGGAGGTTCGTATTTTCAACACTGTCACTGAATCAATTTCCAAGATAGAAAAGTCACAGCCTTACGGAAACTTGAATGGTGGAAATATTTACAGGAATTGAATGTAAATATTCATTTTTATTTTCTATCTAAGGTTAATGAGGAGAAGGCAGTACATTGAACGCGGACACTTGTCACTATGAGTCAATGTACCCCTCCCACCTTCTCCTCTTCTGTCTTACCCTCACTTTTCAATGGCCAGGGTTGTTGGGTTGGGGGGCGAACAGAAAAGTACAAAATACAGGGGAACCTATGCCCAATTTTTTTTCAGGGTTGGACTTAGTTTTTTTAAGGGTGGATTGTGGCATGAAGGAGTAAAACATTCAAACCATTCATTTTACCACCATTTTAGAATCAGGTTTCATGGGTATCTAGCCCCTTCCAACCCCCACCCACTTAGGGTGCTCTCAGAAAAAGGTTGAAGACAGCATTCAGTTTTTTTAAGAGCATAAAAATAGCAGTATTTTGCTAAAAGAAAGAAGAAAATAAAAAAGAAAATACAAATTCTGTTTTATTTCATTGTTTTTCCCAACAGACACAAATTCCACAAGGTTTTGGACTTCTTGGTCTCGATACAAGATATTTACCTTTCCACACACTGAAATTTTAGTATATACATATATATATATATATAAAACATATAAAACAAGTAAAGATCGATTATTGATCCGAGTACTTTTGATATAGTCGCTTGGGAGAAAAAAAAAAAAAAAAAAAAAAAAAAAAAAAAAAAAAAAAAAACCTACCTACCTACCCAGGGTGAATTTTAAGAAGAAACCTGAAACACACATATTTTTTTTTTTGGCCATACTATTAGCTCACCAATGAGCCTTCAGTTCAGGTGAGCTAATAAACTAGAGGACCTGAAGGCCCTGGGGCGCTCACCTGATCTCCTTACTTATGTTAAAATAGTCAAGGTCAACATCAGCTTATAATGGAACAAATTTTATTTTACCATATATTGGGGTTGCAGACATTTCGGTCAAGTGACCTAAACAATCTAATGAACAATCCATCAAACAGGCCAGTGATTTCTGGGAAGAAGATGATTAGATAGGTGTGTGGCGGTCCAAATGGTTGGCCTAGGATAAAAGTTCACAGGCCAGCTTGACATTTGGTACTTAATATAAAACCATTGTCTCATTAGGTTTAACTATTATAAATTTGGCTTAAACAGTTATAGAAAAATGAATATTTTAAGATTTCCCCATATAAATGCATAAGGAATCAAATTTGACCATGCCATAAAGTAAGATAAGGTCAACCTAGATTCATCATTTGTGCCAACCTGGTAGGGTCCACATCCCCAATGCTACATACCAAGTCCCAAAGCCAATGGCCGTTTGGTTCCAGAGAAGATATTTAGAGAATTTTTACCATATATGGGCATGGTGGCCATCTTAGTCATGTGACCATAACAATTTGTATAAATTTTGGCTAACCAATCATAAGGAGTTGTCATATGAAATTTGATTTCAATTGGCCAAGTGGTTTCGGAGAAACAATGTTTTAATATGTTGATGGGACTTCAATATGAGCTTATTTATAGACACTAGATTCAACATATCAAGTGAGAATAATGACTTTGGCTTCCACAGTATTAAAAAATCAACTTTTCAAAAACATTTCCCATTCAAATGCATCAAGAAGCAAATTTGACCTTGACATTTAGTAGGTCAAAGTCATCTTGGGATCATCATTTGAACAAACTTGGTAGGCCCCACATCCCCAATGCTACATACCAAGTCTCAAGGTCACTGGCCTTCTGGTTCTGGAGAAGATTTTTAAAAGGTTTTTACCATATATGGGCGTAGTGGCCATCTTTGTCATCTGACCAAAATATTTTGTTTAAATTTTGGCTAACTTATCATAAGGAGTCTTCACATGACATTTGAGTTCAATTAGGCCAATAGTTTGTGAGAAAACTTATGTTTTAATATATTGATGGGACCACAATATGAGCCACCTTGGCTGAAAGGGCAAAGGTCAACCTTGACCTTTGAAACTTATTTATAGCCAGTGTCTCAAAAGTTTTAACATATCAAGTAAGAATAATGACTTTGGCTTTAACAGTATTAAAAAAATTAACTTTTCAAAAAATTTCCCATTTAAATGCATTAGGAAGCAAATTAGACCGTGGCGTTAAGTAGGTCACTGTAAACCTAGGATCATTATTTGAACAAACTTGGTAAGCCCAACACCCCCAATGGTACATACCAAGTCCCAAGGTCATCAGCCTTCTGGTTCTGAGAAGAAGATTTTTAAAGGGTTTTTACCATACATGAGCGTGGCCGCCATCTTGGTCATGTGACCAGAACCATTCGAACAAACTTTCCTTCCCGCGTCCTAAGGAGTCTCCATATGAAATTTGAGTTTAATTGGCCCAGTGGTTTCAGAGGAGAAGATGTTTGAAAATGACGGACGCCGGACGGATGCCGGAGTGACTTGTATACTATTAGCTAACCCATGAGCCTTCAGCTCAGGTGAGCTAAAAATCACAAAATTGCATTTAGTTATTTTACAAAGGGAATCATTTAAAAATTATACATACAAGAGTTATGGTTCTTGTGAATGACATGTTGACTGAATGTGCTTTACAAATATGTGAAGTTTCGTTGAAATACCTCTATGTTATCAAGATATAGAGCGGACACCAATTAGCATTGCAAATGATCGAAGGGAAATAACTCCAAAACCATCAAAAGCAGAGTTATGGTTCTTGTGCATGACACATTGTCTCATTGAGCTCTTAAAGTGAATGAAGCTTCAACCAAAAGCTTTAAAAGTGTTCAACTTACACAGCGGACAAAAATTGCATTTAGTTAAGCAACAAGGGGAATGATTTGAAAAATAAACGTGCAAGAGGTGTGGTACTTGTGCATGACATGTTGTCTGAATGTGCTTTAAAATGTATGAAGTTTCATTGAAATACCTCTAACGGAGCGGACACGAAATAGCATTGCAAATGATCAAAGGGAAATAACTCCAAAAATATCCAAAGCAGATTTATAGTTCATGTGCATGTCTCATTGCGCTCTAGAAGTGAATGAAGTTTCAACCATATAGCTTTAACAGTGTTCAACTTACACAGCGGACAAAAAATTGCATTTAGTTATGTTACAAGGGGAATAATTTGAAAACTAAAGATGCAAGAGTTATGGATCTTGTTCTTGACACATCGTCGGAATGTGCTTTACACATGTATGAAGTTTCATTGAAATATCTCTAAAGGTTATCAAGTTATAGAGCGGACACTGTTTTGTGATGGACAGAGGCAAGGGGAAAAACAATATGTCTCCCAAACCTTCCAGGGGGAGACATAATGACACGAACATCTTTGTGTTAAAATAAGATCCAGTCTAAAATGTCAGTAAAATCGAAAATTTTGTACTACTTTAAGGGCAAGTATTATTTTTCTAACAATCAGTTGTTGAGTATAGCCTGTAGAGTACAATGTTTTATAACCTTGTTTCAGCAATTTATACTCATCAACTGTTTACAACATTACAAGGTGCTTCGGTTTTAACAAAAATATGGTATCTAGACAATTAAACTTTAATTTTCATCGAATAAACAAACAGAACATCTACACGCCTACCAAATGCTCAACATCTGGTTGAATATTAAAAACAACTGTTCTATGAAGAAAATCAAAAATCAGGGAATGTCATGCAACAGCCTATGGATTCCTGCGTTTGTGATATAAATACGAGCTCAGAAAGTATTCTCATTAGGTCATATTTACTTTTCGCGCGATAAACATGTTCCTGTCAAATTCTGGTACACCTATTTTACGCGAAATGTAAATCTGACAAAACGAGAGAACTTTCTGACCTCAAATTTATACCACAAACCTAGGAATGCATAGTTTATTGCATGACATTCTCCGATGTTTGATTCTCTTCCTGGAGGAATTGTTTTTAATATTCAACCAGATATTGAGGGTTTGGTATGCATGATCTATTGAAAGTAATCAATTTTTGAATTTTCATATTGATAATCTTTTTTCTAATGTATATGGACCGATTAACCAATATTTCAATTAATCTTGCTAGCCCACTGCATTTCATCAAAACAAGTAGTATCTATGAATAAAGAAGAAGGGAATGACTTACTTGAGTAGTTCTAATATTGCCAATACAATATCATTGACATAACAAAACCCTGATGCCTCTGACTTCTTAGCATGATGGAGACCACCAGCCCAGTTCACAGCTATATCTGCTGCCTGTTTGTTCAACTTCACAGCTCCAGCTGAAAAATAATACACATTGATGAAATATTGCCCTTTGATGATTTTATTCCCTGGACTTATAACAGATAATGAAGGGGCGAGTTTAACAATGTGCAGCAAAAATCACGCTGGGGAAGAGAGAGCTGGTAGCTGCTTTTGTTGTGTTCTGAATATCATGTCACGGTTATCGTTCTTTGACTCTTCCTCGCAGTGCCATAGGTTGGTGTGTAGTATGTGATTGTAGCATTACCTGGTCATACTCACTTACTTTTTCACAGAGGGATTAAATAGTTGAAACAAGAGGGCGAAGAGGTCCTGAAATGCTAACCTGAGGCTGAGTTTAACTAAATGATTAACTGATATTGGATGAAGACTTCAATGTTCAGCAACAGGTAAAGGTTTTTAGAAGGCCTTTCTGCCAAATTGGATTCTATTATGAAAACTGGCTTCTCAGTGAAAAGGATTTTAAGATTTCAATATAAGAAGCCTTGTCTCATGGCATCATATATATCATATCATAATCGGATTTTTGATTAACGTGCAGGTGCAGGGGCATCATCCACATCAGTGGGCCCCTTTCCAGGTAACTGGCTAGCTGCACGCATAGCAGATCTCACACCTGATCTCCAGGTGCTCCTTTCTTGAGGGTCAACTGTGATGAGCTTCCACTCACGGCAGTCTTTCTCTGTCAGTTTCTTCCATGTTTGCTTGGGCCTCCCTGCCCCCCGCTTGCCATCAATCTGCATATCATATGCTGTTCTGATTGCACCACTGGAACGCGCCACATGCCCAAACCAGCGAAGCCTCCTCTCTCTCAAAATGAGGTCGAGGTCCTCAAGCTGAAGCTTTGCCAGTAGCTCGCTTGACCTTACCCTGGCCACATTAATTATAAATTCAACAGACCAAGATTCATAGCCTAGGTCATGCAGTGAATTTTCTCCCAAACACAAATCATTTATAACAGGAGAACAGTTTATAATTTAAAGCTGCATAGTCTGTAACTTTTGATCTTTTAATTTTAGAAATAATGTTTCTTTTTTTCAAGAACACTGCAAAAAAAAAACTAAAATTCAGGTATATATTTGACCAATTTTGTAAATCTTAACAAGTTATCAGTATCAAAACAACAGCATTTCTGCTAAATATTAACTATCTTTAATTATTGGAGGGACGCAAATAATTACCAACAAGAGAAAAAACACCTGTTTTATAAGATAATACACTTTTCCATGCAGTTTTCAGCTATGGTGAACAGATTAATTGTGATAACATAACTTATAATTCTACTTTTACAAATGATTTTTTCGAAAAATGTTCATAGTTGCAGACTTAGTCTCTTTAAGCATCTACATGTATAAAGCCTTGTAAGGGAAATCAGCCTTGACCCTAGCAGTCACTGTTCCATTCAATCAAATTTGCTTCCAATTTAATGGTCAAGGATCTCCTAGTGACCATTGACTAAATTGTTTTTAAATATGATCATTATGATTATTAAAATTCCCAATACAGGCACATAAGGAAAAATAACCATCCCCACAAGTGGCTATATTTATCATTTTTTTATGATTGAATCCTTTAAAATATAGACTAACATACATGTATATTCATAGAAAGTTACTTGGTGACTTAAGTGATATTCATAGGCAGCCATCTAGTGACTAAGATATTCAGTTACTTAATTTTTGGTTTGGTTTGATTCTTTACGTCTCAGTCAATAGTTATAGTCATGTCCAGACGGCCAGTTTACCTAACCACTTTTTCCTAGGCAAGCTTGACTAATTTGTTAACTAGTACTTCCTGCAAACCTTTCACATCAGCCGAAGGAGGAGATTGATCGTAGAAATTATTTCATGATCAATCTCCATGAAATTATGGGACAGGGCCGGTATCAAACAGGCGACCCCCTGGATCTACATTTCCAATACAATAATATTGTATTTCATTGTACACTGTATGTATGTATTATGTCTATTTTCTGCATGGCATGCATCTCTTACGCCACATATGAGTGGACTGAGATGTATAGTTTTCAATAAAGATCTGTTCTGTTCAGTAGCAAGCATGACTGATAATGTAGGAGTCTTGGCAACTCATTTGAAGTATGTCAAAGAACCAGTTACAGTAAACAGACTCACTCATATATGAAAATATCAACCCTTGTCCTGCTGAACTGGGATTTATCCATTTTGAAAACACTGTAGATCCAGATCAGCTGGCTTCTGACAAAGCAATCTGATCAGGTTCCACAATGTTTTCCATTCAGCTAGTGAATCAGTGCTTATTAATGAAATCCAAAAACTCAAGTGGGTGCAACTCATGATTAAGTAAAGCCTATTCATTTTTTAGCAGAACTAGGGTGAATAAAGTAACTGGTACTGACCTACAGAACCTCCAGTTGAGAGCTGACAGAATTCATACATGCCATCAAACACAGGACAGTCTTCTCCCACATTAACTGAAATATAAACAAGAGGCTCAATGAGACTATACCACTCACCTGAGCTATCATTCATGGTTTCAGAAGATTTTTTAATTAGTAGTGGCCGATTTGGACCCCATGGACATGGTTGGCAGGATTTACGTAAGAAACCACTATGCATTGAAACATACTAAATATAGAAGCTGTGTGTCTCCTGGTTTTAGAGAATACTTTTTTATAAATTGTTCACCATTATATCGGTATGGAAGCTAATGACCTTCAGGACTTGGCCAATTTAGACCCCAGGGGCATAGTTGGCAGGATTTATGTACAGGACCACTAGATATTGCTAAAATATATGAGCTGTGGGCCTCATGGTTTCAGTGAAGACTTTTTTTAAGATTTTCCCAAATATGTCTATAGATCCACAGGGCATGGCCAGTTTGGACCCCAGGGGCTTGATTGGAAGGATTTGTGTAGGGAACCACTAGACATTGCTAGTGTATACTGAAGCGTTTTTCCATTATAAATCTTTGGGAGCTATTGCTCCCCCAGTTTGGACCCAGGGAATTAATTAGCAGGATTTATGTAGGGGACCACTAAACATTACTGCACAATGCATACAATACAGTATATATATAAGCTGTCTGCCTCATGGTTTCAGAAGAAGATTTTTGAAATTTTCCCATTATAATTCTATGGGAGCTACTAATCCAGTTCGGACCACTTGGGACCTGATTTGCAGGATTTATGTAGAGGACAATTAGACATTGCTACAAACATGCAGTGTTGTCCCCAGGTCAGAAATTGTGAGGGCCATGTTTGGCTGAACTTGTCCTAATAATATATCCCCAAATGGCAGCTGGAAGAAAAACTGTTGTCATGCATTTTTGCAGCTCTCCTTTGAACCAATATTTACCATTTTGTGCATTTTTTTTAAATGAAATAGAGAAAGTGCTGTTTTAAGACAAAAACATCGAAATTACCTGCAAAAATTGGCAATAAAATCGGGTACGCCATTTAGTCAGTGCAATTGCTAACATGAATGCGCATAAATAATATCCATGCAACCAATCAATGAAGCCATTCCTGGGGATTGGAATCCTACAAACGCTTATCTTTAGAATACCGGGCATACGCAGAGTACAATGTATACCGCTTTCAATTAATGAATATGAATGTTTATAGCAGAGTGGACCTGAGATTTGGACTTTTTTTCACAGCCGATGTTTTCATGGATGTTTTCTGCTGAAACACGACTTCTGATTCACTTCTTGGCTCAATTTCAGAGAGCACCAACGGTGGCGCACCAGTGTATTTCTAAAGGGTCATCATGACTGAAAATGTGTGATTGGCGCAATGGGGCAGCCTTGAGACAACATGTATATACTAAACATACTTGTATGTCTCGTTTTCAGATCTTTAAAGTTTTTTCCCCATTATAAGTCTATGAGAGCTATATCACACCGTCCAACCCGATTCATCTAGCAACAATAATGCAACTAGCACAGGTAGCTAGGGTGTAGGGAGGTTTTAGTAGAATGCAAGTATTGACCTGATTTAAACAGTTCCAGCAGGATTTGATTAAAACCAATGGTGCATCTCATTTAGGTATTATTTAGTCTACCATTATACAAAATTGGGCTCCGGTCAGCTTTTTGGTGTACAGGCAATCAATTGAAATAGATACATTTTTTCAAGGACAAATATTTTTTGTTAAAAAAACCTTGCTCAAAATCACATTTAAACATCATTTATCAGAAATGTACCTGTCAGGTTGGACGGTGTGTATATGTTGCCATCGTAACCAAAGTTCAGATCCGATCAGCCCAAAAACTAAAGGCATGCAGTCTTTCTCCTTACTTGAAGATGCTTTACATAAAATTTGATCAAAATTGGCCAAATGACTTTGAAGATATATTTCTTTGTAAATGTGACCAGAAGATAACAGGCGGAAGAATGATACTACATGTAATACTTTACTTGAGCCCTCAACTAAGGTGAGCTCAAAAGTGTGACGGAAGGACAGACTTACCGACAGAAGGACAAGCCAAAAGTGATTTGACCCCTCAACCTTTTTCAAAGTTGGGGGTATTAATAAGGTAAATATTTAACACTGATAGATACAATAAGTTTGTGATGTCAACTTCAAAACAAACAAGCAAATTTGATAACGAATTGATATCCCCGCTGAAATTATATGAGATTTTTTTTTCATTGAAATTAAGGCAATAAATCCTGTTTATTTAAGGAAAACTAATGAATATTTATGTGCATTGGAATGAATATTCATGTGCATAGCCCTAAATTCATTGATATTAAGGCAATCAAAGGGCAATAGCTTCTTTACACCCGATGACATCCTCATGAAACTTCACATGCATCATCACACTATGGTCAGGTCATTTTATAAATTTCATAAAATATTCCTTCTATTGCTTGCTAATTAATGGCTGAGGACAGATAAACCCATTGACATTCTGAAAGCCAAAATGCGATAACTCTTCTATTGCCTAGTAAATCCTGACAAAACTTCATGTGCATCATCATATTATGGTCACATATACTCAAAATAAAATTCATGAAATTTGATCAATTGCTGACTTTGTTAATATCATGCTGAGGACGGATAAAATTAAACTATTTAAATTTAAGCAATCAAAGGGTATAACTCCTCTGGTACTTAAGATATCCTGACAAAACTTCATGTGCATAACCACACATTGATCATATATACTCAGTATAAGTTTCGTGAAATTCCATCCATTGCTTACTTTAAGTTATGGCTGAGGATTTAAAAAATCACTAAAATATAGGCAATCAAAGGGCAATGACCCCTCTAACAGATTACACCCTGATGAGACCACACATGCATAACCACAACATGGTCATATATATTCAATATAAGTTTCATTAAATTCCATCCATTGCTTACAAAATTATGGCTGATGACAGAAAAAAAAATCATTGATATTTAGGCAATCAAAGAGCAATAACTCCTCTAAAACTGATGACACCCTGATGAAACTTTACATGCATAACAACACTATGGTCATTTACATACAGAAGAAGTATCAAGAAATTCTATTCATTGGTTACCTAGTTATGACTGAAGATGGGGAAAAATCGTTGAAATTTAGGCAATCAAAGGGCGATAACTAACTCCTCTATAGCAGATGTCACCTTAATGAAACCTAACGTGCATAACCACACTATGGTCATATATATTCAGTATAAGTTTTGTGAAATTCCATCCATTGTTTCCTAGTTATGGCTGAGGACGGAAAAAATCATTGACATTTGGGCAATCTAAGGGCAATAACTCCGCTTTAACTGACGACATCCCAATAAAACTTAATGTGCATAACCTTACGGAAAGAAGGATGGATGGAGAAACCAGAAGGATGGACAGAGAAACCAGAAGGATGGACAGAGAAACCAGAAGGAGGGACCCCAAACCAATACCTCTCTGCCTTCGGCGGGAATAACTAGTGAACTTACACCTCTGCATCTGTTTGTTGTACTCTGACATATTGTCAGGTCGTATACTTCGTAGAAACTTGATGTAATCATCACTGTGAAATTTGGTCATTTCTTCCTGTGTGGCTTTATGTGGTCGCTGAAATGAATAGATTATAAATGTACAGCTGACCTGCTGAACATACAATGACTAAATGGCTTGCCTCGCAATAACTCCACCCAACTTGATCAAATTTCTTAGCTTTTTTTGTAGAGGGTGACCTAAGGAACATTCCTGTGAAGTTTGATTAAAATTGGCTCAAAGGTATAGAAGGAGTAGTCATTTAAAGGAAATTGTTGACGACGCACGACAAATCAGACATTGTCTGATCACAATAGCCAACTTTGTGATGTGAGCTAAAAAGGACCATAACTCAGTCAAAACTTGGCGGATGTTTTCCAAATTGGAACTTCACCTGTAATTTATTATGCTTTACCCTTCTATAAACTTTGAAATTGATGCATCCCTTCAAAAGTTATTGATTGGAAACCAAAAGTGTGATGCGGCGAACGGCAGCAACACCAATGGAGTCATGATCCCTATGTGAAGACCATGCTTCGCAGGTGACACAAAAAGTCAATATAGCTTTTGCACTATAATTGCATATCGTCATTATCGACTGTCCATTGTTCATGTACTTATCATTTACACCAAATGTGCATCAAATTTGACCAATAGCTACTGCCACCGAGATACATGTATGTTTCTCGACAGACAGAGAGATGAATGATGCCAAACTATATCCCTCCAACTTCGTTGGGTGATAATAAATAAATGAGTCTGACCTGCTAAACTAGAATTAATTTATATACTGCTCAACAAAAGTTTAGCACGGGTTAATAAAAATTATTTTTTTTATTTAAGCAAATGGTTTAAAGATATTAAATACCTGCTGAAATGATGGTTTGATATGTTCTACAGTTGAGGAAAGCAATTGGTGTACTTTAATTGGATTTCCACTGCATCATTCGTTGCTTTAAACAAGAGAGGGGTCAAAAACGCGTTTCAACTCCGTTGTTCACAATACAAAATTGATACAGCATTGGATTATAACGTCTTTTGTTTTACAGCTTGGTCGAATCGGTCATTTTGAAAAACAGATAAAGGTCACATCCATTGAGCATTTGAAGCAATATTTGAGTCTTGAAAACAACTAACGTCACTGTTGTAATGACGTTTTACAAGTCAAAAACAGTAGTTTTTTCGTTGTGTAGGCATGCTTAATTGAAAGGGTTTTCGTGTGTTAGATGATGCCAAAAGAGAGACAGTTTAGAGAAAGGTTAGTTTGTAAAATAAAATCCATTGGTATACAATTCATAAAAAAGTGACGTTAATCTGAAGTTGAGGCTAAATGTAGGCGGTAACGCTATCTAAAGAAGACGTTTTTAAAAGGCCAACTAACAGAAATGTTCCAGATGCTTGTTCCATTCAAGCATCAAAACGATTCCGTTAGCTGCAAAGTAAAAAAAAAGTGGAAAATGTCATTTTAACGTCATAATGGAACGGTAAAACGCGGCATAAACGGGTATTAAACTTTGACGTTTTCAACGTTTTTCATCATTGAGAACCTTTTGCTTCACTCTAGATTCAAAAGTTCATTTCTGATGTACATGTAGACATTTATTCTTTGCATGCCCACGACATCAAATTTAATGTCGATTCACTGACGCCTAACCAGATTACATTTTGTCTGGCGGACACGAAAAAACGTTAATTGCAAGATCCCCATACATGTTGATTACATTAAAATAAAATGTTTCATGTGCGTTCAAAGTGGGACATTAAATTAAAATCTGTGCTAAACTTTTGTTGAGCAGTATATGTACCTACAGGTACTTTGTATTTATGGATGTTCTGAGGATCTGGTGTACATGATTTATAGTAATGAGGGCATATTCTAAACTTTGGATTGGACATGAATGGAAAATTAAAGATAAGTACTTTGGCAAACAGTGAATACTCACATCTGCACTTTTTGCTAGGAACAAAAACAATCTTCAGGGACTTTGTATATCTTATCCCTTAAAGGGCAACTCCACTGCAGCAGACGACAAATTTAGCGACATCTTTCCCAATTTTTGAAAAAAATAAGGTATGATATTTCATGAAAATCGTCTGCCAGCAGATGATTCTCATGAAATATCATGCCTTATTTGTTATTTTTGAAAAAGCGGCAAAATTTGAAATTGTCTCCTGCTGCAAATCATAGGTGGCCCTTTAAGAGTTGGAAATTCTAATCTATAATTCAAGCAAATGAGATGGAAGAGCTCTATCCTATGTATAGGGTTAAAAATAAAATGACTAGCTGTTTGTTTGTTTGTTTTGATTCTTTATGTCCCAGTCAACAATTTTTTAATTATGTCGGGACGGGTCTTCCTGGCGTGAACCTGTACTAAGCAGAGGATAAAGTGTCTTGCTCAAGGACACAATGCAGTGCCTCCGGTGAGACGTGAACCTGCAACCCCTCGATCTCAAGTCAAGCACTCTACCACTGAGCCACCACGCTCCTTACCGTTTGTATTAGTGACATTGGCATATCTGTATAATGGGGGTTAAGACATAATGGAAGATAGATAGAATCAACAAGAACAGGTAAATAATGGAATGCCACCTTTAGAAGTTTGAAAATGAAGGCTACATCATAGTGGCATGTGTATAATGCGTACAGGAATTCAGTGAACATCCCTTTTTTGCGTTTATTTTTATATGTGCAGACTAATCCCAGAATAAACATCAGAATTAATACATCTATACGCCGCCTAATTGGTGATATTTCTTTCGTTACAAAAGGTATTGCCGTATTGGCTGTGATATGATGGAATTTGTCCTCATTTGGGCATCTGCATTTTTTAATTTACCCTAAATGCACCTTTGTATGGATCACTGCCTTTAGTTGACTATCGATAAATATTTATAAAGTTTTGTAAGAAAAAGTAACGTCTTAGGAGAAGGGTTTCTTGTCATATCAAAAAAGTTCCACCAAATGCAAATTATGGCCATAGTTAAGTTTGGGCTCACTGAATTTTGGCATATAAGAAAATATTGAGGCCTTCCCAGTGGGTACCCATCGGCTTGTTCCTATGAAATGAACGCAATGTTCCATTGTTCCTCAATTCAAAATCTTGATTTTCTGTGTTCCCTGCTCCTTGAAAGTTTTATCCCTCTGATCATCAGATTTTAAACAATTTTCAAACTTGTTTTATTTAACTTATTGAGTTTTCTATCTGTTTATTCCAATTACTGATTTATTGACACCAGGCAATGCAAAATATGCATCGTAATTACGGGCAACAAAATTGATGAGAAAAAGATCACATGGCGGTAGGCGTGATCCAAGTGAAAATAGACTCATCCAATAAAAATAATAATCGTTCAACCCTTTAACAGTTGAGGTCAGAAAGAGAAACTAGTGATGGGTTGGAATGTACTTGGAAATAAGTTGAAAAATATATCAGCGGATGTCATATTTGGTGCTTGGTGTCAGTCAATATATATATATATGTATGTATGTATGTATGTATGTATGTATGTATGTATGTATGTATGTATGTATGTATGTATGTATGTATGTATGTATGTATGTATGTATGTATGTATGTATGTATGTATGTATGTATGTATGTATGTATGTATGTATGTATGTATGTATGTATGTATGTATGTATGTATGTATGTATGTATGTATGTATGTATGTATGTATGTATGTATGTATGTATGTATATATATACACACATATGCCATGGTTTTTTGGATCGCGCCATTTTACTTTCAACAAAGAAACGCAACGTTTAAAGGCTTTGAAAATTGTTTTTTTAACATGAAACCGGTTAGCCATATAAAATAAAAATTTGTGCATTCTATTGGACTTTTTTAATACTATATATATATATATATATATATATATATATATATATATATATATATATATATATATATATATATATATATATATATATATATATATATATATATATATATTTTTTTTTTTTTTTTTTTTTTTTTTTTTTTTGATGGGGGGGGGGGGGGGGGGGGGGGGCTGAAAACTAAATTTTCATGTGAAGTGCATCGTAGGCTATAAATTATGCACCAGTCATTTGAATTCACTGCTTCACCCACGCCCCTGAGCAGGTGAGCTGTGATTTTACTTTTACATTGTCTCCATAATGCGGAAGAAATGTAGGTGGTTGATAGACTTAGGCAACCATGACAGTGGAGTATAAGGACAGACTGCTGGGGAGAACTGTCATGCTTTTGCCAGCTAGCTGTCCACACAGTGTGGTGGTTACTATGGGGAACTGAAGTCCTAGACTGGGGGGGGGGGGGGGGGGGGGGGGGGGGGGGGGGGCAGTGGTCACAAATGACTAGTGCATAAAGGCGAAATAAATGATGCCCCAGTCATTTGTAACGACGCTCCAGCCGGGCAAATGAGCTGTTAGTACAGAGTCATGCCAGCAGCCTGCAACCAGAAAATCAATGTCCCCACCGTCTCCGCTCTTTGGGCTCTAGTTACGAATGACTTCTGTGTTAGACGATGTAGAGCACAGCCAAATGATGTGACTCCGGTTAACATATCTGATGAATAGCTTCCTCATTATTTTTTAAAATATTATTATCTGTTGCACTTGTAATATTTGTCCTAAAGCTGTCGAGCAAGCAACAGAAATATACGAGGCCACCACGCGAGAAAACCTGTCTTCTGGGTTTCCGAGCAAGCAAGTCTCAAACCAGTCTCCTCGGCTTAACAGGCTAGCAAGAAAATTGAAGTTTTGCTCGTAGTGAGTCTAGATATAACTTCCAAAAAGCAGATAACAAAGTTGCTGATGAGACTGCAGGGAGGCGCAGGCTGATCTGTGCCTTTGTTGTTACAAATCACCAAAGACAGTTTTTCTCAGTCGCAGTCCATTTGCTATATCAAGATGCCAAATTTGATTTTCGTGCAATATGATTTAACTGAGACAGAATTGTTATTTGCGCAGTCTCTTCAAAGCATTTGCAGTGTGTATGTAGACACATCAAGAGTTATCCAGCTAGTTACGGGTTTCTTTAACATACAACCTGATAATAGAAAGTAAACATGGTAATCATTGAACTGTATAAACCATGTGCTACCAATATGAAATATATTTCATCTCAAGGGAAAATGAGGAGTTTTCTAAATAGAAAATGACTATGTTATTATGAGGAGTTTTCTAAATCGAAAATGGCTAAATTATTTTATTTTACAAGAGACTCTTGACTTATTTTTTCAATCTTAAATGTTCAAACATGCAAATGTATATTAGGCAGTGATATATTATATGCATGTGCAAAATTTCAGTCCCGAATGATATAATTAAAAGTAAGTAAGGGTGCAAAGATCAGGAATCGATACAATCAAGTACCACACCCGACCCAGGATACCAATGGGAAAGTGACAAACTCACAGTTGGACACCACAAACGAAAGCCAAGAGGTCAGCCCTTTCCCCGCAAGTGACCTGAAGGCATATATAAACAGCCGCACACAAAGGCATAGCAAACACAAGACAGAAACAAGACCAAACTCTGCTCTGGACCTGCGTCGCCGGTGCACGTCGGTGTGTGAACAGTTGATATGCAAAGTTCAAATATACAGGAATGAAATCAGATTACATCCAAATTTCACAATGTAATCTACAGTAGGTGACTTAACAATTTCTAAGTTAAACACTCAAAAATATAATATCAAATTAGCATAAATATAGGGTGTACATGTTCAATGTGTGAACAATCATAACACAAAGTTTGAATAAAAAGGAATGAAAACTGCTTGAAAATGTCTAAGTTCAACATCTGTGACAAAAAGTGAAAAAAAATGAAATTTGCACAAAATAGGAGGTGCACATCTTCAATGTGTGAACAACCATAAAGCAAAGTTTGAATATAAAGTAATGAATACTGTTGGAGTTGCAGATTACACAAACTAGGCACCCCCTAAGCATTTCTGATGGAAAAATGTCTAAGTTAAACACCCATCAAAAATAAGAAAGAAAATATGAAATGTACAAGGGTCATCCAATAAAGAATGAGACTTTCTTCATAGATAGAAAATCTGTGTGTGTATTTAGTTAAAATTCACCATACTAATAGTATAACATCTTAGCAATTCAGGAATATAAACAATATGCTTGTGATTGATCAGTTGCCATAGTAACGGAATGTTTTGTGGAAGGACTTTAAGATGCATGGCCATGTTTACACTGTTTTTTTGCATACCCACAGTAAATCAACGTCATTTATTCTCGCTCATAGATAACATTCAACCTCTTGATATCATTTTTTCTACTGAACAATCTTAGTGTTACATAAAATGCAATGAAACAAGAACTTATTATGCATAACCTTTATTTTGGTTCTCTAGCAACCGATTTCCTCGATTTTTTATATACACTCTACTTTGCGTTGCTATGGTAACTATGTAAGTGAAGGATATCCCACCAAATGTATCACTACGTGCAGCTGATTGTAATTAGTCATGATGTCAGTGGAAAATACCAGTTTTTTCTTAAAAACCTGATTTTTTAAGCTTTGTTTCCATGGAAACAGCTCAAGACTCTGAAACATTACTTTCTGCTTTTGGTTATAGATATATTGCATGAGAATATATAAGTATTCATAGAAAAATAAACTATAAATTTTAACCTGTTGCCATGGTGACCACCTATACTGAGCCGGCCACGGATGTTTGCCTAGTCTTCTAATGTTGCCTAGCAACAAAAGTTGGAACTGTGTAACTCAACGAATATGGTTCATTCGATTTTTTATATACACTCTACTTTGCGTTGCTATGGTAACTATGTAAGTGAAGGATATCCCACCAAATGTATCACTACGTGCAGCTGATTGTAATTAGTCATGATGTCAGTGGAAAATACCAGTTTTTTCTTAAAAACCTGATTTTTTAAGCTTTGTTTCCATGGAAACAGCTCAAGACTCTGAAACATTACTTTCTGCTTTTGGTTATAGATATATTGCATGAGAATATATAAGTATTCATAGAAAAATAAACTATAAATTTTAACCTGTTGCCATGGTGACCACCTATACTGAGCCGGCCACGGATGTTTGCCTAGTCTTCTAATGTTGCCTAGCAACAAAAGTTGGAACTGTGTAACTCAACGAATATGGTTCATGTGAATAGCTAAAAAGACATGCTAGCTTTGAACGAGATTTCATAAGTCTAGCATGTAAATTCACTGTACTATAGAAAAAGTCTCATTCTTTATTGGATGACCCGGCCACGTACACAAAATGGGAGGTGCACATCTTCAATGTGTGAAAAATCATCATGTAAAGTTTGAATATAAAGGAATGAATACTGATGGAAGTGCAGATTGCAAACTAGGAACCCCCTTTAGCATTTTGGATGGAAAAAATGTCTAAGTTCCACACATCTCAAAGATGAAAAAGAAATTATGAAACATGCACAAAATAGGAGGTGCACATCTTCAATATGTGAACAATCATTAGGCAAAGTTTTAATGAAAAGGAATAAAAACTTTTGGAGTTATAGATTACACAAACTTGGTACCCCTAAAGTGTTGCAGACTGCCAAATGTCTAAGTTCAACACCCCTCAAAAGTGAAAAAAAAAATGTTATGTGTACAAAATAGGAGGTGCACATCTTCAATATGTGAACAATCATTTGGCAAAGTTTGAATGAAAAGGAATAAAAACTTTTGGAGTTACAGATTACACAAACTTGGTACCCCTAAAGTGTTTCGGACGGACGGACGGACAGACTGAGTGCACCCATTACTAGATCTGCTTTCGCTAAAGCGACGCAGGTAAAAACATAAGAGATCCACAAAAAAAGTACTGCCTTGGAACGGTCAGTAAAATATTTCACTGGAGGGACATTCTAAAAAAGAAAAACCATGTCCACTGAATTTCTGATGGCACAGTAGTTATAAATACAACACACACCCAACAGACCGATCACAATAGCTCACATTTGAGCAATTTGTGCCCAGGTGAGCTAAAAGCCTAAAACGCTACCCTAATTTAATTGTGGCAGTGTTGTTTTTTCTGGTGAAATAGGCTATTGTTAGGGAAGTTACTCAAACTCGCTCACCCAAAAGTGGCCTCTATCATCTAAGCTGGATATGCCAGTTACTAATACATGTATATTTGATTGAATCACAATTATAAATCAATTGCTAGTTTGATTGATTCACAATAAACCAATTGGTAAATACTGTACATGAATCCTGATCAAACAATGATTGAAATATACTCAACTACAAAAGAAACCCATCAGTTACTTTTTTGGGCAATTATGGAAAAATAATTAAGAAATGAAAATATATTTTATACCATATTTTTGAACAATCAATTATGCATCAAAATATTGAATAATGTAACAGTTTTACTTTAACCCGTTCATGCTGTACGCCAAGGTATAGACAAGGGGTCATTTCTAAAAATGACAAGTTTCAGACAATTGGTTTTCACTCGAGTCCTCGTCTAAATCAGTTCACTTCGTCAAATAACCGGTATGTTCCTCTCTGAGGAGGCCATCTAGTGTGTGTAGAAGCCAAAACAAACCACGTTAGTTTAGTAAACCCGGATCTCAATCCGATAGAGCAGCTGTGGTCTGAGCTCTGGCGATGCATCCGGGATCATTCAGTGCAACCTCGGAAACTTCGACAGCTTCAGGTTGCTCTCCATTAATAATGGGCCTGGATTCCCAAGAATGTTGTGCGACGTTACGTGCTTTTAATTCGACCTCGTTATGATGCAGTTATTGCTGCAGGAGAGAGTCATGCTCATTTTTTGACGACTTTAATTAAAGTGAACTGAATTGGACGAGATCGAGATATTCATTCTCCAGTGAAAAACTTGTCATTTTTAAAAATGACCCCTTGTCTATACACTGGCGTACAGCATGAACAGATTAAAGTAAAATTGTTACATTTTTCAATGAATTGATGCAGAACTGATTGTTAAGGAATATGGTATAAATAAATTTTCATTTCTTTATTCTGTTTTCCATATTTGCCCCGTGAAGTGACTGATGGGTTTCTTTTGTAGTTGAGTATACATCACACTGTATACATATGGTATATACACATTAATAATTTCTCACTTGGGATGTCAAATATTGAATGAAGTATAAGTTTACCAGGAAAACTTCAAGTTTAAAAGCAAAATATATTTCAAAAGAAATATTACCTTTTTATCACAATATCATATCATGATCTACATTAGCCCTGAATTAAAGAACCATAAATAAAACTGATAAGTTGCTTATCTTTAAGACCAAATAACATTTCTGTTATACTATTGCCTTAACTTTCATTTCCAAACTTACGTAAATTTCCATTTTTCTGTAGAGTCCATAGTTAAGGATGAGGTTGTGTGTCATGCGAATTCTGTGTGGCTTCATGGGGTGTCCTTGTCCATAGTAATAGTTACCAATGTCTCCTGATAAATAGAAACCATCATGCTTCTTAATCCAGTTTGTCAACTACAGGCTGGTCTATATGCAGACATTTGAAAAGGGGGTGCCAAGTCACTGTTATCAACTTGGGAGGGATGCAAATCTTAGCAAAGTTCCAGATCAGCTGACTTCTAAAATCCAACTAATCTGGATCCAGACTGTTTTCCAGATGCATGTAGACTGAGTTCCACTGTAAAGTAAATGGATTGAACTTAGAGCAAAACAGACACACGCAGATCCAGTTAAGAAAACTTTTTTCTAGGCATAAATACATTTGGTATGCCGTGGCAAGTACATGTAACAATTACGTCATGCAATAATGTGTTCACATATAATATTTAAATAGTCTAATTATATAATTAAATTCGCTTTTTATACCGAACGGAATAGATGGCCCAGTGGTATCTAGAGCATTTGCTTTGCATATATGAAAGGCCCTGGGTTTGATCCCGGCATCTCCACTTTTTCTTCTTCAATTCATCATTTTTTTCTAAGCGTACGTAAATATATTCATAATGCTAGAAAACATAGATTGACAAGACATATTTGTCGAATTTATATCCCCCGAGGAATGGTTGTTTGTTTTGTTTGTTGTGATGCTTTACATCCCAAGTGAACAGCTATGGTCATTGCGGGACGGTCAGTTCACCTAACCACACTTTTTCCTGGGCAGGCTTGAACAAGCGGTTAACCAGTTATTTGTGCACATAATTTCGCTTGTAACTGACAACAACCCTTCTTGAATAAATCAGCAGAAGGGAGGAGAATGACCGTAGAAATTATTTCATGATCAATCTCCACGAAAGTATGGGACCGGACCAGGATCTAACATGCGACCCCTGGATCTGCAGCCAGACACGCATCTGTAGCCAGACACGTTACCGACTGCGCTACGCGGCCCGGTACGCGAGGAATGGTAATTTTAGAGAAACACATAAATCACAAAACATAAATCCCATTTATCCAAACCCTAAGTTCAACTTTGGTATCATTCAGATCATAACAAACGCCAATAAAGTATGTCTTAGTGCTTAGTTAAATAAGAAATATACTTGCATCTGCACAATTTCTCTATCTGACCTTTCAACCGAACCCTGGAGGTCAAGGGTGTGTGTCAATTCAAAGTATTACCTTGCATGTTGGTCTACACTTCTTTCACTTTAATTTGATATGCAACATGACCACTTTCAGAAACGAAAAAAATATTTAACCTTCCGACATCACCCAAGGAGTCCAGGGTGTATGTAAGGAGAGCATATTTGCTTTCATGGTGATCTATGATCAATTCCCTTTAATTTGATATGCAACATGCAGTGTTTTTGCTAAGAGCCGGCAGCCGGCAAAAACAGACACCTATTTTGCCTTCTGTGCCAGCTACTTTGAAGATTGGTCCATTAGATTGAATTTGTACCATAAAACAGTAAAATTGACCAGTTTCCTGGCAATCTTTGCAGGCTACTCAAAATCTTAGAGAAATCACTAAACATGACTACTTTAAGAAAAAAATATGATGTGACCTTTTAAACCCACCCCGGGGTGGAGGGTTTGTCTGTGGGCAAACTATTTACTGCCATGTTACTGCATGCGTTGGAAGCTTTAATTTGATATGCAACATGACCATATTCTGAAAAAGTTTAATTTTTGCCTCTGCACAACCCCCGGGATCGTACCCAGACTTTCAAACTAAAATCCTGTTTGATATGTTTCATATCTATTGCACCTCTGCCTGCATGCAAAATTTCAGCAAAATATTGACAACTGCCTTAGTCATTGCTAAATTTAAATATTTGACCTTTGGCCCTTTGGGTGGGGTGTGGTAAAATTTGAAATTGTGCAGATGTATTAAGTGTATTTTTTATTAAACTAAGTACTAAAACATAAATTGTACTTGACAGGCATTTGTTATGATCTGAATGATGCCGAAGGTGAACTTTAGATAAATGGCATTTATGTTTTGTGATTTACATGTTTCTCTAAAATAACCATTCATTTGGGGATATAAATTAGCCTGTGGCTAAAGAGATATCTTTTAAAGATATTTCTATTGTTGCTTTGGTAGCCATAAAGCTCAGCTGGGCTAAACATTCTGATCAAGAGTTTGGTGCATTGTAGAAGGCATCATGAGAAACATTTCTGTTAAGTTATTTTGAATTAGGACCTAAGGTTCAGGAGAGGTCATTTAAAGATATTTCTTACCTATAGCTCTGGCGGCCTTTATGTTAGTGCTTCTAAACTATTTGTGCAATTATAAAAGTGGGCATTATGCCCAACATTTCTGTGAAATAATATTGAATTTGGAATAGTGGTTCAAGGGGAAATGCAGTTTTAAGACATTTCTTATCTAGAGCTCAGGTGGCCCCTTTGTTCAGTGGAGCAGAACCATTTGTGCAGTTTTTAAAAAGGGCTTTGTGAGGAACAATTCAGTGAAATTATTTGAATTTAGACTAGTGGTTCAGTAGGAGATGGTTTGATGACATTTATCTAGACCTGTAACCAGGGCTTCCGTTAGGCGGACGTACGCCGTATATTACGTCCAAAAATCGGCTGCGTACGCCGAAATTACACATCAAAGACGTACCGCGGACTTCTGAAACTTCCTTAGTACGGCCGAAAATAGATATCGAGACATCCTGTCTGCAGAAAAAAACCCGCCCACATTTACCAGATTACGCGATTTATGTCCCGCCTTCGTATTGGAAACTCATTTATTTTGTTTATTGACCACGCTAGGACGTCTCACTTGACTGATTTCGAAAGTTTTATTGACAGCCAGTGTCACGTGTAGGCTTCAGTCGGAAGCGTAATTATAAAAGCGTGTTATCCAACAGGTGTGAAATTTTACATATTTCAAGGGTAGGAAGTCTGGACTTCCTGGATTTGAAAGTTAATGGAAGCCCTGCCTGTAACAGCTCCTCTGTTCAGTGGAGCTAAACCATTTGTGCAATATTGGTAGAGTGCATCATGAGGAACAATTATGAGAAATTATTTTGAATTGGACCAGAGATCCAGATGTCATTTAAAGATATTTCTTATCTTGAGCTCTGGCGGCCCCTTTTTTCAACGGAGCAGAACCATTTGTGCAATTTTGTTAGAAGGCATCATGAGGAACAATAGACCCCTTTCACATTGTTATCTCCCTTAGCAATCGCTCTTCAATTGAAAAATTGATAAAGTCGTTTTTGCAAAATGAAGGGACAGATTGCTTATTCGTTACAAAAGATGCTTTATAATAAGTTGAATTTTTGGCATTTAACTGCTAGAATGATATTTCTTATTCTTGAAATAAGATAAATTAATGTTTCATAAAAATTTTATAAGTATTCCATAATTTTTCAATTTAATTATAGTGTGAATCATACTTCCATATCGAGCTAAAATCGGCGCCATCTTCAGGTACGAAGTCGCCAAAACTATTGAAATACATGCCAACTAATAAAACAAACAAGTCTGTTATGCGAACATTGATAACTCAGACGAGCAAATACTTTGACCCATTAAATTCCACCATTTCAACATAACCTTCACTCCTGCGCAGGTTCTCGAATCATCGCTGCTCGCACACACAATTATGAATGCAGATGAAGTGTCAGATATATTCATTAAAACAGAAGCCCTGCTGGGAAAAATCGGCGCCCTTTACATATATGTGATAAGTAGACTGGATGCATTGTAGTACATATTAAAATGAGCATCGACGCAAGAACATCTGACTGGTGCATGTGAACAACAAAGGTGCATGCCTGTCTTGGTATTCACACAGTCTGATCAGCACCTTAACTGTTAGCTTATTGGAAAGTATAATATCTAAACTTGCTTCATGCAAAATTTCATTTTTAGCTAGTCTCTGTAGCTGAACACTGACTGTTTTGAGTCTTACTCAGTCAGAAACCTGCAGCACAGGTTTTCTTGCGAGATGGCCTTAATGTATCTTATCACTTATTTAAACCTGAAAGACCCTGTTTAGATGTCAAGTGTATGGAATTTAATCACTTATTGAATTTGGTTTTTACTAAGGCAAAAAAAAATATAATGCGTACAAATTAGGCCAAATAAAAAAAATGAATTGTTTCTCAGGCACTGTGACATCTGTTTAAAATGTTCAGCATTTCGTCTTTTTTGTTGCTTTCTAAAAATAAAAATGAAATTAAAACCGCATTTCCAGTTCAAAACCGTATTTCCAGTTTGTTATCTGTAAAGGTAATGTGGTTCCAATAGGATGTTGTGGTCCATTGCGGGTAATGTCAGGTTGTTTAATAATACTCACATCCTATTCTGGTTGAATGGACAGATACTTTTCTAGTTTTTGTTTAGTTTTCTAGCCCCAACAGCGTAAGTTTTATACATCTGTGATGAAATAAAAACTACTTTATGTGCAGATGTTTTCACGATCAAGTTTTATGGTCTAACTTGAATTGTATCCAATGAAATGACCAAACAACAGAGCTCTCACTAACTGACGATTTGCAGTTCTGAACTCCCATTTTTGGTGCTGGGACTCCTATTTTTTGAAGGAGGCTATATTCTTTTGTATTGTGGGACTCCCACTTTTTGGCAAAGAGGGCTCTGGGACTCCTGTTTTCAAAATCCTAGTGAGAGCTCTGAAACAAGCATAACTTTTTAAAAATATTGTTACGAGTTTCAAAGAAAACCATTTCTCCAACCCCTAAGTTCACCTTGGATATCATACAGATCAAAAAGTTAAAAGCCTATCAACAAGTTTTCAGTGGTTAGACTTAGTTCAATAAAACATAAACTTAGCTGTACAATTTCATTATCTGACTTCAAACTGACCCAGAGGGGGGGGGGGGGGGGGGAGGTAACTACGTATATAATTGCAATACCTATTTGTAAGCTTTGTTTACAGACAGCAATTAAAGAGGGTATATAAAAATCAAAGAACAGTATATAAATATGTAAACATTTTGTTCAATCAAGTATATGAATAGGTCCTTTTTTTCGAAGGCCAGGTATATGATGTGGGTAGGTTTAAAAAAACTGGCCCGCACACCCGTACCAATATTACCCTCAAGTTGTATGTTTGTTGGCTGTTAAAATGGCTAAACATTTAGTTTATTACTAACTTTAAGCCATACTATAATGCATTGTACACCTATCAAGACTTGACAAAAAAGTGTGAAAACATTCATTTATGATTACATTACAGGCTCTACAAACCCTTAATAACTAGCACGCTCATCTTCAATTAACGAAATGGGTCCGTTGAACCACCCCGAAACACACCAAATAAGCACTACTGTCACTAATACCATCCCATTCTGTGTCTCTTCTAAAAAAAGGTTCTTTATAACAGTATTTTATATCATTTGCACGCAGAATTTTGTGTTCCCTAGTTCCCCAAATTTCACTGCTTGTTCCCGTGTTCCCCTGAAAAATTGCATTTGCTCCCCTGTTCCCTTGCAGTGATTTTATTTGAACATTCTTAACGCCTTATATGGGAGTCATTCCCAATCCAAAAATGGTCTTTATTTTCCCAATTTCATATATTTTAGTACTTATTTTCCCATTTTTTAAGATATATTTTCCCAAATCTGCAGGAAAAGGTAGCTTCCCAAAATACCAAATAAAATCACTGCCTTGAAATAAATGGCCTTGTTCCCCTGTTTCCCAAAACCCCTGGGAGGGCCTCATTAACTCCATTAAGAACGTAATTGCAATGATTAAGTGAAATATATATTTTTGACTTAGTCGAGAGGCTACACAAAACTGAATCCAGATGTAAACGAACGATCACACAATAATGACTAAGATGCTCGAGCCAATGTGCCAGGCCGAGTTGACCAGCTACCTGCTTTAACATATACCAGCTCCTGTGGGGTGCAAGTCAAAACGTCCCCTAGTCAAAACGCCCCCTAGTCAAAACGTCCCCGAATTGGTCAAAACGTCCCCAAACACAAAAAAAGATTGGTCAAAACGTCCCCATAAAACGTCCCCGTTTTCAAAAGGAGATTTTTCGAAGAAATATGGGATTCTAACAAAGGAAAAACTTGTTCTAATGTATGAAAGTTTGAAATGATGTTTTAATAGGGTATTTTATGTTCATGCTGCTATAGATCAACGTTAAAGCATAATATTTTTTCGCGTGTTTTGATGTTCGCTTTTCTTTTTCAAAATAATGTTTTTAAAGGACTGTTTCGGGAATACCATCATAATGTCCAGATAATCCAGCATTATGTCAGGTCTGATCTGGGTATAAGCAAATGTTATCAGCATAAGACACCAGCATGCAAAGAGTGAATACTATACACCGACTTTGGTTCCATATGACCGATTAATAAAGTGCAAGAGCAATTAGTCATGGTAGACCCAACATCACTAGGACGACGTGAACTGACATAACAACACAAATATATCATGTATATATTATCTTTTAAATTTCACTTTTTTTTTATCAGATACACATTTATAACCATATATACATTTACTCATAACAGAAGAGGCATGGTGCGAGAAAACCTGACTTAGTTGCATGCAAACAACAAAGGCGCAGACCAGGCTGCGCATTCATGCAGTCTGGTCCTCGCCGTTGTTATTCGTTCTATACAAAGTATATAATATCCAAATTGGCCTCATAAAAAAGTGTAGGAACGCCCAGATCAAACTGCGCATCCGTGCAATCTGAAAGGTGCAGTTATTAATCACTTTATGATAAAATTGTTCCACACAGAAAATGTTCAATTGCATTTAGTGTGCTTGTTTCATTAAAAATGTGGATTAAAACTTTGATGATAAGTATCTATGTAGTGTGCATACGAGTAGCGTCGTGCAGACACTTCACGTGTGACTCACTACAGCATTATAGTTTGTACAGTACATATGGATCATCGCGAGCATAAGGTCACACCACTTGGACGGTGATCTTCGGGGAAGGGATGAGATATCCACTTTAAATTTGTTTAAATACATCTTTATCGAACATGACATTGTAAAAATTAGCCCCCACATATAAGAACCTAATTTAACGTTTTTCTTTTTTTCTTATCAAACACATTTATGTATTCATAAAATTGACGGTTTACCAGGCAATCGTATTGTGATATACTGTACTGTGCAGATTCATACAAGATACTACACCGAAAACCCTTGTATGCAAACAGAAAGACATACATATGCTTGCGTACGTACGAACATAATAAATAAATGTTTATAGACTTTTATCCATCGATAAGTAAATGCATGCCTCCACCCATCCGACGTATGGACGGACGACTGCAAGATAACACTGCTGCACAATGCACAACAATACACAACAGATACATAATGTTTCCTTGAATGGGAAATGTGTATACATGTACATCAGATGTATCGGATATCGCTTAAGGAAGTTTCTTAATTATGTTTCCTAATTATGGAGTCGCTGTCATCATTTCTGAGCTGCAGGTTTTTCACACGTCTTTATCAAACAGTTCAATTATACATGTATTAGACACCTGTTTTAATAGAGTTAATCACCTATTATCAATTTTGTAATTTCTCCAAAAGCATTTCCCCTAGGCAAATTTTGCGCCTGTTGGAAAAGAGATTTTTATACTGCGTAGACCTAGAAACACTTTATATCTTAAACAGTTTTATTCAAACATCCCAGATTATGCCTATAATTACATGAAATATAGAATAAAAATCATTTTGGGGACGTTTTGACCAACATTTTTTACCATGGGGACGTTTTGACCAATTTTTGGGGACGTTTTGACCAATTCGGGGACGTTTTGACTAGGGGACGTTTTGACTGTAATCCCTCCTGTGCTTCCATACATTCGAAAAAAAATCTTATAAGCTGAAAGAAAAAATAACATTGCACGGCAATTATGCACATACAAAAACGCTTACATGTCTTCTCAATAGACAAACGCCGAACATGCTTATATACAAAAAATACTCGCATAAAAAAAATACAAAAATGGAAACTTAGACACATAAAAATCGAGTTTCTAAGCTTCCGTACACGTGAAAAATGTCGCGGTTTACAGAACTAGGTCAATCTAAATATCCTTGTTTTCTAAGTCTAAGGCCAAAACTATAACTCTTTACGATTCTCTAACGTTGTAATGTGCAATAGATAATCAAAGAATAAATAACGTGCCCATTTATTATCTGAGCATACAGAATAAATCCGCGAATAGTCGGCACGCGGGTTCTTCTGCAAAGAAGAAACAATGGGTCAAATTGCTCACATTTTCGGCACACAAATCAAGAAGAACACTCGACAATATATCAATTGCTCGCGACATAGGAATAAACGAGTTAATATCTACTTAAATCGAAACAATAATCACAAACTATACCATCGTAATAGTAGCAAATTCGCTTTTTGCTGTGCGGTTGCGATGCCATCTCTTCGAATGCTGTTTATTTGTTAGCGCCCTCTGTTGGGAAAACACCGATTTCCGTATACCTCCGACAAATTCCGTGTTGAGCTTTCGCGAGACTACGGAAACTGCGATATGCCATCTACGTACCCAGTCTTGTCTATCTATCTATCTATCTATCTTTACTGGTTCGCTCATATATGAGCATTACACCAGGGAGTGCGAATTTGGAAATTTTGATAAAATAAAAAACAAAAAACACAAAAAAAACAAAACAACACAAAAAAACACAAAAACTTTTGGCTGAATTTTTGTTTAAATAAGGAGTGCCCTAAACTCCTCTGTGGACTGGGCATTTGCCACAGAAGGAGGCAGACTATTCCAATGTGGAATAGTACGGGGGAAAAAAGAATTCTTCAGGGCATCACTGTATGTCTGGTGTCTGCGGTATTGTGCACTATGTGATGACCTGGTAGTTTTCAAACTATGAGCAGGGGTCATATACTTGTCTTTTTCAATAGACACTGCTCCACAATGAATCTTGTGAAAGAGAAGCAAGGAGGACTGGTCCCTACGGGCCTCAAGAGATGGCCAATCAAGCTCATCGAGCATTTCACCGACGCTACTGGTGTTTCGCCATCTCCTGCAGGTCCAGCGGGCTGCTGTCCTCTGAACTTTCTCAATCTGATTAATCTGAAGTTTCAAGTGAGGGCTCCAAATGGGTGCTGCATACTCTAGTTTAGGCCGAACCAAAGTTTTGTATGCAACTTCCTTTGTACTCCTAGGTGCAAAAGCCAAATTCCTGCGAAGGAAACCAAGTGTCTTAGTTGCTTTGGAAGAGATTTCAGAGACATGCTGACCCCAATCCATGTTATCTGTAATAGTGATACCAAGGTATTTTGCCGACTGAACATTTTCCAAAGTTTGATTGTGTAGTGAGTAGTCGAAAAGAATTTGTTTGTGATACTGATGCCGAGTCACTCTCATTGAGTGACATTTGGCTACGTTAAATTTCATTTGCCAATCGGCTTCCCACTGTCCTAAGCTGGTGAGGTCTTCTTGCAAGGTCAAACAATCCTGAAGTGAATGTATATTCCTATACAGGACACAATCGTCTGCGAACAGGCGAACAGAAGACCTGATGTTATCCGGCAGATCATTTATGAAGAGGAGGAACAGGACCGGACCTAAGACCGATCCCTGGGGCACGCCGAATAGCACTGGGACTGGATCTGAGGCTTGGCCATCTAAAACAACTTGTTGAGTGCGCCCAGAGAGCCATGAGTTGATCCACTTGTGGGTGGATCCTCTAATCCCATAATATTCCAATTTGTGTAATAGCCTCCTGTGTGGAACCTTGTCAAAGGCCTTAGCAAAATCCATTATGATTAGATCTGTCTGTTTGTGCCCACGATTCACAGCCCCATCCAGGTTGCTGATGATATCGTGCACAAACTGGACCAACTGGGTTTCGCAAGACCTCTGACTTCGGAAACCATGCTGACAGTCAGCAAGTATGCTATCTAAGGCTATGTGTTTGTTGATGTTGCTGACTAAAATATGCTCTAGGGTTTTGCAGCAGATGCATGTGAGCGACACCGGCCTGTAGTTAGCAGCATCATATTTTTCACCCTTTTTAAAGACCGGAGAAACATTTGCTTGTCGCCACTCATCTGGTACCTCGCCCCGAGCTAAAGACTCATTGTAGATGAGTGCCAGTATAGGAGAGATCTCATTGCTACACTCTTTAAGTACTCTGGCATTCAGTCCATCCGGGCCAGAGGCTTTATGAACATTTAGTCCGTCCAACAGTTTGGTGACCCCTTTCGGGTCAACTGTTATGTCCCCCATGGAGGAGAACGGACTAGCCCCTTTCGAGGGCGGGTCAGAGTCGTCTTCACGTGTGAAGGCTGATTGGAATTGCCTATTACAAATGTTGGCTTTTTCCTTAGAATCTGTCTTAAGAATTCCGTTTTCTCTGAGTGATGTGATCCCATACGCGTCTTTTTTAAGTGATTTGACAAATGACCAAAACTTTTTAATCTTTTCAGGCTTGGGAGTGTCGGGATCTGAGCTATCGTTCTCGAACGTAAATATATTGGAAACGTATTTCCAATAGGCATCTCTCAGTACCTTCTGAACATGTGCTCTGAACCGCTTGTAATGAATCTTGACATCAGGGTCCTTTGATTTGCGAGCACGAAGGTAAAGCTTATGTCTCTTTTTTACAAGCCGTTTGATCGTTGCATCGATCCATGGCACAGAGTATTTTGTTTTGGTCATTTTTGATGGGATAAACCTTTCTACAGCCTCTACAAAGCCTGTTTTGAATTTGACCCACATGTCATTAACTGACATGTGACTGTGGTCTTCAGAAAGGTACGCGTCCTTAAATTGGGCCATGTGGTCTTTAAGTCCGACCATGTCTGCACGTTTATAGAGATAGATCTTGCGTGATGCCTGTTTTATTCTTTTAGCATTAATGTCATACTCAACATATACAATGTCGTGATCAGCTTTGCCGATCGGGGGCATCCCCTTGACTCTATTCACAGGGGATGGGGCGTTAGTAAAAAGCAGGTCAAGAGTTTTATCATTGCGCGTTGGTATGTTTACAACTTGAGTTAGACAGTGCTCTCCTATAATATCCAAAAGTTGCTGCTGAGACTGTCTTTTTTGTACCCCATGAGGTACTTGCATGTGACTCCACTCTATGTCGCCGCAATTGAAATCTCCTCCAACCAGAACATGTGCGTTTCGATTTGACATAATTCGAGATAAGGATGAGTTAAATTCCTCAAGATACTCATTGTCAATCTTGTCAGGGGGGCGATAAAAAGAACCAAGGTACAGTGTCCTACATCCAATAATGTTCAACTTACACCAAACTATTTCGCAGTTGGTGTCCAGTTCCGGAGTTTCAGTACAGAGCAAGTCACGCTTAAAAGCAATAAAGACACCACCATGGGCATCACTTGCTCTGTCTTTCCGAACTGCATCAAAGGAGTCGGGGTAAATTTCCGAGTTTTTGATTTCAGGGGTTAACCAGGACTCATTCCCCAAGATGATGTCTGGTTTTGCCGAGTCGATAATCGTATGAAGTTCAGCCTTCTTATTCTTTATTGACTGACAATTCATAATCAAAATTCTGAGGGGATGGTTTAAGGCAGCCTTGGCTGCCTTCCCTTCAGCTTCCTTAGGCTCCTGTACTATAGGAGAGGAGGCTGCAGTGGGGGGGCCGATGATATCTGGTATCGGACTCTCAGGATCGGACAGGGAAGAAAGCGAATCAAATCGGTTATGGGTTTCCAGAGAAGCTGTGGTATCAAAAAGTGATGTGGAAAAATTTGGCATTCTGGAAAAATTTGGCTTGTACTTGTTCCGAGAAAAAAAAACTATGTCGACGAGTTGTCTTGTTCCCGAAAAAACTACAAGAAAACAGAAGATTTCATTAAAAAAATTAGTAGCTCTAGCAGGATATAGTCAACTGACAGTAATATGAGGGTCTGGATGGGGGGGGGGGGGTCTGGTATTCACTATTCATTAAAAATTTAGCCCATTATTCATCTCATTAAAATTTTGGGTTATTTATTAAAATAAGACCAATTATTCATTAAAAGTAAGAAAGGTGGCAAAGAAATCTGATTATTCACTATTCATTTTTTTTTTCTTCAATTCATTAGAAAATAGAATTATTCTTTAATTTTTAAGCCCTCATTATTCACTATTCATTATTTTTTGCTCATTATTCACTTTTCATTATAAAAAAGAGTCATTATTCACTAATCATTATACCCCATCCAGACCCTCTAATATCCACGACCCGCGTTGACTGTTTAACTCTATGTATTTATAACACTTTCGCTGCCAAGCACCTCAAAAACCAATACCTCAGTGCCAAGCATGTTTCATGTTCAAGGACTCCTGATTATTGAGGGTATATGGGTTCAACACAGAGTATCTCCAGAACCATTAAACTTATTGCTGTGTAAAACTTTCACAGAATGTTGCTAATATACATTTATAAAACTTTTATTTGGACCAATAATAAAAAAAGATAGTCGCGTGACCGTTGGCGGCTAATCGGTGGGTCGGACTTCAGACTCTATGACGGTTCCAACTTAAAAACTTATCTATTGATGAGATGGTAAGGGCCTGCATGATGCTTTGGCTGTTTGTCGGGTCCTCCACGGTGTACCTGTTGGATTTCTTTTGCTCCGATATTCAGTTTTATTTACTGTTGAGTCCTTATCTTTGCTTTATCTCCTTTTTATATCTTGATTTATATGTTCTGGGAGATGATGCATTGATAAGTTAGGGGTCTTTCATGCAAACCAAATATCTATGTGTCTTGACCAACAAGGGTGAGGTTGGCGCCGTGAAACCGGTTTAAGCCTTCTAGTAAAAGTATATTTTATTGACCGTTCCAGGCGGTGCTTCTTTTGTGGATGTTTTGTTTGGTTATGCTTCATGTTGGTGTGTATTGTGCTGCAGTGTCTGTTCCTTGTGGCCTTGTGGTCACCTGATGGGAAAGGGCTGACCTCTTGGCTATCTTTTTTGCTGTGTTTTGTCACTTTCCCAAACGTGTCCTGGTCCTAATCAGAATTAAGGGCGAGGTTGGCGCCGTGAAACTGGTTTAAGCCCTCCAGTAAAATATTTTACTGACCGTTCCAAGGCGGTACTTCTTTTGTGGATTTTCTATGTGTTATTTTCTGTCTTGTGTTTGTTATGCCTTTTTGCGCGTCTGTTCATTTGTGCCTTGTGGTCACCTACTGGGAAAGGGCTGACCTCTTGACTCTCGTTTGTGGTGTATAACCGTGAGTTTATCACTTTCCCATTGGTATCCTGGGTCAGGTGTGGTACTTGATTGTATCGATTCCTGATCTTTGCATACTTACTTACTTTGATATGCTCCACATCGAAGCAAAATGAAATAATGTTATAACTAGAGCAGAAGTCGATGTAACACCAGCGCAAATATCCACTTTTTACCTATTACCTTTACCTTGGGGTCAGTACCTTCTACGTAATATGACCTATGCACCTGCGAAGTTTGAAGTTGCTATGTCCAATGTTTAAGACGAAGAAGCATTTACAAAAAAAATACACAAAATGTTGTCTAGTGCCATCTACATCGTATGAATTATTCGGCTGCAAGGATTGAGGTTGCTACGTCCAGCCGTTAAGGAGGAGTTGGATTCACAAAAAATTCATTATTTGACCTTTTTTACCTTGACCTTGGGGTCAGGGTCACACAAAATGTTGCTCAGTACTCTCTTCATCATGTTACCTATTCACATGCAAGGTTTGAGGGAGCTACGTCCAATCGTTTAGGAGGAGATGCATTTACATGAAATTAGTACATTATTCGACCTTTGACTTTGACCTTGGGGACAAGGTCAATCAAAATGTTGCTCAGTACCCACTACATCGTGGGGTCTATTCACTTGCAAGCTTTGAGGGAGCTCACGTCCAACTATTAAGGAGAAGATGCATTTACGAGAAAATACATTATTCGACCTTTGACCTTGACCTTGGGGTCACACAAAATGTTGCTCAGTACCCTCTACATCATTTGACTATTCACCTGCAAAGTTTGAAGTTGCAACGTCAAACGGTTTAGAAGGAGATCCATTTACAAAAAACTTAAAGGACGTACGTATGTACATATTGTCCGATTTTATTAACCTGACACAGGTGCATAATTTCACGGTTAGTTACCTTCCGTCGACTTTCGGTATTTACCGTAAGTTTTACAGGAATTTTGCAATTAATTATGCAGATAATGAAACGTTTTGTACCGTCCTACTGACTAGTCAAGTGGTTATGATACAGAGTTTACAACCAAAAGGTCGTGAGTTCGAGTCCACGTGTGTTGTGTGTTTTTTGTGTGTGTGTGTGTTTTTTTACCTTAATTCGATTCGTTTAATTTCATTTATTATAGATGTACCACGTTCCCTGAGGAATGAAATTTTGGGTCATTCTATTTCAAAAGGTTGATGCGTAACGCGTAAAATGAGCCAGTCTGTCCGAAACATCTTCAGAGATTATTGGAAAATATTGTTTAATATTATAGCCAAAACATATGGTTAAAATGTATTCACTATACATTTAAGTTGTTTGAACTTCAGTTCAGTGGGAAAACGTCTGAAGAAAAGTATGCAGTAACTCTTGGCACTAAGGCAAAACAGATTTTTTTAATATCTGCGATTACTTTAAAAATATGTCAAAAGCACAGAGATTCAACTTCACATATCGAGCGGTCGGTAAACGTTCTCGGTGAGGGTCCTACAAAAATAACAAATGCAAGTATAGATAAAAAAATAACTTTGAAGCGTGACTAAATTTACAAAATTGAAAATACGGATCTAGAAATAGGGGTTTCAGGCGTTTTATTACGTATACTATTCTATTTTGAAGCACGTAGATGTTCCCGACAGCTTGGCTGTGGATCTAGAAATAGGGGTTTCAGGCGTTTTATTACGTATACTATTCTATTTTGAAGCACGTAGATGTTCCCGACAGCTTGGCTCAGTGTATGCGTTACGTATCAACCTTTTGAAAAAGACATTACTCAGAGGTCGTGGTACATCTATAATAATGAAGTTAAACGAATCAAATAAAGAGGTAAAATACAAAAAAAAAGAATTTACGTGGACTCGAACTCAGGACCTTTTGGTTGTAAACTCTGTGCCAAAACCACTTGACTAGTCGGTAGTACAGTGCAAAACGTTTCATTATCTGCATTACTACTTGGAAAATTCTCGTTAAACTTACGGTAAATACCGAAAGTCGATGGAAGGTTAAAATATCTTGTGCACTAACCGTGAAATTATGCACTTGTGTCAGGTTAATAAAATTGGACAATACTAACGCATGCACACACACACGGACAGACAGACAGACGGACGACGGACCGACTTTGGTTCGAAATTAATAATGGGTATAACAATCTAGATTTCTGCAAAAGGAATCCAAAAGTGTAGGAAGCCAGCTCTGTCCATCTTTGCGTATGTTACGCTTGAACTCATTCAAGAACCATTAGAGATAGAAACTTTATGTGTGGACGAAGTATGCTAATAAAATGATGCATTTTGCCTTTTCCTTTGCACTTGGAGTTGCAGAATTATAACCCTTTATTGACATTTGTTTTGTTTCAAGACTTTGAAAGCCTGTGACCAAAATATACGAAGAATAGCTTCAGCTAGGGTCATGATATTTGACTCATAGATTGTGTCTACCTTATGAACTTTTCCAATTGTAAGCCTTTGGAAGTTTGTGAACAAAATGTCTCAAAATGCGCTTGGGCTAGGGTCATACTATTTGGCTAACTGACTATGTCTAAGGTGCAGATCAGCTGATTAACTTTAGGCGAAATTCTGTTAATACATGATTTTGACTGAGTTATCTCCCTTTCCCAACATTAACTTTCGGGATTGTAATGGTAAGATTCCGACTGGATATACTTTGATTTTTTAGAATCATTTTAAAGCTGCATAGTCTGTAACTTTTGATCTTTTAATTTTAGAACTCATGTTTCTATTTTTCAAGAACACGGTAAAAGAACTAAAATTCAGGTATACATTTTACCAATTTCGTAAATTTTAACAAATTATCAGTATCAAAGCAACAGCATTTATGTTAAAATTACCTGTCTATAACTATTGGAGGGACGCAAATAATTACCAACAAGAGAAAAACACACCTGTTTTATAAGAGAATTCACTTTTCCGTGCAGTTTTCAGCTATAGTGAACAGATTTATTGTGAAAACATTGCTTAATTCTACTTTTACAAATGATTTAAAAAAAGAAAATAAAAAAATCGAAAAATGTTCATAGTTGCAGACTTAGTCTCTTCAAGCGATGGTATTTTTAAGCGTTAATTCTTGTTTATTTTTGCTTGCGGCGCTCTCGCCGCAAGCATTTGTGTGGGAATAGTGATACCCTCTACCTGGTTTGTCTATTTATATAACATACTGTTGGCATAACGGTCGTGGTTATGAGAACAAAACAGTTCAACGACAAGACAATTCACCGACAGCGAGTTAAGACAGGGTTCCTACGGAAATGGGAAACAGAAGTCCAGGACTTTTCCATGACTATTCCAGGACTTTTTCATTTTTCAATGACTCGATTTCTTCCCAATTTTGCATAACACAACGTTTAAAAGTGGACTTTTTTCAGCCAGTTTCGGCGAAATGAAAGGCGCACTCGATTTCTTTGATTCTGACACCTGTGATAAAAACCGGGACTACCGCACAAATTAAATAGAATAGAATACAAGTGGCACCTCGCTTTTTGACGTGTATCCAGCGATTTTCATTCAGTTTTTTTTTTGCGATTTTCACACATTTTTTTGCGCATCCCGTGAATCTGAAAAGACTAGTTGTATTCTTATATTTTTCAAAGACTACGAGGGTCATCCAATAAATAGAGAGAATTTCCTTATAATGCAAGAGTTTGTACCATTAAAACATGGCAAATGTAATAATTAGATGGCATTACATGTTGGTAATGCAGCAGTATATCCAAAATGTTGTTGGGAAGTGAGGTCGCTTGTTGCCTAGCAACGAAAAAGTGATGCTAAAGCTAGCCTGGCCAGATTTTCCACATACAAAAACCTAATGCTAAAGAAACAGAGTTAGACATTTAATTATTATCATTTATCTGAACATAGATTGTCCTTAAATCTGTTATAGTTTAATTGTTCTCAATGTTTCGTATAAAATATGGTCATTAACACGTACCAGTTAGTCTTGGTTGCCTAGCAACAAGGCAATTGTGAAAAAATAGACTATTTGTTAAGTCTATATTTTTCTGTTGCTAGGCAACAATGGACACATGGAATACATGTTTTTTAGCGGTACTGTTTTAAATATAGAATATATTTAATACGTTTAGGGTGATTTAAAACTTATATATCAACCAACAATAATTTAAGGGCAAATTCATGACCTATGCCCCCATTTCTGATTCCACAATTTTGCATTTTTGTCGCTTTTTTATGCTAAATGTACCTGTCAATTTGTAATTGTTCTTAAGCAGTCAATGAATTTTACAGAGTAATTGCCTTATGTTGTAGTTTATAGAATATATGATTTTTGGAACTGATCTGCACATGCCAGTAACCATGGCGACCAATTTAAGGCATCCGGCCAGGTAAGCTTTAAGTACGTGTTTGCGTTGCTAAGCAACAAGCGACATCACATTCCGTCAAACTTTTAGAAATGTTGTTGCATACACAACAAGTTAAGCCACCTTATGGTTATATTTGTGATTTTAAGGTGGTACAAACTCTTATATTATAAGGAAATTCTCTCTATTTATTGGATGACCCTCGTAATTCATATTTTCAAGGATGATTTTACAAAAGTCCAGGACAATTCCAGGGCAAAAGGCACTTTTTCAAATTCCAGGAGTTTTCCAGGACCAAGGTCAAATTTTTCATATCTGTGCGAACACTGTAAGAGCATGTCTCATATTATATGCCATATCAACCCCCAAATTCAATTTGTGGATATGTAATGTGGTCATGGAATGTCGCTCACTGGTTTCATCCACTAGCTGTGAATTTTATCTCAGGAGTCAGTTCTTGAAAAAATGCACCCACAGCAGATCCCCTTTTTTATTTATGGTAGCATTCCATATTTGTTATGTAGATACATCTTGGACCCTGGTGAGTCACCAAATGTTTCCAGGTCACTGTGACCTTGACCTCTGGTTTCAGTTCTAGCAAGGTCGAGCTCAGAGCATATCTGTATATAATTTGAGGTAGGAATCCTAAATTTGGTGCGAGGATATATTTTGGGATCATGGCGTGTCACGCATACACTTCTGGGTCAATTTGATATGTAGCTTGTACATAAGCATGTATAAAAACACTGCAGCTTTAGTTTTATAACTTTATTAATCATGCCACGATTGTCCAAACATGAACGATCTGGCGCAATTGGAATGATATTGGCCCACTTCGAATGGAACTAAAGTTCCTACTAAAGATCTTACGTAATATATGCTTGCGTACGTTTACACCCGAATGGCTACAGTTGCAACCTTTCACTTAGTTGTCAAGTAAACAAAGTGAATAGCCCTGTATGCCCCACCTCATTTCTTCATCGTAGACAAAAAGGGTGTGCATAAACTGCACAGACTACTCTAATTTACAATTACGAATAAGAGGGACCGCAAATAGAACACATCAAGGATTTATTTTGTAAAATAAAAGCATTTTGAGGCTATTGATAGATCTTGAACCCATCTTGCTAGATAGGTCTAGAGGAGGGAACCAGATAAGCTACTAGAGTAGCGGTGCTCTGACCCACTGTTGATGTTTAGTAGGTTCGTGACGTCACTATAGAAGCAACTATTGATGTTCGAATCGAACTTTAGTTACTATAGTAGGAACTAAACTTCGATTCGAAGTGGGCCATTATAATTGCCATCAGTCAACTATATAGAATAGCTACCAGTTTAATAATAAAAGTTGTCATTAATACACGTAAATTATTGTAATAATATTTCTTTCTTTTCCAAATGGTTATGTTCATTAGTCTATAAATGTAATTGTCTTCAGTGCAGTTGTATGATTATCAGAACTTAGCACCAGCATATAGACTAGCAACAAATTAGGAATATGTTTATATGGGAAAAATGAAATGACTATTTGAAAAGTTCTTGGCCTTTGGAAAAGGCGATCAACTATACAGCCCCTCAGAGATCGTTATTAGGCTACAGGGACAGTTAAATATCGACGCAGGTCTGGTAAACCAAAAATGACGACCTGACGTTAAGACGGCAACTTACCTCGAGTGTATCAACGATATTTGCATCAACAATATCCGTTCTGGCTGGTTATCATCAGTTCCAGACAAATAATAGGGCTTCAAGGGTAATTTGTATCCAGGTTTTTAATAAAAATATTTTGATACAATTACTTTAAATCACGTCTGATTCATAGACAAATTTCAATTTGCAACTTTTGAATCTAAGGGTATTGCTATTCGATAGACTGTTGTCCTAACATTATTTATTATTTTGGCATGAAATTAAAAACATGTTTTGCTGACGTGTTGATGTTCATTGTTGCCAAAACTCAAAAAATTGATACATTAATAATTAGTAAATTTTATTAATTTCATTTTCTTGCGTTTTTAAAGTCGTCCAGTGTACGGCGCTAGGTGCCACTCTAGATAACTGTTTGTGTTTTTCTTTTGCCAGAAGAGTATCTTACCAACCGACTCAATAACTATTGTTAATGTTCGTCTATGACGTGGTTTTAGTGCAGTGTAAACAATAACCAAATTTGGAGGTGTTCCCAACATACAAGGTGCACATGCTGTTTTTCAACTAGGCAAGCCCTCCTTTAAAAGGAAAATTTATTATATTTGATGACTTGTTATTCACAGTTCACTCTGTTTCACTGGCTCTATCTGTAGTACTGACGACACTAGCTGTTTTTATGCTGCTACCATCGTCTGAATCAGTCCGTACTTATCGCATATGCGCACATGTATAAAACGCCCATAATGGCAAGCTCGAGGTCAATCGTTTTTGTCTGAGTACCCTGAGCATGTATGATAAGTATCAAAATATCGTGAACGGGCCCATATATTGACTTACGTGTGCATGTGTGTATATCTCACCGTTTTGTGTTTATCATGGGCAAAAGCGAAAAGGCGGACTATTTCGCTAATTGAGACGTTCGTTTTATTTTGTTGAAAAAAGGACTGGAGACCCTAGGCACATTCAAAAATACATAAAGACTAGCCTCTATGTTGATGTACAAAAAAAAACTACCATCTTGCAAAGTGGTCTATTTTTGTCAGATGTTTGATGTCGTCTTTAGCTTAAACAAACCCTTTCCTCCCACATGTTGTATTATACAATTATTGACTTCAATGAGGTAGACATAAGGATTTATCTACCTGAATAAGTGATAACTCACCGAGGCCGCTAAGCCGAGGTGAATATCACTTTTAAGGGTAGATAAATCCTTATATCTACCGAAATTGAAGTCAATATCTGTTTTGTTATATGACTTTTCAACTTAGAACGAAAATTTTCTACTTTCACTTTTGTTGTTGAAGTCAACATTCAACCTAAGGACTTTCTAACAAGTTTTATCAAATGTTATTAAAATATTTTAATGTAGTATTTTGCAATTTGAAATGTATATTAATTCTCTGAATGAGGAATGTAAAATTTAATCATAAAACTTTTTTTTTACCTTTTGTTTATTCAAACAAAGATAAGTGAAAAAACAAAACATAACAAAACAGTTGTTAAACTTCATGAAAGTCTTCAGTTTACCTGTTGGGATGTGAAACAGCAAATCATGTCAATTTCATGCAGCATATGCTAGTTTTATACTCATCATGCTATTTTAGCTATCTAGGGGGTGATATTGCAGAAGTGTCAAAAATATTAACTTCTGGAAACTAGTTTGAGCTGGATTTCATCCTATATCACCCTCTGAGCCAGTTTAGACCAGTTTTCAGGTAGACATAGAGATTTATGAAGACAAATTGGGCCAATCAGGAGACAGGATTCTCTCCAGTCATATAACAAATGTTTATATATGCGCAGAAGGAATACCGTAAAGTTTGAGAAGTAAAGAGCACTTCTACCCTTAACATTTTAGCACTTTACTTTTTGAAAACTAGCAATGCATTTACTCAAAGTCTGGTCTAAACGGCACACAGTATAAAGCTGTAAAACGAAAGGTGGGTGTAGAAAGCACAAGTTTTCACGGCTTTGTAAATTAAAACGTATTTCGATGCTTACTATGCATATTTTACTGCCGAACGATACCAATTTTAAAAACATAAGGGCAATTTGAAAATTCGGTGTTTGTAATCGTGTCTACTAGAGAAAATATACGCCTTATCACTAGAGCTCCTTTATGAAAAGAAAAAGGAAATTTTAAAAATATTTAATGACATGTCGTGAGATTCGAACCTGCCATCTCAACCTTGTTAGCTCTACGCTAATCAGGACAGTGATGTACAGCGGATTAGAATATGTATCATTCTGAAACCAATACTTTTCATAATGTTCGGAAATCTAAAATTAGAATAACGGATTTATACCAGTTCATACAGCATTTGCATGAGTGCCTGGTTAATATTGTTAACCAATAGTGACACACATCAACATTGTATAAAACTGCACAACCCTTGGGTATGCACTATAATCACTATGTGAGTCCGTCCGTGGTCAGTTCGTGAAAATGCTCATAGCTCTTGAACCACATGGTATATTTTGATCAAATTTTGCATACAAATGCATGTCAACATTATCTAACCACTGACATGTGCAATATTTTTTTTTGGACGAGGTTTTGCTGAGCATCATTTCAGCCGGTTGTGGTCAGTTAGTAAAAACGTTCATAACTCTTGAACTGTATGGTATATTTGGATCAAATTGTGCATACTTATTTATTTGAACATTGTCCAGCTAATTGTATGCAAAATGGTGACAGGCCTTGGGGAGCATCATTTTGGTCGGTCGAGGTCTTTTAGTGAAAATGCTCATAACTCTTGAACCGCACCATATATTTTGATCAAATTTTGCATACTTAAACATTTTTTGAAATTGGCAGGGAAAATGACAAAGAAAAGAAAAATTATACAGAAAAATATTGGTTAAACCTGGATTCGAAACACTATGTGCGTCAGGCTGTTGAACTACAAGAAAGCCTCCTAGACCACTCAGCCACTGCGTATTGTATACTACACCTGTGCTCGTCAGATCTTCAGAACTTCTTGTCACATGGGTTCGGTGCACAATTAATGGGTCCCATTCAACTCCATGCAAAAAGTCATATTTCCAACCTCTGCATATTTTTTAGGATATTGCTTGATTTTTTCTGCCTGTGAGTGATAAGATCTGTCATTCACCTTTCAAAAAAGTGAAAAGACAACCCACCTTGATAATGTCGTTTTCTCAGCATTTTCAGTTCTTTGAGGGTCAGTCAAAAAATTCAAGTTGAAATCCCTCTGGCGTCATACGTTACCTGGGGAGTTGGCTAGCGAGTCTGTGACAAAATAGTCTGCACAAAGATGCATTTTTCTGCATCAGCATAACAAACATAGACCAATATTTTATCATAGGCATATTTAAAGGCGAATGGAGCACCCATTTATCCCATGAAGGGCACTGAAACCACATGTGCTAAATTTTGAAAAGGTATTATTTTCGTGGGCAATCAGAAGACTTTGTGTACTTACACCACATAAAACCACAAAACACAAATCCACCTCGCCTAGTAATGGTTACTACCATGGAACAGCCACTTAAAGGGTTGAATTATTGTACGGACACTTTGGTTAGTTTGCAGGTGGGTGAAATCATCACTTAAGGCGTAAATTGCAAGACCCACAATGAGTGAGTCCGTCTGTCCGCCCGCTACCAGTTAGTGAAATTGTGAACAACTCTTGAACCACATGGTATATTTGGATCAAATTTTGCATACGTATGACGGTATGCATGCCAACATTGTCTAACCACTGGCATGCGTAACAGCCTTTTTAGACGGACTAGACTTTGCTGATCATCAGTCCGGCTGATCGTGGTCAGTGAAAATGCTCATAACCCTTGAACCACATAGTATATTTGGATAAAAGTGCATACTTATTTATTTTAAAATTGTCCAGCCACTGGTATGCTAAACGTTGACCAGACTGCTGGGATAATTTAAAACATAGAAATCCGCCGAAAATCAGTTATCCATTTAAATTGAAAAATATGCAAAACGAAATTATCAATAAAAACAATATTTTTAAGACTTGGTGTCGACATTTTACACGCACTATATAATGACTGTGTGAGTCCGTCTGTCCGTCTAATTTGCTTTCCAAACATTCCTTCTGGCACAGGATACTGATTAATCTACGTTCACCATGAGTCGTGCACATTACAGTCAGTTGATTCTGTCAATATTTGACTGAACCATTCATCTTTTCGGCATCGGGCATACAAACCCATAATCGACATTGCGATCGAAATCCTTGGAGAACTCTTTGTGTTGGGGTCATGATGTTTGACATACTCTGTTTATATTGAGTTTAATTGTGTCCCTTTTCCGAGTAGAGCAATGCCATTGTTAGGGGTAAGCATATGTTTCAGGCACTGTGTTTCATAAACACCCACTTTAGTTTCTACCTATGAAGGCTTAAAGCACCAAATTTGACCTTGCTGTAAAACAGATCACGGTCAGCACTAGTAGGGTCATCATGATGTGTTTTGTTCATGTAGCCCCGTGATAACCACACAAAACTAAAAGGGGGTTGAATCAAATATAGACAAACCCTTTGTCACTGTTCGTTTGAAATACCTTTCATTCATTAAATGATATTTCGACTTTAACCAGAACCACTGCCGGTTGAGCCTTCGGGAGTTCCTGGACATAGAACCACAAAAAGCATACCCCCTCCCCCGGCCAGTACTGGTACAGCCAAGGAACACGGCCACAAAGACATAAATGATATTTCGATGAAAGGCGAAAAGAGGCCATTTGAAACTTGCTGTAAAATAGGTCGTCATACTTGGGAGTTGTTATTTACCCACGGTACCAATGCTACATGGTTGCCATGGAAAACACGTTTTGAAGTTTTATTTTATGGCGTAATATGGATGTACTGTAGCATCCAAGTTGGTTTGAGACCTAAGATATCCGAAACAAACTATTATTCCTCCTATCCGTGGAAGCCCCAAAAAGTTTGACTTATATTGGTCCATTAACTCATGTATCAATTATTAGTACTTGTCAGATTTTACTACATGTACATTTTAAGGTTATACAATGCCAAATAAATAGCGTCAGGTGGTGGGATTATGAACAAAATTGGGACGTTTTGCATCTAATTACATGTAAACTTCTAAAACATTTATATTTCATTTTGCTTTGTGATAGACAACTCAAAATAAAATAATGTAAAAGTATTCAACCAATCTGTATGCATTTTTGCGATATAATTCAAAGGTTATAAATTCACCATTTAATGAAAACTGATGTTTCGTATTTATCAGATGGCTCATTTATGAACAAATAATGGAATTTCATGACGTTTTGCATCAGGTGATTCATTTATTGACATATTCAAAATTCTGGTACGTTAGTCATTCAAATACATGTAGAAATTATTCATACCTGACATAGAAATCGACGTGCAAATTTCTTAGTTCTTATACAGCCCACGTTTGCTCCAAGGAGGCGTTCTATTACCCATAATGTATGATAAAATGTTAAATACGAAAGACATCTTTAACAGATATTAAGCGGCAGTTATTTAAGTGAATGGATATGTTGTTGCTAATGAAAATATACCAAACATCTTTTGAAAAATTCACAGAAAAACTATTTAAAAATACATATTTTCGTAAGATTTTGCTTTTATCCACCCAAAGGATCGGTGAAACACAAACGTTTATACTAATGAAAATATCTCCATCAACATATTGAAAGAGGTCGGCTAATATCTTTTCATGGGACTAATATTGATAGTAGTCACAAGGAGCTATCAAATGACATCTACATTTGGCTAATTTACATTGATATTCATTTTATGTATTGTGTTTTACTGCTTGTCACCAATCAGATAATATGCCATACCTTTAGGAAAGAAAAGCGTTTTTTGCGTATTGGTTCTGCGAATTCGACGAACAAATGAGAGCTACTGTAACATAATTTGATCAAAATAAGGGCCTTATATCACGTAGGCACATGTCGTTAATACTAAATCAAACTTTTACTGTTATATGCTGTGTACTACAAGACCATATTTTGGCATGTTTGTGCTCTGCACTTATCCAAATAATTATTGGTTGTTGATGCCAGTAGTGACCTTAAATGGGTCATTCTCTAAATTATTGATTTTTTTTAAAAAATAGTGTATCAATTGCACAATGTAATATCGCAATCAAATTATCCTGCAAAGATTTATCTTAAGAATAATACAATCATATCATTTTGGAACAAATGCTTTTACGACCTTCTAATTATAAGTTTCAACAATTAATTATGAATATGGCGGTTTTGTGCTTTCATAATAATAGTATTGTTATTACTGACTTTGTGACTATCAAAAGCATTATATAGAATGTGTTATTCTGTCAATGTAACTTAGCTTCGCCTTTTTCGTGGGAAATGAGTGATATACATTTTGTCCTTTTATGCAATAATGGCGTTGTATTTTTTTTCTAATTTTCTGCATGCTGCTTGCCCATATAGTAGACCATTAAGTGTGTAAAATGCATCTTGTTTCATGAACTATAGTGTTTCCAGGTTATAAGTGACCCTCGTTTTTCTTTTTTTAAACAGCTTTAAATAAATTATTGAACTTAGAAGAGCGGCACTTAGCATGTCGATTTAAATGCACACCGCGTAACTAAAACTTATTTTTGGGAGACGCCCTTATTTGTAACTGAAGCCCCAGTCCCCTGTACAAAAGAATAACTTAGTTGTTTTTCCCAGTGAATATAACTATGTGTACCCCAATAGATACACGTGGTATATTTGAATTGCTATGATGATATGTACTAGCCTACAGGACTATCTATATCCGATAATTCAACGAAAACCTATTCCGCAAATCTCGTCATCATTTTTACACACACACGCACGCACACACGCAATTGTAAAAGTCCACAGGGGTCCTAAACTGTGCCGTATTGAAAGCAGGTAAATATAAGGCTTAAGCATGAAACATGCATGTACATGTAGCACCTTCCATTTCAATTCATTGACTCGTTTTGCCTACGAGGTAATTTGTCATGAAATTTGTCGTCTGCTGATATTTTTTCAAAACCAGTTTGTTTCTTGTTGTTGCTTTTTTCTAAAATGATCTTTTGGGAATATCAGTAGAGTGCCAAGCAGTTTAGATCCAGATCATGCCGGACGTTTTGTAGGGCCTGATCTGGGTCCAAATTGTTTGCAAAGGTAAGCAGCAGACGACACTAGTAAGTTAAGAGATTATGACGACAATTCAAGTTTAGAGAGTTGACGAGAAAAAGCGAATTAGGGATATACATTAAACTTAAAGAGCAACAAACATTTGTCTGCTAAAGCTATTTTGCTGATAAACTTTGTCAACAGCCGAAGGCAAGTTCATGTTAAAATGTTGGGCATTATCTGGATCCATACTGTTTGATAACCTACTTGTATTCCTGAAAGACATATTTGTAGGGAACAATGATCTCGAAAGAAGAAAGAAATTATTTAAGGTTCAGGCAATACTGTTACTTGAATCGTTTTTAACACAGGCCATTTCAATGCATCGCCTTTAGATGTACAGTGAGGTTTATAAGTCAGTATAAGCAGTGAAGCATAGCTTAATGCACGAAGATTGGGCCAGTTAAGCAATTTTAGCGTGAAGTTGCGATTGTTTTTATCAGTTTAAACATGTGTTTTGGGTGCTCAAAAGAACCATATCATCGAGACGGTTGTTTTAATACACACAACATATTTTTTTGTTGAGAAATAGGAAAAATAATTCTCTGTTACGCACTCTTATCTGTGGAACTGACGAATTACCTCCACTGACCTGTATAAGCCATGTTTTATTTATATCGCTAGGTTCACTTGGGGACTAATTCAAAGAAGAGCAGCAAAAACACACCAAAATTCCATCTAATCCCAGCCTATACAAAAACTCATATTTATGTGGAAAAAATAATTTCAATTACGCGGTATATATCTAAATTCATTTCTCTAATTAATTTTTCAATTAAAATCACCATTTAAGAATAATTAGCAAAAAACGGGGGTCACTAAAGTTCTGGAAAGACATTAACATTTGATACAACCCCCTTCGTGAAATTGATAAGAAATAAATATACCCACACTATCCATGACCGTAGATAAGTGTTTCGGTTTTTAATGCCATATAATTCAATTATCAAATGCATTGATATTGTTTGATAATATACCAAACTCTCTGAGAAAAGGTTGAAAGGAAGCCAGTTTTCAAAATAAATTACTGCAATTTTGAGATTTGTGGCGTCACACTTTCGGGCAGCCTCACCTGCAACATGCAAATGTATAAAATATAACCTTTTATCTAACCATTTTACCAAAAATCTGCTGTTATACACTCATTTCCTATGTGACATATACAAATTGGACCCCCGCCTTTTGAATTTGCAACAATAACGAGCAAACATTGTTTTTCATTGCATTAACTTTCAAAGTTTGAACAGGTTCCTTGAGATATGTTAATATAATAATACCGGGCATGCGAACGTTACTGCTTGGAAATACATGTTTGATACCTATACTGAAGGACTTTAAAAACGCACCATCTGCTTAAATGCTAATTTATGTCGAAAATTGGATATTTTCAATAAGTGAAAAATGAAATTGACAAGTTCGGTCACTTAGCTTGCATTCAATAAGAAAATCGAAACACTGTGGCTTATGATTGCCGTGACATCGCGATAATTCTGAAAAAAAAAACTCAAATTCAAAAAGTCACAGAGTACCCATACCTTCCATAATGAATGAAAAAAAAGGTTTTCGAAACGATGTTTGTTCTTGAAAGCAAAAGGAAAGACAAAATCAAATCATGAAATTTTAGGCCTCTGGCATCGTTCTTTGCGTCTACATGACGTCATTGATTTTTTTGACTGTAATTAGCCGTTTATATCCTGAGTATCAGGAATAATCAAAATCTTTTTGTTGCCAACAGATAGTGCTCAATCAGTTGCATAAAAGACAAAAGTATCGCGACATGCGCGGACGTCATTGGTCTGTTATTGATGCTTGAAAATTTAAGACTGACGTTAGCAAAGAAACGCTGCGAGAGGGAGTGTAATGAAACGATCATTTCTGAAAACTTTTGTGTTTTTTCCATTTGTTAAGACATCTGGCTACCACCTAAAAGTGTTTGTTTTCAAAATGAATCAAATTCACATTTGTCAGGCGACAATTATTGAAAAACACTTACGTCGATATTACGTCAGAATGAACAACATGAGAAAATCGAAATCATAGCAAATCATGGTCCATTTTGCAAGAGGATAAAAATCATAAAGAAAACATCCTCAAATCAATCATTTGGAAGAGACAGAGAATGTAAAATGGTGCGTTTTTAAAGTCCCTCAGTATATATTGGTTCACTTCACTAGGTGAAATATGTCGTATTCATGAGAATGCTTATTATACATGAATCAAGACTACCATTCATAAAAGACTCAAAAATGTGGGTCTATAAATGTTATATACTGAAAGGCTTTAGAAACGCACCAATTATATATTCAATGTCTCCTCCACATGGATGATTTGAGGATGTTTTCTTTATCACTTTTTATCCGCTTACACAATGAACCATGATTTGCCATAGTTTCAATTTGCTCATGAAGTTCATTTTGACGTAACACTGAAGTTAGTGTGTTTCAACAATTGTCGTCTGACAACTGTGAGATTAGTTCAAATTAAAAGCAAACACTTTGAGTTGGTAGCCAGATGTCTTAACCAACGGAAAAAAACAAGAAAAAAAATCGGAAATAATCGGGAAATAATTGTTTAAATACACTCCCAGTCGAAGCCTTTATTTGCTAACGTCAGTCTTAATTTTTCAAACAGCAATAACAGGCGGATGACGTTCGCGCATGTCGCGATACATTTGTCTTCTACGCAACGGGTTGCGGAGTATCTGGTGGCACTAAAACATTTTGATTATCCCTGCTCCTTAGGATATAAACAGCCAATTACGTTGAAAAAATAATGACGCCACCTAGACGAAATGAACATTACCAGAGGCCTAAAGCTTCATGATTTGATTTTGTCTTCCCTTGTGTTTTCGAGATCAAACATCGGTTAGAAAATATTTTTGCACTCATTATGGAAGGTATTGATACTCTGTGACTTTTTTAATTTCGGATGTCTCAGAAAAATCGCGACGTCACGGCAACCATAAGCCACAGCGTTTCGATTTTCTTATTGAATGCAAGCTAAATGAAGGAAATTGTCAATATTATTTTTCGAATAATGAAAATATTAGATTTTGACAATATTTTAGCATTACAGCAGGTGGTGCGTTTGTAAAGTTCTTCAGTATATTTCACTTGTGAAAACGGTTATATGCATTCTGCTTGCGAAAAACATGACTTTTGGAAACACAATATTTCCAACAAATGTTTTCTAGCATTTCGTAGACTTGTTTATGGATATGAAAGATGAGTGCCGCCTGTTTTTAACTCTACTGTTACATACAGTACAGTTTTGTGATACTGTAATACACAGTACTGTTTTTGTGATACTGTGTGCACTCAGTACTGCTTTGGTGATACTGTTACATCCAGTAATGTTGTTGTGATACTGTTACACCCAATACTATTTTGTGATACTGTACACCCAGTACCGTTTTGTGATACTGTTACACTATGTTCTGTTTTGTGATGCGGTCACACCCAGTACATTTTTGTGATACTCTTACACCCAATACTATTTTTGTGACACTGTTACACCCACTGACTGTTTTTGCGATACTGTTATACCCAGTACTGTTTTTCTTCCAGCACAGGTACGTGGAAAGACATCCTTGGTGAACGATTGAGCATTTGCTTTCTAGATAGCAGTTCTTCTTTAACATGCAAAGGAAGATCAGGGTTCGAACGTACCACCATGTTTGAGATCCCATTTAAAGGATAGCTGTCCCAAGAAAATGATCCCTCGTTTTGCGAAGTAGCTTGACTTGTCGTTGCTGTTGAAATCGAGTTTTGTTCTTCCTCAACAATATTACTACAACTTCGGTGGAAATCAGCGGAAAAACTCTGTGCTGACATACTGATGACACGAGCGGACGGTTCTGTTGAAGAGTTTGGTCGTATGGAAGACATTTCATCCACTAGTTTTGACAAATCTTCCGTGCTGATGTTGTTACTTTCTTCTACGCTTAAGGGCATAGAGAGGGGTACCAGCCCAGACTGAACACCACTTGTATTATGGCTACCAACATTTGGCAACATCGAGGTATTATCAGAGTACTGTGTGTCCGACGACGCCACACTGCTGGCAAGCGTATAATTCAGTGATTTAGCTGTCGGGAAGGACATGTAAGCGTTTGGTACGACAATACTGTTATTGTTATGATCTTCGACCATTGTTGCTTGGTTCTGAAACTGTGAAATGCTGCTGGGAAGACTTATATTCCCGCTGTGTGGATCGCTCAACGACGTCATGCCAGAATTCTGATACCCCGAGAAGTTTTCACTCTGACGTGATGATGGTTGGTATGACGTTTCTGGGTATGACGACGAAATTGATGTACTCTGGTCAATCTCGGGGCTCACGGAAAACCCGGGATTCGAACGAGACATGTTGGGACTTGATGGATAGCTAGCATACTGTGAGCTGGTCACGTCATCCATGAACCTTATCTGAGAGCCCCCAGCCGCTGAATCAACGTCACATTCGGTCGTCGGGGTATTGTTGTTTGGAAAGAAAGGTGAGTTTGAACATGGCTCGTATCCACGAAGATAATCGTGGTCACATTCCTTCTTTGACGTTCCTGTATCCGATGGATGTCTGTTCCGATAGCTCTCTGATTGCTCATATGATGGAGGATTGTGTGACAGCCACGTCAGCTTGTAGGGGGAAAAACCAGATGGTTGTGCGCTGACGTCGTAGCTTTTCGATAAGTCAGATAATTTGCCGACGTTAGAACTTGGTGTATCCACTTCATTGATGGGCGACAATGGACGCGACCCTGAGTTCCTTAGTGACGCATTGCTTGATGGATGAGGATAAGCTTTCCAATGGTTTTGAGACCAATAAAACGCATATTTACCGCTCGATGACCTCTGAATGGGTATCACGTTTACGTTTTTGATTTTTATATTGTTCTGTTTTGTGTTTATTTTTTCGTTGAGGCTGTTTCTGAGTGGCGTGGTAGATCTGGTAGAATCACGTATAGTATCGACGCCCCGACACGAGCTACCGCGATAGCTACGATGGAATGACGATCCTGACGTAATGTCACGCTGCATAGCAGCGCTTCTTTTGCCCCGCCATTTATGCCAGTATAAACAGACCGCAACACACGCCAAAAACACAACAATCATAAGAATGGGAATTATGAGTCCCCAGCTTGGTCCGATAGAAATGTCGTCGATGCTGTTCTTAGGAGACGTCGTCGGCAACTGTCTGGTGACGAATGGCTTGGAAGCTGTAGATAAGGCAGCTTCTGTTATTTCTACTCTGATACCACGTTCTACTGATGTATTCATTCTCACAACCTGAAAAAGAAATGCAATGCAAATAAGACCAGAGCAAATACGAATCTTACCAAACACGAATATACGCATTTTACAGGCCTACTGACACGATAGAGAACCACTGTACTCGAACAGCGCAGTCATCGCGTAGTGGTTGCAGTCGACGAGTGCACAAAAAGTGTATATAGCTGTTAAAAAGGGTAATATTTTTGGTCAATATTTTACTTCTGAAAATATTCATCGCAAATTATTGTCACTTATAAATCTAGCTGTGTATCTGCTTAACAACAATTTTGTGGCTTCAGAGAATGTCGCTACAGCGCCAGAGTTATGCCAAAATCCGTTTTTCCTGAAAAAGAGGATGAAAGAAATTTTGCTTATTTTCTGGAATGTATTCTAACTTTCGATAAAATGCAAAATATCAGTCCTTTAATGTGCACAAAGTTTAAAATCTGAGGACAGAGCATTTTGAAAGTTATTTATGCTTTTCATACTTTATGCATAGTTCTGTATATCGGGTGTTCAGGCCAAGTAGTCGAGAGTCTAAATAAATTCAATATGTTGTAGTCGACGACCCGTTGCATGAAGATATCCCAAATGGTTAATGATTTATGGGGTGTACAATAATTTTGGGAAAAAATAATCTAAGGGGTATGACTTGGAAGCTAGAAAAGGACCATTTTTGCGTGCGACACATCGCCTTTACCTAAAACTCATTCCTATAAAACTGCCTGAAGATATCATGAACAGTGAGAGACTTATGGAGTGTAGAAGAATGTAAATTATATATAAAAAAGCCTAAAACACAATCAAAGGGCCATAACTCAGAAACGGAAAGCAACCGGAATATTGTACCTGACACATCATCTTGACCTGATATACATTCCTATAAGGTTTCATGAAGATATCCCAAATGGTTACGTAGTTATGGGGCGTACAATAATTTTTTTGGGACAAAACGGTAAAAATGAATCAAAGGGGCATAACTTAGAAAGGAACAGCTTTTCATGCATATGACAGACTAGGCAGTCACATGGATGCCCGTTCGCCGAAAAATTAAAAAAAAGCCACCCCAAAAAACAAGTTCATTTTCCCCTTATTTCAATAGATCAGAAACATGAAATGTGTTTGAGGAGCACATTTTCAACCTTTCAATATTCGTTTGAAACCCCTCTGTAACTGATATAGTAAGTTCTGTACACAATAATCACCATTAGAATGCACTTTTCTGTAAAAAGCAATATTTTGTATTTTCCGACCAACGGGCATCCATGGCACCGTCTTGTTAGTGATTTGCTTTATGTAACGAATTGATATATAAACGTTTTTGTTTGTTTGATTAGATGTTACTGGCTACCGTGATATAAGAAGAATAACCCTCAAAAGTATTGTTTCCATTGGACTCGTCTTTTTTGCTATTCAACAACATAAGACAAACATTTTTAGCAGGTTAATCATTGAAATTCAGCTTTAAGCTTGCAATTTACATAGAGAATTTGCACTGCTCTGTACGCTTTATTATCAGCAACACGGCATTGAAATGTTCAGGGATTATTCATTATGTTCTTCTTTGAAAGTTGAAAAAACAAAAACATAATGCTACCACATGATTTTTAAACTCTCACATTGATACCGGAAGTGTACAGAAGTCGTAAAACTTTAATCGCCAAAAATGGACTTATCAAGTTCTACTGTGTTTGGCCTACAGTGTTCAAATAAAATTAAGTACATTTAACAATTTTACCAGGAGCTACTAGTGAATTTCAAAAATCTCGAAAAATTTGAAAAATGCAACATTTTTAAAAATGCTTAAAAATCTACCATAGGCAAAATTTCAATTGGTTGGTGTTTTTTCAAGTCGGACAGACCAGTTTGTATCCACCTAAACGTCAATTTTATAAAAAATAAAATAAAAAGACTACTCTCAAAACCATTTTTTCTTTAAAAAATCGATTTTTGCATTTTAACTCCAAAAACTTTGAAGTAAATGAAAACTGTTCAAAACACCGCTAAACGTTTGCCCATTAGAACGCACATATATAGGCAAAATTTATTTCATGGTCAGAAATAATGAGTTTGAAAAGTGACCGATTAGAAATTGGTTTAAGTATATGTTGACATGTGATCGAGAAAGCCTCAAAAGGTAAACGTTAACGTTAACGTTACTTTCATAATACAAAATAAACGTGATATAAGCGTAATTCATGCATACTCTGTCATTTGTATATCGCATTAGCATCTTCCAACAAAACCGAACGAACAAAAATCAAAAACTTTGAAAGGCCTAGACTATAGTAATCGGGGTAGGTGGCGTATGCTGGTACCTTTAATGTTTAATAATTGGAGCAGACCGAACTGTCAATACATTTCAACTCGTTTAATAATGAATGTGCAATCGTGAAAGAAGCATAGGACGCATATCTGTTGAGTCAGGAATCAAAACTAAAGCGGGTTAACTTGCAGCTGAATTGGTGTCCTTCAAAATCGACCACCCCTGTCGTAAAATAGATACATTTTCAATATCTTAAAATAAAATTACAACCATGAATTTTCTAGGGCACACTGAAAGCTGGTCAGACTATGGTATGCAATAACAATTATCCCGCTGACATTCTCAGTGTTTGAGAAATTAAGGATTTAATCTAGGTGATGCGTTTTCAAAGTCCTCAAGTATACTATGTACAATAAGTTTAGCAATTGTTTTGTATGGATGAGCCCATCCACATCAGATGTCAAGTTTCATTTGCTGTCATGAAGATACAAGCGCCGATCATCTGATAAGATTTTTCATTAAAAAATACGGAATTACCAAACGCAGCGGTCGTGCTAAAGTGACTTTAAATTTTAAGACTAGCAGGTAACGTTGGTATTTCTGATCATTGGGGGAAGGCAAAAAATTTTCCAGCGATTGTTTGGTCACTAAAAACAAAAAAAAAACCATAGCAAATGCTGCAATTTTCTGACTTTTCTCAGAGAAATAAAAGACCATTTCTTCACAATTTGATGTTTTTATTAATGCTTTGACGTTATCGCCTTTAAACGGTGTTTTCTACTCGGATTTTCTTGAACCACATTGACAAGTAAAACTGTTTGATACCTTCCAACACATTCAGACAAATTATGTTGACTTAAACATCTTCATGGCTACAGAGGGCGAGCCGAAAGATATAATCTAACGTCACCGTTATCTCGCAAATGCGTCGCATCATTTTCCAGTAACTTAACGTTTTAATCAACCATAAGATGAGTTACATTGCAAGCCTATGACATCTTTATTAACCGAGTCTCTGTTGAATTGAAACGCAAAACATAAGAAGTTAAATCAAATGATGACTACGTTTTGACGTCATTCATGGCAGCTATTTTTTCAGCATGAAATCTCAATCACATCTGTCACATAACCAATAGTTTTTATAGGCGTATGATGCATGAGGAAGATGTAAGACCACCAAACGAAAAATCACATGCTTATCATTTTAGTATTATTTACAACGGATATGAATTTTGCTAACTGGCCCCTCCTGCAATTCTTGCTCTCCCCAAATGCCTATTTAAAGGATGGCGTCTGTGAATTCGTGGTCTCATGTGCCTAAGATCCTGTTCTCGTCATTGCAATTGAAATTGTTCGATATTGCAACAAGATGAGCAAATAAAGATGCGAAACATAAGAAATTGCCAACCTTATTGTGCACAGTATATATGTACAACTTCTGACGTATGCGGTTCATATTTTACACATTGATTGCCTATTGGCCAGTTGATGACAACGCATGCATGACCTTGAAATCAGACTGTATGGCTTGTAATGCTAACTTCTCTTCGCTCTTTTAATGGGGGATGTTCATATTTGGTTGGAATGTAGTTGAAAGCTTTAGATTTAGGTCCCAAAGTATGACCTTGGATTCAAAGGCCAAGATAGAAATGCTTAACATCTGCCTGTATGGCTTGTAATGCAAACTATAATTGTCTACAAGTTTATAGTTTGCAAATATTTTCGCGCAGGTGATTTTTGGGTGACCCTCTACCTACTGTCCTGCCAGCCAAGAGTGACAGTGACGACAACTTTTTGTTTACAAAGTTATCAGGGACTTGTAATCGAGAAATTACTCGTGTATCAATCCTATCCGCAGGATAGGATTCATACACGAGTGATCTATCGATTCGCGCTAGCTCAAGTGGTGTGTACAAGTTAATGTTTGATTTAGCAACTGTAAACAAAATATTAGATCACTGTCACTCTTCGTTGGAACGACAATAGATTGCACAACTTATACAGGTCTGTCATAAATGGCTGGGAGTGTCATCCATCTGTCAGTATGTCTGTCTGTCTGTCTGTATGTATGTCTGTCTGTCTGTCTGTCTGTCTGTCTGTCTGTCTGTCTGTCTGTCTGTCAGGAACTGTGTCCCGTTAGCCATTGGTCAGATTTGATTCATTCTTGGCTTAATGGTCATTTCCATTGAGGTCCAACATCATTTTGCTTTCGTCATTATTGCCTTAACTTTCCTATGTAGTCTTATTGAAACCGCTGATCCATAAAAATGAGTGCTTGGTGTTAGGAGGGATATAACTTTCCCGACTCTATATTAAACATTCATTCTCAAATGAGCGACCCAGGACCTTTGTCATGTCGAGTTAATCTAACCTCGTGTCAGTTAGCATAGCCACTTTTTTCCTGGGCAATCGAACCAGTACTCCGTGCACATAATGTTCGCTTTTAAAACGTCGGTCCTGATCTGGATCCAAACCGTTAGACACTCTAATAGTTTTAAACTCATCTGTGATAAAAGGTGTCTGGTAATTGTAAATCTTAAGGTAAACCTAAATTTGCAATAAACGCCATTTTCAAAGTACCGTAGACACCAAATTTGGCCGAGTTTTTCAAGTGAATAGTCTGTAAGCAGGCGACTTACATTACTTCGCATTAGTTGGAAGCACTACATGCCCCCTGGCGAAACCTATACTATATTACATTTTGCTCGTGAAACCTAAAAAAACTTTCCTCAAAAACTGTTTTATTTGCAGAAACTCCTAATGAAATTTCTGGTGCTTGTAAATGTGCTAAAATGCATAAATACTTGGAACAGCTATTTGAGCCGTTTGTTTGTTTGATTTGATTCTTTACGTCCCATCAACAATCTTTCAGTTATATAGGGGCGGTCTTCCTGGGTTGAACCAGTACTAAGCTAGGATTAATGTTCTTGCTCAAGGACACAACGCAGTGATGCCGGTGAGGCTCGAACCCGCGGCCCCTCGGTCTCGAGTCAAGCACTCTACCACTGAGCCGCTGCGCTCCCACTATTTGAGCCGTGACATGAGATTTCCAACATTGTGGTATGTGCGACCAGCAAAGCTTTAGATAAGCCTGCGCATATGCACAGTCTGATCAGAGCCTTTGCTAATCGCTTGACTATTCTATGACTGTTAAGCTACCGACCGAACAGCATTTGGAGTTTCTAAGCTTAAAAGGAGGCTGCACAGGCTCGTCTGAGTCTACACTTGTCAAAATGCCACATTGTTGTAAATCACATGTCGGGGCTCATTTGTGCTCTTGTGTTGCTCTTGGAGTTTTCCAGATGCTCTTCTTCAGAGACCGGGTTGCTTGATTGCATGGATGAGTCTTTCTATTGGTGGTTAGAATCAAGTTTCCAGTAATTAAAATGAAGCAATCTGGGGACACTTCATACTGCTCCTGGATTTACAGATCTCAGTTATTGCATCGGCGGGTTTTCAGAAATTACTCAGTTGTCTTTTTCTATTTCGGTTTTAACCCATGAAAAAATGCCTACACACGTAAGTTATACATAGGGCTATTCGAAACATTTTGTAAGGTCTATAATAGTTATTGAAAGTATTGCTCCAACACTCCCCCCTCCCCCGGTCCTCCCATCCAGCACTATAAGCACTAGGCCCCGCAAAGGAATTGTGATCAGGTTTACAATAGTCATAAGTGAGTCCGGACCTGGATTGATACAAATTCTGTTTCAAGTTGATCAGCGGGTTATAATAAAGCGATATAAAATACTGCATAAAAAGTCATACTTACCAAAGATAAACAATATATATTTCTCATCCAGTCTTCATTCTTTTCAGTGTTGATATGAAATCGAAACATCAAAATGACCATGAACTGTTTTCACCAATGCACGAGCATTTATTTACACTGACGGTTATCAAATGTGAGTTATGTAATCCGACATCTCACTGTTATTGTTTGTCTACATTGACCTGAGACATATGAATATTCAATGACCTTTCTTAAAATCTTCGGGAATCTTTTAAAAATGTATGCTTTAGATTGTGGCTCAATTACTTTTGAATTCCTCGGTAGCCTAATGGATAAGAGGTTGTCCTTTGCACTCAAAAGATGTGGGTTCGAGTTCAGTAGCATTTCCTTTTTTTCTTCTTTCTTTTTATAATGCTAGTTTGTTCGTCTTTCATCTTGATTTTGTGCACACATGGATATATTTATTTGAATCTAGCATACGTTTATTCAACAAATACACACGTACAAACGTGAATAATTTCAATAAGCCGAAATGAAATAACTCTTTGCACGCTGGAAGATTTTAGTACTTTTGTTGTCACCTGCTGACTTTTTTTTTCAAAATTAACTTTTTTTTTCAAAATTAACTTTTTCAAAGCATCCTTCAGGAACACTATCAGAGTTTCAAACATAAAGTTAGTTGCCGGTTGCCGATTCAATTTTAAGCCCCAATCGGCAATTGGCAACTAGTTACCGGTTGCCGATTCATAAATATCTTTTTAAACAAGTCTGTTACGGCAACTCCTACACATACAACAGCTTACCTCTATCCGAACCAACACATACGTTACCCCTATCCTACCTAACACCACGCCTATCCTTATCGTGCCCAAACCCTTCTCTACCCGTTACCTGCAGTTTCCTACTGCAATTACATGTACAATACCTTACTCCTATCAGAACCAAAACATCCTACCCTACCAGATCCCCCACCTATCCTTTTCGTACCCAAACCCTACTCTACCCCCTTGCCTACAGTTTCCTATTGCCATCACACATAGAATACCTCACCCTTACCCGAACCAAAACATACATTACCCCTATCCTACCATTTATAACCCCGCACCTATCTTTATCGTACCAAAACCCTTCTCTACCCCCAGTTAACGATTCAGATACCAGTTGCCAATTCAGTTGCCGATTCAGTTGCCGATTCAAAAACACAAGTCGGAATCGGCAACCGGCAACTAACAGTTATTATTTTTTCTAGAGTGCAGATAGCCATTTAGGCACCAGGTACCAAAACGAACCAAGCCTTAGCTTTGTTTCAAAAATAACAGTAGCCATGTTTTGAAAACAATTGCTGATTCAGATTGCAGCTGTCGATTCAAAAGTACAAGCTCGAATCGGCGGTTGCCGATTTGAAAAGATATTATTTATTATTATAGATATCGGCAGCTATCTCCAGAACATGGCTACTATCATTTTTGAAACAAAACAAGCTTGGTTTGTTTTGGTACCTGGTGCATAAATGACTATCTGCACCCTAGAAACAATAATAACTGTTTTTCGAAATCAAGTAAATATTTAAATATGCTAATTAGTATATGATTTGTACCAGCTCCAGCATGTAATGCATAGCTGCTTACAAATTCATTTTTCTATTTACATTGCATTGGAATTGGCAAAATATCTTTCATAATGAAATCAAAATATAACTATATTAGCAACAATGGATCTTAAATTGCTGCACATATATTAATGAGGTAAAGTAGGTAACAAAAGGTGCCTTACATAAATGGATAAAGGTAGTAAATTGTTGTTAGGCTTATATAAAATTTGGGTCTGCTCTCCCGGATTCGCTTACATATACTACACACATTTTATTCTATATAAGACTTAATTTAAAAGAGTGCCATGGGTTGGTCTGCAATATGTGAATTAGGCATTTCTTGGTCTTACTCAATTACTTTTTGCAATTTGCTTGGCTCTTTTACATTCATATTGCAGTTTTCAGATTTCTACCAATGGCACATAACGATAAACATGCAAATTACATCATGATTGAAATATTGACTAAATATCAATAATTAACTTAAAGCTGCATAATCTGTAACTATGAACATTTTTCGAAAAAAAATCTTTTTAAATCCTTTGTAAAAGTAGAATTAAGTTATGTTGTCATAATAAATCTAATTTTCTAATTTCTACAGCTGAAAACTGCATGGAAAAGTGAATTATCTTATAAAAACAGGTGTTTTTTTCTCTTGTTTGTAATTATTTGCGTCCCTCCAATAATTCTAGACAGTTAATGTTTAACATAAATGCTGTTGTTTTAGCACTAATAATGTGTTAATTATTACGAAAAAGGTAAAATGTATACCTGAATTTTAGTAATTTTACTGTGTTCTTGAAAAATAGAAACATTATTTCTAAAATGAAAAGATCAAAAGTTACAGACTATGCAGCTTTAAATAGCATAGCAATATTTCACATATCTAGTGGCAAAGCAGGAATTAAGACAGGGGTAGTGCTGAGTGTCTTTAAGAGCAGGTATAGGTTTTTGAAGATTGCAAATATAACATCAACCAAAGCTGTCGCAGTACAGAACCAGCATGGTTTATGTCCAAATATAGGGTGTTACATAAATCTAGTATTAAAGATTTTCCTTGTATGCTGAATTCTTTTAATTTTCACTTCTCACTGTTGACAATTACATTATAAAATTAGTTTATTATCTGTCCCCATTGAAATCTTCTATGTTTTGTTGAACTAGATTTCATATCATATAGTAATGATGATTATCTTACTATATTCTGCAGCAATTCTGATAGAAACTATTCTGCTTGTTAATTATCTTAGACTAAGGTTGGTTGAGGTAAGGTTACCTTAGCCATGTAGCAGTCTTGTAAAACACCTGAACATATTTTATGGTAGCATAAACAACAAATCATTCGAACGTTAGTGATACTTTATTTTAAAGATCAGTTGACTGTTTTTTTTCTGAAGCATAAAACAAAAACATGACTCCCAAAATTCACTAGTATGGTTTGCATCTCCGAAACTCACAGAGTAAACTCAATGTTGAAAAACTAGCGTCACACGCAGCTGATTTCTTTGCTTTTCTTATTCACAAGGTAGTGTGTTTTTAGTTTTGTTTATGCACTATTTGAATTTGTTAAGCTATTTGTAACCCTAGTACATGTTTTATATATGTCCTATGAAAAGTGAGTTATGGTCTGTTTGTTGGTTTTAAAAGGTTTACTAAATTAGGCTTATTGTGATAGTCTTAAATATATGCAAAACCATCGAAAATGTGAACAACATTGCTGACAACAGCTTGCAGAAAGCATTTTAAGCATGAACGTGTTCACTCTTGTACCTATATCCTGGTAGATATTTGTGAAGACTAACACTGTTTGAGGACTGTCTTGTATATAGTGAAAGGAAAGAAGTTCAGTTTTATTTCAAGAGTAATGTCATATTAAAACTACACATTTCGAGTATGTTACCAGTTACAAGTGCTATCCAATCTGATATATTGCACTTGTATCTACGAGCAGTAGATGTATACATTAATGTAAGTCACCTACCCTATATGCTATCAATCCCTGTCTAAGCAAATTGTCATGGTTAACAGATAGACTCTACACTAGAACAGGTGAGTAAACTACCTTAGGATCTTATATACATCAAGCAAATCGGAGAAGTTAAACCAATTGATTATGCTAGTAAATGTACATATTAGATTACCATTTCAGGACACATTTACTCTAAATACTAAGAAATTACCCCAAACTGTTGAAAAACTATGAACAAAATCAAATCATCAGGTGCTCCAGTATGGTGAATGCTTGTGTTCCCAAGAAGTCACCAGACATTTGTTTTAGGAAAATTTAATTTGGAATAAAACCTGCATTTGCATTTTAAAGTTAAAAGAAGGACATAACGAAACACATGCCAATAACCTCATAGCATTTGATCTCTATCATCATTGCCAAAACCAATAAGCAAAATATGTTTAATACTGATACTTAGAATTGAATTTACCGACACTGAAACAATTACAATGTATAAAAAATTGCACTTTGAAAGACATAGATATATATTTTATGGTTTCTTAAAATTAGAGGTAACCTTTAATATCATATCTATACTGCTTCTATTTATGGATGAATACGTTAACACAAGCAGACTGATTTCAAAGAAATGTTGCTTTTGAATCAACATCATTTCATTATTATTTGGAAATGAAAGGACACCCCTACAATTAAATGTTAAAAGTTATATGGAGGATTACCCTTAATGTCAGGGCTATTTCCATGATATATCCCACAAAAAGTTAACAATGTTTTCACTGGATCGTCATTATTAGAAATGTACCTGTATATTAGCTTTATGTTATGTATGTTACCATCTGCTAACAGGCCGACGCCTGATATTTTATGAAAGGAGGCTTGGTCTTTGTGTTCCATGAAGCTATGCTTAGTATATGCATTTAGCAGGTAGTGGCCTTGTAAAAAGTGTTTTACAATTACTCGTAGATGGGAACAATCACAACACATGTGTGAAATGAGAAAAGAAATATATTTTAGTCCTATAAGCATGAGATCATGGCCAAGTCTTTCACGAAAGCTGTAGTTAGGAACATATACCTTTGAGAAATGACTCAATTTCAGATAGTAAAATGTAACGTAAGTAACAACTTAAACACATATTATGTTTAAAAGGATAGATAATTGCATAAAATGACGTATTCATACAAAGCATTAAGTAAAAGAAATTATTTCTTTAAAATGAAATAGTTATTCTTAGTTGTATTACATTTTAATTGATTTTATACAGTAACGTACTTTACATGCCTATTATGAATATTTGACCGCGAGAAACTTAGTAAATCATTGCTTTCCAAACATGATAGACACACACCTAGCAGGATAGCAATAAAAAAATCTTCGATTAGGGTAGAAGGGAACTTAAAATTTGAGTTTTGCCCCTATATACATAAAATATTGCTATAATTTTCACCAATTTTGCACTTAAATGACCTTTGATCCAAACACACACCATGCCTTGATGATGCTGTTTGTTTATATAGCATGGCTGTATTATCCAAAAGAGACTTTGCGTTACTTTTAATCATAATTTTGTATAGCTAATTGATAAAAACGCTGAAATCTGACGTATATACAAGAATATGCACTCAGTTGACCTTTGTCCTAATTCTGGGACTTTGGGGCATTTCCAGACTTGGCATCCACCCCTATCCTTCTTAAAACACATCAAGATACACTTTGAGCAAGGATGCCAAAATGTACTCAAAAATGCCAACAGATCTTTTTTTCAGGCTCTGGATGGCCAACTATTATATTTCATGTGAAAATATAAAATATGCATTATATTACATCCAGATGTTCCTGTATTTCACTACTGTGTATCCCAGATAGCAAGGATAAGTTGGGCCCACGTTGGTAGTTGGTAGAAATGGGGGCGTTGGTATACCAACGTTGGACCAACATCGAACCAACGCAACAATGTCAACTATTTCTCTCACAAGATTTATTAAACAACAATGTATTATTGCAAAATTCTCTGTATCTATATTCTGACTAATGTATGTTTACTTTTAGACATATGTAAAAAGAAGTTTATAGTGGGTTCAGAGCACATTACATGGGGCCAAAATCACATTTGCGATGTAGAGGAAATACATTAAGGTGCAAACTTATGTCACTGAATCAATTCCATTCACGTTTATATTTGTTATAATAATTTTAAAAACTATTTGATTATAGTTTGACATGTTGGACATTGGAATGGTTGGTTAAGAGTGGGTTTAACTAGTGACCTCTAATATAGGTCACTGGTTTAACGTGGATGACCAACGCTTTACGAACATTAAAATTCAAAATTGCATAATAATTGCCTAAAATGGCGTTTACGTATGTCACAACTGTGACTCTGATGAAGAGGGTGATTTCTTTTGAATCAAAAACACAAACTATATGAGCATAGGCAAATAAAATCCTGCAATTGTCATTTTACGCCCAAGGAAGAGTCTTTGCCTAGTCTTTTATTTGAATATCTGGAAACCTAATGACTCGTATCCTTGCGTGTGGCCAGTAACGACACTGACCTGTTTTTTAATTCTTCCTAGGACGCACATGACCAGGTCCTACATACACCGACTGTACAGCCACAGTAGACAGCTAAGGGCTAGACATTATGGATAACGGATGTAGAGGTGTTGTACCATCTATGTAGTAGGAAAAGGTGCTGATCTCCACACTTACTGCGCAGCTGACCTGCTCCTTTCCTTTTGCACATGCAGTCAGATTTTCACCTGACGCGGTTAATATAATTCCATATAGCAATGAGATGAAATGTTCAAGTTTAAATGTTTTAAAGTTTCATAATTAAAAGTATACGAGTTTGGTCATTTTATCCCTACAATTGTTCATGCACATCCCACTTTCAGATATCTTTTGCTATCTATATAGACAAGTCAAATGGTTTAGATTATATTCGATATTATGATCAACTACATAAAAACAAACACAGTCCTATTTGTCTTAAGAAATGGTATAAAACCAGGGGGGTACTCTGATATTTTCATACATACGTAGGCTCGGACCATTTTTTTGGGCTTTCAAAATTTTGAATTTCAATAATTTTTGGGGTTTTCAGAAAAATAAATATTTTTTGGGGTATGAAGATTTTGTGGGTATTTTTGTGGGGTCATCACAAAATTGGACTATATTAAGGGGTCATTTCTATGCATTTTAGGGTCGATTCTTAAGGTCATGGTACAAAATGGGGATATTTTTTTGGGTTGCTAAAATTTCAAATATTTTTGGGGGTGCTTGAAATTCCTGATATTTTTTGGGGGTAAAGGGTAGATGCTGGGTCCGAGCCTACGTATGCAGAAAAATTGAGAGTACCCCCCCCCCCCCCCCCTGGGGGTACATCTACTGTACAATCAGTTGCGAGGACAAGTAGACTAACAAAAGAGATGAATGCATCAACTTGCCCCAAGCGTTGCATCAACATGCCCCACTACTGGGGTCGACCTGTCGGCGAAATCGGTTTAAACGGACGAAAAATATAACGGAACTTAATGATTTCTTTTTTGTTTTGAATAGGGGAGAGGTAGGGCTTTTAGCACATACAAAAATGATCATATTTGGTCACTCCGTTCAGGAGATATCCCAATAAGACTAAAAAATGCATCAACCAGCCCCGGTCTCCCCTATATAAAACAAACTAATAGTATATTAGTTACCATTGCAAAGAATTAAAAAGATCCTAATGCGGGAAGTATTTCCCGCACTTGCCCTTAAAGGTGATCCTCCAAAATCCCCCTACTCACACCTCGAAGCCAATATAATGTGTGTTCTATCTATCTTCCATTACGTCTTAACCCCCGAGGGGGACGTCAGACGGGTATTCCGGAATACCAAGAACTGAGGGGGTTAGTTGAGATAAAGTGATAGAAAAGGTGGTGAGATGAGTTTGTACAGTGCGAGAAGGAGTGTTAGTATATGTAAAAGATGAAACAGAAGCTGGTATTCAGGGGGACACATGAATTACCCGGCAGACAATGATGTCTACCGAGTGGATGTTGTCGAGTACACCTATTGACGTTGAAGCACCGCTAAACTGTGCCAGGGTGGGAAGGGTCGGTATGTTGGCAAGGAGGGCGTTTCAGTGGATAATTATTCTAGGGAAAAATGTGAACCTGTAATAGTCTTTGAGAGTCTGGATCTGTCTGTATGCTAAAGGGTGTATGTGTCGTGATGTTCTGGTGTTTCGAACAAGGTAGTCTGATGCAGGGATAGCTACAAGGTCATATGTGACCTTATACATCATCACGAGTCGGCTATCAATGCGACGTTGGTCTAAGGGGCGCCAGTTTAGGTCCTTCAACATAGCAGTGACGCTAGAGGTGTATCTATAATCTCTTGTAGCCCACCTTGCAGCCCTTTTTGGACTGCTTCCACTTTATTATCCCCCGACGAAGTCGGAGGGATATAGTTTTGGCGTCGTCCGTGCGTCCGTCCGTCCGTCCGGAACCATATCTCAGTACCTATTGGTCAGATTTAATTCATTCTTGGTACAAATGATTAGTACCATGGACTCTTGATATCCTATAAGTTTGGTCAAAATCGACCCCTTAACACTTGAGTTATTGCCCTTGTTTAAGTATAGGCAATTATAAGGCAAAACCTATATTAGCTTTTTTGTGTGATGATCTTCACATTTCATCAAACCTTTTATATAAAACAACTTCTCGCTATAGACCATGATTGCCATGTGCCTGTAGATAAAAATGGCAGTGTCAAAGTTTTACCCTACCCCCTTTGACCCCACCTAAGGGGTCAAAAGTCAAATATTTAAATTTCGCAATAACTAAGGCAATTATTAATATTTTTTGCTGAAATTTTGCATGCAGGCAGAGCGGCAATAGATATGAAACATATCAAACGGGATTTTAGTTTGGAGGCCTGATTCCGAGCCCATTTGGTGGACTTAGGGGGTGGTGCCGAGGCCAAAATTAAACTTTTTCAGAATATGGTCATGTTGCATATCAAATTAAAGCTGACGACGCTGGCAGCAACATGGTAGCAAATATTTTGCCCACAGACACGCCCTCGACCCAGGGTGGGGTCAAAAGGTCAAACTATATATTTTTCTGAAAGTAGTCATGTTGCATATCAAATTAAAGCTGACGACGCTGGCAGCAACATGGTAGCAAATATTTTGCCAACAGACACACCCTTGACCCAAGGGGTGGGGTCAAAAGGTCAAACTGTATATTTTTCTGAAAGTAGTCATGTTGCATATCGAATTAAAGGGAATTGAGCACATACCACCATGAAAGCAAGTATGCTGTCATTACACACACCAACGACCCCTGGGGTGGGGTCAAATGGTCATTTTTGTTCTTTTCTAAAAGTGGTCATGCTTGACAAAAAACATACTTGACAGGCGTTTGTTATGATCTGAATGATACTGTAGGTGAACTAAGGGTTAGATAAATGGGATTTATGTTTTGAGATTTACATGTTTCTCTCAAATAACCCTTCGTCGGGGGATATAAATTCGTCGAATTTGCCTTTTTTTTTTATATCTGTTGTGGTGTGGGGGATAACATACTGTTGAAGCATACTCCAACTGAGGCCTTACAAGAGTTTTGTATGCTACTGATTTAAGGTCCTTATTATGGACCCGGATATTTCTTTTAAGGAAACCAAGAGTTTGGTTTGCCTTTTTTGTGGTGATGTCAATATGTTTGGACCATGAGAGGTCGTCCGCAATGGTGACCCCTAAGTACTTAACTGCTGGGACACTTTCCAGCTCTACATTATGTAGAATGTACTTAGTGTTGAGGGGTTTTGCCTTTTTTGTGATTTGAAGGACCTGACATTTAGAGCCCACACACACAAAAATACTTCATATTATATCTACCTGAAAAGCACAAAAATATTGAAATTAAAAAAAAATTGAACCCAAACGTTGTTTAGGGCACACACGGAGTCGTACGGTAAACTGTGATGGCACGTATTGATTCCCGTATAAATCTACCTTGAGCGTATCCCATAATTCCAATGTATTGGGGATTCCCTCGGTGAAAGAGAGGCCACTTGACAGCTAAATGGTGCCGAAGTAAACTTGTAAGTACGTGTATTTAAATCCACTATTTATGACATCCATCGATTCATTAGATTTCTCGAAATTAGTGTCACGAGAAACTAGAATTATTCATTTATCTGACGTCATAATTAGTTTTTTAAAAATGTCTGTATAAACTACGATTGCAGTGGCTAGAAAATCGACTCTAAATGCGGGAACTTCCATTTTGCCGTCTTGTTTATAGGCGCAAATCGATAAATCGGAAGTTCCGTTCAGCGTACTTTTCCCCCTTTCAGACTTAATATGCAAATACAAATTGGCTGACAGTTTAATTAGGCATTGAGAAAACATCAACGGAAGCCCTATTCGTATAATGGTGTGTAAACTCGGACAATGGGCATTGATATACCATATATGGTAAATAGGCGTTTACGTAGCAAAGTGGGCGGAGTCATTAGGCAGAAAAAGGCTGTGCTTTCCTGCTAACATTTCACACATTTGGATAAATGTAAATAATACTTCAAACCAAAAGCAACTGTCTATGTTGGTGTTACTCTTGTGTATTTTTGGATAAAATAATTTTAACTTGTTTCAGAAGTTTTGATAGATAGTTTCTTATTTCAAAATTTAATTATATCATTGTGGTAGATACATAATATAGATCAACATTTCTTCTTTCTTCATTTATAGTCAAACTTGGATATTTTTGAATTTGGAATGTATTCCCTCTTCTGATAGAAGATCTCATTACTAATTAGATATGCACAGTTTTCAGGATTTAGCCATGTTTCGTTTTAACTTTTGGCCAAAACCTTTTCTCTCCCCTCCAGCTGCCCACCAGCCTTTTCCACCAGGGATGGAGAACACATCATTTTTGCCAAATCCGGCTTTGATGGTTTTGGCTTCAACAGCAGAAAACCACGAAGGAGCTCGCGTAACAGGGCCACGCTTTAGTGGCTCCGACAAGGAAGGCCAGCCTTTCAGCACATCAAGCTTTACTATGTATAGACCCGGAGAGCACTTTGGTCCCCCACTGTATTCTCCTGTATCTCCATTTGTCAGACCAGCAGTAGACAGATCTGGACGCTGTGGTGTCGGTATACTTAACCCTGTACCAAGTGCAAGCGCTTTTAGACCCTTACCTGCAGAAACCTCCGATAATTACCATTCAGCCTTTTCTCCAGCAAAAAGATTGAAACCCGAAGATTTAGCATTGAAGAAACAACGTGACTGTAACACTGAGCTGTCTGAAGAGGGCAGCGAAGCAGATGAATGGAAAAATAGAGAGAAAGAAGATAGACCATCTAGCATCAGCTCCATAAACTATGACACTAACTCTGAGACACATTCTGAGACTGGGGAACATGAGAGGGGGACACCAGACTCAGAAGGCAGATCCTTGAGAAGTAAGTTGTTCATAATTTGTTTGTGCAGCCTTCTTTATAGGGCCAGGTTTTATGACCAGACAATAAGGCCAAATAAAAGTGAAATATATATATTTTTTTATTTCATTTTACCACATTGGGTAGACAGCAAATGTAAACTGCGTTTTTCATCTCAAAAATACACTTTTTGGCAATCGATAACCTTATATTTGCATTTTACAATCATTGTTTTGATAGGCAAATGCTCAGAAACACTTTTTTTAAAATATAAATCAGTGTAGTGGCTATTGCTGCCTATCAGATGTATCATCTACTGTACCACTGAACCCGTTAAGAATAACTCCTTGTCCTGAAAATTTAATTCATGATTTGGATCTGAAAAAAGGATAATATACCGGTATAGGTTTATTTTCAAACATATTTTACTAATTTTTGGTTGTTCAAAGTGAAGTACAAGTTCCAAGTTCAGATCAACAAACAGTGAGACACTCAGACAATTAACTTAAAAGTTTTCGAAATTAAAAGCATTTCCAGCGTTTTCTCAGGCACCACAGCATCTGTTTTAAAAGCCCTGCATTTATTTTTTTTTATTGCTTTCTAAAAATAAAAATGAATAAAAATCACAATCGTTATCGGTAACGACCATGGGGTTCTACTGGGACCTTATGGTCCATTGCGGGTAATGTCTGGCTTTCTATTTACTCTCACCTCCATTTTGGTTGTTTACGTCCCATATTTTCAGATTTTTTGACTGTTTTGTTCGATATGAAGTCCCAACAATGTTAAGTTTTATGCATCATTGATAAAGTCAAATCTACTTGATTTGCAGAGGCTTTTTACTATCAAGTTTTTTCGCCTGACTTAAATAATATTGGATGAAATAACCATCAGACCACAACTTTAAAAAAAATATCGTTTGAGTTTTGAACAAAAGTTCTCACATCGTTTTTTTTTGCTGAATAAAAATCAAAATAAAAGCCCGCCCTGCCGCATCTGTTTTAAAATAGAAAGTGGCCTGAGAAACAATTGAAATTCAATATTTTTTGGCCTTACCAAGTCTTTGGCTTACCCAGTCTTTTATAATGTACAATTTCTGGAAATATTTTTAAGGTTTGACCTATAATATTTCGATGATGTATGACAAGGGAAGCTGAAAGCCAGCCGCTACTTTCATTTGTTCATTAAAGCCTGCTCTGTACTGAGGCATGCTGGTTAATTGTTCATGCTTTTGTCGTCTGCTGACTTTTTGCATAATTATTATAATAAATTTGAAAAAATTCTTTGAGTGTCAAACGGTTTGGATCCAGATAAGGACCGACAGAATATCTGTGTCCAAACTGTTTGCATAGGTTTAAAATCAGCAAGGGGACAGACCAAATTTTGAGAGAGGACATAATCATATTTTTCAAGATTTTAATATTTTTCTGTGCTTCTGGAATTTTGGGGTGTACACATGCAGGGGTGGATTATTCCTTCCAATTTGATAGTGTAAAGTTTGGACAGTCTGTATGACACGGGTGGTAAACCTAGGAACTACCACGAAATTGTGTTAACGTAATTTTGTTCCCAAGCCACATCCGGGACACGTCGTGGTAGTTTCCAGGCCGACAATTGGGTAAACAAAGGTAAGTGTCCTTTTCATTTTCGTTTTATTTTTACCATTTAGAACGACTTATGGAAAATCGGGCAATGTGGTTCCGTGTAAATATGTCTCTGCGTCCCCTCTAGCCCAAAATTTTGAATGAAAAGTTATTTTATTTCTTTAGATACGTGTTTCCCCACAGAGCATCGGACAAACTTTCCCCAAAATACAGTGCCAGTTCGAAGGATTTTAGTCCATATCTGTCAAATTAAATAGAATTTGATATCATTTGACGATGGAAATGATAAAAAGACCCTCAATAAACGTTCCTACACAGAAAATACAATCTGAGCGTTTACTGGTGAACAATTCATGCCCCATTCGTCCTGTGTGGTAGTTTCCAGCGCATCGTGGTAGTTAAAATGCTATCGTGGTAGTTGCCAAGTCCATGAAGTAGTCAGTCCCATCAACATGAGCCATCAACAGATTTCTGCTCTTTTAAGAATCGCCAATACTAGTGCACATATCAATATTGCCATACCCAGAAAGGGGGGATACCATGGGGATTAGACAGCAAAAAAACACAACCCATGGGAATAGATCGAACACCAAAAACGCGAGGTGTCCTCCTCCCATACGTTAGGGAAAAAATCAAAATATGAACTAAATGGTGGCTTCTCCTGCATTTTCTGAACCCAAACACCGACTTAATTGTTTCCAAAACAAAAGTGAAAAACAGTCATAATCCTATTGCTTTGGTTCAGGATTATTACAAAATCGGTATACTTGTAATGTAAAGACCTAACCTGGATGAGGCATGTTTTTATTGCATTTTTCGTGATTTAAGACTTTTTTATTTTTTGGACATTCAAAAATTAAAGTACGCAGCTGCGTACTTTGCATACACGCAGGCACGCCCCTGGATACAACTTAATAAGCAAATAATGATTTCATTAATAAAATACAAATCATGGTCTTACTGTAGAGTATTGGTGCTACAACAAAAATATAGATCACTAAAAATGAATTTTGTTGACCAATGCTCAAGATAAACAATATTTTTTTTCACAGGTTTAGATAAACAAAATTTTTCAGCGTAAAATTTTAAATAGTTTCTTACCCCCGTCAGTTTTAACCCTTAAAGTGCCAGGAAAAAAATGCATCTGAAAATGTTGTCTGCTGAAGATGTCTGCTGCAAATAATTGCCTAACATTACTGACAAATTAAGTATAGAAGCAAACCGTGTGGACCCAGAACAGACTGCTGGTGATCTGGGTCCACACTGTCTGCCATAGAGGCTTCTTAAACATTTCAGCAGACGAGAAAAGCAGACAACTTTTGTTGCGATTCAGGCTTTAAGGGTCAACATATATTTTGGGTGCTCGAAAGAACCGTCTCAGTGAGACGCTTCTTTTGAGTACCCACAACATATGATTTGGTTGAGAAATAAGAAAATTAAATTAATATTGTAAAATTGTTAATATTTTCTAACCCTTCCATTTTAACATGTTTTTGGTGCTCAAAAGACCCACACCATATGTTTTGGTTTAGAAATAAGAAAATTTATTTTTGATTTCACACTCTTATAGTCTGTCAAAATTGACCTTAGACTGATTGATTTTCGCCAAAATCTTCGTGATATTCGTGCGTTTTCGTGGAGTACTCCGATCTTGGTCACGCTTTTACAGAGAATATGAAGATAAAGTCAATTCGTTAATGCAAATAGTCTGATAGCCTAGTGGTTAGTTGACTACTTACAAATCAAGCATACCTGGATCGAAACTTGGAAGGAACCTTTTTTTTATATAATTGTCAAATTGCATTCTTATTTAAGTTAATATTGTTCGTAAATTTTACATCATCTTGTGATGAGCTTTACGTTTTTTATTTGTATTTAGCCGCTTTTGTATTCATTATTCCCTAAGTTCCCCACTCTTTCCTTGTCAGCTGATAACATTTGCAAATAGTTTGGACCCAGTTCAATACCAACAGAACGTCAGTTCTGATCTGGATACAGACCATTTGACACTCTGATAGTGTTCCTGAAATTTTTTTTGAAAATGTTAATTTTGATTAAAAGTCAGCAGATGATAACAAAGGTCTCTAATATATTCAGCGTGCAAAGAGTTTTTCTCATGTAGGCTTATTGAAGTTATTCACGGTGCTGTATTTGTTACATAATCTCATGCCAAATTTAAATAAATGTATCCAGTTGTGCACAAAATCAAGAATAAAGATAAAGAAATAAGCAAATCGAAAAAAACAACAAAAAAACTTAAATGCTACTGGACTCGAACCCACATCTTCTGAGTGTATCCACAAGGCTATCAGGGAATTATTATTAAATTCATTCAGATTAGTTATAATAGAACAATCTCAAGCGCACTTTTTACGAAGATGCACGAAGACTGAGTAAAAGGTCATTGAATATTCATATGTCTCGGGTCAATTTTGACAAACAATACCTACGGACTTGTTTACAATGTCGTATTTTCACCAATAAATGGAATTTTATTTTTAGTTGAACTGCATTGTACTAACTTATGATTATGATATAAAAACATTCATTTGTTGAATGAAAATGCCAAAACCTGATTTTGTCAAAAACCTGGCATTTCGTTTAAAATGGGTATTTTGCACATGTGTGAATAAGGAATTTGTCAAAATTGTCTTTTTTCCCCTTGCAATAAATTGTACAATTGTAATTGTATTTTTATTTTTTGTACAACCGATATTTCTGAAACTGCATATTTCTCAGATTAATTTTTGTCTAGTTGATCTTAGATATTTTTTATGATTGAAAACTTATTAAAATTCGATTATTATATAAAATATAGTTGAATGCAACTCCTTCAGGGGCCGGGGTCTAATAAGTAATAAGTGATGCATTGGTTTTTATATGGAAAATGTCATGTTTTAAATCATTTTTAAGTGTGATATATGAGTGGTTCCTGTTGCATACCAACAAAATTAAGGGTAGGTAGGTAGGGAAATTATTAAATTTTGTTATAACATTTTACAAAGAAAATAGCGACAAAATCTGAAAAAGTGCCCATTTTAGGTATTTTTTCTCCAAAGACCATTTTAATGTTTAGGGTAGGGTTAAAAAAATTAGGGTAGGTAGGCCAACAGCAATCACACATACATTTCATTTAAGCCTGTGCAGATTTTGGTTGATGGAAGATACAGGAATGCCAAATGAATAAAAAAAAGTCTCTTGACACCCTAAACATTTTAACCCTTTTCCCACCATTCATGATAAATTATGTGTGTGTTCTCATCTTCTTATGCACTTTGGTTACAGCCTCTTTTGCAAACAATATGAACCCAATCTGATCAGGGTTCATACTGTTTGCTTCCACATGATAAATGTATATAATCTTGAGACTTATTTTAAATCAGAACAAAAATATTGGCATGAATAGGGTTTACATCTTAACACTTGTCCTGCTGAGCCCTACTGGGTTTATCTTTTTGAAAACACTGTAGATCGATCCAGATCAGCTGGCTTCTGATAAAGCCATCTGATAAGGATCCACATCATTTTCCTCTCTGAAAATACATACTTACAACTGGAATGCTGCAGGTTAGCAGTATAAAAATTAGGGAGACTAGAAGTGTAGTACCTAAATATTCAGCATGATATGGGTTAAGGAAGCTGAGCTGTCAGAAGACTTTTAGGTCTGCTGTCAGACCCCTCCTTATCTTAACCCTGATGGTGTGCTTAAATGGCAAATAGTGCAAGTCAATGGCGTAGCCAGAACGCTCAAAAAGTTACACGCAACAAAGGGAGACTACTGAATCAGGCAATGATTCTTCAATTGCGCCCCTTTTCAAAATGGGAACTTCTCTTAAAGGAAAGAATTTGCTTCCAGAGGGAGCGAATTATTTCCTTTTAGAGCAGTTCCTTATGGTATGGTAAATCACTTTTATCAGATTGGGTGACCTCCCTTGAATATTACTATTTTTATTACGCATGTGCGTAACTGCGTAATGGGAGCTACGCCAATGCAAGCTTTGCTGACTATATATAGACTGCTTCTTCAGCAAAAGGCTGATCTTGGTTAACACTGTTTGATTTAAACTTATATGGTTGAACACAAGATATACTGACAGACTTTAATTACGCAACACTAACTTCCCCTTATATATTCCAAAAGAATGTTGAATGTAAACGTCCTTTGCTTCGGTAATGTCATCATGAGTTGTCTTCTTCAGCATACACTTCAGTTTTAATTGTACAACTTAACTGTACCTGGCTATTTGCTCCGTATGAATTTAGCCATTTAAAAATGTCTTAAGTAGAGGAGATTTTAAGCTGTTGAATGAAAGGGTACACCCAGATAAACGTCATATGCGCAAATAAGCTGTATCTCAGACCTTCCAATCAATATGAGAGTGATTCCTCGATGACTTACGAAGTCCATGATACAAATTTGATGCTTCTAGTGTTTCTTGATTTAAAGTCTTTAAGAAGTAACATAACATTTGGTCACATGAAACAGTTGACCTCTATCTCAAAAAGTTTAAATTTTTATGCATTAAGTTCATCTTAGTTGGTTTTACTTCCAAATGAATGCTCTTTAACATACAATCAAAATTATTGTTCTGCCTTCTTTTTCAAGACATAAATTAAAGCTGTTATCCCAGTGTTGCGTTTTTAAAGTCTGTCGGTATATATCAATTTTCTTTTGTGTTACACTAATTTCATTTTTCGGGAAATCATGTTGTCTGTTGTTTCAACATAATATACTAACCCACACTTCCAACGCAAAATGTTTCAGGAGTATAATTTTGATTAAAAACGAGGTCTTGCTGAAATTATTGTACAGACAGACTTTCACCCAATCAGTGTATGATTAGAAGGGGATGATTGACAGGTAAATTTCTACTTTTATCTTCATACATAAGTGCCTTAGTTTTTGATAAAATTGTGCTACAATGGGTGAAATAATATATGGAATAGTTAAAGTTTAGTCTAGTTTTGCATTAGAAGTGTGGTTCAGTATATACATAGTATTCTAAATTTAAAATCATCAGTTCACATTGAAATACATATTTGACAACTCACAATCCGCTTATTATCAAATTAACTGGCGGCAGAAAATTTACAGAAGGGTTCATTGTTGAAATTTCAATTAATTTTAAAGAAGCATTTTAGGCCTTTTTGTTTGAAAAGATTTCTAGGAGTTGCCACATTGTTTGAAAAGAGTCCTTATTTGAACAGAGTCCTTAGTTTTAAAATAATTCATGTCTAAGTCCTTCAATGCCCTTAATTTCATTATGTCCTCTCTTTAATTGTCGGTTAGTTTGTTTTGTGCAGTGCCTGATCAATAATAGTGATCATGGCCTCCTTTCTTCTTGTGACCTATTTCTTTGAGCCATGTGACAAGGAAACCTGTTTTTGGGTGGAGCCACCCTGATGTAGTGGTAAAACCACTATAGCCTTGTAAAGCAGGGGTCAGTCGCATGTTTGATCCGCGACTTCTCCCGTCTGTCCAATGAGACTTCAAGCCATGTCCCCATCTTCATATGACCTTAGCTGTTGGTGCCTGTACTTAACACTTGTTCTGCTGTATCTGGACTAATCCTGTTTTTGAAAACAGTGTATATCAATCTGCAAAAGCCATCTGATCAGGATCCACACCAAGCCTACCAAACGCTCTGATACTCAACACAACTGCCCTAATAGGCTGTGAAGAGAAACATTAAATGGGGAATGTCATGCAATAGGCAATAGATTCTTACGTTTGTGCTGTAAATACGAGGTCATCATGTCATATTTACTTTTCGCATAATTAAGACGTTCCTGTCAGATTCGGGTACACCTTTATTATGCGAAAAAAATCTTGACAAAATGAGAGAACTTTCTGACCTTGTATTTATACCACAAACATACATGTAGGAAACGATAGCTATTGCATGATATTCACCAATTTTCAATTCTCTGCCTAGGGCAGCTGTTTTCAAATTCACAAGCGGCTGAACATGAGAGCGTTTGTTAGGCGTGCACTCTGTTTTCCATTCTTATTGATAAAATTCAGCATGACAATGGTTAAAATAGATAGTCATTGTAGCTGAGCTGTCTAGTTTGTGTCCTACCTGTGAGTGTGTGTTTGTTTAACATCCAGCTTCATTATCTTTTTTGGCCACCAGATGTCAATGCAAAGTGCCCCCCCCTAAGACACTGATCAGGCTGTGTGTGTGGATCCGGGCATTAATTTCCAGTAAAGACACTGATCAGGCTGTGTGGATGTGTTCTTATATCACAATCATGTCCTAAAATTATTGGGGGACAGTTTGCTGTAAAAAGATGCGCAATTGATAACACTTTGAAACTGCGCAAATTTCTTAGGGCCCAACTCAAGACAAACTAAAGTGGGACATTTTGAAATTTAGGTGCTAAATGATACAGAACGTACACTGCATACAACAAAACCTTATTTTCTTCTGACTGGTCTCATTTTTAAATTGACTTCTCTCGCAGGGTATTCAAAACAAAATATTTGAAAAGTGGCAAACCGTACTCCTCCAAAACCATTCTTTCTTTTCATCAAGGTATTCATGAGACTCCATTGCTTTCAAAAAGCTTTTTATTCAGTTTGACAAAAACTATTTGAATGTAGAGTTTCCCATCAAGTGGTCGCAGCATTATCACAACATAATTAGATTACGGTTGTCACAAAGTTGTCCATAATTGTTAGCCATTTATAGGAGTTTAAAAGATGTATTTACTTAATTATAACTGGTATTGACACTGAACTAGGGGACATTTTATATAAAAATTAATAAAATCATATGCTCTTTCAGGGAACAATTTGGAAACATTTATTTGATGATGTTTCCTAACTGTCAGTTTAGTGGGAGATGTTTTAGACCATAACATCCAGTATTATCTTAAACTTTCTTACTATATGTTTGAACCCTGACAAGGCTCATCACTGTTTTATGGCCAAGTCAACTGTTAAAAGTCATGCTGGTTTTGTCGCTATTTTATAAATCCAATAAGGCTTAAATTGATATGTGGGGTATATAATAGTATGTGAATCATCTGCATGTAGACACACTATGCCAACTACAGAAGATTCACCTGTAATGGTCAACCTTATCCCTGAAAATAAAGAAAAGTGCAGTAGCCATTTAGCCCTTAAAGCACCAATCACGACTGCAGCAGACGACAAATTTTGCGAAATCTTACCTAATTTTTGAAAAAAATAAGGTATGATATTTCATGAGAATTGTTTGCCAGCAGACAATTCTCATGAAATATCATGCCTTATTTGTCATTTTTGAAAAAGCAGCAAAATTTGAAATTATCGTCTGCTGCAAAATGTAGGTGGCGCTTTATGGGTTAGTCTTTGTTGCATGCTACAGTTCTGATTGGTGCTTTTACCCTTTGTATACTAATGAATTCTGTATTTTGGTATAACAAACCTGGGATTAGACTGTTGTATATGATCAGTAAGTAGAGCAATTGTAAAATATAAACTAGAACGTGCAGTCGATGGGGCGCCATTGCAAATCCCCACACTCATGTTTTTTATCCCCCCAGTACCCCCAAGTCCCAACACTGTGGCATGATCTAGGTCACAGAATGAAAATTCCGATTGATATGTTTTATGTCTATTACTTATGAAAATACAAGCAAAGTTTGGTATGAAAATCTTTGAAATTGACTTTGTAAATGAAATTTCATGATATTTGAACTTCTGACCTCACCCCAAGGTCACCAGTTTGACCCTAGTGTGGCATTCTGTTCTGCTCACCACCCCCGTCAATTTGATGTGCCACACGACCATGTTCAAAAAAAAAAAATTGACTCCCTGGGCAGCGCCGGCACCCCCAAGTCCCACCCTGGGGCATGACCCAGGTGTCAGAACAAACATCCCATTTGGTATGTTTCATAATCTTTAAGAACACACACAAAGTTTAGAATAAATTTTTGAAAATGACTTTGTTATTGAGAATTAATGATATTTTACCTTTGACCCCTCCCCAGGGCCCCAGGGGATAGGCCAAAGATTTTTTTTTGCTGTTGCACGCCCCATTCATGTGAGTAACTCACACACCAAATTTGGTTGGATTCCATTCAATGGTTAAGGAGGAGATAGCATGTCAGATGGTCGGAGGCGATTACAATATCCCCTATAGCTTGGGTATAAACATACACACACTACCTCTCTGAATGCATGTATTTTGGCCAATGGGGAGGTAATTATAGATACATGGCCCACAGCCAGGCTACATGTAACCTGGGATGGTTCCTATATCAAGGTTTAGGGGTCACAGGTTAGAATTTCTAAATTAAGATGTAGTTACTTCAATCATAGAAGATCAATATATAATTGCTCTAATCTTAGCAAACAGTACAGAATCTGGACCTAAACCATTTGACACTCTGATTGTGGACCTGAATTAATTTTGAAAAAAGTCAACAGATGACAAGAGAGCATGAAAAATTACCCAGCATGCAAAGAGATCATTGAGAATGTTTTTGGTACCAATACAAGCATAAATTGCCTGGCCTTTAAAAAGTACTCATTTTAATTTGGTTCTAACCTTTGATGAATATCTTAATGGTGCAAATTAAGTTAATTGGTTAATTGAAATCTATAACTTTTCCATTTAACTGTTCACTGACATGAAGAATCTTAATTGGTGTACAGTTTGAAATATTGATATATCTTGGGAGATATCACATCTGCTTTTTTCTACGGTGTTACTTATTAATGCATAAGTAACTAATATTAGTTCATTTATGAAACTGGTTACTTAGCCTATAATTGTAATTGGTTTTGAAATGGACTATTCCGAAGAGGGGTGTGATCAAAGTTATTGTTCAATGAATAACGTTTTGATTAAATTTTTCGTTGTTCCTAGGGTAAAGTAAAAACAAATGTATACTTCTCTTATTAAAAGAGTATTTGAAACGTCTAAAATCGGGTGTCTTTTCAGTGTAAATGTCGGATGTTCAACATCTGTTCTACCCACGGGCTGTACCTATTTTTTTCACTCTCGCCAGCTGGTCAAATGGTCTAACTTAGAATAACTTAGAATTGTAATTAATATTTCTACCAAGAAAATATTTCCAATAATGTGTTATCAGCGGTTTTCTGGGGCAAACTTATTGATAAATTCATTACTATAGATACGAAATTCTTAAATAAGTATATTAAATAAGTATTCTGTAAATCATTGTGACGTCATTCATTCTATAATTAGCCATGTGCGTGGTTAAATTGTTTCGTGCCACGATAAAACAGAAACGAACTTTTCATTTTATTAGAAAATAGGAGCAAGAAAATGTTAAACAAACAGACAGAATGGACAACGGGCATACAAGCAGAAAATATGAATAAGCAAAGAAAATAACCTTAGAAAGATTAAGGCAAAACGTGGAAAATAGGTCATTCGATTGGTTTGACCTGAGGTTCGAAACGCGGATCATGTTAGTAGATTTTTCCTGTTACCTGCAAATTCATGACTGGGTTTGGATTTATTTCTATCTGAAGGAGGAAAATGCATGGGATATCATTTTGGAACTCACAAAAGTTGACTTTTTCTTAGACTTTTTCTTTTTTAAATACTGTATATCAAGGGACGTAATGCAGTCTAACTTTTTCTTTCCCCGCGGACAAGTATTGGTTTTCATAAAAGACTGAAGATAACAAGTATTCACAAAAGCTTGCTTCCCCATCACCGTCTGATTGAATAGTTTATTAGCAAAACGTCAAGCATTTAATGACTCATTTCAAAGCCGCTTTAATGTATATCTCATTGCGAAAAAAAACACTTCATTTTTATCCTTCATCTATTATTACTCATAAGAACCTTTCAACAACGCCGTTTATAACATGTAACACATGTTATAGTTTTTCTTGTTTCAAGATGAAATAAAATGTATTCAGCATCCATTTTTATTTTCCACCAAGGGGAAGCTTGTCAATCTGTTTCTGCCTGTCTTTCCTGCATCCATCATGGAATTCTTATCTGCTCTGCACAAAATCTCAGAAAGTTGAAATTATGGCTTAATTGAAACACATTACAAGCTTTTATTCCCCAGTTAAAATCGCTTATCATTGGCACATAAATCTGTTATTTTAAACACAATAGCCCAAAATCATTTTAACCAAGAAATTTGACAAATATGACAAATGAGTAGAAACAGAGATTCATTTTCATTTACCTGACAATCAAAATCTCAACTGCCAGTTAAATGAAAACATTTTTTTATAGTTAGCCTTATTAAAAGGGACTCAGCAGCACTGTATTTAACTATCCTATTATTTTCATCTCTTTTCCATGTAATTTAAGTCCTATTGAAACTCGGCCTCAGCTGATCTGTCAAAATTCATAGCTGGATGTTGGTAGGACTAATATGCTTTCCCCTTACCTTATCATATAGACAGTCACTCTCTATAAAGGGCCTTTTCAATGAAAAGTTAGAAAGAGTATTTATAGATTGCACAGTGCAGAGAAAGTATTTTCAAGTGTATATTTCATAGATGTGTGTCAAAATTTTCCTTTTCATTCTGGATACTGTTAAACATGCAGGTAACAGTGACGGCCCAAATAAAATGCTACATAAGACAGCATCATCATTTTTGATCAGGGTGTCCACTGTAGCTGATCTGGAGCAGCTAGAAAGTTGTATGCCTACTTTGACTTAACCCTTAATGCGCCAATCGTAAAAAAAGTCGTCTGCTTTTTTGTCTGCTGAAATGTTTAAGAAGCCTCTATGGCAAACAGTGTGGACCCAGATCAGACTGCTCCGGAGCAGTCTGTTCTGGGTCCACGCTGATTGCTTCTATACTTAATTCGTCAGTAATATTAGGCAAATATTTGCAGCAGACGACTTCAGCAGACGGCATTTTCAGATGCATTTTATTTCTTGGCGCTTTAAGGGTTAATATGGTCAGTTTTCAATTTACAATATAACAATAATTGAGTGTTAAAATGATTTTATTATCTAGTGATATCTATACTACTAGCTTTATCTTCACTGTTTACTTTAATCAGTGACTTTTCACTGACCAGAGCACTAAAACTGCCCCCATGTTTACCTTATTTTTTCTTAAAGGGGTGTTAAAATTACTGTGGACCTGAATGTCTTTATTCTATTGAAACAGAGTGGCTTCTGTGAACAGCTTTTATGACTCCAACTACTGGAATTAATGGCTAAATTATAATTGTGATTAAATTGTGTAAGGTTTTATAGTGTCCAGAGATTGGTTACTTAATAGTAAAGAAAGGGCAGGTCCTATCATGACATGTTTAGTATTGAAGTATAGGTCACATGCAAAAAATATATTGTTCCCATAATAATGCATCCTGTTTGAGTTATCCCCCTTGAACCAGTTTTAAAAGTAAAATCTTGTGAGCTCCATAACTACAGTATCTGAGATATTTTAATAATATTTGGTTTAAACATATTTTATTCAAATTAATTTGTACATGGTAAATACAAATTGAAACAATAAGATGAGGATAAGAATGGAAGCATGTACAATGTAGCTTTAATATATAGTTCTTCTCCAATGCGAAGTAAGATGTAAGTGGAAGGCAGATCATATCGAATACTGTACATTATATTATAGTATAGAAATCAGCCAATGCTAACAAATATAGGTGCTTATTGAGTATGTCCCTTTCAGCATGCGGTGGTGCAAGTCCACGGGTGGAATTTATGATTAAATGATTCAAGTCTTAAACAAGACACTTTAACTATCCAATGTATTAAGCAGGACTCAGATTTAAGCATATTTGATAGCATTGACCATACATAAGCTTTGATAATAAATGAAAAATAGGATGTGCAAATGTTGGTTGGAGAGGGAGGAAGGGAACATCGATACCAGGCCAGGCCTATATGCGATAGGCAAATTGCAATAGTGGATACCTCACATACTACATCTTCACTCACTCTTATTGTGTCCTGAAGCTAAGAGTAATTGAGATGGATATCTAAGTAAAACGCTTAGTGTCAGATATGTACTTATGTACCAGTTGAAAGATGGCAACATTGGTTTCATATGGAAAACTGTTATTATTTGGTAGGGTTACAAATTGTTCTGGTCACATGACCAAGATGGCCACCACGCCCATATATATATATTTGAACGTCTTATTCTCAGAAATCACTGGGCTGTTTGATGGATGATGGAGTATTCATTAGATTGTTTAAGGTCACTTGACCAAAATGGCCACAACCCCCATATATGGTAAAACAAAATATGTTTCATTATAAGCTGTAGTTGACATTGACCTATTTTAACATTATTAAGGAGATAGGTGAGCGCTTCAAGTCCTCAAGTTTTTTTTAATTTATCAAATAAAAGGGAATGTAGCGTACAGCACCATGCAAGCACATATTCTCACCTACACACACCCTCAACCTGTGGGTTGGATTAAAAGGTAAAAAAAAGTTCTAAATGTGGTCATGTTGCATATCAAATTAAGGGGAAAGAAGTATAGACTAACGTAAAAGCAAACACTTTGACCTTACACACACCCCTGACCTCTGGGTCAGATTGAAGTCAGATATTGAAATTGTACAGATAAGTTTATTTTTTATTGAACTAACCACTGAAAACTAGTTGATAGGCTTTTAACTTTATCTGTATAATACCCAAAGTGAACTTAGGGGTTGGAGAAATGGGATTTATGTTTTGTGATTTATGAGTTTTTCTAAAATAACCCTTTGCCGGGGATATAAATTTGACAAATTTGCCTTGTTATCCCTGTCGAAGTCGGAGGGATATAGTTTTGGTGTCGTCTGTGCGTCCGTCTGTGTGTCCATCATCCATTACGTCCCTTTGTCCACACTTTTTGTCCGTCCGGAACCATATTTCAGTACCTATTGGTCAGATTTGATTCATTCTTGGTACGAATGATAAGTACCATGGATTCTCAATATCCTATAAGTTTGCTCAAAAATCAACCCCTTAACACTTGAGTTATTGCCCTTGTTTTGGTATAGGCAATTGTAAGGCAAAACCTATATTAGCTTTTTTGTGTGATGATCTTCACATTTCATCAAAGCTATTATATTTAACGACTGCTCACTATAGACCATGATTGCCAAGTGCCTGTAGATAAGCATGGCAGTGTCAAAGTTTTACCCCACCCCCTTTGACCCCACCTAAGAGGTCAAAGGTCAAATATTTTAATTTCGCAATAACTAAGGCAATTGTTAATTTTTTTTGCTGAAATTTTGCATGCAGGTAGAGCAGCAATAGATATGAAACATATCAAACGGGATTTCAGTTTGAAGGCCTGGTTCCGAGTCTGTGGGGTGGACTTAGGGGGTGGGGCTGAGGTCAAAATTAAACTTTTTCAGAATATGGTCATGTTGCATATCAAATTAAAGCTGACGACGCTGGCAGCAACATGGTAGCAAATATTTTGCCCACAGACACACCCTTGACCCAGGGGGTGGGGTCAAAAGGTCAAACTATATATTTTTCTGAAAGTAGTCATGTTGCATATCAAATAAAAGCTGATGACGCTGGCAGCAACATGGTAATAAACATTTTGCCCACAGACACACCCTCCACCCAGGGGGTGGGGTCAAAAGGTCAAACTATATCTTTTTCTGAAAGTAGTCATGTTGCATATCAAATTAAAGGGAATTGAGCACAGAGCACCATGAAAGCAAATATGCTGTCATTACACACACCTTTTTCTAAAAGTGGTCATGTTGCATATCAAATTAAAGTGGAAGAAGTGTAGACCTACATGTAAGGTAACACTTTGAATTTACACACACCCTTGACCTCTGGGGTTGGGTTTAAAGGTCAGATATTGAAATTGTGCAGATATAAGTATACGTTTTATTAAACTAAGCACTAGAACATACTTGACACGGGTTTGTTATGATCTGAATGATACTGAAGGTGAACTAAGGGTTAGATAAATGGGATTTATGTTTTGTGATTTACATGTTTCACTCAAATAACCCTTGGTCAGGGGATATAAATTCATCGAATTTGTCTTGTTTGACTTCAGTTTTGCCAGGCAAAACATCTGATTCTTGGAATTCTAGTTAAAATATGTCTTGGGACCAGAAAATCTTACCTGTTACCTCTGTTTTACCCATGGAAACTCAGTGAGTTGACCACAGGAAGTATTTCAATTTATCAGTGGTCAATTTGAAAGTTTACAAGGCATGTATCAAGGTAGAAATGAATACTGAATTTGCTATATTGGCTCTTTATAAGGCCCGATTTTTTTTATTAGTTGATTTACGGGAATTTTTATTCAGACCTAGGGAGGGGGGGGGGGGGGACGAAAAAAAAAATAAATAAAAAAGCTTTGAAAATGACCTGTTGACTGGTCATTTTCAGAGCTTTTTTTTTTTTTTTCAGAGCTTTTTTTTTTCAGAGCTTTTTTTAAATTTTATTTCTATAATATCTCCAGAAAAACAGTAAAATTAGTAAGGTAATCTTTAAATATTTCATCATTTTCCTAAAAATCTGGACAGGACAATAACTTTTAACAGTGTCATTCTCAAAATGCACAGACAGAACCTCGAAAAAATATTATTTTTTTTCAACCAAACAAATAATATTAAGAGTAGAATTAAATTTTATTTTTTTCCTAGTTTCCAAAAAATTACAGAGGGAGGGTTCGTAAATCAACTAATAAAAAATTTCTGGCCTAACCAGATCACTGTCTGATTAGGATCTTCATGGCATATGATAAAAGAAAAAGTTGTAAAAAAATATTTATGACAATTGGTGGAAAATACAGGCCTAACCAGACAAAATGTGTGCATTCTGATCAAGGCCTTCTTTACATTATACAAGTAAGCTTAATTTTTCTTGGTTCTTAGATATAAATTTATTCATAACAAGAAAAACTATAACATGAAATAATCATGTTATACTGGGGCGTTTTTGTGTTTTCTCTTAAAATGCTTTTTTCCAGATTATAAAAGGGCAGTAGATATTTATTTAGTATATGTGGCTGTTTTCACTAAAGATAGAATTCAGATAGTGTCCACCACATGATTGATGGCATCAGTGACCTATATATAGGTCACTGGTGGCATGGAGGTTTAGCAATTGTGTCCATGTTTTATATTGATTAGCGTATTTAGCCACCAAAAAATAACATGGTTAGCGATTTTAGGTCTAAAATTTGATGAGTTTCTGCCTGATGTCCCTATTCCACACAGACCACGAATCACCAAGAAGCGAATAATATTATGATTCGTGGATGTAATTTTCAACCCATTCGTGATGTTCAACGGTCAGTGTACGATACAGGTTAGACACAGTTAGAATTGTGGAATTTTGCTGGATAAGAATGAATGTCGGTGAACTGTCTTGTAGGTGAACTGTCATGATTCCCTTCTTAAAATCTCGAAAGAAAATACTAGTATATTGGCTTCGAGGTAAAATGTATATATTAATAAGTTTATTGTTGTTTGGTTTATAACTATGCACGGATCACGGAATTTTCGTCAAGGGGAGTCCAGGCTCAGCCGACAGAAAAAACCTTTGACAACGTTTTTTTATTATTTTCTATTTGACATTAGTCCTCAACTTATTTTCAGTTATACTGAGCTTTTTAAAGGGAAACTATAATTCTTAAAGGTTCCAGCTCGGACAGAGGTTCCAGCTGGGGTCCAACATTTTCCAAGGGGGGGGGGGGGTGTCCAACCTTTTTCCAGGGGAAGTGGGGGTCAACACTGATTTCTATAGAAACCTTGTGGTTTTCCAGGGGGGGGGGGGTATAACCCCCATATCCCCGCCCCTCTGGATCCGCGCATGTTAACTCTTGATCTTTTAATTGCTAGCACTTATATATCGGACCATGCCATGTATTTAAACCGAAGACCAGTTTTCACGGGAATGACGAACAAATTTTACCAAAAGAACTGTTTTACATCCGATTTTTTTTTAATGTCGTCTTAAAGATCCTAAAGACTTTTATGCATCAAAAATATATTGAATTTACTGAAAGTTCTACAAGAAATCCACAAGCTAAACGTTGGTCCCCGTAAAGTTGGTTCCAGATCACTGACATTGGTCATGGCTTTTATACTTCCCACCTAGATATCGGTTTTATTTGTCTCCCTTGATTGACCTATTTTCAGTCTTAAAATTAACGCTTATTATCTTCTCTGACAAGTTATTGAACACTAAAACCATAATTAAACCTCATATTGGACTTTTTTTAAAACGCATACTCCATTAATTATACTTTAAAAACAATTTATAATAGTAGAATTTAGCCTTTCAGTGTCTCAATCGGCTCCGGGATCGGCTCCTAGGTGGCGTTTCACCATTTTGTAAAAATTGCATTATTTTGCGTAACATCAGATGTGAATTCATTGGGAAATATTAAATACTTCTGAAAGAAATACTTTAGATTAAATACTTATAAAGATCATTTTTATATGAAACACTTCATGATCATTTTTATATGGAACACTTCGCCCAGAAATTTTTAAACCACGCCCACATTTGATTGACAGAATAATAGAAACATATGGAGACTATAGAGTACTTATTTGAGCATTGCGTAGTCTGTTAATACTGCCTTTGAATTCGCATTTATATCTTTGTATTTATCTCTTAGTTCGCCCCAGAAAAAAGATGAAAAGCATTTATGACTTCTTATTAACTTTTCTGACAGGGTTTAAGCTCTGGCTATTTCTGCATACATAAACGCCAATAAATTGTGAGTGTGGGGATCAAGCTGTCTGGGTGGAATTGATATTAAGTCGAAAATAAATGAGCATAGAATTTTACATTTGTATAAGCTTGTTTTATGTCAGTTTGTTGATGTGCTGGTGAAATGTAGAGATTTGTTCTTGATTTGGGCATAATTAACTCTTTACTTGCTGCTGATTACCTTTGTCGTCTGCTCATAACCTTAATTTGCAAACAGTTTGGATGACAGAACCCTGTTCCTGATCTGGATCCAAATTATTAGACACTCTGATCGTGTTCCTGAAACAGTTTTTGAAAAAGTTTATTTTGAAAAAAGTAAGCAGACGGCAACAAAATCATGAAGAATTACCCAGCATGCAAATACCAGTTAAGAGAGGAGAAATGTTCCTGTTATCATTCTGAACTTTTTTTCTAATGTCAGTTGCCCTAATTCAGTGATTTTGTTACCTGCGCATCCTGCATCTTTGCGCATACTTTTGTCTCTGGGATGCAAAGTTTTTATTTCAGCGAGTCCCAGGATGCAATTATATTGCAGCCTTGTCATTAAAAATAGTGTTCTGGACTCATAAGTAGTTGGACTCATTGATATGGGAAACAGCGAGTCCCAGGACCCATAAGCCCAAAATTGTAAATGAATCACTGCCTGGAACAGTCTCAGTCACACCTTACCAGATAGCTCTAATGGACGTTTAACAGACAGTAAATTTCTCTTCATCCGGTGGATGAACATTACTTGTGCGTTGGTATGGGGTTCTCCTGCGTTTGGCATCCTGTAGGTATCCTGTATGTATCCGTTGATGTTCATTCCACCTGAGTTGTGAACAGTCAACTACAGGACATGTAACAGTTAAAACAGAAACCCCCGGATGAGTACCGTGTGTGCATAATTAATTCTGTTATCGTTCAACGAACGTGTTTTCCGTTTCGTATATGGTACGTACGTATTTGTTTTGTCCGTTGTACATCCATTACTCGTACGGCAATGTTCGTTAGTGGACCATTCTTTGTCCGTTACTTGTCCGGTTTATATGCGTTACTCATGCGTTTTATGGGCTCCTTACACCTTCCACGACGACCATCGCCACCAAGATGAATTTCACCACCGGATAAACATTTTTGCTTTTTTCTGTCTGTTTGGTGTCTGTAACTGTTATCCATTATCCTTAATATGTGACTGCATATGCACCATAATTAGGGTATTTAATGGTTGATGGCCACCAGTCTGCTAAAACAGAAAATCTTTAAACAACATCTCTTGAATTAGTCAAAACTCTAAATGAAATCATTTTACACAAATTCTTCATAAGACCCTCTACCAATTTTAAAATTGCCCAGATGGTTCTGTCAGAAAACATGGCCACCAGTGGGCATAGCTTATTGCAGCTAAGGAAACTGTTTAAATCTTCTAATACCACTGATCAAAATTCAAAATGATTTGGCAGAAATGGTCACAGGGTGACCAACAATAATACCCTAAATGAATTTTATACGTTAACCGGGCCGCGTAGCGCAGTCGGTAACGTGTCTGGCTACAGATGCGTGTCTGACTGCAGATCCAGGGGTCGCGAGTTTGATCCCGGCCCGGTACCATACTTTCGTGGAGATTGATCATGAAATAATTTCTACGGTCATTCTCCTCCTTCCGCTGATTTATTCAAGAAGGGTTGTTGTCAGTTACAAGCGAAAGTATGTGCACAAATTACTGGTTAACCGCTTGCTCAAGCCTGCCCAGGAAAAAGTGTGGTTAAGTGAACTGACCGTCCCGCAATGACCATAGCTGTTGACATGGGACGTAAAGCAACAAAAGCAAACAAAACACATGGCTACCACTGTAACCAGGGGACATGGCCAGTTCCCTTATATACCTACTTGTATAATTTTGAAACATCTTCTCCTCTTTAACTAACTAAAAGTTTATCAAACTTTATGGAAAAGTCCATTGGTCTACACAGGTTTAGATAAACAAAAAAAATCTGCGTAAAAATGTAAATATCTTACCCATCAGTTTTAACATATGTTTTGGGTGCTCAAAAGAACCGTCTCCTTAAGACGGTTCTTTTTAGTACCAACAACATATGTTTTGGTTGAGAAATAAGAAAATTAAATTTTCGTTACACACTCTTAACTAAAGTCCTGGTCTATAATGAGTTAACATAGATGCGTGCATATGACATGTGCAGGCAAACTTTGGTCATAGTTACACACATGGTGATATGGAATCTTAAATCTGTCTGGAGTGTATTAGTTTATTGCCCATGATCACTAGTATCTTAGCCTAGCGGATACACCATTTCTCTTCCTAGATTGATCTACCTTAATCCAAAAAACATGATAGTTTCACCACAGTCCACTTTATCTTAAGACACTCAATCCAAGAGACTTAAACAAAAGCACACTATTTTACTTTAGATAATTTGGGATGATCCCTGAATATCTAATTTGTCTTTCATCATGATTTTATCAAAAATGTAGTTTATCAAGTTTAGTTACTGTAAATTCAGAAATTTTCGCAAAAGGTTTTATTTTCGTGAAACTTCGACCATGAAGTTTCATGAAAATAAAACCCTCCTGTAATCTGCCTTTTACTGATGTAGGTACATGTAAATCATGCTCAAGTCACAAGTTTTTATGTCGCAATTTTCAAAAAAATATAGTTATAGACAGATGGCTGAGAATGGGTTTGCTCCCCCCCCCTAGGGAATTTCGCAGACATATCCTATCTTGTAGAGAATTGAAAGCCGAGTGTTTTAAGAGATGTTTGCACTCTGTGCTCCGGGGCGTTAGTCTGTAAGAGCCTGTAACATACGTTACTTAATCAAACTAAGAAAAAGTAAATTGAAAGTTTGGGCTACAAATTAAAGACATTAAAATATTTATTTTCAAAAATCATATATATAGTCTGCATACTGGATATCTTAACTACATATGACAGCCATTTGAACAAAATTGCCGCTTCCTAAGGTGTCATATGCGTTACATAAATCAGATAACCCATTAAAATTTGCAAGTGTGGCTAACATCATTTACATTCACAATCTCTCTGTGTGTTTTGCAAAATGTTTTTAACCATGTCTGACTAGCTTATGCAATTGGCTAACAGAAAAATTAAAGTTTGTTTCCCTAGCTTGAATATTTTTTCTGGAATAAGCAATTAAACAACCCTACCCCTACCCAGTTTTAAGGTGAAATGTTTGGTACTAAAATTAAAGTAAAAATAGTTGCAGTTGATGAATGTGTTTCATTGTTTGGGATTTATTTGCTTATATGAAAAGACTCATAAATCTGCAAGTTTGTTGCAAAATTTTTACTATCAGAGGCTGTAACATATGTTACCTGAAGTAATAAATGGGCAAGCTCATTGTCTTTACGTAAGATATGCCTAAAAATGTTTTAATCTCCTCGAGGGAATTTTGCAGACATATTCCTTCTTATAGTACAACTCAAGCTGCATTGAATAAGGGATGTTTGCACTCTCTATGTTGGGGCGTTAGTCTGAAACAGCGAGTTACATGCGTTACTATATCAAATAAAGGAAATGTAGTTTGAAAGTTTGAGCTAAAATTGTGAAAAAAACTTGCAGCTGTTGGATATCTTACATTGTTTAGGGATTTTAAACTGGCACCTATGAAAAAGACTTATATATCTGCTAGTTGTCATCAAGTTATAAAGATCAGAGAGCGTTACATATGTTAGCGTGATAAGTAAAATCATCAAACAGTATTTTGACATCAAGCTGAGTAAGGGCCTGCTCCATCCTAATCCCCTTTGGAATTCTGCAGACATATTACATCTTATGTAACCAATCAAGGTGTATTTAATAAGAAATGTTTGCACTCTGTAAGTTGGGGCATTAGCCTGTAACAGCATGTTACATATGTTACTATATCAGTTTGAGAATAAGAAATTTGAATGTTTGAGCTACTAAAAGAAGACATTAAAATTATCTAATAAATTGACATTCTTATAGTCTTTACACTGGATGTCTTTACTACATATGGAAGCTGTTCAACATTAATACGGCTAACTGTGGTGTTATGTGCGTTACATGAGCCTAATTGTAATTTAAAAAGCTATAATTGTGGCTATAGTCATTTAATTAAACAACTTCTAAGACTTGGTTTCAAACTGTTTTATTAGATTTTACAAATATATACTCAATTGATGAATAGGAAAAACCAAGTTTGCTTTTCTATCTTAAATATATTGTCTTATAGGAGCTAATACACAGCCCTACTCCCAGTTTTACAGAGAAGCGAATTTTGTTATTACCATTTAAGTAAAACACATGAAAGCGATTACAGCATGTGGATATTTTTCATTTTCTTAGTCTGTCTTGCTCATATATCTGCAAGATGTCATTAAGTTTAAGATCAGGACACTTAATGTGTTGTCGTTGTCTGCTTCTGTGGTAATCATTATTATCACACGCCTCCTTGCAACTAGTAAAAACATCACACGCCTCCTTGCAACTAGTAAAAACTAGTAAAAACATCACACAATATTTTAATCATTTACTGTTATTCAATTTTACCACCAGTCCACTCAAAATTGATGAGCCATTATCAACTTTCCAATTTTGCCATTTATGGCTTGGAACATTCGGAAACTGATATGAATTCCTAATAGTTGGCTCTTTGAGTATGTGTTTCAAGTGATACTCTGCAAGTAGGAGAAAGACTAAAGCTTTACAAGGAAGAAAACTATGCCATTAAGAGCAATGAGTACCTGGACTGATGTACCTTGATATTTCTGTGATAAAGAATCATATCTTAGCTGGTTAACTTTTATAAATGTAGCCTTTCCATACATGCAACCCACATATTTTCATCTAATAATGTCTCTGCACTTATCATCTTTCCCCAAGCATTCAAAAACTTATTTGAAGTCTTAGTACTTCTGAAGTGTTGAAACCGAGGTAACTCTTTCCCTTCAAATAAACGAACTAGATGTATCACAGCAGGTAAAGCAATGAAATGCAGGATGAACAGAGCACAAATAGACCCTTTCAATTCAATGATTCACTAAGTTTCTAAGATAAGAGCGCTTATTAAAGGATGTAACATATATAACTCGTCATAATAAATGAGCAAGGGCATTGTCGTGACATCCTTTTTGATTACACAGTCAGAGGCAAGTGTTTTCAATTTCAGTGTTTTCAATGGATCATGAAATGAGGCACCTTATCAACTTGTTTACTCTGTATAAATCTTCCATAGAGCATAATATAGAAATACTGGTTATCCCATTCTACCTATAGTCCACTTTCCTTCTTTTGAATGCAACAGCTAATGATATGGCTGTAAAAACTGTGATATCATAGGTTTTACATTATTTTAAGACATGCTTCAATGTACTAACATCAAAAACAACCTACTGCAAACATAATTGATGGCAATGTCCAACTTCATATTCTTTCTCTTATACCAGATAACTTTCAAGATGTAACAGAAATTGTTTCAGACGGTCTGCCAAAACCATCAAGAGTCAACATTGTAACTAAAGAAAACTTTTAAAGTTCTTTGGGCGCAGCAAAATACTATTGATCTAAGACCTGAGGACTTAAGCACCAAAAGACTGGATAGGTTTCATGGCAAATGATGCAAAAAAGCAGCCTATCAAATTTCTGTTTGACCAATGTCAGAAATCTTAAAGTATTCTTAGAGGTACACGGTAGAGACATAGATTTTGCAAAATCAGAGCAAAGTTATCATTTGACTAGCACGGATGCAGATGCAGCTGCAGTTAGATTGCCCATGCCACTTCACGGGAAGAGATATATACCAGAGTCATACTCCATTGTATGCATATATGTGAAATGGCATTAAACCCATATTTAATCAGGTGTTTGATCCCATGACACTGACATGCTGTTTCTGCTTTTGAAGAATGCTAAGGATTCAAGTTTGGCTGAGTCAAGTTGTTTGACGCTGGCACTGGCCAAATATACAAAGAAAATTAAGTCTTTTGATGGCAAAAGAGGAGGATTACACGAAATGCTTATAAGTGATGTTTGTCACAATTACCAATTTTAAAAAGTAATCTTAATTAATGTAACACATATAACACCATAATAAGCTGTATATTTGTTAAAAAATATTTTCTTATGTATCAAAGGTATTCAGCATGCAAACTACATGAATAATTCAAATAAATAGATAGATTTATGTCTTTTTTCTGTTTCTCAGACTTTCAATCCATTTATTCTTAAATTGATATGGTAACATACGTATCATACCATTACAGGCTAAACCCCTAGTTAATAGAGTGCAAACATCTCTTATTTGATGCAGCTTGAATTGTTCTTTAAGGTAGGATATGTCTGCACAATTCCCAAAGGGGTGGAGAGGAACAGGATTGTACTCAGTTTGCAGTCCTAATACAATGCCATGATTCTACTGGTTGTGATGAAATGGGTGATTATTTTGCCATAGAAGCAGACACAATGATAGACATTGTGAGGGTGACTTGAATAAAGATTGTTTTTGAATAATTTTATATAATAGGAATATTTATTAAACTGTGTCATTTAAATGAGAACTATTATTTTCTATCTATATGTCTATATATTTTAATATTATAGGCATAAGGAAATATGTAATTAAAAAGGTTATGTATAACATAGGTAACACAATTCCATGAGCTTGTTATCAGCAATGACTGTAATTACTAAGACTAAGGCACCAGAGGCTAGAGATTAATAGGAAAACATGTGAAAAACGGTATTTTTCTGAAATATCATCTCTTACTTCCAATAAAATTTCCTAGCTCATTCATTATGCCATGTAACATACATTACTTACTTTAATAAGTGCTCTGATCCTGATGTCAAACTTGCAAATGTATGACTCTTTATTGCATTAGCAAGACAGTGCCAAAAATGTAAGATATCCACGATCGTCAATTATTTTCATAAATTTTTCTTCAATAATAGAGACCAAAATTGGATACTTAAAATTGGGGGTAGGGTTGTTTAATAGCTCATATAAAACAATGTATTCGGGATAGAAAAGCAAACTTTGTTTTTTCTATTTGCCAAATGAGTATTTTAGTAAACTAAGATTAAAAACACTTGTAAAAATGCTCAAATTGTCTGTAAAATGAATGATGTTAGTCACGATTTCAACTTTCAAGGGAAATTTAATCTATGTAACGCATATAACACCATTGAAGGCTGAAATTTTGTTTAAAATGCTGCTTTTATGTAGCTTAGGCATCCAGCTTGCAAACTACATAAGAAATTTGAATAATTAGATGGTTTAATGTCTTCTATCTGTAGCTCAAACTTTCATTTTGATTTTATCCTTAGTTTGTTACAGTAACATATGTAACAGGCTGTCAGAGACTAACGCCCCGGAGCACAGAGTGCAAACATCTTTTAAAAGATGCGGCTTGAAATTTTCTTCAAGATAGGATATGTCTGCAAAATTCCCTAGGGGGGGGGGAGCAGGACCTTTTTTAGCTCGAAGTCTATTACATTATCACTTGTACACTCTTGACTGGCTGACAGTGAATCAATAGGTTGTCATTATATTATATCTTGATTGTATAAACATTCATTTAAGAAATAATTTTCATTTTTGTACTGTCCACCAATATAAATAATTATATTATCTATAAAATCTTGCACTATCCAATAGATCCAATTCATTATACTGCCAATAGTTTTTCGTCCCCCTCATGAAAATTTCATGTCTGAAACTGTCTGAATGGCCTTCTGAATATTTGCTGAAACATGTCTGAATTGGTCTGAATCCTACAAATATTGCCTATTCTGAATATTTGCTGCTTTTGGAACGTTTAATCATAAATTCAGAATGTTTAAGCATAAATTCAGACTGATACAGATCGATTCAGACCAGCAATCTTGTGATTCAGATAGATTAAGCAATGATTCAGAAACATTCAGATGTAGCTCCTGAATTATTTAACCATGATTTAGAAATACTCAGATGCATTCAGAAATATTCATTGATGATTCAGAGATATTAAGGCATGATTCAGAATTATTCAGACATATTTAGTCTTGATTCAGAAATAGGACAGTATAATTCAAATATTCAGACAAGATTCAGAAATGTTCAGACACAATTCAGCCAGGATTCAGAAAGGTTCAGAAATATTCAGACACAATTCAGTCAGAATTCAGAAATTTTCAGCTTAAATTCAGAAAGATTCAGCTTAAATTCAGAAAGATTCAGCTTAAAATTCAGCACCACCCAACCCCCTCCCTCATGGGCTCGCACCCTCTACGTTTCCTCATTGGCGAAATGAAGTAAAAACTTACTAAATGTAGATTTCTGCTGTGTGTCACCTTTGCTTTCTGCTGCAGACTACATTTAAAAAGGAAGTATCCACTGAGCATGCACCATTTCATCACATGACTTCCTTCTGAATAATTCAGACAAATTCAGACAGATTCAGATCATATCATTCAGAAAAGTTCAGCAATGATTCAGAAAGATTCAGACAGACAAGTTTTGGCATTGAAAACTTGTAGTCAAGATATCTAAAAAACTATTACAGCAAGTAGCTTCAAACTTAGTCAGCTGATAGAAGATAATGAGTAGATAATCTGGTGAAAATTAAAAAAAAAAAGTTATTTTCATTTTTTTCGAGTTATTGCCCTTTCCAAATTTTGGCATTGAAAGCTTCACTTGTCATCAAGATATCTAGTAAATCATTGTAGCTAGGAGCTTCAAACATGGTCAGTTGGTAGAAGATGATGAGTAGATTACCTGGTAAAAATTAAAAAAAAAAGTTGTTTTATTTTTTTAAGTTATTGCCCTTTGCAATTGTAATAAAGTTACCTCGAAAACCATTACAGCTAGTAGCCTCAGATTTGGTCAGCTGATAGAGGATGGGGTGAGATCATCGTTATGGACAAGGGAATGATTGGAGGCACAGTGTTTTATAAGCACAATTTCTAGGTCTTAAATTTTATATGGTTACGTTTGCACTCTCTGTAACAGCCTGTTACTTATGTTAACAATGGTAACATCAGTAACAGGCTGTTACAGAGAGTGCAAACATCTCTAATTGGATGCAGCTTGGATTGTTCTTCAAGGTAGGATATGTCTGCAAAATTCCCTAGGGGGGAGCAAAACCATTTCCAGCCATCAGTCTATTCTCCACGGCAGGATCCTGCCACTGCATTTACAATTCAGTATGCTCATTGCAAGGCTATACATTTTAAATTCCAGGGAAATAACTTTTGCTGGTTTAATGTCATACCTGGTAAAGTGTTTCGACAAGTAGATTGAAGGCTTAAATGGGACACCAAATTTAACAAGAAAATAGGCTGTATGAGTATGTCATTGTGACCATACTTTTAATATCATGGTACAATGATTTCCTACACTAGTAGTGCTATAAAACTTATATTTTAAACACAGATACTACTGGTGCATTATGACATGAAAAGATATCATAAGACTTATACATGTAGTGTTTCAAAACTGGGGAAGCCTTACTTTTAGAAGGAAATTTTAGCTGATCTGGGTTTACATTTTTAGCCCAATCCTTAGCCCAGTCAGAGTATTAAGGTAAACATGATAAATATGTTTTTTTGCAAGCCCCAGTGTAAGGGAGATAGCAGGAGACTCTGAGTCTTAGAATTTTTCTCCGCCTCATGTCAATATAGACTGATCACTTGATACATGACCAGATTAAACTGAAACCAGTATGTTCAGCTGTATAGAGACAAGCTACAATGTTGAAATTTGGGATTTGGGAAGAAAACAGGATGTACAAGCTGATTGATGCATAATTCATTGTCTGCATATGTATGACAAATTTTTGTATGTGACCAGGCTCATATCAAGTAAGAAAGTTAAGTAATTTTTGTTATCTTTCACAGAGAGAGAAGAATAATCCCCCTGGACTTATTACCAGTTGTTAATCCATCATTAAACATACTGGCAAATACAATATGCCTATAAAGAACTCTATGGATTTAAGGACTTCCCTCTTATCGGGAGGTAATTGATTTGTAAAAAAAATCATAGAAAAAGAAAGTCTTCTTATCTTGTCTGGAGTATTGGTCTGATTAACCTAGCTATTCTTGTCTGATGGAATATTGCGTCCAGTGTGATACATAATAGTTTGGGTGCTCCATTATAGGCTTACATGAACCCACCCTGCAGCCAGGCTCAGTTAAGGGTAAGCTGATAGTATACCAATGACTCATACCTGGTGGATGGTCCATTATAAGCGTACATGAGTCCAGCCTGGCTCAGTTTAGGGTAAGCTAATAATGTCCATTATAGGCTCACATGAGCCCTGCAGCTAGGCTCAGTTTAGCGTAAGGCTTAAATGAAATATATGTGTGGTTCCTGTTGCCTACCTACCCTATTTTTTTAACCCTACCCTAAACATTAAAATGGACTTTGGAGAAAAAATACCTAAAATGGGCATTTTTTCAGATTTTGTCACTATTTTCTTTGTTAAATGTTATAACAAAATTTAATAATTTCCCTACCTACCTACCCTAAATTTTGTTGGTATGCAACAGGAACCACACATATATTTCATTTAGGCCTAAGCTAATAATGTCCATTATAAGCTAACATGAGCCCAGCCTGGCTCAGTTTAGGGTAAGCTAATAATGTCCATTATAGGCTCACATGAGCCCAGCCTGGCTCAGTTTAGGGTAAGCTTATAATGTCCATTATAGGCTCACATGAGCCCAGCAGCTAGGCTCAGTTTAGGGTAAGCTAATAATGTCCATTATAGGCTCACATGAGCCCTGCAGCTAGGCTCAGTTTAGGGTAAGCTAATAGCAAGTATATATACCATTGACTCTTGTGTCAATCGCTACATATGCATCCTTCAACATTTTCAAACATCTCAAATTCCAAAATGGGTCAAATGAACTTAAATTACATAAACCAACGTAACGTGTCTGACCACAGATGCGTGTCTGACTGTTCGTTTCTGGCCCAGACCCATACTTTGGTGGAGATTGATCATGAAATAATTTCTATGGTCATTCTCCTCCCTTCCGCTGATTCATTCAAGAAGGGTTGTTGTCAGTTACAAGCGAAAGTATATGTGCACTAAGTACTGGTTAACTGCTTGTTCAAGTTTGCCCAGGAAAAAGAGGTTAGATGAACTGTCCGTCCCAACATGACCATAGCTGTTTACTGGGACGTAAAGCAACAAACCAACAGCAACAAAATTACATAATATAAATTATGGAGATTCCTCAGAGTGGGGGAACAAAAGTTTGTTCCAACGGTCCTGGTCTTTAGACTAAAATGGCCACCACAAACATGTAAACCCCTTAAAATATTTTGGAACTGAAAGGTCAATGAATTTGGGCCTAATCCCTTGCAAAATTCAAGTGGGATTTATTGGAATGTTCTAGAACTTTCTGAAACTCACTTTAATGGTATTTTTTGGAATAACCATGCACTTAATCCCAATAAATCCCAACATTGGAATTATTTGGGATTAAATGGAATGTTAAATGGCATATAGGATTTTATGGGATTGTTTGGCACTGAAAATACCATTTAATCCCATAAAGTCCCATCTGAGAATGTCCCACTAAATCATAATTAATCCCGATTCAGCAATTGAGAAACAGATAATTACAATTACTTTTTCTGTAGTTTATATACATTTTCACAGGAAAATACCATAAAATTAATAGTACCAACACCAAAATCTGGAACCATTTTGGTGAGCAGTTTAGGACCATTTTGCTCCTCCTGTTTTATATGATATTCCTGATTTCTTTTACAGAGCAAAGGAAGAAAATTGTGTTAGATGGTCAGACACCATACTGTCCTATATGTGGACTGACCTTGCGACCAGGGGAAGTTCAAGGTCATCTGGAGATTGAGCTTGAGAAGATTGACAAACTTTCAAGGTGGGTACTTCCAAATCCTAAGTGAGGAACTAGGGTTAATTCTTTGCACGCTGAGCTATTTCATTTTGTTGTTACAGTCTATGTTGGTTTGGTCCCAGAACACGGCTACTCACCATTTGAAGTCTGCACCGCTTACCTGATACTATTTATGCCCCCGCAATGACAATGGCAGGGCATAAAGTGTTACCCCTGCCGGTCCGTCCATACGTATGTCTGTCCCAAATGATGTCCACTCTCTAAGTCGAATACTTTAAATCAGAATTTAATGAAACTTGGTCACATTGTTTATTACCATGATGTCTTCTTCAAGTTCGATAAGAGTCCATAGCGCACCAAATTCGATAATGGTCCATATCGCTACATGCTTTTAGTAGTTATGGCCCTTTGTTTATGAAAATTCACCATTTGAAATTATGTCTGCTCTCTAAGTCGAATACTTTTGATCAGAATTTAATGAAACTAGGTCACATTGTTAAGTATCATATCTTCTTCAAGTTCGATAAGAGTCCATAGCGCACCATGCTTTCAGTAGTTATGGCACTTTGTTTATGAAAATTCACCATTTGAAACCATGTCCACTCTCTTAGTCGAATATTTTTGATCAAAATTTTATGAAACTTGGTCACATTGTTTAGTATCATGATGTCTTCTTCAAAGTTGATAATGGTCCATATCGCACCATGCTTTCAGTAGTTATGGCCCTTTGTTTATGAAAATTCACCATTTGAAACGATGTTTGTTCTATTCGTCGAATACTTTTGATCAGAATTTTATGAAACTTGGTCACATTGTTTAGTACAATGATGTCTTCTTCAAGTTCAATAATGGTTCATATCGCACCATGCTTTCAGCAGTTATGGCCCTTTGTTTATAAAAATTCACGGTTTTAAATGATGTCCGTTCTTTAAGTCGAATACTTTTCATCAGAATTTTATGAAACTTGGTCGCATTGTTAAGTACCATAATATCTGCTTCAAGTTCGATAATGGTCCATATAGCACCATGCTTTCAGCAGTTATGGCGCTTTGGTTATGAAAATTCACCGTTTTAAATGATATCCACACTCTAAGTCGATTAGTTTTCATCAGAATTTTATGAAACTTTGTCACATTGTTTAGTACCATGATGTCTGCTTCAAGATTGATAATGGTCTATATGGCACCATGCTTTAAAAAGTTATTGCCCTTAGTTTATGAAAAATTGTCGGTTGAAATGATGTACTCTGCTGTCCAAGATGAATAGTTTTGATTATAATTCTATGAAACTTGGTCTCATTATTAAGTACCATAATGTCTTCAAGTTTCAGAATGGCCCATATCACATCATGCCTTCAGGAGTTATTGCTCTTTGTTAATGACAATTCCCTGGCAATAGGGGGGGCATTCATGTCCTATGGACACATTTCTAGTTTTATTTACAAATCCTTTGTAACCTGTGACGCTCAAAATAGTCTTTTGTATCAAATTGGATGGAAGAATTTTACAGTCAAGAAAGGGTGAAGTGATATAGCTGATTATTCAGTAAGAATTCTAACACATGAGTCAGGGAAGAATCTAACAGTGCAGAAAGGGTGAAGTGATATAGCTGATTATGAAGTAAGGAATTGATGTAACACATCAATGAGTCCGGGAAGAATCTTACAGGCAAGAAAGGGTGAATTGGTATAGCTGATTATGAAGTAAGGAATTGATGTAACACATGAGTCAGGGAAGAATCTTACAGTCAAGAAGGTCTTAGGGTGAAGTGATATAGCTGATTATGAAGTAAGGAATTGATGTAACACATCAATGAGTCCGGGAAGAATCTTACAGGCAAGAAAGGGTGAATTGGTATAGCTGATTATGAAGTAAGGAATTGTAACAGATGAGTCAGGGAAGAATCTAAGTCAAGAAGCAGAAGTGATATAGCTGATTATGAAGTAAGGAATTGATGTAACACATCAATGAGTCAGGGAAGAATCTAAGTCAAGAAGAGTGAAGTGATATAGCTGATTATTCAGTAAGGAATTGTAACACATGTGTCAGGGAAGAATCTAACACATAATTGTAACACATGATTTTGGTTCTTATCACATACAACACAAATTCTTCTAATAAACACCCATGCTGATATATCCAGCCATGATTTCGTCTGAACTCTCATCCCTACTTTATGCACAGATTCACCTGAGCCTTCACTGCTGGCCAATGGGAGAGGTAACAAAATCTCATGCACTGGCCCTTATGATGTGTTGAGACTAAGTGGTCGTCTCGCTGTTCAATGCCAGAGTAAGAATCCCAAATAGTAAATGATTGTCATAAAATACCACAGATTTGTGTGTAGAGGATTTAAGGTTGTTTGCTGAGCTCTCCCTGTTTATTGACTTCATTGTCATGGATACTCAAGATAGTGACTTGTGCACAGTTCTAGGAAAGAAAAGAAATCAAAAAGTTGACACCAGTCTGCTATCATTGTTTAATCATCTGGTCTGATAGAGGCAGCCAACAAACACAACTGATCATAAATTGGAACACCAGTCTAGTTTTATCTCAGAACTCATTTAAGGGTGACAGCTCTATTTGAACAAAATTAATATATACATAGGTCCTGTATAGCTTAAATTGCAAATTATTTTCTTACATTATGTTTTGGCTGCTAAAAAGAACTGTCCCATTGTGACAGTTCTTTTTGAGTACCCACAGCATACCTTTACGGTTGAGAAATAAGAAAATAATTTTCACTTCTACACACGTGTCTGAAGGTGTGTCACTAAAACAATAGATGAGGCAGTGTGATGTCACAGCACATTAGAGTTTGGTATTTATGGTATAGGTGAATAGCATTAGGCTCAGATGTCACAGCACATAGAGTTTGGTACTTATTGTATAGGTGAATAGCATTAGGCTCAGGTGTCACAGCACATTAGAGTTTGGTACTTATTGTATAGGTGAAAAGCATTAGGCTCAGATGTCACAGCACATTAGAGTTGGTAGGTGAATAGCATTAGGCTCAGATGTCACAACACATTAGAGTTGGGTACTTATTGTATAGGTGAATAGCATTAGGCTCAGATGTCACAGCACATTAGAGTTGGTAGGTGAATAGCATTAGGCTCAGATGTCACAGCACATTAGAGTTGGTAGGTGAATAGCATTAGGCTCAGATGTCACAGCACATTAGAGTTGGTAGGTGAATAGCATTAGGCTCAGATGTCACAGCACATTAGAGTTGGTAGGTGAATAGCATTAGGCTCAGATGTCACAGCACATTAGAGTTGGTAGGTGAATAGCATTAGGCTCAGATGTCACAGCACATTAGAGTTGGTAGGTGAATAGCATTAGGCTCAGATGTCACAGCACATTAGAGTTGGTAGGTGAATAGCATTAGGCTCAGATGTCACAGCACATTAGAGTTTAGTACTTATTTTATAGGTGAATAGCATTAGGCTCAGATGTCACAGCACATTAGAGTTTGGTACTTATTTTATAGGTGAATAGCATTAGGCTCAGATGTCACAGCACATAGAGTTTGGTAATTATTGTATAGGTGAATAGCATTAGGCTCAGATGTCACAGCACATTAGAGTTTGGTACTTATTGTATCTATAGGTGAATAGCATTAGGCTCAGATGACCCTGTGCAGCTACACAGTCTTGTCAAAGCTTTCTATCCACCAAAAAAGTGAGTGTGATGGGGAAATACCACATTCACACACTGCAGACTGACCCACCGCACTATGAAGAAGAGCCACAGAACATTAACAGTCACAAGACACTAGCAGATCAGAGAGAGCAACCAGCTATCTCTTCAGCTCTCTCTAAGGACACAAGGTATTACATAACAAAACAAGTAACAAACATGGAGCCCCACGATGCGAGCAACAATAAACAATGAATCAGCCAGTGAAGCAAACAATTTCAGCATTAAATTGCGATTATTTTCTTAGCCATTGGTATAGACATGTGTTGTGGGTAAAAGAACCGTCTCATGTGTTTTGGCTGAGAAATAAAAAAAAAAGTGTAGCCGCCCACAACAGGAATGAATTTATCTATTGTTTAACTATCATAATCATAATCAGAATTTTGATTAACTTGCAGGTGCAGGGGCATCATCCACATCAGTGGGCCCCCTTCCAGGTAACTGGCTAGCTGCATGCATAGCACTAATGAAATTTGCACTAATGCAAATTAAAGTGCACAAACTGCCCTATCCACTTTGCTAGTTTACACTAATCTCCTGAACTGCTCATTTGCCTTTACACCAAGAATGAAAAGTAATTTTAGCTAAAATTATAGTAAATATAATGTATATTAGAAACATTTTAGTAATATTAGCAGTGTTGTGCCTAGGTCAAGATTTCTTGGGGGCACAGGTGTCCCTCTACCTGAATTTCAAGGGGACATTCACAAATTCTGTGGGACACACCAAATCTTTCAAATTTTTACCTGTAAATTGGAAATCTATGTTCATTTTTTATTAGCTCACCAGAGCCGAAGGCTCAGGGTGAGCTTATAGGATGGGACTCGAGTGGGCATCCGTCCGTCTGTCCACACTTTCAAACATGAATATCTCTGAGATCAGCTGGCTGATTGAAATCAAACTTCATCAGAAGCATCATTAGGGTGGGGGATTGACTGCATTAGGTTTTGGACCTGATCAGATTAGAACTTTAGTTTCCATGGCAACAGACAGCTCCCATAGGGTTATAAGGGGGAAAACCTTGTGACCATTCTAGCTCCTTCTTTTTTGATTGGTTCTTCTTTATTCTTGCAGGTAACAAGAACTCATAATATCTCGGATGGGTTCGAAATTGGGCAGTATCCGATGAAGGACTTATGAGTTAGCTGCCCTTGAGCGTTTGGAAAAATCCCCATAGATTTATAATGGGAGAAACGTTGTGACCACTCTAGTACCTTCATTTTCCAATGGATCTTCTTCATTCTTGCAGGTAACAAGGTCAGCTATAAAAGCTTGGATGGGTTTGAATTTCGGCGAGATTCCATCTCTGACCTTGGAGTTAGCTGCCCTTGAGCATGTGAAACATCAATGAATAGTATCGTGACCATTCTAGCGGCTTCATTTTTGATTAGATCTTCTTCATTCTTGCAGGCAACAAGGACACCCATAAATCTTGGATGGGTTCGAAATTGGGCAGTATCCTACGAAGGACTTATCAGTTAGCTGCCCTTGAACGATTGGAAAAATCCCCATAGACTTATAATGGGAGAAATGTTGTGACTACTCTAGTACCGTCATTTTCCAATGGATCTTCATCATTCTTGCAGGTAACAAGGTCAGCCATAAAAGCTTGGATGGGTTTGAATTTCCGCAAGATTCCATCACTGACTTCGGAGTTAGCTGCCCTTGAGCATGTGAAAATTCAATGAATAGTGTTGTGACCACTTTAGCGCCTTCATTTTTGATTGGATCTTCTTCATTCTTGCAGGCACAAGGACACCCATAACATCTCGGATGGGTTCGAAATTGGGCAGTATCCGACGAAGGACTTATGAGTTAGCTGCCCTTGAGCGTTTGGAAAAATCTCCATAGACTAATAATGGGAGAAACGTTGTGACCACTCTAGTACCTTCATTTCCAATGAATATTCTTTATTCGTGCAGGTAACAAGGTCAGCCATAAAAGCTTGGATGGGTTTGAATTTCAGCAAGATTCCATCACTGACTTCGGAGTTCACTGCCCTTGAGCGTGTGAAAAATCAATGAATAGTGTTGTGACCACTCTAGCGCCTTCATTTTTGATTGGATCTTCTTCATTCTTGCAGGCAACAAGGACACCCATAAAATCTTGGATGGGTTCGAAATTCGGCAGTATCCGACAAAGAACTTATGAGTTAGCTGCCCTTGAGTGTTTGAAAAAATCCCCATAGACTTATAATGGGAGAAGCGTTGTGACCACTCTAGTACCTTCATTTTCCAATGGATCTTCATTCTTGCAGGTAACAAGGCCAGCCATTAAAGCTTGGATGGGTTTGAATTTCCGCAAGATTATATCACTGAGTTCGGAGTTAGCTGTCCTTGAGCGTGTGAAAAATCAATGAATAGTGTTGTTACCACTCTAGCGCCTTCATTTTTGATTGAATCTTCTTCATTCTTGCAGGCAGCAAGAAAATCCATAAAATCTTGGATGGGTTCGAAATTGGGCAGGATTCGATCAGGGACTTATGAGTTACCTGCCCTTGAGCGTCTGAAAAAATCCCCATAGACTTATAATGGGAGAAATGTTGTGACCTCTCTAGTGCTTTCAATTTTGAATGGATCTTCTTCATACTTTCAGATAAGATGGATATCTATAAAAGCTTGGATAAGTTTAAATTATGTCAAGATCCCATCGCTTATTATGGAGTTAGCTGTCCTTGAGCATCTTGAAAATTGATTGATGATTGTTGTGACCACTTTAACGCCTTCATTTTTGATTGGATCCTCATCATTCTTGCAGGTAACAAGGACAACCATAAAATCGCGGATGAGTTTAATTTAAAGTAGAATAAACCTTAGACTGTAGAGTTAACTTCCCTTGAGCATCATAAGAAATCTGCATTGACTTACAATGGGAGATCTGTTGTGACCACTCTAGTACCTTCATTTTTGAATGGATCTTCCTCATTCTTGCAGGTAACAAGGACTTCCATAAAAGTTTTAATGAGTTTGATTTTCCGCCACACCCATCCACCAGCTACAGAGTTAACTGCCCTTGAGCATCGAAAATATAACTGTTTAATGTTGTGACCACTCTAGCTACTTCATTTTTCAATTGATTTTCTTCATCCTTGTAGGTTACCAGGACATACATAAAAAGTATGGATTCGTTTGAATTTCCATCAGATCCCATCACTGACTACAGAGTTAGCTGCCCTTGAGCATTTGAAAACTACACTTTCACCAGGTTTCCTCTGCAATTTTTATTCAGATCTTTTTAATACTTGCAGATAACCAGAACTGGCATAAAAATCTTATGTTTTGGAATTAATTCCTGGTCACTGTTTCAAGTTCAGAGTTATCTGCCTTAGATCATCGTAAATTATGGTGTCTCCAAACATCATGCTGGCTCTCAGGTGAGCGATCGTTGCCCATTGGGCTACTTGTTTAAATTTGAGCTCAATGTCGATTAGTTTTGGCTTGAGACCGTGTGTAGATGACAGTGAAGTAGTTTCTGCCATTGCCCTAGTTTTGAATTCACCAGCAAATTTACTATTTCTTTATCAAAATAGCTTTTTCTGGCCTTCTGCTATGAAATTCGAGTTTTGCTCGATTGTTGTTTTTGTCAAACTGATAAAACAAATAAATAGAAAACAATTGATGTTGATCAACTTGTATTGTCTTAAACTACGAGAATCCTCTTTTACTAGGCTCACACTTATTGGGATATTTGTAATAATTACAGCAGTATATGGGTACATTAAAACCCTGATTACTGGTGCCTGCTTGCTTCACTGTGTAGTCATGTAGAATGCAACAAGAAACTAAACGGAAATATACAAAATATTTGCATTGATAGTTGGTAGGATTGTATAACATTTCACCTTGAAATTCTTATAACTGATCAGATTCGGGGTTTTTTTTTTCATATGAAATATACAATTACTAGAAATACTAATAAGCACTGAGCAGCAATATTTTAGCTCATCTACGTTGTTTATTCTTTAGAATCTTATTACAGGTACATTCATTTGGTGTAGACATAAGCAAGGTCCTTTTTTTGGTCCTCCGCCTTTCAGAGAAAAGCGAGGGTAAATTACTTAGTAGAAAACTTTGTGTGGTGCATGGTCTTTAGTACACGGTTGGCTCCTTATAACAGGTACCTTGTGTACCTTACTCGTTTTAAGACTCATTTTATTATAGCTCACAAATTAAAATCTTGAGAAACATTAAGATATGCAAGGGAGCAGCTGTCTGATAAGGGTTCATAGTGCTTGCAAGGCGTAGCTTCTTTTGTGGATCTTTTTGTTATTTGTGTTTGTCTTCTGTGATGTCTGTTTTTTGCAGCCTTGTGGTCACCTGTTGGGAAAGGGCTGATCTCTTGGCTCTCTTGTATGTGATGTTTTCTTGTGCTTTTGTCACTTTCACATACAGTGTCCTTGGTCAGGTGTGGTACTTGATTGTATTGATTCCTGATCTTTGCCTTCTCCCTTACTTTGCTTCCATGATAAAATCTACTCTGAAGTGCACTTGAGAATATATGCAGATGACCTTTTTCAGGACAAAAATATTGGTGTGATAAGGGGTTACTCTTAACAATGGTTTTAACCCTTAAAGCGCCACCTATAATTTGCAGCAGACGACAATTTCAAATTTTGCCGCCTTTTCGAAAATAACAAATAAGGTATGATACTTCATGAGAATCGTCTGCTGGCAGACGATTCTCATGAAATATCATACCTTATTTTTTTCGAAAATTAAGAAAGATGTTGCAAAATTTGTCATCTGCTGCTGTCATGATTGGCGCTCTAAGGGTTAATGAAGATAATCAACTAAAACATTGATGATCGAGGACAGATCTTCAGCTGCAACAAAAGGGGCTAATAGCATTGAGATGTGAATTGGATGGCAATGCATGTATCGTGATACCTATCATATTGTGACATTAGTGTATCATCCCAGCTTTAGGTTTTAAATTATATCCTCTGTGGGAAAGTTGCATTTGAGTGTCCATCCATCCATCTAGTAGACACTCAACAAACAATTTACACCTGTCTGGACACTCACAATTCTGTGATCCTGGCTTAATACAGGTTGAAAGCTGTAGAGCTACAGTAAAACCTGTGTAAAACAGCCACACTCAAAAACACTGAAAATTGGGTTTCAAGACCAATTATTGCTTAATGTAGGTCAAAAGTATTGCAGAATGATCCAAGGGGAGCATTCTGCAATACTTTTGATCTTCATTAAGCTACCATTTGTTATTAAGATCTTTGTTTTGTCTATTTTTGAGTGGCCGTTTTACACAGGTTTTACTGTATTAGCTTCTTCTATTCACACAGAAGATTATATGATTTTTTTGTGTGTGTGATGTGGCAAATAGTAACAATAATAATCATTTTATGCCAATGACCATATTCTGATGATGAAAAGCATGTAGTAAAAAGATTATAGTTGAAACTGAAATTTTGCTCACTTTGAAGCTCACCCGATCATGAAATATTTGTGATCTGTCTGGCATGAGTCAACCATTAACTTTTTCCATAAGCTACATCTCCTGACACAAGGGTCCAAATTAAAATAGGTTTTAATCAAATATTCTTCATAAAGACCCTCTAGCAAAATTGCACACATCATTTCGTCCCATTCAAACTGAAACCTCAATATTAAATTTTAGGTTTTATAGACCAAAGCAGCAAGCGTGGCAGCTCAGGAATTAGCACTCTTTCCTCAGATGCTAGAGGTCCCGGGTTCGATCCTCGCCTGCGGCAAGGAAAAGTTTGGATGTCCAAACATGCTTTCCTTAGTGTCATTTACAGGGATGACACGAAATAGATGTACTGCCCTTTAGATAGGGATGTTAATTGGATGTCCCCTGTGCAGGGAAAGTCACCCCCTGTGCAGGTTAAAGAACCCTATAGTAATTTAGATATGGTTAATTGTATTCTTTCTCTGTTTCTTATAATGTAATAAAGCATATATATACTGACGGGCAAAAGAAACGCAACATCTAAAATTTGCCGTAAATTGCTAAGAAGGAAAAAATAGTGACACTGCAGTTAAAGTATATACATGTATATTAGCCAACATACCTGGTAAACAAAATTGACAAATTAAAATAACCCCGAGGCTTGACTAAAGATTCTGGTCATGATAAGCTTGTGCAGCTCGTGTTTGTGAGCCACATGCAATACATGACAAAATTTTACTAGTGTAGCGTTTCTTTTGCTCGTCAGTATAGATAGATTATAGGCTTATGTGGGAACTTTACTTTTACTTGAGTGATATGAGTCTGTTGTATGTTTTTTATACCCCAGGCATTTATGCCAAGGGGTATATGGTTTTCATCTTTCCTTTCATCCATTCTAATGTTCGTTCATTCATTAGTTTGTTCACTTGTTTGTTTGTTCATAATTTCATAACAACGACAGATTTTGGTTAAAGTTTCTCCAGTGGTGTATATCTCAGTAACCTCTGATCAGAAAGCATTCATATTTGGACCATAGTTACCCTTGAGGATCGGCAACTACATCATGACTTATGACCCCAGGGTACATAGTTATGGTTTAAGTTTTTCAAGTGGTTTATACCGGTATTTCACCACAACGGCGTCACTGCCTTGTGTCCTTGAGAGCAAGACGCATTAATCCTAGCTTTATACTGGTTCAACCCAGGAAGACCTGTCCCTACATAACTGAAAGATTGTTGATGGGACGCAAAGAATCAAATCAATCAAACAAACAAATACTGGTATTTCAGTAACCACTTATCAGAAATCATTCATATTTGGACCATAGTTACCATGGAATGTTGGCATTAGCATCATGATTCGAGATTCTAGTGTACCTGCCCCTGGTTGAGGATGGAGGTCAAAATCTGGTACACCTTGAAAAAGTGCTATCTTGCTTTTCTGACTTATTCAGATATCTATAACCTTACCAACCATTTGCTAGAAAGCATTCCTACGGACAATTGGTATCATTTATAGTAGTCTTTGACTCAAAGGATTTAGACCCTAAAGAAGCTCTAGCGATAAGGCGTATATTTTCCCTAGTTGACACGATTACAAAAGCTAAATTTTCAAATAGTCCTAATGATTTTAAAATTTGTCTGTTTGGGTAGTATAATAAGTATAGTTAGCATCAAAGTACGTTTCAAAGCGATTCATCATTTATAAAGCCTTGAAAACTTGCGCTGTCTGCTACCACCCCTCATTTTACGTCTTTATACTGGGTGTCGTTTACACCAGAATTTTAGTAGATCCATTATAGGTTTTCAAAAGTATAAGTACTAAATTATTAAGGATAAAAATGCCCTTTGTTTCCAAAACTTTGCAGTATTCCTTCTGCGCATGCGTTCGAAATATACTTAAAATTGTGATGTTTGTCATTGAAAAGATGAAACTGGTGTCTTTCAGTTTGTTTTTAGATGCTTTCCCCCCTAGACCCCAGATGCCCTTTGGACAATAGAACGTCATGATATAAATATACAACATGTGTAAAGGGCGTCTTGGGTCTAGGGGGGAAAGGGGTTGTATAAGTGAAAGAAGACATCAATCATCTGACAAAAATAGACCACTTTGCAAGATGGTCGTTTTTATTGTACATCAATTGTATAGACGAGTACAAACACTACGTCACAAATCAATATCATCCGGAACACTACGGTCTTTATCCGAAAGCTGGTAAATACTCTGGTTGGCAGTAAACAGTACTGTTGTTTACCTGTATTGGACACGGAAACATCACATCTTTTAATACGATTTAAAACAAATGTATTTCATAAAAAATAGTTCCAACGACTGGTTTCCATAGTTTGATCATTGACCTATCAAATGATGTGTTTTTTCACATATTTAATCGTCAATTATCAAATATATTGGAGATTGAAACGGCTGTCATAGGACCAAAACACCGGAGCGGGGGCCGTCAAAAAACTAATAAAAAGAATTATTTTTTTGCAAAAAAATATTGTAAATCAATGTCCGATACTTATTCAAAACCTAGAGCTAAAATATCGTTTAAGATGCTTTTTTCTCATGAAAATGTTGGCTCAGCTCAATGGACATTGCATTGAGCAGGAGGTTTTTTGCCCACCACAATAAAAAGTCACATGGTCAAAATTGTTATCAGGTGGTCAATACGCCCGGATGAAAACAATAACATTGGACTGGTCTATAAATATATATTATATACTCTATCGTGATAAATGGAGGACGATTGATTACCTTAGTTAAAAGGTTTATTTCCCACACATGTTACTGAATAGCGAGCACAGTTGATGATCAAAATAAATTCTCATTCAAAAGGAAGTAGAAATATTACATGCATTTAGGAAACCCCGTTTTAAATATACAAACAAGCGGGCAAGGGTAATTAGAGAGCTTGTCTATATGTATTTGTTGAGTATGTGACTAGTGTCTCTAGTCATTATTTCAACAAAATAAAACGAACATCTTATCTTATCGCTATAAATTCTTGGTTGATGCAACAGGGTGGGGCTAGCTAGGTCAAAATCTAGGTCATCTTAATTCTTTTTTTCTTTTTTTTTTGGGGGGGGGGGTGTGAGGTGGGGGGAATATTTTTCATTTGTTTTTTTGGTCTGAACCATTTGCTTTTTTTATCTGAATCATTTGTTTTTGAACAACAAGGACCTATTAGGACTAACTATCTCTGTGTGACTTCATGACCCAGGGTTGGGCTGGAGGTCGAAATTTAGGACACATTTAATTATATTTTTTCTGACTTATGTGGATATTTTACAAACCATTTATTAGAAAGCATTCATATTTGGGCATTTGGTACCATTCACGGCAGGCTTCCACTCGACAGCTTCAAAATTTGGGCACATGCCCCAGGGTGGAGCTAGAGGTCAAAATCTAGGACATGTTAATTTTTTTCTTTTATAGAATCATTTGTATTTGAAAAACAGATACTATTTCATGCTGACTTTTATTCTACAGGTGATTTCAGACCTTAGGGCTCATTACCCAGGCTTGGGCTAGAGGTCATAATCAAGGATGCCTTTAAAAAAAGTTATTCTATTTTTGTGACTAATGCAGATATCTTACCAACATTAAATTGGAAAACGTTCATATTTGGGCATTTAGTACCATTCATGACAAGCATAAAGCTACCACTTGACAGCTTTAGAAACTTTGGTCCTCACCCCAGGGTGGGGCTAGAGGTCAAATTCTAGGACATCTTATAATTGTTTTCATAGAATCATTAGTATTTGAACAACTGATAATTTTTCAGGCTGACTTCAGACCTTAGGATTCATAACCCAGGGTTGGGCTAGAGGTCAAAATTTAGGACACCTTTAAAAAGTGCTATTCTATTTTTATTGGAGCTAAGTGGTTCAGTGGTAGAGTGCTTGACTTGAGACCTAGGGGCTGTGGGTTTGAGCCTCACCAGCGCCACTGTGTTGTGTCCTCGAGCAAGACACATTTATCCTTGCTTAGTACTGGTTCAACCCAGGAAGACCCATCCCGGCATAACTGAAAAATTGTTGTCTGGGGCAGAAAGAATCAAATCAAACAATCAAAACTATTCTATTTTTACGACTGATGCAAATAACCTTTTATTATGAAAAGTTCATATTTGGTACCATGCATGGCTGGCTTCAGATGCATGGTTAAATGATAAGAGCTCAAAATCTAGGACATCTTTAGATTTGGGGACGCGGGGGATTTGGGTTGGGACAGTAAGAGCATCGGACAAGGGTCTATGTGCCTCTCAGGGTACTTTTTCTAATTTTTTGTTGTTGTTTTTCAGAAGTAGTCGGAAGTCAAGAGAAAACACACCACAGGGTCGAAAAGTGAGTAAAATTAATATGAAAATACATTAGGGTGCTTATAGTTTTTAGCTTGCCTGGAAATGACATCTTGTTGCCCATGACAATATATGCTAACAACATCTTTATATACTGGTTAACTTACACATGAAGATGTAGGATAATGCAAAGGCCAAATGGCCAAAAATTTGTAACCTATAGAATGGAAAAGAATTTTTTTTCCGTTTTTGTCCATGAAATTGTGCCAATTTTTGCAACATCCTCTCTCTTAACTCGAGTAATTTTGATAACAATTTATGAAACTTGCTCACAATGTTTAGTACAAAAATATCTTCCTTGCATTTGAAAATGCCGGTCCATATCGCCTTATGTCTTCAGGAGATACTGTATTGCCCTTTGTTCTTTAAAAAATGACAATTTTTATGCTGTCCAATCTCCAATTCAATTAATTTTGTTAAGAATTCTATGAAAGCTAGGAATTTTTTTCACAGGCACATGATACATTTTGTATAACCGATTCTTACTTTCAAAACTAGCATAAAATTTTAAGGTGACCAATTAGAACTATTTTTAAGTGTAGATGTCTGTTCATTTTGTAAGTTCCAGAAAATGACAATTTGTGACAAATCTTAACCTCTATCATTATTTGGAATCTTTTGTCACATCAGTATTCCAAAAGGTGTCGAAAAATGACAGAGCTTGAGTTTGTCATTTTATAGAAATATTTGTCATTGACAGAAGTTTCCAAATGCTACAAGAATCCCAAATTATGCCAGATATTTCCAAATGGTGTTATGGAATATTTTGCCAATTTCCAGAATATTCTGGAAAATGACAAATCTGGGAGATATTTGGAATCAATTTTCGTAAGGGTCAAGAGGATGGCCACTTAAGCTCATCAAGCTTTACTCTCAAAATTTGGCATTAACTCTTTCCTTGCTAGCTCTGCTGATAATCTTTGCAAACAGTTTAGGCCTAGATCAGGACCCACAGAATCGCGATCCTGATCTGGATCCAAACCGTTTGACACTCTGATAGTGTTCCTGAAAGAACACTTTTGGATAAAATTAATTTTGAAAAAGTCAACAGAGGACAGCATGAAATGATCAGCAAAATACATGTATCTACATTTTGGCAGGACCCTCATAGACAGAAAATCTCAGGTTAGGGATTAAATGACTCCATGACTCAGTAAACTATATGACTGACCACCTAGTCTGCTACATAACTGGCGACAGTAATTTAACACATAATCATGTGGGGTTGTCTTTGTGATTATTTTTTCAAGTATTACATGACAGGATTATAAACTTAGAGTTTTCATACACATGAATGACCACAAAAATACAGGGCGGACCTTTTATGTGACATTATTGTCAGAGGGTGAGCCTGTATAATATATAGATTATAAAGGAAATCAATTGTAGAACTTTTTTAACCCTTACATTCTGATAAATTTCTAATACGTATTGATACATTTATCCGTTGTATTTTAAGGGCTCACCAACTAAATTTTATAATTTTTGATATATTTCTGTCACTTAAGATTGTTTTTATCTCAGTAAGCAGTGCAGACAGACCCTGCCCTCATGGAAATTTCATGTCTGAACCTGTATGAATCATCTTCTGAATATTTGCTTAAACATTTCTGAATTGGTCTGAATCATTCCATTATCCCCTTTTCTGAATCTATGCTGCTTTTCGGACCTTTAAGCCATTATTCAGACCGTTTCAAGATTGATTCAGACCAGCAATTTATGAAAATCCATTGTGATTCAAATATTATCTGCAATGATTCAGAAGCATTCAGATGTAGTTCAGAAAAATTCAGAAAAGGTTCTAAAGCATTTAGCCATGATTCAGAAATTCTCAGAAGCATTCTGACATGATTACGAGGTATTCAGACATATTTAGTAATAATTCAGAAATAGTGCAGCTTGATTCAGAAATGTTTAGCGATGTTTCTGATATATTTAGTCATGATTCAGAAATATTCAGACACAATTCAGTCAGAATTCAGAAATTTTTAGCTTAAATTCAGAAAGATTCAGCTTAAATTCAGAATATTTCAGCATATGGATCAAACATTTTTTCAATGCATTAACAGGACCTCAGGGGAACATTAATGTTTGAAACAGCATGTTTAATTTCTATAATCATATAAGAATGATAATTCCTGATTATCATGCAAAATTAAATGATGATTTATGTAAGAATTAGGTCTGTGATAGAATTTATTATGATTTTCATTAAACCTTGCATATTATAAAACTATTCACAGGTATTATTGATTGAGTGAGTCAATACTTTACATCCCAGTAAGCAATCTTTCAGTCATATTGTATGTGCAGATCCAGAAAATTTTGTCAGAGGGGGTCCAACTCAACATTTTTTTAGTTGATGAGGGGAGAGAGGCTCCAAATAACACTATGACCAGGCCATCATCGACCGGACAAATAACACTATGACTGGGCCATCATCGACCGGACAGTAAGACACCATTTGAATGGCGTTTCGCTGGCGAGCCGATTATGACCGAACATTGAATGCTGGCTTGGTAGCGTTGTTATTTTTCAGGGTCTCCGGACCAGTATTGCTAAGCATGTATGGATCCAGAGGCCCCCCCCCCCCCCCCCCCCCCCCCCCCCCTGGAAAATGTTGGACTCCCACTGGAACCTTGGAAAGTTATAGTTTTCTTTGAAATAAACCATCAGAAAAAGTCAGAGTTTTTTTTATGGCAGATGGACCTGGGCCCCCCCCCCCCCCCACCTCCCCCACCCTGACAAAAATTCCTGGATCCACACATGCTGAGAAACCCTATATTTTTGTGATTTTTTTCAGGGGTGGTTGGAACCCTCTGTCTCCACCTCTGGATCCGTGCATGTATTGAGACATTTACCTGGGTTGAACCAGTACTAAGCAGTGAGGATAAACTATTTTACTCAAGGACACAGGCCTCTAGGTTTAAGCCAGATTTGCTGCAATAATCACTACTGAAGGAGTTTCAATGGAACATCACAACAAATGTGTTTATCAAAAAAATACAGTAAAAGAAATACTAGAATGTGCAGTCGATGTGGCACCATCGCAAATCCCCACGCTAAAGTTTTTGACCCCCCAGCATCCCAAGTCCCACCCCATGACCCCAGCAACAGAATGAAAAATCTCTTCAATATGTTTTCTATAAAAGTATTTGAAATTGACATGTTAACCGAAATTAAATGATATTTGAGCTTTTGACCTCACCCCAAGGTCACCAGTTTGATCCTAGGATGAAAATTTTACTAGCATTCTGTTTTTTTGACCTCCAGTGCCCCAAAGTAAGTCCCACCCCTGCGGCATGACCCAGGTGAGAGATTAAAAATTACGTCTGATATGTTTTTTATCTTTCATTTGTGAGAACACACACAAAATTAGGTATAAAAATCTTTGAAATTGACATGGTAACCGAAATTTAATGATATTTGACCTTTTGATCTCACCCCAAGGTCACCAGTTTGACCCTAGGATGAAATTGACTTTGTAACTAAAATTAAATGATATTTGAACTTTTGACCCCTCTCCAGGGGACGGGGCCAAAACAAAATTTGGCGTTGCACGCCCCATTCATGTGAGTATCTCACACACCAAATTTGGTTGAATTTCATCCAATGGTTTAGGAGGAGATAGTATAAGGGACAGACAGACGGACATTCTGACTGACAGAGGCGATTACATTTTTAAAATAAATAAAAACCGTGGAGATAATAAAAAAACATGAAATCAAGAAACATTTTATAGCTTTAAGCTATCAATTTTGAAGAATTTGAGATTATTTGCAACTGTGGTTTATTGTGATAAATGTTTGTTAATTTCCAGACATTACCATCGCCATCATCTAGTCGCAGAGGAAAAGAGTCGCCAGGTATAGATGCGGCATCTCATGCACGTCATGAGGTAAGTAAACTAGGACAGTCTAGTAGTTGTCTTCTTTCTTCTTGTCTTAATTTATCTCTCAGCATGCTTGATCAATCCAACACAGAAGTTGATTTTTCGAAATAAAATGAGTCAATATGGGCCTAATATCGACCCTTTGTTTGTTGAAGTGGATGATTAACGTCTTATTAGCTCACCTGAGGCGAAGGCTCATGGGTGAGCTATTAGTATACCAGTCACTCTAGCATCCGTTCGTCGTCTGTCCGTTCTCACAAATTGGTAGATATGTGGCTTTGACCCTTAAGTGTCTAAATGGGTTTAAGTGTTTAGCCACTTAAACCAAAATTCTAATGTGTATCTTTGGGTTCTAGGAGGCACTATGAAGCAGCTCTTACTTAACTGAATTTTGACATCCCTTATTGGTCACAGAAAATTAGCCACAGTAATATTTGAAGAAAGAATAAAAATGATGTTTTAGTCAATGTCACATGTTACATGAGGAAACTTAACATGATGCCTCTGAAGTATGAACCGCTGTTGGAGACACATAAAACACCAGTCGCCATATTTTTTCCAGCTACATATTTCCAAGTCTCTTAACTACCAATTTGTTGGTCCGTACTCACAAATGGAACCTTGTTGGGTACAGTGACTTTAAATTTCCTATAAGTGGAGCTAATTAACTCAAAATGAGGTTTATTCCATAAAAATTATCTGGAATTTGTTGGGTACTTACGCTTTCTTGGCTTCTTTTCTAACACTGTAAGTACCCAACAAGAATCCAAATGAAAGAGCATCCGTCCATCAACATTTTCAAACATTTTCTCCTCTGAAACCACTGGGCCAATCAAACTCAAATTTCATATGGAGGCTCCTTAGGACGCGGGAACGAAAGTTTGTTCAATAATGGTCCTGGTCACATGACCAAGATGGCCGCCACGCCCATATATGGTAAAAAACCCTTTAAAAATCAGTCTTCTCCAGAACCAGAAGGCAGGTGACCTTGAGACTTGGTATGTAGCATTGGTGATGTGGGGTCTACCAAGTTTGTTCAAAAGACCTACTTAATGTCAAGGTCAAATTTGCCTCCTAATGCATTTAAAAGGATTTTTTTTGAAAAGTTAAATCTGTGTAGTTTGAAAACTGTGGTAGCCTTAGCAATGATTCTCACTTGATATGTTTAACCTAATGAGACAATGGCTATAATTAAGTTCCAAAGGTCAAGGTTGACCTTTGACCTTACAGTTTAAGTCACTCATATTAGAGTGCCATCAATATATTAAAGCAAAAATTTCTCCCATCTCATTTGCCCAATTCAACTCAAATTTCATGTGAAGACTCCTTATGATAAGTTAGCCAAAATTTATACAAAATATTTTGGACCAAGATGGCTGCCATGCCCATATAAGGTAAAAAACATTTAAAAATCTTCTTCTCCATAACCAGAAGGCAGGTGGTCTTGTGACTTGGTATGTAGCATTGGGGATGTGGGACCTACCAAGTTTGTTCAAATGATGATGCTAGGTTGAACTTGACCTACTGAACTTCAAGGTCAAATTTGCTTCCTTATGCATTAAAATGGGAAATATTTGGAAAAGTTGATTTTTCGAATACTGTAGAAGCCAAAGTCATTATTCTCACTTGATGTCTAATGAGACAATGGCTATAGATAATTTTCGAAGGTCAAGGTTGACCTTTGTCATATCAGCCAAGGTCGCTCATATTGGAGTGTCATCAACATATTAAAACAGTTTTCTCAGAAACCACTTAACCAATTGAACTCAAATTTCATATGAAGACTACTTATGATAGGTTAGCCAAAGTTGATACAAATTGTTCTGGTCACATGACAAAGATGGCCACCACTCCCATATATGTTAAAAACCCTTTGAATATCTTCTTCTTCGGAACCAAAGGTTGTTGACCTTGACCCACTTTATGACATGGTCAAATTTGATTTCTAAAAGATGTACATTTATATGGGAAAAATCTTGAAATGTTTATTTTTCTACAACTGTTTAAGCCGAAATTATAATACTTGCAAGAAATGTTTAACCTAATGAGACAACGGTTTTATATAAGTACCAAACGTCAAGCTGCTTGTGATCTTTTATCCAAGGCCACTCATTTGAACTGCCACATACCTATCTGAACGGCTTTTTCTCAGAAATCACTTGGCTGTTTGATGGAGTATTCATTAGCGTTTTAGGTCACTTGACCAAAATGGCCGCAACCCCAATCTTTGGTAAAACAAAATATGTTTCATTATAAGCTGTAGTTGACCTTGACCTATTTAACATCATTTAGGAGATCAGGTGAGCCCTTCAGGTCCTGGGTCAGGTCCTCTTGTTTAAGTTGATGATTAACGTCCCAGTTAACAATTTTTTAGTCGTGTCAAGATGTATTTCATGGTTAAACTAGTACTTAAAGCAGTGAGGCCAAATTGCTGAAAAATGGTGTGACACATTTTGGAGATAATGGTAACATTAGGCGTTAAGTTTTGGCTCATGTAGCTGCATGGATGTTTTGTTCAACCAAATTTGTCTTAACAATTTGGTTAGCATTTAACAGCTAAACTCATAACATAGCTCAGGGAAAAACTATTAGAAACACTGTTTTAAGGCAATAACATAAAAAATTCTGGACAAAAATTCAGCATATTTCAGCATTTCTTTGTCTTTTCTTAGTTTCACTGACTAAACAATCAGTTGAAAATGTTGTTGGCCTCCCCATATGATCAGAAATGCCCACTTTGTCTGCTGGTCTTAAAATCTAATGTAATGTTAGCACAACCACTGCGTTTGAAAATTCCTTAATTTTTCACTTGTTGGGTGATCAGCACTGGTATCTTCATGCCAGAAAATCAACCTTTAGGTTTGATGTGGATGGACTGACCCTTACTAAACAGTTGCTAAATTTATTGTGCATAGTATATTTTTGTCTTGGGTAAAATGCTTTTTTGACAGTTTCTTAAAACAGTACTACAAGAGACATTTACTCCAACAAAGGACATAACCCTAAACTGAAAACTGCCCAGTGCTAGTAAGTTTGAGAGCTAATTTTGACAAGAATATGTTAATTCTGATTTTAAAATAATTACTGAAAAGAAGTAAGAATTATAAAGACCATGACTTGTTTTCAACATTGTTTTGGTGATCTTTATTCATTTCATGTACATTCCACTCAGAGAACAACGGGAGATTTTGAGTCCACAATTTTTCACAGCATGATAACAATAAAGTAAATATGTTTATTAGATGCATTTTTCACAATTTGAATTAAGACAGGACAGCATATTAAATAATTAAAGCTCAGGTAATATCAGAAAGCATTGAAACTGACATAAGGCAAACTTTAAGGGGGTGTAGGGAAACTGTATTGGGATGAAAGATGAAAAAATAATAACAATATTACTCGCGCAAAAATTGCTAATCTGGACCAATGTTATCCTGCATGATAAAGAAATCTTCCCAAACTCTGGTCTTTCCTACTTTTCTGAAGTGTGGTTTCCGTTTTTGCTTCATGAAAACAATACTACAAAATTTGTTCAATTTGTCATTAATAGTAATGATTTCTACATTAATCACAACTGGATTTGATAGAGAGACGCTAAAAGAAGACATTTAGAAAGATTTTCAATCAGGACTTCTCTGCTCACTCAATTAAGTTGACAAATGTTTGTGGTGAAGCTAAGGGTGTACTCAAGAGTGGCTAGTTCCATTTACAACTAAAGTCTGTTCCTCTGTATTAACCTTCTCATTACATCTTATAATACTAGCCGACAACAAAACATAGTTTTCACCTGTACATTTCTATGACAATTAAAGTATTCACCCAAAAGTTGCATATCAGTCAACCATTATAGATGGCTGGCATCAAAATCAAATAATCAAATAACAAGTGAAAGCTGTTTCAATATATATTGTCTGCAAATTGATTATTTTTCACCATAAAGGAGCTAATTTATTTATCCCACTTTACATTTAAGTGGACACTGCCATGAAAGACTTTTGAGATTATGTGATTGGCACATTCTTCAGCAAACTGTCCAATCAGATCGCAATAAATCATTTGCTGCAGACATTTAAAGTTTTGTTGATTTTATACTGTTTTGGATATTATCATAAAAGGATCCTATATTACCTGGATTTGAAACATAATTATAATCTGATCATTTTCGGTAGGAGGAAGAGGCTTATGACAAAATCCAATAATTTTACCAATCAATTTAAGACAAGTAGAGATCCCTGTATATGAACACGTTTTTTTTGTCCAACCCCTTTTTGTTACTATATGTTTTATTTTACAAAATATTTCACTTTTTCCTGTTTTGGTAACTGCTGTTTTTAGGAATCATTATCTTGGTATATTTGATATTTAGATAACACATATTTATTACCACAAAACTAAAGGGTGAACTTAAGCATTTGTGATGTAACTGGAAACGAATCATGGAGTCTTCATTACATCTTTGCTGTAATTGTTTATTTGAATAGAACTCCAACTACAAAATAACAAAACTATACTATGACTAGCTCAGTTTCAGCATTCCTTTTTTAAAGAAGAGTTTCAAAGATATAATGGAGTTATTGTCATCAATAAATTACATAAAAATGCATTAGAGATGTAACATGACACCTTTTAATTGTGTCTTTGTTACTCTCAATACACTTGGCTTTATTTAAAGTAACTGCAAACATACAGACCTGAAAAGACCATCATTGGATTGACTAACAGCATTAATGCAGATTTCAGCATCACATCAGTAGATCTCTTGAATATTCTTCTTTATAAACCTGGCTGTAACGGAGACACAAGAAGATATTGTCCCAGTTACATCTTTTCATATTAGTCACCTTTTGATAAGCATTCTCCGCTAAATGACATTTTTCTGTGCATGAACAACATGTACAGAGATGCAACAATTTGTATGTCAGTTCCTTTGCACGTTTTAGCTTTACCGATATGAACAACCAGACAGTTTTTCTCCTGACAAGAAATAACTTCATGTTAATAACACTGGGGTGTTTTCATCTCCCTCCAACCTCCAACAACACAGCCACTTATGATGCGTACAATATATTTCAGTTGCTTATAATCACGTGACAAAAGGTGCGCCAATTTTACGACGATAAAGTGCTTAGGTACATTTATTTATCGATTTTCTCAAAAGTTGGTGACATAACATACTGGACACCATAAATACCCCTACATTTGAGGTCGATATTTTTTTTTATTATTGTTCAATATTTTAAGCATACTGATTTGTCACCGCAATGTTTCCAACTTGTTAATATTCTTAGTCCAACCGTTGACAATCTTCTTTCTGTCAATATAATTGAGTTTAAGACGTAACATGGTTGGACACGAAACGTTTCGTCACTAATAAATTTTTTGAAAGTGATTTTATTTACAAAATTATGTAATTATTGATATTTTTTACGTTTCAATCTGAAAGAGTGGGCTTTTAGAAAAAGCTTGTTGTATTTTCCAAGGTTTCATATTAAGTTTGCATGAGAGTAAATTTAAACCCCCTTCTCAAAATGTCACCTTGAACTGTCCAAAATCGTCATTTATATTTGTTATTCCCTATTACATGATCACACAAAACACAAGCATTAGAGAAGGTACTATTCTTTCTTTTCTAAACAAATTTTGTATTACATGGCACACTAGAGAAAAGATAATTTAGCATTTGGAGAATTGTTGGCGATGTAACCAAAAATGACTGGACAAAAAAAAAACGTGTCCATATATGGATATTTTTTCAAAGGCTTCTTAGAAGAAAAAAACAGATCAATGCCAATAAATTGCAAAATATTTGATAGCTCCCATAAAAACGTCACCAGACTGTTATTATTATTCATTTAACCCTTTAGGGAGCGCAGTGACTCAGTGGTAGAGTGCTTGACTCGAGACCGAGAGGCCGAGGGTTCGAGCCTCACCAGCGTCACTGTGTGGTCCTTGAGCAAGACACATTTATCCTAGCTTAGTACTGGTTCAACCCAGGACGACCTGCTTCTGTTTGATTGAAAGATTGTTGATGGGACGTAAAGAATCAAATCAAACAAACAAATCATTTAACCCTTTACTTCATTCTGGTCGTGATGGTCCATTTTATATATCAAGTGGTCAGGGGTTATAATTTATTAACTGCCTAAAATGTCCGCGCCAAGATTTTCTTACTGCTTGAATATAAATAACAGAACTTTAGGTGCTCATTGGAAGCATCTCATTGATTGCCTGTATCATTGAGTACCTGTATCAATGAGTACCTGTATCATTGTGTACCTGTATCAATGAGTACCTGTATCATTGTGTACCTGTATCATTGTGTACCTGTATCATTGTGTACCTGTATCATTGTGTACCTGTATCATTGAGTACCTGTATCATTGTGTACCTGTATCATTGAGTACCTGTATCATTGTGTGATTTGGTTTTGTTGATAAATAAATAAATTGCAAAACAAACTCCCCTTACAACTATGGTAGTTTCAATATCAATGACCAGGTATCAATAAGCACACTCCCAACTCCATTCTGGGGATTATTTTCAACAAAAACATGCCAATACCTCTACCAATGGATTGATAACTTCACTAATCTTCAATTATTTCTTCTTTAACCCTACCAAAGTGTGAAAAGGCAACAGATTACTTGTTAAAGAGAAGGACATTTGGAATATCCCTTTTGATAAAGGAGCATTTTCATCTAGATTGTAAGAGTGTAATGTTTGATACAGATAAGCTCTCTAACCTTTGAAGGTGTTTGTTCACTTGATTTAATGGGATTTCACAGGGAAGAATCAAGAGTGAATTAGCGTGATCATATTCTCCTTAAGATAGCTTTGTTAAAACTCTGACCAGGTTAAGCTGCGTAAATGGACTACTTGTTCATGCATATGCCTGGTGTAAGAATTTGAAAGTTGAAAAGTCTTTTATTTAGAAGGTTGCTCAACAATATTATCCACAACTGTTAAAAAACATTGGGGTTATTTTGAATGCCTTCATCCGTCCATCTGTCTGTCTGTCAGTCTGTTATGCTATCTCTTAAACTGCAAGAAATGGTTGAATGATTTTTCCTGTAGTTATGGCTGTTTGATAAATATAAGGTCTCCTTGGTGTCTGTGTAAAATCTCAGCAGCTAGTAGTTTGACTTAAAGAACACTTCATAGGAATCTTCAATATCTAGAGTAGATGCATATAGCACGGGTTTCGTAATTAAGTTTTATTCCTCAAGTCATGGCCCTTTAATGGCTCACCCTAATCTGCCAAAATTGTGATTGTGTTTTTTCTCAATTAACTGCAGGATGGTTTGGTATATGATATTGATGTGAAGTTTGCAAGAAAATTGATCAAAAGTGAAATTTTGCAAGAAAATTTGAAACAGCAGACTCCTAGGTTCATATCCCAACATATCATGTTCTGATTGTAGCCTCTGATTAAACTGCTTCTTCATGATCAGTTTGATCAGTGTCAGCACTTGTTCATTAAGCCTGTCGGACCAAATACTTTTGGTGAATATCCTCTCCAGTTTTAAAGGTCTTGTGAATCTTCAAAACATTTTTGATACTCTTCATGATTTAAATGACAGTGATGAGAAAACCAAAATGCTGAAAATCCCGTCTTAAAATTCCAACTGAGTCAAAAGTTATGCAAGTTTTAAAATTATGCAAATTAGCACATAAGCCCCGCCCACATTATTGTTTCGAGATGATTTTTATAAAATGTCATATTTTATGTAGTGCCATTCCTAAGCAATTAAAAACTGCACAATTTGGCTTTTATATGCATATGTTGTATTTTATCATATTGAATCATTTTCAGCAAATAAAATATTAAATAATGTTAAAATAAATGAAATATATTAAACTTAAATATTTCAAAAAGCTCAGATGAGGTCATATGAGCCTCACACATATTTTCATCTAATTAAATTTTGAAACCTTCATAAATTGGTAACTATTTTGAATTTTTTGATGGGGCTTATGGCATTCTGTTTCTCTCATTACTGGCTTTCAATCAATAAGAGTTTAATTTACTGTTGAGTCCTTATCCTTGCTTTATCTCCTTGTTATATCTTGATTTATATGTTTTAGGAGATGATGCATTGATAAGTTAGGGGTCTTTCATGCAAACCTAATATTTATGTGTCTTGATCCACATCTGAATTAAGGGTGAGGTTGGCGCCGTGAAACCGGTTTAAGCCCTCCAGTAAAATATTTTACTGACCGTTCCAAGGCGGTACTTCTTTTGTGGATCTTTTATGTTTTTGTTCTGTCTTGTGTTTGCTATGTTTTGTGCGCGTCTGTTTATATGTGCTTTGTGGTCACCTGCTGGGAAAGGGCTGACCTCTTGGCTCTCGTTTGTGGTGTCTTCTGTGAGTTTGTCACTTTCCCATTGGTATCCTGGGTCAGGTGTGGTACTTGATTGTATCGATTCCTGATCTTTGCAACCTTATTACTTTAAAAAAAGTTTTTATGAAGGTTCACAAGACTTTTAACAAACATTCTAATTCTGTGTTCAAAAATCTTCTGACGATTTTTTTGGGGGTACTTTTTTCAACTGTCAGATTTTATCTTTGTCATATATTGGAGCTGTGTAATTGATTAAGTTATCCTGAATTGTTGCTTGAAGAAAGTAACTGAAATCTCCCCCAGTTGTAATCGGACACTTTCAGACTGTACATCAAAGAAAATTACCTGAAATCTAGCTGTTAAAACACCTTGATCACTCTTGTTATCACAATCATTACAAAGAAATCAAATTTATTGTTGCTAATGGTTTAAGGCAGGGTGATACCAGTTATAGAATTACAACAATGATACTTTCATCCTATCATAGAATGCTACCATTTTGCGGGAAAATAGCCCTCTTATCAGGTTCTGATGGAGTGAAGGCCTGTTCTTGCACACCGGATAAGGATATCTGAGATTTTACATTGGGATAGAAAATCTTATCTTACCGATGCTGTCTTACCCAGGATGTCAAGTAACGTCATCATGTGAAATTGCATCTTAGCATATTCAGGGACTTCTGGAAGCTTATTTTAAAATAAATAAATAAATACATAAAAACAGTGGTGAGCAAGAAAATAAATCCATTATTCATGTGAGGGTAGGATAGAAAACTCCGTCCCTCATGATCACAGTTTGTCATCACTCGGCAAGCCTCGTGATGCCAAACGGCGATCCTCAGGATGGATTTTTCTATCCTACCCTCACACTTATGATAGATTCTTATATTCTACCTGATCCTGGCTACTTTTACAGTTTAGGTGCTAAATTGCAGACTTATAAAGCGCCACCTATAATTTGCAGCAGACGACAATTTCAAATTTTGCCGCTTTTTCAAAAATAATAAATAAGGCATGGTATTTCATGAGATTCGTCTGCTGGCAGGTGATTCTCATGAAATATCATACCTTATTTTTGTCGAAAACTAGGAAAGATATCGCATGATTTGTCATCTGCTTCAGTCGTGATTGGCGCTTTAAGTGTTAATTGCACTCATGACTTGGTCAGGGAGAGGGGTTCTGACATCGTTTTTGTTTTGTTTTTTGGGTCATCAATGTATTTCACAGAGGGCCGTAAGCACGGAAATCTTGTGTGCTGGTCTATATAACCAAAAGCATGATTATTTCACTATTTTCTATTAAAACACATGTTGTGGGCACTTAACCCTTAATGTGTCAATCGCAACAAAAGTTGTCTGCTTTCCTGTCTGCTGAAATGTTTTAGATGCCTCTATGGCAAACAGTGTGGATCCAGAACAGACTCCTATAGGTGCAGTCTGTTCTGGGTCCACCCTGTTTGCTTCTATGTACAGCTAGGCAATTTTTTGCAGCACCCAGACGACTTGAGCAGACTACATTTTCCGATGCATTTTTTTATTGGCGCTTTAAGGGTTAAAAGAACCACCTCTACATTGTACAAATACAGTAAATATGTTTGGCCAGCATGACCTGAATAACGGTGATTGCATGGGCAATTAAGCAATAAAATATCATTAATAACAACACAAGCAGTCTGATCTGGTGTTTTGTTGTCCTCTATACATTACTAACCTTTTTCACTAGGCACAATCCGAGCTGACAACTTAGGTGGCTTTTTAACAAGTGATTTGTAAACCCCCTCCAGTTAAAACACATCTTTCTGTCTTTCAACAATATTGTGTTTCCAATAGCAAAGATAAAATACTTCAATAATATTTAAACTTAGATATTAAATCTCTGTGTTCTCTTTCTTTGGCTGTGTCATTTGCAGCTTTTGTGTCCTTAATGTCATTTTAATGAATTCCAGGCTGTTATTAATTCTGAAAGGTGCTTGTTAGTCTGTTAAAGAAGATGATTCAATTACTCGTTTTTGGGCAATGACATCATAGTATAAATTAGCTGTGCTGCTGGTTTAGCAATGCATCTTTGAGATATTTTACAGAAAACAATTAAAGAACAATGTATTCACACCCCTGAGGAATAGGACAATTTACAATTAAAGCAGATTATAAAATTTGCTATATTTTCTTGATATTTAGGGAGAAAAAAGGCCTGACAATTGATCCCTTATCCCACCATTAGATTTTGGTCCTGAAAATGTCTACTTTTTACATCTGCTGCATATATTTATAAGTGCACTTCAGACTAGATTTTATTATTGAAGCAAACACTGTGATCTTGCTAAAATTATTTTGACCGTCAAAAAACATGGTCGGCAGGGCGCTGAGTTAGCATGTATAGGGAAAACTTAAAGCTGCATAGTCTGAAACTTTTGATCTTCTGATTTTAAAAATAATGTTTTTATTTTTCAAGAACACAGTAAAAACACTCAAATTCAGGTAAACATTTTACCATTTTCGTAAATCTTAACAAGTTATCACCATCAAAACAACTGCATTTATGTTAAAATTCAACGGTCTAGAATTATTGGAGGGACGCAAATAATTACTAACAAGAGAAAAACACACCTATTTGATAAGATAATTCACTTTTCCATGCAGTTTTCAGCTGTACTGAACATTTTTATTGTGGAAACATAGCTTAATTCTACTTTTACAAATGATTTTAAAAGAAAATAAAAATTTTCGAAAAAATGTAATAGTTACAGAGTATGCAGCTTTAAACAAATATTCTCTAAGACTATCATGTGTGCAGAGCTTTGAGTTTTTTTATGTTTGTAATTTCATGATTTGGTCCTAGATGGGTTAATGAAATTAAGATGAGCACCCTCTTGGCTGTCTTGTTCCCCCCCCCCCCCCACACACACACACACACACTATTTTTGGCTGAAATCACTAAACAAGATGCATGCAGTAGAAGCCCAATGACAACAGTGAATCCAAGTCCTACACTTACAAACTTTGAGTAGTATTATAGCCCAACATTCCTCAACCAAGATGCAGAAGTTACCACATCAACTCAAGTATATAATTATCCCCCGACATAGTCGAAGGGTTATAGTTTTGGCTGCGTCTGTCTGTCCTTCTGTTCCTCCGCTTTTTTTGGTAGTCCGGAACCATATCTCAGTACCATTGATCAGATTTGATGCATTCTTGGTATAAATGATTAGTACCATGGACAGTGGATATCCTATAAGTTTCGTCAATAATGACCCCTTAATTTTCATTGCCCTTGTCTTAGTATAGGCAATTATTATGCAAAACCTATATTAAAAATTTAGCTTTTTTGTGTAATGAACTTCACATTTCCCCAAAGCTATTATATCTCACTTCTCACTATAGACCATGATTGCCCAGTGCCTGAGGATAAGCATGGCAGTATCAAAAATTTTACCCCACCCCTTTGACCCCTAAGAGGGGTCAAGATCAAATAAGTCTGTTGTCAATATATTTGCAGAAATTTTGCATGCAGGCAGAGGAGCAATAGATATATGAAACATATCAAGGGATTTTAGTTTGAAGGCCTTGGTCCGATCCCCTGTGGTGGACTTAGGGGGTGGACCCCCCCCCCCCCCCCCCCCCCCCCCCCCCCCCGGTGGTCAAAATTATTATTTTTTTGTAAATGGTCATGTTGCATATCAAATAAAAGGAAACAACACATGCAGCAACATGGTAGCAAATATTTTGCCCAGAGACATACTCTCAACCCCTGGGTGGGGTCAAAACTTTTTTTTCTGAAAGTAGTCATTACATTTCAAATTAAAAGGAATGGAGTGTAGAGCACCATGAAAGCAAATATTCTGTCCTTACACACACCCTAGACCCCAGGGGTGGATTCAAAAGGTCAAATGTTTTTTTTTTTCTTTTCTGAAAGTGGTCATGTTGCATAATCAAATTAAAGGGAAAGAGGTGTAGACCAACTTGCAAACTAAATCTTTGATTTTGCACACACCTCTGACCTCTGGGGCTGGGTTGAAAGGTCAGATATTGAAATTGTGCAGATAAGTATAATGTTTAATTCAACTAAGCACTAAAACATACTTGACTGGCTTTTGTTACGATCTGAATGATACTCAAGGTGAACTTAGGAGTTAGATAAATGTGATTAGCATGTTTCTTTAAAATAACCCTTCCTCGGGGGATATAAATTTAACGAATTTCAAAATGTTCAAATTTTTGTCTCTGATGATTCAGAATTCAGTTGTTGCAATACTTGCTAGGTATCTTAATTATGACATTTTTTCTATTTTATGGGAAAATAAACTTTGATATTTCCTATGAATCATATGCTGGATGTTTCACAAGGAATATTTAACATTGTTTTCGAAAGAGAAACAATTAATTGTTTAGAATGTAATGTGCTGCTGGTTTTTTTCATGGTAATTTAAGGTTAAAATTACAGCAGTTATAACCCTCAAGCAGTATATGGGACAATCCTCACTGGTACAGTTGATCTTAACAGAGAAACAAGCTTTATCCTTTCACACTTTCTACAATATGTAAAGGCTGACAAAGTCGCTAGCTACCTTTTACCTATTGTCACCATTGTCCAGTGATTAGTGTTGAACATGCAATGTTGTGCTGAGAAGGTTAAATAGTTGGATGAAGACAAAGCTGGTCTGGGGCTGTCACTACATTACCTTTTTCCTGCTATTCATGACACTTGTTGTCTGCTTTCTCTTCTGCTTTTGTACTTTGATGGCCAATTTTGCAAAACAGTATGGATCCAAATCAGACTGCTCCCTTAGGATCAGTCTGATCAGGGTTTATAGCATTTTCCTCCATGATAAGATAAGTCTGGAGTGCATTTGAATATATGCAACAGACGTAATAATTAAGCAGATGGCATTTCCTAGACAAAACTTACTTAGCAGGATAATGATTAAATAACATTTCACCATTTCATATAGGCTAAACTCTGACAAACTTTTAGAATCAGACATTAGGCTATAAACTCTAACATTTCATTTTAAGAATCTGTTGTAATATACTCTAAGATTACATTTTACGAATCCGTTGTAGGCTATAAACTCTAACATTACATTTTGGGAATCTGTTGTAGGCTATAAGCTCTAACAAACATTTTTGGTTCATTTGTAGGCTATAAACTCTAATATTGCATTTTGGAAATCTGCAGTAGGCTTAACTCTTACATTACATTTTGGGAATCTGTTGTAGGCTTTAATTTCTAAGAAACATTTTGGGAATCTGTTGTAGGCTATAAACTCTAACAAACATTTTGGGAATCTGTTGTAGGCTATAAACTCTAAAATTATATTTTGGGAATCTGTTGTAGGCTATTAACTCTAACATTACATTTTGGGAATCTGTTGTAGGCTATAAACTCAAACAAACATTTTAGGAATCTGTTGTAGGCTATAAACTCTTACCAAACATTTTGAGAATCTGTTGTAGGCTATAAATTCTAACAAACATTTTTGGAATCTGTTGTAGGCTATAAACTCTAACATGACATTTTAAGAGTCAGTTGTAGGCTATAAACTCTAACAAACATTTTGGGAATCTGTTGAGGGCTATAAACTCTAACAAACATATTGGGAATCTGTTGTAGGCTATAAACTCTTAGACTTAACAAACATTTTGGGAATCTGTTGTTGGCTATAAACTCGTAACAAACATTTATTTGGAATCTGTTGTTGGCTATAAACTATAACATTACATTTTGGGAATCTGTTGTATGCTATAAACTCTAACAGACATTTTGGGAATCTGTTGTAGGCTATAAACGACAAACATTTTGGGAATCTGTTATAGGCTATAAACTCTAGCATTACATTTTGGGAATCTGTTGTGGGCTATAAATTCTAACAAACATTTTGGGAATCTGTTGTAGGCTATAAATTCTAACAAACATTTTGGGAATCTGTTGTAAGCAATAAACTCTTATATTACATTTAAAGAATCTGTTGTATGCTATAAACTCTAACAAACATTTTGGGAATCTGTTGTAGGCTATAAACTCTAACATTGCATTTTGGGAATCTGTTGTAGGCTATAAACACTAACAAACATTTTGGGAATCTGTTGAAGGTTAAAAACTCCAACATTACATTTTGGGAATCTGTTGTAGGCTATAAACTCTAACATTACATTTTGGGAATCTGTTGTAGGCTATAAACTCTAACATTACATTTTAAGAATCTGTTGTAGGCTATAATTTCTAAGAAAGATGTTGGGAAGTAGTTGTAGGCTATAAACTCTAACATTACATTTTGGGAATCTGTTGTAGGCTATAAACACTAACAAACATTTTGGGAATCTGTTGTAGGCTATACACTCTTAATACTACATTTTAGGAATCTGTTGTAGGCGGTAAACTCTAACAAACATTTTGGTAATCTGTTGTAGGCTGTAAACTCTAACAAACATTTTGGGAATCTGTTGTAGGCTGTAAACTCTTAACAAACATTTTGGGAATCTGTTGTAGGCTGTAAACTCTAACAAACATTTTGGGAATCTGTTGTAGGCTATAAATTCTAACAAACATTTTGGGAATCTGTTGTAGGCTATAAACTCTAACATTACATTTTAAGAGTCAGTTGTAGGCTATAAACTCTAACAAATATTTTTAAGAATCTGTTGTAGGCTATAAACTCTAACATTGCATTTTGGAAATCTGCAGTAGGCTTAACTCTTACATTACATTTTGGGAATCTGTTGTAGGCTTTAATTTCTAAGAATCATTTTGGGAATCTGTTGTAGGCTATAAACTCTAACAAACATTTTGGGAATCTGTTCTAGGCTATAAACTCTAAAATTATATTTTGGGAATCTGTTGTAGGCTATTAACTCTAACATTACATTTTGGGAATCTGTTGTAGGCTATAAACTCAAACAAACATTTTTGGAATCTGTTGTAGGCTATAAACTCTTACCAAACATTTTGGAAATCTGTTGTAGGCTATAAATTCTAACAAACATTTTTGGAATCTGTTGTAGGCTATAAACTCTAACATGACATTTTAAGAGTCAGTTGTAGGCTATAAACTCTAACAAACATTTTTGGAATCTGTTGAGGGCTATAAACTCTAACAATTATATTGGGAATCTGTTGTAGGCCATAAACTCTAACATTACATTTTAAGAATCTGTTGTAGGCTATAAACTCTTAGACTTAACAAACATTTTGGGAATCTGTTGTTGGCTATAAACTCGTAACAAACATTTATTTGGAATCTGTTGTTGGCTATAAACTATAACATTACATTTTGGGAATCTGTTGTAGGCCATAAACTCTAACAGACATTTTGGGAATCTGTTGTAGGCTATAAACTTTGACAAACATTTTGGGAATCTGTTATAGGCTATAAACTCTAGCATTACATTTTGGGAATCTGTTGTGGGCTATAAATTCTAACAAACATTTTGGGAATCTGTTGTAGGCTATAAATTCTAACAAACATTTTGGGAATCTGTTGTAAGCAATAAACTCTTATATTACATTTAAAGAATCTGTTGTATGCTATAAACTCTAACAAACATTTTGGGAATCTGTTGTAGGCTATAAACTCTAACAAACATTTTGGGAATCTGTTGTAGGCTATAAACTCTAACATTGCATTTTGGGAATCTGTTGTAGGCTATAAACTCTAACATTACATTTTAAGAATCTGTTGTAGGCTATAATTTCTAAGAAAGATGTTGGGAAGTAGTTGTAGGCTATAAACTCTAACATTACATTTTGGGAATCTGTTGTAGGCTATAAACACTAACAAACATTTTGGGAATCTGTTGTAGGCTATACACTCTTAATACTACATTTTAGGAATCTGTTGTAGGCTATAAACTCTTACCAAACATTTTGAGAATCTGTTGTAGGCTATAAATTCTAACAAACATTTTTGGAATCTGTTGTAGGCTATAAACTCTAACATGACATTTTAAGAGTCAGTTGTAGGCTATAAACTCTAACAAACATTTTGGGAATCTGTTGAGGGCTATAAACTCTAACAAACATATTGGGAATCTGTTGTAGGCTATAAACTCTTAGACTTAACAAACATTTTGGGAATCTGTTGTTGGCTATAAACTCGTAACAAACATTTATTTGGAATCTGTTGTTGGCTATAAACTATAACATTACATTTTGGGAATCTGTTGTATGCTATAAACTCTAACAGACATTTTGGGAATCTGTTGTAGGCTATAAACGACAAACATTTTGGGAATCTGTTATAGGCTATAAACTCTAGCATTACATTTTGGGAATCTGTTGTGGGCTATAAATTCTAACAAACATTTTGGGAATCTGTTGTAGGCTATAAATTCTAACAAACATTTTGGGAATCTGTTGTAAGCAATAAACTCTTATATTACATTTAAAGAATCTGTTGTATGCTATAAACTCTAACAAACATTTTGGGAATCTGTTGTAGGCTATAAACTCTAACATTGCATTTTGGGAATCTGTTGTAGGCTATAAACACTAACAAACATTTTGGGAATCTGTTGAAGGTTAAAAACTCCAACATTACATTTTGGGAATCTGTTGTAGGCTATAAACTCTAACATTACATTTTGGGAATCTGTTGTAGGCTATAAACTCTAACATTACATTTTAAGAATCTGTTGTAGGCTATAATTTCTAAGAAAGATGTTGGGAAGTAGTTGTAGGCTATAAACTCTAACATTACATTTTGGGAATCTGTTGTAGGCTATAAACACTAACAAACATTTTGGGAATCTGTTGTAGGCTATACACTCTTAATACTACATTTTAGGAATCTGTTGTAGGCGGTAAACTCTAACAAACATTTTGGTAATCTGTTGTAGGCTGTAAACTCTAACAAACATTTTGGGAATCTGTTGTAGGCTGTAAACTCTTAACAAACATTTTGGGAATCTGTTGTAGGCTGTAAACTCTAACAAACATTTTGGGAATCTGTTGTAGGCTATAAATTCTAACAAACATTTTGGGAATCTGTTGTAGGCTATAAACTCTAACATTACATTTTAAGAGTCAGTTGTAGGCTATAAACTCTAACAAATATTTTTAAGAATCTGTTGTAGGCTATAAACTCTAACATTGCATTTTGGAAATCTGCAGTAGGCTTAACTCTTACATTACATTTTGGGAATCTGTTGTAGGCTTTAATTTCTAAGAATCATTTTGGGAATCTGTTGTAGGCTATAAACTCTAACAAACATTTTGGGAATCTGTTCTAGGCTATAAACTCTAAAATTATATTTTGGGAATCTGTTGTAGGCTATTAACTCTAACATTACATTTTGGGAATCTGTTGTAGGCTATAAACTCAAACAAACATTTTTGGAATCTGTTGTAGGCTATAAACTCTTACCAAACATTTTGGAAATCTGTTGTAGGCTATAAATTCTAACAAACATTTTTGGAATCTGTTGTAGGCTATAAACTCTAACATGACATTTTAAGAGTCAGTTGTAGGCTATAAACTCTAACAAACATTTTTGGAATCTGTTGAGGGCTATAAACTCTAACAATTATATTGGGAATCTGTTGTAGGCCATAAACTCTAACATTACATTTTAAGAATCTGTTGTAGGCTATAAACTCTTAGACTTAACAAACATTTTGGGAATCTGTTGTTGGCTATAAACTCGTAACAAACATTTATTTGGAATCTGTTGTTGGCTATAAACTATAACATTACATTTTGGGAATCTGTTGTAGGCCATAAACTCTAACAGACATTTTGGGAATCTGTTGTAGGCTATAAACTTTGACAAACATTTTGGGAATCTGTTATAGGCTATAAACTCTAGCATTACATTTTGGGAATCTGTTGTGGGCTATAAATTCTAACAAACATTTTGGGAATCTGTTGTAGGCTATAAATTCTAACAAACATTTTGGGAATCTGTTGTAAGCAATAAACTCTTATATTACATTTAAAGAATCTGTTGTATGCTATAAACTCTAACAAACATTTTGGGAATCTGTTGTAGGCTATAAACTCTAACAAACATTTTGGGAATCTGTTGTAGGCTATAAACTCTAACATTGCATTTTGGGAATCTGTTGTAGGCTATAAACTCTAACATTACATTTTAAGAATCTGTTGTAGGCTATAATTTCTAAGAAAGATGTTGGGAAGTAGTTGTAGGCTATAAACTCTAACATTACATTTTGGGAATCTGTTGTAGGCTATAAACACTAACAAACATTTTGGGAATCTGTTGTAGGCTATACACTCTTAATACTACATTTTAGGAATCTGTTGTAGGCTATAAACTCTTACCAAACATTTTGAGAATCTGTTGTAGGCTATAAATTCTAACAAACATTTTTGGAATCTGTTGTAGGCTATAAACTCTAACATGACATTTTAAGAGTCAGTTGTAGGCTATAAACTCTAACAAACATTTTGGGAATCTGTTGAGGGCTATAAACTCTAACAAACATATTGGGAATCTGTTGTAGGCTATAAACTCTTAGACTTAACAAACATTTTGGGAATCTGTTGTTGGCTATAAACTCGTAACAAACATTTATTTGGAATCTGTTGTTGGCTATAAACTATAACATTACATTTTGGGAATCTGTTGTATGCTATAAACTCTAACAGACATTTTGGGAATCTGTTGTAGGCTATAAACGACAAACATTTTGGGAATCTGTTATAGGCTATAAACTCTAGCATTACATTTTGGGAATCTGTTGTGGGCTATAAATTCTAACAAACATTTTGGGAATCTGTTGTAGGCTATAAATTCTAACAAACATTTTGGGAATCTGTTGTAAGCAATAAACTCTTATATTACATTTAAAGAATCTGTTGTATGCTATAAACTCTAACAAACATTTTGGGAATCTGTTGTAGGCTATAAACTCTAACATTGCATTTTGGGAATCTGTTGTAGGCTATAAACACTAACAAACATTTTGGGAATCTGTTGAAGGTTAAAAACTCCAACATTACATTTTGGGAATCTGTTGTAGGCTATAAACTCTAACATTACATTTTGGGAATCTGTTGTAGGCTATAAACTCTAACATTACATTTTAAGAATCTGTTGTAGGCTATAATTTCTAAGAAAGATGTTGGGAAGTAGTTGTAGGCTATAAACTCTAACATTACATTTTGGGAATCTGTTGTAGGCTATAAACACTAACAAACATTTTGGGAATCTGTTGTAGGCTATACACTCTTAATACTACATTTTAGGAATCTGTTGTAGGCGGTAAACTCTAACAAACATTTTGGTAATCTGTTGTAGGCTGTAAACTCTAACAAACATTTTGGGAATCTGTTGTAGGCTGTAAACTCTTAACAAACATTTTGGGAATCTGTTGTAGGCTGTAAACTCTTAACAAACATTTTGGGAATCTGTTGTAGGCTGTAAACTCTAACAAACATTTTGGGAATCTGTTGTAGGCTATAAATTCTAACAAACATTTTGGGAATCTGTTGTAGGCTATAAACTCTAACATTACATTTTAAGAGTCAGTTGTAGGCTATAAACTCTAACAAATATTTTTAAGAATCTGTTGTAGGCTATAAACTCTAACATTGCATTTTGGAAATCTGCAGTAGGCTTAACTCTTACATTACATTTTGGGAATCTGTTGTAGGCTTTAATTTCTAAGAATCATTTTGGGAATCTGTTGTAGGCTATAAACTCTAACAAACATTTTGGGAATCTGTTCTAGGCTATAAACTCTAAAATTATATTTTGGGAATCTGTTGTAGGCTATTAACTCTAACATTACATTTTGGGAATCTGTTGTAGGCTATAAACTCAAACAAACATTTTTGGAATCTGTTGTAGGCTATAAACTCTTACCAAACATTTTGGAAATCTGTTGTAGGCTATAAATTCTAACAAACATTTTTGGAATCTGTTGTAGGCTATAAACTCTAACATGACATTTTAAGAGTCAGTTGTAGGCTATAAACTCTAACAAACATTTTTGGAATCTGTTGAGGGCTATAAACTCTAACAATTATATTGGGAATCTGTTGTAGGCCATAAACTCTAACATTACATTTTAAGAATCTGTTGTAGGCTATAAACTCTTAGACTTAACAAACATTTTGGGAATCTGTTGTTGGCTATAAACTCGTAACAAACATTTATTTGGAATCTGTTGTTGGCTATAAACTATAACATTACATTTTGGGAATCTGTTGTAGGCCATAAACTCTAACAGACATTTTGGGAATCTGTTGTAGGCTATAAACTTTGACAAACATTTTGGGAATCTGTTATAGGCTATAAACTCTAGCATTACATTTTGGGAATCTGTTGTGGGCTATAAATTCTAACAAACATTTTGGGAATCTGTTGTAGGCTATAAATTCTAACAAACATTTTGGGAATCTGTTGTAAGCAATAAACTCTTATATTACATTTAAAGAATCTGTTGTATGCTATAAACTCTAACAAACATTTTGGGAATCTGTTGTAGGCTATAAACTCTAACAAACATTTTGGGAATCTGTTGTAGGCTATAAACTCTAACATTGCATTTTGGGAATCTGTTGTAGGCTATAAACTCTAACATTACATTTTAAGAATCTGTTGTAGGCTATAATTTCTAAGAAAGATGTTGGGAAGTAGTTGTAGGCTATAAACTCTAACATTACATTTTGGGAATCTGTTGTAGGCTATAAACACTAACAAACATTTTGGGAATCTGTTGTAGGCTATACACTCTTAATACTACATTTTAGGAATCTGTTGTAGGCTGTAAACTCTAACAAACATTTTGGTAATCTGTTGTAGGCTGTAAACTCTAACAAACATTTTGGGAATCTGTTGTAGGCTGTAAACTCTTAACAAACATTTTGGGAATCTGTTGTAGGCTGTAAACTCTAACAAACATTTTGGGAATCTTTTGTGGGCTATAAATTCTAACAAACATTTTGGGAATCTGTTGTAGGCTATAAACTCTAACATTACATTTTAAGAGTCAGTTGTAGGCTATAAACTCTAACAAACATTTTGGGAATCTGTTGTAGGCTATAAACTCTAACATTACATTTTAAGAATCTGTTGTAGGCTATAATTTCAATGAAACATGTTGGTGTAACATGTATGGTGTTGATCTGTTTCATATTTTGTTTACTTAGTTTCTGTTGACCCAGATATTGGAGATATTGATGGTAAATAAGTTATTGTAAATAAGGTGTTTATTTGATTATAAGAATTTTCTAGAAGGATGACTTATCATCTAGAAATTAAAAAAAAATGCATTGTCATGGAAGTTTCCGGAAAAGACCAGAACTTACCAGAATTTTCTTTTCCATGCAAATAGAAACTTTGAGTAGGTTCTGGAATTCAGTGGAAGGTTGTGGAATTTTCCAGAATAAATAAATATCGCATATGATATAATAGTTCTTTCTTGACGATCTAGAACTTTCTTAAACAGTATATATAAGAGTGAAATTTTCATGAGGGCATCTTTGAAATAATTTCACCATTTAAAAAGCTAAACCTTTTGTGCTGGAATTCTATACTGGAATACTGTGATCAATTAATTCATTCTGGATTTCTTTGGATTAATCAGTTTTGGATTCAGACTTAGTGTTCATTTGGATTTAACTTCAAAATCTGGGGATCAGAAACTTCTAAAAGACGTGTGTTGATAAATATTCTGAGGGACAGTTTGGACATACAAGGTATTGTATTTTGGGAATCTGTTGTAGGCTATAAACTCTAACAGACATTTTGGGAATCTGTTGTAGGCTATAAACTTTGACAAACATTTTGGGAATCTGTTATAGGCTATAAACTCTAGCATTACATTTTGGGAATCTGTTGTGGGCTATAAATTCTAACAAACATTTTGGGAATCTGTTGTAGGCTATAAATTCTAACAAACATTTTGGGAATCTGTTGTAAGCAATAAACTCTTATATTACATTTAAAGAATCTGTTGTATGCTATAAACTCTAACAAACATTTTGGGAATCTGTTGTAGGCTATAAACTCTAACAAACATTTTGGGAATCTGTTGTAGGCTATAAACTCTAACATTGCATTTTGGGAATCTGTTGTAGGCTATAAACTCTAACATTGCATTTTGGGAATCTGTTGTAGGCTATAAACTCTAACATTACATTTTAAGAATCTGTTGTAGGCTATAATTTCTAAGAAAGATGTTGGGAAGTAGTTGTAGGCTATAAACTCTAACATTACATTTTGGGAATCTGTTGTAGGCTATAAACACTAACAAACATTTTGGGAATCTGTTGTAGGCTATACACTCTTAATACTACATTTTAGGAATCTGTTGTAGGCTATAAACTCTTACCAAACATTTTGAGAATCTGTTGTAGGCTATAAATTCTAACAAACATTTTTGGAATCTGTTGTAGGCTATAAACTCTAACATGACATTTTAAGAGTCAGTTGTAGGCTATAAACTCTAACAAACATTTTGGGAATCTGTTGAGGGCTATAAACTCTAACAAACATATTGGGAATCTGTTGTAGGCTATAAACTCTTAGACTTAACAAACATTTTGGGAATCTGTTGTTGGCTATAAACTCGTAACAAACATTTATTTGGAATCTGTTGTTGGCTATAAACTATAACATTACATTTTGGGAATCTGTTGTATGCTATAAACTCTAACAGACATTTTGGGAATCTGTTGTAGGCTATAAACGACAAACATTTTGGGAATCTGTTATAGGCTATAAACTCTAGCATTACATTTTGGGAATCTGTTGTGGGCTATAAATTCTAACAAACATTTTGGGAATCTGTTGTAGGCTATAAATTCTAACAAACATTTTGGGAATCTGTTGTAAGCAATAAACTCTTATATTACATTTAAAGAATCTGTTGTATGCTATAAACTCTAACAAACATTTTGGGAATCTGTTGTAGGCTATAAACTCTAACATTGCATTTTGGGAATCTGTTGTAGGCTATAAACACTAACAAACATTTTGGGAATCTGTTGAAGGTTAAAAACTCCAACATTACATTTTGGGAATCTGTTGTAGGCTATAAACTCTAACATTACATTTTGGGAATCTGTTGTAGGCTATAAACTCTAACATTACATTTTAAGAATCTGTTGTAGGCTATAATTTCTAAGAAAGATGTTGGGAAGTAGTTGTAGGCTATAAACTCTAACATTACATTTTGGGAATCTGTTGTAGGCTATAAACACTAACAAACATTTTGGGAATCTGTTGTAGGCTATACACTCTTAATACTACATTTTAGGAATCTGTTGTAGGCGGTAAACTCTAACAAACATTTTGGTAATCTGTTGTAGGCTGTAAACTCTAACAAACATTTTGGGAATCTGTTGTAGGCTGTAAACTCTTAACAAACATTTTGGGAATCTGTTGTAGGCTGTAAACTCTAACAAACATTTTGGGAATCTGCTGTAGGCTATAAATTCTAACAAACATTTTGGGAATCTGTTGTAGGCTATAAACTCTAACATTACATTTTAAGAGTCAGTTGTAGGCTATAAACTCTAACAAATATTTTTAAGAATCTGTTGTAGGCTATAAACTCTAACATTGCATTTTGGAAATCTGCAGTAGGCTTAACTCTTACATTACATTTTGGGAATCTGTTGTAGGCTTTAATTTCTAAGAATCATTTTGGGAATCTGTTGTAGGCTATAAACTCTAACAAACATTTTGGGAATCTGTTCTAGGCTATAAACTCTAAAATTATATTTTGGGAATCTGTTGTAGGCTATTAACTCTAACATTACATTTTGGGAATCTGTTGTAGGCTATAAACTCAAACAAACATTTTTGGAATCTGTTGTAGGCTATAAACTCTTACCAAACATTTTGGAAATCTGTTGTAGGCTATAAATTCTAACAAACATTTTTGGAATCTGTTGTAGGCTATAAACTCTAACATGACATTTTAAGAGTCAGTTGTAGGCTATAAACTCTAACAAACATTTTTGGAATCTGTTGAGGGCTATAAACTCTAACAATTATATTGGGAATCTGTTGTAGGCCATAAACTCTAACATTACATTTTAAGAATCTGTTGTAGGCTATAAACTCTTAGACTTAACAAACATTTTGGGAATCTGTTGTTGGCTATAAACTCGTAACAAACATTTATTTGGAATCTGTTGTTGGCTATAAACTATAACATTACATTTTGGGAATCTGTTGTAGGCCATAAACTCTAACAGACATTTTGGGAATCTGTTGTAGGCTATAAACTTTGACAAACATTTTGGGAATCTGTTATAGGCTATAAACTCTAGCATTACATTTTGGGAATCTGTTGTGGGCTATAAATTCTAACAAACATTTTGGGAATCTGTTGTAGGCTATAAATTCTAACAAACATTTTGGGAATCTGTTGTAAGCAATAAACTCTTATATTACATTTAAAGAATCTGTTGTATGCTATAAACTCTAACAAACATTTTGGGAATCTGTTGTAGGCTATAAACTCTAACAAACATTTTGGGAATCTGTTGTAGGCTATAAACTCTAACATTGCATTTTGGGAATCTGTTGTAGGCTATAAACTCTAACATTACATTTTAAGAATCTGTTGTAGGCTATAATTTCTAAGAAAGATGTTGGGAAGTAGTTGTAGGCTATAAACTCTAACATTACATTTTGGGAATCTGTTGTAGGCTATAAACACTAACAAACATTTTGGGAATCTGTTGTAGGCTATACACTCTTAATACTACATTTTAGGAATCTGTTGTAGGCTGTAAACTCTAACAAACATTTTGGTAATCTGTTGTAGGCTGTAAACTCTAACAAACATTTTGGGAATCTGTTGTAGGCTGTAAACTCTTAACAAACATTTTGGGAATCTGTTGTAGGCTGTAAACTCTAACAAACATTTTGGGAATCTTTTGTGGGCTATAAATTCTAACAAACATTTTGGGAATCTGTTGTAGGCTATAAACTCTAACATTACATTTTAAGAGTCAGTTGTAGGCTATAAACTCTAACAAACATTTTGGGAATCTGTTGTAGGCTATAAACTCTAACATTACATTTTAAGAATCTGTTGTAGGCTATAATTTCAATGAAACATGTTGGTGTAACATGTATGGTGTTGATCTGTTTCATATTTTGTTTACTTAGTTTCTGTTGACCCAGATATTGGAGATATTGATGGTAAATAAGTTATTGTAAATAAGGTGTTTATTTGATTATAAGAATTTTCTAGAAGGATGACTTATCATCTAGAAATTAAAAAAAAATGCATTGTCATGGAAGTTTCCGGAAAAGACCAGAACTTACCAGAATTTTCTTTTCCATGCAAATAGAAACTTTGAGTAGGTTCTGGAATTCAGTGGAAGGTTGTGGAATTTTCCAGAATAAATAAATATCGCATATGATATAATAGTTCTTTCTTGACGATCTAGAACTTTCTTAAACAGTATATATAAGAGTGAAATTTTCATGAGGGCATCTTTGAAATAATTTCACCATTTAAAAAGCTAAACCTTTTGTGCTGGAATTCTATACTGGAATACTGTGATCAATTAATTCATTCTGGATTTCTTTGGATTAATCAGTTTTGGATTCAGACTTAGTGTTCATTTGGATTTAACTTCAAAATCTGGGGATCAGAAACTTCTAAAAGACGTGTGTTGATAAATATTCTGAGGGACAGTTTGGACATACAAGGTATTGTATTTTGGGAATCTGTTGTAGGCTATAAACTCTAACAGACATTTTGGGAATCTGTTGTAGGCTATAAACTTTGACAAACATTTTGGGAATCTGTTATAGGCTATAAACTCTAGCATTACATTTTGGGAATCTGTTGTGGGCTATAAATTCTAACAAACATTTTGGGAATCTGTTGTAGGCTATAAATTCTAACAAACATTTTGGGAATCTGTTGTAAGCAATAAACTCTTATATTACATTTAAAGAATCTGTTGTATGCTATAAACTCTAACAAACATTTTGGGAATCTGTTGTAGGCTATAAACTCTAACAAACATTTTGGGAATCTGTTGTAGGCTATAAACTCTAACATTGCATTTTGGGAATCTGTTGTAGGCTATAAACTCTAACATTACATTTTAAGAATCTGTCTTAGGCTATAATTTCTAAGAAAGATGTTGGGAAGTAGTTGTAGGCTATAAACTCTAACATTACATTTTGGGAATCTGTTGTAGTCTATAAACACTAACAAACATTTTGGGAATCTGTTGTAGGCTATACACTCTTAATACTACATTTTAGGAATCTGTTGTAGGCTGTAAACTCTAACAAACATTTTGGTAATCTGTTGTAGGCTGTAAACTCTAACAAACATTTTGGGAATCTGTTGTAGGCTGTAAACTCTTAACAAACATTTTGGGAATCTGTTGTAGGCTGTAAACTCTAACAAACATTTTGGGAATCTTTTGTAGGCTATAAATTCTAACAAACATTTTGGGAATCTGTTGTAGGCTATAAACTCTAACATTACATTTTAAGAGTCAGTTGTAGGCTATAAACTCTAACAAACATTTTGGGAATCTGTTGTAGGCTATAAACTCTAACATTACATTATTTTACGCAAGCCTCTGGCTTCGCATGTATTACATAGCAATCTGACTCGCTAGTCGAAGTCGGCGCTCTTTCAAGCAAAACAATGTCAAGGTTAAAAATTATGTAATAACAGCACGAGCTGTGTATAAATAGCGGATAAACAACGTGTCAATTTCATATTCTTTCTTGCGGTCGAAGAGTTGATATCGGTGAGTTATTTTTCATCTGTAAGCGTTGTGCTTATTTTTCTGATAATTCGTTTGAATTATTCATTTGATTTTCTGAGTTTATTCAGCCGCCTTTGGACGTTGTCCAGGTTTTATTATTAACAATGGCTGAGAGAGGGGACGATGTTCTCTCGCTTTGCGGGTCGGACCAGGAAGGTTCGGCCCTGTCGGATTTTTCCGGCTTTGAGCCTGCAGATATAGGCCTATGTACACATGAGGCGAGCGACGTTGTTGTTCGCATACGTCATCAAAAACAAAGAAGGGTGACGCTGTCACTCCTGGAAAGGTAAAGCCCCATGCCTCTAAAAAGGGCAAAAATAAAGTATCCAAACAGAAGCCCTCAGTATCCTCTGTTAAAAAACCTGCTCAGTCGGTAAATGTTGAACCAAGTGCCTTAGATATTGATAAATTAACGTCCTTAGAAATCTCCCAGTTGAGAGAACTGTTAGGTGTCAGTATTCAGGACGAAGGGCCCAGTATTTTTGATCTATATGGTGATAAACCAGACAACTTGATTATTGAGAGGGACTATGAAGGGCCCGCTGAGGATATTGAAATTATCCCAGAATTTCAGGCCAGGCCATTACAAAAGCAGTTGAAGGATGCTTTATTTTTTGAAGAAAATGAGTGTACTGATACAAACAACAATATTATTGATGATAATGCAGGTGATTGGGATCTACCCAAATTAAAAATCCCCAAAAAGGGGGACTCAGTTTCTCCGTCTTTGGCCTCCTTGATTAATACGGCATGCACTTCACAATGTGAAGTGGATGATATTATTGGGAAGCATAAAATTCCTGCCAATTGCAGCAGTATGGTGGCACCATCAGTTAATCCAGAAATTTGGTCTGAAATTGCCAGGAAAGCTCAGTCTTATGACAAGGCTTTTCAGGATATTCAGACTTTGATAGCTACGGGCATGGTTCCGATGATTAAATTGGTCAGCTTATTAAAAAGAAATTTATCTGAGGAGGCCAAATCACATATTTCCGATGCGATAACACTTCTGGGCCAAGCTCAATTTAACATATCCATTAGGAGAAGATACATGATAAGACCATACCTAAAAAAGAAGTATTCGCCCTTATGTAATATTACTACACCCATAACTAATCAGCTGTTTGGGGATGACCTCTCAAAAGAAATGAAAAAATGCGAGACGAGTGTTTCTGTGGCCAGAGATAATTATAACTATGGTCAGTTCTCTGGATTTAGAGGTCAAAATAGGGGCCGTGGTAGAGGCCGGTTCCCATATAGAGGTTATGGCAACACAAATCCTGGTTATGCCCAGCAAGGATATGGCGGAGGCCGCGGGTATAGACATCATCCTTATGCTAGACCAAATCAGTTCAGACAGCCTCAAATGCTGGCGCCAAAAAAGGGACCAAGGACTGCGACTGTGGCCCATCCAAGCGATTGATTGAGGCTAACAAGGTAAGCGGAAGGCTGAGGTTTTTTGAACATAATTGGGCAAAATATACTAATGACCCATATATTTTATCGGCCATAAAAGGATATGAACTTGAATTTGATTCAGAGCCGATGCAATATCAGGTTCCGTCTGAAATTCAGTTCAATAAAGAAGAACAAATTATTGTTTCTGAAGAGGTAAAAAGCCTGTTGTGTAAAGGAGCCATCATTCCAACTGATAATGAACCAGGCCAGTTCATTTCTAATTTATTTATTGTTCCAAAACCCAATGGAAAATTTAGACCTGTCATCAATTTAAAAAAGCTGAACTTGTTTGTTCGCCAAGAGCATTTTAAACAGGAAACATTTAATGTTGTCCTAGATTTAGTTCAAGAGAATGATTTTTTCACATCATTAGATCTTCGCGATGCATATTTCTCAATTTTTGTCAAAAAAGAATTTCAGCGTTTTCTAAAATTCTCTTGGCAAGGTCAGTTATATACTTTTGTCTGTGTCCCGTTTGGATATTCTCTGGCCCCTCGGTTGTTTACCAAAATTTTAAAACCAATTTATGCTTGGTTTAGATGCCAGGGTTTCCGTTGTTCCTATTATATTGATGATTCCATAAATATGGACAAAGACAAAAGCGTTTGTCGGAAAAATGCTTTAGTTATGACAGAGACATTGGAATCTCTTGGATTTTTTCTAAACACAGAAAAATCTGTTCTAGAACCCAAACAGAGGATTGTATATTTTGGCTACATTTTAGACTCTGTCCTTTTCAAGGTCTTTTTACCTGACAAGAAGATACAAAAAATTAAAAAACTGGCTAGTTGTCTGTTGACAGCAGACACAATTGTGATCCGTTCACTAGCTTCTTTTATTGGGCTGATTATAAATGCCTTTCATGCCATTTTAGAGGCTCCTTTACACTACAGGCAATTAGAGAGAGAAAAAATTTCCGGCCTAGGTTTATCAATGGATTTTGAGCAAAAGATTCAGATTTCTGAGGGCAGTAGAATTCAACTGGTATGGTGGCTTGAAAATGTAGAAGCTAAAAATGGAAAGGTTATTAGGCCGAAAAAGCCCACTGTCTTTTTACAGTCTGATGCATCCCTTATGGGTTGGGGTGCTTATAATGTTTCAGAAAATGTAACCTCAGGAGGCAGATGAATTTTAAGTGAAGCTGGGTTTTGTATCAATTATTTGGAACTTTTAGCTATGTTCCATGCTCTGAGAGCCTTTTGTGTTGATATGAGGGATGTTCATGTTTCCATTCAGTCAGATTCTACTTCTGCTATTGCGTATCTGAATCACATGGGAGGAATAGGATCTGTCGAAATGGATCAGCTTGCCTTTGAAATTTGGCAGTGGTGTATTCATAGAAATATTTTTGTGACAGCTTCTTTTATAGCAGGAATTTCTAACGTCTATAGTGACTATGCCTCAAGAAATTTTTCTGATTCAACTGAGTGGGAAATTAAAGATGAGATTTTTCAAAGACTGTGTGACCAATCTTTCTATCCAGATATTGATCTATTTGCATCAAGAAGTAATAACAAGGTAGAAAGATTTGTTTCATGGTTTCCTCAGCCGGGGGCTTGGCGGTATGATGCCTTTTCTTTTTCATGGAATAGGCTTATGCCATACATTTTTCCCCCTTTTACTCTGATTAGTAGAATTTTGAATAAAATTATTGAGGACAAAGTTCAGAAAGCTTTATTGGTGGTTCCACACTGGACTTCTCAGTCCTGGTTTCCACAGTTGTTATCTCTTATTATTTCTCCTCCTATTAGGATTCCAAGACACAAAGATTTATTAATCTTACCCCACAGCGGGCAGACTCATCCCTTGGCAAAGACTATGTGTTTAGTTGGAGTAACAGTATCCGGAGATGTCTCCAGAATCGAGGATTTTCTGTTCAAGCTGCCAACATCATCAGACAATCCTGGAGAGAGGGAACAGAAAAGCAATATTCATCAGCATGGAAGAGGTGGTGTATTTGGAACATTAAGAGGAAAAGTAATCCGGTCAATTCAAATGAAGTGAGTGTCTTAAATTTTCTTCAATACTTGAGAACACTAGGTAAGTCCTATAGTGTTATTAATACTAACAAGTCTATGTTGATGCAAACACTTAAGTTAATGGGAAATCATTGGTGTGACTCTCCTAGGTTTATTCCTAGGTTTATGAAGGGTTTATTTAATTCCATCCCTCCAGTTCCTAGATATGTACAGTCCTGGGATGTGTCTTATGTAGTTGAATATTTAAAAACCCTTTTTCCTCTTGAAAGTCTTGATTTAAAGACACTGACTTTAAAATTAGTGGCCTTGGTGTCCTTGTCATTAGCCCCTCGAGCTCAGACTCTTGTTGCCTTAAACTTGGAGGACATGAATATATATGACAATCAGGTTATTTTTGGTGTAAAGACTTTGCTTAAGACATCTAAACCGGGGAAAATAGAGAATATTTGTATTCCTCATTTTGAGAAAGAAGAACTGTGTCCTATGCATACCTTACTGTATTATATAGAAAAAACTAAGAACTTGCGAAAATGTCATCAATTGTTAGTTTCTTATGTTACTCATAAATCAGTGTCTACTAAAACTGTAGCAAGATGGCTAAAGGAGGTTTTAAGTAGTTCTGGTATTGATACAGGTATTTTTAAGGCTCATTCTTTTAGAGGCGCGGCAGCTTCTGCTGCCTTTTCACGTGGTTGTTCGCTGACAGAAATTCTTAAAACAGGGGATTGGTCTTCTGTTAGAAACTTTAAGAAATTTTATTTGCGTCCTGAGCCGGTTAAGGATTCAAATTTTGCAAATTCTGTTTTATCTCAGTAAATTATGAGAGGGTATTTTCTGTTTTGTGCCCATTTTGTTGGCTTTAAAGTTGCTATGTAATACATGCGAAGCCAGAGGCTTGCGTAAAATAATGGACCCCTCATCCGAGTGTTATGATGGATGAGGGGCATTATATAAGCAAGCCGGAGGCAAGCATGTATGATCCCTCCACTTATTATTTACCCTCCCAATAAAGGTATTCAACAAAATGGTTGGCTTTAAATGTATGAAATTGACACGTTGTTTATCCGCTATTTATACACAGCTCGTGCTGTTATTACATAATTTTTAACCTTGACATTGTTTTGCTTGAAAGAGCGCCGACTTCGACTAGCGAGTCAGATTGCTATGTAATACATGCTTGCCTCCGGCTTGCTTATATAATGCCCCTCATCCATCATAACACTCGGATGAGGGGTCCATTTTAAGAATCTGTTGTAGGCTATAATTTCAATGAAACATGTTGGTGTAACATGTATGGTGTTGATCTGTTTCATATTTTGTTTACTTAGTTTCTGTTGACCCAGATATTAGAGATATTGATGGTAAATAAGTTATTGTAAATAAGGTGTTTATTTGATTATAAGAATTTTCTAGAAGGATGACTAATCATCTAGAAATTAAAAAAAAATGCATTGTCATGGAAGTTTCCGGAAAAGACCAGAACTTACCAGAATTTTCTTTTCCATGCAAATAGAAACTTTGAGTAGGTTCTGGAATTCAGTGGAAGGTTGTGGAATTTTCCAGAATAAATAAATATCGCATATGATATAATAGTTCTTTCTTGACGATCTAGAACTTTCTTAAACAGTATATATAAGAGTGAAATTTTCATGAGGGCATCTTTGAAATAATTTCACCATTTAAAAAGCTAAACCTTTTGTGCTGGAATTCTATACTGGAATACTGTGATCAATTAATTCATTCTGGATTTCTTTGGATTAATCAGTTTTGGATTCAGACTTAGTGTTCATTTGGATTTAACTTCAATATCTGGGGATCAGAAACTTCTAAAAGACTTGTGTTGATAAATATTCTGAGGGACAGTTTGGACATACAAGGTATTGTAAATTAGACTTTCTTTGATTGTATAACTATTTTCTATTGCATATTGTAAATGATAATTTTGTTTTTAATAAATTTTGTTAAATTTTAAAAGGGCTTTTTGCTGACTTTCCAAATAGCAAATTTTGGTTTCCTGAATTTGTTTCTAGTTATGCCTGGCACGTAACAGTTGGGAAGTAGTTGTAGGCTATAAACTCTAACATTACATTTTGGGAATCTGTTGTAGGCTATAAACAATAACAAACATTTTGGGAATCTGTTGTAGGCTATACACTCTTAACATTACATTTTGGGAATCTGTTGTAGGCTATATATTCTAACATTACATTTTGGGAATCTGTTGTAGGCTAAACAACATTACATTTTGGGAATCTGTTGTAGGCTAAAAACTCCAACATTACATTTTGGGAATCTGTTGTAGGCTATAGACTCTGGCATTACATTTTAAGAATCTGTTGTAGGCTGTAAACTCTAACAAACATTTTGGGAATCTGTTGTAGGCTATCAACTCTAACATTACATTTTAAGAATCTGTTGTAGGCTATAATTTCAAAGAAACATGTTGGGAAGTAGTTGTAGGCTATAAACTCTAACATTGCATTTTGGGAATCTGTTGTAGGCTATAAACACTAACAAACATTTTGGGAATCTGTTGTAGGCTATACACTCTTAACATTACATTTTGGGAATCTGGTGTAGGCTATATATTCTAACATTACACCTTGGTAATCTGTTCTAGGCTAAAAACTCCAACATTACAGTTTGGGAATCTGTTGTAGGCTAAAAACTCCAACATTACATTTTGGAAATCTGTTGCAGGCTATAAACTCTGGCATTACATTTTGGGAATCTGTTGTAGGCTATAAACTCTAACATTACATTTTGGGAATCTGTAGTAGGCTATAAACTCTAACATTACATTTTGGGAATCTGTTGTAAGCTGTAAACTCTAACAAACATTTTGGGAATCTGTTGTAGGCTGTAAACTCTAACAAACATTTTGGGAATCTGTTGTAGGCTATAAACTCTAACAAACATTTTGGGAATCTGTTGTAGACTCTCAATTCTAACAAACATTTTAAGAATCTGTTGTAGGCTATAAACTCTAACATTACATTTTCAGAATCTGTTGTAGGTTAAAAACTCTAACAAACATTTTTGGAATCTGTTGTAGGCTGTACTCTCTTAATATTACATTTTGGGAATCTGTTGTAGGCTAGAAATTCTACCATTACACTTTGGGAATCTGCTGTAGGCTGTAAACTCTAAAATTACATTTTTGGAATCACTTGTAGACTAAACTCTTACAATTTTTTGTCACACCTGCTTTAAGCCTGGGCTTTAAGCAGAGTGTGGCATAGTTCAAATTTTTAGGCTGTCCATCCATCCATCTATTCATCTGTCAATTTGTTTGTTTGTCTGTCTGTCAACAATTTACATTAAAGCAGTGATAGCTATGACTCAAACCTTGCATAGTTATTGTTCACCGCATACTCTCTGAGCTTGCATTGTGACCCAGTGACCTTGAGCTAATTTCCATTCTCCAGTGACCTTGAAGTAATTGTCCATAAAGTGCATTTCTCTACAGCAGTGATAGCTGTGAGTGTCAAACCTTATTTACTCAAACAAAAAAGAAACATTCGATTTTCATGGTACTCTAACTTTTGATCCAGTTAAGATGTTGCAACAAAAATAAAACCAAAATGTTTATGAAACGTCTGACACACAAAAAATGGTAATTATTTGATTTTATCTTCTTATCTTGAAGGGTTATTAAACCTAATGTGCACACAGCTTTTTCCATTATCATCAGGAAATTAATCATTAAAACGCGACACATTTTACGTTAAACGGCAACCAGAAGCGTCCGACGATGAAAAAACATCTAAAAATCCAAACTCTGCTTATTGTACGAGCGAAATTACAGTTCCAAACTTTTCATTTACGAAATTAACTAAAATTACCTCCCTTTGAATTAAACAAATAACAATTTAAGAACTTCCAAATCTCCTTAACCTAACATCATTTTGAGACCGTTTTGTTTTAATTTGCTGTGTTTGTTTATGACAACATTTACACAATAAAGAAAAACAAAAACTAAGGCTGATGTCGGGCATCAAAGGTTCACTTAATCTGTGTTTTATACCCCACTCCTTACTGCAAAATCACCAGAGAATTTCCATTATCAATTGTTTTGATGCTTATTAGTAGTAATTAATGTTAAAATTCTTGTGATGACGAAAAAACCTCAAATTTGTTCGATACTGTTGATTATCAAAATGCTGGACCAATAATGAATTTTCTGAGTGTTTTCATGCACGTGATCAATGTTTTGTGACGTCAGAGGATGTTACAGACTAATGACTATGGCTGTAAAAGCAATGCATACAACTAGCCAGCTTATCTTACTAGAGAGTTTGCTCAGTGATGTTTAAATGTGCTTGAACGGTTCGGAATTATGACGGACACACAAGCTATTGATCTTGTGATTTGATTTTAAGGGTACTTGTGTTCGCTGCTTTGTCGGCGGCTCTACTGATTATCAAATGAATTACTCTAAAGTGCAAATCCTTTCTAAATGATCACAGTTTGTAAGGTGAAAATTTGAATGAATTGCGTTCGTACATGTGGAACTGGCAGACATAAACATCAAGCCGACATAACTTTATTGTTTGAGTATATAATACCTTATATCGAGCATGCACTGTGACGTACATTTCATGCTCCAATGACTTTGTCTTAATTCTGTAAAGTTTATATCTCATAAAATGAAATAAGTAAAAAAATTGCCTCACAATCAAATGGGGTTTGTGTAATTTTTGCCTCAACCGGGGTGACACCATCTTCTGTAGAATTGTCGTGACAAACCATATAGGCTAAACTCTGACCAACATTTCAATAATCCATATAGACTATTAAATAATAAACTTTGACAAATATTTTGAGCATCCAAAATCTGATGTTGAGACTGGCGAGACATTTTACACAATTACCATAAGCACACTGGTAAATGTATACGTCGATTTGGTGATATTTACGCTTATTGCCGGTACTTCATAGACCGGAAGTGGTAGATATTGGTGTTAATACTATATAGAAAAACATGCCATAATTATGCCTAAAGGACTATAGAATTAGATCATTTTTAAGTATTCAGTATGTGCATGGCGATTTATGTTAGCATTTAGGAATAGATTCGAGTACCGATCTGGATGATCGGTACTCAAATCTATTCCAAAATGCTTACATAAATCGCCATGTGCATGCCGAATACTTAAAAATGATCTAATTCTATAGTCCTTTAGGTATATGGCATGTTTTTCTATATTGTATCAACACCAATATCTACCACTTCCGGTCTATGAAGTACCAGCAATAGGCATAAATACCACCAAATTGACGTATACATTTACCAGCGTGATAAGTACTGCAATATCACAGGAGCCAGTCCAGTTTTGCCACAGTAACACGTTTTGCCCAGATGGCCCCTGTGACTGAAAACAACAGCGATAGACAACTGTTAAAAAACAGCATTGTCAGCATTTAAAGGGTCATAGAGTCTAAACCCATTGTCTTGCTGAACCCAGATATATTTTATCAAATGAGGAACTCATCTGATCAGGATCTACACCTTTTTGTATGAAATACATAATCCTATTTAAAAGACATGGTATAGTAATAATTTAGTCAGTTAAATATAGCTATCCAACTTTGTCTAACCAAGGTATAATTAACCATTTTCCCCCCTCTATTCACGACATTTGTTGTCTGCTCTTTCTTCTGCTTATGTACTTTCAGTGGCCTATATTGCTAACAGTATGAACCCAGATCAGACTGCTCCATTAGGATCAGTCTGATCTCTGTTCATAGTGTTTGCTTCTGTGATAAAGTAGTTTGGAGTGCATTTGAATTCATATATACAGCAGATGATATTTTCTTGACAAAAATATTACCTGGGTTAAGTATTTGAATTTGAGAAGACTACAAGGTGGGAGATGATTGCTGAAAAATTGCCGATATTGTCTGTGATAGGAGAAATTTATGATGGTCCGTACAGTGTGTTTATTGTACTGCTGATGAAGATATTAATGATGTAACCATTTCTCACATTCTTATTCTATTATGTTAGAATAGGTACTTTAGGGCAAACTGATCAGGTTTCAGTCAGCTACCCTTGTGATTTCCTTAAACGTATCCTTCAGAAATAGAGAACCTACAAAATTAGAAAACAGCAGACTAGGTTTTATTGAGTCTGTTCATGAGAATTGATGGAAAGTGCATCAACTCTGATGCCCCCTAGCACAGGCTTTAGCTGTATTCTGCTTTCTGCCAGAACTCAATATTCCTGAAGGACCAGAATATGAAAAATATCATTGATGTATGGGTACAGTTAAGTTTAGCATCTTAGGTTCAAATGGAAATTTTCACCAGTATTGAAGATCAGGGGCGCATATACAGGGAATAGTGGGACTTGTGACTTTTCATTTTTGTGTGCCCTGGTATAATCCCCACTCTAGATATGTTGATGGTGTGTTAACCTTTTACCTACCAGTCACAACTTAAGTTGTATGCCATCTCTTCTTCTTATGCTCTTAGGTAGCCTATATGGCTCCCTTGGGAGCAGTCTGATCAGCGTTCCTTGAAAAAATCTAGTTGGAAGCTTAAAGTGTATGTTCATGCTTTTTAACATTTTACTTTAATCACAAATAAATATTTCGTTATGGACTAATTTTATTTTCGCAGATCATTTATCCATCTAGTTAATTAATTACAGAAGCTTTTATAGTCCTTCTGGGAGCAGCCATCTTACAGCTATTGGCACACATTAACCTGAGTTAACCTCAATATGCTGGTCTGCCAAATGATTGAAGCCGCACCTTTCAGTCAATATTGGATAATGGGTATTCCGTTTTAATTACGATCAACAGCCAAATCAATGCAAATTAAAATATAACAACTGTCAAACCAAAAGTATTTTGTTTTTCAATAAGTTTCATTTGATTTTATTCTGTCTTTTTGTTAGCAAAATGAAGAAAAGTATTACAAAATATGTCGTCTGCTATAGTAATAATTAGTGCTTTAAGACTTAAATTTTAGAATTAATTATTAAATATGGGCCAAGTATCAAAATATACTCATCAATGCACACACTGCTAATAGCAATACTCTGAAACATTGTTATTTTTTACCTTTTGACTGATCTATAATTCTGCTTTGGTAGTGTGTAAGCCGGTGGAAGTGATTCCAGTTTTGGTGTGTAGAGATTATTGACCTGAGAATGACCAGACTCCCATTAAGAAGCAAAAGTAATTAATTACAGGCTAATAGAAGGGCATTCACAAACATTGAATGAGGGATTATTCCTGCTATACTGTAAACTCTATAATAAATGCATGTTAAAAAAGTGAAAATTATCCCTTTAACTGCACTTGAATATATGCAGTAGAAGTAAAAAAGCAGACAACATTTTCAAGACAACAATTGTGTCAGGATAAGGGTTAAGATGTTATTCATTCTTTCTTTCAGAACTATCTAAGGGTCCAGTGTAATAGACAAGCCAGACTGAACGGTGAGTTTTTGTTAGCTCACCTGAGTCGAAGGCTCAAGGTTAGCTATTGTGATAGCTCTTTGTCTGTCTGTCGTACATAAACTTTTTCTTTAAACGACATCTCCTGAACCACTGGTCCAAATTTAAAATAATTTCACATGAATGTTCCTCATAAAACCCTCTGCCAAAATTGCATAAATGGTTCTGATCCGCCGAACATGAGAGCTGCCAGGGCTCTGGATAAGATTCGTTTTAAACGACATCTGAACCACTTATCAAAGTTCTAAATAATTTTACAGAAATGGTCCTCATAATGCCCTGTACCAAAATTGCTCAGACCGTTCAGCTTGGCTGAACAAAATGGCCACCAGAGCTAAAAATAGAAATATCTTGGAATGATATCTCTATAGTCACCGGCCAAAACATCATCTCCTCAGGTGAGTTATCCAGCGCCCTAGGGCCCTTTTGTTACCTTATCTGAGCACAGGGTGCTCAAGGTGAACTCTTAAATAATCGGATGTCCATATTGTGTCCTGACTGTTGTTGGTTTTTAATTTACTTTTAACTCCTTGCTAGCGGCTACTTTTGTGGCCTGCTGATAACTACACAGTTTGGACCTAGATCAGGACCGACAGAACGTCGATCAGGACTGACAGAATGTCGGTCCCGATCTGGATACAAACAGATTGACACTATGATGGTTTTCCTGAAATCATTTTTTGTAAGAAGGTATGAAAAAGTTAACAACATCTCTGCTCCCAACTGGAACTAACTTCACAGATGGAGCGCAGTGGCTCAGTGGTAGAGTGCTTGACTCGAGACTGAGAGACTTCAGGTTCTAGCCTCACCGGCGTCACTGCGTTGTGGTCCTTGAGCAAGACACATTTATTTTAGCTTAGTACTGGTTCAACCCAGTATTGGTAAGACCCGTCCCTGTTTAACTGAAAGATTGTTGATGGGACGTAAAGAATAAAATCAAAAACAAAACTAACTTCAGTTGATTGGACGTAAAGAATAAAATCAAACAAACAAAACTAACTTCACAGTAGCATGCTTCACTTCTAAATTTTGAACAAGTGGTCCTTAGATGTTCTTCATACATCAATGATTCTTTCCTTCTAGCTCGCAGTAGAAACAGAATAATACTTTGTTCTTCATACTACCATGATCGCCTTTTAGCTCGCAGTAGAAACAGAATAATAATTTGTTCTTCATACTACAATGATCCTCTCCTTCTAGCTTGCAGTAGAAACAGAATAATTTTTTCTTCATACTACAATGATCCTCTCCTAGCTTGCAGTAGAAACAGAATAATTTGTTCTTCATACTACAATGATTTCCTTATAGCTCACAGTAGAAACGGAATAAATTGTTCTTCATACTACAATGATCCTTTCCTTATAGCTCACAGTAGAAACGGAATAAATTGTTCTTCATACTACAATGATCCTTTCAGCTAGCTCACAGTAGAAACACAATCACAATTTGTTCTTCATACTACAATGCTCCTTTATAGCTCGCAGTAGAAACAGAAAGAAGAAGCCTTCAGAGGAGACAATATGTCCTGTGTGTAATCTGAAAGTCTGTGGAACACCAGAGGAACTTAATGAACATGTCGAACTTTGTTTGAAAAAGGTAAGAACCTACATTAAATTAGCTAGCCTATGAAATAGATGAACTTTGTTAAAAAAGTAAGAAGCTCCATTAAATTAGCCAGTCTATGAGATAGGAGATAAGTGAAGATAAGCACCTTCATTAAATTCGCCAGCCCATGAGATAGGAGATAGGTGAAGATAGGTACCTCCATTAAATTAGCCAGCCAATGAGATAGGAGATAGGTGAAGATAGGTACCTCCATTAAATTAGCTGGCCCATGAGATAGGAGATAGGTGAAGATAGGTACCTCCATTAAATTAGCCAGCCAATGAGATAGGTGAACCACTGGGTAGAATTTCACCAATGTTAAAAAGTAGGATCTTTGGATGGTACTCTTTCAAAGTTGTTCAAAGATTTCAATTCCATGCAAAATTATTCCCCCCCCCCCCCCCCCCCCCCCTACAGAAGGGGTGGGGACATATTGGTGGTGTTGATCCAACCGGCTTTGATGTGACTTTTTCTTAGGTGCAAGATCTTTCATAAACTTAAGTGGTGGATTGGAACGAGATTTGTATGAACACAACATTGGGTCATGATGAAGACTTGAATTTGTTTGGTGACCTTGCCCTAATTTTCATGGTCACAATGGAGCTAATTAGGTCAAAATTGGGGATCAAAGTTTTCTCTGAAAACAAAACTAGTTCTGGTTGATGGCACCCAAAAAGAAAAACTTTAAAATTCTTATCAAAAACAACTGGCCTAATTTGAAAATAATTTGGCAAAAATGGTCCTTGGGTGACACTCAATCAAGATTGTTCAAACTATTTGGATCTGTCAAAAACATGGCCGCCAGGAGAGGGGAATAAGTGTCCTGATAATTGTCAGGTCTTCTAATTGTGTAAGATGTTTTAGTATTTTACTCATTTTGTTATGGAGGGGTGTAAGATATTTTAGTGTTTTACTCATTTTGTTATAGAGGGTTGTAAGATATTTTAGTATTTTACTCATTTTGTTATAGAGGGGTGTAAGATATTTTAGTGTTTTACTCATTTTGTTCTAGAGGGGTGTAAGATATTTTAGTATTTGACTCATTTTGTTCGAGAGGGGTGTAAGATATTTTAGTATTTGACTCATTTTGTTCTAGAGGGGTGTAAGATATTTTAGTATTTGACTCATTTTGTTCTAGAGGGGTGAGCTTGAAGATGAACCAGTAGATATTGAAGGTGACAATGAAGAATATGAGGAATACACCTGGGCAGGACAAACCAGAATACGTGCAGCTTCCCTGCTAGATGGTGGCTTCTCAGGTACCACTCCACTAACAGCCCTCAAAAAGTGGACTTTTAACCAAATTTATTTTTAGCTCACCTGAGCTGAAGGCTCACAGGTGATCTTATTGTATTGGCATGGTCGTTTCTTGCCCCTGAGGGCCAAAACATCTTTTCATAGACATAATCATGTGGAAATATTTTTCTAGGCATTTATTTCTCGAGTGTAGGACAAAAGTCCACTAGGACAAAAGCCCACTGGACAAAATCCCACTGGGACAAAATCTCATTGGGACAAAAGCCCACTTATATACATTTGACAGGGATAGGGTTGAACTGATGGACAAACCGACAGACGAAGAATCCATCTTCCTTTCAAATCTGAAATTTCAAACATCTCTTTTTGTTTGGCACCTCTCATAAAAGTGCATGCTAATTGTTACAACCAGATCATAGTAAGGGTGCAAAGATCAGGAATCGATACAATTATAAACCACACCTGACCCAGGATACCAATGGGAAAGTGACAAACTCACAGTAAGACACCACAAACGAGAGCCAAGAGGTCAGCCCTTTCCCAATAGGTGACCACAAGGCACGCAAATGAACACACGCGCACAAAGGCATAACAAACACAAGACAGAAAAAAAAACATAAATGATCCGCAAAAGAAGTACTGCCTTGGAACGGTCAGTAAAAATATTTTACTGGAGGGCTTAATCCGGTTTCACTGCACCAACCTCAGCATTAATTCAGATGTGGATCAAGACACATAGATATTTGGTTTGGTCATTTGGATTAATTAGACATATGTTTTCCAAATATAATAGATTGTTTGACCCAAACTGTAAAATAATTTTCTTCAAATGTAAATGGCTTTTAACACCCAAATTAAATTGTTTGTCACAACATACAGGAGAAATAATAATGTCAGTGAAAATGGGTGCATGACATTTCGTCTAAACCCATTTGGTCTAATAAACACTTCGTCTAATACAACAATTGGTCTAAAAACAGTCTACTACGACAATTGGTGGAAAAAGAAATTAGGATTTTAGGGTCACATGTTTTACATAGGCTCATATAGGGAAAATGTGAAAAAATCTTCTTGTCTGAAACCACAAGGCCTGGAGCCTTGATATTTGGTATGTAGCATTACCTAGTGGACCTCTACCAAGTTTGTTCAAATTATAGCCCTGGGGCCAAAAATGGCACTGCCCGCGGTCAAATGTGTTATATAGGCTTATATAGGGAAAATGTGAAAAAATCTTCTTGTCTAAAACCAGAAGGCCTCGACCATTGATATTTGGTATTTAGCATCACCTAGTGAACTTCTACCAAGTTTGTTCTATTATAGCCCTGGGGCCAAAAATGGCCCCGTCCCAGGGGTCACATGTTTTACATAGGCTCATATAGGGAAAATGTGGTAAAAATCTTCTTGTCTGAAACCACAGGGCCTAGAGCCTTGATAGTTGGTATGTAGCATCACCTAGTGGACCTCTACCAAGTTTGTTCAAATTATAGCCCTTGGGCCAAAAATGGCCCCGTCCCAGGTGTCACATGTTTTACGTAGGCTCATATAGGGAAAATGTGGTATAAATCTTCTTGTCTGAAACCACAGGGCCTAGAGCCTTGATATTTGGTATGTAGCATCACCTAGTGGACCTCTACCAAGTCTGTTCCCTCCACACATCCTAGAACTGCAAGCTAGTACTCTCGACAGAAAAAACAGTAAACAATGAAGAATTTGATCAATTATTATATGCTCAGAAGAAAAAGTTTAGTCAGAACAGACACTGTGTGGAATTTTTATGTAGGACAGTCTTTATATTGACAAAAACCTTACCTAACATGAAATTCATTTAATTTCTTTCAAATGTGAACATTTTCAACAAAAATTCTGAAAATATACCTCTTTTCTTTATCAAAATTACACAAAGGGGTCACTGTCAAAATTCAAATTTCAAAACTCAAAAATCAGTCTAGCTCCCCTCAGACAATTTCTGGCATTATAGACGGAAATTCTCGTACCTGTTGCAAGCCTAATGTGTTTAAAAAGTTTCCAAGCGGCCATGAAGCGATTACGTCATGTTGACGTCACTATGACCCTAACTTCAAGTGGCGTCGTTATTCGTGGTCTCCCTGACGGATGCTTGTCATTTTTACTGCCAGGGGGTCGAAAACGTGTTTGCAGACGATAAAATGTTTGTTCATTACATCCAAAACTGCGTGGCACGTCAGCAACACGTGTAGCTGCTTCAAGACGTCAAAACGCGGTATTTCCGTAATTTGTTGATAGCCTGGACGGCGACTTAAGCTTGCTTACACTGAATTTTCTCCGGATTATTGCAAAAGGAACAACTCTCTTTCAGTATCAAACATCATTTGAGAAAATAACCCTGCCGGTTAACCGCAGCACGTGCACAGCGTGCATTTTGAAATTTGGTTGATACGGTCTAATAGAGGCATTATTTGTCACACAATAAACGGATACATGTAAAGCTACGATGAAACAACTCATATATACAATGTGACAATGATATATTCAGTATTGTTGATTTTATGAGAAAACATAAATACTGACTAAACTTTTTCTTCTGAGTATATTATCAATTATTAACTATGATTTAGCTGTGATGTATGTTTTCTCTACCAGGTTCTGGTTTCCAAGTAGCCAGCAGCAGTAAGAAGTACATAGAAGATGACTGTGATCTCAACGTAGATGGTGATGACTCTGTACAGTATGGACAACCTCAGTATCCTTTACCTTGCACTGACAAGTACTAATACAAGATCACATTAACCCTTAAAGCGCCAAGAAAAAAATGCATCTGAAACTGTCGCCTCCTGAAGTCGTCTGCTGCAAATAATCGCCTAGCATTACTGACGAATTAAGTATAGAAGCAAACATCGTGGACCCAGAACAGACTGCTCCTATAGGAAAAAATCTACTCGGCTATGTTGAAGCGAGTGGAATCGAAAAAGTGCATGCATTCTATACGTCATCACTATGAGGCAGTGCCAAAAATCCATATTGATGCCGCAATATGGATTTTTGGCATAGTCATGTGACTGTGCCGAATATGGATTCAGTCCAATGGAAAATATTACCGAGTGCTAACGGCAATTTTACTATGTAAAATGTAGAAGGCATGTAATAAAAAGGCATATTGCAACAGATTTCAAAAGTTGAGAATGTTTTAACCCATATTGGTGAGACGTTCTATATGAATACAGCCATTAGTAAGTTTGAGATCTCTTGATGGAAGAATAAAATGTTAACACACACTAATTTGATCAGATGGTCTGCCATGTCCAGAGATTAAAAACATTTTTTTATGCTCAACTTAACTGAGCATGAAATTTATGCTGATAAATGTTAAAATGCCAACAATTGTTGGCATTTTAACATTTAAAAGCACAATAAATATTTGAGAGTTTGAAAGCAAGAAAAGTCTTTATTTTTCAGCATTTTAGCTTTTATGAGCAGTTTAAATTTCCTGCTCAGTTGAGTTGATTATAATAATAAGTTGTTGAGAATATTGTCTTAACTAATGCTAAGATACAGTGAAGCTGATATTATTCCTTGTTCGTCAGATGAACCTGGTGAGGACAGAGAGAGACAAGCTCTTAGAGGTGCTGTACTCAGGTAAACACTGACAAAATATACTTAACCCTCATGTGCAACACAACTCACTCATTTGCTAGAGTGTTCAACTGGCGATCTAAGTGTTGCTAGTTCGAGACTCACCCGAGTCACTGTGTTCTCTCCGTGAGAAAGACACTATATACGTTGCTTTGTACTAGTTCAACCTAGGAAGACAGGAATTTGTCCCAACATGGCTGACACATTGTTGCCTGGGTCATGAAGCATCAACACAAAAAAACTTTACCTTTTATATACTGGAAACTCATAAACAGGTACTTTGGCAAACAGGGAACACCCTAATGGATTGACAAATGTGACTTCCTGCATAGTGATTGTCCTTGGCATACTCTTTGAGCACCCACTGTCACCTGAGTCACCAAGTCACAGTGGGTGCTCAAAGAGTATGCCAAGGACAATCAGTATGCAGGAAGTCACCGGGTCACAATGGGTGCTCAAAGAGTATACTCATCAAACACCCACTGTAACCTGCTGACCTCCTGCATAGTGATTGTCCTTGGTATACTCTTTGAGCACCCACTGTGACCTGCTGACTTCCTGCATAGTGATTGTCCTTGGTATTCTCTTTGAGCACCCACTGTGACCTGGTGACTTCCTGTATAGTGATTGTCCTTGGTATACTCTTTGAGCACCCACTGTGACCTGCTGACTTCCTGCATAGTGATTGTCCTTGGCATACTCTTTGAGCACCCACTGTGACCTGGTGTCTTCCTGCATAGTGATTGTCCTTGGTATACTCTTTGAGCACCCACTGTGACCTGGCGTCTTCCTGCATAGTGATTGTCCTTGGTATACTCTTTGAGCACCCACTGTGACCTGGTGACTTCCTGCATAGTGATTGTCCTTGGTATACTCTTTGAGCACCCACTGTGACCTGGTGACTTCCTGCATAGTGATTGTCCTTGGTATTCTCTTTGAGCACCCACTGTGACCTGCTGACTTCCTGCATAGTGATTGTCCTTGGTATACTCTTTGAGCACCCACTGTGACCTGCTGACTTCCTGCATAGTGATTGTCCCTGGTATACTCTTGGAGCACCCACTGTGACCTGGTGACTTCTTGCATAGTGATTGTCCTTGGTATACTCTTTGAGCACCCACTGTGACCTGGTGACTTCCTGCATAGTGATTGTCCTTGGCATACTCATTCATATTGACAAGATCTATGCTGGGATTGTTACACATCATTTTTTGCACATTTGTACCAGAGTTATGGCCCTTGATTGATGTCAGAATTACAATACCACTCAATGTCCTGAGACACTCTGGCCTTTTACTGCATGCAAGGCACTGCAGCGGGGCTATAGTCAGATTCTCTGACTGTTCTTGTTCGTATAGGCGTGACAGAAAGGGGTAGTCTAAAAAAAAATATTCCTAAGCGGTGCACATTTCTTTATTCAAAGGTTGTGCATAACATAAAACTGCCGTTTGCATACTCAGAATTTACCGTGCATATGCAGAATCAACTTTAAACAGGCTCATTTGTAGGAACAAAGGTTGGGTTTTCGCATGACATGCCATTTTTCACTTATACCCGTGCTATGATATGAACTGTTTTGAGATGACCCCACTAGCTTAAGGCACAAGCAAATGAGGTGCGATTTCCATTATATTTGAACTAGCCATCCATCGCTTTAGTTATTGAATTAGGACGGTGCAATGTAACTTTTTGATTGACATCTTGAACTTTGTTTATTTGCTCTTTGCTTAAAATGTTCAAAGAGTCCACCTAAGCACAGAGGAACCTGCTGCATCTTGGATGTTGGAACTGTTTGGAAGAGTTGGCGGAGATGTTCCTGAATACTTTTCATCAGGAGAAGTTTTTCGATAAATGACGTGATAAAAGGTTATCACAAAAAATTAGTTATAAAAACATTACAGCTGGAGTTTAGTGCCAAAAGACATGAAATGTCACTTTTGCCTCATGTATTAAGATGGCATTAATGGACTTGATTGATGATTAATCTACTAATTATAAATAGTAAGTTATTATTTTTTTTTTGCAGTACCACAGATTCACCATATTCTTCCAGTCGCACTCCTAGTGGTAAGTACACTAAACTTATTAAGTATTAACTACAATAAGAGACATGATCCATCAAAAAACATGACCACCAGGGGGCATGGTCTATCATGATAAGTGAAAATTTCAAAAATATTCTGAAACTACTCATCAGACTTCAAAATGATTCAATAGAAATTGTCTATGGGTGACCTTCTACAAAGATAGTGCAAACAAAGAGCTATGTGCATTAAGAGGCTATTTTGGCCCCCCTATAAGGCCAAAAAATGAAATTCGCTTTTCACTAAATTCTTCTCATTAGTTTATTAGGACAAAGTAAGTAAAGGTGCAAAGATCAGGAACCCAAGTGTATAATTTTGATATTAGTTTGACTTTTAACGTTGCTATGGTAACAAAGATGGCCGCCAAAAAGGCTGAAAATAGGAAATTGACCATTTTGGAGCAAATTTGAGACGCTTGACAGAGCAGTTAACATAGAGCACAAGCAAATACCAAAAAGATATTTAAGAGATGATGAGAATTATCATGGCACACAACATATTAAAAGGATATTTTGATATTTAGCAGTGCTGATATCTAATTTTTGAAAATTGGGTCTCTAAAAGCCTTAAATTTGGTCAAAAATTGCAATTTCTCCATTTTATGCCTATTTTGTCAGCAATTTTTGTTACCATAGCAACGGTAAGATAAAAATAAATGCCAAAATTTTACACTTCAGCCATTCTTCTAATAAACAAATCCAAAGGAATTTGTGAAAAGCAAATTTCAGTTTTTGACCCAAAAGGGGCCATATTAGCCCCTTAATGCACATACCTCTTTGATCAGTCAAAAACATGGCTACAAGGGGGCTCGGCCAATATCCGTTATATGAGAATTCCCCTGTATAAGAAACTTAAGCACAATCTCCTCTGAAACCAATAGTCAGAATGGAAAACAAATTGGCAGAAAGTCACTAGGTGACCTACAAAAATAGCTTAAAAGAATTTAATTCGTCAAAAATCTTGTCCCCACAGAATTTGACTAACTGCAGATACAGAAACTTTAGAAATCTCCTCTGAAACCACGGATCAGAAATCAAAATAATTTAGCAGAAATGGGCAATGGGTGGCCTTCAACAAAAGTAGCTAAAGAAAGTTAGAAGGATTGAAAAACTTGGCTGCCAGGGGGCAAGGCCAGTTTCCCTCATAAATGAACCTTCATTATGAGGAAACTGACACTGTCTTCTCCTATGAAGGTCAGAATTTAAAACAAATTGGCAGAAATAGTTACTAGGTGACCTTCAAAAATAGCTTAAAAGAATTTGAACTGTAAAAGCATAACTAACAGGGAATGTGGTTTAATCTGGCTAAAGCCACCTTTTCACTTTAATGTATTGATACGACACACTGTCAATGAATTGATAAAAAAATGAAAAATTTTGAATACACACACGGCACACTGAAAATCCTGACGAACGTGATCAGGGAGGCTTGACATAACAAGCTGAAGCCGAATTTGAAATGTATAGAGAAAAAGCTCATAATGTTCTAGTAATGACAACCTAACGACCAAGAGCGAATGAGAAACGAATATAAACGTTCTCTCAACGAACGCCCAACGTGTTATGCCTACTCTCTGCGTGAGCTCTGCGAACAGTTAGCGTATCCAAACCGATCAATTGCCGTGCAGTTATATAAACAAGAAATCAAACCGGGAGTTTTTTCCTTTATTCTCCAAACTAGTTTCGGCTGTGCTGCCTTTTTCAAGAAGCATTTTGTAAGCAATCAAATAACATATATACATGTACAAAATGGCTGTAGACATGTAATTTATTAAAGGACACAAAATGTCCAAGTATGTCCCAGATTTAACATGTTTAATCTACTGTTAAAGGTGCATAGTCTGTAACTTTTGATCTTCTAATTTTAATAATAATGCTTTTATTTTTCAAGAAGGCAGTAAAAATACTCAAATCCAGGTAAACATTTTACCATTTTTGTAAATCTTAACAAGTTATCACTATCAAAACAACTGCATTTATGTTAAAATTCAACGGTCTATAATTATTGGAGGGAGGCAAATAATTACCAACAAGAGAAAAATTCACCTATTTGATAAGATAATTCACTTTTCCATGCAGTTTTCAGCTGTACTGAACATTTCTATTGTGAAAACATAGCTTAATTCTACTTTTACAAATGATTTAAAAAGAAAATAAAATTTTTCGAAAAATGTTCATAGTTACAGAGTATGCAGCTTTAATTTTTTATTTTATGGCTCAATTGCAAAACATTGCATAAGACAAAACCAGCTTTGTAAGTCTTCGTGTAGTTTATTTTCAGTCGAACAGCTATGGAATTCTTGATGAGTTCAAAAGACTACAATTTGGCTGGACAAATACTACCATTGAGCTAACAAACCATTGTCATACTGCAAATGAACAAACTGTTCTAATTGTATTCAGTAACGAGCTGTAATTTCTGCCGACGCACAAACCCTTTGCATTGCCTTTAATTACAGGTCGTTGGGGAACATCAAACTTTTTTGTGCATGCACAAAAATCTTCAACGCACTGTGCGAACAACAACGTTCCCGAGGAACGTTCTTCAATGTACTGAAAACGACCTTCAACTTTTGATCACTGTTGAGCTAACAACCTTCAATGCACACCAGCGTGTGTCAACGAATGTCAAAATATCTCTTCATGCAGAGCAAACGCTGAGCCAATTGGTGTAAAGGCTGCTTTAGCAAGCTTTGAAAATCCTCTTTGAAAAAGTTGATCAGAATTCAAAATGGTTTGGCGGAAATGATCAAAGGAAGAAAAAAAAATGATTTGGATCCATAGAAAAATGACTGTCAGGGGGTTGTGGCCAGTTTGCCTTATACCTTTTTAACCCCTTCACTGCCATTACCACGAGTGCTGTTCGTTATAAAAATCGCTTCTCATGTGCCAATATCAGGAATACCGCTCTTGATGAATATGTCATAGTTTAAAGCTTAATTAATGGTCAAAGGGACAAAGCTCAAGTATCCAAATCTGTTCTAGAATGAAAGAGTTAACTTTTTCAAGATTTATCCCAGAACTCTGCGACAAAATGGCTTCCGTAGCTTGCTAACGGCCCTTTTGATGAAGAACTCATTTTTTTAAAGATGGCAGCTGATCGCAGCATTTGTTTGTCGTGTTTCTTTGAAGTAAAAGTTATTTTGGAAGTCTAAAATGGCTCGTATATGGATGACAATTGATATTAATTAGAATAAGAAATGGTAAATGAGGAAAATGACCGTCATTCTCACATTTATTAGCCATTGTTTTCCAAACATTCCAAAACAATGATGTTGAAAATGAAAGTAGACATTCATGTACTTTCAGCTGTTGAAAAAAATATTTATTTTTTTTTGACATGCTTTCACTAGTAAGCATTATTTCAGACATTGAACCAAATGTCTCAAACAAGCAGGAAAAAATTGGTGTAAATTTCTACGTTGGTTATGATTTTGTATGAAATTATATGTAACACCATAATAACATCAAAATAGCCTTATTTTCTCCTCGACATACAGCGTGCAATGAAGGAGTTAAGAAATAATAAATAAAACCCAGGTGAATGATCCAGCGTCACTTGGGCCTCTTATATTTTTGTTTGAAGAAACTGATATGTGCTTTTAGTGGATATTTGAGAAGACAGTTCTATTATTTGAAAACCAGGCAGCTTTATTTGTGCTAGTACACAAGATACTAATTCATCAGTGAGCAGTGAATGCTCAAGCAAGTCTGTGCATATGGGCAGAGTTGCCAGAGCCTTTGCTGCTCACATTTATGAAGTATGGATGTAGATGAAGACAAGGACCAAAATTTAGACATTAAGGTCCTCTGGGTACCTAAGCATGGACTTTTATAAGTGGCATTTTAGTATATACAATGAGTATTGGAATCTCTTGCACTGGCACATAAATTATGACTTAGCTAGAAATTCAGTGTCTAGCAACAACTGGTCAGTCCTACATTTTTGCACTGGTCCTGATGTGTTAGAGCCATTGAGGTTTAGTCTAAACTTTTTCTAATGATAAAACAGATAATTCTAGAAGATTTTACTAATGACTTACAGAAATTGACAGTTCTTTTTGGATTCTTTTTATTGACATGTTGAGAATAGTATTTTTCAGAACTAGAAGTAGCACATGTTTAATTTCAGAAATAGAAAGTGCACATAATCCAGAGATGCATGGCATAGAAGACAGCATTGTGGATGATATCAAAGATAATATAGGGGGTTCTGCAGGCGAAATTATTACAGCTTTACGATGCAAACTGAAAGATGTGGAACTACAAACAAGCAAATCAAAATGTCTTATCTGTATGGTAAGTTCAAACATTGTCTGGTCATCGCCATCATGGGTGGGGAATCACATGTTTTTTGTTGCACAGAGGAAGTGATGATTTCTCAGTTTCTTCACATTTTTCTCTGCTAATCCTATCTATCAGTCCATGCCCCACTTTCCTGCCCTAATATGTCCTGACTAAGTGAAACCTTTTTTTTTATAATTTTCAGGTTGTTAGTACTTTTGTTTATTTGTCTTTATACCCCCCGCAAACTTTGTTTGTGGTGGGGTATACTGTTTTCACGTTGTCCGTCCGTCTGTGCGTGCGTCCGTCAGTCCGTAACGTTTTGTTTTTTTAATATCTTGAAGAGTGTTTGCTGGATTTTCATCAAACCTTGCAAACATGTTCATATATGCAAGACAAATACTTTAGACAAAAAAAGTAAGGGCTAGGGGCCAATTCTATTAGAGTCATTTCCCTTTGTAGTTCTAAATGGCTTTTAATTTAGGGTTTTATGCTTATGCTATTATAGGCCATACAGGGGCCGATCAACTCCTACCACAGCTTTTGATGGAACAATTTGATACTTTTCTTATACAATGTAGACACATGAAGGAGTTTGGTTCAGAAAAAAAATTTTTTGACAAAATGACAGCTGTGAGAACTTAGACAATTTTTCCCTTATATGGCTTTTGTATATGCATAGATGGTGCCTTCATGGGCCGATCAACTCCTACCACAGCTTTTGATGGAGCAATTTGATACTTTGCCTATATAATGTAGACTGGTTGAAAAAAGTAATTTTTTACAAAATGACAGCAGTGAGAACTTAGACAATTTTCCCTAATAAGTTGTTTGTATATGCATAGATGGTGCCTTCATGGGCCGATCAACTCCTACCACAGCTTTTGATGGAGCAATTTGATACTTTGCCTATACAATGTAGACACATTGAACATATGCATGAAGGAGTTTGGTTCAGATTATTTTTTTTTTGACAAAATGACAGCTGTGAGAACTTAGACAATTTTTCCCTAATAAGGCTTTAGTATATGCATAGATGGTGCCTTCATGGGCCGATCAACTCATACCACAGCTTTTAATGGAGCAATTTGATACTTTGCCTATACAATATAGACACATTGAACATATGCATGAAGGAGTCTGGTTAAAAAAAACAATTTTTGACAAAATGACAGCTATGAGAACTTAGACAATTATTCCCTTATATGGCTTTTGTATATGCATCTATGAGAACTTAGACAATTATTCCCTTATATGGCTTTTGTATATGCATGGATAGTGCCTTTATGGGCCGATCAACTCCTACCACAGCTTTTGATGGAGCAATATGATACTTTTGCCGATACAATCTAGACACATTGAACATACGCATGAAGGAGTTTATAATTTTTGTTTGGACAGATTCTACAGAAATCTTCTTTTCAAAACTAAGGTCTGCTGGTTTGAACTATAATTTGACAAGTTTTTTCACTGAATGACAAGTTTTTTCACTGAATCTTACTGTGCGGGGGGTATCTAATAAGCATTGCTTATTGACTTTTTTCATTCCATTCTGAGCCCAAAGTCAATATGAAAATCCTTCGGCGGATTTTATTTATATTGGTCCTGATGGCAGGGCAATATTGTTCTAAAAGTTATTTTTTTTTTTTTATTTATTGCCCTTTGTAAATTTGGGCATTGAAAACTTTTATAAAGATACATGTATCTTGAAACTTTTTATAGCTAGCAGCTTCAAACTTTGTCAGCTGATTACTGGGTGAAATTATTTTTTATTATGCCCCCGCAATGATAATGGCTGGGGCATTAAGTGTTACCCCTGTCCGTCCGTCCGTACATTACGTACATAGGTACGTACGTCCCGACGACGTCCGCTCTCTAAATTGAATACTTTTGATCAGAATATTATGCATCTTGGTCACATTGTTTAGTACCATAATGTCTTCTTCAAGTTCGATAATGATCCGTATCGCACCAGGCTTTCAGTAGTTATGGCCCTTTGTTTATGAAAATTCACCGTTTTAAACAATGTCTGCTCTCTAACTCGAATATTTTTTATCAGAATTTTATGAAACTTGGTCACATTGTTTAGTACCATTATGTCTTCTTCAAGTACGATAATGGTCTATATCCCACCATGCTTTCTGTAGTTATGGCCCTTTGTTTATAAAAATTCACCATTTTAAACATGTCTGCTCTCTAAGTCGAATATTTTTTATCAGAATTTTATGAAACTTGGTCACATTGTTAAGTATCCTGATGTCTTCTTCAAGCCCCATAATGGTCCATATCGCACCGTGCTTTCAGCAGTTATGGCCCTTTGTTGATGAAAATTTACAGTTTTAAACAATGTCCGCTCTCTAAGTTAACTAGTTTTGTTCAGAATTTTATTAAACTTTGTCACATTGTTTAGTACCATGATGTCTTCAAGTTTGATAATGGTCTATATAGCACCATGCATTAAGGAGTTATTGCCCTTAGTTTATGAAGAATCATCGGTTGAAACAACGTCTGCTCTCTAACATGAATTTTTTTGATAATAATTCTATGAAACTTGGTCACATTATTAAGTACCATGTTTACAAGTCTCAGAATGGCCCATATCGCATCATGCCTTCAGGAGATATTGCCCTTTGACAATTCCCTATTTATACGAATGTGGCAATAGTGGGGCATCCGTGTCCCATGGACACATTTCTAGTTTTAGTTTAAATTATGTCAGCTGATAGAGGATAATGAGTAGTATAGCTAGACGCTTCAAACTTAAGATGACCCTTGTGTTATAAACCATTCTTGACAAGCAAAGGGTTTGGTGCATAGTGTTTGATAAACATCATTTCTAGTTAATTTTTATAAGTTGATACACAACATTTTTCCTTCATTGGTGCATGTTTTTTAATCAGTGTAGCTGTCCACAATACTTTCATGTTTACTTTCCCGTGAGTACACCAAACAGATCTTTTTGCCTGTCAATCTAGCATATATTGGGTCCGAGTTACGGTCAAGTTCGCTCACGTAAATCCAGCTTTGATGTCACACGTTAAGATTTTTTCTTCTGAAAACGCTGGGTTCAATGAATGTCGAGCGGATGCTAATTTACTATGCCTATGTCTCAGATGTGATCAAATCGTCTGTGGTATATTGTTATCAAATACACTGCAGTATGTGCACGAAGTGTCCTTAGAATGGACTGTATTTTATAGTGTCTGTGTCATATCTTCTCGAATCGGGAACACCAAATCTGCGTGCGACACAGATGGCACTTCTATGCTTGTGCTCTTTCTTGAACACAGCTTGGACCCAAGCCTGAAATCAACTTGCCCGGAGCCCCATATGAGCTGGTACAAGGCCTTGCTGGTTCTTATCACAAATGTGATCATTGAAAGCTAAGGAGATCATCATGTATTTACTATTTACGTTGGTATTTTCATGAAATCAGCCAGTTCATAAGATTATGGTGCCCATCGTATGTGTGAGCAGCGTAGGTTCAGACGAGCCTGGGCATCCAGGAAAATCGCCAGTGATTTAACTGCTTACTTCCCAATTACACATAGAGGGAATGTAGATGAAGGTGCTTGTCTTATTTTAGTGTAATAGCCCCACTAAGTGGCCGTGTATTTGAATACATTAAAGACCTTGAGAGGTTCGTGACATCTCAGAGTTTCCTTTTGCATGCGACTAACAAAGTCGCAGATCAGCCTGCTCACTACACAGTCTTATCAGTGCCCTTTTTTTTTAGAAAGTATATATCTTAAACCCAGTTTACATTAAACATTTTGTGGGGCCAGACCTAGGCCGCTACTGTATAATATTATCAGCCACAGGCAAAGGAACATAGGCAAAGTCAACGACAGCATGAATTAAAATCATGGAAGCCACCATCAGACCATGTGTTGTTGTTGTTTTAAGATTTTGATAGCAAGTTGTGGCCCTGGAGCATGAAAGTGGACCTCGCACATAAAACATAATTGCCAAACCGTCTTCTTTTCATGGGTTTGCATGAAAAAACAATTTCTATGAACGCATCACTTTCGCTCATTGCGATGGTGGACGCAAACATGTAAAATTGTTCTGGATCTCAAAAATTCACTTGTATCTGGGAAATTCACTTGTTCATAACGATGTAATGAGCTTTGGACGCTACAGGAGTAAGCCTGTTGTGACTGTGGCACACAGTATGCAAAGATAACCATATGCATACAACACTGTTGTTGGCTATAATGTGATCCACTTGCGACATCCAAATTTTCAAGACTTAGCTATAGCCCCTGTACTAATTCAAATCTTGAAAGACAGGTTTTCTCATGAAATGGTTCATTTTCCATTACACAAGCAGCTAGTGACACTTCAAAACATGATGAGGTAGAGGATTCTGCAACATTTGATCTGATTCTAAATTGATCATACAGAGACTTTAAATGGAACTATAAGCATGCACTGAAATGTAAGTGATAGGAAGCAGAAAAAGTGCGCTGAGCTTATACATATTTGACATGTCTTTCGAGGGCTCTACATAGAATCTACATGCTGTTATCATAACTCAAAATGCAATAAGCATTGCTGCGGTATATGTCAGCTTTACATTGTAGAGCTAGCCCACGGTGAGCCGATGAAAGAATAATTCCGACATGTATGATTGAACAAACCACCAGTACTATATGTAGATAAAGCATGTTTAAGACTTTTAGTGAAAACAATATTTGTTGGAGTTATCCGGACTTTTATTCAACTATTCATGGTTTCAGTCTTTCATCATGTATCAGACACATATAATCAGCGACCAGGCTTAAAATATATACCGAAATCCCCTCCTCTGGGCAAATTTTGCATGTTTTTAGCAATCATCAGGATTTCATTTTATTAGTGACTTTTTAAAAAAAAATTAATAGTTCGTACACGAGAAAAATAATATTTTTTTTTTATGCCAATTCCTTCCAAACTTTACAGATGTTTAGGTCATGGTCTGAAGATGTGCATATGGTTTGGATATAATCTGCAGATTATTTTTGTCACTTTTTCCACAAGTAAAAGTTAGTCATTTTCCAGCCATTATTGCATCCAAAGTGAATAGATAGTAGGTACCTTGTGTGCGCAACTCCTCTTACAACTTTATGCAGATTCTTTTGAAACTTAACAGGTGCTTTTTTCATGGTCTGAAGATGTCTATGTGGTTTCCATATAATCCTCAGATTGTTATTTATCACTTTTTCTACGATGTGAACTTAGACATTTATTCTGCCTTCAATGCTATTGATGTCTTATTAAGTTTATATAAAGGTAGTACTTTGTGAGTGCAAATACTCTTGCAGAGTTTTATACAATTCTTAATGAAACATTTACATGTGCTTATGTCATGGCCTGAACATGCTCAGAATAAAATTATCTGATTAAGTTTTGTTTCTTTTTTCTGTTCTGTGTACTTAAGTAAAATTAACTACTTGTTTCATGATAGCTCATATTCTCAAAGACAAACATAAGTGGCAGGGGGCATAAATTTTTTGAATTTTCTCATTTAAATTTGTTTTAGGAGCCCTACAATATACCAGTGACCTCCATTCAGTGTTGGCATGTCCACTGTGAGTCCTGCTGGCTTAAAACTCTGGTAAGTATTTTATTAGCTCACCTGAGCCATGCTGATATATGGTAAAAACCATTTAAAGATCTTCTTCTCCAGAACCAGAAGGCCGATGACCTTGGGACTTGGTATGTAGCATCGGGGATGTGGGACCTACCAAATTTGTTCAAATGATGATCCTAGGTTGACCTTGACCTACTTAACGTCAAGGTCAATTTTGCTTCCTAATGCATTTAAATGGGGAAATTTTTGAAAAGTTGATTTTTTGAAAACTACTGAAGCCAATGTCGTTATTCTCACTTGATATGTTTATTTATCTAATGTTACAATGGCTATGAATAAGTTCCAAAGGTCAAGGTTGACCTTTGACCTTTCAGCCAAGCTGCTCGTATTTGAGTCCCATCAATATATTAAAACATAGTTTTCTCAGAAACCATTTGGCCAATAGAACTCAAATTTCATATGAAGACTCCTTACAATAAGCTAGCTAAGATTTATACAAATTCTTTTGGTCACATGACAAAGATGGCCGACATGCCCATATATGGTAAAAACGCTTTAAAAATCTTTTTCTCCCGAACCAGAAGGCTGATGACCTTGAGACTTGGTATGTAACATTTTGGATGTTGGGCCTACTGAGTTTGTTCAAATGGTGATCCTAGGTTGACATTGACCTACTTAACATCAAGGTCAAATTTGCTTCCTAATGCATTTAAGTTGAACATTGTTTGAAAAGTTGATATTTTTTAATACTGTTGAGGCCAAAGTCATTGTTCTGACAAGGGGAGTAAATTTGTACCAAATGTTAATGGTCACATGACCAAGACGGCGGCCATGCCCATATATGGTAAAAACCCTTTAAATATCTTCTACTCTGGAACCAAAAGGCCAATGGCCTTGGGACTTGGTATGTAGCATTGGGGATGTGGGCCCAAACAGGTTTGCACATATTATGAATCTGGGTTGACCTAGATCTTTACCACAAAGCCAAATTTGATTCCTTATATTGGAAAAATCTTGAAATGTTCATTTTTCTATAACTGAAATACTTAAAAAAAATGTTAAACCTACTGAGACACTGGTTTTCTATAAGCACCAAAGGTCAAGCTGTCTGACCTTTGACCTTTCATCCAAGGCCACTCATACTGGACTGCCTTATACATGTATGTATCTAAGCATCTTTTTCTCAGAATCCACCAGGCTGTTTGAACTGAAATTTCATATGGAATATTCAGTAGATAAAACAATATGAATATGATATTTTTTAGGTCACTTGATCAAAATGGCCACTGCCCATATATGGTTAAAAAAATATGTTTGAATAATAAGCCTATGTTGACCTTGACCTATTTTAACATTATTAAGGAGATCAGGTGAGTGCTTCAGGACCTTCAGATCCTCTAGTTTTCTAACTCTAGTGGATGCTCGATGACATTTACGTGATATTATTATCCCCATATATTGAGGGATATATTTTTGGCATTGTTTCTACAGAACCATATCTCTATGCATGAGTCAGATTTGATGCATCCTTGATACAAATAAGTATGTATGAACCTTAAGGGTCTTACTCTATATCCAAGTTCAATAGCTCTATTACCAACGCCTTAATAACTCTTATGCATTATAATTTAAATTATGGCACTGTGACCAAAAACTTGCCTGCCCCAAGGTTTACATGATTAACATATAATAGGCTTACATAAATAAAGTTCAAAGAATCTTATAGTCTAAAACCACATGGCTTTGATATTTGGTAAATCACATCACCTAATTGTCTTCTACCAAGTTTGCTTAAATAATGACCCTGACCCAGAAATGCTTAGGAATTTATGAAAACTTCATTGAAATCACAAGGCCTGGAGTCTGGATATTTGATATGTATCTTAGATATTTACCAAATGACATCGGGTCTGGAGTGATATAACATCATGAATTAAAATCGATAAGTCACTAGTGGTGTACATATTTAGTAACATTATGTAATGGCAGACATATCAAGGTGGAGTTTACATGAGATTAGCAGGCCAAAAGTGTGATTTCAAAGTACTTAAGTGTCATAAAATTAATATAATTTAACATGCCTGCTCCTGTATGATTTAATTTATTCAACTTGTTGTGAAAAAGCTTGACAAGCCTCACATTTTATCTCTTTTTCCCAACTTGTTTCAATAATACATGAGCACTGATGTAAGATTCTCTATGTGGAAAACACAAGTCCAGAACAGCCATTTATCAGCAGCAAAAGATCTAAACGTTTTAAGTTCCTTATTTACTAACTAAAAACAGTTAATGAAACAGATTTACACGGAAATTAACCAATACTTTGATAAAAAAACATCTAGTCATTTCATTTGCCCAATTCCATAAATCCAATGGAACCATAGACTCAATTTAACTTAACTTACTGATACTTATTTAAAATGCAAACTGTACTCCCATGGGCTGTGAGTTAAGAAGACTGTACTCCCATGGGCTGTGAGTTAATGAGAATGGCCATATTGATTAACTGTTTTTGTGTTGCCTGCGAAGCTGCGATGATGATGATGGCAGACACATAGGGATCATGTCTACGCATCACTGTCCGTGTTAGCTGCAGCTGTGTCACATTTTTGGTTTCTGATCAACTTTATAAGGGATTTATCAATCAGGAGTGTAAAATTCCACTCACCCGCTCGCATTGGCGAGTAAGCTTCGGATTCGGTCAAGTGAAATACCTGCCAAGCTCGCCCTTATAGGTGACTGCATTTTACTAGGTCATTTATCGAAAAACTTATCCCGATGAAAAGTATTCAGGAACATCTCTGCTAACTTCTCCAAACAGTTCTAACATCCAAGATGCTGCAGTTTCCCCTCTGCAGCCTTTAAACATTTTAAGCAAAGCGCAAATAAACCAAGTCCAAGATGTCAGAGAGTCAAAAAGTTGTTTTGCACCGCCCTAATTCAATTACTAAAGCAATGGATGGCTTGTTCAAATATAATGGAAATTGCGCCTGATTAGTTTGTGCGTTAAGCTAGTGGGGTCTGCTCAAAACTGTTCAGTTCAAAGCATGTGCATAAGAGAAAAATTGCATGTCATGCGAAAACCCAACCTTTGTTCCTACAAATGAGTCTACTTAAAGTTGATTCTGCATATGTAGGGTCAAGTCTGAGTACGGTAAAGGCAGTTTTATGTTATGCACAACCTTTGAATAACAGAAATGTACCGTTTACGATTATTTTTTACACTACCTCTTTCTGTCATGCCTATACAAATTTTATCTCTCTATAAAATACTTAGAAATTTAGGAAGAATTAAATTTGTTGCGAAATCTTCATCTATATTCACAAAAATCTGTTTGCGCCACAATCACTAGACCTTTTGGAGAGGTTGGCAGAAAGTCTCCCCTACAACTTTCATCGCAAACACATTTTGGTAAAATTGAAGATAAAATTTTTTCGAAAAATTAGTTCTAAAAACTTAACAGCTAGAGTTTAGTTTTGCAATCTTCTTGACCAGCAAGAGGTTCTTCCTCGTGTTGCCGTGGGTTGGTCTGTAGTTTGTGATTGTGGTATTTCCTGATCATACTCACATTTTGGCATTGGAACACTAATATTAATGAATACGACCAGCAACCTATTGACTATGAAACGGCGACAAAATATAGCACCGATGGCGACAAAATATAGTTCCATACATTTTGTTAATTTAGGTGAATATATCAACTGTCTCCTGATTGGTCCAATTTGTCTTCATAAATCTCTATGTCAACCTGAAAATAGGTCTAAACAACTGGCCTAGAGGTTGATATAGGATGGAAACCAGCTCAAACTAGTTTCTAGAGGTTAATAATTTTGACATTTTTCTTATATTACCCTCAACAGCTAAAATTAGCATGATGAGTATGAAATTTTTCATTTTTGAATTACATCCAATGAAATGATCGTACAAGCTCAACTTTTAAAATAAGATATTGTTATGAGTTTCAAAAAAAAGAAAGTTCCCGCATCCGTTTTTAAAAACCCGCCCTGCCGCATCTGTTTAAAAAAAAATGGCCTGTGAATCAATTCAATTTTTTTTTTTTGGCTTTAGTTTATTAGAACAAAAGCGGAAGTGTAAAAGTCTGGTATATATCCAAAAGTTTGACAGAATGTGATGTCTCTTGTTGCTTAGCAACGCAAATACGTACTTAAGGCTTACCTGGCCTGATACCTTAAAATGGTTGCCATGGTTACTGGCATGTGCAGATCAGTTCCAAAAAGAATCTATTCTATAAACTACAACATAAGGTAATTACTCTGTAGAATTCATTGACTTCTTTTGAAAAATGACAAATTGACAGGGACATATAGCATAAAAAGGCGACCAAATGCAAAATTGTGGAATCAAAAAAGGGGATATGGGTCATAAATTCGCCCTTGAATTATTGTTGGTTGGAAAAAAAGTTTTAAACCACCCAAGAACTATTAAATTTATTTTTTATTTCAAAAGAGTATCTTTAAAAACATGTATACCATGTGTCCACTGTTGCCTAGCAACAGAAAAATAAAGAATTAGCAAATTATCCAAATTTCCACAAGTACCCGGTTGCTAGGCAACCATGACTAGCTTGTACATGTTAATGACCATATTTTATATGTAACATTGAGAACAATCAAACTTTAACAGATGAAAGGACAAACTATGTTCAGATAAATAATAATAATTTAATGTCAGAATATGTTGCTTTAGCATAAGCTTTTTGTATGTGGAAAATCTGGCCAGGCTAGCTTTAGTATCACTTTTTGGTTGCTAAGCAACAGGCAACCTCACTTTCCAACAAAATTTTGGATAATGCTGCTGCATGCCGAACAAGTTATGCCACCTAATGATTGCTTTCGCCATGTTTTAATGGTACAAAATGGTGCATTATAAGGAAATTCCCTCTATTTATTGGATGACTCTGGTAACTTGTAAGGTAACTCCAATATGGTTTTATTACAAACATTTTTGTGTTTAAAGCAATTTTCATCAATTTTCATGATCTTTAAATACGAGGGGCGTTCAATATGTAATGAAAACAGCCCAGTATATCCCAAAGTTTTATATTTACGCACTTCATAATTACTTTCATTAAAATGTCTGTTTCATGGCTAAATAATAGTAAAATTTCAGTTGTCCAGCTCCTTATCAAATTTACACAGGCCGCTTTCAAGATAGGGTACTGAAGTACACTGCGATATGAAATAAAGCAATGTTTTCAAAATAGGATAACTACATGAATGAGGGATGTTTTTAGTCTGCTTTTTCGTGTGGTAAATATCCATATATTGGTGATTTATACCTGCAATTCTTTTGACATTACTTTATATTCTATGAAATACTGAGGCTGCCACTTTGGTTAAAATCCTCATTGGTGCTACATTTTCTGGCATTCCATTGACAGAGTCGTTTTTGCGTGAACGAATACATAGCAAAATTTATACGAAAATCATTTGTTAAATTTTTTTCGGTCGTTTTGATGTTCATTTGCAAGTAATACAGCCGACTTTGAAATTTCCATATTTAATCTCACTCATAAAGTACCCCCAAGTACGCCATTTGAAATAAGAAAATAACTTTAAAGGTGCCATCTCTGGCTAACACTGAAATTGATCAGACAAAATACCATGTTCCATCGATGTTTGCATTTGGATACATTATTTGGACATTATTACATGCATATACATGTACATAATCTGGCTGGCTAATTTCAGACAATAAAATTATAGGAAACGAAAATGGTATACCACTCAGATGAGATACCCCTAGATATTGGTTTCAGTTCAACTGGTCTGCTGCCTATGCACTGTGTGTATTGAAACTTTGATATAATCAAAATTGTCCTTTCCTGGTACAAAGCCACATTTCCGATTTTAAAGAACCGTGCCTATTTTAGTGTTAACGTCCATTGCTTTAAACGACGTCAACGTAAGAGGGGGTAATGTAATAAAACCGTTTGCACGAGAAATTGGTACCAATCAAAAGTTTGTATCGTTATAGCAGATAAAGGGTAATTGAGTTAGAAAACTGTGGATATGTGATTCATGCATGTTAACTGTTTGTTTTAGAAGATACAGCATGCCTTTCTACCTTTGTTAAAATGAGTCTTTACAATTCGGAGAAAAATATAGTCAGTGTATATTAGTGTGAGTTTTAAAAAGTCTGTAACTTATTAAACTTGGAAAGATTAAATAATGTTTCATGCACCATTATAACGGCGACGCTTTGATCTTTTGTTTGGCATATGACATAAAATCCTAACACGTTTGTGGATGGACTTATGAATGGGTTTTCATTACATATTGACCCCCCCTCGTACTCTGCATATGATAAATACGATATATAGTGCCATGCTTACCAAAAATTAAAAAAAAAAAGAACAAAAAACAACTTATTTCATTATTATGAAATTCCAAACCCCAGCCCGCTCAGCCAGCCATATCATATCTTTAGAGTGCATGGGAATTTTAAAAATGTTTTAATGGCTCGCTCTTGACATTAGATTCAGCTATTGCACTGATACAACATGCATCACACCAGAATCTCCAAAATTGCGTTCTGTGAAGTCAGAAAATTAGGGGTATACTTCTCAAACTGTCAATGATCCTTAAAGACTTTTAATGAATATTAACAACAGTTTTGTTTTGTCTGTTCATTTTTCATTGTATGAATAAACAAAATGTAAAAAGAGTGTTTTATGATTTACATTCCGCATTCAGAGAATTTATATACGTTTCAAAATTTAAAATACTTCATTACAATATTTTGAAAACAGTTGCTAAAACTTGTGAGAAAGTCCTTAGGTTGAACAGGACAACAATTCAAATCTAGTTTCAAAAGTGAAAGTAGAAAAATTTTCATTCACAGTTGAAAACTCATATAACGAAACAGTTATTGACTTCAATTTCCGTAGACATAAGGATTGATCTACCCTTGAATATCACTTTTTTGGGTAGATAAATCCTCATGTCTACCTCATTGAAGTCAATAATTGTATGATAGTGATCAAACAGTGTTTTTCAATGCATTAATATGCATAATGCAGCATTTCATCAGGGTATACACTGTCTGCTAAGAGAAGACCAATCTTCAGTGAATGAAATACAATTTTAAATTGAAGTTATTACCTTTGACCCCTCAGTATATACAATGGACCATCCCAAGTTTATTGTATCAAACTAAAAGGAAGAATCAATCAGGCTTTTAGTTAAGAGTGTGTACCAAAAATTTATTTTTCTTATTTCTCAACCAAAACATATGTTGTGGGTACTCAAAAGAACCGTCTCAATCAGACCGTTCTTTTGAGCACCCAAAACATATGTTAAAACTGATGGGAAAGAAAATATTCACAATTTTACGCTCAAAAAATATGTTTATCTAAACCTATTACCCATTTGTACATAATTGGTTACACTGTGCCTTTTAGACTATTATCTGTGTACTTTCAGGGAGCAAAGAAGTTATGTCCACAATGTAACATGATTACATCACCGGGAGACCTGAGAAGAATTTATTTGTGAAACAATGAACCAGCGACTCGTTATCACATAACTTATGTCTTATCTTCATGTTGTGATTTTCCTCGCAGACATAGTCTGAGAACTCTTAGTTGGTGATTCATGATGATCTAGTTATTGTACCAAATAAAGGACCAAATAAGATTATGTATATGCTTGGGGTTGATCAGGACTTTCTTCGTCTGTCAATATGAGGTAGACTTACCAAATTGTAATGAAGGTTGTGTACAGCAGACTCACTATTTGATAACATTAATATGGCCAACACATGAGATTGTGGTACATATCGCATATGTGCAAAAGCCTCTTTTAAACGCCCATCCTGGTATATCCAGCGGGCTTGGGGTCTAAATATTGATCAGAGCCTTCATCTATATCCATAATTTGTGTATTCGAGCAGTGAAGGCTCTGGTGAGTCTTTGCATTTGCCCAGGCTCACTTGATTCTTCGTTGGTCAAAAATGTGATAAGGGCCAAAATATTATATGCTGGCCAATATTGTTTCTCAGAAAAACATTTTCGTGAGAAGTTTTGGTTTAACATATTTTATTAGAAAATAACAAGGATTGGATTGAAAGCATCATGCTTATAGAATTCCTCTTATATGAGAAGTTTATATCAACAAGTGACCAAAATAAAGTCAACATTGTCTCTAAGCAAATGATCAAGTAATAATCCAAAATTGCTTAAGACAGGTGTTTGCTTAACTCTTTACATTCTGATGGATTTTCCCATACATGTTGATAGAATATGGAATTGCCAAGTCACAGAAAGAAATTTCTCTAAATTATGATGCATTTCTGTACCTAAAGATTGTTTTCATCTTTGCAAACAGTGCAGACCCTGATGAAATAGTGCCTTATGTGACATTTCATATGGGGTCTACACTGTTTGCCTAAGTACCTGTTTACCAGAATCCAGAATGAAAAGGGTCAATGGAGGTTTAATTTTTAGGACCACATAAATGCTCAAATATGTAATAAGAGAAATTGAATTGGGACTCAGAGAGCGCTGGACACTGGTTTACACTATATTGCATTTTAAGCAAAAAAATAAATTAAAACTTGGGACAGTTTCAATGAAAGCTGTAATCACTATGGCAAACAAAAGGTTCTATAGACTTATACTGGGAGAATATTGTCCCAGGCATAACATAGTCTCTTATAATATGTAGGAGGTCAGAATGGGGAAGGAATGCCACAATCACAGACCAGACAACTGCACCGCGTAGAAGAGGCATCAGAACACAAATAATCACGCACATATAAAAGCTAGAACATACTTAAAGCTTAATGCACCAATCGCAACAAAAGTCATCTGATTTTCTCATCTGTTGAAATAATTAAGAAGCCTCTATGGCAAACAGTGTGGACCCAGATCAGACTGCTCCTATAGGAGCTGTCTGTTCTGGGTCCACGCTGTTTGCTTCTATACTTAATTTGGCAGTAATGTTAGTTGATTATTTGCAGCAGACGACTTCAGCAGACGATATTTTCAGATTCATTTTTTCTTGGCCCTTAATGGGTTATAGGAAAGCAGTGAGCTCTCTCTTCCTAAGCAAGATGTTTGCAAAACTAGAAAGGATACAAAGAACAGTACTACCAAACATTTTCTACTCTGAGTGAAACCACTGGACCAATTGAACTCAAATTTCATAAGGAGACTCCTTAGGATGGGGGGACAAAAGTTTGTTCAAATGGTCCTGGTCACATGACCCAGATGGCCGCCACACCCATATATGGATAAACCCTTTAAAAAATCTTTTCCGAAGACCTTGGGACTTGGTATGTAGCATTAACGTCGAGATCAAATTTTTTTCTGAATGCTTTGTAATGGGAATTTTTTTGAAAAGTTGATTTTTTGAAAACTGTTGAAGCAAAGTCATTATTATCGCTAGATATGTTTAACCTAATGAGACAATGACTATGAATAAGTCCCAAAGCCTTTGACCTTTCACCTGTGGTCGCTCATATTGGATTCCCACCAATATATTAAAACAGATTTTCTCAGAAACCATTTGGCCAATTGAACTCAAATTTGATATGAAGACTTTAGGGCGGGCAAATGAAAACGTGTGCAAATTGTCTTGGTCATTTGACCAAGATGACTGCCATGCCCATATAAGATAAAAACCCTTAAAAATCTTCTCCAGAACCAGAAGCTCGATGACCTTGGGACATGGTATGTAGTTTTGGGGATGTGTGGCCTACCAAGTTTGTTCAAATGATGATCCTAGGTTGAAGTCAAGGTCAAATTTGTTTCCTAATGCATTTACATGGGAAAAATCTTAAGAAGTTGAGAAACATATTTTTCTCAGAAATCAATGGGTTGATTAAACTCAAATTTCATATGGAGTATCCATTGGATGAGACAATCTTAATATGAGTTCAAATTTAAGGTCACATGACCAAAATGGCTGTCAGGCCTATATATGGCAAAAACCCTTTAAAATCAAAAGGCGAAATTGACCTTTTTTGATCTTGGTTTGTAGCATTGAGGATGTGGGCGCTACCAAATTTGCTCAAATGATGATCGTAGGTTGACCTTGACCTACTTTAATGCAAGGTCAAACCTAAGGGCCAGTGTCCTTAGGTCTTAGTCTGTATCATTATGGATGTGGCCCATTCACTTAAAATATATTTAAATAATAAACCTAGTTTACTTTTTATTAAGGAGATCTTGTGACTCAGTGTCAGGTGAGCGCATCAGGACCTGGTTCTCTAGTTTTTTTTATAGAACCTTGATCAAACTTGCTGATATCAAGGATGCTTGTATATAATCTTGATCAAGGTCGTCAACAATTGCTTTAAATGACATCTAAACTTCTGGCTGGATTTCGACCAAACTTTGTAGTGATGATCCTTGTATGACCCTCTTTAAAAATTGTTCAAATGGTTCAGGTCCATTGCATATCTAGGTCACACAGGCTAATAAATAGATTTTCAAGATGAAAACTTTAAAAAAAATCTTCTTCTCTGAAACCACAAGGCCTAAGGCTTTGATATTTGGTATTCAGCATCACCTAGTTGACCTCTGCCAAGTTTGTTCAAATTATCCTCCTTGGGTCAAAAATGGCCCGGCCTGGGGGGTCACATGTTTGACATAGGCTAATATAGGGAAGCATGAACAAACCTTCTTCCCTGAAGCCTTAAGGACTAGAGCCTTGATATTTGGTATTTAGCATGATCTAGTGGACCTCTATCAAGTAGTTCAAATCATGCCCCTGGGGCCAAAAATGACCCAGCCCCAGGTGTCACATGTTTTACATAGGCTAATATATAGAGAAAACATTTGAAAAAATCTCCTAAAGCCTTGATATTTGGTATATAGCATGACCTGGTGGAGCTCTACCGAGTCTGTTCAAATTATGCCCCTGGGGCTAAAAATGGCCACGCCCCAGGGGTCACATGTTTTACATAGGCTTATATAGGGAAAAACATGGAAAAATCTCCTTGTCTGAAACCGGAAGTCCTAGAGCCTTGATATTTGATAAGTAGTATGACCTTGTGGACCTCTACCAAGTTTGTTCAAATGATGCCCATTGGGCCAATAATGGCCCTGCCCCAGGGAGCACATGTTTTACATAGGCTTATATAGGGAAAAACATTAAAATATCTTCTTGTCTGAAACCATACGGCCTAGCGCCTTGATATTTGGTATGTAGCATCACCTATTGGACCTCTTCCAAGTTTGTTCAAATTACCCCCTGAGCCCAAAAATGCCCGCCCCTTTGGGGTCACATGTTTTAGAAGGCTTTTATAGGGAAAAACATGGAAAAGGTGGACCTCTACCAAGTTTGTTCAAATTATGCCCCTTGGGCCAATAATGGCCATGCACCCTAGAGCTTTGATATTTGGTAGTGGACCTCTACCGAGTTTGTTCAAATTATGCTGCCCGGGGGTCACATGTGTTACATAGGCTTATATAACGGAAAATATGATAAAATATTCTTGTCTGAAACCACAAGGACTAAAGCCTTGATATTTGGCATCTTGCATCATCTAGTGGACCACTGACAAATTTATTCAAATTATGCCCCAGGGGCCAAAAATGGGCCCACCCCGGGGGTCACATAGGCTTATATAAAATTTCACTTTTATATTCATGTTGCATATCAGATTAAAGGGAATGAAGCATATAATTACATGTTTGCAAATGTTTTGCCCTTGCACACATCCTTGACCCCTTGGGCTGAAGTAGGTCATGTTGCATATCAACTTAAAGGGAATGACTTCTAGAACATTATGCAAGTTTGACCTTAAGCATACCCCGGACATTTTGGGCTGGGTAAAAAGGTCAGCCATTTAAATTGTGCAGAAAAGTATATTTAGATTGAACTTAGTGAATTGGTAGTCATGTATTATGGTCTGAGTGATACCCAAAATGGACATAGGTCTTTGAGAAATAGGATTTATATTTCATGGTTAACATCCTCTCCTTGTAACAAGAACTCAGGTGAATGATTCAGGGCCTATGGACCCTCTTGTTTTATTAAACTAAGCACTAAAAGATACTTAGCAGGCTTTTATTATGATCTAAATGATATCCAAGGTGAATTAAGGGTCTAAATAAATGTGATTTATGTTTTGTGATTTACATGTTTCTCTAAAATAACCCTTCGTTGGGGGATATAAATTCAAGGAATTCATCTTGTTAGTATCTGGTACCAAAAGAAAATGTGTGGAAACAATGAATTGGACACCTTCAACAGAATGATTGTGTTATCAGGGTTTATGACAATTATGTACTCTGCAGATTGACTAATGTGACACTGAATGGGCGATAGTTTGTCTGATTTAGCATTACATGTAACTATAGGAATGATCCTTACATGAGCCAAAGCACCAAGATTTGTTTTAATTATTTGAGGCGCATTCTGTCGACAAAATGTTATTCCTATGGAGTTGTATTAATCTAGTTCATATACAGTAAAACCTGTCTTAAGCGGCCACTCAAAAATGGATAAAACAAAGATCTTAATGACAAATGGTAGCTTAATGAAGGTCGAAAGTATTGCAGAATGCTCTCCTTGGAGCATTCTGCAATACTTTTGACCTGCATAAAGCGATAATTAGGATTGATAACCAATTTTGGTCTTCTTTTTGAGTGGCCGCTTAAGACAGGTTTTAGTGTAGTTTAAGAGATATGCTTTGGGTGCATGTTGTCACAGTGGCTTAGCCTCAGACAAAGAAAATTGGTTTTTATTGCAAACGTAATATCTAGATCTTAGCAATATTAATCTGTTTAGGAAAAATATATTATCAAAATATTCCACAAAGTTTCTGAGTTATAGCATTTTTTAGCTAGCCAAGAATTGATGGACAGACAGTAGTGCACACAGAAATTTCTCGGTCTTGAAAACCTGATCATTACAGCTGTAATATTCACCTGTGAGACTAGTCAGAATCTTGATCCCTACCAAAGTGTATATTATACTTGCCAGACCTTGAATGATGAAGGTGCTGATGAGCCTTTGTGAATGGGCAGGCTGATCTGTACATATGTTGCTCGCATACATTTAAGGTGTTCTTATGAAGTGGCACAGATATTTGTCAGTTAAAAGCAAAAGTATGTGCATGAAGTACTGGACAACTGCTTAGGCAAGCTTGCCCTGTGTACTTAAGTGAACTGACCTACTGGACAGTTGTTGACTGGCACGTAAAACCTCAAACAAAAAACAAAAACACATATATCAAACAAACTGTTTTGGTACAGATTGTGCTTTGGTAATGCATATGAGAGTACAAGATAGTTCCTTATATTTAAAAACATTAGAGCCTTGTGCTAAAATAATCAATAAGATTGTTATTAAAATTATGTTTTTGATAGCATTGTTAATTGTTGTTACTGTATACAAAAGAAGTTCTGCTTGTTTACTTCGTTGTTTCTTTTGAAAATGCAACATATGACTCCAATAGATGTTCTCCTTTAGTGGAAATCAGCAACAGTTAACCCTATTAAATATTTTCCTTCAAGTAGAAATCCGCAGCAGATGACTTCAATAGATATTATCCTTCTAGTAGAATTCATCAACAGAAGACCCTATTAAATATTCTCATTCTTGTACAATTCTGCAGCAGATGACCCCCTTAGATATTCTCCTTGTACAATTCTGCAGCAGATAACCCCCTTAGATATTCTCATTCTTGTACAATTCTGCAGCAGATGACCCCCTTAGATATTCTCCTTGTACAATTCTGCAGCAGATGACCCCCTTAGATATTCTCATTCTTGTACAATTCTGCAGCAGATGACCCCCTTAGATATTCTCCTTGTACAATTCTGCAGCAGATGACCCCCTTAGATATTCTCCTTGTACAATTCTGCAGCAGATGACCCCCTTAGATATTCTCATTCTTGTACAATTCTGCAGCAGATGACCCCCTTAGATATTCTCCTTGTACAATTCTGCAGCAGATGACCCCCTTAGATATTCTCCTTGTACAATTCTGCAGCAGATGACCCCCTTAGATATTCTCATTCTTGTACAATTCTGCAGCAGATGACCCCCTTAGATATTCTTGTACAATTCTGCAGCAGATGACCCCCTTAGATATTCTCATTCTTGTACAATTCTGCAGCAGATGACCCCCTTAGATATTCTCCTTGTACAATTCTGCTGCAGATGACCCCCTTAGATATTCTCATTCTTGTACAATTCTGCAGCAGATGACCCCCTTAGATATTCTCCTTGTACAATTCTGCAGCAGGTGACCCCCTTAGATATTCTCCTTGTACAATTCTGCAGCAGATGACCCCCTTAGATATTCTCCTTGTACAATTCTGCAGCAGATGACCCCCTTAGATATTCTCCTTGTACAATTCTGCCGCAGATGACCCCCTTAGATATTCTCCTTGTACAATTCCAAAATGGATGAACCTATTATTCAATAGATATTCTCCTAGTAGAATTCGACAACAGGTGGCCCCAATAAATATTCTAGTAGAATTCAGCAACAGATGCTCAAATAGATATTCTCCTTCTAGTAGAATTCGACAACCAATGGCCCAATAGATATTCATCTAGTAGACTTCTGCAACGAATTACTAAAATAGATATTCTTCTAGTAGAATTAAGCAACAGATGACCTCAATAGATATTCTTCTTGTATAATTCAGCAACAGATTAGCCCAATAGACATTCCTGTTCTAATAGAATTTGGCAACAGACCCATTAGATATTCTCCTAGTAGAATTCAGCAACAGGTGACCTTAATAGATATTCTTCTAGTAGAATTCAGCAACATATGACCTCAATAGATATTCCTCTTCTAGTTGATTTCGGCAACATACCCATTAGATATTCTTCTAGTAGAATTTAGCAACATATAGATATTCATTTCCTGTTGTACAATTTTACCACCAGTCCACTCAAAATCGATGAGTCATCAATTTTCTAATTATGCCATTCATGGCTTGGAACATTCGGAAACTGATATGAATTCCTGATAGTTGGCTCTTTGAATATACTTTTCAGGTGATTTTCTGCAAGTAAGAGAAAGACTAAAGCTTTACAAGGTGGAAAAAGATGCCACTAAAAGCAATGAGTACCTGGACTGATGTACCTTGATATTTCTGTGAAAAAGAATGATATCTTAGCTGGTTAACTTTGATAAAGGTTGCCTTTCCATACATGCAACAAACACATTTTCGCCTAATAATGTCTCTGAACACTTATTATTTTTCCCCAAGCATTCAAAAACTTCTATGAAACAGAGGTAACTCTTTTCCTTCAGATAAACGAGCTATATTTATCAAAGCAGGTAAAGCAATGCAATGCAGGATGAACAGAGCACAAGTTAGACCCTTTCCACACTTCAATGATTCACTAAGTTTTTAAGATTAGAGCGCTTACTAAAGGATTTAACATATATAACTTGACATAATAAATGAGCAAGGGAATTGGCTTGACATCCTTTTTTTGATTACACAGTCTGGGGCAAGTGTTTTCAATTTCAGCATTTTCAATGGATCACGAAATTACACAGCCTCATTAACTTGTTTACTCTGTACAATCCTCCATTGAGCACAATATAGACCTACTGGTTATCCTATTATACACTTAGTCCAGTTTCCTTCTTTAACACAAGGGTGTAAGCCTGTAACAATCTGTTGCGTATGTTACTGTAACAAATTAAGAAAGTTAGTAAAGTGAAAGTTTGAGCTATAGAAAGAAGGCATTAAACTATCTAATTTATAGTCTGCATGCTGGATTCCAAAGCTACATAAAATAGCAATTTGACCAAAATTACAGTTTCCAATTGTGTTATGTGCGTTACATAAATTAAATTTCCCTTTGAAAATGGTAATTGTGACTCAAACATCATTTACATTTACAACTGATCTGTATATTTTTCAAAATGTTTTTAAGCTTTGTTTGCTAACTTACTCATTTGACTTATCATTTTATAGAAAAAAAACACATTTGCTTTTCTATCTTAAATATATTGTCTTAAATGAGCCATTAAACAACCCTATCCCTACTTTTAAGGAGCCCATTTTGGTAGGTATTATTTAGGTAAAAATCAGTTTTAAGGAGCCAATTTTAATTTCTATTATTTACAAAGATTGTTCTGTTGAATGCAATGTTTTGCAATTGAGCCATATAATCACAAGTTCACAGTAGTTCTGGGACATACTTGCGCAGTAGTTAGCTTCTTGAACATTTAGTGGCCGAGTGGTCACTGGCGGTCCCCATTAAGTTGTGTCCTTAATTAAATTATATGTCTACAGCCATTTTGTACATGTATACATTTACTGATGATTAAAAGATAGATGATAATCGTTGTAAACATTAATATGAACTCATCCAGGTAATAGGTATTTTATACAGGTATATATCATTAACTGCCTTAAACTGCAGTAATACAGTTACCGTTATTTACTTGTTTCATTGAAAAATAGTACATCTTTGAAAGATCAGTATGTATGTATGTTCGTTGATTGATAACAAAATACTTCTTGAAAGAGCACAGTCGGAACTAGTTGGGAGAATAAAGGTAATTACTTGAGGTCTGATTCCTTGTTTATATAACTGCCCGGCAATTGATCAGTTCGAAACTATTCACAGAGCGCACGCAGAGATTACGCACAACACGTTGGGCGTTCCTTGAGAGAACGTTGATATTCGTTTCTCATTCCCTCTTAGTCGTTAGCTTGTCGTTACTAGAAAGTTATGAGCTCGTTCTCTGTGCTTTTAAATTCGGTTTCAGCTCGTTATGTCAAGCATCGCAGATCACATTCGTCGGGGTTTTTCAGCGTACTGCGTCCGTACTCAACATTTTTCAAGATTTTTCTTCTTTTTTTTTTCATCAATTCGTTGACAGTTCGTCGACTCAATATAGTGTAAAGGCGGCTTAAGGAAAAATATGTGAAATTATTTGCTGCTGGTCGATATCTTATATTTTTGTGACTGTCTTGCTAATATAATATATAATCAGATCTGTAACTTGGAGACCAAGATCAGATCAAAGGTTGTAACGTATGTTACATGACATATTAAATGAGCAAGGACATTGTCTTGACGTAAGAGATGATATTTCAGGTAAAATTGAAATTTATTTATTTAAGGACACAACCTTATGGGGACCGCCAGTGACCATTCAGCCACTAAATGTTCAAGAAGCTAACTACTGCGCAAGTATGTCCCAGAACTACTGTGTACTTGTGATTTTATGGCTCAATTGCAAAACATTGTATTCGACAAAACAAGCTTTGTAAACAATAGAAATCAAAATTGGCCCCTTTAAAACTGATTTTTACCAAAATAATACCTACCAAAATGGGCGCCTTAAAAGTAGGGGTAGGGTTGTTTAATGGCTCATTTAAGACAATATATTTAAGATAGAAAAGCAAATGTGTTTTTTTTTCTATAAAATGATAAGTCAAATGAGTAAGTGAGCAAACAAAGCTTAAAAACATTTTGAAAAATACACAGATCAAGTAAATGATGTTAGAGTCACAATTACCATTTTCAAAGGGAAATTTAACTTATGTAACGTACATAACACAATTGGAAGCTGTAATTTTGTTCAAAATGCTATTTTATGTAGCTTTGGAATCCAGCATGCTGACTTTAAACAAGCTCTAGCGAGCGATAAAGCGTATATTTTCCCCAGTTGACATGATTACAAATGCTAAATTTTCAAATAGCCCTAATGATTCTAAAATTCGTCTGTTTGGGTAGTATAATATGTATAGTTAGCACCAAAATACGTTTCAAAGCGATTCATCATTCACAAAGCCTTGAAAACTTGCGCTTTCTACTCCCACCCCCCATTTTACGTCTTTATACTGGGTGTCGTTTAGACCAGAATTTTAGTTAACCCATAATAGGTTTTCAAAAAGTAAAAGTACTAGATTATTAAAGATATAAATGCCCTTCGTTTCCAGAACTTTGCATTATTCCTTCTGCGCATGCGTACGAAATATACTTAAGATTGTGATGTTTGTCATTGAAAAGCTGAAACTGGTGTCTTTCAGTTTGTTTTTAGATGCTTTCCCCCCTAGACCCAAGATGCCCTTTGGACAATTGAACGTCATTATATAAAAATACAACACGTGTAAAGAGCGTCTTGGGTCTAGGGGGGGGAGGGGTTGTATAAGCGAAAGAAGACATAAGTCATCTGACAAAAATAGACCACTTTTGCAAGATGGTCGTTTTTATTGTACATCAACTGTAAAAATATATATAATATACTCTATCGTGATAAATGCAGGACGATTGTTTACCTTAGTTTTTTTAACGGTCTTTTTCCCCACACATGTTAATGAATAGCGAGTACAGTTGATGATCAAAATAAATTTCCATTCAAAACGAAGTAGATATATTGCATGCATTTAGGAAAACCAGTTTTAATAATACGAACTAGCGGGCATGAGTACATAGACGGCTCGTCTATATGTATTTGTTGAGTGTGCCTAGTGTCTCCAGTCGTTATTTCAACAAAATAAATTATATAGGGAGTATTTAGGGAAATAGCCCGCCTTATGGCTAGAAATTCTTAGATAGTTTAATGCCTTCTTTCTATAGCTCAAACTTTCATTTTACTAATTTTCTTAATTTGTTATAGTAACATGTGCAACGGATTGTTACAGGCTTACACCCTGGTGTACAGAGTGCAAACATCTCTTATTCAACGCGGCTTGGATTGTTCTTTAAGATAGGATATGTCTGCTAAATTCCCTAGAGGGTGGGGGACCTTTTTTAGCTTGAAGTCTATATGAGATGCTGCAATTTATCGCAGAGCCAAGCAGCTTTGCTATATCTAATTTAATGTAAACATCCGAGAAATCCAAGTAAAAGCTATCTTCGAGGGATTTTCTACTCCGTAGTTTTGATCATCGCTGATCGTTTATGCCTCATCTTCATTTTCGTTATTACTTCTGAATTGGCAATGTAATTCTGGAGTGCTTAACCACAGAAAACATTAACCCTTAAACCGCCATCAAAACTTGCAGCAGACGACATTTTCAAATTGTGCTGCTCTGAAGACTTTCCATAAATTATCACGAACAGACTCAATAAATCTGAGGCTCATGTTTTCAAATTTTGAAAGTTCACTCTATTTCTGAAGAATCCGTAGTTCCAGATAATTTAGAGGCAACCTCTGTCGCTGTGCCACGTAGAGTTGGTAGAACTTCTGCCCGTACTTCGATATAGTGTTGGTTTTACTTTATGGAATGTTGGCAGAAAGAAGAATACCACTCAAGCATGTGCTAGGAGCTGTTGCAATTTCTATTAATTCTTATGAACAGATTCTATAAAGTAAGTAAGGGTGCAAAGATCAGGAATCGATACAATCAAGTACCACACCTGACCCAGGATACCAATGGGAAAGTGACAAACTCACAGTAGACACCACAAACGAGAGCCAAGAGGTCAGCCCTTTCCCAGCAGGTGACCACAAAGCACATATAAACAGACGCGCACAAAGACATAGCAAACACAAGACAGAACAAAAACATAAAAGATCCACAAAAGAAGTACCGCCTTGGAACGGTCAGTAAAATATTTTACTGGAGGGTTTAACGGCGCCAACCTCACCCTTAATTCAGATGTGGATCAAGACACATAGATATTTGGTTTGCATGAAAGACCCCTAACTTATCAATGCATCATCTCCTAAAACATATAAATCAAGATATAACAAGGAGATAAAGCAAGGATAAGGACTCGACAGTAAATTAAACTGAATACCGGAGCAAAAGAAATCCAACAGGTAAACCCCGGTGGGCCCGACAAACAGCCAAAGCATCAGGCCCCTACCATCTCATCAATAGATAAGTCTTTAAGTCGGAACCATCATAGAGTCTGAAGTCCGACCCACCGGCGTGCAATTAAAGAGGAAAGCAAAGTTGCCAACCATGATTGGGTTGACTACCAAGCATGAAGTCTGTTGCAATACATTAATGTTATAGCCATTCTTTTTATAATGGGAAATTATTTTAATGAACTGCGCTGAAAAATTATTAGAGCCAACAATCTTCTTCAATTTATACACCAAGTCACCATAGAAATAAGGTTCCGAAAGTCCTTGGCACAAGAGAGATTTAAGTCCAACTTGGAATTAAGAAATCAAATCATAGTATCGTCTATAAAATTTTGAAAATGTTTTGCGAAGTTTATGATACCGATAGCCTTGTTTAAGAAGTTTCTGAGTTAACAATTTATTGCAAGTGTTGAAGTCAGCATCATAGCTAGATGCTCTAGCAAAACGAATGAGTTGAGAGATATAGACTCCATGGGATGTAGAACGAGGAACATCACCATCTAAAAATGGGAAATTGACAATTTCAAAATCAAAGTCGTCACGTTAATCATAAATTTTGGTAGAAACATAATCATTAGAAATTGACAAATGTAAGTCTAAAAATGCAGCTTCGGTATCAGAGGCATTGGCTTTATTCAGTTGGAGCACTGAAGGGTATATTTGACTAACCATATTGTCAAAATAAACATTATTAATATTTAAAATATCGTCCAAATATCTGGAAGTAGTGTTAAACGCATCAATAACATCAGCCTGCTTATCATCAGAAAGAGACATCATAAAGTCCCTCTCATAACAAAACAGGAATTAATCTGCAACCAGGGGAGCACAATTAGTGCCCATAGGAATCCCAACTACTTGTGCCATAGGAATCCCAACAGCTTGGTGCCAAATCGAACAAAAATGTTGTCCAACAAAAAGGTCAGCACATCACATACATTTTGACACGACCATGCATGGTATTTTTAGGCTTTTCTGAAGTAAAAAATGCATTTCTGTCATTACAAGCAAGGTAAGGAGAGCCTTCTCTCTGGAAGGTTCTTTCAATAAGATCAATAAGTTTATCTTTAATTAAATTATGAGGTAAAGTAGTGTAAAGAGTAGAAAAATCATAAGTAGACAAACTGGTCGCATTGAAATCTCTAGCTTAAAGTTTATCTAAAATTTCACCTGAATTTTTAATAGACCAAAATAGGTTTTTACCAGATCTCTCATATACCTTTTCACAATATTTGATAACATGTTTTTAACAGCTGTTAGACACGAGGTTAACAATTTAGAAAGTTCTGTTGTCGTACAAGAACTAGAATTAGCAATAAATCTTGCTTTATAGGGTTTTTATGGAGTTTAGGTAACCAGTACAACGTAGGAACTTTGTCTTGATTTTCTTTAGCTTTGACACCAAAATGTAGGGCTGTATGACAACCATGCCCATCAACAATCACCCTTTTACTTAAAGAAGGCTGCAGTTTATAAGCATTAGTGTCAACAAGCTCACGCTTAAGAGTATCAATATAATACAATCGCCAAACAACTACAACATTGTTAGCAGCTTTATCTGCTGGAACCAAAACATAGTTCATATGAAAATCTTGGATACCTCGTTTAAGATGACGAAAAGAAGATTTAGGTTTAGGGGGCAAAAGATGTGTATTACGAGAGTAAAATGAAATACGAGTATCAATAATTTAAAAAATGTTAATCTTCCATTCCTTCAAGGCATCAGGTTCAACATATTTCCGTTTGCACCAACGATTACTAAAGTCATTTAAAGAAGCAGCGATCTCTCAACGACATTTAAAGAAATCGATATTAGAGGGAAATCTATATTTAGGACCTTCAGAAATGATATTGCGAACTCTAGCGCCAGGAATGACATTTAGTTTACCTGTAATAACATGCCCTGCAGAGGGATATAAATAATTTGAATTTTTACAATCTCAGGAGACAGGAGTATTGGAATCTATATCTAAATCATTTACAATTTTATTAAAGTTAAATATCGTAGACTTAATAGGTTTGTTATATTTATAACAAATGATAGGAGTTTCAGAATTATTAAAGTAATTTGGAATAGATGAAATCACTGAATTATCCTTGAAGATACTATGTAAATCAATAAACTCAATACCTTTGTTAAAGAATGGAATTTTGATAAAATGTCGTTTATGGTTGACCTCAGAATCGATATAAGGACTAAGGAAATGTTGAACATAACACCTTGTAAGGAGTGCTGCTTTATATAATTTGTTTGCTCTATCGTAAAGTTTATTAGCCTCTAACTCTAAATTGCGTAAAACTGAGATAGGCAAGGAACTTAAAAATGAAAATAAGCCATGCCGACCATGATTAGTTAAGGCCAAGGAAAGATCCTTTAGAGAAGTATTTAAGCATTTTTCAGTACAAATTTTGTGCTTAATGTTGCCATTTTTACGTTTACCATGAGATCTACTTTTACGTTTTTTACATTCCAAAACAGAAAAAAAACATCAAAATCTGGCATTTTAGAAATGTTGCCTTCATGGTATATATTATCATTAAAGCCTAAAGGAAAAGGTGATTGCAAAAATTTAATCTATTTAAGTTCAGTTTCATGTCTCTTTATATTTTTAATCTAGTTGATGAATTTGGATCATATATAATTTTTTCAACCAGCTGAATTACAATTTTACTAGGTGAATGATCATTATTTTTGAAATGGCGATAAAGAAATGTGTCAAATTTTTTAGGCTTTTTCATTTTACGAAAGTGCTCACGAAACCTAGTCTTGAGGGATCGTCCAGTTTGTCCAACATATTGCATTCCACAGTTAGTTTCAGTTCAAGTTATAACATAAATCAGATCCGATGAAGTTCAGTCCAAATCATTATTATTAATTATGGAAAATTGCCTACCATTTACAGATGATGTAATGGTAGTTTTAGTACATAAATGTGTGCAACAGACACACCTCTTGGCATTGCACTTAGAAACATTAGGATACATCCCGCGTCTTTTGAATGCATTAAATGGTTTAGTATACTTCCTGATAATATGTGACCCAAGAGGAGATAACCTAATGGTAGGAAGCATATCCCGAAAATTGTTAACTGAATTAGGAATACGAACAGAGGACGCTGAATGTAAACTAAAAGGAGATAAATGTATTCTTGTTATTTTCGTTCTTATCATTAAAAGTTGTGTGGGTAAGTACCACCCCAAGACAAGCAATCAACACACCGGTTATTAAAATGACAAGCCAGTATTAATATGAGTCCTTAAAAGCAAAGGAAGGTATAACAAAAGCAAGCGATAATCCAAATGGCTAATACAAGTCCACAGGTATATAGAAAGCAGAAGTTATACAACGGGGTATGAAAATCGGTCATCTAGTGATCTTAAATGCGGTACAAGACATAGAGGATATCCAGGGACAGGAATAATGGAAGGAGATTGTACACACAATCCTGAGGATTGGAAAAATAAGAGCATTAAATGAAAGTGCGGGGAGACTTTTTAGGGCCGACACGCAGCACAGACAAAACAACTCTGATAATCAAAGTAAGTAAGGGTGCAAAGATCAGGAATCGATACAATCAAGTACCACACCTGACCCAGGATACCAATGGGAAAGTGACAAACTCACAGTAGACACCACAAACGAGAGCCAAGAGGTCAGCCCTTTCCCAGCAGGTGACCACAAAGCACATATAAACAAATGCGCACAAAGACATAGCAAACACAAGACAGAACAAAAACATAAACGATCCACAAAAGAAGTACCACCTTGGAACGGTCAGTAAAATATTTTACTGGAGGGCTTAAACCGGTTTAACGGCGCCAACATCACCCTTAATTCAGATGTGGATCAAGACACATAGATATTTGGTGTGCATGAAAGACCCCTAACTTATCAATGCATCATCTCCTAAAACATATAAATCAAGATATAACAAGGAGATAAAGCAAGGATAAGGACTCAACAGTAAATTAAAATGAATACCGGAGCAAAAGAAATCCAACAGGTAAACCACGGTGGGCCCGACAAACAGCCAAAGCATCAGGCCCCTACCATCTCATCAATAGATAAGTCTTTAAGTCGGAACCATCATAGAGTCTGAAGTCGGACCCACCGGCGTGCAATTAAAGAGGAAAGCAAAGTTACCAACCATGATTGGGTTGACTACCAAGCATGAAGTCTGTTGCAATACATTAATGTTATAGCCAATCTTTTTATAATGGGAAATTATTTTAATGAACTGCGCTGAAAAATTATTAGAGCCAACAATCTTCTTCAATTTATACACCAAGTCACCATAGAAATCAGGTTCCGAAAGTCCTTGGCGCAAGAGAGATTTAAGTCCAACTTGGAATTTAGAAATCAAATCATATAGACGATACGTCTATAAAATTTTGAAAATGTTTTGCGAAGTTTATGATACCGATAGCCTTGTTTAAGAAGTTTCTGAGTTAACAATTTATTGCGAGTGTTGAAGTCAGCAACATAGCTAGATGCTCTAGCAAAACGAATGAGTTGAGAGATATAGACTCCATAGGATGTAGAACGAGGAACATCACCATCTAAAAATGGGAAATTGACAATTTCAAAATCAAAGTCGTCACGTTAATCATAAATTTTGGTAGAAACATAATCATTAGAAATTGACAAATGTAAGTCTAAAAATGCGGCTTCGGTATCAGAGGCATTGGCTTTTTTCAGTTGGAGCTCTATAGGGTATATTTGACTAACCATATTGTCAAAATAAACATTATTAATATTTAAAATATCGTCCAAATATCTGGAAGTAGTGTTAAACGCATCAATAACATCAGCCTGCTTATCATCAGAAAGAGACATCATAAAGTCCCTCTCATAACAAACAGGAATAAATCTGCAACCAGGGGAGCACAATTAGTGCCCATAGGAATCCCAACTACTTGTCTATAGAGCTTGGTGACAAATACGCTTTTAAGCTCACCTGAGTCAAAGCCTCAAGATGATGTATTGTGATCGTTGGATGTCGTGCGCCGTCAACAATTGCTTCAAGGACATCTCCGTCTCTACTACTGGCTGGAATTTGACCAAACTTGGCAGGAATGATCCTTATATAATTGTTCAATAATTGTTCAAATGCTTCGTCCGTTGCATATCCAGGTAACACAAGCTAAAATAGATTTTCGAGATGAAAACTTGAAAACTCTTCATGTCTAAAACCACAAGCTTATGTCTAGAGTCTTGATATTTGGTATGTAGCATTATCTAGTGGACCTTAACCAAGCTTGTTCAAATTATGTCCCTGGGACGAACTGGCCCTGCCCCAGTGGTCACATGTTTTACTTAGGCTAAAGTAGGGAAAACATTGTCGAAACCACAAGCCCTAGAGCCTTAATATTTGGTATGTACATGAAGCATACTCTAGTAGACATCTACCAAGTTTGTTCAAATTATGCACCGGGGGCCAAAACTGGCCAGCCCCAGGGGTCACATGTTTTACATTGGCTTAAATAGGATATATACTCAGCGTCAATGAAAAGTTACCAGTAAAGAAATTTCGATATTTCGCAAAAAATATTATACAGCTTTTTGGCTACTGTTACGTTCATGTTTCTGGTCAACAACAAGCATGTTTGGAGAGATAAAACAGTTACACTAGTACTGGAACTATGGTGCACGTGATGCACGTGCATTTTATGTTTTTTGCAGATTTTAAGAATTTGAAATCATCATTTTCAGCAGACAACATGCCAGGACATTCCCTAGACATTGTCATTGAAAACGCCACAACAATGGTTTAGATTATCCCATTAAACGTAAAAAATGAGGATCACACTTTAATGTAGCACCAAAACTTTGCATTTCCTATACAATGCAATGGAACTTACAGGGGTCCATCAAGGAATGCGTATAATGCATTCGGGTGTGACGGATACCGTTTTCGATAGTGGTGATGCATGGGACTCTATGCCATAAAATTAAGTGTTGAAGCATCAGCCGTTCTTCGTTCAGAATGAACTAAATATTGTCCTATGTTAAGTGTATGTGATTTACTGGTAACTTTTCACTGACGTTGAGTATACATGAACATTTCTTGTCTGAACCCACAGGGTCTAGATATTTAAATTTCCCGTAGCTAAGCCAGTTGTCAATATTTTAAGAGAAATTTTGCATGCACTCAGAGGAAGAATAGATATGGAACATATTTTACTTTGAAACGCAGGGTCCAAAAAAACCCTGGGTAAACCTAAGGGGTTTGTCTGATGCCAAAAATCAACTTTTTTTCAGAATATAGTCATATGCTGTATATCAAATGAAGGTAATGAAGCATACAATAACACGCTAGCAAATATTTTGAACTTACACACACCCTCGAACCTAGGGTGGGATCAAAAGGTCAAATATTTTTCTTTTCTGAAAATTGTATTTTGCATATCAAATTAACGGGAATGAAGCATAGAACACAATGCAAGCTAACGTTTTGCCCTTTTATACCCCTGGGTGGGGTCAAAAGGTAAAACATTTTTTCCTGAAAGTGGTCATGTAGCATATCAAATTAAATGGAAAGAAGTGTAGAACACACACCTTACACACACCTTCGACCCCTGGGGTGGGGTCATAAGGTCAAATGTTTTTCTTTTCTGAAAGTATTCATGTTGCATATCAAGTAAACAGGAATAAAGTAAGTAAAGGTGCAAAGCATAGAACACATTGCAAGCAAATATTTTGCCCTTTTACGCCCCCTGGGTGGGGTCAAAAGGTAAAATCATTTTTTCTGAAAGTGGTCATGTTGCATATAGAATTAAAGGGAAAGACGTGTAGAACACACACCTAACACACACCTTCGACCCCTGGGGTGGGGTCATAAGGTCAAATATTTTTCTTTTCTGAAAAAAGTCATGTTGCATATCAAATTAAGAGTAATAAAGCATAGAGCACAATGCAAGCAAATATTTGCCCTTTTACTCAACTGGGTGGGGCCAAAGGTCAAAACTTTTTTTTTCTTCTGAAAGCGGTCATGTATATCAAATTAAAGGGAAAGAAGTGATGAATAACATGCAAGCAAAATGTTTAATCTTATCTACACCTCTGACCCTTTGGGTTGTGTAAAAAGGTAAGATCTTGACATTGTGCAGATAAGTATATTTTAATTAACTTACCATGTTGACACTTAAAAATTGGCTGTACTGCACAGTTGCTAGGCTCTGGTTATGATCTGAGTGATTCCCAAGATGGGCTTAGGTGTTAGAGAAATGAGATTATATTTTGTGATAAACATTATCTCCTTATGACATGGGCTCATGTGAGCGATCCAGGGCCCTATTTCTGATAGATCCCCTTTTCCAGATTATTTGTTTGTGTTGATGCTTTACATCACAGTCAACCATTTTTAAGTCACGTCGGGACGTTTTCCTGTGTTCCTGGGTTGAAACAGTCCTAAGCAGAGGATACAGTTTCTTGCTTAATGATAAAACACAGTGCCTTCGATGAGTCTTGAACTAGCGACACTTCGATCCCAAGTTTAACACTCTACCACTGAGCCACTGGGTTCCTCTTCCGGATTGTTTATATATTATAAAATCCAGATTATATATATTTTAAGTGAATCGTCTGGAAGTAGATATTCACATGAAAGCTCAAGCAATATTTCCCCTTAAACTGATTAAAAAACAAAACAATCTAACAACTGTCGTCCAGTGCATCCGTGACGGGCAATTTAAGGTTTGAAGTCCCCATTTTGAAAAGGGGGATAAAGGAACAGGAAAATTGCTCTTCTTTTGGTCAACCTGCATATGAGTAGAGGAATATAACCAGGGGGCAAAAAGTGCAACGATTAGACTGCCCATAAACCCAGTGTGGTCTGGATCCACCGTGTTCCCAGGTAGGGAAAGGTTCCCTTCATGTTTCCCGTCAATTTTATACGACCACTAACATTGACATTCAGCAGCGCTGAAAAGCAATTCAAGTTCATATTAAGTCTTGTAGAAATTGACAATTGCATTCAAGCATGGGCTTAACTTGTTTATTAACGTATCCAAAGAAAACATATTCCAAGATGGGACTCAGCCTTAGGGAATTGTCGCTCATAATTTAACCATTCATCACCGCACAGAATCTTCGCTAAATCCCGAGTTATCAGACAAAGTACTTTCTCTAGAATACTTTCCAAGTTCTTTGGCATGTTTAGATATTAAGAGATCAAGGAAAACAGCTAGAATTCAAAGCTTCTGGTTTAAACAATAAATTGGGACTGTGATTGAGAGAGTATTATTGTAAATACAAAGAACGCAAATCCACAGCATCTCGTCCTGACATCGTCAAATCTCGTCGCGTCGGCTTTTTGTTAGCGCAAAACCTTTTTTCTCTCTTCAGGAAATTCGATTATGCTAAAGGGTGTCACTAAGTTTCCAAAATTGTCTGCCCGTCTGTTTTACAATAATGAAAAACAGGTATATAGAAGATATGTTCATGAAACAATTATAACGCAAGCATCGCGTCTAATTTTCTAGTAGCAACTTTAGTTCGATTCGAACATCGATAGTCGCTATTATAGTGGCCCACTTGGAATCGATCTTAAGTTCCTTCTATAGTTATTACGTAATAGGTGCGCGCGCACGTTTACACCCGAACGGCTACAGTTGGAACTTTAGTCGGTTGCCGAGTAAACAAAGTGAATAGCCTTGCATGCCCCCTTTCAATTCTTCATTGCAGACGAAAATGATGTTCATATACTGCACAGCCAACTCGAATTAACAATTACGAATAAGTAGGACCGCGAGTATTTATTATCAAAAACAAATTGTTTCGATGCTACTGACAGATCTTGAACCCTTCTTGTTAAATAGCAGACAATCTACTAGAGTGCTCTGGCCCGACGTTGATCTCTAGTAGGACTATAGTAGCGACTATCGATATTCGAATCGAACTATAGTTACTATAGCAGGAACTATAGTTCGATTCGAAGTGTGCCAGTGGCGTCACGAATTAACCGTGGGTCGTCTACTAGTAGCTAGTTTGGTTCCCTCCCCTAGACATATCTAGCAACTGGCGGCCAGTTTCCAGATTTGTCAGTAACCTCTTAATGGTTTTTTGTTACAAAATAAAACCTTGCTGTGCTCTTTTTTGCGGCCCCATCTGAAAAACTGAGCACATTTTCGTAATTGCTAATTAGAGTCATGCTGTGTCATATATGTAATGAATCCAAAAGATTTATATTTGCACGCATTATAATAACTTTTATAAAAAAAAATCTGCTAAAGGTAAAATTGCAGTTGCCTAGCTCCTTTCCTAATTCGCAAGCCGCTTTCTAGATAGGGTACTGAAATAAATGCGATATCAAATGAAACAGTGCTTTTAAAAATCCTCGAAAGAGAAAAACGGCTTACTTTCAAAACTTTGTTAAAATGCTTCTTTGCAATCCAGAGGAAAATATGTACAGTGTATATGAGTGTGATTTCTTAAAAGTCTGCTACTAAATAAGTAAGAAAGATACAATAAAGTTTTATGCATCAATTGAAAGGTCAAGTCTAATGCGTTCATAGATGGAGTTATAATTGCGTTTTCATATATATTGAACGAACTTAGTGATTCACTTCGGCCATATTTGTTTAGTTGCTTACATGTACCTACTAAAGTGGCAACTGCAACCGTTCGGTTGTCAACGTGCAGGCACATCTATTACGTCAGAAGTTTAGTGGGAACTTGAACTTGAAGTCGGCCAGTTTCTGAAAACGAAGGCGGACAACAGAATATGTTTCATCCAGCTGTAATTCAGCTCAAAAAGGATATTAGATTGCTTCACCGACCACGTAAAACAATGGCCTACTTCGAATCGAACTATAGGTCCTTTTAAAGTTCTGACGTAATAGATTGTTGTTGTCCCAAAATCATCATGTCCGCAGGCTATGTCCATTTTAAAATATACTGACGGGCTTTAAAACGCTATACTAGGATAGCAGTTTTAATGTATGTCTAAATAAAGAATGCAAAGCAATCAATTGGATTGTATATGAAAGAGTGTGCATTTATGAGTAACACATGAAAAATTTGTCCACTTCAAATTAATTTAAAGCATTTAAATGTAAATTCTTTGAGATAGGGGTCAACTCTTTCATTTGACAAAATTTTACCAGCTAAAGATCCCCTATTTCTGTAAATCAAGGAACATCATTAGCATCAAATATGTGTCATGAGCTTTGTAAGTCACAAAGGAATTGCTTTCAGTTTGATTGACAGGTCTGTGATACAACAATTCTGCTTGTTGACGTTAATCTGTGTGTACCCGTTCATTCGATGACTTAAAAACTCTGCTACTTAAGAAATGTTTCAGTTTCTAAGCAAAAACGTCGCCGAGTTTAGTTGTACAATTAAAACTTAAGTGTTGACTTAAGTAGCCACGTCATGATGACATCATCGAAGCAAAGAACGTTTACATTCAACTGTCTTTTGTAAGATATAGCAGGAAGTTAGTGTAGCGTTTTTAAAGCCCGTCAGTATATATACAAAAGTTAAGTGACTGTCACACCTTACCGGATGCATGTAGCGCTAACGGACGCTTAACGGATAGTAAAATTCTCTGTCCGTTCGAGTCCGTTCACATGCGTTTCTTGTCAGTTCCTCATGTGGTGAATGCGTTCCGCGTCAGGTAATATCGGTTTTGTCCGGTCTTATCTGTTGGCAAGTGTTGCGCATGCTCAAAACTTCGGACGACGGTCAACTTTAGGACATGTAACGGTTAAAACGGACGAGTACCGCATGTTAAACGGACAAGAAACGTATAATAGGCTTTAAGCTAAAAAGGTCCTGCTGCCCCCCCACCCCCATTAGGGAGTTTTGCAGACCTATCCTATCTAAACGAGAATTTCAAGCTGCATCTTTTAAGAGATGTTTCCACTCTGTGCGCAGGGGCGTTAGTCTGTAACAATCTGTTATATATGTTACTATAACAAACTAAGAAGAAAAGTAACATGAAAGTTTGAGCTGCAGAAAGAAGACATTACACTACAATCTTATCATTCAATTACTTATGTCTGCAAGCTTGATGCCTAAGCTTCATCAAAAAGACATTTTGAATAAAATTACAGCTTCCAGTCGTGTTATGTGCGTTACATAGATTAAATTTCCCTTTGAAAATTGTATTTGTGGCTAACATCATTTACTTTTACAGCCGATCTGTGCATTTTCCAATTGTTTTAAATCTTAGTTTATTGATATATTTATTTAAACGGTAATAACAACATTTGCTTTTCGGTAAAACTGGGGGTAGGGCTCATATAAGGCAATATATTTATTTGACTAATAGAAAAAAGAAAAGTTTGAATTTCTATCTTAAATATATTGTCCTAAATCAGCTATTAAATAACACTACCCCCAATTTTAAGTTGCATATTTTTATATCTATTATTGAAGAAAGAATATATGAAAATATTTGACACTGGTGGGTTTCTTACATTTTTGGGACTGTCTTGCTTATATAATAAAGAATCATAGATTTGCAAGTTCGACACCAGGATCAGAGAACTTATCAAAGAATGTTACATATGTTACACGGCATAATAAATGAGCAAGGAAATTGTCTTGATGTCAGAGATGATTTTTTTAGAAAAAAAAATACTATTTTTGCACACGTTTCAATAAATCACTAGACTCTAGTGCCTTAATCTTAGCAATTATAGTCATTGCTGATAACAAGCCCATGGACTAGTGTTACAGGTATTATAAATAAACTTTTTTATCATATATATCTAATGCGTATAATACAAAAGTAAATGGAGATACATAGAAAATAAAAGCTTCACATGTAAATGTGACAATTTGATAAATGTTCCTATTAAATATAAATATTCAAAACAAAACTTAATTCAAGTCAACCTAACATACAATGTCTATCATTGTGTCTGCATTGGTGGCAAATAATCACACATTTCATCACATCTGCTAGAATCATCGCATAGTATTAGGACTGCAAACTGAGTAAGGTCCTGAACCATCCAAACCTCCTTGGGAATTGTGCATACATATTCTATCTTAAAGAACAATTCAAGCTGCATCAAATGAGAGATTTTTGCACTCTGTAAACCAGGGGGTAAGCCTGGAACAGCCTGTTACATATGTTACCATATCAAATTAGGAATAAGTAAATTGAAAGTCTGAGTTACAGAAAGAAGAAATAAAATTATCTATTGATTTGAATTATTCATGTAGTTTGCATGCTGAATGCCTTTACTACATATAAACGCTTTTTAACAAAAAATAGAGCTTCTTATGGTGTTGAGCGCGTTAAATTAATTAAAATTACCTGTCAAAAACACTTTCTGTTGCACCTTGAAAGTTATCTGGTATATGAGAAAGAACATGAAGTTGGACATTGCTATCAATTATATTTGCTACTGGTTGTTTTTTTGCTGTCAGAACAATGAAGCAAGTCTTTAAAGAATGTAAAACCTTTGATTTCTCAGTTTTTGAATGCATATCTTTAGCTGTTGCATTCAAAAGAAGGAAACTGGACTTTGGGTAGAATAGGATAACCAGTAGGTCTATATTGTGCTCAATGGAGGATTTATCCAGAGTAAACAAGTTAATGAGGCTGTCTCATTTCGTGATCCTTTGAAAATGCTGAAATTGAAAACACTTGCCTCTGACTGTGTAATCAAAAAAGGATGTCAAGCCAATTTCCTCTCTCATTTATTATATCAAGTTATATATGTTAAATCCTTTAGTAAACGCTCTAATCTTAAAAACTTAGTGAATCATTGAAGTGCGGAAAGGGTCTAATTTGTGCTCTGTTCATCCTGCATTGCATTGCATTGCTTTACCTGCTTTGATAAATCTAGCTCGTTTATCTGAAGGAAAAGAGCTACCTCTGTTTCAATGAAGTTTTTGAATGCTTGGGGAAAAATAATAAGTGTTCAGAGACATTATTAGGCGAAAATGTGTTTGTTGCATGTATGGAAAGGCAACCTTTATCAAAGTTAGTCAGCTAAGATATTATTCTTTTTCACAGAAATATCAAGGTACATCAGTCCAGGTACTCATTGCTTTTAATGGCATCTTTTTCCTACTTGAAAAGCTTTAGTCTTTCTCCTACTTGCAGAAAATCACCTGAAACGTATATTCAAAGAACCAACTATCAGGAATTCATATCAGTTTCCGAATGTTCCAAGCCATGAATGGCATAAGTAGAAAGTTGATGATGACTCGTCGATTTTGAGTGGACTGGTAGTAAAATTGTACAACAGGAAATGATTGAAATACTGTGTGATGATTCTAAAAGTTGCAAGGAGGAGTGTAATAATGATGATTACCACAAAAGCAGACAATGACAAACGTTTAACATGAGTGTTAAATGGATGAGAATTAGTTTGGACCATTTACAATAAACAGGATCGTTATTGTATTGTCTTGTATAAATGTAAACTATCTTTTTTATTTGTGGCTCTATATTTAGCATAATATGCACAGTGTAATAAAATGTATCAAAAAGTTCATTGATCACACCTGTAACAACAGTCTATGGGCCTGATAATCAGAAATGAATATAATTACCAGTGTATTGGCACCAAAGACTTATAATCACACATAAAGTGCCCTGATCTTAGAAAATTGATGACAACTTGCAGATATATGTGCAAGACAGACTAAGGAAAAGTTACCTATCCACACGCTGCAATTGTTCTAATATGTGCTTTACTTAAACGGTAATAACAACATTTGCTTCTCGGTAAAACTGGGGGTAGGGCTCATATAAGGCAATATATTTAAGATAGGAAAGCTAACTTTGTTTATCATATTCGTCAACTGAGTATATGTTTGTAAAAACTAAATCAAAACAGTTTGAAACCAACACAGAGCAGTTGTTCAACTAAATGACGATAGCCACAATTACCGCTTTTAAATTACAATTAGGTTCATGTAACGCATATAACACCTCACTAATAAACAGCTTCCATATGTAGTAAAGCCATCCAGTATGCAGACTATACGAATGTAAATTTGTTAGATAATTTTAATGTCTTCTTTCTGTAGCTCAAACATTCAAATTTCAAATTCTCAAATTGATAGAGTAATATATGTAGCACTCTGTAACAGGCTAACGCCCCAACTTACAGAGTGCAAGCATCTCTTATTCGATGCACCTTGAATTGTTATATAAGATGTAATATGTTTACAGAATTCCAAAGGGGATTGGGATGGAGTAGGCCTTACTCAGCCTGAAGTCGAAATAATGTTTGATGATTCTACTTATAACGGTGATGGTGATGCCATAGAAGCAGACACAATGATACACGCTGCGTATAAAGAAGACTCAGATGATGATACATTTTGAATATTTCCATTTAACAGGAATATTCATAAACTGCCCTGTTCAAATGTGAAACGGTTTTCTCTGTTTTTGTCCCTATATGTTTTAGCATTTTACATATTAAGAAATACGTGAAAGTAAGTTTATTTATAACATGTGTAATAATTATCTATTGGTTTGATAGTATTCACTGAATATAATTTCTAAGGTTTAGTCACCAATGACAATAGATTTTAAGGGAAACATGTAAAATATATTCATTCTTTCTGAAACACTATCTCTTACGTAAAGACAACGGTCTTGCTCGCTCATTATGCCATGTAACATATGTAACGCTCTCTGATCTTTAAAACTTGAAAACAACTAGCAGATCTATGTGTCTTTATCAAACGAGCCAGCTTAAAGTCCCTAAATAATGTAAGATATCCAGAAAATGCAAATATTTTCACAATTTTAGTTCAAACTTCAAATTGCATTCATTTTTCTTTATTTGAAATAGTAACGCATGTAACAGGTTGTTTCAGACTAACACCCCAACGTAGAGAGTGCAAACATCCCTTATTCGATGCAGCTTGAGTTGCTCTTTAGGAAGGAATATGTCTGCGAAATTCCCTCGTGGAGATTAAACTATTCTAGGCATATCTTACGTAAAGCCAATGATCTTGCCCATTTATTATGTCAGGTTACAGATGTTACAGCCTCTGATATTAGAAATTTTGTAACAAACTTGCAGATTTATGAGTCTTACCACATAAGCAATCAAATCCCAAGCATTGAAAGGTATTCATCAACTGCAAATATTTTTAACTATTTTGACTTGAATTTTAATACCAAATTTTTCTCCTTAAAACTTGGGTAGTGGGTAGGGTTGTTAAACTGCTCATTCCAGACAAAATAGTTAAGATAGGGAAACAAACTTTGTTTTTTCTGTTAGTCAATTGCATAAGCTAGTCAGACATGGTTAAAAATATTTTGCAAAATACACAGAGAGTTTGTGAATGTAAATGATCTAATCCACATTTGCACAATTTAATTTGTAATCTGATTTTTGTAACGCATATGGCACCTTAGAAAGCCGCAATTTCAATTTTGTTCAAAAAGTTGTCATACGTAGTTAAGATATTCAGTATACAGACTATATGAATGACTTTTAAAAATAAGTATTTTCATGTCTTCTATTTGTAGCCCAAACTTTAAATTTACTTTTCTTAATTTGAAAAAGTAACGTATGTTACAAACTCTTACAGACTAACGCCTCAGCGCACAGAGTGCAAACATCTCTTAAAATATGCAACTTTAAATTCTCTACAAGATAGGATATATCTTCAAAATTCCCAAGGGGGGAGCAAACCCATTCTCAGCCATCCGTCTATTAATAACGGATGCGAAACGGTGGTTCATGAGATCAAAACAATGACGTTTATCTTTCTTTGGAACAAGATTCGACTCCCCCACCACCCAATATCACATCCTCATTTCGTTTCTTAACTTCACATGAGAGGATGTTTCAGAATTAATGAGATTCATAACAGAAACACAAAAACATGGTCTGCCGTGTGAGAGTCGGGCTTGAATGAGAGGAGGAGGAGATGGAGATCTTGCAGTCATCTTACGCCCCTAAGGGGGGGGGGACTCCCAATTGTTCTTGATACGTAGACTTGGACCCAGCATCTACTGTTTACCCTTTACATTGACCTTAAGAAAATGCCTTAGAATGTATAGAAATAGCTCCCCAAAATAGTCCAGTTTTGCGATGGCCCCACCCCCCAAAATATATCCACAATTTTATCATACCCCCCAAAACATCATTTTTTCTGAAAACCCCCAAAAATATTGAAATTCAAAATTTGAAGCCCCCAAAAATAGTCCGAGTCTACGTATAATTATATGAAAGTATTAGAAGTATTAGAGTACCCTCCCCCTCGCCCCTGGGCTTACGCCCTCTTCCCCTTTCCTTTGCAGCGATTTTGTTCACTTTCCTTTGGTGGCATCATTAGGCCTTGAGCTGGCTATAGACCCCCTCCCCCCCAGGGGGAATTTTGTACACTATGATTTTCTGAAACAACATTATATAAGACACAAAATAAAAGATGTTAGCTCTCTGAGAGTGGCAGCGTTAACGTGTAACAGCATGTTATATATGTTACCCCCCAAAATAGCATTAAGCGTCACTGATAATGTCTCAACCATGACATGTTCGTACATATTTGCATGCTGACACAGGTTTATGAACTTCTTATAACACAGTTACATATTTTTAGTATTAATTTTATAAATGTCTTGAGTAATTACCGTTGTATACGTTACTTAGTGTTTCCTGCGTTATTTCCGAGTATCAATATGGTATTTATTGACTATACGTGTATTACATCTGTCACAGAATATAGTTAATCTATAAGGCTGCTACTAAAATGATTTAAAGTTCTTTATTATGGTTGCTTATACTATTTTTCAGGTCCATGTTATGTATGTTACCTTCAAAATAGCATTAAACATTTAAGTTAATGTCTCTAACAAGCCCTGTTTATACTTATTTGCATGCTTGCGCAGGTTTATGTACTTCTTTTAGCAAGGTTTACCTATTTTAAGTATTCATTTAATAAATGTCTTGAGCTTTAACTGTCATGTGTGTTACCAAATGATACATAAGTTATTCTGAGTATCTGTATAGATGTTGTTGACTATACATGTATAAAGTCTGTCAGAGAATCTACAGAATTATATTTCACATTTTGTGTGATATGGGGTTACCATATTCAAAACTCAACAACTCAAACCTTATAAAAGATAGAAATATAATATTTGCAGTTTCCAAAAGGTACATAAACATTCTTTAATACAAAATGAGTTAGCAAGCACATTCACATTAAAAAGATATCAAACTATATTAGTTTCATAAATCATATACGAATATAGGAATAAGGAAAAAAAGTAACATACGTAACACTTTGGGTTGCATATTTGTTTTCAAATGTCCATATCTGTGATGCAAAAATAGCTTACTTGGATGATATAGCCAAATAGGAAATCTTACCCTATGGTTTGCAATTACAGAAGTCATGTCATTTACTAAAATTATCAAAGATGTTGATGGGTAATATATATAATTGGCTGTTACAGGGTAATGGTGCCATTACCAGAGTGCTAGCATATTGCAAAATCCTTGCAAGATAAATCTGATAGAGGAGTGATAAGTTGTATAGGAAAATTCTATGAAGATTTGCTCTAGAACTTCTATAAAAGAAAAGAGGGTTTATGGTAGTTTATGTTTTGAGTTACTTCCTCAGCAAATGAGCCAGAGTAAAAAGAAGTACATGGACCTGTGCCAGCATGCAAATAAGTACAAGCAGTTCATGTTGGAGACCATATCTAGAATGTTTAATGGTATTCAGAGAGTAACGTATGTAACCTGGGCTGTAAAATAGTTTAAGACACCATAATAAGGATCGTTTAATTCATTTGAATTGCAGCCTTATAGATTTACTATATTCACTGACGGATGTAATACATGTATAGCCAATAACTGCCATACTGGTACTTGGAAATAACATATGAAACACTAAGTAACGTATACAACGGCAAAAACTCAAGACATTTATGAAATAAATGCAAAAAAATACGTAACTGTGCTATAAGAAATTCTTAAACCTGTGCCAGACTTCGTAAAAAGGGTGAATATGTAATGTTGGAGACATTATCAGGAAAATTTAATGTTATTTTGCGGGTAACGTACGTAACATTATGTTACCCGCTAACACTGCCACTCTCCGAGGGCTAACATATTTCATTTTGTGGCTAATATAATGCAGTATCTGGAAATCATAGTGTACGAAATTCCCCCTGGGGGGAAGTGGGGTCTATAGCCAGCGCGAGGCCTGGAGAATTACATTTTATATTTTTCTGTGATAGGGGGTACCATGTTCATCATCTAATAACTCAAAAAATATATAAGATAGAAACGTAATGCTTGCAGTTTTGAAAAGGTAAATAAAAAATCTTTAATGTAATGCCAAATTAATGAACATAAACTGGTTTCAATAAAATTTAAGAAAAACTATATTAGATGCATTTATCATTTAAAAGGGGGTTCAATGAAAAAATGTAACATACACTACATCGGGGGTGACTATATTTGTTTTCAAATGTCATTATCTATGGCCCAGTAATAGCTTATTTAGAAAATATAACCAATTTGGAAATCTTACCTTATCTTTTGCACTTTTCTGAAGTCTTAAAAAGAAATTTAATTATCAAATATTTTGTAGGGTTACGTATGTAACAGGCTGTTACAGCTTAACGCTGCCATTGTCAGAGGGCTAACATGTTGCAAAATCCTTGCAAGTCATTGGGCTTCAAGAAAAAAATGGTCTACAAAATTCCCCCTGGGGGGGGAGGTAAACCATATCCAGCCAGTGGCCTACATGAAGTTATGAACCAAATTTTTGACTCAACTGACGAAAGATATACTATCCGTCACGTGACCGGTCATCATTCAACGAACGTTTTGTCCGTTTCTTACACGGTACATACTCGTACGGCAATGTCCGTTAGTTAACCGTTCTTTGTCCGTTACTTGTCCTGTACGTATTAGTTACTCATGCGTTTTATGCGCTCCTTATAATTTTCGATACGACCTTCAACGCCCCCGAGACGACTTCCATCCGCCACCGGATAAACATTTCTTTTTGCATTTTTTCTGTCTACCGTTATCCGTTAACATGTGACTGCACTTTTAAACACTAGCAGTTATGCACATATGCACGACCCACTCCACCTACTACATTAATGATATATAATCTGAATTGCCTTTGTAAACAGTTAACAGCATGTGAAAGTTATGTCTGAAATATAAGTGATGTCAGTAAAAAAGCAGTTTGCAGTTTCCCGCGAATTACGCTTGTTTCAGTCGAGATATCAAGGTAATATTACATGTAGAAGCATAACCAGCTAAAACAGTAAACACATCATCATGCCCTAGATCATAGTTGACAACACCTTTTATATGAACAATTCGAAATAAACCCTGACCATTCGTTGCGCCGCCTGCATGTGTTCACATCATAGCTGAACTCGACAAAGTTGGGCTGAACCATACTTTTAACTTGCTGAAGATCCAAAAATGAAATACATTTCGTAAAGACCATCATAAGATGCATGGCGTAAAGACGAGTAAAAGACGAATAAGTTCCCGTGCGTCTGATGCAGGTACACGCCATTTAACATTATATGTCAGCTTAACCAACGTTGGAAACCGAAAGCGCACAATGGATTTTTATACTTCATTTTTTGCTCAAATTCATCCCAGCTGCTATTGGTCTAAAAAGATTGATCAAGCTCATGTTTGATTGTTGTTCTGGAGGGATTGAGTCCAAAAGTTAATCTTAACGTCAGAATATGCTGCAAACACTTGAAGTTTCTAAAGGGACCCCCGACCCTAGTTCACTTTCTGGTGGATATCTTCTAGCTAAACTTCATTAGAAAGTCTAAATACTTTATTTCTACAAGTACAGCTCTATTTACAGAAGATAAATGGGTGATCGTGATCTGCTGGTGTTTTATTGTCAGACGACCAAACAGACGACAATTTAATAGTGACAAATGGCGTTCTTGTGTGAGGCAGCTGTATCGCTTAGCTACCCAGAGAAAATCAACTCGGATATTTAACTGGACTTAAATCCCCAGAAACAAGCACAAAGAACGAATATAATACTTAAATTATCTCCACGACTGTTGGTTTTTGAATCAGCAGACGAAATGAGGCGAATTATTTGAAATAGATTTGCTATTAATTGTGGGAACTGTTTGTGCTTAAAGGTGCAAATTTTATATTTATTCATATAACATTTCGTGTGTGAATGCTTAGCGAGTAAATTTAATAGGAGGTCTATTGGCTTGTCAAAGATTTGCAAGATCAAAAGAATTTAAATTCACAACAAAATGCTACTTGTTTATATTGAATGTGGGAGTGAAACTAACATATGCTTGATTAGTATTTAGCTTGACAGCTCTAGATCTGTCGTCTGCTCATTGGCTCAATAGTGCTTCCTCTTAACTCATTTATGCCGAATGAAATATTTCTTTCTAAAAGTTGTCATTCTTTTGGAACAGACCATCATTTGTTTGAAGATGTTGCGGACGACTATTTCCAAATTGTTTCCCCTAAAATGGTTTATAATCTCATTATTTCAAACAGTGGTAGGTCCTAATGAGATGTCTCATAAGGGCTGGACTGCTTGCAATTGTTTATACGAGTTTACATCAGCGTATATAATAAAAGTTTTAATAAGCTAGCTACTTGTAACTGGTCAGGGCAATATAACTGTTCTTTGAGAGCTCATAAGGTCCATGGTTCCATTCCCTTTTGACAACAGATACCTCATGCACTGTAAGAAATAAGTGTTACTTTACACCAAACTTGGTGGCAGCTCTACTGCTACTGGTCTTGGTGTAACCTTTCAAATGGTTTAAACCTGTGTTCTGTTCTATTGCATTGAACCGGAGAAAAACTTCTACAAAAAAACATTAATCATTGGAGAAATGTTGACATCAATTTTTCTTTTGTAGGAAAATAACCAACAGATCGTCTTGCAACTTTGCATTGCTTTGTCATTGAAAATGGTATATATACTCGTGTTTTGTTTATTCAATCGACAATTTTTCTGCGATGTTTTGGGTATGAATACTACCTAAGTTCAAAGGTGGTGGGATCTCGTGTCCAGGATTCAAACTTTAGTTTTGTATTTATCATTTATAACTCTCATGGATTGTAGATGTGTATGTGCACAGGATATGATCCTAAAACCCCTGTCACACCACAGCACCATTCTCACAGCGATCCCACGGCGTCCAATAAAAATGCAGAACGCCGATGTGCGCGCAGTACGATCGCAAGCATCACAGCAACAACGCAGTGACATCGCTACATGGGATCGCATAGAACGACGCGGCGCGCACTTTGATAATGCTCCAAACAAACGTCGTCGCTCGGAACAAACGCCGTCGCTCGGCGTCATATAAGAGCGCAGTGGGGTCGCCGTAAGGTCACCATTGCCGCGCAGTAAGGTCTCCTAGCTCCGCGGGTGCGCACAAGGGTCGTTGTGCAAACGCCGTGGTCGTCCATGGCGTTTGCACGGAGATTGTATGGCGTTCTTTGAGATGTCACTGCCTTTTTAACGCGCTGTACGACACGTCTACGGCGCTTATACGGAGAGCCAATATTTTACTGCGCTCTTAGAATGACCGCAAGAGGCTTTCATGGCGATATTTGCACTCCCTTTGGAGCTTTAACCGCGCTATTCGGCGTTTGTGTTACAAAAGCAAACAAAATAGATAAAAAAAATGAGATATGCAAACAATTATGACTAAAGCAAACAAAACAAAATATGCAAATAAGCATTGTAGAGCCACAAAATACTCCCCTACACAATATGCTCCCTCGAGGAGCATATTGTGTACCCTGCATACACAATATGCTACCCTGGAGCATTTTGTGTACCCTGCATACACAGTATGCTACCAGAGGAGCATATTGTGTAGGGTCGGTACAAATGTTATTTCAGTGGTCGTCCGAGGGTACACAATATGCTTTTCTTGAAAACATGTCTCGTGTTTTAGGTTATGTTTGCCTTTTGTCTAACTGTCCTTTCGTCCATCCATCTGTCTATCTTGCGAACCTTTTGTCTAAAGTCGTGCCCGCATCGCAATTGTATTATATTGAAGTCTTACATCCCCATCAACAATATTTTGGAGACGTTGTCTCCAACTTTGGCTTCTTACCCAATATGAAATCAACCTATGGAAACCATGGTACAATGTAAGCTCCGGGTGTTAAATGTTGAAATGTGATGAACCTGTATGAGTCGAGGACAACATGGAGGTTCATATGGGGCATCTGTGCTCCCTTGATCCCTGAAAGTATCGGATTCATCTCCCAAAATCCCTGAAAGAAAAATTCCTCAGCTCCCTGAAAGTATTTTTCCTTTGCTCCCCAAATCCTTAAAATCAATTCAGCTTCTCCCCAAATCCCCAAAAATATAAGCCAATTCTCCCTAAAATCTATTTTTCTTCCCATAGGATTAAATTCACATACTTAAAAACTGTGAAGCTATATACGAGCGAAAAACCTAATATTTCCTTAATATTTTACATTATACATGTAATAATTACTCACTTACTTGTATAATCAGTTTAAGGAAATGCACAATATATAGCTCAAAGTATGAAGTCATTCTTAAACTTGTGTTGCTGTACCTAGTAGAGTAAGTGTGGAGGAATGCTTTCTAGATTGGGACAACTAGACTATTTGGTTTTCTGGTGGAGGAGGGGCTGTTTTTCCAATATATGAAACTAGATTTTCTTAGACAAAGTGAAAGTATTTATTTTTGTTACATAGAAAGTGTACTAATACTTGCTATTAGGCCCAAGTAAGAATATATCTGATCATCATTCATCAAAGTTTTTTTAAAATAAAAACCATCTAATTACCTTAGTTTCATACCAGGGCAGCATTTCATTAACAATCTTAACACTAAGAACGTTGGTGAAACGGGCTCCAGGTGCGTAATTAGCCCTGTTATGATGTTGATTCTCGCTTGTGTTAGGGGGCTCCGGGAGCTCCCTGGGAAAAATGATAAAAATGGTTTGATCTGGTGCATTATGAGTGTCCCAAAGTATGTCATTATCAAGAAATCAGCAACCCAAGTTGTGTGCCACATTTAGTACAAAAAAAAATACATTCACATTTTACAAGGGGGTCTGGGGGGAATAGCCCCCCGAAGCCAAAGAAATGTAAAACAATGGAGGCTTTTCCTTTTTACACCAAATATTACATACCAGGCGCGTAGATAGCTCTGTAGTTATGTGGATTAAGTTTCGGGCAGGGGGGTCTGGGGCATGCTGCCCCGAAATTTTTCTTTTGTAAAAACGGTGCATCCGGGCGCATTCTGCGCGTTCCAAAATACGTTATAATATCAATCTAAAACTCAACAATTTTAAGGATAATTTTCCATGATAGTAAAAATTATTTGCCATATCAGTCGCCAATACCAAATCGGATTAGCATATTAGCACGAAAGTAAATACATATGGACTTTTCAATGGGGGTCTGGGTCCCCTGAAGCCGAAGATTTTTTTTAAAAATCAAAAGAAATGAAGAATTGTCCTTTAAGGTGAGATTTTTTTTTTTTACTTTTTTGAAGGGCTCCCTAAATCCCAAAACTATGAGCTTGCTCCCCAAATCTCTGAAAATAATTACCAGTGCTCCCCAGCTCCCTGAAAATAAATAGCCATTCTCCCCAGATCCCCAAAACCCCTGGGGCCTCAAAGAATCCATTCTAAGATGCTAGATGGCCATCTGTATCACGTAGAGTAGCTGATCCATGGGGAAGAATCATTTATTGTTTTTTTAAGATTATGATCAGAACTAATACTGAGTAAACTTGAATAATGTATTTTGACAATTTGCTTGCTACTGACCGTTTTAAGGTGATGATTTATGTATGCGCTTACTTCATATCCATTGGCGCAGTAGTTTCTTGCTTTACAAATTCTTAACATTATACAATTATTGACTTAAATGAGGTAGATATAAGGATTTATCTACCCGAAAAAAATATGATTCACAGAGGTCGCTAGGCCGAGGTGAATATCACTTTTAAGGGTAGATAAATCCTTATGTCTACCGAAATTGAAGTCAATAACTGTTTTGTTATATGATTTTTCATTTAAGAATGAAAATTTTGCTACTTTCACTTTTGTTGTTAAAGACATGTTCAACCTTCAATCTAAGACATCTGAGGACTTTCTCACAAGTTTTAGCAACTGTTTTGTTTTGTTTTAATGTAGTATTTTGCATTCTCAAATGTATATTAATTCTCTTAATGGAGAATATAAAATGTTTTCATAAAACTGTTTTTACAGTTTGTTTATTCAAACAAAGATAAATAAGCAAACAAAGCAAAACAAAACTGTTGTAAATTTTCATGAAAGTCTTTGATGACCTGTTGGGAGGTGAAACAGCAAATCATGTCATGCAGCACATGCTAGTTTCACACTCATCATACTATTTTAGCTCTCTAGAGGGTAATATTGCAGAAGTGTCAAAAATATTAACTTCTGATAACTAGTTCGAGCTGGTTTTCATGCAATATTAACTTGTGGACGGGTTTAGACCAGTTTCCAGTCATATAACAAATCCTTTTGTTATATGACTGTAGAGAATCTTGTCTCCTGATTGGCCCAATTAGTCCTCATAAATCTAAATACCTACCTGAAAACTGGTCTAAACTGGCATACAGGTATATATAGAATGCTAACCAGCTTAAACTAGTTTCCAGAGGTTGATATTTTTTACGCTTTCTAGAGAGCTAAAATAGCATGATGAGTATGGCATTAGCATTGGCTTCGTGAAATTTACATGATTTGCTGTTTCATCTCCCAACAGGTAAATTAAAGACGTTTTGATTAATTTGAACAAATGTTTTGTTTGTTTGTTCATCATGTTTGTTCATCATGTTCATTTGCTTTGTTTGAATAATCAAAATGTGTAGACGTGTTTATGAATTTTACATTCTGCATATACTACTAAATGCAAAATACTACATCATAAATTTTAAAAACAGTTGCTAAACCTTGTGAGAAAGTCCATGACTTCAACGATTCAAATCTAGTTAGAAAAGTTTCATTCACAGTTAAAACAGTTATTGACTTCAATGTCGGTAGACATCAGGATTTATCTATCTTCATGTCTACCGAAATTGAAGCCAATAATTGTATAATAAGTAAATTTATTTATTTATCCATTTATTTATACAATATTTCAAGAGGGTGACATGCTTAGCTCGATGGCCAGTCTACATATGTCCCATCTGAACATTTTAGATGAAAACATGAAAACAAACGAACAATAATATGTACATATACTAGTTTATATGCATTATCAAAATAACGGATAACAATGTACATGATGTAGTTTCAGACAAATAAAAAGTATATCACAATCTTACGTCAGGTGGCACATTTGTCATCTACATTGTACATCCGATGTATTCTGATGGGTATATAATAATAGTGTGTTCATTAAAATCCGTTCAATGTATTTTTTAAAACATGTAAACTTGAAGTCTCTAAAATGAAATGTGTTCGATCATAGCTCTTTTGAATAAATTCAAGGAAGTTGTTTGTTAAACTGATGTAGGGAAAGTGTTCCATAGCTGTAAAAGAGCCGATGTAAAATGACGCCTTGGTTTTTGGTACCATTAATGAGCGATTTTCTGATGATCTAAGATTTCTAATCAATTAATCATCCAATAATTGTATATTAGCTTATGAATATGAGCGATGTCTGGAAAAACAATATTCACGCATATTTCAGAAGAACCTCGCAAAATTGAGTCGCATACACACCGCGCATATGTTAAGGTCATACATTGTATATGAAAGCTTTCATGTGGTTGCCACAATAAAAATGCATCACCAGGCCTTGTCTGTTTGTATTTTGTCCGAAAGATCCCGTATGTTCTGGTTCATTTAAACACAAGCCTCTGTAGATGGGTATCATCCGTACTTTAACCTTTCTGTCAACACGAGGTGTGAACCAGTGGCTGAACCTCTTTTATCTAAAGAAGTAAGTGGAAATGATTATGATATTTTCTTTTCTTTAATTTGACAGCTCAATTTGTCAGAGAAACTTCGTAATTAGATCGTATGGGGGACACAATTAAGTTTCAGAGCAATTCATCACCACTTAATTAATTTATGAAATAAACTTGTCAAAGGGTTGAATTAAGGCTAAAGTCTGGATTTGTATCAGTTTCACAGATGGCTACAAAAGGACATGTACAATACCACACCGGTTAGAGTGATCATGAACGCAATTTTAAAAACAAAACTGTGTTTCCGATCGCCAAAGAAGAGGTTTTCGATCAGAAAAAAAAACATATATTTGTGGCGATCGATAACATTACATTTGCGTTCTTCGATCATCGTTTAGACGACCGAAAACGTTGTTTTTGGCGATCGAAAACGATCTTTATATAATTATTTTATATTTTATTTTGTTAGCGATTGCCACCTGCCCGGTAAGGAATAACTGGGTTTCATAATTTTGCGGACACCTCACTTAGTATGCTTAGCATGTTAAAATAGCGTCTTCACACCCGCCGGCGCACGGACTTAAAAATGGTCTAATTTCCCATATTCACCTTTTTTCTTTTTTATGGTACCAAATGGACTTTGGGTGGCATATAGTAGTGAATCGCAATGTCCGTCTGAAGTGTCCGTCCGTCCGTTCGCATGGTGCCCGGTTCTTGAATATCTCCTATATTATTCAAAGTAGGAATCCCAAATTTACTGAGTGAATGCATCTTGGGGTGGCGGAGTGTCGCGTACCATTTTTGGGGTCACTGTGACCTTGACTTTGACCTCTGATCTCATTTCTAGAATACTCGTGTCTGGGGCATATCTTCTATGTTATTAGCTCACCTGAGCCGTCAGGCTCACAAAGTTGAGCTTATAGTATACCCATGCTCCGGCGTCCGTCGTCGTCGGCGTTGTTGTTGTCGTCGTCAACAATTTCAAACATCTTCTCCTCTTCAACCGCTTGCCCAATCAAAGTCAAATAATTTCCCATTATAAAAAGATTGGCTATAACATTAATGTATTGCAACATACTGAATGCTTGGTGGTCATCTCAATCATGGTTGGCAACTTTGCTTTCCTCTTTAATTGCACGCCGGTGGGTCGGACTTCAGACTCTATGACGGTTCCGACTTAAAGGCTTATTATATCTATTGATGAGATGGTAGGGTCCTGATGCTTTGACTGTTTCTCAAGCTCACCGGGGTTTACCTGTTGGATTTCTTTTGCTCCGGTTACTGTTGAGTCCTTATCTTTGCTTTATCTCTTTTTATATCTTGATTTATATGTTCTAGGAGACGATGCATTGATAAGTTAGGGGTCTTCCATGCAAACCAAATATCCATGTGTCTTGATCCACATCTGAATTAAGGGTGTGGTTGGCGCCGTTAAACCGGTTTAACCCTCCAGTAAAATATTTTTACTGACCGTTCCAAGGCGATACTTCTTTTGTGGATCATTTATGTTTTTTCTGTCTTGTGGTTGTTATGCCTTCGCGTGTGTCTGTTTATTTGTGCCTTGTGGTAACCTGCTGGGAAAGGGCTGACCTCTTGGCTCTCGTTTGTGGTGTCTAACTGTGAGTTTGTAACTTACCCATTGGTATCCTGGGTCAGGTGTGGTACTTGATGGTATCGATTCCTGATCTTTGCGTCCTTACTTACTTTCATGTGGAGCCTCCTTAGGATTTGATTCTTTACGTCCCATCAACAATCTTTCAGTTATGTAGGGACGGGTCTTCCTGGGTTGAACCAGTACTAAGCTAGGATTAATGTGTCTTGCTCAAGGACACAACGCAGTGACGCCGGTAAGGCTCGAACCAGCGGCCCCTCGGTCTTGAGTCAAGCACTCTACCACTGAGCCACTGCGCTCCCTGAGCCTCTTTAGGAAGGGGGAACGAATGCTTATATAAATGGTCCAGGTCACATGACCAAGATGGCCGCCCAGTGATGCTCATATATGGTAAAAACCTTTAAACAAGAAGTCCTTTAATCTTGAAACTTGGAATGTAGCACCTGGGACTCAAGTTCTACAAAGTGTATATAAATGAATAAAATGATGACCCTGGGTTGAACTTGGCCTACTTTAAATCAAGGTCAAATTTGCTTCCTAATGCATTTAAATGGGAACTTTTAGATAAGTTGATTTTTTTTAAAACTGTAGAAGCCAAAGTCATTATTCTCGCTTAATATATTTAACCTAATGAGATAATGACTATAAATAAGTTCCAAAGATCTAAGGTTGACCTTTCAGCCAAGGTTGCTCAAATAAGAGTCAACATATCAAAACAAAGTTATTTCAGAAACCACTTGCCCAATTAATGACGACTTCTTATGAAAAGTTAGCCAAAATATATACAAATTGTTCTGGTCACATGACCAAAATGGCCACAACGCTCGTATATGGTTAAAACCCTTTAGAGATTCTTCCCCAGAACCAGAAGTCCAAAGACCTTGGGACTTGATATGGAGCATTGGAGATGTTGGGTCTACCAAATGATGGCCCTAGGTTAACATTCACCTATTTAACGTCAAGGTCAAATTTGCTTCCTAATGCATTTAAATGGGATTGTTTTGGAAAAAGTTGAGATATTTGTCAAAACTGTTGAAGCCAGAGTCACTATTCTCACTTGGTATGTTTAACCCAATGAGACAATGAGTATAGATACGCTTCTTAGGTCAAACTATGCTTTTGACTTTTCGACCAAGGTTGCCATCAATATATTTAAGCCTGCTTTTCTTAGTAAACACGTGACCAGTTGAACTAAAATTACACATGGGGTATCCATTAGATGAGGTTAGATGATACTATATGGAAATGACTATGTGGTCTAGGTACCATGCCCATATACGAGGGATGTTCAAAATGAATTGCTTATTGTCCTATATCTCGATATCCAAGTGGGGCACGATAAAAACCAATATATACCTATCTAGGTTTATTCAAGGTCTACACAACGGTGTATTAATGTACATGTTAGATTAAATGTAAGACACAAAATGTGCCATATTAATACACGCAGTCATTGACCACTGAAGTAAAAGTGGTTGGTAGAAGCGTCGACCAGAAATATGAAATATGGGCTTAAATCAAAGCTCGCTCAAAACTTGGTTATTCTTTGAAGCAGCTGGTGACTGAACTTTCTACTACTTAAGGACCGTCTTATGTGTCTTTTGACACAGTTAGGAGCTGGAAAAATAAATTTGAATCTGGTGTAGAGTCAATCAAAAATGCACCAAAATCAGGTAGGCCGAAATTTGCATCTCATAAAGAAATCGTTTCAAAAATAAAGGGAATCATTGAAGGAGATGTCAGATTTACAGATCATGATATTGCACGAAAAGTAGGCATATCACTATCAACGGTTCACCTTATTTTGAAGAAGCATTTGAAAGTCCGAAAGAGTTTTGCTAGATGGGTGCCACATCTGTTGACTGATGAACAAAACAGACAACGGGTTAAAGTGGCCAAAAAGATGCTTCAAATGTTTTAAACTTGTGACAAAAAGCAGTTTGCCAATGTCGTCACAGGTGATGAAAATTGGGTCTATTATTTTGAGCCCGTCAGAAAGTTTAGCAATAAAATCTGGGCCTCTAGACATAGCAGACGCCCAATAATTGCCAAACGGTCTTTGAGTGCAAGGAAGGTTTGGTATGCAATTTCCTTCTCTGGTAAAGGAGTCGCAATAAAAGTGCCGATGGAAAATGGTTAAAAACATCACCGTAAAGGACCACAAAGACATAGTACTGGAGAAGCCGAAAAATATTATCAGAAACGACTCTCTGTCACTGGTTTTAAACATATCCGTCTTTTACATGGCAATGTGACCAGTTTCCCTGCTCTTGCCTCCGAAATAGTTACGGCGTTTTGGAAGAAAGAAAAAGTAACTGTTTTGCCTCTCTCCCGTATTCCCTAGATCTTGCCCTATGTGATTTCTTTATGTTTCCGAAATTGAAATAATTCCTTGTTGGGCGGAAATACTAGTCCTGACAGGCCTTTGGATCTGCTATTCATCAGTACCTTATTACTGTGCCCAAATCAGCGCACCGTGACGCCTTCAGGAAGCGGATACATCGGTTGAAGCTTTGCATTTCTAGCCACGGAGTTCTTTGATGGCATGGAATGAGCACTTTTGGGCTTACTTGAAATTTGAAGTCTCCAGTAGAAATAAGCAATTCTTTTCGAACATCCCTCGTAATGTAACAAATCTTAAAATATTCTTCTCTAGAACCAATGAGTCAATGATCTAGTGGACCTTGCAAGATAGCCAAGAATGTTACATACATTGGATTCAAGACCACATAGTCTTACATGGTATGGGAAATCAACATGGGAGTCTGCCCACGCTTTGAATTTTATAATATTATGCTATTTAGTTATCTGGGGTATGACTTTTATATTTATGGTGCATTTGATTTTTATGCAATTCCATTGCTAATTTATGACGTCATGTATGATATCACTTTAATACCTTAGGGTACCCAGTTATAATCATTTCTAAAGTAATTGTCATACCATGTAACGGACGCAGACATATTTTATTAAATAACTGTATCGTTGATAAGTTAGTTGATACTAAAATGGCTTTGTATGTATTAGGATATTGGATGGGCATTCATTTTTATGGCATGGTACCCAATTTTTCAACTGTATATTTTGTATTCAGTCAAATTTGGAATTATTATTTTTTACATGTTACGGTCTTTGTCAAGATACCAATTCAACATATAAACTATCCATATATGTTAAGAATATATAGACCAAATTCATGAAATTCAAGGACCGGTAACATATTTTTCCAACTTGATGTAAACACATGGCCCTAATTCATCGAAATGTAAAAAATACAATAATTATGTTTCAGTGTAAAACATACTTGAATACTTGCTTAGTTTGAATCGCCATGCTAGAATGTTTATTGGTAGAAGCTGATATGTTCAGTGTGTTTCCCTATTATGGATTGGAAAAAGAAAAAAAAAATATTCTTTGAATTCTTATTTAGTGAAGTGCTTACACAATAATATTAGCCCAAATGATACAATATGGTGACACCTGCGCTTACCACATCTATACTGACCCAAAATGAAAACTTTACACTTTATTTTTTTGAATAACTGTTTTGTTAGTATACATGTCGTCGTTAGATTTACGCATGCTTATCGAGACTTCGTCGCAGATAACGATTCTGCAATTTTTATTCAAATCCCAGGTCTATTCAAGTGTCAACGCCTGAAAAACGTGTTCCTTACGTTGCACGTGCTGAGGAACAGGCGGTTCATTAACAGCTTAAAAACCGACAAGAAAACATTTGCAGCTGAGTACTGGCAATAAAAAATAATTTATTTTTACAAAACGTTTCCATTTAGTGACGGCACGTCTTTCAAAAGATCAAAGAAACCAAGTTATTGGCGTGCTCAAGGCGGGGTCTACGGTAAAAGATATCGCGCATCATTTTGGCTGCTCTAAACAGACTATTCATAATCTAATGAACCGGTACAACAAAACTGGGTATGTCAGAGTTCGTGCAAGACCTGGTCGCGCACGTGCGACGACGTTACGTCCTTATCGCGCGTTAACATGTTAACTCACCCACGTAATCGTTTTAAACGGCAACCATTACTGCTCGTCTTTACGGGGTTCATGCACAGAAGATAATCAGTCATTTCGTTCAAAATAACGGACCTGGCATTTTCCAGCATGAAAATGCAAGATCTCACACAACCCGTAAATAAACACATAATTACATGCTAAAAATAACGTCAACCTCTTGCCTTGGCCTGCTTCATCCCGGGTCATGAACCCCATAGCATAGAACACGTATAGGATGAATTGAGTCGGAGGGTCAGGTACAATCATCAAATGGATACGTTAAATGACTCCAATATGAACCTCTGTTAGCCTTACATACGTATCCCTAACGTACTCATACAACGTAACGTAAATTCAATGAGGCGACGTACTCTGCTAAGCATTCGTAAAAATGGAGGTCACACTGGTTACTGATGATCTCTTTAACATCACTTAAAGCACGCAGTCAGTAATTTCTTGTTTCCAAAATCTGTGTGACTGCTTTAATTGTTTTTAGAAAATTTCATTTTGACCCCTCTAAACTGAATTATTCAAAAAGTTATGCAATTTATGATTTTCATCCAATAATTTTTTCAGAGACATCGATAAGGCATTGAAGATTCGATGACCGAAAAAATTAACCCCGAAACTTATTTTTTCTTCAAAATATATACTTTTGAATACTATGTAAAGTTTTCATTTTGGGTCAGTGTAGTTTCTAACGTTAAAACTACATCTAACCAACGTTACACTTAATATGTAACATTATTAAGAATTTTAATTCATATAGAAGAGAAACCTTATGATAAGTCAATTCATATAGGAGAAGAACCTTATATCTACGATTTAAAATTGTAAGCCTCATTAATAAACCTGGTTCACAAAAATAACCCCCTGTCAAACCTATTTGTTAAAATTAACAATTTTGTTCACAGAGAACTCTTGGCTTCAAAGGTATTGATAATTTAATGTTAAATCTTTTCTGTTCATTCTGTTTTGTGAAACTGATGCTGATTTCCATCAAAAAGCAACATTTATACTTTAGCTGGCTGTATATTCTGGGCATACAGTTTCGTTTCTGGACCTCACTTATTAATGTAGAACACTGTTCAATGATACGTTTGATAAGGCTCTGTTACACTTTATCCTGGTCGGGGCTCCAAAATGTGGTTACTCTAGTTCAGTTGGGATGTGAAGGAAATATTTGGTCTTCTTGTTTTCACACGTTTATTGTTAAGATACATGTATAATGTTTCTTAAACAATATCATGCAGGACTTGAGGAAGTGATACACATTGTCTTGGCCCCATAGTGCCATGACATAGGGCCAGGACCTTCAGCATTTCCGACCATTGAGTCATTTAAAATTGTCTCAACATGTCTTTCTTTAAGAAAAGTGGATGTAGATTTAAAAAACAACCTCCTTATGTCGAGTTATTGATTCATTTCAACTAAATAATTAATTTTGCTAAAACTGACCTATACCCATAAGTGGTAGGAAATGACTAAGTTACCAGGTTTGGATTTTCACGATATTTGGATCAGATCAGCAGGATATATATGGCATGCTTTTGTGATAATATGATATCTTGATAAAGACTGGAACATATCTATCTTTGGAATTGAATGTTTTTTTTTTTTTTTTTTTTTTTTTGTTTTTTTTTTTTGTTTTTTTTTTAAATATATTGAAAGGACCTCGGACAGTTTCCTATTCAATCTGCCCAAATTTTGACAGCCTTTAGGCTAGGATAATGCATAACTGACAACTATATTTTTGCGCTTAAATAAAACCGTTACATTTAGTGCACCCAGCAAAATAAAAATATTTTGAAAATATTGCATAATATGCCAAGACTTTAGGGTTTAGGGGGTGGGGGTATATTTTGTGACCAAATTTAATTTCACAGAAAGTCAAAGTTTTGTCGAGTATTCACCTGAATACATGTAAATATTATGTTTGCGGCATAAAACTTGAAACAAAAGTGATGTGTTTGCATAAAATTCGGGTTGAGAAGATTTCATTGTTTCATATAAAGAGGAGTGCTGTCAATGACTTTTGGCTATTACCTGTAATGTTTCAAGTTTAACTTGTGCACTGAGGCGTATAATATCTGCATACTGTATAAATCATAGTCTAGATAAACTCAGTTTTTGAGCGTAAAATTGTTAATATTTTCTTACACATCAGATTTAGGCTTTATTTCGGTGCTTAAAAGAACCGCCTCATTGTGACGGTTCTTTTGAGTACCCACACCATATGTTTTGGTTTGGAAATGAGACAATTAATTACATGGTACGCACTCATAACTAAAGCCCTGATACATGCCATTGTAAATTGATATTTATCTACAGGTTTGTACAAAATAAGTTTCTAATAAGCTTTTATCATAAGTGTTTTTGAGCATTTTGACAGCGTCCCCCCCCCCCGTGACCAATCATGCCGTTTTTATATGATGTGTGTAATGTAAAACTACAACTGTATGCAAAAGGATTAGTTTGGTCACGGGGGGGGGGGGGGGGAAAGCACTTCAGTAAAACTTTTTCTATTATCTATATGTTGAATAGCAAAAACAGAGTTTTCAACCCATATTTTTCAATTGTTACTTGTCCAATGAGAAAACGGCTTTTGTGGATAATTCGAGGGTTAAAGCTACTATCATTTTCATAGAAAAAATATCATTTTCTTTGAAACTTTTCTCTGGTCATTTTTTATGGGCAATCCTTCATTAAGACTGTCCGAGGTCCTTTTATAATCACTTTTTCTGAAAACGTACACCATAATTTATCCAAATGGTTTCGTGTTATTAATATAATGTCTATGGTATTTTGGATTCAATCTACTCTATGATGACAAATCATAGAAATAAACAAAACTATATATTTAGGACATGGAAATTTGGAGACAGGTACCACCTCAAAGGTGGAGTACGTCAGGGTTGCTTCCTAAGCCTTATTCTTAACTATCTAATTCGATAAACGCGTTTTCATAGTTCGTATATAATGAGTTATTAATATGCAAAGTTTAAGGAAATCAATGCGTGGTCACAGATGTAAGTACCCCTTCAACTATCAAAAGCAGTTGAATTTCAGCAAAAATGGTCATGATTGACCGTTGACCTTCCAGCCAAGGTAGCACTTATTGGATTGCAAACATGTTATTTTCAGAAATCAGAAGGCCAATTGAAGTCGAATTTCATATGGAACATGCTTTGGATGAGACCACCTTAATATAGCTATATTGTCCATGGCACATGACCAAAATGTATTCCATGCCATGTTAGGTAAAACTATTAAAAAAACATTTGTCTTAGAAACTAATGGGCCAATCACTAGGGTCATTAGGGATATGGGTCCTACAAAGTATGTTCAAGTGATGGTCCTAGGTCTATCTTGAATTTGTAAAACCTAATATTAAGGTCGTCTACATTCGTGTGACTTAGCGTCAGGCGAGCGCTTCAGGTCTTAAGGTCCTCTGGTTTGAGGTAGGAATAAAAATTTGGTGTATGGATGCATTTTGGGGTGGCGAAGTGTCGCGTACCTTTTTTGTGTCACTGTGACCTTGACCTCTGACCTCTTGTCCAGAGCATAGTTCCTATATTATTTAAGGTAGGAACCCCTTATTTAGTGTGTGAATTAATTTTGGGTAGGCGGAGTGTCTCGTGCCAGATTTGGGTCACTGTGACCTAATTCCTAGAATGATCGTGTCCAGAGCATATCTCCTATTTTCTCTGAGGTAGGAATCCCAAATTTGGTATATGGGTGTATCTTGGGGTGGCGAAGTGTCACGTATCATCTTTTTGTTCAGTGTAACATTGACTTCTGACATAATTTCTAGAATAATTGTGTCCAGAGCATATTCTTTATCATTTAAGGTAGGAATCCCAAATTTGGTGTGTGGATGCATCTTGGGTGGCAAAGTGTTGCGTACCATTATTGAGTCACTGTGACCTTGACCACTGACCTTGTGTCTAGAATAATCGTGTCCGGAGCATAATTAGTATCTCCTACATTATTTGAGGTAGGAATCCCAAAGAGCTACGGTAACTAGGTATGGGTAACTAGCGACATTTGGCTAGTCCCGTTCTATTCTCGCACTCCTATAGTGACTGAATTTATTTATAAAAAAAAAGCAAAAAGTTGAATTTTTGACAGTTTACCATTTCTCTTTTAGTCGGCTAATAGAAGACAGTTGAGTTATCAATAAATATCTTTTTTAATTCTCAACATAATTTTAAATCCCCAACTGTTTCACACAGATCAATTATCCATCTTTAATATAGTGTATTAATTTTGATTCTAGCGTTAGTATAAAATGGTCTTTTTGCATGTAAGGATCTGATGGTGCTTAGTTTCATTTAACAAATAGAGAAATTTCCGTAAAACATGGAAAATCAAGGGTGGGTACATAAATTCAACATCATTTTACTCAATTTATTAATTAAAAAATTAATGCATCCCGAACCTCAATGCACACTGACCGAGTGGTCCTTTTCCCGCGTTGAGGTACAATTCTACATTGAGGCAAATCATTTGAGCAACGAAGACACCTTTAAAATGATACACTGTTGCTCGACGCTTCAGCAACAACATATTTATGATATATATATATCTACTCAGATCCAGCTGGGTCCGAGCCATGAATAATTATATGTGCAGTCTGATCATCTATTCATGAAGGGATATTTGATATGTTTGATAATATTGTCATGACTGAAGAAATGGTTATTGTACTGAGCATTATAGATCATGGCGAAAGTTTTACTATACTAATCTTATTCTGTTCAGCAAAGGTCCTGACGAGACACCGCACTTCAAAACTGGTAATTTAAAAGTGAGTGTGCGCTGGCGTATAACCATTTTGTTAGGTTTTGTCACATTTATTTCTTTTATATACAGGAGGTGTTTTATAGTACTACACTTCTGAATCTTAACATGCCATAAAACTATAAAATCTGTCTTTTATTATGACCAAGATAAGAACTTAAGCCCCAGGGGATTATCCGTCACCTAAGATTATCGCCTATCGCCTATCATCTTCACCAGCGAAGGTTTCGTCGTATCTACCTTTCGACGTTAGATTTGACAATCGCAACCCTTGGTAGGACAAGATGGTCCGCCACTGAATTCCGACTATTAGATTGGTAGACTGGTTCTCTCCCTTAAGGTCACTGCCCACACCTGGGCGATTTTTTTTTCCAAAAAATAGATTTTTTTCATTTTTTGATATTCTGTAGTACATCATATTATAAGCAAAATAACGCAAAATAAAGAAAATTTACCGTCCAGTTCAAAAGTTACGGCTCTTCATTATATGGCCTATGTTGGCTTTTTTACGCAGCTTTTTGGAAACTCATTAAGACAAGTAAAATATTCTGTAACTCAATTTTATATTTGAAAATCATTATTTCAAACAAGCATGCGAAGCCATAAATAATTAAGAACTTTTTCTCAAACCATTCTTTTGCAGCTATACAAGTATTTTTCTTCACATCACGCTTTCAAACCAGCGCTCACCGATATTTATGCCTTCATTTTCGGCAATTACTGACTGATAATTCAATATTTAAACATACTTTAAAAAAATAAATTTTTCTTATTTTTTTTTAGGAAAGTGATCATTATATAAGATACGTTATGACAAAATTAAAAAAAAAATCACCGTCTAATTAGTGAGATATTACCAAATAATTATCCCTACCCCCTAAACTAAAAATTAATGAACTTAGCAGGCTTTTCTTATTTCTAAGCATGTTAAAACCTTACGAACCAAACACTGTTGATTAAAATACCTCACTGTGAACTTCCAAATGAAACTATATGTACTCCAAATACTTAGAACATTTATATGCATATATGTGAAGACTTTTCAATACCAAAAACGATACCGAAATACCCCACCCACGGTAAAAAGAAACTTATCCACATTTTGTCTGAACACCTAGTCGATATATTTTGACCAAATTTGCATAGATACATAATTAGGATAGAGATGTAATGTTTTGGGGACATTTACCGTTTTTCAAGGTCACGGGGTAACTCTGCATGTCAAGTTTAGGTGAAAATGTGCTGTTTTAATATGCATCGCTTTAATTGATCGATGCATATACTTCATGTACTCATCCAAGGATTTGAAATGTTTTTAAATCTTTCTTGCGGCCTCGGGCGCCATACTAATGCCCGATCGCGAAGCAAGGTCAAACCTTAACACTTGACCAGAGTTGGTTTATTTCTATTAGATCTATATATCCCTTGACGGACATCTTTCAGTTGAAACATGTCAAATGTAGAGTAACCTTGCAGATTAGCAAAAATTTTAGCGTAAAATTGTAAATATTTTATTGCTCATTATCTTTATATTTGCTTTGGGTGCTCAAAAGAACCGTCTCACTGAGTACCTATAACTTACCTATGATTTGGTTGGACCCGCATTTATATGAAAAAGGTTCCTTTTTATGCCCACACCCTTCCCGCTACTGAAGGGGGTATTCAGTGGCGCGGAGGGGGAGGGGGTACTATTTTTGGTACGGATCCCGTCGGCGTTGGTCATGGGCGGAATTGGCCAACAGTAGTCTAGAGGGGCTAGACATTTTCTATGCGCATATCACATGAACCAGGCTTGAAGATTGGGTCCGCATTTACATGAATATAAATGAGCATCGATGAGACAAAACCTGTCTTCAGGGTTTCCGATAAGTTCATACCAAAACCAGCCTTCTCAGCCACTGAGACTAGATAGAAAAGTGAAATCTCGCTTGGAGCAAGTTTAGATACGATACTATTCAATTTGTGAATAGCAAAGGCGCTGATCAGACTGCGCGGATGCGCAAGCTGGTCTGCGCCTTTGTTGTTTGCAGACCCCGATGGCAGAATTCCTCGCGTACCTTTAATAATTTAGAGTAGGCCTACTATAATTTAGAATCGCGACTATACTTGGGTCAACCTTAGCCTAAGATAGCCTTGTAGCTAAATATTGGAACACATTTGACATAAGGCAAATTGTTTAGGAAGCAAACTAAAGCGAGGGACTCTCAACGTCAACGTAAAGTTCAATACTTGTCGTTTACGCATAATGACGTCATAAGAGCAAGTGACGTCATTAGCGCACGTCAGGTTCAAAGTAGACGCTAGAGAACGTGACGAGATAGTCTGTCTTGGTGAAATTTTAATGCAGGTAAAATAAAACCAGAAAATCATATATAGATCTATATACAAGTAGTTATATCATGATTGTTGATGTGGACTGTCAAAAAACCGCGAACAGTCGACTGACATTTCCCGGTAAAATGCGTGTTCCATTACACTGACTGACATTTTTCTTCTCACAGAGCTGAGCGTCCATCGTTTAGTATCTGTAAAGAATGTCAACTTTTGTTGTTCATTATACTTAAAATTTTGTTTGCATTTTTAATGTTATATCAATCACTCTCACATTACCAACGTGCAGTGTAACGGGCATTACTGTCGGTAGAAAACATATCATAGTTGCGTAAAATCACACTTTGTCATAATCGAACGCTACCAAGTATTACCTCCCTTGATGATTTAGAGTTACGGTTATTGCTATGGGTAGTGACCTTAAATATTAAGACAGGTAACTACTAGCCGCCATTGCGCCTACGTATCGCATACACACTGACGTCATGAATGACGTGTATTGGAAAACACCCTTGACATAAAGTGCATTTTTTAAACAAGCCGTTTTATTAAGTTTATTTTGTTCTGGGAGTTTATATTTTTTTTCTTTTACTTAATTATCAAGTTATAGTAACTGAAAAAATACTGAAGTTTGTGTTGAAAAATCTTTTCTAGAGCATGCGCAGTCGGATGAGTAGGATTCTCTACTTGTAAAAAATTACTAGTTACCAAACGTTATATGCGTAGCGGAAGTGTTAGATTGGTTCCCCTCGTTGATAAAGCTCCACTTCCGCTACGCATATAATATATAATATGCTGACGGTCTGAAGATGCGGCATGGTAACGGTAGACCCTTGACGTAGGTCTACTAACCACTGCCGCAGTTCAGGACTCATCAGGTCCGAGGCTATTAGTCTACAGGGTGGATAGTACTGGCGAAATCCAGGAAACACAAGGCCAAAAAGTGCCATTTTATATGGTAGACCCCTAACGTAGGTCAACTAGCTAATAGGCCATTAACGTCGGCCTACTAGCTACTAACACACACAAGGACTCGACAGGGTGGATAATTATTGACGCAGTATGGTAGACCCCTAACGTAGGTCTACTACAACCTGCACACCAGCAGACCGATCAGTCGAATATTGAACTGACCGGGGCTCTGGCACGGCTGAACGAGCTGCACAAAAAGTCCGACACGGGCTAGCCCACTAGCCCACACTATGCACGGATGTCCGATCTGTGATCTCTAACGAGATTGAAGAAAGAAGAACAGAAGAAGAACGCAAGAAGACTACAGATGAAGAGCCCCATACTGGAAAATTCCGGGTCTACACATCAAGTGTTGCCCGGACTTCTTGTAGGGGAACAGATGGACCCCAGGCACAGATGAAGAACTCAAGAAGACTCACAGATGAAGACGTCCGGGCGCAGTGCGCCAAACCCTAGAGCCCTCTAGGGTCTGTCCGGGTCCGATAAGGTCTGGGCGTAACACGTCCGTACGAGTCACGCCAAAAAGTCTACCGCGTAGGCTTATTTGCCCCTAATAATGCATATTAGGGACAACAAACTCCTACGTCGAACAGGCTAGGGAACAACCCAGGAAGCACAGGGTCCGATGGTGCAGCATGCTAACGGTAGACCCTTGACGACGGTCCACTAGCCATTGCCGCACTTAAAGACTCAACAGGTCTGAGGCTATTTGTCCACAGGGTGGATAGTACTGGCGAAATCCAGGAAGCAATGGGTCCGAAAGGTGCCGTTGTATTATATGGTAGACCCGTAACGTAGGTCTACAAGCAAGACCCCTAACGTAGGTCTGCTAGCTGCTACCGCACTTGATGACTATCAGGTCTGTGGCTTGTGGTGGATGTCTGGTCAGGTCTGAGGATCTCTTGTTGTAATCCCGCACTCACGCATGATACACATACATGCCTCCATTGTGCTCCATAAAAGCGAGCTCCCCAGTCCCCATGAGCTCCACAAAGGAGTACACCCCCACACACATACTCTTACACACTAGCCTACAATGGGCGATTCCCTCAGAGGTGTCGTTGACAATTAGGTGTCTGGGTGCAAATGGCGATGCTGAATGATTCCTTCCTCCTCAACCTTCCTACAGTCAACAAGATGGATCAACTTGCTGCTCCAAAACAACGGTGGCTCAGTGTTATCAGGAAAAAGCGTATCACCAGCCGGAATTGGCATGGGGATATCGCAATTACCTTTAGACGTCTGCTCAAAAACAAACAACTTTTTAAAAACGTTTCCTATATTTTAGGCCGAAATAAGCCGCACACTAGGGATAAAGCGCGGATACAGTGCTTGACCCACTTTAAGACCACATAGGAAACGTACGAAATTGGACGTGCAGAGAGTGTTCAATTCTTAATTCAGTTAAGAAGGCCCTGCACTTGAACTAATCAATCAATTAAAGGGAGAGAACCAGTCTATTCCGACTATGGGACGTTTCGACTTGGGGACGTCTTGACTTTCTTCCGGTTATCTGTGGCATATTATCGCGGAAAAGCATATATAGATGCGAATTTCGGTTGTGTATATAGTTCTTTATGATGAGATACAATACAGGGCATAAATGTGAGACGAAGTTTTTTGTGGCTCGAGTGCCCTCAACCCTCCCACTAAGCAGGACAAAGGTAAGTCGTAGCAAGTATTTGCTTTCTGAAAAGTTGATGCTTTTGTCACGGTAGGCGAGCTAATCTTACCTGTTTCGTTCTTTCTCTATATACTGCCAGACCCTCTTTCGAGTATTATCGACAGGTGTACTTTGTACGCTCCGGGTTGCAGGATGAAAGCCTACAAGTAACCATAACTAAATTACCGTAGGTTTCTTTAACCTGCACAGGGGGTGACTTTTCCATGCACAGGGGACATCCTGTTAAAGTCCCGATTCGAAGGACTATGCATATCTAGTGTCATCCCTGCAAATGACACTAGAGAAAGCGTGTTCGGACACCGAAATTTTCCTCGCAGCGAGCAAGGTTCGAACATGGGCCCTCTAGCACCAGAGGCAAGTGCCTAACCACTGAGCTACCAGGTCAATAAGCGAATATTTATGAAACAGACTGCTGACAGACATAAGTACGGTGAAGGATGGATACGTTATTCAGTGTCGTAGCCACGTATTCACCCGGGGTCAACTATTCGGAGGGATCCTCGGCTAAATTATCTGTGATCTATGATGAATGGTGTTGGTTCGACATGAATATCTTAAGATTTATTCATCTGATATTTATACCCGCTTTTTCGTAAGAAAAATAGGGTATATTAATTTCGTACCAAAGTCGGTCCGTCGTCCGTCCGTCTGTCTGTCCATCCGTCCGTCACATTTCTTGTACTTGTATCTCCTCCTAAACCGTTGGACATAGCAACTTCAAACTTTGTAGGTGCATAGATCACATGATGTAGAGGGTACTGGGTGACATTTTGTGTGACCTTGACCCGAAGGTCAAGGTCAAAGGTCAAATAATGTATTTTCTTGTAAATGCATCTCCTCATAAACTTTTCGAAGCAGCAACTTCAAATTTTGCCTGTACATAGGTCACATGATGTCAAGGGTACTGGGCGACATTTCGTGTGACCTTAAGGTCAAGGTCAAAGGTCAAATAATGTATTTTCTTGAAAACGCATCTCCTCATAATGTTTTGGAAGTAGCAACTTCAAATTTTGCCTGTGCATAGGTCACATGATGTTGAGGGTACTAGGCAACACCTCATGTGACCTTGACCTTGGGGTCAAGGTCAAATACCCCAAGGTCAAATAAAGTATTTTCTTGTAAATGTATCTTCTCCTAAACCATTGGACATAGCAACTTCAAAGTTCACAGGTGCATAGGTCACATGATGTGGATGGTACTGGGCAACATTTTGTGTGACCTTGACTCCAAGGTCAAGGTCATATAATTTACTTTCTTGTAAATCCATCTTCTCCTAAACTGTTGGACGTAGCAACTTAAAATTTGGCAGGTGCATAGGTCATATGATTTGGAGGGCACTGGACAACATTTTGTGTGACCTTAACAACTAGGTCAAGGTCATATAATGTATTTTCTTGTAAATGCAGGTGCATAGGTCACATTATGTAGAAAGTACTGAGCTACATTTTGTGTGACCTTGACCCCAAAGTAAAGGTTATGGGTAAAAAATCGGGTATTTGCGATGGTATACCATCGACTGCTGCTCTAGTTATAAAATAAGTATCAGTTTAAAGATGAATCATTTATCTATCACATAATATAGAGAAAATGCAAAAATTGTTATTTTTTTATATAACTTTTAACTCGCAAAATTTGCGGGATCCTCGAAAATACATGTATTGTTTTTTACCATCGGGGATGCATTGGCGTGGTGTTGGTTCGAGGTACATGTCTATCTCAATATCCACATATCAGATTTTTATGGACTAGGTATCAGTTTAAAGATACTAAGGAAATGCGAAAATTCGGAATATTGATACCATTTTTTTTACTTTCAAAATTTGCGAGATCCTCGATAATTTGGTTTAAATTATGTGGGATGCATGGGAGATGGTGTTGGTTCGACATAGATATATCAATATATACACATCATTCTTATCATAAATTTAGAATCAGTGTAAGACAGTTATTTATCTATCAGATCACAGTTGACAATCGTACAGTTTTTCAAATCGGAAGCTGCTGCTACTGAACGCTCAAAAATCGTTAGCTGCTTTACACGTTTTTGTGTACAAACAGCTTTAAAAGGTTATTTATGCCTTCGCTTTGTCATCGGAGATAACCACAATTGAAAGGTAAGAGATTCTTCTTTCCTTGCTTCCATTTGGAACCATCAACCATTTGTTTTTATACAATAGTATGATTCAGCAGTTGAATCAGTGATTTGTTAAATTTTCTCCTGCAATGACCCACAAATGTTTGCTTTTCTTCTGTCATGCAGATATTTTTCATATTTTCTAATTTAGCGAAAAGAAAGAGTAACTATTCAGATCATTTTTCATTACCTACCCAATAGCACAGTGGTCATACAGTTTAAATGCATCCGTTTTTGTTGAGGTCCCATCCATTTGGTGACTGTACGTTTAGCTGTGACTACGCAATCATTAGCTGCAAAGCGTGGGGGAAAAGCTGCACGATTAGCTGCTGCCATCATGCATCTATTTTAAGGTCAAAATACACTGAAATTGCACATACAGGTAATGTGTTAAAATATATACTTTTTTTCTTTAATGTGAATATACATGTCCTATTAATGTTTAATTGTTAAAAATCCTCAGTATCTTACAGCTCTGCTCCCTCAGCTAAGGTAATTAAACCATGGCTGCACATACCATTTAGTAGTTTCTGTTGGACTCTTCACCTGCTTGTGTTGCCTGTTGATAACCATTGAAAAGCAGTTTTGGTCCAGATCGTGCCCTACATTTTGTAGCAAGTATGTACTTGTTAAATGCTGAAAGTAGTAGTGCCTGACATTGTTTGATATCCTGATGGCTTTTCAGATGGCCAGAAGGGTAAACCATGTAGACTTTCCTGTGATGGAGCTCTAGCAAAACGTAGAATGCGTTCAGTTCTAGAAAAGTACATGTATGTGAAGCCCAAGGGTGTATAATGAGGAAGCTGAACGAAAGGTTATAGTAACGAAATTTCTTTCAGTTGTAAACATGGCAGCAAGAGGTTTTACTCCAAAGGAACTGGGTCATGTCTGTGTGTGCGTGGTAGCATGTGTGTGTGTGTGTGTGTGTGTGTGTGTGTGTGTGTGTGTGTGTGTGTGTGTGTGTGTGTGTGTGTGTGTGTATGTGTGTGTGTGTGTGTGTGTGTGTGTCAACTACCAGAGACACCATAACACTTTCTGAAATACCACCAGAGTGTCATTTGATTTGATACATGTACTACAAGATTGGGTATGACAAAATTTTGAACCTGACCTGTGTCTAAAATGTTTACAAAGGCTAGCAGATTATTATGACAAAAGTCATAGCTAACAAGAAAAGGGAGTTGAATGATTGGGACCCAGATCAGGTCTGACGAAAGTTTGGGTCTGATCTGGGTCTAAAGCATGTGCAAAGATTACCAAAGAGAGTTGTAAATTACTTAAGGAATTCACTTCTTTCAGTTCTTTTCTGCAAGACCCTCACTGTTTTGTGTTTGCTAGAAACTACAGATAAGGCGAAAATAGCTTGTTGTACAGTACTTCATTGTGTAAAATAAGCTGAATAATTTGTATTCTTATAATTCATACTAGCAAAGCCCCATACTTGACTCATTAATAGGCTAACATGAGAGGTCGAGATTTACTACCTTATAAACAAACCTAAAGATAAGCTAATATTTTACAGTTTTTGAATTTTATAGTTATCAGTTGTTTTATCACATATATGGTTGTGCTAAAATGCAGATTGTAGGAGCTCTCATTTGGATAAGATGACAATGATGCTGAGTATTATATTGTCTTGTGCAGTAAACTAGTAATACATTACCGGACCCCTAGCCTGACACACTTGAAAAAGCTTGAGATCTGGTGTGGTAAGAGGCCTAGTACTGGATTTCTAGCATTAGAGGCTAGGGGTCAGGTACCAGACCTCCAGTCACTTGCTTAAAGTTGCTTTACGTAACAACATACATGTATTTGCTTTTGTATATGGGCGTGACGTACATGTAGTACCAATATCAACATTAATCATATTAAGGCTACGACAACATTTATGTAAAAACAATAGGCCAATGATTATTAATTTATGGTAATCACAGCTACTCGTACAGGGAATAAAACATGGCTAGCAGCTAACTGTACAGTTGACAATATGATGGGTCCTAAACAAAGCAGTTCACATTTTGATTGATTGAATGCAAAACTAGCAAACAAGTACTGAAATTTGTCATTTGATAATTGTTTGTAGTTGGGATATTTTAGATAGTGTGCAAAATGATTGAATGAAAGAATAAATATGAAAAAGTGATGATTATTGCAGGAGAAAATGAAAAAATCACTGATGCAACATGAGAATTGCTGTCCTCTGCAAAACAGGGAAGCTTTTGATTCAAAATTGAAATGATATTGAAGAGACACATCTCTTACCTTCATACCCATGTGGTTTCCAAAAAGTGTTAGCATTACATTGTATTGATTTTTGTTTTATTTGTAAAATTTGTGTAAAGCAGCTAACGTTTTTCGAGCTTACAGTAGTGACTGCTTCCAATTTTAAAAACTGTACGACATCCACTGTGCAGATGCTGCTAAGAAAATGCGAAATATTTGATTAATTCAAGTTTCAAAATTTGCGGGATCCTCAAAAATTTGTTTTAGATTATGCGGGTGGTGTTGGTTCAACATGAATATTCTCATTATGCAGAAATCTGATTTTTATAAATTTGTTATCAGTTTAAAAAGGAGCAGCCCAACCCACTTGTTAGAAAGTGTTAAGAAAATGCAAGAAACGGAATGATGATACGATTCTTTTACCGTCAAAATTTGCGGGATCGTCGAAAATTTGTTTTACGTTTTACGGGACCAATTGGGGTGGTGTAACAAGTATCAACATAAATATCCCAATAATTTTATGAATTGGGTATCAGTTTAAAGATAAATAATTTAACTATCAAATGCTATGATGAAAATACGAAAACTATCTATGTTTTAATATGTATTTTAACTGCAAATTTCCGGGATCATCCCAGATTACTTCAAGGATCTAGCTATTAACTATGCTTCGAGCCTTCTTCGAGATAAATATATATCACCAGCTCAGATAGGTTCACTTAGGCTTCAAAACTAAATTCAAATCCATAAATGTATTTTCCGAACAATGAACTATTAGAAATTCAGACAAATCATTTTCTGAGACAGAAAACAGATGCTATTCATAAATTTATAGTTAAATGCATCCCCGAATAAAGATCTTGAGAAAACGTACATTGCATTATAATAGAGGCAATTAAGAAACTGTGTGTAATTCAGATATATGAACAATCCTCTGCGACATTATTGCAAATTATCCGAAGTTTTAACGTATAGAAAACCTAAAACTGACAGAAATTGGTCTATATCTACTTTTGGTTTTATAAAACAATACAAGTTTCCGCACAAGCTTTCGCAAAAATAAGTCAGTGTTGTAGGCCTTTGTTGTTTTGATAAAAGTCAATTTCTCATGATTTGTTTCCAAGTAAAATTTACGACAGCACATAACGTTATCAAAGACATGGTAGATTGAGCGTGCCTGTTAATCCCAGATTATATTGTTATGTTTGGCCCACTTGGGCACAATGCTGACGGTCCACATTCGCTTCATTGGCTCAACATAAACGTCAGCAATCCACATCGGCTCAACACAACTTTGGTTGTTGGACCAACTTGGGGCCATTCCAACATGATGGCTCCACGTTGGGCCAACGTATGGCCAAATGTTGGTTCCACGTTATTGGCCAGTGTGCCAGTGGCACAACTGTGTTACTTCGCATGCAACTTGAGGGAGCTTGTTAAGTTTGAATAATATATTATGATGATTGATGATTGTACAGACTTCTTTGTCGGTGAACCAAGCCCCCACCCCCGCAAATACATTTAGAGTGCACACGGTAAACCCAGTTTTATGCACCCAATGTGAAAATTGCGTAATTGAACTGATTGTTCTTGTCATGTTTTGCAGTTCATTGAAGATGTACTAGTGAATCAGAAGTATGGATACATCAATAAGGTTTTCTGGAATAGAGGCCATGTTTTCATACTACTTGATCACTGTAGAAAACTGGTGACTTTGGACGCGAAACCTATTGATCACATACAGGTAAGGTAGCATGATTAGCATCTCACTAGAAGCTCACTATGATGAGCCATTTGTGTTGTATTCTGGCACTTTAATAATAATGTGTACTGAGAGAAAGTTGGCTGTCCCTTAGACCAGTGCTAGGGAACGTGAGAGTCAATGCACTTTCAATTGATACTCATGAACAGACTGTGTATAGCCGAGGTTGCGGATATCAGATTTTGTAGGTTTTGGATGATCCGGTTTCAAGATTATTTATGTTCCGTTTGATTCACAAAATACTGTGTCACCGTATAATGTTTAGTATGGTTCAGAAAACACTGTGTCACCGTATGATGTTTGGTTTGGTCCACATTGCGTGATACGCATTTAATACAATGTATTGATTGTATTGGCAGCCATGCTAGTCGTTGTGACGTCACAAATTGAACAAGTCTGAACCTCCGCTTTACCCCGAACGCGGATGTCCCCCGCAAATTTCAGTTTGATACGACAAGCGGCATGACCAGGACAACAATAAAAGAAAATCTATTTTCAAGATGGCTGCTGTGACGGCCAAATAAAATTTGGATGACCACTGTGACAGCCATATATATTTAGGAAGTGTCTACAGTCAACACTTGCCAGTCATGTCGAGGCGTTTTGTCTTCTCGTGTTAAACTAAGCACCAGAAAAGTGTCTTTTACAAGGCCTTAGATGAGTCTCGAACTAGGGGACACATTGATCCCAGTCTAACACTCTATGACTGAGCCATTGCTCACCGTTTGATCAAATCTGTGCCTCCATAATGTCTAGATGGAACACACAAAACATCAGCATTATGCGATTAGTGAGTCGAGAGTTGAATTTGAGCTCATCTGAGCTAATAGCGTACCAGTGACTCCGGCGTCCGTCCGTCAGTATTTTCAAACATCTTCTCCACTGAGACGAATAAACTCAAATTTCATATGGAGACTCCTAAGGATGCGAAACGAAAGTTTGTTCAAACGGATCTGGTCACACAGCCAAGATTGGCGCCACGCAAATATAGGGTAAAAAGTTACTAAAAACCATTTAAAAATCTTCTTCTCTAGAACCAGAAGGCCGATAACCTTGTGACCTGGTATGTGCATTAGAGATGTGGGGCCTACCAAGGTTGTTAAAATGATGATCCTTGGTTGCCCTTGGCTTTCTTAACGTTAAGGTCAAAGCTTCCTAATGTGTTTAAATGGGATTTGTTTTGAAAAGTTCATTTATTTGAAAACTGTTGAAGCCAAAGTCAATGATCTCACTTGATATGTTTGAACTGAAAAGACATTGGCTATAAATATCTTTTGGCCTTTCAGCCAAGACCGCTCATGTTGAAGTCCCATCAATATTATACAATTATTGACTTCAATGAGGTAGACATAAGGATTTATCTACCCGAAAAAGTGATAATTCATCGAGGCCCCTAGGCCGAGGTGAATATCACTTTTAAGGGTAGATAAATCCTTATGTCTACCGAAATTGAAGTCAATAACTGTTTTGTTATATGACTTTTCAACTTAGAATGAAAATTTTCTACTTTCACTTTTGTTGTTGAAGTCAACCTTCAACCTAAGGACTTTCCAACAAGTTTTATCAACTGTTATTAAAATACTTTATCATATGACGTCGCGTCTGGGAGTGAAATAACACCATGCAATAAAATCTGTAAACCACTAGTGGTTTATCGATTTTCGGGAAACGTTATGACGTCCATAACAACGTTGCGTACTGAATGACAAAATTATAACGTATTGCGTCAGAAATGAGACTTCAACGAAATCTTAATGTCATATGATAAATAGAATCTAACATTCGTGCCCTTGTATTATTGAATTTATTAAACTCGTTGCGAAAAAGAGACAAAATGCTCGGCAAGCCTCGCATTTTATCTCTTTTTCCCAACTCGTTTAATAAATTCAATAAAACATGAGCACTCATGTAAGATCCTCTATTTAATGTAGTATTTTGTAATTTGAAATGTATATTAATTCTCTGAATGTGGAATTTAAAATTTAATCATAAAACTTTTTTTACATTTTGTTTATTCAAACAAAGATAAATGAACAAACAAAACATAACAAAACAGTTGTTAAAATTCATGAAAGTCTTTAGTTTACCTGTTGGGATGTGAAACAGCAAATCATGTCAATTTCATGCAGCACAAGCTAGTTTTATACTCATCATGCTATTTTTAGCTCTCTAGAGGGTGATATTGCAGAAGTGTCAAAAATATTAACTTCTGGAAACTAGTTTGAGCTGGATTACATCCTATATCACCTTCTGAGCCAGTTTAGACCAGTTTTCAGGTAGACATAGAGATTTATAAAGACAAATTGGGCCAATCAGGAGACAGGATTCTCTCCAGTCATATAACAAAGTAAAATATTGTTTTCTCAGGAACTGTTTGGCCTATTGAAATCAAATTTCATATGAAGTCTCCTTACGATAAATTAGCCATATTTTATACAATTTTGTTTTGGTCACATGATTCTTCATGGTCGCCATGCCCATACATTGTAAACTTCTCCAGAACCAGAAGCCAGATGAGCTAAAGCTTGGGACTTGGTATGTAGGATTTGGTATGTGGGTTTTACCAAGTTTAAAAAAATTCTTCTCTAGAACCAGAAGGCCGATGACCTTGTTACCTGGTATGTGCATTAGGGATGGGGGACCTACCAAGTTTGTTCTAAGGATATTCCTAGGTTGTCATTAGCCTACTTAATGTCAAGGTCAAATGCTGCATGATGCTTTTAAGTGGGGCAAGCTTTGAAAAGTTGATTTTTTTAAAACTGTTGAAGCCAAAGTCATTTTTTCACATATATGTTAAAGCTAATGAGAGATTGGCTATAAATAAGTTCCAAAGGTCAAAGTTTGACCTTTGACCTTCCCGCCAAGGTTGCTCATTTTGGCGTCACATCAATACATAATTAAGAAACCACAAGCTTTATGAACTCATATGTCAAATGAAGACTTCTTATCACGAGTTAGCTAAAATTTTTGCAAATTGTTCTGGTCACACGACCAAGATGTTCGCCACTCCTATATATGGTAGAAACCCTTTTAAAATCTGCTCCAGAACCAGAAGGCTGATGACCTTGGGACTTGGTATATAGCATTGGGGATGTGGACTTCAAGATCGCTTCAAGATCGCACAAATGAAGACCCTTGGTTGACCTTGGGAGCGCAGTTGCTCAGGGGTAGAGTGCTTATCTCGAGACCGAGGGGCCGCGGGTTCGAGCCTCACCGGCGCCACTGTGTTGTGTCCTTGAGCAAGACACATTGATCCTAGCTTAGTACTGGTTCAACCCAGGAAGACCCGTCCCTACATAACTGATTCTGAACGATTGTTGATGGGACATAAAGAATCAAATCAAACAAAAATCTAGGTGAACTTATTTTGAATTTGTGCAAGCATTAAAGGAGATGCTGTTTAAAGATTTTTTTAGCTCTGATGACCATTTGATTCAGTGGAGTGAAATCGTTTGGTCCAGCAGTTCAGCAGGAAATGGCGTCTAAAGATTTTTTTATATTTTTAGCTCTGGTGCCATTTTGTTCGACAGAGCAGAACTTTTCGAGTCGTGGGGCAGAGCCTTTTTGGTCAATTTTGGTGCAGGACCTTATAAGGAACATTTCAGTGAAGCTATTTTTGACCGTCAGTCAGCAGCCAGGAGGAGATGTCTTATAAGGATTTTTCTATTTTTATGCCCCCAAAGGAACTTTGGTAGGCATATAGTAATCGCACTGTCCGTCCGTCCATGCTACTGATATGGATTTGGGGGCCTTTTAAGTCGTCTGGAGATAGACAAGGGGCTATTTCTACACAAGGGGCCATGGCCCTCTGTAAGTTGCATAAAATCATTCAGGGGACCTCAGGGGAGGTAATTAAATAAACTTCTTAAAAAGGGCCATTTTATGTCTATGGTGATGGACGTCCAAACTAGAAATGGCCCGTAGTAATTTGTCAGTCTGATATTAAGGGGCCAATTTGGAGCTGAACTGGCCCTTTATTTCGGACACGTGGCCCCTTATTAACGACCCTTTACAGACTGGCCCAATATTCAATATTGGGCGTACGTCCGTCCGTCCCGCATTCGTGTCCGTTCCATATCTCCTATATTCTTTGAGGTAGGAATTCAAAATTTGGTGTGTGGATACATCTTGGGATGGCGGAGTGTCACGTACCATTTTCCGGTCACTGTGACCTTGACCTCTGACCTAGTTTTAAGAATAATCGTGTCCGGAGCATATCACTTATATTATTTGAGGTAGGAATTCCAAATTTGGTGTGTGGATACATCTTGGGATGGCGGAGTGTCACGTACCATTTTCGGGTCACTGTGACCTTGACCTCTGACCTAGTTTTAAGAATAATCGTGTCCGGAGCATATCACTTATATTATTTGAGGTAGGAATCTCAAATTTGTAGTGTGGATGCATCTTTGGATGACGAAGTGTCACATACCATAATTGGGTCACAGTGACCTTGAACTTGACCTCTGACTTAGTTTCTAGGAACTGCATTGAGTCTGGTGCATACCTCCTATATTCTTTGAGGTAGGAATTCCAAATTTGGTGTGTGGATACATCTTGGGATGGCGGAGTGTTGCATACCATTTTCGGGTCACTGTGACCTCACATACCATAATTGGGTCACAGTGACCTTGAACTTGACCTCTGACCTAGTTTCTAGGAACTGCGTTGAGTCTGGAGCATACCTCCTATATTTTTTGAGGTAGGAATTCCAAATTTGTTGTGTTGATACATCTTGGGATGGCGGAGTGTTGCGTACCATTTTCAGGTCACTGTGACCTTGACCTCTGACCTAGTTTTTAGAATAATCGTGTCCAGAGCATATCTCTTATATTATTTGAGGTAGGAATCTCAAATTTGGTGTGTGGATGCATCTTTTGATAACGGAGTGTCCATACCATAATTGGGTCACTGTGACCTTGACCTCTGACCAAGTTTCTAGAAACTGCATTGAGTCTGGTGCATATCTCCTATATTCTTTGAGATAGGAATTCCAAATTTGGTGTGTAAATGCATCTTGGGATGACGGTGTGTCACATGCCATTTTTGTGTCACTGTGACCTTGACCATTTACCTTGTTTTAAGAATTATTGTGTCCGGAGCATAACTCTAACTCTAGTCAGTTTTTATCGGATATCATCCAAATTTCATGCATGGATTGCTTCCATCAAACTCTTGTTCAACAGTCAGGCACTGGAAGGAAAACCTTCCAGCAGATTTGGATGGAAATTCCTTCCAATCTAACAGTCTCTCAATTTAGGTCTATTTCTAGAAATAGAAACATTTCTTCTCATAAATAAGCTAAGGCATATGTTTGTGATTACCTGGATTTCCATCCAGATTTATTTATAGTAACAAACTTATGTAATATTGCATGCCTTGAAAAGATATCTTCAAGAAAAGTCATCACAAGTTTGTAAACTTCCTCAAATACCAGTGACAAGAAAAGATTGATAAATGATCTTAATTAACTGTTACCTGTATTCAATACCGTTTATCAAGTAGAAACATGATTTTTCTGCTGGGTTATGTAATGAAAACATACTAAATACATCATTAACCCTGCGATTGGACAGCCAATCAGATGCCAAATTTGCAATGAAAAGGATGTTTTGGAAAGGTTTTCCATCCAAAACTTGTCATTAAGATGGACGGTAGAACCTTCCAAATTTCAGTGAAAAAACTAATTGGAAGGAAAATCCATCCATAGTGAAATTGTTAAGTTGGAAGACTATTCCTTCCAAAAAGGCATACTTTTGGCATGGAAGGTTTTCCTTCCAGTGCCTGACGGTTCAGGTTTGAATACAAGTTTAGTCCAACAAACTATAACCAAGATGGCTGACAAATGGCCACCACCTATCAATTTGCTTTTGTGGACAATCTACCATAATCATTTATTACCCTATTACCTCCAAATTTCATATATGGATTACTTTTATCAAACTCTTGGTTTGTCGGATAACCAAGATGGCCGCCGAAATGGCCGCCAGCTATCAGTTTACACTTGTTGACACTCTAACTTAGTCATTTATCACCCAATTTCTTCCAAATTTCATCTATGGACTACTTTCATCAAACTATTATTCATGTCTGAATATGGGTTTTGTCAGATGAATGATTATCAAGATTTTCGCCAAAACGGATATATCCCCTTTTCACTGCTGTGCATTAGGCAGGGCCCTTTGCTGGAGTCCGACTGTTCTAATTTTTGATTTGGTCTTCTTCATTCTTGCAGGTAACAAGGTCAACTATAAAAGCTTGGATGGGTTCCAAATTCGGCCAGATCAGACCTTGGAATGTGGGGTTAGCTGCCCTTGAGCGTCATAAAAATCTCCATTGACTTATAATGGTTGAAATGTTGTGACCACTCTAGCGCTTTCAATTTTAAATAGATCATATTCATTCTTGCAGACAAGAAGGACAACTATAAAAGCTCGCATGAGTTTGAATTTCGTCAAGATCCTATCACCTGTTATGGAGTTAGTTGCCCTTGAGCATCTTAAAATTGATGGATAGTGTTACATTCTTGTGACCACTCTAGCGCTTTCATTTTTGATTGGATCTTCTTCATTCTTGCCGGTAACAAGGACAACCAAAAAAGCATGGATGAGTTTGAATTTAAGTAGAATCAAACGCAGACTGTGGAGTTAACTTTCCTTGAGCATCATAAAAAATTCGCAAAGACTTACAATGGGAGATCTGTTGTGACCCCTCTAGGACCTTTTTTTTTGAATGGATCTTCCTCATTCTTGCATGTAACAAGGACACCCATAAAGTTTGAATGAGTTTGATTTTCAGCCACACCCAACCATCAGCTACAGAGTTAACTGCCCTTAAACGTCTAATTATAGCTGTAAAATGTTGTGACCACTCTAGTGGCATTACACTGCGCCTTCATTTTTCATTTGATTTTCTTCATCCTTGTAGGTTACCAGGACATACATAAAAATATGGATGAGTTTGGATTTCGGTCAGATCCCATCACTGACTTCGGAGTTAGCTGCCCTTGAGCATCTGAAAACTATACTTTCATGCATTTTTTATTCAGATCTTTTTAATACTTGCAGATAACTAGAACTGGCATATTATCTTATGTTTTAGCTTATTCCTGGTCATTGTTTCAAGTTCAGATCAGTTACCTGCCTTTGAGTATCATAAATTATTGGATCTCCAAACATTATGCAGGCTCCATGGCGAGCGATCGTTGCCCATTTGGCTTCTTGTTTGTGTAATATACTTCCCATTTCCCCAAAGCTAGTATATCTGACAACTTCTCATTATAGGCCATGATTTCCGAGTGCCTGAAGTGATTAAAATTTTACCCAACCCCCATCCCCTGACCCCCTAGGCAGGGTCAACGGTCAAATATTTGAATTTTGAAATATACCAGTTAGGTCTCTATATATTTTAATGAAATTCCGCATGCATACAGAGATACAATAATATGAACCTATCAAAACGGGATATAAGTTTGAAGTCCTGTGTCAGGCTCCCTGGTTGGACTAAGGGGATGGGACAGAGGCCAAAATTCAGCTTTTTTTCAGAATATGGTCATGTTGCATATCATATTAAAGTGGATGAAAAACGCTGCTACATGGTATCAAGCATTTTAACCGTAGACCCCCTGACCCTGGGGTGGATCAAAAGGTCAACAGAACATGTTTATGTTGCATATCAACTTAAAGGGAATGACGAATGTAGTAACATGTATATCAAATTAATGGGAGTGGAGCGTAGCGAACCATGCAAGCCTATATTAGGTCCTCACATATACCATCGACCCCTAAGGTGCGGTTGAAAGGTCAAAACATTTTTTACTGATTGTAGTCATGTTGCATATTGAATTAAAGAGGCTGGTCTGTAACTATGAGCATTTTTCGAAAAAAAAAATCTTTTCTTTTAAAATCATTTGTAAAAATAAAATCAAGTTATGTTTTCACTATTAACATAATCAGTACAGCTGAAAACTGCATGGAAAAGTGAATTATCTTGCAAAAACAGGTGATTTTCTCTTGTTTTGTTATTATTTACATCCCTCCAATAATTCTAGACAGTTGATTTTTAAAATAAATGCTGTTGTTTTGATAGTGATAATTTGTTAAGATTTGCGAAAATGGCTGCTGGCAGGGCTTCGGCTTGAGGATCTCGACCTCGTTTTGTGGGGGGGTGGGGGGGGGGGGGCTGGGCTTCGCTGGTTTGGGCGTGTGGCGTGTTCGGGTGGTGCAGTCGGGGCGGCGTATGATGTGCGGATTGACGGCGGGCAGGGGGCGGGGGGCCCGGGCGGGCATGGAGGAGGCTGACGGAGGGGGGCTGCCGTGAGTGGAAGCTCACCAAAGTTGACCCTCAAGAGAGGAGCACCTGGAGATCAGGTGTGAGATCTGCTATGCGTGCAGCTAGCCAGTTACCTGGAAAGGGGCCCACTGATGTGGATGATGCACCTGCACGTTAATCAAAAATCCGATTATGATATATGATGATATGATGGTAAATTGTTTACCTGAATTTGAGTATTTTTACTGTATTCTTGAAAAATAGAAACTTTATTTCTAAAATTAGAAGATCAAAAGTTACAGATTATGCAGCTTTAAAGGGAATGGAACATGGAATACCATGCAAGCAAGTATTCCGTCCCTACGCACACCCTCAACCCCTAGATGGGGTCAAAAGGTTAAAGCATTTTTTTTCTAAAATGAGGCATGTTGCATATCAAATTAAAGGTAATGGACCTTATACACACCCCTGACCTCTGGGCTAGGTTGAAAGGTCAGATATTGATATTGTATTTTATTGAACTAAGCACTGAAAAATAGTTGATATGCTTTTAACTATGATCTGTATGATACCCAAGATGAGCATTCAACGGATTTGTCCTGTTTAACGTCTGGTTTGGCATGCGACACATCCGATTCTCAGAATTCTAGTTAGCTCTTGCAGCCATTTTGTTCGGCATTTTGGAATCATATGGACAATTTGTATAGAGGGCATTTTAAGGCACATTTGGGTTGAATAATTTTTAATTTTTGTCTAGTGGTTTAAGGGAAAAAATCACATGACGCACGAAGTAAACTGCACGCAAATGAAGACAGATCACAATAGCTCACATTGAGCCTTTGGCTCAGGGGAGCTAAAACTACACTTAAGATGGCAGTGATAGAGGCAATATTGGATGCACTGATGTCGTGTTTTGAATAAATCTGAACCAACACAACTACCTGAAGTCCGAACAAATTTTCACATCTTGTAACATGACGTTCGGGAAACAAGTTAAAAACTGCTTTAAAGATGGTCGCCTTGGCAGTCATATTTGGTGTCGTGACGTCACCACTCTTACCTGATACTGTAATGTTAGATGAAGAATATTGGTTGTATTGATTAACTTTTAAACAAATCTAAACCTTTGAAATGCCCTATTCCTACACAAAGTTTTAGAGGAAGTAGACAATTTATCTTTAAGCGCCATACCAAGTTTCAAAGTGGCCAAGTGTTAAGGAGAAGAAGTTAAACATACTGGCATGAATATATTTTCAGGATGGCCACCATATGTATGATGTTGTGCTGTTACCACTTGAACAAATCTGAACCTCCATTATGTTCCAAGACCCCACAAAATTTCAGCCCAATCCGACGAGCGATTGAGGAGAGCAGATTTCAAGTCGAAAGTCTGTTTTCAAACTTGTAGGCGCGTTGCTGAATTTCATATAAGGCTTACTTTTTGAGAAAACTTACCTCATCGTCATAAAGGATGAAACTGATCTCAAATCATAACTAAATGCATCTACTTTAGTTTTGATTGGGTCGTACGTTCGAAAACTGGTAGCGTCATATCTAAAAAAGGGGAGATAACTCTATCCTTGTAAAAAAGGGAATTGTGCAGCACAAATTTCGAAACGATTTTTTGCAGTTTTAAAACATTATTTTTTCGTATTTTTTTTATTTTCTAAAATCAATTTAACTTTTGTTTATTTTTAAATCAAATTTGGCTCGTTTTCTTCATTTGCAGATATAGCTAATGAGGGATAACTCTTACTACCCTATAAAATAGAATATTTCCCTTGATATCGTTTCTAATAATACCGTTATTGTCAGTAAAAATGCATAAAACTTGATCAATTCAAAGTAAAATATAAATTTGCTTTTCAAAAATATGAATTACAGCATTCTGGCATGCTTGACGGCTCGGAAAATCGCTTGCAAAGTTGCTACCCCCTTGTGAAAAATACTCTGTTTTCTTGCATTTCACCAATACACTTGATATACTATTAGGCGCAGAATCTGAATGCTTTTGAGAAAATTTACCTCGTCGTCCTAAAGGATGAAACTGGTCTTCAATTGTAGATAAATGTGTGAACTTAATTTTTGTTTGGGTCGCACACTTAGAAATGAGTAGCGTCATATTGAAAAAAGGGAGATAACTTTATACTCTCAGAAAACAGAATCACGAAATATGAGATCAAGTATGGGCATTTTTCTGAAGACAAAGGGTCTGACATATTTCTTAAAGGTAATTTGGTATACTCAATCCGAAAACCAATGTTTGCAAGCTGAGAAATGGCGTCTTATTGAGCTTATTGTCATGTTTTCAAGATGGCCGCCAAAATCATACAAAATCTTACATTGTTGTTGATTCATTGTTTAATGTACCTCGGGATATTTTTGGGGGTTCTGTGTTGGTCTTTGTTTTATTATGCATCTCTTTGTGTTCTTTCTATTTTTGTTAACACATTGACGAGGAAGAGAATGATAGTTGCTTTGCTTTAGTTGTCTTCCTGATGTCTTGTGACTGTAAGTGTTCTGCTGCTCTTCCTCACAATGCCGTGGGTTTATCTGCAGTAGTGAGTGTGTTTTTTTCTGTTTATACTCACTTACTTTTTGCTTATCTGGTGTCCAGCTATTATAATGAATGTTTCATTCGAAGCGCTATTATGAACTAGTTTCAAGCTTCTTTAGTGATAAAACGAGAAATGAGTTTTGAGAATCGACAAGTAGTTTTGATTTAACTGTTGTCATAATGTCCATTCTTCATATACCCACAAAATGTGTTACACTATCTATATATCAAAAGTAAAAGCATTTAAATTCCTTATTACCCAATGGTCGAATTAGACCAGCCTTGCGTCTTCAGGACAACTTCTCATGGGCGTCAAATTGTTTTGTGGGACTGCCTTCAACACCCAGGTGAACCGCATGTCTAGATCTCGGAGGGTGTTGGCTATCGGAGGTAAACAAAGGATTTTGGGGTTGGACATGGTCTGCATTGGGACGATTTTATTGTATTTAGATTTGCTTTGAGGGATAAGAACAACATATAGGTCGATAGTATACATAATGATGATAACTCTGAATACATTACATGTTTTGGAACTGAATCTGTTCGAGTTTAAATCACATTTGAATTCGGGAATGCTTAAATTTGGACGAATATTTCGAATTCGTCAGTTAATATTCATATCTATTATTTTATTTTTACTTGATTCACAGCCACCGCTGGAATGTATAACCACTCTTTGGAGTGAATCAGTCAAATGCAATTCAAAAATACTTGTAAAACCCTTATTTATTTGCAATTTTATGACGGTGGTATCATGTTTATAGGTAGCTTTCCGTTCGGAGGTATGTTGGGTAGCTGTCGGAGGGAAGGCTTGTGCATGTTAACATTGATTTCGGAGAAGAGCAAATTGATCATGCTCATTAAACAAGCTCTCGCATACGGAAACAAAAGTGTAACACTCAAACACTTTCAAAAACAAGTGGTTCGATTGGCGAAGAACATATCAAAGGAGAAACAAGTTTAAATAAACCAATTTGTTAGAGTTTTAGCTATACATTGAATGGGTGTTGTTTTTTTTGCATTAGTTTGTTTTGGCCTACCATATCTATTTAGCCCTTTGCATCACATTAAAGAAACAATCTGGCAGTAACATAACATGCCAAAGCATTATACTATAATGAAATGGACGCATACCTTTTCGTTAAGATGACATCAAGTGTCAATGCAATTAGTATACCAGATGTTTAGACGAGCACCTGTACAGTCTAATCAGTCTTCACTCTTCACTAGATGCATAAATTAAACTAGGTGTTTTCGCATTAACACAACATAAGTTAACCTGCTTTAAAGAATGGCATTTGGGTTAAATTAAGTGTAAATGAGCAGGAATGCCACAATCCCAGACAGACACATGTCTCCAAGAGACAGGGACACTGGAACACAGACAAATAAGGAATACGGACAAAAGTCAGAATACAATAAGCAAAGCATTCAGCTCCCTTTATCTCAGCGAGAGTATTGCCAAACTAGAAATGACACAACGAAGTGCTAAACACGAATCCCCAGCAAATACAACAAAAATAGTAAGTGAGTATGATCAGGAAATGCCACATCACAAACTTAAGACAAACCCATGGCACCGTGAGGAAGAGCCACACATCAAATCACGAGACACTAGGAAGACAAACTAAGGGAAGCAAACAGCTCTCTCTTCCCCATCTACTCGCTCTCTACACTCTCTCTCTCTCTCTATTCTCTCTCTACTCGCTCTCCGCTCTATTCTGTACTCGCTCTACTCGCTCTACTCTCTCTCTCTCTACTCTTGTCTCTCTCTACTCTCTATTCTCTTTGTCTCTCTCTATTCTCTATTTTCATTGTCTCTTTCTACTCTGTCTCTCTTTCTAGTCTCTCTCTACCCTGTCTCTCTCTCTCTCTCTACGTCTCTCTCTACTCTGTCTCTCTCTACTCTGTCTCTCTACGTCTCTCTCTCCCTCTCTCTCTCTCTCTCTCTCTCTTCGTCTGTCTCTCTACTCGGTCTCTCTCTCTACTCTACTCTGTTTCTCTCTCTATTCTCTCTCTCTAACTCTCTACTTTATTCTCTACACGCATTCCTCTACTCTCTCTTTCTCTACTAGCACTCCTTCTCTTCTCTCCCTTTCTCTACTCGCACTCCTCTACTCTCTCTTTCTCTACTGACACACCTTCTCAACTTTCTCTACCCGCACTCCTCTACTCTCTCTGTCTCTACTCGCACTCATTCTCTACTCTCTCTTTCTCTACCCGCACTCATTCTCTACTCTCACTTTCTTTAGTGGCACTCCTTCTCTACTCGCACTCCCCTCTACTCGCACTCCTCTACTCTATCTTTCTCTATTCGCACTCATTCTCTACTCTCTCTTTCTCTACCCGGACTCATTCTATATTCTCTCTTTCTCTACTGACGCTCCTTCTCTACTTTCTCTACCCGCACTCCTCTACTCTCTCTGTCTCTACTCGCACTCATTCTCTACACTCTCTTTCTCTACCCGCACTCATTCTCTACTCTCTCTTTCTTTAGTCGCACTCCTTCTCTACTCGCACTCCCCTCTACTCGCACCCCTCTACTCTATCTTTCTCTATTCGCACTCCTTCTCTATTCGCACTCCTCTACTCTCTATTCTCTGCTCGCATTCCTCTACTCTCTCTTTCTCTACTCGCACTCCTTCTCTACTCTCCCTTTCTCTACTCGCATTCCTATACTCTCTCTTTCTCTACTGACACTCCTCTACTTTCTCTACCCGCACTCCTCTACTCTCTCTGTCTCTACTCGCACTCATTCTCTACTCTCTCTTTCTCTACTCACCCTTTCTCTACTCTCTCTTTCTCTACTCGCACTCCTCTATTCTCTCTTTCTCTACCCGCACTCCTTCTCTACCCTCTCTTTCTCTACTCGCACTCCTTCTCTACTCTCTCTTTCTCTACTCGCACTCCTCTACTTGCACTCCTCTACTCTCTCTTCTCTACTCGCGCTCCTTCTTTACTCGTAACCCTTCTACTCTCTCTTCTCTATTCGCACTCTTTCTCTACTCTCTCTTTCCTTACTCGCACTCCTTCTCTTCTCTCTCTTTCTCTACTCGCACTCCTCCTCTACTCGCTATCCTTCTCTACTCATACTTTCTCTCCTTCCTTCTTTACTCGCACTCTTTCTCTACCCACTCCTTCTCCACTCTCTCTCTTTCTCTACTCGCTTCCCTTCTCTACTTTCTCTTCTTGCACTCCTCCTCTACTCGCACTCCTTCTCTACTCTCTCTTTTTCTACTCGCACTCATTCTTTACACTCTCTTTCTCTGCCCGCACTCATTCTCTACTCTCTCTTTCTTTAGTCGCACTCCTTCTCTACTCGCACTCCCCTCTACTCGCACCCCTCTACTCTTTCTTTCTCTATTCGCACTCCTTCTCTATTCGCACTCCTCTACTCTCTATTCTCTGCTCGCATTCCTCTACTCTCTCTTTCTCTACTCGCACTCCTTCTCTACTCTCCCTTTCTCTACTCGCATTCCTCTACTCTCTCTTTCTCTACTGACACTCCTCTACTTTCTCTACCCGCACTCCTCTACTCTCTCTGTCTCTACTCGCACTCATTCTCTACTCTCTCTTTCTCTACTCACCCTTTCTCAACTCTCTCTTTCTCTACTCGCACTCCTCTATTCTCTCTTTCTCTACCCGCACTCCTTCTCTACCCTCTCTTTCTCTACTCGCACTCCTTCTCTACTCTCTCTTTCTCTACTCGCACTCCTCTACTTGTACTCCTCTACTCTCTCTTCTCTACTCGCGCTCCTTCTTTACTCGTAACCCTTCTACTCTCTCTTCTCTATTCGCACTCTTTCTCTACTCTCTCTTTCCTTACTCGCACTCCTTCTCTTCTCTCTCTTTCTCTACTCGCACTCCTCCTCTACTCGCTATCCTTCTCTACTCATACTTTCTCTCCTTCCTTCTCTACTCGCACTCTTTCTCTACCCACTCCTTCTCCACTCTCTCTCTTTCTCTACTCGCTTCCCTTCTCTACTTTCTCTTCTTGCACTCCTCCTCTACTCGCACTCCTTCTCTACTCTCTCTGTCTCTACTCGCACTCATTCTCTACACTCTCTTTCTCTACCCGCACTCATTCTCTACTCTCTCTTTCTTTAGTCGCACTCCTTCTCTACTCGCACTCCCCTCTACTCGCACCCCTCTACTCTATCTTTCTCTATTCGCACTCCTTCTCTATTCGCACTCCTCTACTCTCTATTCTCTGCTCGCATTCCTCTACTCTCTCTTTCTCTACTCGCACTCCTTCTCTACTCTCCCTTTCTCTACTCGCATTCCTATACTCTCTCTTTCTCTACTGACACTCCTCTACTTTCTCTACCCGCACTCCTCTACTCTCTCTGTCTCTACTCGCACTCATTCTCTACTCTCTCTTTCTCTACTCACCCTTTCTCTACTCTCTCTTTCTCTACTCGCACTCCTCTATTCTCTCTTTCTCTACCCGCACTCCTTCTCTACCCTCTCTTTCTCTACTCGCACTCCTTCTCTACTCTCTCTTTCTCTACTCGCACTCCTCTACTTGCACTCCTCTACTCTCTCTTCTCTACTCGCGCTCCTTCTTTACTCGTAACCCTTCTACTCTCTCTTCTCTATTCGCACTCTTTCTCTACTCTCTCTTTCCTTACTCGCACTCCTTCTCTTCTCTCTCTTTCTCTACTCGCACTCCTCCTCTACTCGCTATCCTTCTCTACTCATACTTTCTCTCCTTCCTTCTTTACTCGCACTCTTTCTCTACCCACTCCTTCTCCACTCTCTCTCTTTCTCTACTCGCTTCCCTTCTCTACTTTCTCTTCTTGCACTCCTCCTCTACTCGCACTCCTTCTCTACTCTCTCTTTTTCTACTCGCACTCATTCTTTACACTCTCTTTCTCTACCCGCACTCATTCTCTACTCTCTCTTTCTTTAGTCGCACTCCTTCTCTACTCGCACTCCCCTCTACTCGCACCCCTCTACTCTTTCTTTCTCTATTCGCACTCCTTCTCTATTCGCACTCCTCTACTCTCTATTCTCTGCTCGCATTCCTCTACTCTCTCTTTCTCTACTCGCACTCCTTCTCTACTCTCCCTTTCTCTACTCGCATTCCTCTACTCTCTCTTTCTCTACTGACACTCCTCTACTTTCTCTACCCGCACTCCTCTACTCTCTCTGTCTCTACTCGCACTCATTCTCTACTCTCTCTTTCTCTACTCACCCTTTCTCAACTCTCTCTTTCTCTACTCGCACTCCTCTATTCTCTCTTTCTCTACCCGCACTCCTTCTCTACCCTCTCTTTCTCTACTCGCACTCCTTCTCTACTCTCTCTTTCTCTACTCGCACTCCTCTACTTGCACTCCTCTACTCTCTCTTCTCTACTCGCGCTCCTTCTTTACTCGTAACCCTTCTACTCTCTCTTCTCTATTCGCACTCTTTCTCTACTCTCTCTTTCCTTACTCGCACTCCTTCTCTTCTCTCTCTTTCTCTACTCGCACTCCTCCTCTACTCGCTATCCTTCTCTACTCATACTTTCTCTCCTTCCTTCTCTACTCGCACTCTTTCTCTACCCACTCCTTCTCCACTCTCTCTCTTTCTCTACTCGCTTCCCTTCTCTACTTTCTCTTCTTGCACTCCTCCTCTACTCGCACTCCTTCTCTACTCTCTCTGTCTGTACTCGCACTCATTCTCTACACTCTCTTTCTCTACCCGCACTCATTCTCTACTCTCTCTTTCTTTAGTCGCACTCCTTCTCTACTCGCACTCCCCTCTACTCGCACCCCTCTACTCTATCTTTCTCTATTCGCACTCCTTCTCTATTCGCACTCCTCTACTCTCTATTCTCTGCTCGCATTCCTCTACTCTCTCTTTCTCTACTCGCACTCCTTCTCTACTCTCCCTTTCTCTACTCGCATTCCTATACTCTCTCTTTCTCTACTGACACTCCTCTACTTTCTCTACCCGCACTCCTCTACTCTCTCTGTCTCTACTCGCACTCATTCTCTACTCTCTCTTTCTCTACTCACCCTTTCTCTACTCTCTCTTTCTCTACTCGCACTCCTCTATTCTCTCTTTCTCTACCCGCACTCCTTCTCTACCCTCTCTTTCTCTACTCGCACTCCTTCTCTACTCTCTCTTTCTCTACTCGCACTCCTCTACTTGCACTCCTCTACTCTCTCTTCTCTACTCGCGCTCCTTCTTTACTCGTAACCCTTCTACTCTCTCTTCTCTATTCGCACTCTTTCTCTACTCTCTCTTTCCTTACTCGCACTCCTTCTCTTCTCTCTCTTTCTCTACTCGCACTCCTCCTCTACTCGCTATCCTTCTCTACTCATACTTTCTCTCCTTCCTTCTCTACTCGCACTCTTTCTCTACCCACTCCTTCTCCACTCTCTCTCTTTCTCTACTCGCTTCCCTTCTCTACTTTCTCTTCTTGCACTCCTCCTCTACTCGCACTTCTTCTCTACTCTCTCTTTTTCTACTTGCACTCCTTCTCTACTCACACTCCTTCTGTACTCGCACTTCTTCTCTACTCTCGCTCTCTCTCTCTTTCTCTACCCTCTCTTTCAATACTTCATTCTTTACTCGCACTACTTCTCTGCTCGCAGTCCTTCTCTACTCGCTCTCATTCTCCACTCACTCCTTGTCTACTCACTTCTTCTCTACTCACACTCCTTCTCTGTTCGCACTCCTCTACTCTCCCTTATCTACTCGCACTCCTTCTCTACTCTCTCTTCTCTACTCGCACTCCTTCTCTACTCTCTCTTTCTTTAGTCGCACTCCTTCTCTACTCGAACTCCCCTCTACTCGCACTCCCCTCTACTCGCACTCCTCTACTCTATCTTTCTCTATTCGCACTCCTTCTCTATTCGCCCTCCTCTATTCTCTGCTCGCACTCCTTCTCTACTCTCTCTTTCTCTACTCGCACTACTTCTCTACTCTCTTTCTCTACTCGTATTCCTTCTCTTCTCCCTCTTTCTCTCCTTGCAATCTTTCTCTACTCGCACTCCTTCTCTACTCGCACTCCTCTACTCTCTCCTTTTCTACTGGCACTCCTCTACTCTCTCTTCTTTACTCGCACTACTTCTCTACTCTCTCTTTCTCTACTGGCACTCCTACTCTCTCTTCTCTACTCGCACTACTTCTCTACTCTCTCTTCTCTACTCGCACTACTTCTCTACTCTCTCTTTCTCTACTGGCACTCCTACTCTACTCTCCCTTCTGTACTCGCACTCCTTCTCTACTCGCAGCCCTTCTCTACTCACAGTCCTTCTCTACTCGCACTCCTTCTCTACTCACTCCTTCTTTACTCTCTCTTTCTCTACTCGCACTCCTTCTCTGTTCGCACTCCTCTACTCTCTCTTCTCTACTCGCACTCCTTCTCTACCCTCACTTTTCTACTCGCACTCCTCTACTCGCACTCCCCTCTACTCGCACTCCCTCTACTCGCTCCCCCTCTACTCGCACTCCCTCTACTCGCTCTTTCTCTACTATCTCTTCCTCTACTCGCTCTTTCTCTACTCTCTCTTCTGTTCTCTCTCTTTCTCTACTTTCTCTTTCTCTACTCTCTCTGTCTCTGTCTCTGCCACGGTCTGTCTCTGTCTGTCTGTCTCTCTCTCTCTTTCCAATGTAGTTGGTAATTTACTTTAAATATCATGAGCAGTACGAGAATATAATGAAAGGATAGCGAGTGTTCGAGTCCAAAGTTCAGTCCTCCTCTGTCAAATTCCAAGTATGTCATCCGATGGTAAAGAATTGTTATAACGTGCTAGCAGGGAACATTTTTATCATGGAATTGAGAGAGGAGTTCTCTGTATGCCGTAACAATGAGGCCCTCTCACGAGTTAGGGTGTATTTTTACAAGCCATTTTATTCTAGGGAAAGGGAAAATGCCAAACTGAGGGAAACAAAATTGTCAGAGAACAGGGAATAAATAAAACATGAAACATGGACACAAGTCAATATTTAAGAAGAACAAGGGAACAGGTACATGTACCTCCTAGGAAGGCCTCTATTATAGATGATAGAACAAACATCACATCTATAAAACTACTGAACTTGATCTGTTTAAAAAATATTGTACCCAAACTCTAAACGAGTAACAGCTAGTTTACAATCCGATTGCCCATTTCTTTCTGAAAAGGGCGTCAACCAGGTACATTTACTGAACTAAAGATAATTTAAAGTCGTACTGCAAATAGTTGCAGAAAGATCTAATTAACATTCGATTTTTACAAAAATGGGAAGCTATCTGTTTTTATAAGTACAAATATATAACATGTTACAAATACATGTTGTTTAATGCATATGGAAATTGCTAGAAACAGTGTTTTGATTGCCATTTGTCGCCAGTCGGGCGACAAATGGCAATCGAAAACCCTGTTTCCAACTATTTTTGATCTATGTTCGTCGATAGTATTAACGTTTTCGATTGCCACTTACCCGGTGTGAAACTTTTAAAAATATCTCAAAGATAAACAACTCATCTTTATTGCTTCTTATAGAATGACAAATGAGCCGCAACATGTGATTTCCAACAATATGGCATTTTGACATGAATAGACTCAGACGAATCTGTGTAGCCTTCTCTTAAGCTTAGAAACTCCAAATTATGTTCATTCAGTAGCTTAATATTCATATAATATTCAAGCGACAAGCAAAGGCTCTGATCAGACTGAGCGTATGCGTCGGCTGGTCTGAGCCTTTGCTGGTCGCACATACCACATTGTTGGAAATCTCATGTCGCGGCTCAAACGATATTGTTTAAAAAGATGCCATTGTGGGGCTTGGGCTGCTGTTACCGGAATATGAGGACCTGGGTCCTGAATTACACTGCCTCCTTAAAGTTAAGGAAGACTGACTGGGTTAAGTATTGAATTTCAGAATGCGAAAAATAACGTTTAAACTGATTAAAAGCAAAATAGTTTCATTTTTCTGATGATATCTTTGACCGCAAGTACTGCATCTATCCAGGCAATTTATTTAGCATGCTTAAGTCTTCCTTAACTTTAAGGAGGCATTCTAATTCCGGGCCGTGTACTTCTATGCAAAGTTTAAAAACGTTAAAAGATAAAATAACAGAAAGGATTACCACCGAAACTGCACTATCTTCAATATTTTTACGGTTATTTGTTAACAATTTTTCATTATGTCGGGACGGGTCTTCCTGTGTTGAACCAGTACTAAGCAATGATTAATGTGTCTTGCTCAAGGACACAACACAGTGACGCCGGAGAGGCCAGAAATTCGAATGCTCACGTTACTCGATAGCTGCGCATTCAACTAAGATTAAGATGCGGGGATCCAGAGGGAGGTGGCAGAGGGTCCTGACCCCCACCCTGGAACATTGGAAACCTTTGGGGCTCTTTAGCAATACGGGTCCAGATCCCCTGGAAAATCAAAAGCTACCAAGCCAGCATTCCATATTGGGTAATTATCGCCCCGCCAGCGTTTTGTTGTTGGGATAATGATGGTCCGCTTTTGATATAGTTTGTTTCATTGAATAGAATCCTAAAGGGCGGTGCAACAGAAAGGTGTTTCAGTGGACTAGGTGAGTTTCATGTTTAAATGGATTTGAGTAGGGTATTTCAGTGAACTGAGTGGTCTGAGTGCTTCTCTGGGCTGGGCGGTTTGGGTGTAACAGCTGCCTAGGGAGTTTGGGAGTTTCAATGGGTTGGCTGGTTTATGTATTTCAGTGGACTGTGTGTGTTTGGGTGTTCTGTCGCGAATCAGTATACTGGTGGTTATGGGTGTTTCAATTGTCTGGGTGGCATACATGTATATATTTTTGGATCAAAGGTTTACTAATCATGTACACGTGGCATCTTAACCAACGGTTTCCTTGCATTTTGACACTCCATTTATACAACAAAATGCGCCTCAATGTGAACCTGCATTTTGTAACCCTGTTCATGTTATTAATACACTGAGTTGCCAGGATAGATATGGCAAATGTTCTTGCCTTTTTTCAGGGATCATACCCTCGCCCCCACCCCACACAGCCATCATATCCCTTTCCTATATCAAGCATACTGGTTTCGCCAAAAATGTATCAATGCAGAATTTAAATAAATATGTTTTCCCAGACTACTAGACAAAAACATGCATAATGACACCGACTGAAGATGAGCGCTTTTCACAACACCCCACAACTGTAAAACCTCTCAAATTCCCTTCTGTATTTCGTCCTCCTGGTAGTCTTATTTTTTTGTAGCATTGCATATTTTTTGTATCATGGCATGCTTAAAATATATCAGATTCAGGCACTAATTGAACGGCAGTTTGTATCAATCTCCGAAATCAATACCACTGTCACTCCGATAGCAATCATGCCAGCTGTCAAGTTTCCTCTGAACATTTTGCTAACCATCAAAACGATATCAACGTGAGCAAATTTCAAATATTGATGTTTTAATAGCATTTTGAGACACGACTCTTATAAATCATTTAGGAGAATGATATAGAATTGTGACGACACAAGCAAATTGTGTCAAAGGTTGATGTAAATCCAGCTATGATCAAACGAATAGCATTTTTTAATTGAAAATTTCACAATTGTCGTTTGGAAGGTCGCCCAGGGTCCTACGGACATGGATCAAAAGCATTTTAACACATTCCGAGTCCTTATCATTCAATATAGAAGCAACATGTTTGCTGCTTTTGTCTCCAAGAAACTTTCTATAGGAAATAAAAATGGATAAATACAGACCCTGTCCATCCATATTCGCAATGTTTACCTCCGATAGCCAACACCCTCCGAGATCTAGACATGCGGTTTACCTGGGTGTTCAATAGGTAAAAGTATTGCCCTGAAAATAACCCCAATTGAGCTATGTGAAATTGCGTGGTTTCCATGTCAACCAACAATGGGCTTCAAAACAGTTGGGTATGTCCCTACAAATTACTTATATCTCAGCAGAAACTCATCCTAAAGTACTAACTCGATAAAAACAAAACAAAAGTAAGACATAGCAGCTTCATTCAGCGGTAAAGTATGCAAATTATCAAATTTGCATATTCATAAAAATTAATGAATACATTAGGAAATCGTAAAAAATAAAAGGGTGTTCCCACAAAGATACTTACAACTCAGCTGGGAATTATTCAAGGCAACCATTCTTGGTACCAAATAATGCCAAAGCACTGCACTTTTACCAAATTGTCCATTTAACAATTTTTTAACATTCTCACTCATAAATATTAATCAAAATATAAGAAATAAGCGAAAATTTTGGAAAAATTAAATGAGTGTACTTACAAAATCATGCATATGTCAGTTGCTAGTTATCCTATTCTCAAATTAAAGCCTAGAACTATTTTTTATCTTTCTGTGTTCTTCTTTCCTTTTAATGTTTTCTTATATATTCACGAGTATGCAAATGAGATCATTTGTATATTCATCGTTGGGTCAACGAGCTAATATCTCAACTTTGTTTGGTACCATGTTTGGTAGTCCAGGACATAAGACAGCTGAAATATAGGTTATTTTGTAGCTCAAACCACTTTAGTTTTCTACTATTTTTGACTTATTCTTTTTATGTGTTCTTTAATATTCGTGAATATGAAAATTAGATATTTTGTATACATATAATCATAGGGTCGCATACCTGTATCTCAACTATTATTTGGTACCAATTTGTGTAGTCTAGGATAGTAAGCAGCTGGCGTAGAGGTAATTTGGTAGGGATACCACCTTAATTAATCTACCAATTTTGTCTTATTTCTTATGTTTACATTATTATTTATGGGTATTCAAATTAGATCATTTGTATATTTAATCATTTTCATCAATTGAAAATGTCTCAACTTTTATTTAGTACCTAGTCTTGGAGTTAATCATAGTTAGCAGCTGACTTAGTGGTTATTTTGAACGTAAATCACCTTATTTTTTCGCAAATTTCCTCTTATTTTTAAGTATTTATTTATATTGATGAATATTCAAATAAGATAATTTGTAAATTTTATCATTTTGGTCAAAATGCAATGACTCAACTTGAATTTGGAACCAAGTTTTGCAGTCTAGGATAGTTGTCAGTAGACATATAGGTAATTTTGTAGCCATACCCCCTTAATTTTCTACCTATTTTCTCTTATTTCTTATGCTTTCATTCATATTCATGAATATTTAAATTAGAAAATTCATATGTTTTATCATTTTGATCAAATGGCTATGTCTCAACTTTTATTTGATACCAAGTTTTGCAAGATAGGATAGTTATCAGCTAGCGTCGTGTTAATTTTGTAGGTATACCACCTTAATTTTTCTACCAATTTTGTATTGTTTCTTATGTTTACATTAATATTCATGAATATTTTAATTAGATAATTCGTATATTTAATCATTTTAGTCAAATGGCTATGTCTCAACTTTTATTGGGTACCAATTTTTATAGTCTGAGATAGTTAGCCGCTGGAGTACACGTAATTTTGTAGGTATACCCCCTTAATATTTCTACCAAATTAGTTTTATTTCTTATGTTTACATTAATATTCATTAATATTTAAATTAGATGATTCGCATAATTAATAATTTTGGTTAAATGGCAAAGTCACAACTTTTATTTGGGACCAAATTTTATAGTCTAGTCTAATAAACAGCAGACAAATAGGACATTTTATAGGTATACAATCTTCACTTTTCTATCAATTTTCTTTAATTTCTAATTTTTAACATTAATATTCATGAATATTCAAATTAGATAATTCGTATATTTAATCATTTTGGTCAAAATACAAGGCCTCAACTTTAATTTGGTACCAAGTTTTGTAGTCTACGGTAGTAAGCAGTAGATATAAAGGTAATTTTGAAGGTATACCACCTTAATTTTTTCTACCAATTTTCTCTTATCTCTAATGCTTTCAATAATATTCATGAATATTTAAATTAGATAATTCGTTTATTTCATCATTTTGATCAAATAGCTATGTCTCATCTTTTATTTAGTACCAGAACTTTCTAAATTGTTAACCTCGTGTCTTACAACTGTTAAAAAACATGTTATCAAATATTGTGAAAAGGTATATGAGAGATCTGGTAAAAACCTATTTTGGTCGATTAAAAATTCAGGTGAAATTTTAGATAAACTTAAAGCTAGAGATTTCAATGCGACCAGTTTGTCTACTTATGATTTTTCTACTCTTTACACTACTTTACCTCATAATTTAATTAAAGATAAACTTATTGATCTTATTGAAAATACCTTCCAGAGAGAAGGCTCTCCTTACCTTGCATGTAGTGACAGAAATGCATTCTTTACTTCAGAAAAACCTAAAAAATATCATGCATGGTCGTGTCAAAATGTATGTGATGCGCTGACCTTTTTGTTGGACAACATTTTTATTCGATTTGGCACCAAGCTCTATAGACAAGTTGTTGGGATTCCTATGGGCACTAATTGTGCTCCCCTGGTTGCAGATTTATTCCTGTTTTGTTATGAAAGGGACTTTATGATGTCTCTTTCTGATGATAAGCAGGCTGATGTTATTGATGCGTTTAACACTACTTCCAGATATTTGGACGATATTTTAAATATTAATAATGTTTATTTTGACAATATGGTTAGTCAAATATACCCTTCAGAGCTCCAACTTAATAAAGCCAATGCCTCTGATACCGAAGCCGCATTTTTAGACTTGCATTTGTCAATTTCTAATGATATTGTTTCTACCAAAATTTATGATAAACGTGACGACTTTGATTTTGAAATTGTCAATTTCCCATTTTTAGATGGTGATGTTCCTCGTTCTACATCCTATGGAGTCTATATCTCTCAACTCATTCGTTTTGCTAGAGCATCTAGCTATGTTGCTGACTTCAACACTCGCAATAAATTGTTAACTCAGAAACTTCTTAAACAAGGCTATCGGTATCATAAACTTCGCAAAACATTTTCAAAATTTTATAGACGATACTATGATTTGATTTCTAAATTCCAAGTTGGACTTAAATCTCTCTTGCGCCAAGGACTTTCGGAACCTGATTTCTATGGTGACTTGGTGTATAGGTTGAAGAAGATTGTTGGCTCTAATAATTTTTCAGCGCAGTTCATTAAAATAATTTCCCATTATAAAAAGATTGGCTATAACATTAATGTATTGCAACAGACTGCATGCTTGGTAGTCAACCCAATCAGGGTTGGCAACTTTGCTTTCCTCTTTAATTGCACGCCGGTGGGTCGGACTTCAGACTCTATGATGGTTCCGACTTAAAGACTTATCTATTGATGAGATGGTAGGGGCCTGATGCTTTGGCTGTTTGTCGGGCCCATCGGGGTTTACCTGTTGGATTTCTTTTGCTCCGGTATTCAGTTTAATTTACTGTTGAGTCCTTATCCTTGCTTTATCTCCTTGTTATATCTTGATTTATTTGTTTTAGGAGATGATGCATTGATAAGTTAGGGGTCTTTCATGCAAACCAAATATCTATGTGTCTTGATCCACATCTGAATTAAGGGTGAGGTTGGCGCCGTTAAACCGGTTTAAGCCCTCCAGTAAAATATTTTACTGACCGTTCCAAGGCGGTACTTCTTTTGTGGATCTTTTATGTTTTTATTCTGTCTTGTGTTTGCTATGTTTTGTGCACGTCTGTTTATATGTGCTTTGTGGTCACCTGCTGGGAAAGGGCTGACCTCTTGGCTCTCGTTTGTGGTGTCTTCTGTGAGTTTGTCACTTTCCCATTGGTATCCTGGGTCAGGTGTGGTACTTGATTGTATCGATTCCTGATCTTTGCACCATTACTTACTTTTTGTAAGTTAGGATAGTTAGCAGCTAGGGTCCTGGTAATTTTGAAAGTATACCACCTTTATTTTTCTGCAAATTTTGTCTTATGTCTTATGTTTACATTAATATTCTTGAATATTTAAATTAGATAATCCGCATATTTAATCATTTTGGTTAAATGGCAATGTCTCAACTTTTATTTGGTACCAAGTTTTGTAGTCTAGGCTAGTAAGCAGTAGAAGTATAGGACATTTTGTAGGTATCCCCTCTTAATTTTTCTACCAATTTTGTCTTATTTCTTACATTTACATTAATATTCATGAATATTTAAATTAGATAATTCGTATATTTAATCATTTTAGTCAAATGTCTTTGTCTCAACTTTTATTGGGTACCAATTTTTGTAGGATAAGATAGTTAGCAGCTGGTGTAGAGGTAATTTTGTAGGTATACCCCTTAATTTTTCTACCAATTTTCTCTTATTTCGTATGTTTTCATTAATATTCATGAGTATGCAAATTAGATAATTGGTTTATCCATTCAGTTGGTCATTTTGCCAATGTCTTAACTTTTATTTGGTACCATGATTCTTAGTCTAGAATGATAAACAGCGACATATAGGTAATTTTGTAGGTGACACCCCTTTATTTATTCTACAATTTTTCTCATTTCTAATGTTTTCATTAATATTCTTGAATATGCAAATTAGACAATATTAATATCTATTTAGAGCGTCATATTGCTGTTTCTGAAATTCTATTTCATTTATTCAAGAAGGAAAGACTAGATATTTCAAACAGATATACTTTTGTGTGAGTAAAATAAACAAGAAATATCTTTAAAAAAGATATTCAGCGGCATTCAAAGGAGAACATACATTTAAAGTCCTGCTGTAATTGGAAGATGTTTTTTTATTGCACAAAAGACTGGTGTTAGATGTTGATTGATTGGATGAGGTGAAAAATTGAAGGTTGCCAACGTGAAAGTTTGACTCAGAGTATGTGAACGATGTCTTTTGCAGATCAAAGGGATAAAGTGTATAATGTAAGTCTGTTGTAGGGACACGGTGAAAATTTGTAATTAGTCAGGAAATTCAGTTGGTGGAGGAGTTGCATTGTAAAAGAGAAGTGTAAGTTTAAGCATTGATCTTGCTGCGTAGGTTTCAAAGCCCCTGTTACACTATTGCGGTATTATAAGTAGTTCATAACTAAGAATGTTTGGAGTTATGGTATATTTTGTATATTTCATGTTTAATATTAAGTAAAGGGACTAAAAGTGTTCGACTCGGGCCTGTTCCATAAGCAAGTTGATTACTCCCCAGCAGCAGTGTCTTTTACTGTTCTTTCTCAAACTCCCCGTCAATCAAGCTACTTCCAAAATTCCACCATTGCGTGAGCGATGTTGATAAACTTTGGAATCAGGATTGCTTCTAAAAACGAAAAGGCCAATTAGAGACCTGACCAGTGATTTTGTTACCTGCACATCCTATATCTTTTGCGCATAATTTTGTCTCTGGGATGCAAAGTTTTTATTTCAGCGAGTCCCAGGATGCAATAGTATTGCAGACTTGTCATTAAAAATAGTGTTCTGGACTCATAAGTTTGCAGTTGGGACTCATTTATATGGGAAACAGCGGGTCCCAGGACCCATAAGCCCAAAATTGTAAATGAATCACTGCCTTACCACTGAGCTTGAATCCAGATCAAACGTGGAGCCTTCGGATTTTCTAGGCTAAAGTAATGAAATAACTAAATGTAGATGGGTCAGTTACAATATGCCCCCTAGGCATTATGTGCATTGACTTCTATTGAGGAATACGGTTGGGGCTGAGGTTAACTCTACCACTATTCAGTGTGTTTATGAGCAGAGTCTTACTGGAATATGCATATTTCCTGAGTTTAATTTGCTTCCAATGGATCACCTATGTACAAATCATTAACTAAAACAAAAATACCCAGAGCTTGAAACACATGAAACACTGAAATTAGTGGCTTCGGCAAATGCAATATAAAAATACTAGGGGAGACCGGGGCTAGTTTGGCCCCATTTTAGAAAATGTAGTTTTCGAAAGACTATTAAATCTAGGTCTATGAAACCTATATATTTAAGTAAGGCACAATAGGGCGGTACCAGTCCCGGTAACCCACAACAGGTTTCTCTATACGGCTAAAACAAGATCAGATAGGGATTTTGAAATGAGCTTATGTTATACCCCTAAAGCATTTTCCTGCTTAGAGGAAATAAAATACAATATAAACCACTGTTTAGAGCTTGCTCCAAGCTTTCCAAAAATGTATAACATTACAATGTTTTGATTTAATGTAGCAGAATTACAATCCTAAATACATCTAAAAATTAGGTGTTTTTCAACATTTTGCTGTGTCATTTCAAATTTGTTAATTTTTGAAAATTTGTATTTCAAATATGTGTGTTAGAAACATATTTTTTTAAAAAGAAATCTTAAATTTCACGTATGAGCTAATGTAAGATAACCATAAAAAACGTGAAGGCAGAGCGCAGTAATTTTAAGCATTTTTTTAAAAAATGCTTGAGGCGTTATACATTTTGTCTTTTCTTAAGAATTAACTTTGCTGTATTGTTGTCACTTGTTCTGTCACAGGTATGCATAATTTTTTGCAATTTGTTGAAGCTATGGGCATGTTTCTCTGTAAAAAATACAACCGCTACCAATGAATTGTCTTTTCCAGTAATGTTTTCATCAGTTTAAAACTACACTGTTTCAGGTAGTGTCCGTAGATCACATATTTGCATCTAGCATATTGCTGTATCAGAAGATTAATGAACATGTTTCTGCTATTTTATTTTTCAGTGAGTGGCACTGATTAAGAAAAGGTCTGCTTCTTCAGTTGTCTTTCAGCAGCACTTGTGATATGAGCGGCCAAAGTCTGTCCGTAGAACGTAGTGTCCGTAGATCACACTTTTCAATGTTAAAAAAATAACAGAATATGTCATATTGGCCCATATTTTTAGATTGTATTTATTAATTTCAACCAAAAAAATAGTATGTAAATCAATATTTGGGTTATATTTGTCTAATTTGTGAAAGAAAGAGGTACACATGGTTCTGAAACAATATGTCCTTTAGAACCTCTTCCATTCAGACATAAGGTAAAAATTGCCCAAATACTGATTTACATACTATTAATTTGGTTGGAAGTAATAAATACAACATAAAAACATGGGCCATTATAACATGCTTTTGTAATTTTATGACATTAACAAGTGTGATCTACGGACAATACATTCTACGGACAGACTTTGGCTGCTCATATCAAAAGTGTTGGTGAAAGACAACTGAAAAAGCAGTGTATTTCTTAATCAGTGCCACCCTCTGAAATAGAAACTAGCAGAAACATGTTAATTAATCTTAAAGTACAGCAATCTGCTAGATGCAATGATGTGTGATCTACGGGCACTACCACTACCAAACAGTGCAGTTCTAAAGTGACGAAAAAATTACTGGCAAAGACCATTCATCGGTGGTGGTTGAATTTGTTACAGAGAACCATGCCTATAGCTTCAATAAATTGCAAAAAATATGCATATTTGTGACTGACCAAGTGGCAACAGGCTCAGTGAAGCAAAGTTGGTTCTTAAGAAAAACCAAAATGTATAACCCTTCAAGCATTTTTTTAAAAAATGCTTAAACTTACTGTGCTTCGCCTACACATTTTTTATGTTCATTTTACGTTATCTCATATGTGAAATTTAAGGTTTCTTTTTTAAAAATTATGTTTCCAACACACATATTACAAATACAAATTTAACAAATTCAAAATGAAACAGCAAAACATTGAAAAATGCCCAATTTTTAGGTGTATTTAGGATTGTATTTTTGCTATAATAAATCGAAAAATAGTAATGTTATACATTTTCAGAAAGCTTGGAGCAAGCTCTAAGCAGTGGTTTAAATTATATTTTATTTCTTCTGACCAGGCAAATGTTATAGGCATATAACACAAGCTAATTTTACCATATTTGTCATTTCCCTAACTGATATTTCTTTCATTATATTTATCTGGCAAATTTGTAAAATTTAAAGTCAATGTATTTTTTTTTAACTATTTGAAGGACCTGCTGTTTATCCTAAACTAATTAACAGGGGGAACATTATATCTTTCACTTTCAAATTGCACTTTTTCATCTGTTACCAATTTTGTAGTGTCCGTAGAAAATATTGCACACTAAGACTGAACTTGATTTCTACACAACTTGAGGACAGAGGCTATGTTAAACTACTTTATTGTTAAGAATCGAAATCATATGATAAGTTAAGAGGTTTACTTGTTCCTGAAAGTTCAACACATTAAAAAATTCAATTCAGAAAGTTTACTAAATTTAAGCATTTTCATAGCCTTGTTTCTTCTGTGCTAAAATTTAACGAAATCATTAACGAAAATATTGAGTGGTATCCAAGGGCACCAATACTTGTGCGAAGATATGCATGGTATAATCATTGTTTTAAGCCAATATTTAAAAAGATACAATTATGTTATGCTTTAGTCTGTAGTGTCCGTAGATCTGCCACCTAAGATTGATTCAAATGCTGTAACTTTTTAATGAAAAGAACTTCAACAAAAACCTTCTAGAATTAAATGCACAAGATATGAAGCTATAGAATGGCAAAGCTTGTTTTGTGATTCCTGCGACTTCATTTTTGACCAAAAGTGACACAACTTGTCCCTATCTGATCTTGTTTTAGCCGTATACGATAAAGGGTAATCTTCATTTATTAAACAATCAAACTTTGGAAAATGTTCAGTCGGCAAAATACCTTGGTATCACCATTACTGATAACATGAATTGGGGTCAACATGTCTCAGAAATCTCTTCCAAAGCAACTAAGACACTTGGTTTCCTTCGCAGGAACTTGGCTTTTGCACCTAGGAGTACTAAGGAAGTTGCATACAAAACTTTGGTTCGGCCTAAACTAGAGTATGCAGCACCCATTTGGAGCCCTCATTCGAAACTTCAGAACAATCAGATTGAGAAAGTTCAGAGGACAGCAGCCCGCTGGACCTGCAGGGGATGGCGAAACACGAGTAGTGTCGGCGTAATGCTTGATAAGCTTGAATGGCCATCTCTTTAGGCTCGGAGGGACCAGTCCTCCTTGTTTCTCTTTCACAAGATTCATTGTGGAGCTGTGTTTATTGAAAAAGACAAGTATATGACCCCTGCTCAACTACGAGATCATCACATAGTGCTCAATACCGCAGACACCAGACATACAATGATGCCCTGAAGAATTTTCCTTTTCCCCCGAACTATTCCACATTGGAATAGTCTGTCTCCTTCTGTGGCCGTTTAGGGCACTCCTTACTTAAACAAAAATTCAGCCAAAAGTTTTTGTGTTTTTTTGTGTTGTTTTTGTTTTGTTTTTGAGTTGTTTTTGTTTTTTATTTTATCAAAATTTTTCAAATTCGCAATCTCTGGTGTAATGCTCAATTATAAGTGAAACCAGTAAAGATAGAAAGAAAGGAATTAAAAGCAGAAATTACTATGAAAAATTTACTAATCATGCAAGAAAACGAGTTTTCTGGTACAATATCAATCTACCCTTCAACAATGCAGCCATTGTGTAGGCCTACTCATGTAGACAAACTCGTCACAAGTAATTTCCAAATATGTTTCCCGGCCCCATATCTTAGTTTACATGCTAAATATAGCCACTGCCGAACATGCCCCGAGGCCGAACAAGCCCCGGTTTCCCCTATAGACCAGTCCAATGTTATTGTTTTCATCCGGGCGTATTGACCACGTGACCACACTTTTGACCATGTGACTTTTTATTGTGGTTGGCAGAAAACCTTTCGCTCAATGCAATGTCCATTGAGCTGGGCCAACATTTCCGTGAGAAAAAAGCATCTAAAACGATATTTTAGCTCTATGTTTTGATTTGAATATGTAAAATAGGTATCGGACATTGACTTACAATAAAAAAAAATGCGAAAAAATAATTAATTTTATTAGTTTTTATTCGTTTTTGACGGACCCCGGCTCCGGTGTTTTTGGTCCGATAACGGCCATTTCAATCTTCGATATATTTGTTAAATGTCGATAAAAAATGTGAAAAGACACATCATTTGATAGGTCATTGATCAAGCTATGGAAACCAGTCGTTGGAATTATTTTTTTATGAAATAAATTTGTTTTAAATCGCGATAAAAGATGTGTTGTTTCCATGTCCAATACAGGTAAACAACAGTTTACTGCCAGCTTGCAGATAAAGACCGTAGTGTTCCGGGTGATATTGATTTGTGACGCAGTGTTTGGACTCGTCTATAAACGTTCTTCTTTAATAACTGTAAAACTCCATGCGATGGTTCTAAGCTTTTTTTAAAAGCTAACCTTGTAATGATATTAATCTGGCATCTATATATAGACCGTTGTATTTATCTACATGCATAGGCTATTTATAGTTACTACAAAGAAACTTGGTGGCAGAACATACCGAAATATACCGGAATGTCGCCGAAGGCGACACATTTTCGACAGATTTTGAGACCAATACCTATAATCAATAGGTTAAAACAGTGAATATTCGGTAAGTTCGGTAGGTTCGGCCGAATTCGGTTCGGTTACAGCTTTTAGACACAACCGAATGAAATGGGCAACCCGGGCTGAGCCAGATACTACAAAACAAGTAGCCCCAACATATTTCAAACAAAAGGTGATTAGGTTGAAAAAGTTTTGCGTTTTGTTTTATAAACAGGCAATTCCAGACAGAATGGAATTCTTTTAAACAGGACCCGAAGAAAACTGCTGTGATTTTCTTGAAATTATAGTCTGTTTCAATAAGCATAGATAGCAGACTTGCCATTGTCATCGAGCGGAAGCATTTTATCAAATACTGTTTAGTATCTTTAGTATCGCCCCTGCGCAATACAATGGCAGACTTGCAGATGAAATATTGTTTCTGATTGGTGGATAATTTAGATAGTCCGTTTCAATGAGCATAGATAGCAGACTTGCAGACTTGCAGATTGTTTCGATTATAGACAGCTGCCGCTGAAAAAAAAGCAGAGAAGCAATATTTCAAGGAGGTTAACTACGCTCATCTATGCTGGTTTTACATTATTTCTAGTACCAGAATAACCTCCCCATTTTATGAATGACGATACTCGAATTTAACGTACGATCCTCACAAATTGATAGTACAGATATATTTATCTTTAATTGGGGCATGTATCATCATCTAGGACGATAATGTAAGTTTTCTCCAAAAGTAAATCAGCGAATCTCCTATGCTCGTATCAAGTGTATTGGAAAAAATGCTTTAAAACGCTGTTTTTCCAAACAGTGGTGGAAACTTCAGAAGCAAATTTCTGAGCCGTCAGACATATTAGGATGCAGTAAATGATGTTTTTGAAAAGCGAAAAGACACTTGTTTTAGAAATTATAAAGTTTTGCCGGTTCTGATTAAATATAACGGTATTATAAGGAATGTTATAGGGGAAAATATTAAATTTTATAGGGTAGTAAGAGTTATCCCCCCAAAATACTATGTTTAAATTTATAAAAATCAATACAATTCATACGAATATAAATTAAAGTAAACTTACTTTAAGATAATAAAATAATTTGCGAAAAAGAACGTCTTTTTGTCAATACAAATCAGTTTAAAAACCGTACTTTACGTTTCCGTTTTTTGCAAACATTGAGTTATCTCCCCATTTTTTAATATGATGCTACCAATTTTTTAGCGTACGACCCAATCAGAAATAAAGTAGAGTCATTTATCTTGAATTTAAGATCTGTTTCATCCTTTATAACGATGAGGTATGTTTTTTCGAAAATTTGAATTTCAGCAACGCGCCTTTTGGATGTATTGTAGTGTATTCATCATTTTAACGAATCTGAAAAATCCCATCTTCAGTTTACACCCTGGGACTGTCAGCAAATTTTTGCATTAAAGTTGAATGTTCTGGATGGGAATTTTTGTATTCACTGCTTTATGGTTATGTTTTTGTTTTGTTTTGACACATTGGATTCAGAGCCATGTTATTTTCAGGAAGAAGAAAGGGAAGGCTGTCTTGATGTGAATACAGAATATCCAATTGTTGCTGTGATCACCCTACCTTCGAATGCTGTCTACATAGTAAGCATTGGCCTGATGATTTTAACACAATACTGTTATTTTTCTAATTCTACGCATAATTCCACCTAGGACCTTAATACAATAAAACCTTTCTTAAGCGGCCACTTAAAAATAGACAAAACAGAGGTCTTAAAGACAAATTGTAGCTTAATGATGGTCTAAAGTATTGTAGGATGCTCCGTCGAAGGCATGAGAGAGAGAAAAGCACGAGATGGAGGATCCTTCTCCCTCTTGTTACGAGGGGTTAGGAGGGTCTCCCCGAGATTTTTTTTGAATTTTGAGCCCTTCTATGTGCATATTAATGAGTCAGGATGAGCTTATAGGATGGGACCCAAGCCGGCGTCCGTCCGTCTGTCCAGACTTTCAAACATGAATATCTCAGAGACCAGCGGATTGATCGTTATCAAATTTCATCTGGAGCATCATTGGGGTGGGGTATTGACTGCATTAGGTTTTGGGCCAGATCGAATTAGATATTTGGTTTCCATGGCAACAGATAGCTCCCATAGGGTTATAATGGGGAAAACCTTGTGACCACTCTAGCTCCTTCATTTTTGATTGGTTCTTCTTTATTCTTGCAGGTAACCAAAACGACCATAAAATCTTGGATGGGTTCAAAATTGGGTAGTATGCGACAAAGGATCTATGAGTTAGCTGCCCTTGAGCTGCCCTTGACTTATAATGGGAGAAACATTGTGACCACTCTAGTGCCTTCATTTTCCAATGGATCTTCTTTATTCTTGCAGGTAAAAAGGTGAACCATAAAAGCTTGGAGGGGTTTGAATTTCGGCAAGATTCCATCACTGACTTCGGAGTAAGCTGCCCTTGAGCATCTGAAAAATCAATGAATTATGTTGTGACCACTCTAGCGCCTTCATTTTTAGCTCACCAGAGCCGAAGGCTCAGGGTGAGCTTATAGTATGGGACTCGAGCCGGCGTCCATCCGTCCGTGCGTGCGTGCGTCCGTCGGTCCACACTTTCAAACATGAATATCTCTGAAACCAGCTGGCCAATCATAATCAAATTTCATCAGAAGCATCATTGGGGTGGGGGATTGACTGCATTAGGTTTTGGGCCAGATCGGATCAGAACTCTGGTTTTCATGGCAACAGATAGCTCCCATAGGGTTATAATGGGGAAAATCTTGTGACCACTCTAGCTCCTTCATTTTTGATTTGTTCTTCTTTATTCTTGCAGGTAACAAGAACAACCATAAAATCTGGGATGGGTTCAAAATTCAGCAGGATCCGACCAGGGACTTATGAGTTAGCTGCCCTTGAGCGTCTTGAAAAATCCCCATAGACTTATAATGGGAGACATGTTGTGACCACTCTAGTACCTTCCTTTTTGGATGGATCTTCTTCATTCTTGCAGATAACAAGACCAACCATAAAAGCTCGGATGAGTTTGAATTTAGGCAAGATTCCATCACTGACTTTGGAGTTAGCTGCCCTTGAGCGTCCGAAAAATAAATGAATAATATTGTGACCACTCTAGCTCCTTCATTTTTGATTAGATCTTCTTCATTCTTGCAGGCAACAAGTAAACCCATAATATCTCAGATGGGTTCGAAATTCAGCAGGATCGGACCAGTGACTTATGAGTTACCTGCCCTTGAGTGTTTGGAAAAATCCCCATAGACTTATAATGGGAGAAAGGTTTTGACCACTCTAGTGCTTTCAATTTTAAATGGATCTTCCTCATTCTTGCATACAATAAGGACAACTATTAAAGCTTGGATGAGTTTGAATTTCAGCAAGATTCCTTTACAGACTTCGGAGTTAGCTGCCCTTGAGCGTCAGAAAAATTAATGAATAATGTTGTGACCACACTAGCTCCTTCATTTTTGATTAGATCTTCTTCATTCTTGCAGGCAACAAGTTAACCCATAATATCTCGGATGGGTTCGAAATTCAGCAGGATCTGACCAGGGACTTATGAGTTACCTGCCCTTGTGAGCTTGGAAAAATCCCCATAGACTTATAATTGGAGAAATGCTTTCAATTTTGTGCTCTAGTGCTTTCAATTTTGAATGGATGTTCTTCATTCTTGCATACAATAACAACAACTATTAAAGCTTGGATAAGTTTGAATTTTGTCAAGATCCCATCACACATTTTGGAGTTAGCTCCCCTTGAGCATCTTAAAAATTAATGAATAATGTTGTGAGCACTCTAGCTCCTTCATTTTTGATTTGATCTTCTTCATTCTTGCAGGCAACAAGTAAACCCATAATATATCGCATGGGTTCCAAATTCAGCGGGATCTGACCAGGGACTTATGACTTACCTGCCTTTGAGCGTTTGGAAAATTCCCTATAGACTTATAATGGGAAAAATATTGTGACCACTCTAGTGCTTTCAATTTTGAATAGATCTTCTTCATTCTTGCATACAATAAGGACAACTGTTAAAGCCTGGATGAATTTGAATTTCGTCAAGATCCCATCACCTATTTTGGAGTTAGCTCTCCTTGAGCATCTTAAAAATTGATGGATAATGTTGTGATCGCTCTAGCCTATTCATTTTGATTGGTTCTTCTTTATTCTATCATCTAACAAGGACACTCATAAAAGAATGGATGAGTTTGAAATTCTGCAGAAGCCGACCAAGGACTTATGAGTTAGTTGCCCTTGAGCATCTGGAAAAATCCCCATAGACTTATAATTGGAGAAACTTGTGACCACTCTAGTGCTTTCAATTTTGAATGGATCATTTTTATTCTTGCAGATAAGAAGGACAACTATAAAAGCTTGAATGAGTTTGAATTTCCTCAAGATCCCATCACCTATTATGGAGTTAGCTCTCCTTGATCATCTTAAAAATTGATGGATGATAATGTGACCACTCTAGCCCCTTCATTTTTGATTGGATCTTCTTCATTCTTGCAGGTAACAAGGTCAACTATAAAAGCTTAGATGGGTTCAAAATTTGGCCAGATCAGACCTGCGACTACGGAGTTAGCTGCCCTTGAGCATCTTAAAACATCTGCATAGACTTATAATGGGAGAATTGTTGTGACCATTCTAGTGCTTTCATTATATAATAGATCATATTGATTCTTGCAGATAGGAAGGACAACTATAAAAGCTTGGATGAGTTTGAATTCAGTCAAGATCCCATCACCTATTATGGAGTTAGCTCTCCTTGATCATCTTAAAAATTGATGGATGATAATGTGACCACTCTAGCCCCTTCATTTTTATTGGATCTTCTCCATTCTTTCAGGTAACAAGGACAACCATAAAAGCTTGGATGATTTTAATTTAAAGTAGAACCAACTTTAGACTGTGGAGATAACTTCCATTGAGCATCATTAAAAATCTGCATGACTTACAATGGGAGATCTGTTGTGACCACTCTAGCACCTTCATTTTTGAATGGATCTTCCTCATTTGTAGGTAACAAGGACTTCCATAAAAGTTTGAATAAGATTGATTTTCCGCCACACCCATCCACCAGCTACAGAGTTGGCTGCTCTTGAGCATCTAAAATATAACTATATATATGTTGTGACCACTCTAGCACAGGTCTTCATTTTTCATTTGATTTTCTTCATCCTTGTAGGTAACCAGGACTTAAATAAAAGTATGGACGAGTGTGAATTTCGGTCAGATCCCATAACTGACTACAGAGTTTGCTGCCCTTGAGTATCTGAAAACTACACTTTCACCAGGTTTCCAATGCAATTTTTATTCAGATCTTTTTAATACTTGCAGATAACTAGAACAGGCATAATATCTTATGTTTTTGAATTAATTCCTGGTCACTGTTTCAAGTTCAGAGTTATCTGCCTTTGAGCATCGTAAATTATGGTGTCTCCAAACATTATGCTGGCTCCATGGTGAGCGATCGTTGCCCATTGGGCCACTTGTTTAATTGATCTTCTTCATTCTTGCAGGCAACAAGGACACCAATAACATCTTGAATGGTTTCGAAATTTGGCAGGATCAGATCAGTGACTTATGAGTTACCTGCCATTGAGCGTCTGAAAAAATCCACATAGGCTTATAATGGGAGGCATGTTGTGACCTCTCTAGTGCTTTCAATTTTGAATGGATCTTCTTAATACTTGCAGATAAGAAGGACAACTATTAAAGCTTGGATGAGTTTGAATTTCGTCAAGATCCCACTGCATTTTATGGAGTTAGCTGCCCTTGATCGTCTTAAAAATTGACTAATAATGTTGTGATCACTCTAGCGCCTTCATTTTTGATTGGATCTTCTTCATTCTTACAGGTAACAAGGACAACCATAAAATCTCGGACACATTCGGACCTCGGCCTGATCAGACCTTGGACTGTGGAGTTAGCTGCACTTGAGCGTCTTAAAAACTCCCCATAGACTTATAACGGGAGAAATGTTGTGACCACTCTAGTCCTTTCATATTTAAATAGATCATATTCATTCTTGCAGATAAGAAGGACAACTATAAAAGCTTGGATGTGTTTGAATTCCGTCAAGATCCCATCACCTATCATGGAGTTAGCTGCCCTTGAGCATCTAAACAATTGGTTGATAATGTTGTGACCACTCAAGCGCCTTCATTTTTGATTGTATCTCTTTCATTCTTTCAGGTAACAAGGACAACCTAAAAGCTTGGATGAGTTTAGTTTAAAGTAGAACCAACCTTTACCTGTGGAGTTAACTTCCCTTGAGCATCATAACAAGCTGCATAGACTTACAATGGGAGATCTGTTGTGACCACTCTAGCACCTTTATTTTTGAGTTGATCTTTCTCATTATTGCAGGCAACAAGGACTATCATAAAAGTTTGAATAAGTTTGATTTTCCGCCACACCCATGCACCAGCTACAGAGTTAGCTGCCCTTGGGTGTTTAAGATATAACTGTATAATGTTGTGACCACTCAAGTACCTTCATTTTTCATTTGATTTTCTTCATCCTTGTAGGTTACCAGGACATACATCAAAGTATGGATGAGTTTGAATTTCTGTCAGATCCCATCACTGACTACGGAGTTAGCTGCCCTTGGGCATCTGAAAACTACACTATCAACTTGTTTCCTCTGCAATATTTATTCCGATCCCTATTAATACTTACAGATAACTAGAACTGGCATAATATCTTATGTTTTTGAATTAATTCTTGGTCACTGTTCTGCCTTTGAGCATCGTAAATTATGGTGTCTCCAAACATTATGCTGGCTTCCAGGTGAGGGATCGTTGCCCATTGGGCTACTTGTTTTTGTTGCATTTGTGACTAGATTTCAGTCGTTTTGGTCACGAATTTTTGCTAATAAAGATATTTCTTGGAGAGTGAGAAACGGAATGCTGGAAAAAATCTTTTTCAGACAGTCCCAATTTTCACTTTTTTCTTCAGCATGTTCCTTTAACATATGTTCCAGCAGGGTTTTGGCAAAGTACGTTTAGCACTGATCTTTGGGTTGTGTTTTTGAAAAGATATACACTAGTGTCTTTTCAATAAGAATACCCGTTAAGGATGCAGGGTTCTAGTAGATGACCCAGGGTTTAAAAATAAGCATTTAGGTATGCAGATAGGGCAGGCAATATGAAACCGGATATTGCACTCAATTTAAATCGTGCAAACATACCCGTAACAGTGTGTTTAATACGTTATCCACTATTTTCTTAAAACAAAAAAAAAGTAATTAAGTCTATTTAGGGTAGATGTTGAAATGTTTAAATGAACAAAACATTTATGCAGTCTGTAAGAAAATGCTATTCTCTACACATATTGATGTTTTTAAAAGTTGGTTGGGTCAATTATAATATATATATGCTTAAAATTATTGATATTTTGTTAAAAAAATCACTTGACAAAATTTTCAATAGGTGTTTAAATTCATGATAACATTTATTTAAAAGACCATTTACTGACCATTTCAAAACTGCAAACAGATGTATTCTAATATAAATTCTGTGTCAGCTATAAGCTGTTTAATTAACTGACCATGGATAAAACTTTATATAAGTTAAGAACCTCTAAAGTTTGAAAATAAGCATGCAATTCTTTCTGTTAGCTTTTAAACACCTTATGATCATTGTTTAAATTCCACGGATGTAAGAGTATTTAATAATAATTCTGGTATAAATTTTCATTTTGTTGTTCAATTTTCTATATGTCACGTATATATCAAAGTTAAAGACAAGCAAATATTGCTTAATGTCTTAAATAATACATCACTGGAAAGTTTATTTCATTTAAAAAAGTGGAGGCTGTGTTTGATAGGCATAAAGTAACATTTTTCCAGAAGAAAAAGGTATCAGTACCAATTAAGAGTCTATGTGTATATGGGTGTAAATTTTTCTTTCAAGAAATGGTATATTTCATGACTCAAAAAAAACAAAACGCATTGGTTGCTAATTTTTCTCAGTTATTATCCCCCGACGAAGTCGGAGGGTTATAGTTTTGGCGTCGTCCGTCCGACGGTCCATTCCGTCCGTCCGTCCGCACTTTTTGTCTGTCCGGAACCATATCTCAGTACCTATTGGTCAGATTCGATTCATTCTTGGTACAAATGATTAGTACCATGGACTCTCGATATCCTATAAGTTTGGTCAAAATCGACCCCTTAACACTTGAGTTATTGCCCTTGTTTTAGTATAGGCAATTATAATGCAAAACCTATATTAGCTTTTTTTGTATGATAATCTTTACATTTCATCACAGCTATTATATTTAACTATTTAACAACTTCTCACTATACACTGTGATCACCCAGTGCCTGTAGATAAGCATGGCAGTGTCAAAGTTTTACCCCATCCCTTTTGACCCCGCCTAAGGGATCAAATGTCAAATATTTAAATTTTGCTATAACTAAGGCAATTGTTATTTTTTTTTGCTAAAATTTTGCATGCAGGCAGAGCAACAATAGATATGAAACATATCAAACGGGATTTTAGACTTAGGGGGTGGAGCTGAGGCCAAAATTAAACTTTTTCAGAATATGGTCATGTTGCATATCAAATCAAAGCTGACGACGCTGGCAGCAACATGGTAGCAAATATTTTGCCCACAGACACACCCTGGACCCAGGGGGTGGGGTCAAAAGGTCAAACTTTATCTTTTTCTGAAAGTAGTCCTGTTGCATATCAAATTAAAGCTTACGACGCTGGCAGCAACATGGTAGCAAATATTTTGCCCACAGACACACCCTTGACCCAGGGGGTGGGGTCAAAAGGTCAAACTATATCTCTTTCTGAAAGTAGTCATGTTGCATATCAAATTAAAGGGAATTGAGCACAGAGCACAATGAAGGCAAATATGCCGTCATTACACACACCAACGACCCCCGGGGTTGGGGTCAAAAGGTCTTTTTTTCTTCTTCTAAAAGTGGTCATGTTGCATATCAAATTAAAGTGGAAGAAGTGTAGACCTACATGCAAAGTAACACTTTGAATTTACACACACCCTTGACCTCTGGGGTTGGGTTTAAAGGTCATATATCGAAATTGTGCAGATGCAAGTATATTTTTTTTATTAAACTAAGCACTAAAACATACTTGACAGGCATTTGTTATGATCTGAATAATACTGAAGGTGAACTAAGGGCTAGATAAAATGGGATTTATGTTTTGTGATTTACATGTTTCTCTCAATAACCCTTTGTCGGGAGATATAAATTCGTCGAATTTGCCTTGTGTTATACAATTTATTAACTTACAAAATGATACATCTGATGCAACATCCAAACTAGGATACATTCCCATAAGGTTGTTCAGTCAGATTTGCTATTGTAACATATATGAGGGTCTGGATGGGGGGGGGGGGGGGGGTCTGGTATTCACTATTCATTAAAAATTTAGCCTATAATTCATCTCATCAAAATTTTGGGTTATTCATTAAAATAAGACCAATTATTCATTAACAGTAAAAAAGGTTGCAAAGAAATCTGATTATTCACTATTCGTTAATTTTTTCTTCAATTCATTAAAACAATAGGATTATTCATTATTTTAGGCCCTCAATATTCACTATTCATTATTCTTCTGGCTCATTATTCACTATTCATTATAAAACAGAGCCATTATTCACTAATTATTATACCCCATCCAGACCCTCATATATAGAAATATATATCATGATTATATATGTGTCTCCTCTGTTTTCCATATACAACTGAGCCTGAAAATTTAAACACATTCAGATACTTGCACATTTTTTTCTTTTGATTGGCGAAAAACTCTAATAAGCTATTTAAATGCAACCAAGGCTTTGTGTCGAACCTGTTCACACTCATCACATTATATAAAAGAAGTAAATAACATATCTGTTCTATCAAATCCAGTTCTTTTATGATAAAATATCTAAGAATTTGCCATGAAGGTACTCATATCAACTATAATCTGAAAAGGCTGATTAAAATGATAGATATTGTTGTAGAATCAGTCGTCACACAAAATAGCTAAATGAACTAGATCTATCATAAAATTGTAGATGCCAGAGGGACCTGACTTGCTCCCTTGATATGCGCATATAAGAAAATTTAAACATCTTTACAAAAAAAAACGTTAGAAAAAATGGCAGATTTGAACACTAGATGACCTTCTACAGAAATAGCAAAAGCAACAAAATCTAGGGTAAAGATTTGGTGCCAGTTAAATGCATTTAAGCCCCCCCCCCCCTGGTAGCTTAGGCTGCTGTCCGTTCTAAGGCGGTGGTTCAGTTGTTGTTAATCTATTGTTTAATGTACTATCCATTGTTTGTGGTGGTCTGTGTTTGTCTTTAATTTGTTTTGCATTACTTTGTGTCCTTTCTAGATTTGCAATCATCTTGATGAGGAAGAGAAAGCTGGTTGCTTTGCTTTTATTGTCTTGCAAATGTCTTGTTGCTGTATATGTTCTGTGGTACTTCCTCACGGTCCTGTGTGTTGGTCTGCAGTGTGTGATTGTGGTATTTCCTGATCATACTCACTTACATTTTGATTCAGCAAGAATGGCCACCAAGGAGCGTGGCTTATCGCTAATGGAAGCTTTAACACCCTGTTTATAGAAAATTAAACTGAACTGATATACATGTATGTCACATAGGCCAATACCGGACATGCGCAATTGAAGCTTGGCATTGCCAATAAACTGATGTTGTTATCAGGTGTGTGTCGGATGACCACAGCGATTGTGTAATAATTCAGTGGCTGTGTGAATTTTCTCAAGTTTTGAGTTATAACTTTCGTTACGGCTCAATGTTTATAATTTTATATGACTATACAACTTTTAACAGTTTATCTTGTACTGATCATGAATTTTTAAAAAAACAACTTGTAAGATATTGCCTCTATGACATTGTGATATTCTATAGAAATTGCTATTTGATCAGGCAAAACGTCCAACAAGAGCCTTGAGGTACTGCTTCTTATAGTCAAGTTTTGGATTTTTTTCCCCATAAAACGTCTGATAAGAATTAACTAAAATTGACAGAAATGTTCCATAGGTGCCTTCTGTAAAATTTGATCAATTGAAATAGGCATGGCTATGTTTCTCTGATATTTTGATAAGGGGAACTAAAATAATTCCTTCTGAAACATATTTAAAAAAGGTGATGTTTTTAACATGTTGCTTTATCATATTGTTTATAAAATTATTTAATTGCTTTAATAGAAGACTCGAAAAATATTGGTTTTTCTGAAGCTTTGATCAAACTTCAAACTTAAACAACAAAAGTTAAGATGAAGTTCAATTGAATATGTTGCAAAACAGTTGAACTATTTTTCAACATTAAACGACTGGAAACCCCTAAACGGGAAGTATGGCATACAGTGAAGACCCAGATGAAATGCTCTGTTTGCTTCAGACAAAATCGATTTCAAAGAAACAAAAATATTTTGGAAATTTTAATTTGTAACCCCTCAATACATACAATGGACCATACAATTGACCATCCTGACGTATTTGTATCAAACTTAATGGAAAATTCCATTGGTCTTAAAAAGGTAAATAAGATTCTTCTGTGAGTGATCCAGAGCCATATGGCCCTTTTTATGAGCAATTGAACCTATGAATTGAAGGCAAATTTTGTTTTGATATAATTGTGAATGAGATGTGAAATTTTACTTTGGACTGCTATCTTTTTTTCAAGGTTCAAGAGAACGGTTGTCTTCAACATTGGTCTTACAAAGCAGATTGTAAATGGAGGTTACTAAATGAATCACATATTTGTGACCTACAAGGAGCTGAAGTGACGGATGTGTGTTTCAATGTTGCCCAGAATACATTATACTGGTGCGAAAAGAGATTTCCAGATTCATTTGACAGCCCAGTGTTTTGTATTATGATGTGCAGACAAGGTACAATAATGGGTAGCGCAGGTAATCAAGACTTAAAGTTTTAGCTCACCTGAGTCCTAGGCTCATGCGTGACCTGATAGTATATCAATGGCTCCAGCAACCAGCAGCATCTGGCATTCATCATTGGTAAACATTTTAAAACATATTTGCCTCTTTAAACCACTAGGCCAATTGACTTCAATTTTCATGTGGGGATTCAACTAAGATTGGAGAACGATTTTTTAAATGTTCATGGTTAATTGACCAAGATGGCCACTGCACTAATATATGATAAAACCTCTTTAAAACATTCATATCTATAAACAGAAGGCTGGCGACCTTTTTAATTACTATATATAGCATAGTGAATGTAAGGCCTACCAAGTTTGGTCAACTGATATCCCTAGGTAGACCTTGACCTACTTAACATCAAGGTCAAATTTGACTCCAAACGCAATTAAATGGGAAACCATTGGAAAGTGATATGTTGGTAACCTGTTGAAGCCAGAAATATCACTGATATAGTACCCAGATATCAGCTGAGGCTGCTAATATTAGATTCCCATCAATTTATCAGGATATGTTTTTCTCAGTAACCACCGGGCCAATTGAACTCAAATTCCATACGAAGATTCCTTTAAGGAGGTGGCATGAAAGTTTTAAAAACTGGGGTTGTTCATGACCTAAATGGCCGCAATGCCCATATATGGTAACTTCCTGTAAAAATCTTCCTCTGGAACCAAACCACTGACAACATTGGGCTTTATTATGGTGCATTTGGGATGTTGGTTCAACCATTCGAATAATGATCCTACCTTTACCAGCGTTATGTCAAGGTGAAAATTGTTTCCTATTGTTTTAAATGGATATAACAATTACTGTTTAAGCCAAAGACATTATAATTACTAGATATGGTTAATCTTAATGAGACATTTACTTTTGCTAAGTACCTAAGGCAATGGTTCACATTTGACCTTTCAGCCAAGGCCACTCATATGGGACCGCCATCAATATATTGAAACATATTTTACTCAGTAACCACAAGGCAAATTGAACCAACACTTCATAATTGACCATCCATTAGATGAGAAAATATAAAAATGACTATGTGGTCCAGGTCCCCCAAAGATGGCTTCAATACCCATATAAGGTAAAATTCTTCATCTCAAGAACCAAAGGGTCAACTACCTTAGGCCTTGCTATGTAGTATTGTGGGAATGGGCTCACAAATGTATACCAATATTTGACTAGTGATCCTAGCTTGACCTTCATTTATCCAGCGACAAAGTTTATTTTTTTCTGAAAACAAACGGTTATAACCTTGGCTATATGATGTTTATAGGATATCTGTTAAAGCCAAAATCAAACTACTGACATGATATATTATACAGTTATTTCATGCCTGTTTGTAGTATAGTCAAAACAATTACCCTGAGGTGCCGTGGACGACCTGTAACTATTGCACGAGGCTGAAGGCCAAGTGCAATAGAGCATTAGGTCGTCCACGGTACCGAGGGGTAATAGTTTGACTATACTACAAACAGGCATGAAATAACTGTTTTATTACCCAACCCATTTGATGAAATACTTCGCAGCGTTCCTTGAATGGAGTTGTTGTAGACGATGTGGTTTTGTTGCAAAACGGATAATTTCACCAAATTTGCTCAATTTTGGTCTCAAAATGTTCCGCTCGTTCTAACTAAGAAAACGAGAACCCACACTTTATGTTTCTGACCGTAAACAACGGAGTTATTGGAGTATAAAGTTGCCAAACCATGCCTCATTTTCACCATTGTTGCATAACGTCTCCTTTTCATAAACGAATCGTACGCGCATCGTCATCGCGCATGATAATAAGCACTTTGTGTTTTTAATAGGTAGGGGGGAAACCAGGCCCATGGTATAGTTCCAGTCTATAGTCATATTTATTGACCGGTGGAATAGTTCAGTGACTCATGACATAGCAAAAAATTGACAATTACTCCGTATATAGACGGTTTGGAAATATACCTTGAAAATATTAACCTGATCCTGGCCTTTATCATTAACATAATTTCACAGCCGATTGAGCTTCTAAATATATCTTCGGCGTTCATAGTATAACTTATACGGAAATGCACGTGGTATTTTTTAACACAATAGATATATATACCGCTATAATGCTCAATTGGCTATCAGTTGCCTGCGTGGCTCAGTGAGTAGGACACGCGAATATTGCACACTTATATTTTTAAGCTCTGCGTTGTTAGTTCGAATCCCGTACGCGACATTTATTATTGTAACTATTGAAAAGACTATTGTTTTTATTTTATTAAATTTTCTCCTTTTGAAATATTGTTTCTCTATTTTAATAAATTTGATCTCTTTGGTGACACCAACATTCTCTCGTCGGATCTGTAACACTGTACTTCAACTATCGCCTGTCATCTCTTCAGTTTTTAAAATATGAGCTGCGACATGAGATTTCCAAAAATGTGGCATTTTGACACCAATAGGCACAGGTGAGCCTATGCACCCTCCTTTTAGGAATTGAAACTAAATGCTGTTCATTCAGTAGCTTACCAGCCATAGAATATTCAAGTGACTAGCAAATGCTCTGATCAGACTGTGCGTATGCTCATGCTGGTCTGAGCCTTTGCTTGTCACACATACCACATTGTTGGAAATCTCATGTCGTGGCTCATATATGGATCTCCTTGCTGCTCTTTAGAGAAATGCTTCTACCTGCTATAACTGATTTATTTTGCTTTGGAGCCAAGAGCACAGGTGTAGACCTATATTCGCAAATTAAATTTTAACTCCAAGCATCAAGAAGTTGTCAGTCATTACATTTTCAAAGAAAGCGTGATCTTAAATGTTTTGTCTTTATGTGCATTTCTTTGACATGAAAACAAAGAAAAATAAAGTTAATAAAAGTTGGGTCGACCAGGATTCAAACCCACAATTTACGTATCTGGAGCTATTCTGACTAACCACACGACTACCGTGGAAAGTACAATTTCATTGAGTTATCAACGGATCTCGTCGCAATTGTACCAAGAGGTTTAATTCCGTAATTGCTCAAAACATACCGATTGCACACGATCCATCACGAAAAACTATATATTCAGTGTTAATACCGTAAAAATTTATTCATGCATAAAGGTCAGGATCAGGTTAATTTTGAATTTGGATAAGACATCCTTAATGTGATTATATTGTCCATGTCACATGACTAAAATGTTCACCTTAATTGTCATCTTAGGTAAAAACTATCCAAAAGTCTTTGTCTCCCAACTAACGGGCAAATCATCTGTCTTCTTAACATATAATATCAGGAATATTTACCTAATATAATGTTTGTTCAAATGATGATCCTAGATTGATCGTGACAATTTTAACACATTTTATTTTAGAGACTACATTCTTGTGACTCATTGTCAGGTGAGCAATCCAGGATCTTATGGTCCTCTTGATTTGAAATAACTACATTAAAACTCAGTGTTGAGCATAAAAACAGTTTTCGTGTAAATGTTTTTAAGATGACCCATTAAAAAGTAAGTAGTGTGAATTTGATCCAGCAGCAACATGACCACCAGGAGGCATGGCCTATGTTATTAAGGAAAACTTAAAAAATCTCATTGGAAGCGACTGTTCTTAATTCAAAATTAATTGACAGAAGTGGCCAATAGTTTGATATATCGAAAAAAGGTGAGTAGGGGAGCTGGACGGTTTCCCTTGAATATCTCTGTTAAAAACTTTAAAAAAAGCTCTGGTAAACTATCTAAGACCTCTTTGCCTTAATATTCTTATATGTAATTTTATGAAACTTACAAAAAACAGCAGCTATTTAATCTTGAACAAGCTCAAAAAGTAAGTGAGTGAGTATGATCAGCTAACAGCACAATCACACATTGCATAGCAGCCCACGGCACCTTGAGGAAGAGCCACAGAAGATTTACAGTAACAAGACATCCATAAGACAATACAATTTAAGCAACCAGCTCTCTCTTCCTTTTCAAGATCATTGCACAACTACAAATGACACAAAGTAATGTATACCAGAACAAAGACAAAAACAGAAGCCCCACAAACAATGGGAACCAATTAAAAAAAGATCAACAATTATAACATAACCACAGCCTTAGAACGGACAGCAGCCTCAGCTACCAGGAAGCTAAAATCCTTTTTACTGGCGCCAAATCTTCGCCCTATATGCCGTTGTTGTTAAACACAAAAATGTTTAACTCGCATGGAGGCTTCGAAACTATTACTTATGCAATGTATCATCAGAAAGAAACAATCAATCAAATTAACACACTACGATAAATCAGAGAAAGGGGCTCATGACTTACAGGTAGTCAGAGCATAAGAAAACCTCAAGTTTAGCTATGGTGGGCCCAGCCAAAGACAAGCATCAGGCACCAACCAACAGATTAAACCTTTTAAGTCAGGGCCGTCATAAAATGCAGGTTCTGATATGTCTTGTTGCAGAAGAGTTTAAGCAAATATTGTATTTAACAATCAACTCAAGTTTGGTAAAGATTGTGTCATTGACTGATGGGTTATCTGCATTTGAGTGCCAAAGATTCCATATTTTGACTGTGTCTCAACATAGTCTGTGTCTCCTGCATAAAGCAGATAGGATACTGTATTGGCTTTATCCGTTTGACTTTCTTTCCCTCTGTCTGAAGCTTGTTCGATGAATATCTTCAAAATAAAACAGTTGTCAACGTTTTGACTTCACATGCAGACATAACACTATGGGAGAAGGAACTGTGTACATGAACTGTAAATAATAAGTATAAATTAAGTAATTTTATCATTTCATTTAAGTAACGTTGGACTGGTTCAGCAGTCTTCTCTTAGAGTAGTACAGCTACTGGCATTTAACATTGTATGCATACAGAGCATTTTGAGAATATGCAGTGTACAAAAGTCATAACTCTAGCTTTAGTTGTTTGATTTAACTCACCTGAGCCAAAGGCTCAAGAAAGGTCTTCATCCAGCGTCTGGCATCTGCCATCCGTTAACTTCTATGACATCTTTCGTTGAAACTGCTGATAAAAAATTAATTGATTTCATGCAAATATTCCCCATAATGTTCTCTATTGAACAAAATTGTATGAATGGTTCCACTCTGCTGAAAAAATTAGAGACCAGAGGGAAAAGTAGGAGCATATTTAAATGACCTCTCTTCCTGAACGGCTGGTTCTAATTCAAAATAATTTAACAGAATTATTCCTTATAATGCCCTCTATCAAAATGACAAAAAGGCTCCGCTTCACTGAACAAAATGGCCACCAAGACCAAAATACTATAGCAAGGCTAAACTTGGAATATCTTTTACTTTCCCCTAGACCACTGGTCCAAATCTAATGATTTTACAGATTTTTTCCAAATATTGAAACTGGAACCAGTAAATAAATCTACATGTTATCAAGATATAACTGCACTTTAGTGTACTGAAAAATACATGTAACTCCAGATAAAAAATAAATAGGAAAGTCTACTAGTTCCTTATATGTATCTAAAAATTCTTGTGGCAGTGACATGCATTAGACTCTGTCATTAGTGGACTTACATGAAATAAATGAATTTGCTTCTTTGATAGGGGAAGATAAACAGAAAACTAGAGGTCACAGGAAAGGTTTGACATTGCTGCATGGCCGTCCTAGAAGTAAAGTTTATCCTGTAGGTCATGGAGTCCTTGTAGTTACTGAGTAAGTATTTATTTAAGAAATAAATTCGAATTTTGGTCTGTTCATGGAATCATGAACACTTGGGGTCTCTTGCAAACTAAGTGAAGCCCAAGGACTTCACGTGTACTGTGCAAGAGACATGAAGTATTCATGACTCCATAAACAGATCAAAAAGTGAATTTATTGCTTATATTTACATTCTATTATAAATATCAAAAATATAGAAGCTATTTAAAAATTTGGGAAAAACAGTTTTGTATTTAATATGTAATCATATTAAGTGCTTTGTCAGAGTGTAAAAGGGAAAAGCGGAACAGCCTGTGTGAATATGGACAGCTGATGGAGCAGACAAAAGGCTTGATTTGCACATGCGACTCTGGTGTGGCTCACTGTCAATCACAACACCAGTGTCACTTCTGTCGAATGAGTTCGATGTTTGAATCGAATTGATGGGCAACTGAGCTTGGCATCTGTCAATCATTTGTGTCATTAATGAGGCTATCTAGCAAAGTTCAAATATACCATCCACCACTCTAATTAGGGTACATAAAACAATTAAAGAAACACACTATCTTGGGAAAACAAAGCATTAAGGCAAAACGTAATAGGCTGCGAAATATATACAGTTGTAAAGCCGTTTGATATTGCCATAATCTTATTTACTACAATAGTTAGATTTTAACATAAAATACTTATGCACAACAGTGATATCAGCATAATTAACCTTTGTACAACATTTTGATATTACATAGTGTACTTTTTACAACAATTTGATACTTGCAAAACTAAAGTTTCGTACAACTGTTAGATGTTTTCATACTTAACTTTTGTACAACCGTTTTATATTGACAAGATAATCTTTTGTACAACAGTTTGATATTGATAAATATAGCATTGTACAACAGTTTTATATTGGTATAAACATAACATTGTACAACAGTTTGATATTGGTATACTATAGCATTGTACAACAGTTTGATATTGGTATAATATAGCATTGTTATAGTTTAATATTGGCATATTTCACTGTTGTACAGCAGTTTGAGGTTGGCATAATATACTATGTTACAACAGTTTGATATTGGCATATTTAAAGCTTTTACAACAGTTTGATGTTTGCATAAAATACCTTTGTAATGAGATCTTTAGGGTAATGACATTAAAATTAGCGTAACAATCAAACGCACCCATTTTCAAGTGGCAGAAAACAAGATTGTAAGCTTTTTTAATATATATTTAGAAAATCATAATGAAGGACATTCCCTTAGGGTGGGGAGGGTTTACCCTACTGGTTACCAGCCTTTAAGTGATGGTATTCTGGTGTGTGTGATCCATCCATGGTTATAAAATCAATGTTTGTTACAGTGCAGGACCCCAATTGGTGTCAGTATGTCTGTTGCTGTGTACATTAACAGGGAAGATTGAAGTCATATTAGGAGAAAATCAGGTTGCTTCAGACTTAAAGACACATTCCAAAGTTGACTTTAAACAGATCATTATGTCCTGTCTGAGCATTGTAAATAAGGTAAGTATACATAGAGGATATCTACTTTTTGGAGATGAATACTAAGTATGTTCCATCAAGTATGGTGAGAAATCAGTTTTTTAATGAGTGAAAGTGAAGATGCTAATATTTTCAAGGGTATAGCTATACACCTGAAGGAACGTTCCTTCCACAGTAGGAAAGTTCTTTCGGCGAAAGGAAGTTTTTTTATACGGAAGGAGGCTTTTGAATAAGGTTTTTAGCAAGATAAGTCTATAAAATCATGATTTGATATTAAAATAATGAATATTGACATGTAAAATCATTTCTTGACTTCATCTTTGTTAGTGATAAAAATTGTGCGTATGTGAAAAGAACATTCCCACGGAAGGAAAGTTTTAAAATTACTTTGTCACTGGAACCAAACAATACACAACCTGGTCAGATGCAGCATTCTGCACTGTTTGCCTATTAGTTACCTACAAATATTTCATCAGCAGATAACCTATGCGGACAGTCTGGACGCAGAGCATGCCCGATTGGTCAGGAATCTCTTATGCTTTGAAAGGAAAATGAGCGTGATGTGTCCATTTGATATTGATTTATGATGTATATCATTTTGCTAACATGTAATTTTCATATGATTTAGCTAAAATCCAAAGTCCAAATGATACGACATGTCATGTTAGCCCACAGATAATATATTATCCATAGTTTCCAGCTGGCACCGCACAAGACTGAAATGATCCTGTAACTCGTTGTGGTATGCCTTACTGTTTTAACGTAGAGCAACTGTTAACCATCCTCTTTTATTAAACATTCAGTTATCGGTGCTAGTAGCCACAGCCTGGTCTCTTTCATCCATATCACAGCTGACAAACGGTCTAATTTGTTTTTTAACCATAATATCTTCAAATTATGTTATTTTTTTAATTCAGAAATAATATGATTTAATTTACAAACACAAAACATGTGGGGCCTGCCAAGTTTGTTCAAATGATGTTCCATCTGTGGAAGGGACTTTCTTTTCACATACAGACAATTTTTAGCTCACTTGAGCTGAAGGCTCTCTATGAGCTTATAGGATGGGACTCGAGCTGGCGTCCATCTGTATGTCTGTGTGTCCGTTCACAGTTTAAGACATGAATATCTCTGAGACTATTCGGCCGATCATAATAAAATTTCATCTAAAGCATCATTGGGGTGGGGGATTGGCTGCATAAGGTTTTGGGCCAGATCGGATCAGAATTCTGGTTTCCAATGCAACAGATTGCTCCCATAGGGTTATAACGGGAAAAATTTTGTGAGCACTCTAAGTTCTTCCATTTTTCATTGGATCTTCTTCATTCTTGCAGGTAACATGATGAGCAATAAAAGCTGGGATGGGTTCGAAATCCGGCAAGATTGGACCTGGGTCTGCGGAGTTAGCTACCCTTGAAGGTCTAAAAACTCTGTAGACTTAAAGTAGGAGAAATGTTGTGAGCACTCTAGTGCTTTCATTTTTGAATGGATCTTCATCATTCTTGCAGGTAACAAGGACAACTTATAAAGCTTGAATGAGTTTGAATTTCTGCCAGATCCTTCACTAACTACTGAGTTAGCTGCCCTTGAGCGTTTGAACAATTAATATATAATGTTGTGAGCACTCTAGCACCTTCATTTTTAGCTCAACTGAGCCGAAGGAAGGCTCATGGGTGAGCTTATAGAATACCAGTCACTCCGGCGCCTGTCCTTTGTCCGTTGACCATCGTCCGTCCGTCTGTCTGTCCTACATTTCAAACATCTTCTTCTCTGAAACCACTGGGCCAATTAAATTCAAATTTCATATGGAGTCACCTAAAGACGCGGGAAGGAAAGTTTGTTCAAATGGTGCTGGTCACATGACCATGATGGCCGCAACGCCCATATATGGTAAAAACCCTTTAAAAATCTTCTTCTCCAGAACCAGAATGCCTATGACCTTGAGACTTGGTATGTAGCATTGGGGTGTGGGGCCTGCCAAGTTTGTTCAAATGATGATCCTAGGTTGACCTTGACCTTCTTAACATCAAGGTCAAATTTGGTTCTAAATGCATTCAAATGGGATTTTTTTTGTAAAGTTGAATTTTTGAAAACTTTAGAAGCCTAAGTCATAATTCTCACTTGATATGTTTAACCTTTTGAGACAATGGCTATAAATAAGTTCCAAATGTCAAGGTTGATCTTCGACCTTTCAGCTAAGTCGCTCATATTGGAGTCCCATCAATATAGTTTTCTCACAAACCATTGGCCCAATTGAACTCAAATTTCATGTGAAGACTCCTTATGCTAAGTTAGCCAATATTTATACAAAATATTTAGGTCACATGACAAAGATGGCCACCATGCCCATATGTGGTAAAAAACCTTTAAAAATCTTCTTCTCCAGAACCAGAAGGCCAGTGATCTTGGGGCCTGGTATGTAGCATTGGGGATGTGGGGCCTACCAAGTTTGTTTAAATGATTATCCTAAGTTGACCTTGACCTACTTAACGTCAAGGTCAAATTTGCTTCCTAGTGCATTTAAAAAGGGAATATTTTTGAAAAGTTTAATTTTTGAAAACTGTAGAAGCCTTAGTCATTATTCTCACTTGAAATGTTTAACCTAATGAGACAATGGCTACAAATAAGTTCCAAAGGTCAAGGTTGACCTTTGACCTTTCAGCCAAGGCCGCTCATATTGTTCTTATCAGAAACCATTGGCCCAATTGAACTCAAATTTCATGTGAAGACTCCTTATCCTAAGTTAGCCGAAATTCGTACAAAATATTTAGGTCACATGACCAAGTTGGCCGCCATACCCATATGTGGTAAAAACCCTTCTTCAGAACCAGAAGGCCAGTGATCTTGGGACCTGGTTTGTAGCATTGGGGATGTGGGGCCTACCAAGTTTGTTCAAATGATGATCCTAAAGACCTTGACCTACTTAACGTCAAGGTCAAATTTTCGACCTAATGCATTTAAAAAAGGATTTTTTATGAAAGTTGAATTTTGAAAACTTTAGAAGCCTTAGTCATTATTCTCACTTGATGTGTTTAACCGAATGAGACAATGGCTATGAATAAGTTCCAAAGGTCAAGGTTGACCTTTGCCCTTTCAGCTAAGGCCGCTCATCTTGTTCTTATCAGTATAGTTTTCTCACAAACCATTGGCCCAATTGAACTCAAATTTCATGTGAAGACTCCTTATGCTAAGTTAGCCAATATTTATACAAAATATTTAGGTCACATGACCAAGATGGCCGTCATGCCCATATATGGTAAAAACCCTTAAAAAATCTTCTTCTCCAGAACCAGAAGGTCTGTGATCTCTGGGACCTGGTATGTAGCATTGGGGAAATGGAGGCTGCCAAGTTTGTTCAAATGATGATCCTAAATTGACCTTGACCTACTTAACGTCAAGGTCAATTTTGCTTCCTAATGCATTTAAATGGGATTTTTTTTGAAAAGTTGAATTTTTGAAAACTGTAGAAGCCTTAGTCATTATTCTCACTCGATATGTTTAATCTAATGAGACAATGGCTATAAATAAGTTCCAAAGGTCAAGGTTGACCTTGACCTTTCAGCCAAGGCCGCTCATATTGGAGTCCCATCAATATAGTTTTCTCACAAACCATTGGCCCAATTGAACTCAAATTTCATGTGAAGACTCCTTATGCTAAGTTAGCCAAAATTCGTACAAAATATTTGAGTCACATGACCAAGATGGCCACCATGCCCATATATGGCAAAAACCCTTTAAAAATCTTCTTCAGAACCAGAAGGCTCGTGACCTTGGGACTTGGTATGTAGCATTGGGGATATGGAGCCTACCAAGTTTGTTCAAATGATGATCCTAAAATGACCTTGACCTACTTAACGTCAAGGTCAAATTTGCTTCCTAATGCATTGAAATGGGATTTTTTTGAAAAGTTGATTTTTTGAATACTGTTGAATCTAAAGTCTTTATTCTTAATTGATATGTTAAACTTAGTGAGACAATGGCTATAAATTAGTTTCAAAGGTCAAGGTTGACCTTTAACTTTTCAGCCAAAGTCGCTCATATTGGAGTCCCATCAACACATAAAAACATAGTTTCCTCAGAAACCACTAGTCCAATTCAACTCAAATTCCATATGAAGACTCCTTATGATCGGTTAGCCAAAACAGATACCAATTTTACTGCTAACATGACCAAGATGGCCACCACGCCCATATATGGTAAAAACCCTTTAAATATCTTCTTCTCTAAAACCAAAAGGCCAATGACCTTGGGACTTGTTATGTAGCATTGGGGATGTGGTTCCTACCAGATTTGCACAAATGATGAATCTAAGTTGACCTTGACCTACTTTATGGCAAGCTCAAATTTGATTCCTAATGTATTTATATGGAAAAAATATGGAAATATTCATTTTTTATAACTGTTTAGGCCGAAATGTTTAATCCTTGCAAGAATTTTTTTTAACCTAATGAGACAACAATTTTATATAAGTACCAAATGTCAAGCTGACCTGTGACCTTTATCCAAGGCCACTCATTTGGACTGCCACATACCTATCACTGGGCTGTTTGATGGAGTATTCATTAGATTGTTTTAGGTCACTTGACTAAAATGGCCGCAACCCCCATAAAACAAACTATGTTTAATTATAAGCCGTAGTTGATCTTGACCTATTTTAACATTATTTGAGATCAGATGAGCGCTTCAGGACCGTCAGGTCCTCTAGTTTTATTGAATCATATTCATTCTTGCATGTAACAAGGACAGCTATAAAAGCTTGGATGGATTCGAAATTCAGCAAGATCAGACTTTTGTGTTAGCTGCCCTTCAACGTCTGAAAAAATTTCCATAGACTTATAATAGGAGAAATGTTGTGAGCACTCTGTTGCTTTCATTTTTAAATGGATCTTCATCATTCTTGCAGGTATCAAGGACAACTATAACAACTTGAATGAGTTTAAAGTCGTCCTGATCCCATCACCAACTACTGAGTTGGCTGCCCTTGGGTGTTTGAAAAATGAATGTATAATGTTGTGAGCACACTAGCACCTTCATTTTTGATTGGATCGTATTCATTCTTGCATGTAAGAAGGACAGTTATAAAGGCTTTGATGGGTTCAAAATTCGGCAAGATATGATCTGGGTTTAGGTTGTTAGCTGCCCTTGAAGGTTTGAAAAAATCTCCATAAACTTCTAATGGAAGAAATGTTGTGAGCCCTCTAGTGCTTTTATTTTTGGATGAATCTTCATCCTTCTTGTAGGTTACAAGGACAACTATACAAGCTTGAATGAGTTTGAATTTCTGTCAGATCCCACCACCAACTACTGAGTTAGCTGCCCTTGAGCATTTGAAAAAAGAATGTATAATGTTGTGAGCACTGGAGCACCTTCGTTTTTGATTTGATCTTATTCATTCTTGCAGGTAACAAGGACAGCTATAAAAGCTTGGATGGATTTGAAATTCAGCTAGATCGAACATGGGTCTATGGTGTTAGCTGCCCTTACATTTTAAAAAACTCTCTGTAGACTTATGATAAGAGTCATGTTGTGAGCACACAAGTGCTTTCATATTTGGATGGATCTTCATCATTCTGGCAGGTATCAAGGACATCTATTAAAGATTTAATGAGTTTGATTTCCGGCCACACTTGACCACCAACTATAGAGTAAGCTGCCCTTGAGTGTCTAAAATATAGCACTATAATGAACCAGCACTGGCATAATATCTTGAGTGTTTGAATTTATTCCTGATCACTGTTTCAAGTTCAGAGTTACCTGATTTTGAGCATCCTACATTATGGTGTCTCCAAACTTTTTGCTGGCTACCAGGTGAGCGATTGTTGCCCATTGGACTCCTTGTTTAATAGTAGCAAAGCTGACACCCCATTACGATCTTTATCACATTTTTATCTAAGCATCTCAATTTTTTAATTATTTTAATAATAAATCATGATTTTATAGACTCATCTTGCTAAAAACCCTTATTTAAAAGCTTCCTTTCATTCAAAACTCTTCCTTCCGCATTGGGACATTTTTTATAAGTAGCAAAGCTGACATTCAGTTTGAGATTTTCATCACAATTTTTTGTCTAAACATCTCAATATTCATTATTTTAATAATAAAACTTATCTCGTTCAAAAATTTCCTTCTGTGGAACCTTCCTTCCGGTATATAACTATACCGTATTTTCACTGCACAAGATGAAGTATAATTGGTATTTATCAAAAAAGTAAAGTTCTTTTTATTTTATACCTAAAGAGAACTACAAAAGGCAACACCAAACTTTTTGTGTTGCCTACAAAGCATGATCGACACATAGAGGTCTCTGTAGTCGTCATCCGAGTTGTCACACTTTTGGTTTCCAATCGACAATTTTTGACGTGATGCATCCATTTCATTCAAACTTTACTGAAGGGTCAAGCATCATTAAATACAGGTCAAGTTCGAAAGGGGAGGTCATCCACAATATTTTGACTGAGTTATGGCGCTTTTTCACTAGATTTTGGCTAAATTGCGGTTTCCCATCACTAATTTTTTAAGGGATGCAATGATTTCATTCAAATTTTACAGAAGGGTGAAGCATCGAATTAGGAGGTCATGCGTAAACGTTTGACTAAGTTATGGCCCTTTTTTGAGTTAGGTTTACGCTAATGGAAAAGCTTTTTAGGTTTTTTATGCGGAATAAACTTCACATTTCTCCAAAACTATTATATCTGACAACTTCTCACTATAGGCCATGATTACCCAGTGCCTGCAGATAAGCATGGCAGTGATTAAAATTTTCCCAACCCCCCTGACCACTTTGGATTTTTATTTAAATTTCGCAATAACCAAGTTATTTGTCAATATTTTTACTTAAATTTCGCATTCAGACAGAGGTACAATAAATATGAAACAGATCAAACAGGATTTTAGATTGAAGGCCTGGGTCCGACCCCCTTGGTGGACTTAGGGGGTGGGGTCAAAAGGTCAAAATTCATTTTTTTTTTCAGAACATGGTCATGTTGCATATCAAATTAACGGAAATCACGAATGCAGCAACATGGTAGCAAATATTTTGGCGGCAGACCTCCCCCCTGACACTGTAGGTTTGTTCGAAATGTCAAAATTCAACTTCTTCAGAACATGGTCATGTGCGTATCAAATTAAAGGGTATCACAAATGAAGCAACATGGTAGCAAATACTTTACCCACACCCCCCACCCTCCCTACCCCAGGGGTGGGGTCAAAAGGTCAAAATTCAACTTTTCCAGAAAAAAAGGGAATCGGGAAAGCAGCAACATAGTAGCAAATATTCTGCCCGCAGACCTCCCCCTCCTGACCCCAGGGAGTGGGGTCAAATTCAGCCTTTCAGAACATGGTCATGTTACAAATCAAATTAAAGGGAATCACGAATGCAGGGTCCAAAGGTCTAAATTAAACTTGTCCAGAATATGGTCATGTTGCTCATCAAATTAAAGGGAATGGAGCATAGAGCACCATGCAAGCACAAATTCTCTCCTTACACACACACTGAACCCATGGTAGACAAAACCTGAGTGAATGTGGTCATGTTGTATATCAAATTAAGGGGAAAGAAGTATAGACTAACATAGAAGCTAATACTTTCACCTTACACACACCCTAAGCTTTGGGTCAGGTTGAAGTCAGATATTGAAATTGTACAGATAAGTTATTTTTTATTGAACTAAGCACTATAAACTAGTTGATAGGCTTTTAAATATGATCTGTATGATACCCAAGGTGAACTTAGGGGCTGGAGAAATATGATTTATGTTTTGTGATTTATAAGTTTCTCTAAAATATCCCTTCACTGGGGATATAAATTAAAAAAAATAATTGCCTTGTTTGACTTCTGTTTTGCCATGCGACACATCTGATTCTCTGAATTCTAGTTTCCTGGTCTTTTCTTGTCCTTTTTATTTAAGATAGACATGTTAATTTAAGACAGAAATTGGCTTCAAATTTAAATTTTACCGAACCACAACAAACTGTTCAAAACTTTTGCTAGGAACTCCAAATTCATAGAAGTTCATTTGTAGTTCATTGTAGTTCATTTGTAACAAATCCAAATGCTTTGTTAGACATTGTAACTGGATGGTAGTCGATTCAGAGGCGTTTGTAGGCGTTTGTAGGTACTCTTTGCTCATTTGTGGATTCTGGAGAGGTAAGACAAACAATCAAACCAAGGCAGAGAGTGCTGAGTCAGTTCCAGAAGTGGAAAAAAGATGTGATCAGACGTAGTATTTTCAGGAGCACAGTCAGTGACTCCTGGGTCACTGGCTGCTGGTGATGTTGATTGTTTCTCTGTGATGATACATTGCATTAGTTAGGAATCCTCCATGCGACTTCAAACATTTTGTGTTTGAACAACAACAGAATTAATAAGTACAAAAGGTCAAGGTTGAGTTTGGGCCTTTAAGTCAAAGTTAATTAAATGGGACTGCCATCAATATGTTCATACATATTTATTTCATAAATTACTGGGTCAACCAAAGTCAAAATTTCGACATCTTAAACATGGGTGCCCTGAACATGTTAGGTAAAAACTCCTAAAACATTCTCTTTTTACAGACAAAAATGGCCAATGACATTGGGTCTTGGAAGGTATCATTGTGGATGTGGATCAGACAAAATGTATTTAAATAATAAGCTTAGGTTGAGCTTGACCAAATTTAATATTATTAAGGAGAACTTGTGACTCCGTATCAACACAGCTCTTCAGGACCCAGCTTCTTGTCCTTTAGGTCTTGTTTCTATTCTTTTTTCTATTCTTGTTTTTGCAGTCAAGAAACCAACTGCCCGTGAAATGTACATCCTTTTTTAATTCAACACAGACTTTTGTTCAGGTGATGGCAGATGGGACGATTTTTTTTATAAGCTCTGAAGGCAGTAAGTATTATGACAATAGGCTATAAAGAACTCAAACTCTTCTCAAAAGTTAGTTTGTTTGAGCCATATGGGTCTTGACGCGAGAAAACCTGTCTTCCAGGGTGTGGGAACAACACAGGCGCAGACCAGCCTGCGCTTCCAGGCAGTCTGATCAGCGCCTTTGTTATTCGCTTTTTAGACAAAGTCTTATTATTTCATTGGTGACCTAAAAAGCTGACTTGATCTCTGTATGGAAGAAAGTACATGCCATGAAATGGTTATTAATCTATCACAGCGATTTAGATATATGTTATGTTTTTGTTTTGTTTTTTTGCACTTTTTTCATCAGTTCTAAATCTGATTTTCACAATTACGCTGAAAGAATGATAGTTCAAACGCAAGAAATGTAAAGAAATATCTGCGTTGATGGTTTAAAGAATAATGTATGTCAAGATGCCTCTTCTGTAGGAAATAATTGCTGATATTTTTAGGTTACAGTCAACTTAACTTATAGAGCTTTCTAAGCTTCAATTTATAGCACAGCTGCATTACACACTGGGATCAGCTGTTTTAATGGAGGTAAGAGCATGTAGACAAACCATTGATAAAAGCCTTAACACAGCATGACATTTAAAGTTTGATACATGATTTGACTAAAAAAAATAATTGAAGCAATTATGTTAGTTTGAAACGTTTTTACACATTGGTTTTGATGATATATCAAAAGTGCATTTTGGAATATATGCAGGCAAATAAAGTTTACCAAGATGTGAGTTTCGTGTTGTCTGCTGACTTCTTTCAAAAACAATAAATAAACTTTCGGGAACACTATCAGGGTGCCAAACAATATGAACCCGGATCAGGACCAACTTACAAATTTGTCCTTAGGTTATCTGCAGACAACAAAAGCAAGGAAATAGTTTAGTGAAGGTACCAGAAAATGCCAAAGATAAGACTTCGCAGATGCAGTGTATTCATTATACATGTGCTTTAAAGCACAATTAGTAAAGCAAGTCTGATTGTGACTTTGATCCCGGCCTGTCCACATACTTACAGGTACTTGGGGATTTATCATGAAGTATATTTCAATATTTTCTTGGGTCATATCCTTGTTGCACTAACACTTTTTATACCTGTTAATTTTACAAAAAGTATAGGCCCTGACGGAATGCCGCATTTGTAGGTTACAGTCAACTAAATTTTAGATTTTGTATGACACTAGCTATTTAAATATTAAAGGCATGTATAAATATGCAGCATTTGGGCACAGGGCATATTTTTAGTTCAGACTCGAGTTTTCACAAGATTCCAGCAATCCAGTACCCTAGAAGCATCACTGCAGATATTTTGTAATAGCAAAGGTTCCTTAAGCAAACGCTTTGCTGAGATCAGCTGACTGAAGACATAACAAAGTATAAATATCCCCCATCTTTTGTTTCTTTAAAAATGCTCACGTTACTCATATCTTATATGTCTTGTGTCACTTCGTCGTATATCTTTTTTAAAGGTATTTCTTGTTAGAAAGTATCATATGTAAACTTACTACAGGTGAAATTTCAACATTCTAGCTAGTCTCTGTTGCTGAGGAGACTGGTTTGAAACTCGCTTTGTCGAACACCTCGAAGACAGGTTTTCTCCTGAGGAGGTCCATATATAGGCATGTATCTTACATGTACCCATCTCTGTCTGCATGGAAAAATAATTACTGAAGTATATGTTCTAACACACCTCACCTTTAAAGCCAATGCTGAATAAAACATGTTATATCGAACAATAATGTCACAGTTTTGAAAGCGCTAATTAGCTGATGTCAGTTGTTACTGCAAAATGACGTCATTTATGGTTTTCGATAGTGTTATGTTGTTTTTCACTTGAAAAATGTTACAAATCCATGTAAACATATGCAACACAGTCCAACTTTTGGTGGGATTTCTTCGGTGGATTGGTGGAAAATTAGAATAAGCTGAAGACCTCAAATGTGTTTTCGTCAAAAAAGATCATCTCTAGTTTAACACAGACTTTGGTTCAGGTGCTGGCTTATTCATTGTGTGTTAGAATCGATATAGATCATCTCTAGTGTGTGAACTGTTGAGTAATAATTCACTGTTTGTCAGTCAGTTGTACAAAGATGAATCACTCACACTGAACACTTCGATTTGATTTCCTTAACAACTAACCTTCAAATTCAGTGAACTATTACTCAAAAAATCACTGCTAGAGCTAATATATTTCTTAATTATAGTCTATGTAATTAATTTTCACTAGTTATAAAGCATATAGTATTTCATGAAAATGTCACTTGTGCAAAAATAAGTATGCATTTTGCAATGTGTCTTGTACAAGAATAGTTGTCTGCTCTTTCCAAGCTTCCAAGTTATTCCCCTTTATTTTTTTCCAAATCTTATACACCCAGTAACTCAGTAACCGATGGGGGTATCTTCATGCAGCTTTATAGGAATGAGTATAATGTCAAGACTCTGTGTTCAGTATGATAATGGTTGTTTTTCATTCTTCCTATCAGATGTATTGCCTTTTGTTTTTTTTGCTTTGTGTACTTTACATTCTTTCACATTTCATAACTCACTCACTGTTCATGATATCTTCATGCAATTTTATATGGATATGTTATAAGTTAAGACGATGTGTCATGTGCAAGAATACTTGTTTATCCTTTCTAAGCTTCCAAGTTGGAGCGCAGTGGCTCAGTGGTAGAGCGCTTAACTCGAGACTGAGGGGCCGCGGGTTCCAGCCTCACTGGCGTCACTGCGTCATGTCCTTGAGCAAGACACATTAATCCTAGCTTAGTACTGGTTCAGCCCAGGAAGACCCGTCCCTATATAACTGAAGGATTGTTGATGGGACGTAAAAGAATCAAATCAAAATAAAAAAACTTCGAAGTTGTACCCTTTGATCAATTTTTTCATAAAAATCTTGTACACAACATAACCAAATAACTGTATGGGATAGCTTCATGCAACTTCATAGGAAAGGGTGTAAGGTCAATAGTACAGTGGTAAGTAGCGATTTTTATGAAAATTGTGATAAAAGTGTGAAAGGCACAAAGATCTGCTATACATTGTTAAATAAAAAAAAAAGACCGGACACACGTGATTTTGACTTTTTTGTTCAGGCCATCTTGGATTTCAAGATGGCCACAATGAAAAAGCAAATACAGCCATATCTTTGGTACAATGCAAAGTAGAGATATGATTTTAATGTTGATTAATATGTTTTGAGACACAAGAAATGTAATAAAAACATCTATTTGAATGTATTGATGCATGAAAGACCTAATGTGCATCTTCTTATACCCCGCCACTAAAGTGTGGCGAGGTATTATGTTATACCCTTCGGTGTCTGTCCGTCTGTCCGTCCGTCCGTCCGTCCGTCTGTCCGTCCGTCCGACCGTCCGTCTGTCCGTCCGTCCGTCCGTCCGTCCGCACCATTTCCGATCGATAACTTGAGTATTTATTCACGGAATTTTTTCAAATTTTGCATACATATTGTTATCGGCGATGAGTGGTATGGGATTGTTAATGGGCAAAATCCGTCCATTTTTAACGGAGTTACTGCCCTTTTTCGTATTGGAAAAATGGTTTCTGGCCTGTTATTCCTTTACTATTCATGATATCTGAATGAAACTTCACAGATATGTTGCACATCAAAGGTTACATATTCTGACTAAGGACCGTCACTCTGACCTTCCCAGTTTGTGAGTTATCCGCCCTTGATAGGTCTGAAAAAAGGTTTTTGACCTATTGTTCCTTTACTATGTGGAATATCTGAATATAACTTCACAGATATGTTTCACATCAAAGGTAACATATTGTGACTAAGAACCGTCACTCTTACCTTTCCCGTTTGTGAGTTATCCGCCCTTGATTGAATTAAAAAATGTTTTTTACCTGTAGTTCCTTTACTATGTGGAATATTTAAATGAAACTTTACAGATATGTTTCACATCAAAGGTTACATACTGTGACAAAGAACCATCACTCTTACCTTTCCAGTTCATGAGTTATCTGCCCTTGATTGATCTGAAAAATGGTTTTTGACCTGTAGTTCATTTACTATATGGAATATCTGAATGAAACTTCACAGATATGTTGATCATCAAAGGTTACATATTGTGACTAAGGATCTTCACTCTTACCTTTCCAGTTCATGAGTTATCTACCCTTGATTGATCTGAAAAATGGTTTTTGACCTGTAGTTGATTTACTATATAGAATATCTGAATGAAACTTCACAGATATGTTGAACATCAAAGGTTACATATTTTTAGTAAGGACCGTCACCCTTACCTTTCCAGTTCATGAGTTATCCGCCCTTGATTGATCTGAAAAATGGTTTTTGACCTGTAGTTCATTTACTATATGGAGTATCTGAATGAAACTTCACAGATATGTTGACCATCAAAGGTTACATATTGTGACTAAGGACGTCATATCACTGTCTATCTCAGTTCTGTTGCTATTTAGGCATTATATATCTCACAAAATAACTTTTGGTGCCCCCAGCAGTGGCGGGGTATTACGCAGTGCTTGCGGTGCTTTTATTTTTTATTAAAAATCCAAACAAAAACCGTGTCAGCTGCTGCATGACATAATCAATAAAATGACTTTAAAATCCAGCAAAGACTCAGATCAGCCTTATTTAAAAACCTGTCTCCATCGAGAATGTTTAAGTCCTAATTAAGGTACCCATTTATGGCACAGCAAAGACTAGGACTAAACTAGGTGGATGTTTAGGCTGATCTGTGTCTTAGCTGGATGTACAGGCCAGAAAGTATATGCAAATCATACCATAGTCTATTTCAGTATATGCAAGCCCACATTCTCACTATTTGAATGACTAGCATACATGCACCTGGCTGTTTGACATACAGCCAAATATTGGTCAGACTGGGCTGACTGACCAGGTGGATGACAGTTGTGTTGTATAATCCTTCCGTATAGGCTAAATGTAAAGCGGTTTGTCTCCACTGCCTTGTGTTGGTACAGTGTTTGCGCTCACGTCTGCATTGTTGTATTTATATCTGAATGCCGTGTACATTGCATCTGCATTGTTGTATTTATATCTGAATGTCATGTATATTGCATCTGCCTGTGAAATAAAAGATCCTTTTACTGTTTATTATTGTACAATCAGACTGCCTCTGTTAGCCAAGAGCAAATTGATTGTTTCTCTGTGACTATGAATTGCATAAGGTAGGAAGCCTTCAAGTGACTTAAACACGTTTTTGTTCTTTTATCATCATAAGTCTAGGGCGACGATTTGGCCAGTAAGATGCATGTCCGTTCTAAGGCGGTGATTTTGGTGTTGTTTATTTCTTGATGCTGCTCCCATTGTGTGATGAGTTTTGTGTTTGGTCCTTGTTTTGTGGTGTGCTTTTTGCTTTCCTTTCTTTTTTTTTTAATTGTGTTGTGGCTATCTGTGTTTTGTGTCTCTTCCTAACGATGCCCTAGGTCGGTCTGCAGTCTGAGATTGTGGCATTTCCTGGTCACACTCACTAACTTTCTCAATGTCCAAGCCGTGTAAACTGGTAAATCCTGAATGTAAGTGTATTGCACAAGCACAATGTCAAGAAGATTATGTCAAGAAGATTTGCCAGACAGACTGGTCAGTCACAAGATGAGAGCTAGAATGAACAAAGCTGTAGCTGATTGTAAAATGCAATTGCTTACCACATAATATTGACTAACAAGAGATGGCGGTATTGTAGCCACTCTCATAAAAGAGTCAAATGGCATAAAACCTGCAGGAATTGGTTAGACAACAAAAAGCTACAACATGTCCAGAAACGAAAGTAAAAACATGGTTCCAGTCCAGTAAATACAAGGATAAGGGCAAGGTAACTGTTTTTTGTTTTTTTTTTGCAATTAGCACAACACTTGAGAACCGCTCCATTGTGCCAAGACTTATAAAGTCGACACTTGGGTACGTGAGTATGCACGTGGACTCTTTCTGAAGGTGGCATGTATACATTGAATGCTGAATATGATGGTGATTGCCTTTTCACTATAAGCAAACACCTCTGAAAAAATGGAAGGTGCAAATGTGACTAGAAAGGTAAAGCATGATATTAGAGGGGCTTCTGTCGTACATGTATATTGTGAAGAATTTGAAAATGAGCTCTCATCCCAAGCAGTTTTGTAAACATGTCATGGCAATGGTAGTAATGAGGTTCTGATATTCTTTTTAATGAAGAAAGTCAGGATCGGATTGTTCTAGATTTAAAGGAGGTTATTGGCGACAATGGCTGTTAGCCGTCTAAGAGAAGTTGAAACAATTTGCCGGTCTTAATAAGAGAAGTATGTAGATACGGTCAATACCGATTTCAAAAAGCATTCCTAAAATAGTTTCCCTTTTCAAGAAACCTTCACAAACCAAACACTCCAGAACAGCTCATGTAATAAGATCTTTAAAGGAATATGTTCTTAAAAGGGTATCCTTAGGAAGCAAAGACTGCACCAAAGAACTGAAACTAGAGTGTGCATATTTTCACTGTGAATTATTTAGTTGAGTGTACTGTAGTACATATTATATCAGTCAAGAGATGGAGATATGGAATTTTCCGCAATGAAAACCAGGGAACTTCCTATCTCCTTTAGACATGGAGATCGAAGACATTACACAAAGTCAGATCTAATGGGCTGTGTTGAAAGTCTAATTACTGCCTCACAGAATGGCATGCCTGAGAATGATGCAAAAATTGTTGATGGGTCTGGGGTTGTTTATATGCTTCCACTGAAAGCCTCTCTGACATTTGGTGGTATTGCTGCTCCTGCTTTCATACAATACCTGATAAAACTTCTGCAGACACCCACACGCTTAGATATTGTATAGGACTGTTACAATGAGGGAAATCTTAAAGTTCCACAAGGGAAAACAAGGTTTGGGTAGTCATATCACTTTTAAACATACTACACTGAGCCCAAGGAACAGGCAAAGCTTCCTTTGGTAGGGTGAGAATAAAACAGAGCTGTACTACTACCTTTCAGACTGCATATCGAGTCAGAATACACCATTGAAAAGAAGCTTTAGCGTACCAAAGGGACTAATGTTGTTGCTTCTAAGGACAGTGAAATAGGAACTGACATGGCTCAATGTAAGCATGAAGAGGATGGCACCGGGCTTATCCTACATGCTCTTCATTGTGAAAAACATAGTCATCACAATATTTGATTAGATTCGTGGATACTGATGCTGTAGTCCTCGAGATTGCCACATCTCATGTTTTGTCTATTGAGTAGCAATGGGTTGCTTTTTGGGCATGGCAGCACTAGATATATTGCAATACATACGATTGCAAGCAAACTTGTGCAAGAGTGTTTCCCTTCTTCCATGCTTTCTTTGGGTGTGATATCACGTCTTCGCTTTAGCAGTGTCATGAAGAAAACAGCCCTGGATACATAGAAAACATTCCCAGAGAATACATACGTAATTTCTAATCTCAGGAATTTGCCACTATTACTGTCAGACGAGAATATGAATCGCCTGCAAAGGTTCATGATTCTTCTGTATGATATAACAAGTCAATGTACACAGGTTGATCAGTGTAAAACTGTTCACATAGAAAGACAAATGGCTCACATAAATCCAGCTGATGCTGCTCTAAAAGAGCATTATTAACCCTGTTCATTCTAATGGATTTTCCCAAGCATATTGATAGAATGCGAATGGTATAGCCCATTTTTTGTTTTAAGGGTTGTGGTCAAAAAATCTAAATTATGATGTTTTTCTATTTCTGAAGATTGTTTTTTTGGGTCAAACTCTTATTGTACATTAGCAGTAACTGAGGCCTGGTGACTTGTGGTGGGGGAGGGGATGCCAAGACGATCATTGGGCTGATTTCTTGACGTCACTACCTGAAGCAGTATAGGAAGAGCTGATTAAATGCGATTGTTAAACACTGTCAGCCACCATGCATATATGTGACTGTTTCAATTCCATGCACAGAGTTTTGGAACTGCACGGGAAACTGTTATCAATAGATGCCACACAGATGGCTAACTTTGAAGTCAACTTTTGATATTTTGTGGGATTCCAAATCAGTCAAAGAACCTGTCAATTACAAGCAAAATGAATTACATGTGTACGTAGTTTTTCTGTTTTGGGGTTCTTCTTTTAACTGAAGAAGGTTAATGTTATAATTCACTGTTCTTTCCCATCATTTCAATGATTTTGCTTTGGTTAAAATGCCTACTGTATCGGGTTATGACATAAGGATGTGAAATAATGCTATTTTTATTCTTTTCCTGGTTTCTCATGAGCGAAAAACATATAAAATGACATTAAAGCTGCATACTCTGTAACTATGAACATTTTTCGAAAAATTTTATTTTCTTTTTAAATCATTTGTAAAAGTAGAATTAAGCTATGTTTCCACAAAAAAAATGTTCAATACAGCTGAAAACTGCATTTTCTTATCAAATAGGTGTGTTTTTCTCTTGTTGGTAATTATTTGCGTCCCTCCAATAATTCTAGACCGTTGAATTTTAAGTTAAATGCAGTTGTTTTGATAGTGATAACTTGTTAAGATTTACGAAAATGGTAAAATGTTTACCTGAATTTGAGTATTTTTACTGTGTTCTTGAAAAATAAAAACATTATTTTTAAAATTAGAAGATCAAAAGTTACAGACTATGCAGCTTTAAATCAAGTCTCTGTGTAGTCTGAGAGCCGAGATATTTGCTGTTTCAATTTTTAATGGCGGCCATTTTGAAATTCAACATGGCCACCTAAATATTGGACAAATTATGTGTGTCCCGCAATTTTCTGAAGTCAAATGATCTAGTAGATAATTGTGTTTATTATATACCTATAACTGATACGACTTTTGAACTGTCTGTTTTCTGGCCATCTGATACAGAAAGCCGGATCAACGAACTGAGATTTTCTGAATCCATATCACTATCCTTTAAAAGGAGACTAACGTCTGTTACCTGCTTTTGCAGCGACGTTACGTAAAGTAAATTGCAAGCATGGAACCAGAGACGGAAAACATGTTGACGTGACGTCAAGAAACGTAATGTTATGGCAATCGTTCCCGCAATTTTTCGGGATTAAAGACCAAAACAGGTTTTAAAATCAGAAAGAGTGTGAGAAAAAGGCATATAATAAACATATTATCATAATAGTAACTTGATCTGGCGTACAGTATCACATCTCGTGGATGAGGCCATACCATTGGATCAAATGGTATGACCTCATCCACTCAGCGTAATACAGTACGCCAGATCAAGTTACTATTATGATAATGTGTATTTCACACTTTTATCACACTTTGAACGATTTTTCCCTTATACCCCGGACTACAAGGTGATGTGTTGCGTACAATAATGGTTTCTTTCTGTTTCATAGTTTTGCCACGTTTATTTTTATGCTATTTTTGTATATTCATTCTTGTACACTCTCTAAATCAGTAACTGCTCATGATAGCTGAATGCAATTTTATAGGATTATGTAATATCTCAAGATGACATATCACGCACCAGAATGATTGGACGTTCCTTTTTTCGTAGTATTTAGTTATGCCCCTCAGATTATTTTCCCCATAATTTTGTAGTCCCCTTCACACTCAATAACCCAGTAAACATTAGGGATATCTTATCGTATTAAGTCAGGATGACATGTCCAACATAAGTATTATTGTTCCATCTTGCTTAGTTTCAAAGTTATTTCCCTTAGAATATGTTTTCCAAACATTATTTTACACGCCATAGCTCAGTAACTGTTAGGGATATCTTGATGCATCATGATAGTAATGTCGGTTGGGCCAGAAAAAACGTAATCAATATAATGACTGTTGGTTTGGGTTACTTTCTTTCAGAGTTAGGTCCTTTTGATTCTTTTTTGATTCTTTTACAACAGTCCACAAGCATTCTTGTATATTCCATAACTCTATGGTAATTCTTGATATCTTCGTGAAATTTTATAGAAATACGAATTTAGTCAGAACAATGTATCTAGCACAAGAATGAGTGTTCCTACCTTCTAAGTTTGAAAACAACCCCACTGTCTAAGCTTATGGGCGTATAAACCGCCTATGACAGAGCTCATGTTAATCTTGAATTTAACAAAGTGTTTCATTTTCTTTAATTTCGAAAATGACTGTAGACGGATATGTCTACAACATTACCTAGATGGGGTCGGGGTAGCAAGTGAATAAGTCCTTATAGTAGTGTATCAAACAATAATATAATAACAAATATCATCATTATCCCTGTCCCATACTTTTGTGAAAATTGATCATGAAATAATTTCAACGGCCATTCTCCTCCCTTTGGCTGATTCAAGAAGGGTTGTTGTCAGTTACAAGCAAAGGAATGTGCACGAAGAACTGGATAACCTCGTATTCAAGTTTACCCCCCAAAAATAGTGTGGTTTGGTGAACTGACTGTCCCAACATTACCATAGCTGTTGACTGGGACGTTAAGAATCAAACCAAACCAAACCAAATTCTACTGACTTCGTAGGTTTCCAAATTCAATAAATGTTTAATACCCACAAACCATCTCATCTTTTTCTTTAATTGGTAAGAGAATAAGTGTGTTGGTTCTCTATCTTTAAATAAACTGTAAATAACTGTCTATTTCAGATAACACATTCAAGAGTATTCGGCTTCAAGAGTTTGAGGCTAATGGGATCAAAACCAGCTTCGAGGTGTTCGGATATTTAGGCATTTTATATGACAAGGAAATCAGGTAGCTTGGGAAAAAAGGCAAATATATGCATTATTTTAACCATACACTTTACACGCTACAGCAACCATTTCATACACAAAAGTGCGTTGCTGATTTCAACCCAGGAACGGAATGCATCGAGTTTGCATACCACAAGAATGTCAGTCAAAACACTGATTGCCATGACGTTTGCAGGAATGTCAAGCATGTCAGTCAAAACACTGATTGCCATGGAGTTTGTGCATCACCAGAATAACAGTCAAACACTGATTGCCATGGAGTTTGTGCATCACCAGAATGTCAGTCACAACACTGGTTGCCATGAAGTTTGTGCATCACCAGAATGTCAGTCACAACACTGATTGCCATGGAGTTTGTGCATCACAAGAATGTCAGTCACAACACTGATTGCCATGGAGTTTGTGCATCACCAGAATGTCAGTCACAACACTCATTGCCATGGAGTTTGTGCATCACCAGAATGTCAGTCAAAACAGTGATTGCCATGGAGTTTGTGCATCACTAGATTGTAAGTCAAAACAGTGATTGCCATGGAGTTTGTGCATCACAAGAATGTCAGTCAAAATACTGATTGCCATGGAGTTTGTGCATCACAAGAATGTCAGTCAAAAAACTGATTGCCATGGAGTTTGTGCATCACCAGAATGTCAGTCACAACACTGATTGCCATGGAGTTTGTGCATCACCAGAATGTCAGTCAAAACATTGATTGCCATGGAGTTTGCACATACGGAGAATGTCATTCAAAACACTGATTGGCATGGAGTTTGTGCATCACAAGAATGTCAGTCAAAACCACTGATTGCCATGGAATTAGCACAGAAGCTTTTGTTAGTTTTTCAATAGATCTACGTGATCTATAACAAAGATAAAGATAAACAAATATTGCTTAATTTCATAAGATATACACCAATGGGAAGTTTATTTCATTTAGAAAAGGAGACTGTGTTTGATCCCCATGAATTTTTTTCAACATGTAACACTTCTGGTTAAGAGGCTCTGTATATCAGGGTGTACATTTTCCTTTTGCGAAATGAAATATGTCTGCTAACAACAACAACACATTGTTTATTAAAGACCTCGGATAGTCTCCTATTCCATCTGCCCAAATTTTGAGAGCCTGTGGCTCATATAATGCATAATGGACATTTATATTTTTGTGTTTAAATCAAACTGGCATATTTAGTGCATCTAGCAAAATAAAAATATTTGGAAAACTATTGCATATTTACGCCAGGACTTAAGGGTTAAGGGGGTGGGGTATATAGTGTGACCATATTTTATTTCACAGAAAGCCAACGATTCGCTTGGTATTCATCTAAATACATGGAAATATAATGTTTGCAGTATAAAATTTGAGAAGAAAGTGATGTTTTTGCATAAAATTCTGGTTTAGAAGATGTTAACGTTTTTTTTTGTAAATAAGTATGCTGTCCATGATGTTTGACTGTTACCTGTAAATGTCATACACATAGATTATACCTGGTCTGTTTCAATTTCAATCGGTTTGACCTGTTCACTGAGGCGCATCATAAATGTATAATGTATACTTGCCACAGTAAATTGATATGTGACTGTGATAATTACAATAATTTTCGTAAAATGAATGGACAAACATATAAAAAAGTAGGTATATAAATTATTCAAACATATTTAATGGAGTTCAAATTGAGAGCAAAGGGGAGATAAATAAGGCTTAACATTAGTATTCCAGAAATTGTATTTTATACTATCCTGACCTACAGAAATAACTCATCATATATTTCAATGGTCATCTTGATTGTGGCTATCAGTGTTTTATAATGGACATAAAGTAACATACAACAAAACATAGAACAATTACAGACACCCACAATGGGAGTAACAATAAACAAAAAGTCAATAACAACAGAACCACCAACTTAGAACGGACAGCAGTCTAAGCCACTGGGGGGCTTAAATGCATTTTACTGGTACCAAATCTTAGCCCTAGATTCTGCTGTTGTTGAAGTACAAGAAATTTTCAGCTCGCATGGAGGCCATCTAACTAATGCAATGTATCATCATTGAGAAACACTCTAATCAAATTAACACACCATGATGAAACAAAGAAAAGGGCTTATGACTCACAGATAGTCAGAGCAAAAGAAAACCTCAAGTTGAGCCACGGTTTGTCCAGCTACAAATAAGCATCAGGCACCAACCCACCGATTAAAGCTATATGTCAGAATCGTCATAGAGTCCAGTTTAAACCCTCCAGTAAAATATACTGAACAAAAGTGAAAATGCTACACCTGAATTGTTTGCCATCTATATACAAAGTTATGCAAACCAAGAATGCAAATGAAAGTGTATCTTAATGTTCAAATACTTAGTAATGCATAACAGTAAAAGTTATACGGATGTTGTTACTAGGAAACACATGAAAGCCATTTAAATGTGACAGAGGTCCATTTTTTCAGGTTGCAAATTTGAACAGAAATCTCACACAGTTTAGGCCTTCAGAAATCCACTACCTATGAGATCCGGCTACAGGAAATGGTAGTCTAGACATGTGACAACCAGAAATGTGAAAGACTTATCTCAAGCGTGTTTTGATCGTTTAGAAAAGCAATCTTAAAAAGGGGGTTTTCCATCAAATTGCCAAGTTTGAAATTTTTAACACTGATATCTTCATAGGAAAATCAATGTGTTGTTGCATCTTAGTATGAGGACATAACTAGTCGGGGAATGGTAGAAACTATGTGCTGAGAGGTCTACCTGATTTGGCATAAGAAAATTATCAAAAATAATGATAAATCGAAGATTACCAAACATTCAATTTTCCCTATTTGTTTTTGTCAAAGGGAGACAATTTTCAATCTTTTACAAATTCGATAAATTTTAAATTGATTTCTGAGCTTGTTTCAAGTGATTTATCAGTTTTCTTGTGTTTTTATGCAACACAATTATGACCAATTTTGATAAGCAAAACAATTTTAAATTTCGCATGGGCAATAGCTTTAAAAATTAAAAGAGCATAACTCAGTCATCAAACGGGACACATTGGTGGAGTTTCGACGCATCGTTTACTGGATGTCTTGGAAACATTTTTAAGGTTTAGTAAATACTTTTTGTTGAATACTTTCTCACAAAATATAGATATTTGTAGTGTAGCGTTTTCACTTTTGTTCGGTATAGTTTTACTTTCCGTTCCAAGGTGGTTCTTCTTTTGTGGATCATTTATGTTATTTCTGTGTTGTTTTGTTGTGCTTTAGTGCGGGTGTGTTTATTGATGCCCATGTGGTAACCTGCTAGGAAGGGGCTGACCTCTTGGCCCTTGTTTGTAATGTCTTAATGTGAAGTTGTCACTTTCTTATTGGTATCCTGGGTCAGGTGTTGTGCTTGTTTTATCGATTCCTGATCTTTCCCCTCTTTCTTACTTCTTTAGTTGACACAACACAATGCCTCTGGTAAGGTTCAAACCAGCGATCCCTTGATCTCAAGTAGAGCGTTCTAGCCTTGAGCCAATGGGCTACCTATCTCATTATCTAGTGATATGGGTCTGCAATATTCGCTATGATGAAAACATATTGATTGATTAAATTATGTAATTTAATAGTTAAGACAAATAAACTTGCATTGATATACAACTTAAATTTTAGGATGTACTGTTTATCAAGTGGTAGATGTGTTGGTAAAGTTACAAGTCCTGATGGTTCTTCACTAATTGGTGTCATTCACAGTTTACTGGGTGCACGCCAATCTGGTTTCTACACACGTTCAAGCTTATATGCTCTCCAAGTAAGTCATTTAAATAACTAAGATGTAGCTTACGTGAAGTAATATGTCTAACTATTCTACAACGGTTGTCTGTTAAGTTGCTTAAACAAGGCAATCAACATCATACAACTCATATTGACTTTCATAAATCATTTAGTATACGTTCACATTTGATTGTTAAATATATAAATGATTTAGATTTTAGTGTATCAGAAAACTATGTTTGATCGTTATTATTGCATAAAGTCATTTTGTCACTTGAAAACTTTTGAAAAACGCTTCGAAAAGTTAAATTTTGTATTACAATAATGGCTCGCAAAAGCGTGAAGGATAAGTAGGTTATGAAAAAGCCTGTTCCAGAACAAAGACTTATGTCAGCCTAACGTCACTGAATTACGTTCATTTCTATGCACATTACTGCTGATGTTTTCAATATTTGTGATGGCCTAGAATGCGTATATGTAAAGTACAAAAGCAGTGCATCAACAACACGTCAATTGCCTAATTAATACATGTGTTTTTTGCCGGCTAAAACATGGCTGTAAAATGCGTGTGACACCGCTTTTTATGCAATCATTTATATTATAAAGCTATTGGGTCAATGTAAAGGTGGTACCTCTTGAATGCGTAATTAGGACTGGTCTACGTTAGACATAGGTAATAGCTGTAAATGAGGTGTGACTATTTGTAAGTAATTGTATCAATCTTGCACCATAACTCATCAGTAAAGACACAAAATTTATGATGTTTATTGATTAACATAAGTATAGAGGCAAATAGTGCGGACCTAGAACAGACTGCATTCTGATCTGGATCTACACTATTTGTTGATAAGGCTTCAAAAATATTTTAGCAGATTACAAAGCAATATTTGTGATATTGGCTTTAAGGGTTAATAAATGTGAGTTCAGTGTATATAAGGATCACGATTTTCATGAAATGCACGAAAATTTGTGTGGCTAAAACAACCTTTTTACTATTTACCAAATAAATAGAACCTGATTTCCCTCCTTGAGCAGATGAAATAGCCGAACCACACCGAGATATGAATATTTAAGCTACCACATTTACAGTGATCCAGAAGCTTTAATTTACACTAATAGCCAAGTTTCTAAGATGTAAGTTACAAAACTGGAGTGCTAACATATTCTTATAACACTTACCATATCAACTGTGATATGTTTAAAGAAATATATTTGATCATGGTGTTGTATTCTCAAAGTCAAAATGGCAGCTGTGAAATTGAGTCACTGATTAAATGTGTTGGAAACGATAAAATAGGCAATTGAATAACTGCAAAATCTCCATTTTTATGCATAACTGAGGAATTTATGAAAATCTCGAAAATCTCAAACTGGCAAAAAAGTATCCATCTTGAAGTATTGCTCTGGGACATATAAATTCCTTATATCTGAATAATTGTTTCAGACACACATCTCTGCCGAGTTGCTGACGGCTTATTCAGGTCCTCAGGTGGAATTTTCTCTTTTCTTACACCAATACATATGAAGGATACTCTTAATTTAAAAGAGTCCCAGTAATTATAATAATGCCAATGATTTTAAATCAATCATTGTGCCCCACCGAAGGGGAAGGGATATTGGTTTGGCTCCATCCGTCCTTCTGTCGGTCTTTCTGTCCTCAGCGGTAACTAGGTAACCAATTGAAGGAATTTCATGAAACTTATACTGAATATATATGGCCATAGTGAGATTATTTACATGAAGTTTTATTTGGATGTCGTCAGTTTTAGCAGAGATATTTCCCTTTGATTGCCAAAATTTCAATATTTTTTTTTTCGCCCTCAGCCATAACTCGGTAATCTATGGATTAAATTTCATGAAGCCTATACTGAATATATATGACCATAGTGAGGCTATGCACATGAAGTTTTATCTGAATGTAATCAGTTATGGAAAGTTATTGCCCTTCCATTGCCTAAATTTGAATGATGCTTTCCATCCTCAGCCATAACTAGGTAACCAGTGGATGGACTTTCATGAAACTTATAATGAATAGATATGACCATGGTGAGGTTATGCATATGACGTTTTATGGGGGGTGTCCTCATTTATAGCAGGGTTATTGCCCTTTGATTGCCCAAATATCAATGATTTTTTCCATCCTCAACCATATTTAGGTAACCAATAACCATGAATCTTATACTGAATATATCTGACCATGGTGAGGTTATGCTTATAAAGTTTTATCGGGGTGTCTTCAGTTATAGAAGATTTATTGCACTTTGTCTAAATTTCAATGATTTTATCGTCCTCATCCATAACTAAGTAACCAATGGATAGAATTTCATGAATATTATACTGAATATATATGACAATAGTGAGGTTATACACGTGAAGCTTTATTGGGCTGTCATGAGGTAATAGCGAAGTCATTACCCTTTGATTGCCTTAATGTACAATGGTTTTTCCATCCACAGTCATAACTACACTGACCCAAAATGAAAACTTTACATAGTATTCAAATGTATATATTTTGAAGAAAAAATAAGTTTCGGGGTTAATTTTTTCGGTCATCGAATCTTCAATGCCTTATCGATGTCTCTGAAAAAATTATTGGATGAAAATCATAAATTGCATAACTTTTTGAATAATTCAGTTTAGAGGGGTCAAAATGAAATTTTCTAAAAACAATTAAAGCAGTCACACAGATTTTGGAAACAAGAAATTACTGACTGCGTGCTTTAAGTTATGTTAAAAAGATCATCAGTAACCATTGTGACCTCCATTTTTACGAATGCTTAGCAGAGTATGTCGCCTCATTGAATTTACGTTACGTTGTATGAGTACGTTAGGGATACGTATGTAATGCTAACAGAGGTTCATATTGGAGTCATTTAACGTATCCATTTGATGATTGGACCTGACCCTCCGACTCAATTCATCCTATACGTGCTCTATGGGGTTCATGACCCGGGATGAAGCAGGCCAAGGCAAGAGGTTGACGTTATTTTTAGCATGTAATTATGTGTTTATTTACGGGTTGTGTGAGATCTTGCATTGTCATGCTGGAAAATGCCAGGTCCGTTATTTTGAACGAAATGACTAATTATCTTCTGTGCATGAACCCCGTAAAGACGAGCAGTAATGGTTGCCGTTTAAAACGATTACGTGGGTGAGTTAACGTGTTAACGCGATAAGGACGTAACGTCGTCGAACGTGCGCGACCAGGTCTTGCACGAACTCTGACATACCCAGTTTTGTTGTACCGGTTCATTAGATAATGAATAGTCTGTTTAGAGCAGCCAAAATGATGCGCGATATCATTTACCGTAGACCCCGCCTTGAGCACGCAAATAACTTGGGTTCTTTGATCTTTTGAAAGACGTGCCGTCACTAAATGGAAACGTTTTGTAAAAATAAATTATTTTTTATTGCCAGTACTCAGCTGCAAATGTTTTCTTGTCGGTTTTAAAGCTGTTAATGAACCGCCTGTTCCTCAGCACGTGCAACGTAAGGAACACGTTTTTCAGGCGTTGACACTTGAATAGACCTGGGATTTGAATAACAATTGCAGAATCGTTATCTGCGACGAAGTCTCGATAAGCATGCGTAAATCTAACGACGACATGGATACTAACAAAACAGTTATTCAAAAAAATAAAGTGTAAAGTTTTCATTTTTGGTCAGTGTAGGTAACCAATGGTTGGAATTTCATGAATCTTATACTGAAGATATATTATGACTATGGTGTGGCTATACATGTGAGGTTTCATCAGGGTGTCATCAGCTATAGAGGAGTTATTACCCTTTGATTGCCTGAATTTCAATGATTTATTCCATCCTCAGCCTTAACTTTGTAAGTAATGGATGGAATGTCATGAAACTTATACTGAGTATATATATCCATGGTATGGATATGCATGTCAACGTTTATCAATGTGTTATCTGTTCTAGAGGAGTAATTGCCCTTTGATTGCCTTCTTTTAAAGGATTTCTTCAATGCCAACCAGAACTTTATAAGCAAAGGATGGAATCTCATGAAACTTATACTGAGTATTTATAACCATGGTGTGGTTATACATATACATGTAAAGGTTTGTCAGGCTATCCTAAGTAACAGATGAGTTTTTACCCTTTGATTGCTTGAATTTAAAGAATTTATTTCTTCACCAACCATAGCTAAGTAAGCAATTGATCAAATTTCATGAATTTTATTCCGAGTATATATGACCATAATATGGTAAAGCACATAGTTTTGTCAGGATATCCTAGGTAATAGAGGAGTTTATTGTCCTTTGGTTTTCAAAATGTCATAGATTTTTTCTGTCTTCATCTATTAATTAGCAAGCAATAGTCTTAAAAATTGATTTATGAAACTTATACTGAGTATAGATGACCATAGTGTGATGGGGCATGTGAAATTTCATCAGGATGTCAACAGGTTTAAAGAAGTTGTTGCCCTTTAATTGCCTAAATATAGATGAATTTTGGGCGATGAACATGAATATTCATTAGAATGTCTTTATTTATACAGGAGATAGATCTTTAATTGACCTAATTTCAATGAAAAAATCGCACATTATTTCGGCGAGGGATATCAATTTGTAGTCAAAATTGCTTGTTTAAACATTCAATATTTTTTAAACCAATATAATTAATAATACTATTATTGTTCACTATACACAGCATAGCCAAAACGAAATGATAATTCCATTAACAATATATCATATATAATATTATGGAAGTTTAATAAATTAGTTTCTCATATCGGAATCTTTGTTATCTACCGCCATGTCTGTTTCTTGCAACCTTGAGGTAACGGGAAAGGGCTGGCCTCTTGACTCTCTTGTATATGATGTTTTCTTGTGTTTTGTCACTATCCCACATGATGTCTTGGGTCAGGTGTGTTACATGATTGTATTGATTCCTGATCTTTGCCTTCTTTCTAACTTTTATATTTCAATTAATTTGATGTTCGTTTCTAGTTCAAAATAGTGTACATGTAGTTCAAACTCATTTGCACCTGAATTTAAATGTGATGCTAACCCTGATGACCATGAGTCTCACAGCACATGAGCAAGCAGTGCTCTAATTAAGCTTTAACAGCATGTAGCTATTGTTGGCTTATTTGATAATAACAGTTTTGAGCAGAGGTCAAATGACATCTAATCTGTATACATTTGTGAGACAAAAATCTTAAGTACTTTCTGGTCATTGTTCAATGATTGAATAATAACCACATGAATCATGTGAGTGATACTGGCCCATATGGTCAATAGTTTATCATATATTTTCAGAAAACCAAGACTGATGTTTCTACAAGTGAGCAAGCAGTTAATGGTTGTACATTCCAAACTGATGGGGTTAAGTTAGCTTTTATTGACAGGGTAATAATACAAATCAGTCTTGTGTTATTTTTTTTGTTTTAACTTTATAAACATTGGTAGAATCTGTGGTATGGGGATTGGCCTATTAGATATACTTTGACTGCCTAGTGGCTGTGTGTTTCTCAATGAGACGGTTCTTTTGAGCACCCAAAACACATGTTTAAATTGATGGGTAAGGAAATAGTTGACCACCTTTTCCTAGTTGACCACCTTTTCCTCCTGATATATCAGCTGCATGTTTTTCAAGTCAATTCTGACTTATTTATGCCTTTTTGTATAATGTTACGTCCATATTTTTGAAATTTAACACAAAATATGAAACAAGAAATCAATGCATGGAGCACTTTGAAACTTTGAAATTTTCGCCAGTTTTTACTATTGCTCAATACTCAGTAATTATCTAGTGTGGCGCGCTTATAATGTGAACGACATATGATGTCACATTTGCATACGTTCAACGTGCATGGAAAAAAAAGACGTCATAACGTAAACCATTCATTCACAGTGCAAGTTTAATTCAATATCGCTAGCTGCAGTGTTGATAAATGTACTCTAACAGAGCGTTTTGAACAGCGAGCTGTGATTAAGTTCTGTGATATTAGTGGTATGAGGACCACAGAAACATGAAAAATTTTCAGCAGTAATGATAGTGTGAAAAAGTGTTCCAGGACGATCGTGCTTGACTGGCACAAGCCATTCAGGGATGGAACAGTGGATATCACTGATGATTTACCGCCTGGGAGACCCCGTATTTCCGACGGTGCTACGTGGGTTCAGGACGCAATTTCTGAGGACAAGCAACGTTCAATTAGAGAAATAGCCCATATAACAGTACTCACTCGCCAATGTGCATGATATTTTGACTTCACAGCTAGAAATGAACAAGGTTTGTGCCCGATGGGTTCTGGATTTGCTAACCAGTGATGCAATTACATTCACAACATTCAGTTATTGCCTTGATTTTGAACTATTTAGATCACAGATGAGATTTCGCTCATAGTCAGTAAGAAAGCAAAGATCAGGAATCAATACAATCAAGTACCCCACCTGACCTAGGATACCAATGGGAAAGTGACAAACTCACAGTTTGACACCACTAACCAGAGCCAAGAGGTCAGCCCTTTCCCAGCAGAAGACCACAAGGCATATATAAACAGACACGCACAAAGGCATAGAAAACACAAGACAGAAAACATGAAAGATCCATTTGTAAAAAGCGCCCTAACACTGAAATTAAAAATCTAATCTACCACCAGGATAATGCCCCTCCCCACAGAGCAAAAGACACCATAGTAACCATTGATTTCCTTGGATATGAGCTCATTCAGCAGTCTCCATATTGCCTCGATCTGACGCTCATAGACTTTGCGGTATTTCCCAAGCTGTAATCTCAGCTTCAGGGCATACGTTTTCAGAGTAGAGAGGAATTGAAATATGGCATGGTTCGATGCAGACTTTTATAGAGACTTATATAGTGAATGGGTTGAAAGACATGCAAAGTGCATTGCAGCTGGAGGTTCTTATTTCGAAAAGGAATGAAAGACATGAGGTAAGTGTAACGCTAATAGAAAGACGTTCCAAAGTGCTCCTTGCGCCTGTACCATCCTAACTTTATTTGCATATTAAAGAGTCAGTATCAATTCATTATTTATGAATTTTCGCCCAGTTATAGGGGGAGTATTAATCTTTCACCACACATAGTTTTGTTTGTATCAGACTTCAGACATTTAAGTTATGCGAGTAGTCCTGGAACTGTTTGAACGAACCTTGTAAGTCAATTGTCAGTATTTTTAACGAATGCAGGCAGAAGAGCAATAGATATGAAATACATCAAACAGGATTTCAGTTTGAAGGCCTGGGTTGGATTCCATGGGGATGGCCAAAATTTAACTTTTTTGGAACATGGTCATGTTAAATTAAAGAAAATGACGTATGCAGTAACATGGTAGCAAATATTTTGCCCACTGACACACCCTCGACCGAGGGGGCTGGTTCAAAAGGTCAACTCTTTTTTTATCTGAAAGTAGTCATGTTGCATATTAAATTAAAGGAAACGGAGCATAGAGCACCATGATAAGCACATATGTTCTTACACAGACAGTCAATCCTTGGGGTCTCTGGTCAAAAGGTCAAAACATTTTTTGAAGTAGTCATGTTGATTATCATTTAAGGAGCTTGGAGCACAATGCAAACACATATTCTATCCTTACACACACCCTTGGACCCAGAGGTTGGGTCAAACTTTTTTTCTGAAAGTAAGCATGTTGCATATCAAATTAAAAGTACTTTATCCTTCCACACAGCCTCAGCCTCTAGGGTGGTGTCAAAAGGTCAAAACTTTTTTTTTATCCTGAAAGTAGTCATGTGGAGAAACAAATTGATAGGAATGGAGTGTAGAGCACAATGCAATCACATCTCTTGTCCTTACACCCACACTCAATCCATAAGGTCTGGACAAAAGGTCAAATTAAAAGGAATGCAGTGTAGAGTCTAATGCAAACACATATTTTGTCCTAACACACACCCTAGGCCTTTGGGTTTGGGTCAAAAGCTCAAAACATATTTTTTCTTAAAGTCAGGGTTCCAACAAGCTCTGAAAAACATGTTAAATCATAAAAAGTTCCATGCATAGAGAAGTCATGGAATTTGAAAAAAAAGAAAAATCATGGAATTTTGTGAAATTATTTGCAGACTTCTTAGGTTGAAAATGAAATTAATGATCACACATGTTTGTTTCATTGCATTAACTCCTTCCTGCCCCTCCCTATAGTGTTCCTTTGATTTTCAGATTATAATGACAGAACCGATCATCAATCAGTATTCTATAATAGATAAAATGCACAATGAATGGACTGCGATCACAGGAAAACCAGCGGACTCTAGACTTGGTGAAACTGTAGGTATGTTTTTTTTTTCAAAAATCTGAATCAATCACCCTTTGAAAATTAAGATCCCCTAGCAATGGGTTTATTTGTACCCAGGTTTCAGCTGTCTGACCTTACTAATTTAAAGAGAAAATAAATAATCATCTCTGTAATAATGCAGCAAAAGAAGTGTTTCTTCACAGTATAGCTGCTGCAAACTCTTTACTCTAACAACACAGTTAAAACTGCTAGTTGCAATAACTTTACTTAAACTCTTTTTAATAAACAAGCCTTATTTATGCAAAAAATAGTCAGTGCATCTGCGATAATCATACTATGATGCCTGAGTGTCTCTGATAATCAGGCTTTGATGACTGATAAACTCAGGTGAGAATTTCTAGCGATAAGGCGGACTTTTTCCCTAAATAAGACGTATAGACGAGCGGTCTATGTACCCTTGCAGGTTAGTTCGTATATTTAAAACAGGTTTTCCTAAATGCATGTTATATATCTCCTTCGTTTTAAATGAGAATTTATTTTGATCATCAACTGTGCTCGCTATTCAGTAACCTGTGTGGGAAATAGACCGTTAAACTAAGGTAAACAATCGTCCTACATTTATCACGATAAAGTATATTATATATATTTATACAGTTGATGTACAATAAAAAATCTTGCAAAGTAGGCTATTTTTTTACAGATGATTGATGTCTTCTTTCGCTTATACAACCCATTTCCCCTCTAGACCCAAGACCCCCTTTACACATGTTGTATATTTATATAATGACGTTCAATTGTCTAAAGGGCATCTTGAGTCTAGGGGGGGAAAGCATCTAAAAACAAACTGAAAGACACCAGTTTTATCTTTTCAATGACAACATCACAATTTTGAGTATATTTCGTATGCATGCGTAGAAAGAATACTGCAAAGTTTTGGAAAAGAAGGGTATTTATATCCATAATAATTTAGTACTTTTACTTTTTGAAAACCTATTATGGATTTACTAAAATTCTTGTCTACAGGACACCCAGTATAAAGACGTAAAATGACGTGGGAGTAGAAAGCGCAAGTTTTCAAGGCTTTATAAATGATGAATCGCTTTGAAACGTATTTTGAAGTTAACTATACATATTATACTACCCAAACAGACAAATCTTAAAATCATAAGGGCTATTTGGAAAGTTAGCTTTTGTAATCATGTCAACTAGAGAAAATGTACGCCTTATCGCTAGAGCTTCTTTAACTATGGTGTTTGAGTTTTTCCGATTATCAGGCTATGATTACTGACTATCTCACTGTTTCAAGTTCAGACTTACCTGCCTTTGTGTCTCCAAACATTATGCTAGCTCCCAGGTGAGCAATAGTTCACCATTGGGCGACTTGTTTTAATAACTTAGCAGTTCTGTTGTTAAAGTCATCAACATTAGAACACACTCTAGTAAAATGAATTAGCCGAGAAATATGTACACCATAGGAAGGGGAGCGAGGAACATCTCCATCAAGAAATGGGAAATTTACTATTTCAAAATTAAAATCATCCCGTTTATCATAAATTTTAGAAAAAAACTATCCTATTTGTTATTGACAAGTTAATGTCCAAAAATGGAGCTTCAATATCAGAAAAATTAGCGTGATTTAACTGAAGTTCGGTAGGATTTATCTGACCTACCATTTGTTCAAAATAAGGATTATAAATATTAAGTATGTCATCTAAATTGATTATTGTCTGACAGAGACAACATAAAGTCTCTCTCATAACAAAACAAAAACAAATCTGCAACAAGAGGAGCACAATTAGTACCCATTGGAATACCTTCAATTTGTCTTTATAATTTCGAGCCAAATCTTATAAATATATTGTCCAAAAGATAATGGAGAGCATCACACATTTTCTAACATGACCACAATTTATATTGTTTAGATGTAAAAAGGGCATTTTTATCATTACAAGCCAAATAAATTGAGCCCTCTCTGTTAAATGTTTGTTCAATTAATTCTGTGAGGCTATGTTGTATAGAGAGTAGAGAAATAATATGTAGACAAACCAGATGCTAGAAACCTTTAGACTTAATTTTATTAAGAATTTCACCTGAATTTTTAATAGACAGAAATAAAAGTTAACTATTTCTTTCATAAACTGTTTTGCAATATTTAATGATATGGTTTTTAATGAACGATATGAGGCAAGAAGTCAAAAGAATAGGCAACTCAGCAGTTGTACATGCACTAGAATTAGCAATAAAACGTGACATATAGGGCCGTTTATGAAGTTTAGGTAACCAGTATAACGTAGGAAGCTTGCTATGGTCCTCATCAACAAACAACCCAAACTTAGCTGCCATATGGCATCGATGTCTATCAATGATAGACGACTCGTCAAGCCTGTTGGGTAGGGTTGGGGGCATTTTAGGTGGGTGGGGATATAGGGTGGAGGGTGGGGGTCTATATAGTTAGTTGGGTAGTAGAGTTTTCTGGGGATTTTCTTTAGTATTGACAACCTGAGTTGACAGCCAATTTCTTTTATTTCATCACAGTTTGTAAACTGATTTGGCTTTTTCACTGAGCTGATATATTGCATAAGTAAGCCCCTGCGAAATAGAGTTCTTAACTCGAGATCAGTTTATGAAGAGTTCTTGAAATTTAGTAAAAATCTTGAACTGTTCGAGAACATTTGTATTTTAAAATTGTCCTATTTTATGTGTATAAAATGTTCTTAAGCTGTTCTTGAACACTTTAAGAGCAGTTAATGTCCAGTTCTTGAATTTTATTCTTAAATAATGAAAGAACTTTTCTTGAACTGTTCCCCCTTCGTTTTCTTGTTCTGACGTGACAATTCATTTTATATAGTTCTCATTTTCAGATATTAAGCATTCCTCTTATGTGCATACAAGTTTGTGACCGATGCGGACCTTGGTCGGGCGTGGTGCCTGACTGGTCCGCATTGCTCGCGTTTATGAAATATGACAAGTGACACAAATCTCACAAACTTAAGTAACAATATTCAGACTGTTATCCATCTTGCAACTGAGTATTTTAATCTTGCAAGTATTATGAGTGTATCAACCAATTAGTTTAGAGAGCATTAATTTGAAGAAAAAATGACTTTATGGAAGTACGTTCTCCCTCTGACACTTAACAAACATTGTACAAACATGATACTAGCAAGGTCTCTACTACTTTACTAACCTAAATGCTGCCACCCTCGCTAACATTATAAGTTGTTAAATGTGTAATACCTTTTATGTTGTTAATTCGACAAAGAGAAATAAAGTTATGTCTGTCTGTCTTTAAATTTTCGCAGTGGAGGGGGGCCTCCTGTCCTACGCATTAGGTCGTTGTTTGTTGTGCTGTAATTTGCATCTATTCTCGTTTGCAATCATCCTTCTGGGGAAGAGCGATCTTGTTGCTTTTTGGTAATCTGAATGCCATGTTTCTGTTATCGTTCTTTACCTCTTTCTCACAATGTGAAGGGCAAGTATGTAGTGTGTTATTCTGGCATTTCCTGGTCATACTCATATACTATTAGGGGAATGAAGGTCCATGTGGGTGGATAGGTATAGATTAGTATTGGTAGATTTAGGATGTGGTGGGGGTAAGATAAAGTTTGGGCTGGGGGTATTATGGGTGGATGAGAAGATATGGCTTAGTGAGGGGGTTCTGGATGGGTGGATAGGTATATGGTAGGTAGGTATAGGTAAGTATTGATAGATACGTATAGGGTGGGCAGGGAGGAGCAAGACATGTTTGCAAGCGTGTTGGTAATTTAGTCCAATAGAAGGAGCAAAAGTTGCCAAGTTGGATATTAAATTGGCTGCCCAGGCTGATAAGTCTTGGCTTGGGGAACAAGTCAATAAATGGGCCTCATCACGAGAAACACTGTCTTCCAGAGTTCTGACCTAGTACGACACAAACCAGTCTGCAAAGCTACAGAGACTAGCTAGATTGCTGAAACAAAGCAATTTTGGGTGAAGCAGGACAGATAAAAGAGTTTATTACGCAGCTTTAAATATCTGTAAAAAAGCTGCGTCTTTATGTTATAGACTGTTTGAACTTAATTATAAGTAATACGCAGCTTTTCTACAGCTGTCAGGAGCTGCAGATTTTATCCTAATGATTCATCTGTTTGTTAAAACAGCATATTCACCTTTTCTACAGCTTTAAGAATTAAATACACAGCTTTCTGAGACAAACCAACTTAAATACGCAGCTTCTGCGTAGCCCACACAAAAATACAGGTTTTATGCAGCTTATACGCAGGTCTGAAAAAAACCCTGCAGCATTTCTACAGCTTTAACGCAGGTTTGAAAAAAACGCAGCATTTACGCAGAGCTGCGTTTAATTTTAGCAAGGGTAGGAAGCCTTTATGCGAGCTAAACATTGTTTTAAAAATGGCAGCACCTAGGGCTAAGATTTAGCTTGAAACATAAATGTAAGCTCTATGGTGGCCTTGGCTGATGTCTGTTTTAAGATGGTGATTCTGTTACTGTTGATTCATGGTTAGTTGCTCTTATTTTTGTTCTTATTTTTGTGGTAGTCTTTTGATGTAGTTCTATGTAGCTTTAATACCCCTCCTGACAAACCCTGGTTGAACCAACGTTGGTTTTATGAATATGTAAAGTTACCCAGGCTAGAATTGAAATAAAATGATGGAAATGAAAAATAGTTAATACTTTTTGTAAGAATTGGTCATCCATAAGCTGTAGGTGTCTGAGATATTAAATAGAAAAGCAATATACGAAATCTAATGACCATTATTTAACACTGCACTAATTTATTACTGCTTGTCAAGTGGAAGTTATATGTGGGATGCAGTAAATGATGAGGTACATTTGAGATCTGCTCATTTCATACCCCAAGATAATTGATGTTATTTTTTTCAGAACCTTATCTTAAACAATACTGGAAGCTACACAATATGTTACAAGACGGTATTAGTAGAAAGCAAGTAAGTAACAGTATTAACAAAATACGTGAGAATGAATGGGAACTGTCACAATTATAGATCACAGACCAAAAATAGTTACTCAGACAAACAAAAACACACACAGTCTTCTCTTTCTTAGCACGATGGTCACCAAGCAAACTGGAAAGGACACAAAGAACCACATCTTTAAAACAGGACCAATCACAAACCACCTCGCAGAATAACATTGGCAGCAACAACAAATAATAAATGAACAACAACATGTTAAAGAACCGCCACAGGAGGGGGAGCTTAAATGTATTTTAAAGACAAAATCATTGTCCTAGATTCTGTTGTTGTGACAACATATAAAGTATTTGGCTCCCATGGAGGATTCCTTACTCATTGAAGTTGTCATCACAGAGTAAGACTGATTAAACTGGCAAGCCTTTTTATAGATTGGTACAGCATTTTTTTGGGTGCCAGAATTCAGAAAATGCTTTACAAAGTAAATACTATACATAATCTTGTTAATAAGTGACCTGGCAGTAAAAACATAATTATTAAAAATATTTATTTATCTATTTATTTTATTGCCTCTAAGGAACTTTGGGAGACATATAGTAATCACACTGGCTGTCCATCAGTTTGTCCGTCCATCCACTCGTCCCATTTCTTGTCTGGAGCATATCTCCAATATTCTTAGAGGTAGGAATTTCTAAAGTGTGTATGCAACTTGAAATGGCAGAGTGTCTTGTACCATTTTCGAGTCACTGTGACCTTGACCTCTGACAAAGTTTTTAGAATAATCCTGTCAAGAGCATATCCCTAAAATTATTTGAGGTAGGAATCCAAAATTTGGTGTGTGGATGCATCTTGGGATGACGAAGTGTCGCATATCATCTTTGGGTCACTGTGTCCTTGACCTCTGACCTAGTTTCTAGAAAATGTTTTGAGTCTGGTGCATATTTCCTATATTCTTTGAGGTAGGAAATAAGTGTCAAATATCATTTTTGGGCTAATGTGACCTTGACCTCTGACCTAGTTTTAAGAAATATTTTGTCTGGAGCAAATCTCTTTTTTTAGGTAGGAATTCCAAATTTGGTGTGTAAAGGATCTTTGGATGGCGGAGTGTCATGTACTATTTTCTGGTCACTGTGACCTTGAACTCTGACCTATTTTTAAGAATGATTGTGTCTGGAGCATATCTCTCATATTATTTGAGAGAGGAATCCCGAATTTGGTGTGTGGATGCATCTCAGGATGGTGGAGTGTCATGTACCATTTACGGATAACTTTAACTTGACCTCTGACCTAGTTTTTAGAATAATCGTGTCCAGAGCATATCTCATATTATTAAAGGTAGGAATCCCAAATTTGGTGTGTGGATGCATCTTGGAATGGCAGAGTGTCACATACCATTATCTGGTCACTGTCACATTGACATCTTACCTAATTTTTAGAATAACTTGTGTCCGGAACATATCGCTTATATTATTTGAGATGAGAATCCCTAATTTGGTGTGTGGATGCATCTTGGGATGGAGGAGTGTCGGGTACCATTTACAGGTCACTGTGACCTAAAACTTGACCCCTGACCTCGTTTTTAAAATAACTGAATCTGTAGCATATCTCATATAGTTTGAGGTAGGATTCCCAAATTTAGTGTGTGAATGCATCTTGGAATGGCGAATTCTCCGGTTTGATTTTCCGGTCACTGTGACTCTGACCTAGTTTCTAGATTCGACATCAAGTCTGGTGTGTAACTTCTATATTCTTTGAGGTAGGAATTCCAAATTTGATGTGAATGCATCTTGGGATGGTGGAGTGTCGCTCACCATTTTGGGGTCACTGTGACCTTAACCTCTGAACTATTTTAGAATAATTGTGTCCAGTGTCATGTATCAGTTTTATTGGTCATTGTGACCTTGGCCTAGTTTATAGAATAATCGTCTCAGGAGCATATCTCATATATTATTTGAGCCAGGAATCCCAAATTTGGTGTATGGATGCATCTTTGGATGCTGATATGTCGCATGCCTATTTTAGGTCAGTGTGATCTTGACCTTTGACCTAGTTTATAGATTAATGGTGTCTGGAGCATATCTCGTATATTTATACCTCTCGGTACAAAGTATATAGGGGGTTTAAAGTTTTTGCCTTTTCTGTTACTATGTTTGTCTGTCTGTTTTTTTTTGTTTGTCTGTAAACTTTTTTTCTGTCAAAGATTTCTCAGCAACTACTTGACTTAGGATTCTAAAATTTGGTACAAAGTAAGTAAGGGTGCAAAGATAAGGAATCAATACAATCAAGTACCACACCTGACCCAGGATACCAATGGGAAAGTGACAAACTCACAGTAAGACACCACAAAGGAGAGCCAAGAGGTCAACCCTTTGTCAGCAGGTGACCACAAAGCACATATAAACAGACTCACACAAAGACATAGCAAACACAAGACAGAAAAAACATAAAAGATCCACAAAAGAAGTACCGCCTTGGAATGGTCAGTAAAATATTTAACTGGAGGGCTTAAACCGGTTTCAAGGCGAGCCAACCTCACCCTTAATTCAGATGTGGATCAAGACACATAGATATTTGGTTTGCACGAAAGACCCTTAACTTATCAATGCATCATCTCCCAGACTATATAAATCAAGATATAACAAGGAGATAAAGCAAAGATAAGGACTGAACAGTAAATAAAACTGAATACCGGAGCAAGAGTAATCCAACAGGTAAACCCCGGTGGGCCTGACAAACAGCCAAAGCATCAGGCCCCTACCATCTCATCAATAGATAAGTCTTTAAGTCGGAACCGTCAAAGAGTCTGAAGTCCAACCCACTAGCGTGCAATTAAAGAGGAAAGCAAAGTTGCCCACCGGATTGGGTTGACCACCAAGCATGCCGTTTGTTGCAATACATTAATGTTATAGCCAATCTTTTTATAATGGGAAATTATTTTAATGAACTGCGCTGAAAAGTTATTAGGGCTAACAATCTTCTTCAATTTATACACCAAGTCACCATAGAATTCATGTTCCAAAAGTCCTTGGGGCAAGAGAGATTTAAGTCCAACTTGGAATTAGATATCAAATCATAGTATCGTATATAAAATTTAGAAAATGTTTTGCGAAGTTTATGATATGGATACCCTTGTTTAAGAAGTTTCTGAGTTAAAAATTTATTGCGAGTTTTACAGTCAGTAACATAGCTAGATGCTCTAGCAAAACGAATGAGTTGAGAGATATAGACTCCATAGGATGTAGAGCGAGGAACATCACCATCTAAAAATGGGAAATTGACAATTTCAAAGTCAAAGTCATCACGTTTATCATAAATTTTGGTAGAAACAATATCATTATCAAAGCTTGATAGTGATGAGTTGTATTGTATAACAAAAACAGCTACATATTGCTTATCAGCCCCTTTATTTGTTCATTTTCTTCTCTCCAATGGAAATTTCTGTAACATATTTCTCAGCTCCTTTTGAAGCCAGTGTTTTCAAATTTTGTGTACACCTTCAGGTAGGCAAAGTGTATTGTGTAAATGAAAATTAAGATGCTAAACCTCATTTAGCCTTCTTTTTTAAATGTTCAATTCTTCCTTCTGTTACTCCTATATAATACATATGGACATTTTTTTCTGTCAGATTTCTCGGCAACTACTTGACTTAAGATTCTGAAATTTGGTTCAAAGCTTGATAGTGATGAGTTGTATTGTTTGACAAAAAGCAGCTACATATTGCTTATCTGTCCCTTCATTTGTTCATTTTTCTTTCTCTCCAATGAATCTTTCTGTAAGAGATTTCTCAGCTCCTATTAAAGCGAATGTTTTCAAATTTAGTGTACACCTTCAGGTAGGCAAAGTGTATTGTGAAAATGTTTTGCGAAGTTTATGATATGGATACCCTTGTTTAAGAAGTTTCTGAGTTAAAAATTTATTGCGAGTTTTACAGTCAGTAACATAGCTAGATGCTCTAGCAAAACGAATGAGTTGAGAGATATAGACTCCATAGGATGTAGAGCGAGGAACATCACCATCTAAAAATGGGAAATTGACAATTTCAAAGTCAAAGTCATCACGTTTATCATAAATTTTGGTAGAAACAATATCATTATCAAAGCTTGATAGTGATGAGTTGTATTGTATAACAAAAACAGCTACATATTGCTTATCAGCCCCTTTATTTGTTCATTTTCTTCTCTCCAATGGAAATTTCTGTAACATATTTCTCAGCTCCTTTTGAAGCCAGTGTTTTCAAATTTTGTGTACACCTTCAGGTAGGCAAAGTGTATTGTGTAAATGAAAATTAAGATGCTAAACCTCATTTAGCCTTCTTTTTTAAATGTTCAATTCTTCCTTCTGTTACTCCTATATAATACATATGGACATTTTTTTCTGTCAGATTTCTCGGCAACTACTTGACTTAAGATTCTGAAATTTGGTTCAAAGCTTGATAGTGATGAGTTGTATTGTTTGACAAAAAGCAGCTACATATTGCTTATCTGTCCCTTCATTTGTTCATTTTTCTTTCTCTCCTATGAATCTTTCTGTAAGAGATTTCTCAGCTCCTATTAAAGCGAATGTTTTCAAATTTAGTGTACACCTTCAGGTAGGCAAAGTGTATTGTGTAAATGAAAATTAAGATTCTAGTCCTCATTTAGCATTCTTTTTTCAAATTTTCAATTTACATTCTGTCACTCCTATATAATACATATGGGCATTTTTTTCTGTCAAACACTTCTATGCAACTACTTGACTTAAGATTCTGAAATTTGAAACAAAGCTTGATAGTGATAAGTTGTATTGTGTAACAAAAACACAGCCACATATTGCTTATCAGTCTCATTTGTTCATTCAATAAAGATACTAAAGCTCATTTTGCCTTCTTTTTCAAATTTACAACATTGGGTTAAAATTCTTCTGCAATATGGCATATCAGTACCTATATTTTATGGTGATTAAGTTTATAAATTCAAAAGAATTGTTGGAAAACCAAATTTTAGTGATGAATTCAAAAATTTATCAAATGTACTATAAAAGTTGGATATAACTTGGATGTCATGCGACAATCTGCATGCCTGGTTTTAAACCCAATCACGGTTTCTAGCTATAGTTTCCTCTTTAAATGCATGATGTCAGGTCAGGCCCCAGACTCAATGATGGTTCTGACGTAAAGCTTTAATCAGTGGGTTGGTGCCTGATGCTTATTTGTAGCTAGGCCCACTTTGGCTCAACTTGAGGTTTTCTTTAGCTCAGACTATCTGTGAGTCGTGAGCCCTTTTCTTTGTTTCATCATGGTGTGTGAGTTTGATTAGAGTGTTTCTCCATGATGATACATTGTAATAGTTAGAAGGCCTCCATGCAAGCTGAGTATTTTGTACTTCAACAACAGCAGAATCTAGGGCGAAGATTTGGTACAAGTAAAATGCATTTAAGCCCCCCCCCCCCCCCCCCGGTGGCATAGGCTGCTGTCCATTCTAAGGCTGTGGTCCTGTTGCTGTTGATTTGTTTTTGCTCCTGTTGTGCGAGTCTTAAATTTTGTATGTTTTGTTGTACGTTACGTTATGTCCATTCTAGTTTTGCAATCATCTTGATGGGGAAGAGAGAGCTGGTTGCTTTGCTTGGTTTGTCTTCCTGTGTATAGTGATTGTTGTGTGGCTCTTCCTCGCGGTGCCATGGGTTTGTCTGCAGTTTGTGATTGTGGTATTTCCTGATCATTCTCACTTACTTTTTGAACCAATCTGTTTCATTGCATATCTTATAAGTACTGGCACCTTATTTTGAATAAATCAGTCAGGTATCCAACTGGAACGCATTAAGGGTGAAACTGGACCCGACGGTCAATACAGCTGCTTTCCAGATTTTCTCTAGATAGCAATTTTTGTCATAATTATTTACATATACTACGTACTTAAGATTTGATTTTTCAATTTATTACCAGCTGCAAACTTTTATTTGTTCTATGTTTTATTAAAGCACATGTATAGCACTGTAACAACAAAGCATTATATCTTGAAACTGATTTCATTTCCAGCGAAAATCTGGCATGTCATCTTTCACTTAGTAACACTACCGTTAGTTGTAATGACAGCTTGGATTCTTTTTGGCATTACCAAATGCATGACTTCTAGGTCATCTGAATTCAAGGTGCAAGAAATTGATAGTAAAATTCTAAAAAAGTCTGTCCTTCATATTTGGCATCCGACTAACGTGATGCTTAACAATGCTATAGTCAGTATCTATGGGGGTCAGATCTTCACTGTAAAGTGGCAACTCAAAAATATCACCACCTTGGTCCCTGGTGAATGCGTGAATATTTTAAAGAGCTACTGCAAGGTACGTTATCTTGTTGAATGTTTGGGGCATTTTGCATTCATATTGGAGTTTTAAATCGCTTTTGATATTTTCCTGATATGCCTTCCTGGTGATTCTTTCATTAACAAGGTTAAGTTGAGAGATCCTTTTAAAAGTTACGAGATAGTCCCCTCAATACGACTCCAGTGAATTTTTATTCATTCATCAATGAAATGTGGATAAATTTGTTCGTGTTTCAGATGCCAGATGGGAATAGGTTTGCAAAAGAAATAGGTTTAGAGTGTGGATTCATCTGAAAAGGTGACATTTTCCAAATTTTAATACAACTTCAAACCCTCTTGGCCCATTTAACTGTTTAGCAGTACTGTTCTTTCATTTTGGTCTTTCTCCTATTAATTGGGCTCTTACTATGTAGCATTTATTTTGAACACCCAAAATACACTTAAAATATCTTTTTAAAGTAATTATGTAAAATTATAAAATTTGTGCAACCTGCTGGTTAGACTGGCAATCGTCCAAACAGTAGAAATATTTTTTTCTAAATCTAACACATCATACTAAGAAGAAATTATCCTCTCAGATAGAACTTTAACTCTTTCAAACTGTTTGGACTGGACCAAGTCGATTTAGAACCTACCTTCATATAGGGTCGGTTGTCAATGCTGTTGATTAATTACAGCTTTATAAATGTAGTGGAACCTGGCTTAAGGTCATACCCCCTATAACATGTGTAACCAATTTGTTTTGGTGCCTTATCTCACAAAAATACTGTCAGTGGGCTAATATATCTCCAGATAAAATGAATGAATGACCAGATTGCTTATTTCTTCCATATCCATATATGCCATGGATACTCACAGGAAGGACCTATATTCAACGAATACCCCCAAAAATTCAGAGAGAAATAGAAGCACGTATGTGACAGTTCACCATCTTATCTATGGATGTGAATCAAAAGAAACAACAAGAGAATAGACACCTATGTTTAACTGCTGAAAACCTTTTCAAACAATTTGGACCCAGATCAGGCCCAACAGAACATCCAGCCTGATTAGGATTCAATCTGTTTTATAATCTGATAGTATTTCTGAAATATCTTTTTGAAAAAAAATCAGCAGAAGACAAAGAACATGCAAACTTACCCAGTAGGCAAAAGAGTGCAAAAGGTACTGACAATTTTAATGGCAGAGGTTGAAATTTGATTAGTCACAGAACATTTACTCTGGCATTGCTTTGCAGGCTAGCAGTACATTACAGCTATTCTTGTCAGGCAATGATAACAGTCTATTAATCAGAATCGCTTTAAACAAGTCCATTCAATTCTCTTCAGATTCTTTGAAAATTCAGTAAGATAGGTATTTGGGAGTTACTTGTTTCCATAAAAATATAAAATCTAATTGAATGGACTGCACAAGTCTATCTGCTGTTGCACTTACACCAAAGTCAATCAAGTGATTCATTGTTGATACACTCGATAGCTTCAATTCTTAAAGTATTTTCACAATGCTCCATATACATGACTTTATAGATTACCACCACAGTTTTCTTTGCTGCTCTGCTTATTTTCCCATAATTAGAAATAGAGTTTTGATAAGCAACTTTGATTTGCTGAAAATATAATCAACTTTTTTAGAAGTTAAAACTTGATACAAAACATCTGCAAAAACAAGCCATATTTTGCTTACTATAACAAGATATGTTGTGCATACAGAAGTAGAAGTAAATCATATCTCGAACAAAGCACAAGTTATTACAAACACTCAAACAAGTATAGGGTATGTAAATAATTATGACAAAAAATGCTATCTGTAAAATATTTGGAAAGCAGCTGTATATACCTGGTCAACAGATGTGTTGATAAACGATTAAAACGTTTTTGTGAATGCCAATACTTGTACGTTTTAAGACAATAAATAAGGATGCCTGTTACTTTATAAAAATTCTGGGTTATTGTTTTTATGGGTCCCATTCTACCTTAAACAAAGAAAGTAATGCACAACAGTTTAGACAACGTCTGTAATATTTAAAATGTCACCACAAGAAATTCAAATTGCAAATTTCAAAATGCTCTTTTGTTTGTGTCTTTTATTGGCCATGCATACATGTAAAAAAGTTTTTGAACATTTATTTAGACATATATTCCATAGACAAAAGTGACAAAATGGTATTTTGAAATTGTGACATCTGATTCTACATTCTCCGAAAATATATTCCAGTGTATTGTTATTAAAATAAGCATATGGGTTCAGCTCTGGATTTGTAATTTATGAATTTGAAGCGAACAAATAGTGTCAGGTTTCTTTTGTCATTAAGTATAAGTATAGCAATAAGAGAGAAAGCTACTTTAACAATCCCTGTTTAAGTTAAAATTGCATTGAAGCTTCTTCATTTTAGAATCTGCCAAAGTTTAGCCAAATGTCAATAAGAGATATGGTAGACCATCTTCTAGATCCTTCTAGCCATATACAGCGCTCAGCTAGACAAGCACAGCTACATATTTTGTCTCAAAGTTATCCAGATGATGTATTAGATGGTGTTATGTCAAGTCTGGATTTTGCATCAGGTGATAAAATATTGTTGAATGTAGATTGTAAAGTGCCCACAGACTTATTTTAAACAAGAAGAGATGTTACATATAGTGTCATATCAATAGTATCGATAGTATGGAATGGAGTGGAAAATTGCAATGGCTTACTTTTTTATTTTTATAGTTTTAAATTAATATCTAACTTTACTATAAGACTGTTAATCAGATGATCCAAAAATTGTTCATTATTTAGCAAAACATTAACGACACAAACTGGGTGCAAATTCAAATTAAAATCATAAGCGATTGATGCATAGTGCCGTCATGTGTATGTTGAGCCTGTAGGTTGACCACCTCGATAGCTCCGTTGGTAGGGCGTCCGCTTTCAGAGCGGGAGGTGGTGGGTTCCAATCCCGCGATCGCACCATACCAAAGATGTAAAAAATAGTACCAGCAGCTCCCTTGCTGATGCTCACATAAAAGGGGATTGTGGAAGGAAGATAGAGTAAGGCAGGTAAGTTTGTGTTTAAGATATTATTATGTCGCAGAATAGCTCGTGAGCTAATGTTGTCTGTTTCATTATAAGCGACGTTAAATAAGGCTTCTTTATCTTTATCTTTATGACATCATAATCATAATCATAATGTGCCACTTGCATTTCAAATTAAAGTCATTTTCCAACATCGCCCAACCTCTACATAAAGAAGCAGTACATGACTGTTCATTTTTGTATATCATCGCTAAGAAATCGGTGATAATGAGTGAGGCGTTTTTAGTTTACGTCAGTATGTATATAATAGAAGAGGGTTGTCCTAGTAAATCGTGGACTTTTGTTATAAAACGCGACTGTGTATCAGGAATTCAATGAAATTTGTACTATATGTTAACATATATCTGGGACACATCTTCTACAAATCTGGATAAAATCGCACTTTAAATGACAAAGTTATGAAGCTTTAAATGTGGGTATCTTAGCGTATGTGGAGCAAGTCACAAATTATTTTGCTACATTTTCAGAGAGGGGTGGTCAAATGTTTTGACGTTACTCTTTTTATATAAGCTGAAATGGTAACAAATATTGCCATCTATTCGTTGAGAAAGTCTCCCTGGTTCAAGTAATGTCTAAATAGTTAGTTTAGATATGTTAAACAAACAAACAATTGCGATCTTTTAGATTTAATAGGAGACAACATATTTTCCGTTAAAATGGCTGACAGAAAAATAGCATGTGTTCCGTAAAATTGACGAAAAGGGGCTTGTCTTTATGGTAGTACTAAAATAGTTTACACATAATCCATTTTACAATACCAGTGACTGTTTAAGCAATCATTTAACATTAAAAGAACGTAGTTTAATCTGTTTAATTAGCCAAAAAGTATTGAAAGTCTATCCTTTGCGCTGTATCGTTATTTTAACATCAGCATTTTCTGAAAAATTAAAATGCAGTAGGTATGTAAAATCTTTTATAAAATGAATGAGAATGCCAGCAGACATTTCAAATTTTCAACACTGCACCTTGCATAGTTACTAGTTGATGTGGTAATGCCTTGTTTGAAATACAAAAGCGTAATTTGTTTGAATGTACACTACTTTTTGGACTAGATAAGTTTCATTACAAAAATTTTGATGTGCGCCTCATACAGTCAAGTAAAGGTTTGTAAAATTTGTTATTAAACTGCGATTCCATTCATATTTGTACAAACTGTTTCCTATATGTATATAAACACATCCTTAAAATGTAACAGAATTACTGGTACTCAGTCTCATGCTATATAGACAAAAGTCCATGATTTACTGGGACAACCCTCGTATGTCAGACTTTGAAATGACTTTGAACAGACTGCTAATGTATACTGACTGACAAAAGAAAAACTACATCTAAATTCAAAGTCATGTTATATAGATGTTTAACCATGAAGTACTAATTGTAAAATTTGAATATTTTTACTTTTAATGGAATGTCTGCCTTGTACCTCAAAACATTCTTTCGGAGAAAATTCAATGGTGGAAAGTTTACATCGTTTTTTCTTAGTTTTTTAAAAATTCAAAAGATATACACATGATATGGAATTCCCGAAGACAACAATATTTAAGAGTTAGGAAGAAGGCAAAGATCAGGAATTAATGTAATCACGTACCACACCTGACCCAGGACACCAAATGGGAAAGTAACAAAAAATACAATAGAACATCGCACAGAAGAAAGCCAAGAGGTCAGCCCCCTCCAAACAGTTCACCACAAGGCCGCAAGAAACAGACATCACAGTATAGCAAAGAAAAACACATAAAACAAAAAATACAAAACACCAGTAAGAAAATTAAATTACTGGAGGGCTTAGACTGGTTTCACAGTACCAACCTCACCCTTAATACTGAATAGAATCAAGGCACATATATGTTTGATTTGCATGAGCGATCCCTAACCCATCCAGGAATCATCTTCTTGTACATTAAAATCAAGGTATAAAGGAGATCAAACAAAGATAAGCGCTCAACAGTGCAAGCAACTCAATATGGGAGCAAAAGAAATCCAACAGTTTTGCCCTGGCATGCCTGACAACATACTCAGAATCAGGCCCCAACCATCTCATCTATAGATAAGTCTTTAAGTTGGAACCATCAAAGAGTCTGAGGTCTGCCCCGCCGGTGTGCATTTCAAGAGGAAAGCAAAGTAGCCAATTGCAATTTGGTTTACCACCAAACATGCAGTAGGCTGCAATACATTAATGTTATAGCCAATCTTTTTATAATGAGCAATTATTTTTATAAACTGTGCTAAAAAATTATCATTATAATGATCAAGAATCTTGTACTTTGACACATTTTTGCATCTTCTAAAATTAGTTTCCCACCTTCAGTTGACATGTTAAGTTTCAATACCATCAAATGAATGTAGCCATTTACAGTAAAAGGCAGATATTCCTCACACATGTTGCAAACAGTTAACATGCACATTATTATCCCTTGCCTATTTTAGGTATACATGAAAAATCCAGAAACCTTTATGTCTATTTTGGTAAATTTCGAAATTGTCTTTGACATGTGTAAGCACTATTTCATTTACCACAAGTGTTTTCCTTAATCTTGGCATCACTCATTAAGCCTGCTACAGTGTTTTACCATTGTAATGGGTACTTTTTACAGGGAGCCGCTGTGAAACCCCTTTTTGCATATTGTATCAGTACGTCAAACGTCTGGCCTCTTGACTATCACTTTCCCTTACGAGTATATCGTGTTTCTAGCTTTTCATAAGTACTAAAAACTTTAGAAGTATTTAGTGTTTCTTTTCTCAGTCTGTTTATTTTAAGGGGACGGCAACTCTGATGATAACTATGTTTTATATGAAATATCTTAATAAACCATGAATTTTGATACCAGTTTCGTCTAGATCGGTTGAAAAATGTGGAAGTTATGGGCGTTTGAATATTTGCAAATGGACTGTAATGGAAGCGGCCATATTGTAGGCTTAGTGACGTCACTCAGCCTAATTAAATATGCGTAATCAAAATAAAAGACAAACCAATGGATTATTTGCATTAATCTTTAATGAAACATTTTCTTTGTGTATAAAGCTACATATCTGCTGAAACACAGATGATGTGATAGTAGTAATAACTAAAAATTTAGCAGTAGAAAAAATTCTGAAAACAAATTAAATATTCAATATGGCGGCTAAATCTTGGCCATATTGATTTTTTTTATTGCCCATAACTTGCCCATTTTTCAATAGATTTTGATGATACTTGTATCAAAATTCATGGTTCATAGAGCTCTTTCTGATAAAACATACTAATCATTAGGGTTGCTGTCCCCTTTAATTTTCATCTGCCATACACATACCCATCGAAAATTTAACAGGATTCCTTGATTTAGACTGAAAATGGCCTCATCAGGACAGGGAGCGCAGTGGCTCAGTGGTAGAGTGCTTTGCTCGAGACCGAGGGGCCGCGGGTTCGAGCCTCACCTGCTTCACTGCTTTGTGGTCCTTGAGCAAGACACATTTATCCTAGCTTAGTACTGGTTTAACCCAGGAAGACCCATCCCTGTTTAACCGAAAGATTGTTGATGGGACGTAAAGAATGAATCAAATCAAACAAAACAAAACAAAAACCTCATCAGGGCAAGAAAAAAATGAACTGAAAACCGTCAACAAATTTGTAGATTTCAAGCTTAACTCACTAATTTGGACAGAATACTATAATTGTTCAAGCAATTGAACTTACAAGATCACAGCCTTATTTTAACATTGGTCAAACTTATCTTTTAATGGATAAAATTTGATTGTGAAATTTTTGCCATTGCGCATCGAGAAAAGGTCAGAATTAAGTTGGATAAATGCACTGTACGATTAGAAGTACACCAAAACAGACCACCCAGGGAGCCAAATTTGAACCAACATACTGTACGCTATGAGTATCAAACACTTGCATTTCTAGGGAAGAGAATAAGTTGTGTATAAATATTGGCTAAGGAGTTATGACTTTTGACTTATGTCAAATTTCAGTTCTATAGAATAGCATGTGGCTGGTGTCATGCAGTGTCAGTGAATTTTTTCAGGTGAACTGAGTACCTCACAAATACAGAAATGGCACTGCATTATGACAGCAGAAAGCTTAGATGTTGCTATGACCTGTGATATTGCTGTACCAATGTTCGAACAAATCTGTCATTTGCTGTTTAAACACAGACCTCGTCAGCTTGTAAGTTTTGTAAACATCATGTTATTTTTACTCACATAATTGCTGTGATCTGCAGTATTGTTGCAATTTGCTGCTTTAAAGTAAGAGAGAAGGGGAAGATCAGAAATTGATACAATCAAGTAGCACACCTGACCCAGGACACGACATGGGAAAGTGACAAATGCACAGGAAAACACCACATACAAGAAAGCCAAGAGGCCAACCCTTTCCCAACAGGTGACCACAAGTCTGAAATAAACAGACATCACAGAAGGCAAAAACAAACACAAAAACAAAAAAATCCACAAAAGAAGCACCGTATTGGAATGGTCAGTAAACACTCACTTCATCAGCTTGTAAGTTTATCCTACACATCATGTTTTTACTCACATAATTGTTGTGATCTGCAGAATTATTGAACCAACGTTGGAACAAAAAATATAGGTGAGTACAAATGTATGATCAGGAAATCCACAATCTCAAACTGCACACTTGGCCCATCGTGGTTCAACTTATGGTTTTAATTATCTCTGACTGTCTGTATTTGAAATAACTTCTACGTTTTATCACAATTTTGTGTCGCCTGCAAAGCATAGGGATCACATAGGGATCATGTCTCTGTCGGCGTAGTCGTAGTTGTCGTCATCATCAGCGATGCCACAGTTTTGGTTTCCAATCAATACCTTTTGAAGGCATGCGTCAATTTCATTCAAACTTTACAGAAGGGTCAAGCATCATTAAATACAGGCCAAGTTCGAAGAAAGGGGTAATCCGCAAATTTTGACTGAGTTATTGCCCTTTTTTTACTTAGATTTTGGTTAAATTGTGGTTTCCGATCTATAACTTTTGAAGGGATGCCACACCTGCATTTAAATTTTACAGAAGGGTAATGCACCATAAAATATAGGTCAAGTTCAAATTTGGAGGTCACAAACTTTGGACTGAGTTATAGCCCATTTTAATGCCCCCAAAGGTATAGTAATCACACTGTCTGTCCGTCTGTCAGTCCGTCTCGCTTCGTGTCTGGTGCTAATCTCCTATATTCTTTGAGGTGGAAATTCCAAATTTAGTGTGTGGATGTATCTTGGGATGAGGGAGTGTCACTTACCATTTTCGGGTCACTGTGAACTTGACCTTGGCCTCTAACCTAGTTTTTAGAATAAATGTGTCCGGAGCATATATCTTATATTATTTAAGGTAGGAATCTCAAATTTGGTATGTGGATGCATCTTGTGATGACCAAATGTCCCGTAACATAATTGAGTCACTGCAACCTTGAACTTGACCTCTGGCCTAGTTTCTAGAAACTGCATAGAGTCTGATGCATATCTCCTATATTTTTTGAGATAGGAATGCCAAATGCGGTGTGTAAATGGATCTTAGGATGGCTGAGTGTCACGTAACAGTTTCACAACCTCTTGACCTTGACCTCTGACCTAGTTTTTAGAATAGTCGTTTCCTGAGCATATCTATTATATTATTTAAGCTTGGAATCTCAAATTTGGTGTGGTGATGCATCTTAGGATGACTAATTACCACATACCATAATTGGGTCACTGTGACCTTGAACTTGACCTATGACCTAGTTTTTAGAATAATCGTGTCCGGAGCATATCTCTTATATAATTAGAGGTAGGTATCTGAAATTTGGTGTGTGAATGCAACTTGCGATGATGAAGTGTCACTTACCATAATTGGGTCAGTATGACCTTGAACTTGACCTCTGACCTAGTTTCTAGAAACTGCGTTGAGTCTGGTGCATATATCCTATATTCTTTGAGATAGGAATTCCAAATTTGGTGTGTAAATGCATCTTGAGATGACAGAGTGACACATACATTTTGGGTCACAGTAGCCTTGACCTCTGACCTAGGTTTTAGAATAATTGTGTTCAGAGCATATCTCTTATATTCTTTGAGGTAGGAATTTCAAATTTTGTGTGTATATGCATCTTAGGATGGTGGAGTGTCACATACCATTATCAGGTCACTGTGACCTTGACCTCTGACCTAATTTTAATAATAATTGTGTCAGGAGTATATCTTTATCTCTTCTATTATTTGAGATAGGAATCCCAAATTTGGTGTGTGAATGCATCTTGGGATGGTGGAGTGTCTTGTACCTTTTACGGGTCACTGTGACCTTGACCTCTGACCTAGATTTTAGAAAAATCGTGTCTGGAGCATATCTCTTATAATATTTAATGAAGGAATTCCAAATTTGGTGTGTGGATGCACATTTGGATGACTGGGTGTCACATACCATTTTTGGGTCACTTTGACCTTGACCTCTGACCTAGTTTGTAGAATTATCGTGTCCAGAACATATCTCTTATATTATTTGAGATAGGAATCCCAAAATTTGATGTATGGATACAACTTTGGATGCTGATGTGTCGCATATCATTTTTAGGTCAATGTGATCTTGACCTATGACCTAGTTTCTAGAATAATCGTGTCTGGAACATAGCCACCCGGTACTACTTAGGTTTAGGCAATTGCAAAAGCTATATTGTCTTTTTGAATAATAAACTTCATATTTCTCCAAAACTATTATATTTGACAATTTCTCACTATAGGCCATGGTTATCTCCTACATAATTGGAGGTGGAAATCCAAAATTTCATGTGTGCCTGCATCTGGGGATAGCAGAGTGTCCTGTACCATATTTGGGTCACTGTGACTTTGTTGACCTTGACCTCTGATCTCATTTCTGGAATAATCATGTACAGAGCATATCTCATACATTGTATGAGGTAGGAATATCAAATTTGGTTTATGGATGTATTTTGGGATGGCCGAATGTTGAGTATCATTTTTGGGTCACTGTGACTTTGACCTCTGACCTCGTTTTAGAATAATCATGTTCCAAGAATATATCTAATATTATTTGAGGTAGGAATCACAAGTTTGATATGTGGGTGTATCTTTGGATGGTGGAGTGCCTAGTAAAATTTTCATGGTCACTCTGACCTTGACCTATGGCCTTGTTTCTCAAAAAATGGTGTCCAGAGCATATCTTCTATATTATTTGAGGTAGAAATCTCAAATTTGGTGTGTGGGTGCATTTTGAGATGGATGAGTGTTGCGTACCATTTGTGGGTCCTTGGCCCTTGGCCTTGACCTCTGACCCAGTTAAAATATTCTTTTAAGAATATTGTCATGTTACATATCAAATTAAAGTGAATGAAATGTACGACAACATACAGCAAACATTTTGCCCCTTGCACACACCCTTCACTCCTGAGTTGAGTCAACAGGTAAAAATAGTTTTTTTTTTCTGAAAACAGTCATGTTGCATATCAAATTAAAGAGAATGACACATACAGCAATATGAAGCAATAATTTTGGCCTTACACACACCCTTGACCCCTATGGTGGGGACAAAATGCCAATGGTTTGAGCCTCACCAGCGTCACTGCGTTGTGGTCCTTGAGCAAGACACATTTATCCTAGCTTAGTACTGGTTCAACCCAGGAAGACCGTCACGCATAACTGAAAGATTGTTGAGTGGACGTAAAGAATCAAATCAAACAAACAAACAAACAAAACAAAATGCCAAAAGCAGTTTTTTCTGAATGTAGTCATGTTACATATCAAATTTAAAGGTATGAAATGTATGATAACATGCAAGCAAATATTTTACCCTTACACACAGCCTAAACCCCTGGGTTTGGTTTTATCGGTCAAAACATTTTTGCTTTTGAAAATAGTTATGTTACATATCAAATGAACATGAAAGTGGTAATGTACATACTAAGGTCATCTATACCATGGGCGCGTTCAGAGTGGTATAGGTTTTCTTTAATCTGGCAGGGGGTTCATGATTGTGTTGCATAACAATACGACATGCCTTATTGTCAATTATTATTGTTGCTATTCCCATTTGTGTAAGGGGTGGTTCTTGGACTGGTTGTGACTTTGTTTTTGACTCATAATGATTGTTAATTGTTGCTCCCATTAGTTTGTTTTGGAATTGGTCCTGATCTTGTGATGTAATTCGTTATGTCCTATCTGGTTTGGCAATCATTTCACTGTGGAAGAGAGGGCTCTAATTTTATTGCGCCCACGCTGCCATGTAGATTTCTGTTGTCTGTGTCCTCTCTAGCAGTCTTGATAGGTTTTGTCTGTGATGTTTGACTATTTTATAATATTATTGTTTGTGCCTTTTCTCATTTTGTAATCATCTCACTGAGGCTTTCTTGAACGTAAATCTTTGCCATTATTTGTGTGATTTTGTTTTTAACTGTATTCTTATGTCTCCTCTGCATGGTACAGTACCATGGATTGGTCTGTTGTCTGAGATTGTCACATTTTTGGTGCATACCCCCTCGTATTTTGTTGAGTAATGTGTGTGATAAAAGAAACACTAACATACGAAGAACGTATGCAACTCATAGTATAGCTATATTATATTTATACATTTATAAAATTAGGTACAAGGTCAAGGTCGTTTATTAAAGTTTCTTTAAAAAAAAGCCTTCCAAAAACGTATACACATTATATGAAATATCAATCTCCAGCGCATTATGAGCAACGTTTAGAACACACACACACAATTGTACCAGGACAAAATGTATGCATACACAATCTGATATGTGGTGTATGTGTGTGAGGATGAGGGGTTGACATAAATTGGATTCCTTTATAGGATTTGAACTTCCTAAAATGTGTTGCATAACTCTTTTTCACTGTTCTCATGAGGCCAGGATATGTTTTAGCCCTGTACGTATGCGACTATTCAAATATGTAACACTACTTCAGTCTGATTACACTTTTGTGTGTTAAGAAATAGAATCATACTAACCTTAAGTTTGATCCTTTAGAGATCAAAAGCAATCTATAGTAACTAAAATGCCTACAGTAAATAAAGTATCATACTAGTAAACTATTTTTGCAAATTATGTCAGCCAGTACACTTTATGATGTGGCTTCTCATATATTCACAAGCCCCTCTCATCAAAGCCTATCCTGGCATCGAGTAAAACTAGAATTCTAAATTCACGTATATGCCAAGACCCGTCTTAACTTTATCAGCTCCTCGATGTGTGCACTGTTCAATATTTAAATGATATTGGCAAAGACTGCATACAAGGGAAGTAAGAAAGACAGCAAGGATCAGGAATCAATACAATTCAGTACCACACCTGTCCCAGGATACCAAATGGGAAAGCAACAAAATCACAATAAACATCACAAACAAGAGTTAAGAGGTCAGCCCTTTCCCTTCAGGTGACCACAATGCAGCAATGAACAGACGCGAAAGCATGACAAACACAAGACATTAAAAACACAAATATTCCACAAAAGAGGTACCGCCTTGGAATGATTAATAAAAATATTTTACTGGAGGGCTTAAACCACTTTCACAGCGCACCAACCTCACCCTTAGTTCAGATGTGGATCAAGACACATAGATGTTTGGTTTGCACTAAATACTCCAATCTTATCCATGCATCATCTCCTAGAACCTATAAATCAAGATATAAAAAGGAGATAAAGCAAAGATAAGGACTCAGCAGTACATAAAACTGAATACAGGAGCAAATGAAATCCAACAGTTAAAACCAGGTGGGATTGACAACAGCCAAAAGATCAGACCTCTACCACATCATCAATAGATAAGTCTATAAGTCAGAACCATCATAGAATCTGAAGCTCGACCCACCAGCCTGCAATTTAAGAGGAAAGCAAAGTTGCCTTCCTTGATTGGGTTGACCACCAAGCATGCAGTCTGTTTCCTTACATTAATGTTATAGCCAATCTTTTTATAATGGGAGATTATTTTAATAAAAAGCGCTGATAAATTATAAGAGCAAATAATCCTCTTCAATTTATGCACCAAGTCACCATAGAATTCAGGTTCTGAAAGTCCTTGGCGCAAGAGAGATTTAAGTCCATCTTGGAATTAAGAGATCAAATCATAGTATCTTCTATAAAATTTAGAAAATGTTTTGCGAAGTTTATGATACTGATAGCCTTGTTTAAGTGTTTCTGAGTTAACAGTTTATTGTGAATGTTAAAGTTAGCAACATGGCTAGATGCTCTAGCAAAACGAATGAGTTGAGAGATATTGTAGCACCCCTGGCTAGCCTGCGCATTGTGTTTTTGGACCATATTTCGCTAATTGTTTGATGATTGCATCGAGGCAGCGATGACATAATTTCGATAACCGGGTCAAATATGACAGCCGTAAAACATCTCGTTTTGGCTGAATATTTCCTACCAGTTACCATCTAAGACATGGTTCTATTCCTTATTACATATATTTCATGATTCTATCAAGAAATATCTATGGAATACCTTTGTTTTCTCTTAAAACGCATTTGTTTCGCATCGCTGTCTCGTGTTTGTATCTTGTCAATTTCATTTCAATATATTCGGAATACTTCGGTTCTCTATACGGGCGCATTCGATTTCGATCGCGGGTTACCCCGGTTCAACTATAGTAACTGGAGTTCATTTGTATTGGTCATCGCGATAAGATCCGAGAACATCCGAATTCGCCTTTTCGCTTACGTCATATGTGACGATTACCGGGCACGCGCTAGAAGGCTATATAAGAGAGCGAGACAGGGTCTCTGGTTGGTCATTGTCTTACGATAGTAGACACGGCAGCTGTAGTTTTGTTTACCTGGTAAACAAAAGCTTTAACCCATTAACCAGACTCTTAGTATTATATTAACCTGAAGCATTCAACCTGAAGCATTAACCTATCTAACTAGATATGTCAGCATACAGATTATTTGGCGAGGTTAATACTATTTTTCTCTTTTAACCTGGAACATTCATCTTGGAAATTGGCTAACTTTAACCTGAATCCAAGGTTAATGTTCCCCACCCACCATTTACCAGCCAGAGTTCTGTGACTTCGCTTGCTTATATATCCTATCTATTTTATCTTTGAACATCATTTATTTTCCTTGGTGGAAGCTAGTCAGGTTAATACCTGGGTAGATGCAGATTAGACTCTGGGATTAGCTGGGTAGTTTCTGCATTTGCCTGGTTAAGACTTGAACCTTTAACCAGGAACCTATTGTTGTTACAAGCATTAAGTCTAAATTATACCAAACTATTTTCTCTTGTATCCATGTATTTCTTTGGTTAAAGAACGCCAGGTTATCACCTGCACAGATACAGATTTATATTCCAGTTATTAACTGGGGATTTTCTGTATCTGTCTAGATTAAGATTTGTCCTTTAACCAGAGATTTCATGCCTCCATCTAAATTAATCTAAAATGTTTTGTAGTTGACATATATGCACTTTTGATTTGGATAAACCAAGATAACTTGATTTGGCTAGTTTCTCTCATTTCAATTCCCTAGTCAAACTCTAAAACAGACCCACAACATTTGTGACCCTCAATTTAGACCACATTTAGCCACTCAGCCTGACAAATCTACGGCATATATCCTGACAAATCTACGGCATAGATCCTGACAAAATCAACGCCGAGAGGGTTACAATATAGACTCCATAGGATGTAGAGCAAGGAAGACACTTTTTTGAAACAATACTATTTTGGTACATGGATATTCTGTTTACCATTTTCAGATGTTATTTTTGAGAAGAAGTCAACAAGTATGTGTCCAGAAAGTTGGAGTATCTCCCTTTATAAGGAAACGTCATACTGTAAGTTTATGTAATGGTGTACAACCCTAGAAGCAGGAAATATGTGCAATTTAAAACAGCAAAGTAGAATTACCTAATTTATCACATGATGTCGTGTCTGTAAGTGATATAATGCCATGCAATGAAATCCATAAACTACTAGTGCTTTACAAATTTAGTAGCGTTACGGAATGATGTCCATTTTAATGTTGCGCAAAGATGGCAAAATATTGCATTTCACACCGAAAATGCAATTTTAAGTAATTTTAAAGTCATGTGATAAATAGAATCTAATATTCCTGCTGTTGTATTATTTAATTTATTAAACTTGTTGCGAAAAAGAGATATTCAAGCCTCCCATTTTATCTCTTGTCTTAAAATTGTATAATAAATTCAATAAAACATGATCACTCTTGTAAGATCTTCTATGTATTTGGAGCAGTTTACTTTTTAATCATTACTGCCTCTGCCAATTCCATGGAAATCTGTGGAATCAGACCTCCGATGTACATAGATGATCTACTTTGATAATGTGACGCTGCCATTACATAATGTGACGCTGTCGTCACGGAAACCTTGCCAACATAATAGCAAGTGTGGTCGCAGCAATATAAACGCTTATAAATGAAGTTTATGTTTTTTCAATAAAATATTGATATAGTGATACTTTATTGAAAAATCATAAACTTCATTTATTCTGTTAATAAGACGTTTTAGGTTATCAAAATAATCGATTTTAATATGGACTGAACCCACATGCTACAGTACTATTTTTCCTTAGGCCCATTCAGGCTAATAAAATGGAGCATTTTCAAACATAGTACTACGCCTTACATACATCCAAGGCTTGATTCTCGAATTTAGCGGAAGTTTTCTGATTGAGTAAAGGGGCCAGAATTTCTATTGCACTCTAGGAAAGAAGGGCAATTTTAAAGCTGCATACTCTGTAACTATGAACATTTTTCGAAAAATTTTATTTTCTTTTTAAATCATTTGTAAAAGTAGAATTAGGCTTTGTTTTCACAATAAAAATGTTCAGTACAGCTGAAAACTGCATGGAAAAGTGAATTATCTCAACAAATAGGTGTGTTTTTCTCTTGTTTGTAATTATTTGCGTCCCTCCAATAATTCTAGACTGTTGAATTTTAACATAAATGCAGTTGTTTTGATAGTGATACCTCGTTAAGATTAACGAAAATGGTAAAATGTTTACCTGAATTTGAGTATTTTTACTGTGTTCTTGAAAAATAAAAACATTATTTTTAAAATTAGAAGATCAAAAGTTACAGACTATGCAGCTTTAAACCATTTAACGAACAGTGATTAGACAATTTCTTACAAAATTGTATTTTTATTGCAGAAAATCACATTTTTAGTGGGCAAATGCTGCTCACATTTTCATCAGTGTTTTCCAGCTTTACAAGATAGGTCTCCATATTGGCCCCAACTCTTTATTATACCCCTGGTACGATGTATATAGGGGGTATATAGTTTTTGACTTTTTTGTGATTATGTTTGTCTGTTTGTTGGTTTTTCTGTCTGTCTGTAAACTTTTTTCCGTCAAAGATTTCTAAGCAACTACTTGGGTTAGGATTCTGAAATTTGGTACAAAGCTTGATAGTGATTAGTTGTATTGTGTAACAATAAAAAACAGCCACATATTTCTTATCAGTCCCTTTATTTGTTCATTTTTCTTTCTCTCTAATGGAAATTTCTGTCACAGATTTCTCAGCTCCTATTGGAGCCCGTGTTTTAAAATTGTGTGTACACCTTAAGGAAGGCAAAGTGTACTGTGTAAATGGGAATTAAGATGCTAATCCTCATTTTGCCTTCTTTTTTCAATTTTTATTTTTTTTCTTCTTTCACTCTTATATAATACATATGGACATTTTTTCTGTCTGAGATTTATCAGCAACTACTTGAGTTAGGATTCTGAAATTTAGTACAAAGCTTGACAGTGATTAGTTGTATTGTGTAACAAAAGAACAGCCACATATTGTTCATCAGTCCCTTTATTTATTCATTTTTCTTTCTCTCCGATGAAAATTTCTGTCACAGATTTCTCGGTTCCATTTGGAGCCAGTGTTTTCAAATTTTGTGTACACCTTCAGGTAGGCTAAATGTATTGTGTAAATGAAAATGAAGATGCTAAAGCTCATTTTGTCTTCTTTTTCAATTTTTCCTTCTGTCACTTCTATATAACACATATGGATGTTTTTTGTCAGAGTTTTCTCAGCAACTACTTAATTTAGGATGATGAAATTTTGTGTACACTTCCAGGTTGACAAAGTGTATTTTGTAAAGGAAAATTGATGTGCTAATCTTCATTTTGCCTTCTTTTTTCAAATGTTCAATTTTTCCTTCTGTCCCTCTTATATAACACATATGGACATTTTTCATCAAAGTTTTCTCAGAAACTACTTGATTTAGGATTATGAAATCTTTGACAATTTTTTCTTTTCTCTGAACGTGTTACAAACTCTGATGTCTACCGCCAGGGGTATGTGAGCTTTGCTCAATTCTTGCTATATTAAGTTTACCACCTTCTTGTTTAAAAATGTATGCATTTACCTTTCTGTAAAAATTATTTATTCATGTTGGATGGCAAAAATTGGTGCATCTAGGTAAATGCCCCATTATTCTATTTTATCTGTCACTGTCTTTTCTCCGGTACCTTATCTCACTTTGTATCAAGTGTATGTTTCCTGAATTGGAAACGCTTTGTCCTTCTGTTCAAAATAAAGTGTCTTTGCTTCATGTTCATCCAAACACAGCTAAGGTCTAAACATTTGATGACAGTTGCCACAATTAGCATCATAAGTATAGACAAATGAAAACAGAGAAACTGGTCAGATGTGGCTTAGGCTAAGGCACTTGCAAGACCAAACATGATACCTACACAGTAATTTTGTGTCAACTGGAAAGCTGCTCATCAGTCCCCCACAAAGGAGTGGATATACCGGTATCCGTCAAAACATATAATTAATATATGTTTTCAGTAAAAAAAACATGGTAATTGTAATAAAAATCATTTGGTGAAGTAAATCATAGGCTACAATGCCTAATAACGTTATTAACAATTATATATCTAAAAACCACCATCTGAAATGAAGGTTTCGAGCATGATTATCTCAATTATGTTGCACTTATTTATATTTTTCCTTGAAATGTTGAACAAACAACAGAAATAAAATTATAATGTTAAAGGGGACGGCAACCCTGATGATAAATATGTTTTTATGAAAGATCTTAATAAACCATGCATTTTGATACCAGTTTCATCTAAATCGGTTGAAAAATGTGAAAGTTGTGGGCGTTTGAATATTTGCAAATGGACTGAAATGGAAGCGGCCATATTGTAGGCTTAGTGACGTCACTCAGCCTAATTAAATATGCGTAATCAAAATAAAAGACAAACCAATGGATTATTTGCATTAATCTTTAATGAAACATTTTCCTTATGTTTAAAGCTACATATCTGCTGAAACACAAATGATGTGATAGTTTATGATAGCTAAAAATTAAGCAGTTGAAAAATTCTGAAAACTAATTAAATGTTCAAAATGGCGGCTAAATGTTGGTCATATTGAATTCTTTAAATGCCCATAACTTGCTCATTTTTCAACCGATATTGATGATACTTGTATCAAAATTCATGGTTCATAGAGCTCGTTCTGATAAAACATACTTATCATTAGGGTTGCCGTCCCCTTTAAGCATACAAGGCTGCCATTTGATTCTCGAAAAAATTGATTGATCAGATTTGTAATCTGCACAGTCCCTTTAGAGCATTTACACTGTAGTTGTACACACGCCAATAAATTTTCCTGACATAACTGAAAAATTGTTGCCTGGAACAAAGAGCATTCATTACAACTTGAAGGCCAAGCATTTCTTTTCTACACCCTTATATAGTCAAGTGCACATGGTGATCATTGAGCTGCATACACCATGTGTGGCTCATTTGGCTTCATAATGATGGAACATTATGACTTTTCTTTATTGAAAACAAATAATGTTTTCATATCCCATGCAAAACAAAGTTTTAGGGGGTTATACTGTTTTCAGTCTGTCGTTTTTTCTGTCCGTCCGTCATTCTGTCAACATTTCAAGGTTTTGTTAAATAACTTACATACCTTATGTCTGACTTTGATCATATTTGCACCACACCTTAACCATAAGACAATGCATGTTTGGCAGGAATAAAGGGGCTGAAGGGTCAGTACAGGGACTGTACAGTGTTGCAATATGGCTAATAGTGCATAATATGTGAAATCAACTCCTCCAAGAGCATTCAGTCTGTCCTTTTAATACTTTGCATGTATGTTGTTGTGCATGAAGAAGTTTTATAATGAAAATATATTTTTTGATAAATTTACAGCATTTTTAGCTCACCTGAGCCTTTGGCTCATGGTGAGCTATTGTGATCGTTGGATGTCCGTCGTGTGTCCTGTGTTCTGTGTCATCAACAATTGCTTTAAAGGATATCACCTCCTAAACTACTGGTTGGATTTTGTCCAAACTAGGTAGGAATGATCCTTATATGACCTTTTTTTAAAATTGTTCAAATGATTTCGGTCCATTGCATATCTAGGTCACACAGGCTAAAAATAGATTTTCAAGATGAAAACTTTAAAAATCTTCTTCTCTGAAACCACAAGTCCTAGAGCTTTGATATTTATATGTAGCATCACCTAGTGGACCTCTACCAAGTTTGTTCAAATGATAGCCCTGGGGCCTAAACTGGCCCCGCCCCAGGGATCATATGTTTGACATGGGCTTATATAGGGAGCAACATGAAAATCTCTTCTTGTCTGAAACCACAAGGCATAGAGCCTTGCTATTTGGTATGTAGCATAACCCTATGGACCCCTGCCAAGTTTCTTTATATTATGCCCCTGGGGCCAAAATGACCCCGCCTTGGGGGTCACATGCTTAACATAGACTTAAATAGGGAGAAACCTGAAAAAATCGTCTTGTCTGAAACCTCAAAGCACAGAGCCTTGCTATTTGTTATATATATTATCTAGTGGACCTCTACCAAGTTTGTTCAAATTATACACCTGGGCCAAAAATGGCCCCGCCCCGGGAGTCACAGGTTTTACATAGGCTTATATAGGTAGAAAGATGAAAAAATCTTCTTGTCTGAAACCACAAGGCATAGAACCTTGATATTTGGTATGAAGCATTATCTGGTGGACCTGTTCCAAGTTTGTTCAAATTAGACCCCTGGGGCCAAAAATGGCCAGGCCACAGGGATCACATGCTTTACATAGGCTTATATAGGGAGAAACATGAAAAAATCTTCTTGTCTGAAACCATAAGGCCTAGAGCTTTGATATTAGGTATGTAGCATAACCTTGTGGACCTTAACCAAGTTTGTTTAAATTATGCTCCTGGGGCCAAAAATAACCCCGCCTTGGGGGTCACATGCTTTACATAGACTTATATAGGGAGAGACATGAAAAAAACTTCTTGTCTGAAACCATAAAACCTAGAGCCTTGATATTTGGCATGTAGCATCACTCTGTGGGCTTCTACAAAATTTGATCAAATTATACCCCTAGGGCCAATAATGGCACCGCCCTGGGGGTCACAAACTTTACATAGGCTTATATAGGGAGAAACATGAATAAAACTTTTTGTCTGAAACAACAAGGCCTAGAGCCATGATATTTAGTATACAGCATTATCTAGTGGTCTTCTACCAAGTTTGTTCACATTATAGCCCTGGGGCCAAAAATGGCCCCACCTGGGGGTCACATGCTTTTCATAGGCTTAAATAGGGAGAAACATGAAACAATCTTCTTGTCTGAAACCATAAGGCCTAGAGCCATGATAATTGGTATGTAGCACCACTTTGTGGATTATGCCCCTAGGGCCAAAAATGGCTTATATAGGGCAAAACATTGAAAATCTTCTTGTCTGAAACTATAAGGCTTAACACCTTGATATTTGGTCATATTTTAGCATCAACTAGTGGACGTCTACCAAGTTTGTTCAAATTTTGCCCCTGGGGCCAAAATAACCCAGCGCCAGGGTTACCAGGGACATGGTCAGCTATCTACAGATACCTATCTGTAAGCTTTAAACAACACTCAGGTGAGCGCTCTAGGGCCACTTGTCCCGATTGTTTACTTAACAAATATTCAACCAATTTACATATTGAATAATGGCTTATAGTGACTACTTTGTGAAATCAACTTCTCCTAAAGCAGTAAGTATATCTTTTTGATACTTTGCAGGTATCTTACAGACATACTGAAGGTGTGCATGAAGAAGTTTAAGGATGAACACATATTTTAGATAAATTTGCAGCAATTTTAACTTAGCCAATTTTCGACAAATGCACATATTGAATAATGGCTTATAGTGCATGAGTTTGTTTCCATTTTAGTTTTGCAATCATCTCGATGGGGAAGAGAGATCTGGTTACTTTGTTTTGTTTGTCTTCCTGGTGTCTCGTGATTGTTGTGTGGCTCTTCCTCACGATGCCCTGGGTTTGTCTGCAGTTTGAATTTCGGCAAGATTCCATCATTGACTTTGGAGTTAGCTGCCCTTGAGCGTCTGAAAGATCAATGAATTATAATATGACCACTCTAGCTCCCTTCATATTTGATTGGATCTTCTTCATTCTTGCAGACAACAAGAAAGCTCATAAAATCTGGTAGGGGTTCAAAAATCGGCAAGATCCGACCAGGGACTTGAGTTACCTGTCCTTGAGCGTTTGAAAAAATCCCCATAGACTTATAATGGGAGAAATGTTGTTACCACCCTGGTAACTTCATTTTAAGATGGATCTTCTTCATTTTTGCAGGTAACAACACCAACCATAAAAGCTCGGATGAGTTTGAATTTCAGGAAGATTCCATCACTGACTTCGGAGTTAGCTGCCCTTGAGCGTTTGAAAAATCAATGAATATTGTTGTGACCACTCTAGTGCCTTAAATTTGATTGGATCTCTTCAGTCTTTTAGGCAACAAGGAAATTCATAAAATCTTGGATGGGTTCAAAATTTGGCAGGATCCGACCAGGGACTTATGAGTTACCTGCCCTTGAGCGTTTGGAAAAAAACCCATAGAATTATAGTGGGAGAAATGTTTTGACCACTCTAGCTCTTTCAATTTTAGATAAATCTTCTTCATTCTTGCAGCTAACAACACCAACTATAAAAGCTTGGATGAGTTTGAATTTCGCCATGATTCCATCACTGACTTTGGAGTTAGCTGCCCTTGAGCATCTGAAAATCAATGAATAATGTTGTGACCACTCTAGCCCCTTCATTTTTGATTGGCTCTTCTTCATTCTTGCAGGCAACAAGAAAACCCATTAAATCTCGGATGGGTTCGAAATTTGGCAAGATCCCATCAGGGACTTATGAGTTACCTTCCCTTGAGCGTTTGGAAAAATCCCCATAGACTTATAATGGGAGAAATGTTGTGACCACTCTAGTGCAGTCAATTTTGAATTTATCTTCTTCATCCTTGGACAACTATAAAAGCTTGGATTAGTTTGAATTTCTTCAAGATCCCATAACCTATTATAGAGTAAGCTCCCCTTGAGCATCTTAAAAGTTGATGGATAATGTTCTGACCACTCTAGCGTCTACATTTTTAGTGGATCTTCATCATTCGTTCATGTAACAAGGCCAACCATAAAAGCTTAGATGAATTTGAAATTTAAGAGGATCCAACAAGGGACTTATGAGTTAGCTGCTCTTGAGCATCTTGAAAAATCCCCATAGACTTATAATGGGAGAAATATTGTAACCACTCCAGTGCCTTCGCTTTTGATTGGATCTTCTACATTCTTGCAGGCAACATTGGCACCCATAAATTCTGGGATGGTTTCGTAATTTGGCCAGATGGGACCTTGGACTGTGGAGTTAGCTTCCCTTGAGCGTCTGGAAATCTCCATAAGCTGATAATGAGAGAAATGTTGTGACCACTCTAGTGCTTTCAGCTCTGAATGGATCTTCTTCATTCAGGCAGACAAGAAGGACAACTATTAAAGCTTGGATAAGTTTGAATTTCGTCAAGATCTCATCACCTATTATGGAGTTAGCTCCCCTTTAGAATCTTAAAAACTGATGAATAATGTTGTGAGCACTCTAGTGCCCTCACAAGTGATTGTATCTTCTTCATTCTTTCAGGTAACAAGGACAACCTTAAAAACTTGAATGAGTTTGAACTTTAAGTAGTACCAACCTCAGACTGTTGATTTAACTGCTCTTGAGTATCATAAAAATCTGCATAGACTCCGGGTGTTTGGGTGACTTGCTTGGTGTTGGTGGTCCTTGTTTTGGGCGGGTGGTGGGTTGGATGTGTCCCACTGGGCTTCAGTTAAATAAGGCGAATTCTTCTGATGCTGAGGCTCTGTTTTTGGACTTGGGCTTGTCGGTGGCGGGTGGCATAGTTTCTTCTAGAGTTTGTGATAGGCGGGATGGTTTTGGTTTTGAAATAGTAAATTTGCCATTTCTTGATGGAGATGTTCCTTGCTCTCCTTCCTGTGGTGTGTGTGTTTCTCGGCTTGTTCGTTTTGCTAGAGTGTGTTCTGGTGTTGGTGACTTCGGCAGCGGAAGCTTGTTTTTGTTTTTTTGTTATCTGCTGGGTTATTGGAGCAGGGTTGTGCGTGTCGTGAGAAGCATTTTCTAAATTCTACCACAGACACTCGGAGTTAGTTGTTGGATGCAGCGTTGGGTTGGAAGCTCTTCTGCGGCAGGGCGTGTTGGAGCCTGTGTTTAATGGTGATTTAGTTTATAAATTTGGGCGAATTGTTGGGGAGCCTAATTTTGATGATTGATTCGGAGGGGTGGTGGGGTGTATGAGGGATGGGTGTGGCTTGGGTGTCCTGCGTCGATCTGCGTGCCTGCTTTTTTGCCCGGTTGCGGTTTGTGGCTGTGGTTTCCTCTTTGGTTGCGCGACAGTGGGTCGGGCCTCGGGCTCTGTGGCGGCTCTGGCGTGGGGCTTTAATCGGTGGGTTGGGGCCTGATGCTTATCTGTTGCTGGACCCACTGTGGCTCGACTTGGGATTTTCTTTAGCTCTGTCTATCTGTGAGTCATGGGCCCTTTTCTTTGTTTTATCATGGTGTGTTGGTTTGGTTGGAGTGTTTCTCCGTGATGATACATTGTTTTAGTTAGATGGCCTCCATGCGAGCTGAACATTTCTTGTACTTCAACAACAGCAGAATCTAGGGCGAAGATTTGGTGCCGGTAGAGTGCATTTGGCCCCCCCCCCCCCCCCCCCCCCCCAATAATGCTCCAGATGAGATTTGATTACGATGGGCCAGCTGTTATGCGTTATTTTGTGTCCGTTCTGGTGTTGCGGTCGTCTTGGTGGGGAAGAGGGGGCTGGTTGCTTTGCTTGATTTGTCTTCCTGGTGTCTCGTGATGGTTGAGCGGCTCATCCTAGCAGTGCCATGGGGTTGTCTGCGGTTTGTGATTGTGGTATTTCCTGATCATACTTACTATTTTTTACAATGGGAGATCTTTTATGACCACTCTTGCACCTTCATTTTTGAATGGATCTTCCTCAGTCTTGCAGGCAACAACGACACCCATAAAAGCTTGAATGAGTTAGATTACCCAACCACCAATTACAGAGCTGCACTTGAGCGTCTAAAATCTATCTGTATAATGTTGTGACCACTCTAGGGCCTTCATTTTTTATTTGATTTTTTAAATCCTTTTAGGTTATCAGGACATAATTAAACTATGGATTGGTCAGATCTCATCACTGACTACAGAGTTAGCTGCTCTTGAGCATCTGAAAATATACTTTCACCATTTTTATTCAGCTCTTTTTAATACTTGCAGATAACCAGGACTGGCATAACATCTTATGTTTTTGAATTAGTTGCTAGTCACTGTTTCAAGTAAAGAGGTGTCTGCCTTTTTGCATCACAAATTCCTGTATCTCCAATTATTATGCTGGCTGCCAGGTTAGGGATCGTTGCCCATTGGGCTACTTGTTATACAAGCAAACTGTTTTTCTTAATATGTGAAATTTACTGCTGATGATGTAAAATGGTTGAGTTTATAGTTTTTACTCTTTGTTTGGAGACAGCAAAAATTAAGTAGGAGCATATCAAAACCATTAAGCAAGAAACTATTGTCTTTTTCATATGTTATCACTGATCACTTCAAATGTATGATTTTCATGTTTAGATTTTCAATAAAGATATATTTAATGAGTGGTGACATACACATTTTAACCCCTATGCTTTTGTATGTGTCATATTTTAGCTCACCTGGGTCATAGGCTCAAAGTGAGCATTTGACCCCTTGGTGTCCTGCGCTGGCAGTAAACTTTTCTTTAAATGACATCTCCTTCTAAACCACTGTGTCAAATTTGTAATAACTTCACGCAAATGATACTCCTAAGACCTTTTACCAAAATGTAAGTGAGTATGATCAGGAAATACCACAATCACAAACTGCAGATAAACCCACGGCACCGTGAGGAAGAGCCACAGAACATTTGTAGTAACAATACATATGTAAGACAATAATAGCAAAGCAACCAGCTTTCTCTTCCTCTTCTAGGTTATTGCAAAACTAGAATGGATGCAAAGTAATGCATAACAAAACAAAGACAAACACAGATCTCCCACAAACAATGGAAGTACATTAAGCAATAGATCAACAACAACAGAACCACCCTCTTAGAACAGACGGCATTCCAAGCCACTGGGGGCTTAAATGCATTTTACTAGCTCTAAATCTTTGCCCTAGATTCTGTTGTTGTTAAAACACAAAATTGTTTAGCTGGCTTAAGACTTCCTAACTAATGCAATGTAGCCACATAGAAACAATCAAATAAAATAAACGCATTATGAAGATACAAAGAAAAGGGCTCATGACTCACAGATAGGCAGAGCTAAAGAAAGCCTCAAGTTGAGCTACGGTGGGCCCAGCCAACGACAAGCATCAGACACCAACCACGGATTAAAGCTTTACGTCAGGGCCGTCATTAAGTCTGAGGCTTGACCGATCGTCGTGCAAATAGTTATCATAGTTATCAACCGTGATTGGGTTCACAACCAGGCATGCAGACTGTCGCATTATATCCATGTTGTATCCCACTCTTTTTATAACGTTAAATACATGTAATCATTTTAAATTGATCACTAAAATTAAGCTTTCCAACAATTCTTTTTAATTTATAAACTAAATCGCCATGAAATACAGGTTCTTATATTCCTTGTTGCATAAGATTTTTTAAGCAAATATTGTATTTAACAATCAACTCTTAGTGTTGGTAATAAAATTTAGAAAGTAATGCCTTTGGAGTGCGCATGCGCCAGCAAATGGCAGTCCTGTTTTTCTGGGGACATTTTTAGGACATTTTTGCGTTTTGTTTTTTTCTTCAAAATTCCCAATTTTTTATGTCATAGAAGTCAAAAATTTGTATCTATTAGAACATACAAAACAAATAAGTTGCAAAATGTATACACCATAGGAAGGGGAGCGAGGAACATCTCAATCTAGAAATGGAAAATTAACTATTTCAAAATTAAAGTCGTCCCATTTATCATAAATTTTGGTTGAAACTATGCAATTTGTAATGGACAAGTCTAAGTCTAAAAAGGGGCTTCAGTATCTGAAGGGTTCACCTTATCCAACTGAAGTTCAGTGGGATATATCTGACTTACCATTTTTGCAAAATAAGGATTATCATTAATAAGCAAGTCATCTGGATATCTTGAGGTAGAGTTAAATGCTTCAACAATATCTGCTTGACTATTGTCAGAAAGAGACAACATGAAGTCTCTCTCGTAGCACAATAAAAACAAATCTCAACAAGAGTAGCACAATTAGTACCCATAGGAATACCTACAATGTGTCTAACAAGACATCCATAAGATAATAAAAGCAAAACAACAAGCTCTCTCTTCCTCTTCAAGATGATTGCAAAACTAGAAATGGTACAAAGTAATGCACACCAAAACAAAGACAAACACAGAACCCCCACAAACAATGAGGAGTACATTAAACAATAGTTCAACAACAACAGAACCACCACCTTAGAACGGACAGCAGCCTAAGCCACGGGAGGGCTGTACCAGCGTCAAATCTTCGCCCTAGATTATGTTTTTGTTAAAACACAAAGTTGTTAAGCTCGCAAACTGGCTTCCTAACTAATGCAATGTATCATCACAGAGAAACAATCAAATTAACACACTATGATGAAACAGTGAAAGGGGCTTGTGGATCATGAGGCCTTACCCGCTGACTTGCAATTAAAGAGGAAACCATAGGTATAAACCCTGATTGGGGTTACAACCAGGCATGCAGACTGTCGCATGTGTGTCAGTGGTAGAGTGCTTGACTCGAGACCGAGGGGCCGCGGGTTCGAACCTCATCAGCGTCACTTGGTTGTGGTCCTTGAGCAAGACACATTTATCCTAGCTTAGTACTGGCTCAACCCAGGAAGACCTGTCCCTGTTTAACTGAAAGATTGTTGATTGGACGTAAAGAATCAAATCAAACAAACAAAACAAAACTGTAGCATGATATCAATATTGTATCCCACTTTTTTAAAACGTTTAATAATCTTTTTAAATTCAAAACAAATTCACAGAAACGTTCCTCAAAATGCCCTTTGTAAATATTGCACTAACGGTTCTGCTCCGCTGAAAAAGATGGCTGCCAGAGCTCTAGATAAGAAATGTCTTACAGTTCCAAGGCGGTACTTCTTTTGTGGATCCTTCATGTATTTTTCTATCTTGTGTTTTCTTTGTCTTTGTGCGTGTCTGTTTATATGTGCTTTGTGGTCACTTGGTTGGAAAGTGCTGACCTCTTGGTTCTCGTTTGTGGTGTCTAACTGTGAGTTTGTCACTTTCCCATTGGTATCCTGGGTCAGGTGTGGTACTTGATTATATCGATTCCTGATCTTTGCACCCATACTTACTTTAATACAACATCTCCTGAACCACTGGTCCAAATTAAAAAAAAAATCACAGAATGTTCCTTATAACACCCTCTGCCAAAATAGTATAAAATTGGTTCTGTTGAATAAAGTAGCTGCCAGAAATAAAGGTAAGGAAAGCAATTTTAAATCCCATCTCATTCAGAGTCATACGCCCAAATTCAAAATAATTGCATGCATGTGATCCCCTATTGCTTGTTCCAAAATAACATCATTGATCCACTCCATAGAACAAAATCTGCGCCAGAGCTTAAAATAAGAAAATAACTTCATAAAACATGTTCTGAACTACCGGCCAAACATTTAAAATAATTTAATGCTAATGTTTACCATAATGCCCTTTTACATAAATTGCACCAATGTCTCTGCCTGGATGATAAAAATGGCCATAATAACTAAAAAAAAAGATTTTTTATTGACCAACATCTTGGGCTGGTCCAGGACTCAAGTTGCATGTCCCTCTTGTTTTATTTAACGCATTCTAATAAGAGAAGAGTTTTCACAGCTTCATATCCCAAACTGCTCTTATTTTACAGTTACAAGTCTATGAGAGAGCATTAAGATGTATTCCAGATCCTGACAAGTCTATTGACAAAGATGATGCAGTATTTGTTACTGTTCACCTGCTGCTGACAAGGTAAATGTATGCCAAATTTCGACTGTTCTTATCTGGTACATGTTAATAAATGACATAAAGGTGGTATTACAGAATTTTTACACTGATATCAATGAGTTTTCCTCCTTAGAATATCAAGAGGGCTCATTTGTAATTTAATAGAGAGGACTCACTTTATTTGATGTGCAACAAAAATCATATTTTCACTTCTGAAAACAGAAACAATATATTTTGGTCATGTAAGAAAGTTTGTGGGGCATTTTATCATTTATTAGAAAATATTTCTATTATAGTTAGCTCCAAATTGTTTAGACGAATTGTAATTAATCATATGGATACTTAAAGTGCTCCTATAGTTGCAAATTTGTTTTTTTTTAGCTCACCAGAGACGAAGGCTCAGGGTGAGCTTATAGGATGGGACTCGAGCCAGCGTCCGTGCATCCGTCTGTGCGTTCACACTTTCAGACATGAATATCTCTGAGACCAGCTGGCCCATCGTAATCAAATCTCATCTGGAGCATTATTGGGGTGGGAGATTGGCCGCATTAGGTTTTGGGCCAGATCAGATCAGAACTCTTGTTTCCATGGCAACAGATATCTCCCATAGGATTATAATGGGGAAAGTCTTGTGACCACTCTAGCGCTTTCTTTTTTAGCTCACCAGAGCCGAATGTTCAGGGTGAGCTTATAGTGTGGGACTCAAGCCGGCGTCCGTCCATCCGTCCGTCCACACTTTCAAACATGAATATCTCTGAAACAAGCAGGCCATTCATAATCAAATTTCATCAGAAGCATCATTGGCGTGGGGAATTGACTGCATTAGGTTTTGGGTAAGATCGGATCAGAACTCTGGTTTCCATGGCAACAGATAGCTCCCATAGGGTTATAATGGGGAAAATCTTGTGACAACTCTAGCTCCTTCATTTTTAGAGCACCAGAGTCGAAGGCTCAGGGTTAGCTTATAGTATGAAACTCGAGCCGGCATCCGTCCGTGTGTGCGTCCGTGCATCCACACTTTCAAACATGAATATCTCTGAGACCAGCTGGCCGATTGTATTCAAATTTCATCTGGAGCATCATTGAGGTAGGGGATTGGCTGCATAAAGTTTTGAAACTGATCGGATCAGAACTTTGGTTTCCATGGCAACAGATAGATCCCATAGGGTTATAATGGGGAAAACCTTGTGACCACTCTAGCTACTTCATTTTTGATTGGATCTTTTTTATTCTTGCAGGTAACGAGGACAACCATAAAATCTCGGATGGGTTTGAAATATGGCAAGATTGGACTAGGGACTTATGAGTTAGCTGCCCTTGAGCGTCTGGAAAAATCCCCATAGACTTATAATGGGAGAAATGTTGTGACCACTCTAGTACCTTCATTTTTGGATGGATCTCCTTTATTCTTGCAGATAACAAGACCAACCATAAAAGCTCGAATTAGTTTGAATTTCGGCAAGATTCCATCACTGACTTCGGAGTTAGCTGCCCTTGAGCATCAGAAAAATTAATGAATAATGTTGTGACCACTCTAGCTCCTTCATTTTTGATAGGATCTTCTTCATTCTTACAGACAACAAGGAAACCCGTAATATCTCGGATGGGTTCGAATTCAGCAGGATCCGACTAGGGACTTATGAGTTACCTGCCCTTGAGCGTTTGGAAAAATCCCCATAGATTTATAATGGGAGAAATGTTGTGACCACTCTAGTGCTTTCAAATTTGAATGGATCTTCTTCATTCTTGCAAACAATAAGGACAACTATTAAAGCTTGGATGAGTTTGAATTTGGTCAAGATCCCATCACCTATTCTGGAGTTAGCTCCCCTTGAGCATCTTAAAATTTAATGAATAATGTTGTGACCACTCTAGCTCCTTCAGTTTTGATTGGATCTTCTTCATTCTTGCAGGCAACAAGTGAACCCAAAATATCTGGGATGGGTTCGAAATTCAGCAGGATCCAACCAGGAACTTATGAGTTACCTGCCCTTGAGTGTTTGAAAAAATCCCTATAGACTTATAATGGGAGAAATATTGCAACCACTCTAGTGCTTTCAATTTTAAATGGATCTTCTTCATTCTTGCATACAATAAGGACAACTATTAAAGCTGGGATGAGTTTGAATTTGGTCAAGATCCCATCGCCTATTTTGGAGTTAACTCCCCTTGAGCATCTTAAAAATAGATGGATAATGTTGTGACCACTCTAGCGTCTACATTTTTGATTGGATCTTCTTTATTCTTTCATCTAACAAGGACACTCATAAAAGATTGGATGAGTTTGAAATTCTGCAGGATCTGACCAAGGACTTATGAGTTAGCTGCCCTTGAGCATCTGGAAAAAATCCCATAGACTTATAATGGGAGAAACGTTGTGACCACTCTAGTGCATTCTATTTTGAATGGATCTTCTTTATTCTTGCAGATAAGAAGGACACCTATAAAAGCTTGAATGAGTTTTAATTTCCTCAAGATCCCATCACCTATTATGGAGTAAGCTCTCCTTGATCATCTTGAAAATTGATGGATAATGTTGTGACCACTCTAGCGCCTTCATTTATAATTGGATCTCCTTCATTCCTGCCGGTAGCACGGTCAACTATACAGGCTTAGATGGGTTCAAAATTTGGGGAGATCAGACCTGTGACTGTGGAGTTAGCTGCCCTTGAGCATCTTAAAAAATCCCCATAGACTTATAATGGGAGAATTGTTGTGACCACTCTAGTGCTTTCATTTTATAATAGATCATATTCATTCTTGCAGATAAGAAGGACAACTATAAGAGCTTGGATGAGTTTGATTTCAGTCAAGATCCCATCACCTGTTATGGAGTTAGCTGCCCTTGAGCATCTCAAAAATTGATTGATAATGTTGTGACCACTATAGCGCTGTCATTTTTTTATTGGATCTTCTTCGTTCTTTCAGGTAACAAGGACAACCATAAAAGCTTGGATGAGTTTAATTTAAAGTAGAACCACTTTTAGACTGTGGAGTTAACTTCCCTTGAGCATCATAAAAATCTGCATAGACTTACAATGGGAGATCTGTTGTGACCACTTTAGCACCTTCATTTTTCATTTGATTTTCTTCATCCCTGTAGGTTACCAGGACATACATAAAAGTATGGATGAGTTTGAATTTTAGTCAGATCCCATAACTGACTACGGAGTTAGCTGCCCTTGAGTATCTTAAAACTTCACTTTCACCAGGTTTCCAATGCAATCTATATTCAGATCTTTTTAATTCTTGCAGATAACTAGAACTGGCATAATATCTTATGCTTTTGAATTAATTCCTGGTCACTGTTTCAAGTTCAGAGTTATCTGCCTTTGAGCATAGTAAATTATGGTGTCGAAACGTTATGCTGGCTCCATTGTGAGCGATCGTTGCCCATTGGGCTACTTGTTTATTGGTTCTTTATTCTTTCAGGTAACGAGGACAACAATATCATTTTTTATGATTTCGAAATTCGGCGAGATCCTACTAGGGACTTATGAATTAGCTGGCCTTGAGCGTCTGGAAAAATCCCCATAGACGTATAATGGGAGAAATGTTGTGACCACTCTAGTGCATTCATTTTTGATGGATCTTCTTCATTCTTGCAGATAACAAGACCAACTATAAAAGCTTGAAGGAGTTTAGATTTTGGCAAGATTCCATCATTGACTTCAGAGTGAGCTGCCCTTGAGCGTCTGGAAATCAATTGATAATGTTGTGACCACTCTAGCGCCTTCAGTTTTGATTGGATCTTCTTCATTCTTGCAGGTAACAAGGACAACCATCAAATCATGGATGGGTTGAAATTCAGCCAGATCAGATCTTGGGCTGTGGAGTTAGCTGCCCTTGAGCGTATGAAAAAATCCCCATAGACTTATAGTGGGAGATCTGTTGTGACCACTCTAGTGCTTTCAATTTTAAATGGATTTTCTTCATTCTTGCAGATAAGAAGGACAACTATAAAAAGCTTGAATTAGTTTAAATTTCGTCAAGGTCCCATCATAATGGAGTTAGCTGCCCTTGAGCATCTTAAAAATTTATGGATAATGTTGTGACCACTCTAGCGCCTTCATTTTTGATTGGATCTTCTTCATTCTTGCAGGTAACAAGGTCAACCATAAAAGCTTGGATGGGTTCGAAATTCCGGCAGATCTGACCTTGGACTGAGGGGTTGGCTGCCCTTGAGTGTCTTAAAAATCCCCATCTTAAAAATTGATGGATAATGTTGTGACCGCTCTAGCGCCTTCATTTTTGATTGGATCTTCTTTATTCCTGCAGGTAACAAGGTCATCCATAAAAGCTTGGATGGGTTCGGAATTTGGGCAGACCAGACCTTGGACTGTGAGGTTAGCTGCCCTTAAATGTCTTAAAAAACACCATAGACTTATAGTAGGAGAAATTTCATGACCACTCTAGTGCTTTCAATTTTGAATAGATCATATTCATTCTTGCAGATAAGAAGGGCAACTATAATAGCTTGGATGGGGTTGAATTTCGTTAAGATCCCATCACCTATTAAGGAGTTAGCTGCCCTTGAGCATCTTAAAAATTGACGGATAATGTAATTTTTTTGTGACCTCTCTAGTGCCTTCATTTTTGATTGGATCTTCTTCACTCTTGCTGGTAATAAGGACAACCATAAAAGCTTGGATGAGTTTAATTTAAAGTGGAAGCAATGTCAGACTGTGGAGTTAACTTTCCTTGAGCAGCATAAAAATATGTATAGACTTACAATCGCAGATCTGTTGTGACCACTCTAGCACCTTCATTTTTAAATGCATCTCCCTCATTCTTGCAGGTAACAAGGACACCCATAAGAGTTTCAATGAGTTTGATTTTAGGCCACATCCAACCACCAGCTACAGAGTTAGCTGCCCTTGAGCGTCTTAAATAAAGCTGTATAATATTGTGACCTCTCTAGTGCCTTCATTTTTGATTGGATCTTCTTCACTCTTGCTGGTAATAAGGACAACCATAAAAGCTTGGATGAGTTTAATTTAAAGTGGAAGCAATGTCAGACTGTGGAGTTAACTTTCCTTGAGCAGCATAAAAATATGTATAGACTTACAATCGCAGATCTGTTGTGACCACTCTAGCACCTTCATTTTTAAATGCATCTCCCTCATTCTTGCAGGTAACAAGGACACCCATAAGAGTTTCAATGAGTTTGATTTTAGGCCACATCCAACCACCAGCTACAGAGTTAGCTGCCCTTGAGCGTCTTAAATAAAGCTGTATAATATTGTGACCAATCTAGGGCCTTCATTCGATTTTCTTCATCCTTGTAGGTTACCAGGACATGCATAAAAGTATGAATGAGTTTGAATTTCTGTCAGATCCCATCAATGACTACAAAGTTAGCTGCCTTAAAGCATCTGAAAACTATACTTTCATCAGGTTTTCACTGCAATTTTTATTAAGATCTTTTTAATACTTGCAGATAGCTTGAACTGGCGTAATATCTTATGTTTTTAAATTAACTTCTGGTCTCTGTTTCAAGTTCAGAGTTACCTGTCTTTGAGCATCGTAAATTATGGTGTCTCCAAACATGGTGAGCAATCGTTGCCCATTGGACTACTTGTTTTAATTCTTATGAAATTGATTGACAGTGACCTTGACTAAGACCAAACAAACAGTTGGTTGATGTCACGTTTAGCAGGAATGTATAGTAATTCTGTTTTAGATTTGTCTATAAATTATTCAGACATATTGTAGGTATTTTATGCATACTTACAGCTGCAGTTTTTATCAACACTACATTCAAATATTTAAATGACTATCTCAATATTAACCATCCTTATTTTAAACAAATGGTTAGTTAGATTTTTTTTATATGATTCTTTACGTTCCATCAACAATCTTTTAGTTAAACAGGGACGGGTCTTCCTGGGTTGAACCAGTACTAAGCTAGGATAAATGTGTCTTGCTCAAGGACCACAAGGCAGTGACGCTGGTGAGACTCTTCAGTCTCGAGTCAAGCAGACTTAATTAGCTATTCTGCTGAACTCCATTTGGATTTAGACTTTTCATATTAAATGGTATAGGTTAATTTAGAATCTATGAAAAGCACCTAAAATTTTAAATTGGACCTCAACAATATACATAAAACAATTTCAAAATTCTATCACAGATACTAAGACTTAATTTATGATTATAGTACTGTTTTGAAAATTCTATTGCAACATGACATATACATAATTGAGCCGCGACATGAGATTTCCACAAATGTGGTATGTGCAACCAGCAAAACCTCAGATCAGCCTGCACATACGCACAGCCTGATCAGAGCCTTTGCTAGTCACTTGAATATTCTATGAGTGTTAGGCTACTCACTGAACATAGTAGGAGTTTCTAAGCTCAAAGGGAGGCTGCACAGGCTCCTCTGAATCTATACTGGCCAAAATGCCACATTGTTAGAAATCACATGTCACGGCTTATATATGAACCACTATTGTATTATTAATTTATACATTCAAAAGAATCATTTGAAAGCCTTATTTCCTGATCAATTCAAAAAGATAATAAAATGTTTTAAAAGGGATGGACACAGCATAGATTTTATGTGATAGTCTGTATGCCTGGTAATAAACACAGGCAAGGGTTGTAGCTATGGTTTCTTCTTTGATTGCGTGAAAATGGGTTAGGCCTCTAGACTCAATGAGGGTCTTGGCGTTAAACTTCCATTGGATGGGTCAGCCACTAGTGTTTTTCTTAAGCTCTGGCTGCTTGTGAATTATGAGCTTTTTGCTTTGTTCCATCATGGTAAGTGAATTTGATTTGATTGTTGTTGTTATGATACATTGAATCAATCCGAAGTGCCTCGGCCCAGGATCTACTTTGATAATGTGATTCTTACATTAAATAACGTGACGCAGACGTTACAGAAACCAAGCCAACACAATAATAAGTGTGATTACAGCAATACAAACGGTCATAAATGAAGTTTTTGTGTTTTCAATAAAATATCACTATAGAGATATTTTAATGAAAAAACATAAGCTTCATTTATTCTGTTGATAAAAGGTTTTGGGTAGTCAAACTAATGTATTTTGATAGGACTGAACCCACATGCTACAGTACTATTTTTCCTTACGCCTGTTCTGGCTAAGAAATGCAGCTTTTTAATACATAGTTCTTCGCCTTACATATATCAGAAGCTTGATACTGGAATTTAGCCAAAGTTTTCCGTTTGACATTGAATAAGTTAGGAATGCTCATCTGAAGCTATTTAAGTCCCAGGTGGCTGCAACTGCTGTTTGTTCCCAGGCTGTGTTTCTGTTGATGTTAGTTAATGTTCATTATTGCTCTAATTATGTGTGGGGTTTACAGTTTGGTCTTGGGTTTGGTTTTGTGATATAGAGTATTGTGCAGATGTTTAGATAAACACAATTGTTCAGCCTAAAATTGTAAATATTTTCTTTCCCCTTATTTTTAACATACGTTTTTGCTGCTCAAAAGAACTGTTCAATGGAGATGGTTCTTTAGAGTACCCACAACATATGTTCTGGTTGAGAATTCAGAAAATTGTTTTTGTGTTTCACACTCTTGAATAGGTTAATATTTGAGCAATAATACTGGTACCACTCATTAGGACTCTCTCCAGGGGTCGTACTGGGCAGATCAAAAGGACAGTCATAATGAGGTGTTTATGACTTCCTTACAGGGACAATAAAGTGGTCCCATGAAGGGATTAGGTATTTTATGATAAAATATTGATCTTTATCTTAGTGAATGGAATTGTTTTGTATACAGGTAAGTCCCCTCTTGAGGCCCCTATAATTTTGTGAGTTTCTGAAACTGTCCCTTATCAGTTAATCCTTTAATGATCTCTATTGGACAGTAATATATGTCTTTAACTAAACGCATTGTATTGTGTCTAGTCTAGCTTTTTAATCGTTTCTCTAATAGAGTATTGGTTTCCTCTTTTGCCATGACGGTCTACCTCAAGTCTTTGAAAATTGTCCAAAACTGCATTTGGGTATAAAAAGTAACTAAGAATGATCAGGAAAACCACACTCACACGCTTCAGACAACCCACTACACTGAGAGTAAGAGCCACAAATCATCAACAGCAACAAGACATCAGAAAGAAAATAAAAGCAAAGCAACCAGCTCTCTCTTCATTGTCAAGATGATCGCAAAACTAGAAAGGAAGCAAAGTAATGTATTAATGCACACCAAAACAAAGAGCAAACACAGATCCCTCAAACAATGGGAGGTACATAAAACAATAAATCAACGACAACATAACTCCTCCTTACCATGGGCCATACATTTTTGTATTCCATTGCAAATGTATAAATCTCTTTTTTGCAGACTTTGTAAATTTTAGACAGAACTGTACTTCATTATTTTTAATAATAATAACAATACAGACAAAAAAAAGAAAGCCTTTGCAAATTAGGTAGGATCAAACATTTTTGGACAAAGCTGTATATTGCTGATAGAGGAAGATAGTGTTGAAACATTCATCTTTGGGTAGTTTTAATCTACCTGTTAGCATAATTTGAGGAATAAGCAATGAATATGGTCATTTATTTTTCAGTGAAGTAGATGGTAGTCTAGTGAGGGCAGTACGATTACTTTTGTGCTACAAACAGTGGTCAGAAGCTGTAGATCTTCTGCAAGAAAGTACAGACAAGTTATCAGTATACCCTATTATCTATCACATGGTATTGTCTGCGCTAACAGAGGTACATTAAAGATACCTTCTAAACTCTTTTGATCATTTTTAATTAGTCCATCCTCTTATACTATTTGTTTGAATTGTCCATCATTCAATACAAGGCTTGTTAGTTTACCTTGCTTATTTAGACCTTTCTTGTATATTTGACCATTTGTGTCTACTATAGGTTGTGATATACGAGTATGCTGATCCTGATAGTGATAGATAAAACCTTGTTAGTCACACCTTTATTTATTATTTTGCTTTTAATCCAGTTCAACAGTGTTTACTTAAGTCTTGTGTTGTGCATTTGGTCATATTTTTATTCATCATCTTCCCCTTTGTCAGTTCATATAATATGTTCGTTCATTACTTTGTCGTAATTCTGTTACAGCAACAAAGTTTTATGTTAAAATTTCTCCAAGGGTGTATATCTCAGTAAACCCTGATTTCGAAGCATTCATATTTGGAAATAATTACCCTTGAGGGTTGGCATTCACATCATGACTTCAGACCCCAGGGTCCTTGGCCCTGGGTGGGGCTGGAGGTCAAAATCTAGGACATCTTTAGAAAGTACAACAAAGTTTTGGTTTAAGTTTCTCCAGTGGTGTATATCATGCGTGGATCCAGAAGTGTAGGAGGGGGGGGGGGGATATGGGTCCAGACCCCCCTGGAAAATCACAAGTTTCTATAGGGAATTGGCAATTGGACCCCCAAGAAATCATTCATAATTGGACCATTGCTTGTTTTAAGGGTTGGAATTTATATTATGACAACCGATCCGAGGGTTCTTAGCCCTGGTGCGGACTTGAGGTCAATATCTAGGACACTTTAAAAAGTATGACAAAGTTTTGATTAAAATTTTCCAAGTGGTGTTAATTTCAGTAACCACATATCAGAAGTCATTCATATTTGGACCATACTTATCCGTGAGGGTTAACATTCTCATCATGGGTCCTTGCAGCTGGGTGAGGTTGGAGGTCAATGTATAGGACACACTTAAAAAGAGGTATCTTGGTTTTCTGACTTATTCAGATACCTAACTAAACATTTGTTAGAAAGCATTCATAGACATTTATAGTTGGCTTTGACTCGACAGATTCAGACCCTTGGTTCGATGCCCCAAGGTAGAGCTTGAGGTCAAAATCTAGGACAGCTGATTTTTATAAAACTTTTCTTTTATAGAATCATTTGTTTTTGAGCAACAGATGGTATTTAGGACTATCTCTGAGTAACTTCATATGTAAGGGTTCATGACCCAGGGTGGGGGTTGAGGTCAAAATTAAGGACACATTTAGAGTGCTATTAATTTTATCTGACTTATGCAGATATTTTACAAACCATTTGTGAGAAAGCATTCGTGTTCGGACATTTGGTCCTATTCATGGCAAGTTTCCACTTGACAGATTCAGACACGTGGGCTCATGCCCGAGCATGGGGCTCAAAGTCAATATCTAGGCCATTTTTTATAGAACCGTTTGTATTTAAACAACAGGTACTATTTCATGCAGACTTTCTCTCTGTGATTTCATACCTTAGGGCTCATGATCCAGTGTGGGGCTTGACGTCAAAATCTAGGACACCCTTTAAACAGCTATTCTTTGTTTTTCATTTTGCCAACCATTTATCAAAAAACATTCACATATGGGCATTCAGGATCATTTATGGCAGGCTTCCTCTTGACAGATTCTGACACTAGGGTCCTTGCCAAAGGGTGGGGTTAGAAGTAAAATTCTAGGACATCTTAAGATGTTTTATAGAACTATTTGTACTTGAACAACTGATACTATTTGGGCTGACTTTCTCTCTGTGACGTCAGTCCTTAGGATTTATGACACAGGGTAGGGCTAGAGGTCAAGATCTATGACACCTTTAAAAATGCTATTATATTTTACCAACTTATCGTACCAACCATTAATTAGGAAACATTCATATTTGGTACCATGCATGGCTGGGTTCCACTCGACAGCTTCAGATGCATAGTTGTGTGCTAATCTTCAAATCTAGGACATCTTTAGATTTTTGGGGCACAGTGGCTATTGGGGTTTGGACAGTAAGAGCATCGACCAAGGTATACGTGCCTCTCAGGGCATTTTTTAAAATTTTATAATATTTTAAAATATATAAAAACGTTCAATTCAAAATCAATTCATTGTTTGTTGTTGTTACCATTTTAGGGGGTTATGTGTTTGTGATGTAGTTCTTAGTATCCTTTCAGTCTTTGTAATCATCTTGCTGAGGAAAAGAGCTGATCCTTTTACTTTTATTGTGTTCTTCCTTTTGCGTGTGTGTTTGTTTTCTGTGTCTCTTCCTCGCAGTCCTATGGGTTTATATGTGGCCTATGAATGTGGCATTTACTGGCCATACTCACATGTTTTTCCACCAGCAGATGATCAATGAACAATAATTGCTGTTAAAGTTTGCAAATTTCACGAAATTAGATAGCGATGGCTATCTGTCTGGGTGGGTCTTGTTCTTGAAAATTTCAGTACAAAATTATTGATTTCATAAGTAACAGAAATTGAACATATGCACCATAAATACAAAGTATGAATATCCATTTAAAGTTTTATTTCAATACGTTGATACAATATTGCTCAAAAGTTCTTGAAAAAAACAAGGTTAGTTCTAGTCAAGGTAAAAGAAGTAAAATAATATAAAAAATAACTTGACAAAGGATTACAACAAAGTAAAAAGAGGGCAAAGATCAGGAACTCATCATATATAAAGTGCATAGTGGATCTTATATGCGTGCACATGTTTTATTGAATTTATTAAACAAGTTGAGGAACAAGCTTTATAAATTCAATAATACAGAGATACGAATGTTAGATTCTTTTTATCATATGACATTAAAATTACTTTGAAATATCATTTTTGGTGTGATAAAGTTAGAGTTTGTTCATATATATGTGACGTTGTTAAAAGCTTCATTTCATAATGTTACCTGAAAATCTGGAAACCACAAGTTATTTATCTATTCTAATGCATGATGTTATTGCATTACCAATTGCGCAGTCATATGTTAAAAACATCTCTTGTTTGAAATGGCTGCGCTATGAGACATGCCAACAGAACTCATAAGGTGTATGCACCAGGACTATTATATGTCCCTTGGATTATTAGCTCACCTTAGCCGAAGGCTCAAGGGTGAGTTTATAATATACCAGTCACTATGACGTCTGTCTGTCCGTCATCTGTCCGTCAACATTTTCAAACATCTTCTCCTCTGAAACCACTAGGCTAATTAAACTTATATTTCATATGGAGACTCCTTAGGATGCGGGAACGAAAGTTTGTTCAAATTGTCTGCTCACATGACCAAGAAGGCCACCACGCCCATATATGGTAAAATCCTTTAAAAATCTTCTCCAGAACCAGAAGGTAGATGACATTGGGACTTGGTATGAAACTTTGAGGGTGTTGGGCCTACCATGTTTGTTTAAATAATGATCTTAGGTTGACCTTGGCCTACTTAATGTCAAGGTCAAATTTGCTTCCTAAGGCATTTAAATGGAACTCTTTTGAAAAGTTGATTTTTGAATACTGTTAAAGCCAAAGTCATTATTCTCACTTGATATGTTAAACCTAATATGACAATGGCTATTGATAAGTTTCAAAGGTCAAGGTTGACCTTGACCTTTCAGCCAAGGTCCCTCATATTGGAGACCCTGCAATATGTTAAAACATATTTTTTTCAGAAACAGTTTGGCCAATTGAACTCAAATTTCATGTGAAGTAGTCCTTATGATAGGTTAGCCAACTTTTATACAAATTGTTCTGGTCACATGACCAAGATGGCCACCACACCCATATATGGTAAAACCCTTTAAATATCTTCTTCTCTGGAACCAAAAGGCCAATGGCCTTGGGACTTGGTATGTAGCATTGGAAATGTGGACCCTACCAGGTTTGCACCAATGATTTTTCTGGATTGTCCTTGACCTACTTTATGACAGGTCAATTTTGATTCCTAATGCATTTATATGGGGAAAATCTTCAAATGTTCATGTTTCTATAACTGTTTAAGCCAAAATGATAACACTTGCGATAAATGTTAAATCTAATGAGACAATGGTTATATATAAGCACCAAATGTCAAGCTGTGATCTTTTATCCAAGGTCGATCATTTGGACTGCCACATACCTATATTTCTAAACACCTCTTTCTCAGAAATCACTGTGTTTTTTGAGGGAGTATTCATAAGATCGTTTTAGGTCACTTGACGAAAATGACTTCAACCCCCATATATGGTTAAACAAATTATTTTTCGTTATAAGCTGTAGTTGGCCTTAACATATTTTAACATTATTAAGGAGATCAGGTGAGCGCCTCAGGACCTTCAGGTCCTCTAGTTTCATGTACCATTAGTTACAAGGGACACTGGAAAGTCATGCAACTTGTTGTGTATTATGATAAGTGCAAATGTTTTTCGAAAATTAATTAGCCTGGTCCTTCAAAGTAGCCGCCTTCGATATCTGCACATTTTTCAGTCTTCTATCCAATCATTAAATGTATTTATAGTCACTTTCAAGAATAGTGTTAATGTATTGATAATGTGCTTAGGTCAAACGTTGCAGGGTACAAACATTTTTTTACTCTATGGAGCAATCTTCGAAGATAGAATACGTTGGCAAAATCCCTATAATAGGGAGGCATTGTCTAGTTAAGATGGTAAAGACAATATTTAAAGCTAAATTACTAAAGCAAGTGGAGAGAGAGAGAGAGAGAGAGAGAAAGAGAGAGAGAGAGAGAGAGATGGAGAGAGTTTGTGTTATGCTGTAAAACAAAGCATTCGTCTGTTCTGATATCTGTTTTTTCTGGATTTACAGCAATGGGACAATATTTCTGAGTGCTACTTGGTAAATGTATTTTTATCGGACATGTATATGTGGACTTAATTTGTACAGTTGTTGGATTTGAATGGCCCCATGCATGCTGTTGATCCAAATTCAAGAATGGCAAAATTGTTTTCCTTATTTCATGTTTATGTTTGGACATCTGCAGATTTAGAAAATACAGCCATCAGACATACGCTAAACTGAAGTTATAAGTGGCCACCTAACATTTTTTGCGCCTGTTCAGAGAGTAAAATTCGCTCTTACAAAATTTTAATTCTATAAAAAAAATCCAATGCTTTGTCCAGACTCTGCAAATTATGTCATCTCAAAATGACTGGTAGATCTTGCACGGACGAAGTAAGAGTAAAGGTACCCTCATTTCAAAAAGTCACACTTCTTAATGCGGTATTAAAAAATCCTCAGACACCGTATCCATTTATATTGTAATTAGTTTGCAGCTGTGGTATAAGATGAAAAAGAAACAAACGATTTGTAACAATTGAACTCTCCATTTCTCTTCTACATTAGCATGAAAACAGCCACTAGCAGCAGCTTAGCTTGAACCAATTGCAATTGCATCCAGACTCACATTATCTTTTAGACAATATTTTTATAAGATTTGGCTCGAAATTATATAGAAAAAATGTAGGTACTAATTGTGCTTCTCTTGTTGCAGATTTGTTTTTGTTTTGTTATGAGAGAGATTTCATGTTGTCTCTGTCAGACAATAATCAAACTGATATTATTGAAGCTTTTAACTCCACCTCCAGATATTTTGATGACTTACCTAATATTGATATTTTTTAACAAATGCTGGTCAGATATATCCTACTTAACTTCATTTAAATAAGGCGAATTTTTCTGATACTGAAGCTCCGTTTTTGGACTTAAACTTGTTCATAATAAATGGCATAGTTTCTTCTAAAATTTATGATAAACGAGATGATATTAATTTTGAAATAGTTAATTTCCAATTTCTTGATGTATATGTTCCTCCTTCCCCTTCCTATGGTGTATGCATTTCTCAGCTTATTCGTTTTGCAGTAGTAAGTTCTAATGTTGATGGCTTCAACAACAGAAACTTATTTTAACTGCTAAGTTATCAAAACAAGGTTATATAAATCATAAAATTCGACAGTATTTTCTAAATTCTACCACAGACCCAAAGAGTTATTTGTTAAATATACTGACGGGCTTTAAAAACGCTACACTAGGAAAGAAGCTTTAATGTATGTCTCAAAAAAGAATGCCAAGCAATCATTTTGATTGTATATTAAAGAGTGTGTATTTATAATTAAAACACATGAAAAACTTGTCCACTTAAAATTAATTTAAAACATTGAAAATGTAAACTGTTTGAGATAGGGGTCAACTCTTTCATTTTACAAAATTTTATCAGTGAAAGATCCCCTACTTCTTTAAATCAAGAAACACGAGAAGCATCGAATGTGTGTCATGAACTGTGTTAGTCATCGCAGAATGGCTTTCATTTTAATTGGCAGGTCTTCGATACAGCAGGTATGCTTTTATGACGTTAATCTGTGTGTACCCGTTCATTCGAAGGCTTAAAAACTCTGCTCAATGAGACTAAAACTTTACGAAGCAACAGCGTCGTCGAGTTTAGTTGTACAATTAAAACTTAAGTGTGGACTGAAAAAGCCTCTTCATGATGACATCATCGAAGAAAAGAAAGTTAACATTCAACTGGCGTTTGTAAGATATAACAGGATGTTAGTGTGGCGTTTTTAAAGCCCGTCAGTATACAACATTTGGTTAAAAACACTTCTGCAACAGGGCAGACCAGAACCTATATTTTATGGTGATTCAGTTTATAAACTCAAACGAATTGTTGGAAAACCTAGTTTAAGTGATCAATTCAAAAAGATTATCAAACGTTATATAAAGGTTGGATATAACTTAGATGTCATGCGACAGTCTGAATGCCTGGTTTTAAACCCAATCACGGTTTATAGCTATGGTTTCCTCTTTAATGGCAGGACGATTGGTCAGGCCTCAGACTCTATGACGCCTCTTATGTAAAGCTTTAGTCGGTGGGTTGGTGCCTGATGCTTATCTGTAGCTTGACCCACTGTGGCTCAACTTGAGGGTTTCTTTAGCTCTTACTATCTGTGAGTTGTGAGTCCTTTTCTTTGTTTCATCATACTGTGTTAATTTGATTAGAGTGTTTCTCCAAGATGATGTATTGCAATGGTTAGAAGGCTTTCATGCGAGCTGATCATTTTTTGTACATCAACAACAGCAGAATCTAGGGCGAAGATTTGTTACGAGTTGAATGCAGTAGCCCCCCCCCCCCATGGCTTAGGCTGCTGTCCATTCTAAGGCGGTGGTTCTGTTGTTGTTGACTTGTTGTTTATTGTTACTCTCATTGTGGGAGTCTGTAATTGTTCTATGTTTTGTTGTATGTTACTTTATGTCCATGGTATACTGAGGGACTTTAGAAACGCACCATTTTACATTCACTGTGTCTTTCACATGATTGATTTGAGGATGTTTCGTTGTCATTTTTTATCGGCTTGCAAAATGGACCATGATTTGCCATGATTACGATTTGATCATGCTGTTCATTCTGACGTAATATTGACGTAAGTGTTTTTCAACAATTGTCGTCTGACAAATGTGACTTTGATTCAGTTTGAACATAAACACTTTAGGTGGTAGCTACATCTCTTAACAAATGGAAAAACACAAAAGTTTTCAGAAATAATCGTTTTATTACACTCTCACGTGCACCGTTTCTTTGCTAGCGTCAGTCTTAAATTTTCAAACATCAAAAAAAGACGAGTGATGTCCGCGCATGTCAAGATACTTTTGTCTTTCATGCAACTGATTGAGGATTATCTGTTGGCAATAAATTTTTTTGATTATTCCTGACCCTTAGGATATAAACAGCCAATTATGTCAAAAATCAATGACATCATGTAGACCTATTGAATGTTGCCAGAGGCCTAAAACTTCACGATTTGATTTTGTCTCAAGAACAAACATTGGTTCGAAAACTTTTTTCGTTCATGATGAAAGGTATTGGTACTCTGTGACTTTTTGAATTTGAGTTTTCTCAGAATGATCGCGCCGTCACGGCAATCATCAGCCACAGCATTTCGATTTTCTTATTGAATGCAAGCTAAATGATGGAACTTGTCAATTTTGTTTTTCGCATAATGAAAATATTAAAATTTCAACATAAATTAGCATTTAAACAGGTGGTGCGTTTTCAAAGTCCTTCAGTATAGTTTTGCAATCATCTTGATGGCTAAGTAAAAGCTGGTTTTTTTGCTTAGTTTGTCTTCCTGGTGTCTCGTGATTGTTGTGTGGCTCTTCCTTGCAGTGCGATGGGTTTGTCTGCAGTTTGTGAGTTTGGTATTTCCTTATCATACGCACTTACTATTTTTGCATTGCTCTGTAGGCTCTTATATCTAGGGCACGGCATTGAAATTTTCAGTGGTTATCCATTATGAATAGGTGTCACTGTTCTAATTAAAAATAAAAAAAAACGTTTATATATGCCATTTAAATGGCCTTAACCGTTTGACCTTAAAACAGGAAGTAGACATCAGTTTTGAAAACATTTTCGTTAGAAAATGCGCTGATCAAGCTGTAATGTGTTTAGTCAAACATGTTCACATGGAATAAAACACATACAATGATTTTAGTATGATGATGATTTTCGAAAATATCGGATAATGCGGAAAAAGAGCTTTCTTTTAAAAAAATCATAAACAATCTGGCATTAGCAAAAATTTAAGTATTTGTTTTTTTTCCAAAGTAAGTATGGGTGCAAAGATCAGGAATTGATACAAACAAGTACCACACCTGACCAAGGATACCAATGTGAAAGTGACCAACTCACAGTTAGACACCACAAATGAGATCCAACAGGTAAACCCTGGTGGGCCCGACAAACAGCCAAAACATCAGGCCCCTACCATCTCATCAAAAGATAAGTCTTTAAGTCGGAACCATCATAGAGTCTGAAGTCCGACCCACCAACGTGCAATTAAAGAGGAAAACAAAGTTGCCAACCAGCTCAAGTTGACTAGATGGGTTTTATTGCACCTGTATTTCAATACGATAACAACTGCGATAAAAACGCTTACTTTCTTCAAAAAGTTAATTTTTGCGTTTTTGAACCCATAAATAGCAAAGTGATATAAAACTCTTCCTTATCACAGCTTAAGTTTAGTTCATTGAAATGCACATATTTGGGCAAACATTCATGTCAATATCGTAAGGGTAAAGTCAGAAAAATAAAATTTAAAAGTGGCCACTTATAACTACGGTTCAGTGTACAGAAGCATTAGAATGGTAAAAAGTGTAGTCTCTCACAATGTTTGAAAAGAAACAAGATAGGGTGGATGATTTCCCTCTATTAAGCATCAACGATCTATGATACAAGCTACTTGTTGGGAAACGGTCAGCTCTTGGCTCTCTTGTTTGTGGTGTTTTCTTGTGCTTTTGTCACTTTCCCGTATGTTCATGTATGGTACTGGATTGTATCGATTCCTGATCTTTGCTCTCTTACTTTTACATAGACACTTCTGAAAGGTGTGTAAGAACCTTTGTTTTATTCTTTTCAGAATGATGTATTACACCAGTTTGCTGATCAGATTTTTTCTATATTGCCATCTGCTAACTGGTAAGTACTCTTCTTTAACCCATAACGCCCCACCTATACTTTGCAGCAGATGACAATTTCACATGTTGCTGCTTTTTAGCTCGCCTTTTACATTGTGACAAGGTAGCTCACCTGTCACATAGTGTTCAAATTATAGCCCTGGGGCGAAAAATGGCCCCATCCCGGGGGTCACATACTTTACATAGGCTTAAATAGGGAGAAACATGAACAAATCTTCTTGTCTACAACCATTAGGCCTAGAGACATGATATTTGGTATGAAGCATTATCTAGTGGTCTTCTATCCAGTTTGTTAAAACTAGAGCCCTGTGGCCAAAAATGGCCCCACCCCGGGGGTCACATGCTTTACATAGGCTTAAATAGGGAGAAACATGAAAAAATCTTCTTATCTGAAATCATTAGGCCTAGAGCCATGATATTTGGTATGTAGCATCACCTTGTGGATTATGCCCCTGGGGCCAAAAATTGCCCCACCCCGGGGGTCACATATTTTACATTGGCTTATATCGGGAAAAACATTGACAAATCTTCTTGTCTGAATCCATAAGGCTTAGAGCCTTGATATTTGGTTTATAGCATCACCTAGTGGACCTCTACCAAGTTTGTTCAAATTATGCCCCTGGGGCCAAAATGGCCAGCGCCAGGGTTGCTAGGGACATGGTCAGCTTTCTACAGATACCTATATGTAAGCTTTAAACAAAACTCAGGTGAGCGCTTTAGGGCCACTTGGCCCTCTTGTTTTAGTTATTGCCTTTGCATTTTTTTAAATTAATGCCGTTTGCAAATTTGGACATCTAAACTTCCAATAAAGATATCTCAAAAACTATAACAGGTAGTAGCCTCAGATTTGGTCAGCTGAAGGAGGATGGTAAATAGATTACCTGGTGAGGTGAACAGGATGGTGGACAAGCTAATGGTTGGTGCATAGTGTTTCATAAACACAATTTCTAGTTTTTCGAAAATTTAGAAAAGTGGAGCACAATTTGTCATCTGCTGCAGTTGAAATTGCCGCTTTAAGGGTTAAAGTCAAACCTTAAAGCAATACTTGTTAGAAAATTAAGCGCAACTTTTTCGACTTAATCCATCAGCAAGTAGTGTTCAGCTAAAAATAGCCGAAGTTCCACTGCAAGGTTTTAAATTTCCGTTTGATATTTTAGAGTTGTTTATAGATGTCTTCGTGTCTTTCAATAAAATTATATAATGTGTTGATTGATGTTAGATGTTTACTTTAACTTTACAACCTCTCAACTACCAGGTTAGCAAAGAAGTAAATCAGTAACTCGAATTTGGAGATGTAGCTGTCATGCAAATATAATCACTTTGCAGCATAGCGACAATTATTTTAGATACTGATTGGCAGTTTGAGATGTTTAAAAGACGCAATTCAATGGACATGGAACTTGGCATAAATGTATATTTAAAAATAGATTTTCTTATTTTCAGTAACATATGTTGTAGGTACTCTCTATGAGACATTTCCAATGTGATCATACAACATATATCTTTTCAATAAATGAGCTGTTCACCATATGCTTTTTAAAACAGATTCTCAACTACTTTCATTGTTTCAGTGAAATGAGCTAATAGAAAAGAACAAGTTTTCGTATAGTTTGTCATGCACCTGGCTGACAATAATAGACTGTCTGCGTTATGCTTTTGACAGCTTATCTTAAGATGTTTTATTGAAGCTTATTGCTAAATTGGTAGTTGCATGGTTGGTTTATATTCCAATCTGGTCTAAGGTGTTCGTTCTGCTGATGTTTATTCATCGGTTATTGATGTTCACATTGTGTGTGGGGGTCTTGTGTTTGGTCTTTGTTTGAAATGCAGATTTTAGTGTCTTTTCTGTTTTTGCAATCATCTCACTGAAGAAGAAAGAGTGAGAGGGAGACTGCCGCTTTACTTGAATTGTCTTCTTTCTGTCATGTGGCTGTTATTGTTCTGTGTCACATACTCCCGATGCAGTGGGATGGTCTGTGGTCTGTGTCACTTACTCCCGATGCTGTGAGATGGTCTGTGTTCCGTGTGACTTACTCTTGCTGCAGTGGGATGGTCTGTGTTCTGTGTCACTTACTCCCGATGCAATGGGATGGCCTGTGGTCTGTGTCAATTACTCTTGCTGCAGTGGGATGGTCTATGGTCTGTGTCACTTACTCCCAATGCAATGGGATGGTCTGTGGTCTGTGTCACTTACTCTTGCTGCAGTGGGATGGTCTGTGTTCTGTGTCACTTACTCCCGATGCAATGGGATGGTCTGTGGTCTGTGTCACTTACTCCTGATGCAGTGGGATGGTCTGTGATCTGTGTCACTTACTCTGGATGCAGTGGGATGGTCTGTGGTCTGTGTCACTCACTCCCGATGCAATGGGATGGTCTGTGGTCTGTGTCACTTACTCTTGCTGCAGTGGGATGGTCTGTGTTCTGTGTCACTTTCTCCGGATGCAGTGGGATGGTCTGTGGTCTGTGTCACTTACTCTCGCTGCAGTGGGATGGTCTGTGTTCTGTGTCACTTCCGATGCAATGGGATGGTCTGTGGTCTGTGTCACTTACTCTCGCTGCAGTGGGATGGTCTGTGGTCTGTGTCACTTACTCTCGCTGCAGTGGGATGGTCTGTGGTCTGCGTCACTTACTCTTGCTGCATTGGGATGGTCTGTGGTCTGTGTCACTTACTCTCGATGCTGTGAGATGGTCTGTGTTCTGTGTCACTTACTCTCGCTGCAGTGGGATGGTCTGTGGTCTGTGTCACTTACTCTTGCTGCAGTGGGATGGTCTGTGTTCTGTGTCATTTACTCCCAATGCAGTGGGATGGTCTGTGGTCTGTGTCACTTACTCTGGATTTAGTGGGATGGTCTGTGGTCTGTGTCACTTACTCCCGATGCAATGGGATGGTCTGTGTTCTGTGTCACTTACTCTGGATACAGTGGGATGGTCTGTGGTCTGAGTCACTTACTCCCGAGGCAATGGGATGGTCTGTATTCTGTGTCACTTACTCCTGATGCAATGGGATGGTCTGTGGTCTTAGTCACTTACTCCCGGTGCAATGGGATGGTCTGTGGTCTGTGTCACTTACTCTGGATTTAGTGGGATGGTCTGTGGTCTGTGTCACTTACTCCGGAGTTATTTATGAGTTTATTTTTTCTTATAGCTAAATATCAAGACAGCAATAACAAAACGGTTCAGAAAACAAGGCAATGTGTTTATTTTTTACGACTAAAAAGCCCATCTCATAATGTACAATGTTTGAAAATATATAATTAGCAGTAGTTTAAACTTGCTCTGTTTTTTTTTTGTCAAGCGCACTTTGTGCTCTTTATTTTGAAACCAATAGGAGTTTTGTAAAATAGAACAAAAGGGCAGATTGATCTTAAAATCTTCCCATGGGGTAGAATGAGTTATCTTTTTTTAGTTGAAAACAGTGCCAAATAAAAGGGTAAGAATACCTTGAGAGAGGAAATCGCTCAATTGTATGATGGTTAGCGCGATATATTGAGAAAATCGTATGCCTTTGGCAAAATATGAAAGTTTGAGGTACTCCACCCACTTCATGTAAAGTAGGGGTAGTGGTATCAAAAATAACTTTCTTAAATACAGAACTAAACAAGTAAACATTTTGTGCGATGAAATGTTTTTATACATTATTTGCTACAAATTAAGAAAAACTTGAACTTAATAGGCATAGTTCATGCTTGTGTAGCAACACAATTTGTAGTAAAAGTATAAGGAGAATCACAAAAGCCCACTTTTTGAAAGTTTACCATTTCTCTATTAGTCAACCTTTTTTAGATGCAAAGACCCAAGTCGTGCGAGCACTGAGCGCAGAATATATTTTTTATAAAAATAAGTTGGAACCATAGTGTTAATTTGCCCAATCATGATCGTAAATAGGGTCCCCAATTTTCTTTTGAAACATTTTGCTTAAAGTGTCCGCCAGTGTATAAACACCTACTGATTTCAAGCATGCACTACACGTGCACACTAAGTACTTTTTCAACAAAGATCAAACAATCAATTAGCCATTGAGTTTTAAGTTCCAAAAATGTATTATTTGATAGCATTTTATCAATATATTGTGGAGTTATGAATCAATGTCATGTTACATACTTTCCAAATGGCTTGCGTATGTTTAATTCAACAAAACGTTCCATGGCAATGTTGGCGATCATCACCACTACAAAATTAGGTGTCATCATTTCCACTGATTACCAGCAATAATTTTGGAGCCAATCATTATGGAATACAAAAATAAAATTGGGGTTTTATCATTTTTGAATGTTTGTGCCTTTTTAGTATAGAGGGTCACGCCATTTGGAACTGTACTGTTTTTAACCATTCAACCATGGCTTAAAGAATTTCTAGCGATAAGGGGAGCAATCTCCCTAAACGAGACGTTCGTTTTATTTTGTTGAAATCGTTTTATTTTGTTGAAATAACGACTTGAGAAACTAGGCACATTCGACAAATATATATATAGACGAGCCGTCGATGCACCATTGCCCCCGAATTTGTAAATTTAAAACGGTGTTTCTTTAATGCATGTAATAACTCTACCTCTTATTGAATGAGAATTTATTTCGATCATCAACTGTGCTTGTTATTCAGTAACATATATGGGAACCAGGGCCCAGAATTTCAATGCCTCATTAAAGTTAAGGAAGGCTTAAGTTAAGTATTGATATTTCAACATGTTACATTAAATGCTTAATTAATTGCCAGGAACGATGCAGTATTTGTGGTTAAAGATGTCATTGTTATCTGCAGAAAAATGAAACTATTTTTATTTTAATCAGTTTGAAACGTTATTTTTCGCATCCTGAAAAAACAATACTTAACTTAAGTCTTTCTTAACTTTAAGGAGTCATTGTAATTCTGGGCCCAGACCGTTAAACAAGGGTAAACAGTCGTCCTATCACGCTATGTACAGTAAAACTATTTATACAGTTGATGTACAATAAAAACGACCATCTTGCAAAGTGGTCTATGAATGTCAGATATGTGATGTCTTCTTTCGCTTATACAACCCCCCCCCCCCCCCGCCTAGACGCCCTTTTTATATGTTATATATTTGTATAGCGACATTTAATTGTCCAAAGGGCATCTTGGGTCTAGGGGGGAAGCATTTAAAAACAAACTGAAAGACGCCAGTTTCATCTTTTCAATGACAGACATCACAATTTAAAGTATATTTTTCGTACGCATGCGCAGAAGAAATACCACAGAGTTTTGGAAATAAAGGGCACTTATATCCTTAATATTTTAGCACTTTTACATTTTGAAAACCTGCAAAGGATTTACTAAAACTCTCGTCTAAACGGGACCCAGTCTAAAGACGAAAAATAGGGGTTGGAGTAGAAGTAGCAAGTTTTCACGGACTTGTAAATGATGAATCGCTTTGAAACCTATTTTGATAGTTTCTATGCATATTTTACTACCAAAACAGACCAATTTTAAAAACATTAGGGCATTTCGAAAATAAAGGTTTTGTATTCATGTCAACTAGGTACAAATATAAGCCTTATCGTTAGAGCTCCTTCAACACCGGTTTGATTGCAGATACCTGAAACTTCAAAGTGCATGAACACTGAAGAACTTTAAAAACGCCAAATTCGAAATTCGTAATATTTATTAATTTTTAATGTATCACTTTTATTAAGATTTGGCAAAAGTGAGCATCAGTATATCAGCAAAACGTGTTTTAAATTCTATGCCAAAATAAACAATGATGTTAGATCAACAGTCTATCAAATAGCAACACCTTCAGATTCTGAAGTTGCAATTTGAAATTTGTCTAGAAATTGGACACGATTTTAAGTTATTGTGATTAAATATTTTTTAATCAGAAACAAATTACCCATGGAGCCCTACCACTAGTCTGGCATTGACAGTAGCCAACCTGGACGGATATCGTTGATGTAAATATCGTCGATACACAATCTACGTAGGTTGCCGTCTAAACACCTGTCATTATTCTTGGTTGACTAGACCTGCGTTGATCGTTAACTGTCCCAGTAGCCTGGTAACGATCTCTTGAGGCGCTATATAGTTGACAGATGGCAATTAGTATATCTGGCAACGCCAAAACACGCATACCAGCTTTTAACATTCCAATTGCGCCACACCATTTATGTTCAGACAAACATGGCATGAATAATAAAGCTATAAAACTAAAGCTTTTGTGTTTTTATACATGTACTCTTACAAGCAACGTGTGAAATGATAAAATATTTTGCTTCATTAATTCGTGGGGACGCCACGTGCAAAACATTGTAAACCAGTGATGCGTAGCTGGTGGTGGCCAGTGTCTTTATAAACACCGGTATTGGTTACAGATAGAAGCAGAGTGGCGTTACCATCCATTTTATCTGTTAAAGAAGGCTAAAAATGTAATGGATGCAAAAAAAAAATAATCTTCATTTTTGTTCGTTTTTAAAGTCCTTCACTGTATATTTAGTTTAGTTTTTATTGTATTGAATGATGGAGATGAAATTGAATCTAAATTTCATTCAACTGTTTTTGAGTATATGATTAATAATAATGATTATTTGTTTCAGCTTTGATAACATACCTTGGAACAAGACAGATCAAGCCAAGGAAGTACTTTGTACAAGCGCTGATAGTATCTGTGTTGGCAAAGTTAGATCAAAACTTATTGAACACATGCTAGATAAGGATAGCTAGAATTGATTTTATATGAAATGAATTTCGTTTTGTGCTAGTTTTTTTGTCTTTTCTTATAGCAGATTTCGTTAATTTGTCTTTTTGCTTTGCGTTTTTTTTCGCCATTTCCTTTTTTGTGTGGCTTTTCACCTAGCAATTTTTTAACTTTTCACCTGGCAATGTTTCCGTGTGAAAAGACGAAAAAAGGATATGGTACAAATCAGCCATTATACAAATGTGATAAATTCATCTCATGGGCAGGCTTTTCATATCTGTGAACATCTATACTTAGCACTGCTGACATGAAACAGTATAGAAGTGCCCAAAATGAAAACATGCCCTAAGTGAAAACAAAGGTCTGATGAAATTTGAGTTGATGAGAGCATGACTTTCTAGCACATACTCCCACACCCCTGACTGGGCCCCATTGTCAGAGAAAATATATACATCCCTTGCAACTCAAAAAAACAGCTGATAAAAATATAACTAATAAGACATATTGAATTCTTAGTCAGATTTAATAAGTATTTTAAGCATAAATTACTTGAGGAAAATCTGGTCTATAATATATACATAAAATATGGGTATAAAGAATAATGATTTTTGATCAAAAACTATGAGTCCGTTTCAAAATCAGTGCAAAAGCTCTTGACTGTTTTTTTTTCTAAAAATAACTAAGTATTTGGTTTGTTCAAATTAAAACTATTTCTAATTGAAATGACAGCATATATCATATATGATAGCACGCATTTGATGTGTGAGTCAAAGGAGAACCGTTTATATATACTGTAGAATCCTATGCACGGGGAAGTGAGACAGTGCCTCTTAAAGTAATAAGGTTGCAAAGATCAGGAATCGATACAATCAAGTACCACACCTGACCCAGGATACCAATGGGAAAGTGACAAACTCACAGAAGACACCACAAACGAGAGCCAAGAGGTCAGCCCTTTCCCAGCAGGTGACCACAAAGCACATATAAACAGACGCGCACAAAACATAGCAAACACAAGACAGAACAAAAACATAAAAGATCCACAAAAGAAGTACCGCCTTGGAACGGTCAGTAAAATATTTTACTGGAGGGCTTAAACCGGTTTAACGGCGCCAACCTCACCCTTAATTCAGATGTGGATCAAGACACATAAATATTTGGTTTGCATGAAAGACCCCTAACTTATCAATGCATCATCTCCTAAAACATATAAATCAAGATATAACAAGGAGATAAAGCAAGGATAAGGACTCAACAGTAAATTAAACTGAATACCGGAGCAAAAGAAATCCAACAGGTAAACCCCGGTGGGCCCGACAAACAGCCAAAGCATCAGGCCCCTACCATCTCATCAATAGATAAGTCTTTAAGTCGGAACCATCATAGAGTCTGAAGTCCGACCCACCGGCGTGCAATTAAAGAGGAAAGCAAAGTTGCCAACCGTGATTGGGTTGACTACCAAGCATGCAGTCTGTTGCAATACATTAAAACTCATTAGGGAAAACTCTAAGGGAGTCACATTTTGTCTGGGTTGGAGCATTTTATGTATCCTAGCTCTTTCCTTGCTAGCAACGACTTTATTCAGAGTGGCGGAGATTAGGTCCTGATCTTGATTCAAACATTTGGACACTTTAATAATTTTTTGAAAAAATGAATTTTGAGCGATGTAAACAGAGGACAACAAAGAGTTAAGGGGTCTTCCACGAATACATCCAAACATCCATGAGAAGCACTGTAGACATGAAACGGTAGAGAAGTGAGATAGGCACAGTCACATGTGCAATCATAGTCCAGCATATTGGTCCATAAAATGCCTCTTGCAAATCATGGATATTCCATATCTGCTGAATGAACACATTCAGGCCAAACACAGCTATGTTACAAATCAATGCAAACGTCACAAATTCTCGCCCTGCTTTCTCCATTTCTTGGTCTTTATTCTGACAGGATCTATTGGCCATACTTCTAAGGAACACAAATTGAACTGATGCTTCTATTAGCTGTGTGAGTCCTGCTAGTCCAAGAAGCAATCCATGGTTTGGTTCAACATAAAACCCTCCAGCAATCATGTTACAAATACATAGAACAAACACAGCAATAAGTGAAATAAACAAAAGCACATGCTCATAGCGCCATTTCGAGTTAGAGTTTCCTAGCAATCTCATTCTGTAATAAGCTAAAATGAAGGCAAACGTCATGAATGTATAAATAATCATATCTGAGAGATGTTCCAAGCGCAGAGCTTCCGTTTTGTATGCATCAATCTGCACAAGAACGAAGAACGTGATCGTTGTTATCACTATGGCAACAAGAACAATAATTCCTAGGAACAGTCCTCGACTTGAGCTGGAGCAGTCTACATCTGTCTTCTCTGTTTTAGGGCCTTGTTCAGCACACTGAGTCTTCTTTAATCCTCTTATGTCCATCCTGTATCGCATCACTAATAGCAGAACTGTATGAACACAAATAAGATAAATATTAATTACGACACATGCCATACTTCTATGTATGATAGAGATGTTCTCATGGATTTTATACTGACATAGTTGGTACAGTAACAATTTCATTAGTATATTAATAAGTTACATAGTTGGTAGGTACAGAAGCAATTACATAAGTATACTAAATAAGTACATAGTTGGTACAGAAACAATTACATAAGTAGTCTAAATAAGTACATAGTTGGTACAGAAACATTACATAAGTATTCTAAATAAGTACATAGTTGGTACAGAAACAATTACATAAGTATACTAAATAAGAACATAGTTGGTACAGAAGCAATTACATAAGTATACTAAATGAGTACATAGTTGGTACAGAAGCAATTACATAAGTATACTAAATAAGTACATAGTTGGTTCAGAAACAATAACATAAGTATACTAAATAAGTACATAGTTGGTACAGAAACAATTACATAAGTATACTAAATAAGTACATAGTTGGTACAGAAACAATTACATAAGTATTCTAAATAATTATGCGACTGTTTCTGTACCAGGCTAATTTGTATATGATATACAGTAATAAATCATGATACAATTTGGGTCTTATTATAGCGAGGAAACATTATTTTGTTGCACACAATTAACAAAGGCACAGTCTAGCCTTCACATCTGCCCAGTCTGATCAACATCTCTGATATTCACTCTCTGGAAAGTACAGTTATAGCTAATTTGTAACATGCAAAAGTTCAGTACTATAGCTAGTCTTTGTAGCAGAGCAGACAGAGTTCAACTTACTTTGTTGAAACCACATAAAACAGGGTTTCTTATTACAGGGCCGATATAAGAAAGAATTGCTGGCATATGGCACAGCCTAAAAAGTAGGGGTGGGGAGGGGTGTTCACACAGTAGAGTGAAAGTGTTGACATCAGTAAAGAAGACGTGTGCTGAATAAAGCACAGGTGCTCTGTGGATTTATGGAGTCAAACTCTTTTGAATACATACCTCTAGACTGATAAAATATTTCTCTGTGGTTTAAAGAAATTGTTTACAAGAAGTAGATGGGTGATGTAGCTGAGATTTCCCTAGACAATTTTATTTTTCACGTTGATTTAAACTTAACTCTTTCCTTGCTAGCCGCAACTTTTGTTTTCTGCTGATAAATTTTGCAAACAGTTTGTACACAGATTAGGAGCGACAGAACGTCCGTCCTGAAATATATTCAAACCGTTTGACACTCTGATAGTGTTCCAGAGAGAGTTTCTGAAAAAGAATTAATTTTGAGAAAAATCAGCATACCACAACTAAAAAACTTGAAAAATTACCCAGCATGTAAAGAATTAACTGCACTTAGATGAGGCTGTATTCTGATCACAGAGACTCATAAGAAGGAAACTCAATACACAGAGCCATCAGCTGTTATCAGGAAATCTTATAAAGGTATTCTTGATTCTTTATATGTAGGCTCAAATAAATCTCCTAAAACCCTAAGTTTTCCATTGGGTGCTCTTACAGTGTAAAATAGCAAAAAAGGGTAGTACCCTGCTTTGGTATTTGAACTTCTTGTCTAAGCTGATGCGAGGCTGCAAATTATGTACAGTTTTGTCAGAGTCATTTTTCTTGTGAGGTACATGAAGGTTGTTTACCTCATGACAAAAATGATTCAGATAAAACCATACACATTTACAGCTCACATCAGCTTGGATTAAAAGTTGAAAGACCAGAGCAGAGCAGAGCACTACATTCTCCTTTATTCGCTATTTTACACCATAAAAGAAATATTTTTAGTTTAAGCCGATTTTTTCAGCCTCCATATACAGAGCGGGTGACTTGTACAATTCTGGACATTGTGGATAAATAATTCCCTACATCTGAGCATACAAGGGAAACAATCTATCATTGTGTTAATAATAATTACAGTTCAGAATTTTTTTTACTTATGTTAACATTTGATAATAAATGTCTTCTATATAGAAATAATTAATAATTCAGGAAAAAAAAAACGTTTTGTATTTAATATGTAGTTATATTAACTGTTTTGCTGGCGTGTAAAATAGAACAAGGGAAACAGCCGATGTGAATGTCAACAGCTAATGAGGCAAACAAGAGACTTGTTTTGGACATGCAAATCTGATGTGGCTTGCTATCAATCACACCAACAATGTCACTTCTGGCAAATGAGTTTCTATGTTAGAACCATACTGCACATACAAAAATGTGAGCTTGCAGCTGTCAATCATAATTGTGTCTTTTGTGAGGTCATGAATGGTTGTGAAAATCTAAAGATTCATTAAAGTCATTAAAGGTTTGTTTTGAAAATGTTTATATTTCAGAATGAAAATGTGAATGAGAATTGCAGGTAATTTAATACGTAAAGTTTCGATGATATAACTCCCCAAATGAATATTTTGAATAGAGTTAGCCCCTTACTGTTTCTGAAAAAGTGTTAACATGAATCTTAATTAAGTAAGCTGGTATATACCATCAATCACATATACTATTAATCACATTGTTAAAACCTGATAGTGTAAAAATATATGAGACTCAATGCGAGAAAACCTGTCTTCAGAGGTGTGCGCACAACAAAGGCAGCGCAGTCTGTTCAGCAAATTTGTTATTTAGCCTATCTAAACCTGCTTCAAGTGATTTTTCAACTTTCTAGCCAGTGTCTGTAGCTGAGGAGACTGGTTTGAGTCTGGCTTTGTCGAAAACCCTGAAGACAGGTTTTGTGGTGAGGAGGCCCATATGAAACCTACCAGCAGCAATGAAACTGTACTGTACTGTACAAGGGTAGAGGTAGGGGCCTGATGTTCTGACTACTTCACCCATCAATGATTCACCATAACAGTCGGAACCAAGTGCCAATTTTACTTCATCTGAAACTTAAAGTGCACTCTGTCAATAACCCAAATCCCGTTATCTCGAGGGAGTTTATAAGGGATATGTTTGCACCATTGCACAAGATATTGATATTTACAGCATCAGCGAGCAGCTAAGGCTAGCCAGAGCCTTGTCGGAAAAGCAAAGGCTAGATGTTGATGAAGGACCTGACCAAAATTAAGACGCTTAGCTTTGCTGGCGGTTTTTAGAGGCATTTGCGCATAGTTGATAAGTACCAATGGGCCACTTCACATGGTGGCCCATTTGATTCAGGTTTGATATCTAGATGGCTTGCTTAATAATGATAATCCTTATTTTGCACAAATGGTTAGTCAGATATATCCCATTGAACTTCAGTTGAATATGGCGAATCCTTCAGATACTGAAGCCCCTTTTTTGGACTTAGACGTGTCTATTAATAATGGCATAGTTTCAACCAAAACTTATGATAAACGGGACGACTTTAATTTTGAAATAAGTAAATTTTCCATTTCTTTATGGATATGTTCTTCGCTCCCGTTACTATGGTGAATACATTTCGCAACTTATTCCTTTTGCAAGAGTATGTCCTCATGTTAAAGACTTCAAAAATAGAAACAATATTTTGACTAATACAAGGTTAGCGCTACTATAAATGCCATAAAGCTTTTTTCATAATTTTATTATCGACACTCAGAGTTGATTGTTAAATGCAATATTTGCTTAAAGACTCTTCTGCAACAAGGCATATTAGAACCTTTATTTCATGGCGATTTAGTTTATAAATTCAAAGGAATTGTTGGAAAGCCTTATTTTAGTGATCAAGAGTGGGATACAACATGGATATCATGCGACTGCATGCCTCGTTGTGAACCCAATAACGATTAGTAGCTATGGTTTCCTCTTTAATTGCACGACGGTGGGTCAGGCCTCAGACTTAATGACGGCCCTGATGTAAAGCTTTAATCCGTTAGTTGGTGCCTGATGCTTGTCTTTGGCTGGACCCACCGTTGCTCAACTTGAGGTTTTCTTTAGCTCTGACTATCTGTGAGTCATGAGCCCATTTGCTTTGTATCATCATAGTGTGTTTATTTAATTTGACTGTTTCTCTGTGATGATACATTGCATTATAGTTGACCATCCAGAGCCTGAAAAAAAAATATGTTGGCATTTTTAGTACATTTTGGTATCCATGCTCAAAGTGTATCTTGATGTGTTTTAAGAAGGATAGGGGTGGATGCCAAGTCAGGAAATGCCCCCAAAGTCCCAGAATTAGGTCAAAGGTCAATTGAGTGCAAATTCTTGTAAATATGTCAGATTTAAGCGTTTTTATCAAATAGATATCCAAAATTATGATTCAAAGTAATGCAAAATCTCTTTTGGATAATACAGCTATGCCATATAAACAAACAGCATCATAAAAGCATGATGTTTGTTTGGATCAAAGGTCATTTAAGTGCAAAATCAGTGAAAATTATAGAAATATTTTATTTATATAGGGGCAAAATTCAAATTTTAAGTTCCCTTCTACCCCAATGGAAGAATTTTTTATTGCTATCCGGCTAGGCCTGTGTCTTTCATGTTTGGAAAGCAATGATTTACCAAGTTTCCATATGTCAAATATTCATAATAGGCATGAAAAGTACGTTACTGTATAAACTCAATTAAAATGTAATACAACTAAGAATAACCATTTCATTTTAAAGAAATAATTTCTTTTGCTTAATGCTTTATATGAATACGTCATTGTATGCAATTATCTATCCTTTTATACATAAGATATGTTTAAGTTGTTACTTATGTTACATTTTGCCATCTGAAATTGCGTCATTTCTCAAAGGTAATAGCTACAGCTTTCAAGAAGGACTTGGACATGATCTCATGCTTATAGTACTAAAATGTATTTCTTTTCTCATTTCACACATTTGTTGAGTTTGTTCCCACCTATGAGAAATTGTATAACACTTTTTACAAGGCCACTAACTGCTAATTGCATATTCTAAGCATAGCTTCAAGAAAACACAAATGGTAAATACCATATAATGGAAGGAATATATCCTCACATTGGTCTTCACATCGGCCTGCGAGCAGATGAAAACATGAACATAAAGCTAATATACAGGTACATTTCTAATAATGATCATCCAGTGAAAATATTGTTAACTTTTTGTGGGGTATATCCACACTGGTAAATGATTACGTCGATTTGGTGGTATTTACGCATACTGCCGGTACTTCATAGACCGGAAGTGGTAGAAATTGGTGTTAATACTATATAGAAAAAACATGCAATATGCATAAAGGACTATAGAATTAGATCGTTTTTAAGGATTAAGTACGTGCATGGCGATTTATGTAAGCATTTAGGAATAGATTTGAGTACCGATCATTCAGATCGGTACTCGAATCTATTCCTAAATGCATACATAAATCGCCATGTGCATGCCGAATACTTAAAACTGATCTAATTCTTTAGGCATATGGCATGTTTTTCTATATCGTATTAATACCAATATCTACCACTTCTGGTCTATGAAGTATCGGCAATACGCGTTAATACCACCAAATCGACGTATACATTTACCAGTGTGATATCATGGAAGTAGCCCTGACATTAAGCGTAATCCTCCATATAACTTTTAACATTTAATTGTAGGGGTGTCCTCTCATTTGCACATATTAATGAAATTATGTTGATTCAAAAGCAGCATTTATTTGAAATCAGGCTGCCTGTTTAAACGTATTCATCCATATATAGAAGCAGTAAAGGTAAAATTGAATTTTAAGATACCATAAATATATATCTATGTCTTTCACAGCGCAACTTTTTAACATTGTAATTGTTTCAGTGTCGATAAATTCAATTCTAAGTATCATTATTAAGCATAATTTGCTTATTACTTTTTGCAATGATGATAGAGATCAAATGCTATGATGTTATTGGCATGTGTTTCTTTATGTTATTCTTTTGACTCTAAAATGCCAATGCAAGTTTTATTCCAAATTGAATTTCCCCAAAACAGATGTCTGGTGACTTCTTTGGAACACAGGCATTCACCATATTAGAGCACCTGCTGTTTTGATCGTGTTCAGAGTTTTCCATCAGTTTGGGGTCATTTCTTAGTGTTTATAGTTATGTGTCCAGAAATAGTTATCTAATATGTACATTTACTAGCATAATCAATTGGTTTAACATCTGTGATTTGCTTGATGTATATCAGATCCTAAAGTATTTAACTCGCCTGTTCTAGTGTAAAATCTATCTGTTAACCATGGCAATTTGCTAAGACAGGGATTGATTGCATATAGGGTAGGTGACTTATATTAAGGCATACATCTACTGCTCGTAGATAGAAGTGCAATATAACTTGTAACTGGTAACATACTCGAAATGTGTAGTTTTAATATGGCATTACTCTGGAAATAAAACTGAACTACTTTCCTTTCACTATATACAAGACAGTACTCAAACAGTGCTAGTCTTCACAAATATCTACAAGGATATAGGTACAAGAGTGAGCAAGTCTTTGCTTAAACTGCTTTCTGCAAGCTGTTGTCAGCAATGTTGTTCACATTTTCGATGGTTTTGCACACATATTTAAGACTATCACAATAAAAATAGTAAGTTAGTATGATCAGGAAATACCACAATCACAAACTGCAGACAACCCCGTCGCATCGCGAGGAAGAGCCGCCCAACCACCACGAGACACAAGGAAGACATATTAAGCAAAGAAATCAGCTCTCTTCCCCATCAAGATGATTGCAATACTAGAATGGACATAAAGTAACGTACAACAAAACATAGAACAATTACAGACTCCCACAATGGGAGTAACAATAAACAAAAAGTCAACAACAACAGAACCACCGCCTTAGAACGGACAGCAGCCTAAGCCACCGGGGGGCTTAAATGCATTTTACTGGTACCAAATCTTCGCCCTAGATTCTGCCGCTGTTGAAGTACAAGAAATGTTCAGCTCGCATGGAGGCCATCTAACTAATGCAATGTATCATCATGGAAAACACTTTAATCAAATAAACACTCCATGATGAAACAGAGAAAAGGGCTCATGACTCACATATAGTCAAAGCTAAAGAAAACCTCAAGTTAAGCCTAATTTAGTAAACTTTTTAAAACCAACAAACAGACCATAACTCACTTTTCATAGGACATACATAAAACATGTACTAGGGTTACAAATAGCTCAACAAAATCAAATAGTGCATAAACAAAACTAAAAACAAACTACCTTGTTAATAAGAAAAGCAAAGAAATCACCTGTGTGTGAGTGACACTACTTTCTCAACATTCCGTTTAATCAAACTCACGGAGATGCGAACCATACTAGTGAATTTTGGGAGTCATGTATTTGTTTTATGCTTTAGAATAAAACAGTCAAATGATCTTTAAGATAAAGTATCACTAACGTTCGAGTGATTTGTTGTTTATGTTACCATGAAATATGTTCAGATGTTTTACAAGACTGCTACATGGCTCAGGTAACCTTACCTCAACCAACCTTAGTCCAAGATAATTAACAGGCAGAATAGTTTCTATCATGATTGCTTCAGAATATAATAAGATAATCATCATTACAGTATGATATGAAACCTAGCTCAGCAAAACATAGAAGATTTTAATGGGGACAGATGATAAATTAATTTTTTAATGAAATTGTCAACACTGAAAAGTGAAAATTAAAAGAATTCAGCAAACATGGAAAATCTGTAATACTAGATCTATGTAACATTCTATATTTGGACATAAACCATGCTGGTTCTGTACTACGAGAGCTGTGGTTGATGTTATATTTGCAATCTTCAAAAACCTATACCTGCTCTAGAAGACACTCAGCACTACCCCTGCCTTAATACCTGCCTTGCCACTAGATGTATGAAATATTGCTATGCTATTTGAAGTAAATTATTGACATTAAGTCAATATTTAAATCATGATGTAGATTGCATGTTTTTCGTTACGTATCATTGGTAGAAATCTGAAAACTGCAATATGAATGTAAAGGAAACAAGCAAATTGCAAAAAAGTAATTGAATAAGACCAGGAAATGCCATATTCACATATTGCAGACCAACCCATGGCACTCTTTTAAATTAAGTCTTATATAGAATAAAATGTGTGTAGTATATGTAAGCGAATTGTGGAGAGCGGACCGAAATTTTATATAAGCCTTACAAAAATTTACTACCTTTATCCATTTATGTAAGGTACCTTTTGTTACCTATGTTACCTCATTAATATATGTGCAACAATTTAAGATCCATTATTGTTAAAACAGTTATAACTTGATTTCATTATGAAAGATATTTTGCAAATTCCAATGCAATGTAAATAATAGAAAAATGAATCTGTAAGCAGCTATGTGTTATATGCTGGAGCCGGTACAAGTTACATACTAATTAGCATATTTAAATATTCACTTGATTTCACTTCATTGCAAGTTAAAAGCTATAAACAACTTCAAATATATGAAAATGAACATTTACAATTAGAATATAGATCAGCATCATATATATTTCAGGTCAGGTTATCATGGTTTATTCTTATACATTATATTTGTAAAGTCATTTACATTATCTGCAATTTAGTATAAAATTTAACATAAGTATCGCTCACGAGCAGAAATACATATCACAGATGTATGCAATTGATTTTATGTCTAGTTTAAACATTTAATGCTTAAACTGTTTCATTAATACTATTAAAATTAATCAACATTAGCCTTGTATTGTGTGTACTGTTATTTTCAATGTCAGGATGGTAACGTTGATTACAGGTGATTTATAGAAAAATGACCACAGAAATATTATTAAATTATGGATTTCTAAGGCCCCAAGACATGTCCCAAACTGATAACAGCTATTCTTCCTGAGGGGTGCAGCAAACTCTTAAAGTAGCCCATAAATCTCAGTTTAGCCCAATTGAGGGAGAATTTCCGTCAGAATTGCACAAAACTTACGATGTTTGTCTTTGTAAAAAATCAATAAAAGGATGCTTCCAAAGGGGTTCCTTTAATGATAAACATGTTAATTTAAGCCTTCTGAAAGACTTCTACCCTTCTTAGAGTTTTAAAAACACCTTGTTGTTGAACCAGAGAAAAAGAAAAGAAACAGCGTTTCTAAAAATGCTCTGATTATTGCACTTGATGACCTTTGACCATATTTTAAAGTCGACATATGAACATTAAGTAATAAAATCATTTTAATGTTTTTAGCTCACCTGAGCCCATGGGTGAGTTATTAGTATACCAGTCATTCCGGCTTGCGTCTGTTCGTCAGTCCGTCCGTCAACATTTTCAAACATCTCCTCTGAAACCACTGGGCCAATTAAACTCAAAGGACCTCGGACAGTCTTAATGAAGGATTGCCCATAAAAATGACCAGAGAAAAGTTTCAAAGAAAATGATATTTTTTCTATGAAAAAGATAGTAGGTTCAACACTCGACTTATCCACAAAAGCCGTTTTCTCATTGGACAAGTACCAATTGAAAAATATGGGTTGAAAACTCTGTTTTTGCTATTCAACATATAGAAAATAGAAAAAAGTTTTACTGAAGTGCTTTCCCCCCCGTGACCAAACTAATCCTTTTACATGCAGTTGTAGTTTTACATTTCACACATCATATAAAAACGGCATGATTGGTCACGGGGGGGAACGCTGTCAAAATGCTGAAAAACACTTATTATAAAAACATATTAGAAACTTATTTTGTAAAAGCCTGTAGGTAAATATCAATTTGCAATGGCATGTACCAGGGCTTTAGTTAAGAGTGCTTATAAAGTAATTACTTGTCCCATTTCTCAACCAAAACATATATTATGGGTACTCAAAAGAACCGTGTCAATGAGACGGTTCTTTCAAGCACCAAATTATAGCCTAAATCTGATGTGTAAGAAAATATAAACGATTTTACGCTCAAAAACTGTGTTTATCTAGACTATGATTTATACAGTGTGCAGATATGATACACCTCAGTGCACTTCAAACTGGTTGACCTTGAAACATTACAGGTAATAGTCAAAAGTTATTGACAGCACACTTGCTTAGATGAAACAATGAAATCTTCTCAACCCGAATTTTATGCAAACACATCACTTTCGTCTCAAGTTTTATTCCGCAAACATTATATTTACATGTATTTAGGGGAATACTGGACGAAACTTTGACTTTCTGTGAAATAAAATTTGGTCACAAAAAATACCCCCGCCCCTTAAACCCTAGAGTCCTGACATAATTATGCATATTCTAGGTGCACTAAATGTAAGGGTTTGATCTAAGCACAAAACTATTGTTGTCAGTTATGCATTATCCCAGCCTCAGGCTGTCAAACTTTGGGTAGATTGAATAGGAAACTGTCCGAGGTCCTTTCATATGGAGACTCCTTAGGACGTGGGAAAAAAGTTTGTTCAAATGGTCCTGGTCACATAACCAAGATGGCCGCCACGCCCATATATGGTAAAAACCCTTTAAAAATCTTCTTCTCCAGAACCAGAAGGCCGTTGACCCTGAGACTTGGTATGTAGCATTGTTACTTAACGTCAAGGTCAAATTTGCTTCCTAATGCATTTAAATGGGAATTTTTTTGAAAAGTTGATTTTTTTAATACTGTTAAAGCCAAAGTCATTTTTCTTACTTGATATGTAAAAACTAATGAGACAATGGCTATAAATAAGTTTCAAAGGTCAAGGTTGACCTTTGCCCTTTCAGCCAAGGTCGCTCATATTGTGGTCCCATTAGCATATTAAAACATAGTTTTCTCACAAACCGTTGGCCCAATTGAACTCAAATTTCATGTGGAGACTCCTTATGATAAGTAAACCAAAATTTATACAAAATATTATGGTCACATGACAAAGATGGCCGCCATGCCCATATATGGTAAAAACCTTTTAAGAATCTTCTTCTCCAGATCCAGAAGGCCAGTTACCTTGAGACTTGGTATGTAGCATTTGGAATGTGGGGCCTACCAAGTTGGTTCAAATGATGATCCCAAGATGACCTTGACCTACTTAACGTCAAGGTCAAATTTGCTTCCTTATGCATTTGAATGGGAAATTTTTTTAAAGTTGATTTTTTTAATACTGTTGAAGCCAAAGAAATTATTTTCACTTGATATGTTCAATCTAGTGCCTATAAATAAGTTTCAGAGGTCAAAGTTGACATTGGAGTCCCATCAACATATTAAAACATAGTTTTCTCACAAACCACTTGACCAATCGAAATCAAATTTCATATGACATCTCGTTATGATTGAATAGCCAAAATTTATTCAAATGGTTATGGTCACAAGACTAAGATGGCCACCACGCCAATATATGGTAAAAACTCTTTAAATATCTTCTTCTCTGGAACCAAAAGGGCATTGGCTTTGGGACTTGGTATGTAGCTTTGGGGATGTGGGACCTACGGGGTTTGCACAAATGATGAATCTAGGTTGACCTTGACCTACTTTATGGCAAGGTCAAATTTTATTCCTAATGCATTTTAATTGGGAAAATCTTAAAATGGTTTTATATTAAGTACCAAATGTCAAGCTGACCTGTCACCTTTTATCCAAGGTTACTCATTTGGACTGCCACATACCTATCTAATCATCTTTTTCTCAGAAATCACTGGGCTGTTTGATGGATTATTCATTAGATTGTTTAGGTCACTTGACCAAAATGGCTGCAAATCCCATATATGGTAAAACAAAATTTGTTCCATTATAAGCTGTAGTTGACTCAACTATTTAACAGTATTAAGGAGATCAGGTGAGCGCCTCAGGACCTTCAGGTCCTCTAGTTTGACTTATAACTATAAGAATACAAAATTTTGCTTAAAATGAAATATGTTTACATATAAAAAGATAAAGTTGTTTCACAGTAGTACATATTTTCTTATTTTTGCACATAATGACCTTTGACCTAATTTCTGGCCTTCGTATGCAAATTCAGATTTGGCATCCACCCCTAAGACTTTGTATACATGCTAAATATTATGTTAAAAGTGGTCTAACAAATGTACTCAAAAATGCCAACAAAACCAAAAATGTGCATCTTTTTTCGATTCAGATTGCCAACTATTAGTTAGGTAGCCTCCATGCCTGCTAAACAATAATAGAATCTAGGGCGAAGATTTGGCGCCGGTAAAATGCATTTAAGATCCCCCCTGATGTCTTAGGCTGCTGTCCATTCTAAGGCTGTGGTTCTTTTGTTGGTCTACTGTTTAATGTACTTCCCATTGTTTGTGGGAGTTCTGTGTTTGTCTTTGTTTTGTTATGCATTACTTTGTGTCCATTCTAGTTTTGCATCTTGATGAGGAAGAGAAAGCTGGTTACTTTGCTATTATTGTCTTACATATGTATTGTTACTATAAATGTTCTGTGGCTCTTTCTCGAGATGCCGTGGATAGGTTTGCAGTGTGCGATTGTGATATTTCCTGATCATACTCACTTTCTTTTTTAGTGCAAAATTCTAAATCATTTTATTATTTCATAGTGGAAGATTTGTCGTGCAACAGTACATAAAACAGCAAACATAGAGACTGTTCTTTTAAGTGCTGTCAACAATTCTTAAGAAACAAAATCCTGAGATTACAAAAAGAGCCTTAATAATCGAAGGACGTAATTATCAACAATCATATGACATCGCGTCTGAGAGTGAAATAACACAATGCATTAAAATCGATAAACCATTAGTGGTTTACATATTTCCTTATGAAATGATCCTCATAAAAACGTCGCATTCTTGACGTTTTCACATCAAAAATTCTCTAACAAAAACTATTTTCATATGGTGATAGGAATCTAACACTCATGCTCCTGTATTATTGATTTTATTAAACTGGCTGTGAAAAAGTGAAAGAATGCTCGACAAGTCTCGCATTTTATCACTTTCCCTAACTCGTTAAATAAATTCAATAAAACATGAGCACTTATGTAAGATCCTCTAGTGTATGTACCTGGAGGGAAAATAATCGATTTTTGTTTTTATAAATCCCCTTCTAAACTCCTTCAAGCTTAATCTACTGATAACTCGAGACTTAAAAATGAGTCCCATTTCAATGCATCCTTACGATACATGAAAGTTAACCGTTTTGCAGAAGTGTGTCCTGATTTTCGCAAGTTGAATGGAAATAAGTTCCCTATGGCATTTACAATTTAAACCAACTTCGGTGAACATTAAATGTCACAAAATACAACAATTATTCTTCAACTTTTATTCACATATCAAAAGTGGTTGATATTTGGGAATACTAGCTCCTAATTTAAGTGCCCGAATGAACAAATGAATGTGAAATTTCTATGATTCATTTAACTTTGCGTTCAGAAAAGCATGGAATTTAAACATTACTCTTGTATTAAATTGTCTCAACAAATGTTTAACATTCCCTCGAGATCTGTTATATAAACACCGAACTACAATTTTTCGATGCGAGTACCTCTGCTAAAATCGTCCTTGTATCGCCCATCTGCTCGACTGTAGTGAGTTGTTAACAAAACCAACAACATTTTGGGACGAGAGTCCGGGTGTGTATTTTGACAGACTATTTTATGAAAAGAAAAAAAAAACATTTAAACTTACCTTTCAGTTCAAAGATGGTCACTGATTGAATGGTTCTGATATCTGCGCTATGAAGTAAGTTATTTTTTTTGTCACTTTTGTATGTGGTCTGTGTTATTGTGTCATAGGTTGAATGGTTCTGATATCTGCGCTATGAAGTAGGTTGTCACTGGTATGTGGCCTGTGTTATTGTGTCATAGGTTGAATGGTTCTGATATCTGCGCTATGAAGTAGTTTGTCACTTGTATGTGGCCTTTGTTATTGTATCATAGGTTGAAAGGTTCTGATATCTGCGCCATGAAGTAGGTTGTCACTAGTATGTGGCCTGTGTTATTGTGTCATTGGTTGAATGGTTCTGATATCTGCGCTATGAAGTAGGTTGTCACTTGCATGTGGCCTGTGTTATTAGCTCACCTGAGCCGAAGGCTCCGAGGTGAGCTATTAGTATACCAGTGACTCCGTCGGTCGTCCGCCCGTCCGTCCGTCAACATTTTCAAACATCTTTTCCTCTGAAACCACTGGGCCAATTGAAGTCAAATTTCATATGGAGATTTCTTAGGATGGGGGAACGAAAGTTTGTTCAAATGGTCCTGGTCACGTGACAAAGATGGCCGCCAAGCCCATATATGGTAAAAGCCCTTTAAAAATCTTCTTCTCCAGAACCAATAGGCCGATGACCTTGGGACTTGGTATGTAACATTGGGGATGTGGGGCCTACCAAGTTTATTCAAATAATGATCCTAGGTTGACCTTGACCTACTTAACGTCAAGGTCAAATTTGCTTCCTAATAGATTTAAATGGGAATTTTTTTGAAAAGTTGATTTTTTGAATACTGTTAAAGCCAAAGTGATTATTCTCACTTGATATGTTGAAACTAATGAGAAAATGGCTATAAATAAGTTTCAAAGGTCAAGGTTGACCTTTGCCCTTTCAGCCAAGGTCGCTCATATTGTGGTCCAATCAATATATTAAAACATAGTTTTCTCACAAACCATTGGCCCAATTGAGCTCAAATTTTATGTGAAGACTCCTTATGATAAGTCAGCCAAAATTTAGCCAAAATTTATACAAAATATTTTGGTCACATGACAAAGATGGCCGCCACGCCCATATATGGTAAAAACCTTTTAAAAATCTTCTTCTCCAGAACCAGAAGGCCAGTGACCTTAAGACTTAGTATGTAGTATTGGGGATGTGGGGCCTACCAAGTTTCTTTAAATGATGATCCTAGGGTGACCTTGACCTACTTAACGTCAAGGTCAAGTTTGCTTCCTTATGCATTTGAATGGGAAATTTTTAGAAAAGTTGATTTTTTGAATACTGTGGAAGCCAAAGTCATTATTCTCACTTGATATGTTCAATCAAGTGTCTATAAATAAGTTTAAAGGTCAAGGTTGATCTTTGACCTTTCAGCCAAGGTAGCTTATATTGGAGTCCCATCAACATATTAAAACATAGTTTTCTCAGACAATTCTTGGCCAATTGAAAGCATATTTCATTTGACAACTCCTTATGACTGGTTAGCCAAAACTTATACAAATTGTTATGGTCACATGACTAACATGGCCACCATGCCAATATATGGTAAACACTCTTTAAATCTCTTCTTCTCTGGAACCAAAAGGCCATTGGCTTGGCTCTTGGTATGTAGGATCGGGGACGTGGGCCCTACCAGGTTAGCACAGATGATGAATCTAGGTTGACCCTGACCTACTTTATGGCAAGGTCAAATTTAATTCCTAATGCATTTACATGGAGAAAATCTTAAAATGTTCATTTCTATAACTGAGCCAGCCAAATACATAATAGTTAAACCTATTGCGACAATGGTTTTAATACTAGTAAGTACCAAATGTCAAGCTGACCCGTGTCCTTTTATCCAAGGCCACTCATTTGGACTGCCACATACCTATCTAAACATTTCTTTCTCAGAAATCACTGGGCTGTTTGATGGATTATTCATTAGATTGTTTAGGTCACTTGACCAAAATGTATATGGTAAAAACAAAATTTGTTCCATTAAAAGCTGTAGTTGACCTTGACCTATTTTAATATTTTTAAGGAGATCAGGTGAGCGCCTCAGGACCTTCAGGTCCTCTAGTTGTGTCATAGGTTGAATGTTTCTGATATCTGCGCTATGAAGGAGGTTGTCACTTGTATGTGGTCTGTGTTATTGTGTGATAGGTTGAATGGTTCTGATATCTGCGCTATGAAGTAGGTTGTCACTTGTATGTGGCCTGTGTAATTGTGTCATAGGTTGAATGGTTCTGATATCTGCGCTATGAAGTAGGTTGTCACTTGTATGTGGCCTATGTTATTGTGTGATAGGTTGAATGGTTCTGATATCTGTGCTATGAAGTAGGTTGTCACTTTTGTATATGGCCTGTGTTATTGTGTCATAAGTTGAATGGTTCTGATATCTGCGCTATGAAGTAGGTTGTCACTTTTATGTGGCCTGTAATATTGTGTCATATGTTAAATGGTTCTGATATCTGCGCTATGAAGTAGGTTGTCACTAGTATGTGGCCTGTGTTATTGTGTCATAGGTTGAATGGTTCTGATATCTGCACTATGAAGTAGGTTGTCACTAGTATGTGGCCTGTGTTATTGTGTGATAGGTTGAATGGTTCTTATATCTGCGCTATGAAGAAGGTTGTCACTTATGTATGTGGCCTAGGTTATTGTGTGATAGGTTAAATGGTTCTGATATCTGCGCTATGAAGGAGGTTGTCACTTGTATGTGGTCTGTGTTATTTCGCATAGGTTGAATGGTTCTGATATCTGCGCTATGAAGTAGTTTGTCACTTGTATGTGGCTTGTGTTATTGTGTCATAGGTTGAAAGGTTCTGATATCTGCGCTATGAAGTAGGTTGTCACTTGTATGTGGCCTATGTTATTGTGTGATAGGTTGAATGGTTCTGATATCTGCGCTATGAAGTAGGTTGTCACTTATGTATGTGGCCTAGGTTATTGTGTGATAGGTTAAATGGTTCTGATATCTGCGCTATGAAGGAGGTTGTCACTTGTATGTGGTCTGTGTTATTGTGTCATAGGTTGAATGGTTCTGATATCTGCGCTATGAAGTAGTTTGTCACTTGTATGTGGCCTGTGTTATTGTGTCATAAGTTGAATGGTTCTGATATCTGCGCTATGAAGTAGGTTGTCACTTATGTATGGCCTGTGTTATTGTGTCATAGGTTGAATGTGCAGTTAACATACATGAAATATGTTAACCCATTTACGGATATAGGCCAGAAAGACTTTCCAATCTTTAATATTTGGACAGGTCCATTTCAAATTTTAAGACGTTCTGTGGTATTTTTCATTGTCATCAACTTTTGATTAAGCATTCTTACTGTTAGCTTACAAAAGAAATCCAGATCAGACATCTTCAGTGTCCAATTAAAGGGACATTTCGCATATATGGGTTAATTTGTTGAAGGCTAATCGCCAACTGCCTTCTGTGAACGTTCTCCTCATGAAAACCTACCTGTGACATTTTCTGCGTCTTCATTGTAATTGAGATTTCTAAGTGTTTCCTTTACAACGTTATCAAACCAAACACAGACATTAGTTGCTACCATATGCATCAGGCCAAACTTCGCAAGATCGTTGTAATGGTGTACACACATCTGATAAAATAACAATTATCAATTATTACACTTTATAGAAAATTGAGCCGCGACATAGGATTTCCAACAATGTGGCATTCTGACATAAATAGACAAGACGAGCCAGTGCAGCCTCCATTTAAGCTTTGAAACCCCAAAAGCTGCTAGGTCAGTAGCTTTACATTCATAGAATATTCAAGCGACTAGCAAAGTATCTGATAAGACTGCGTGTATGCCCAGGCTGGTCTGAGCCTTTGCTGGTCGCACATACTACATTGTTGGAAATCTTATCTCGCAGCTCAACAGTAATTTTCTTCGTTTGAATTTAAGACCCTTTAAAATCTTCTCCAGAACCAGAAGTCCAGTGACCTTGAGACTTGGTATGTAGCATTGGGGATGTGGGGCCTACCAAGTTTGTTCAAATGATGATGCCAAGCTGACCTTGACCTACTTAACGTCAAGGTCAAATTTGCTTCCTAATGCATTTAAATGGGATTTTTTTTTTAAAAAAAAAAAAAGATTTTTTGAATGATGTGGAAGCCAGAGCCATTATTCTCACTTGATATGTTCAATCTAGTGTCAATCTAGTGTCTATAAATAAGTTTCAGCGGTCAATGTTGACCTTTCAGCCAAGGTCGCTCATATTGGAGTCCCATCAACATATTAAAACATAGTTTTCTCAGAAACCACTAAGCCAATTGAAATCAAACTTCATATGACAACTCCTTATGATTGGTTAGTCAAAATTTATACAAATTATTATGGTCACATGGTTATGATGTCCACCACGCCCATATATGGTAAAAACTCTTTAAATATATTCTTCTCTGGAACCAAAAGGCCAATGGCCTTGGGACTTGGGATGTAGCATTAGGGATGTAGGCCCTACCAGGTTTGCACAAATGATTAATCAAGGTTGACCTTGACCTACTTTATGGCAAGGTCAAATTTGATTCCTAATGCATTTATAAGGGGAAAATCTTAAAATGTTCATTTTTCTGTAACTGTTTAAGCCAAAAGCATAATACTTGTGAGAAATATTAAACCTAATGAGACGATGGTTTTATTTTAAGTACCAAATGTCAGGTTGACCTGTGACCTCTTTTCTAAGGCCACTTATTTGGACCACCACACCCCTATCTAAACATCTTTTTCTTTGTAATCACTGGGCTGTTTAATGGATTACTCATTGGATTGTTTAGGTCACTTGACCAAAATGGCTGCAACCCCCATATATGCTAAAACAAAATATGTTTTATTATAAGCTGTAGTTGACCTTGACCTATTTTAACATCAATAAGGAGATCAGGTGAGCGCCTCAGGACCTTCAGGTCCTCTAGTTTTGCTTTTTCAGGCAACAGGCTTCAACCTCGCTCCAGTAAAATATTATATTTGGTGTTTGGTTCTGTTTTTATCTCTCTCGGCATTCTTACTCTGAAATACATACTAGGGGCGAGTACTCTGATATTTTCATATTTACGTAGACTCGGACCATTTTTGGGGTATGATGAAAATGTGGATACTTTTGGGGGTCATCACAAAAGATGAGGGGATGACACAGTAGATACTGGATCCAATTCTGCGTATCAAGAAAATAATAGAGTATCCTCTTGGGTCTGAAATAATTCGTCAAATTTTTTCTTCGCTCGCTCGTACTCAAATGATATATTTGGTTTCTCATAAATGGACACCCATTTACGATTGCTTCGATTTTACTAATGCATACACATGTGTATATATGTATGTATGCGTATGTGTGTGTTTTGCAATACCCCCTCCCCTACTCGCTGGACTTGCCCCCCCCCCCCCACCCCAATATTGAAAAGCTTCCTACGCCTATGAATTTTGTATTGTACTTTCACTTCTATTATGTGTACATCAGTCGACTGTCCAAGTGCTCCTATCAATTACATAGTACATGCGCTTTTGAAATTATTGAAGGTATTTGGTTGTCATTTCGTAAGTTTAGAGTTGGTTTTTGTATCTTGGCATTCGGGAAAATTTCTTTTTTAAGGACATATGCTACTAAATACTTCCCATGTTGAAATCTGTTCAATACTTTGTATACAGTTTGTTTTATGCATGGGATATCGATTTATGATACAAAAAGGCTATGTCACCGTAGCCTACTTATTTGTTAATAATCTCATCTTGAAGTTTTCAGCATTTGACTAATTTTCTAAACAGATGAAAGAATAACACTAGTCCTAGATATCGAGCTAAAATTGTGGTTATCTTCCGCCAGTTTCTTTCTATTAACTAAAATATTACCCATGACCTCAAACCTTTTAGAAAATGTGGAAGTTTATTTTTATTATCCCCAGCTTTGACAAGATACTGCATGCTATATTTTGGCAATTCGTTGAAAATTGGAATTTGTTTTTATAATAAATCATATATTAAAAAACCTGATGTTGAAAATCTTAAGAATTTATTTTTATTAGGTGGACTAAATTATAACACCTTTCAGAAAATAAGAATCTAGGGTCACCGAACTAATTCTCTTTCAGGAGGGTCAACTTTAACCCCACGCCATAGGTTTCATGCATAATTCAATATAAATAGTTCAGGAATGGCCATTTCGGTCGTTTTGATGATGCTATTTTACTAGTATGAAGCAATTTAACATTAAAATGCTAAAAAAAAAAACAAGAAAAAAATCCACTGAAAATAGGTGCGCACCCGCGAATCGGTCCAGGTTCTCTGGTTTCGTAGCCAGGCGCTTACCACTAGGCCATGAGGTCAGGTCGTGCGCCGCTTTAAATGACCGTACGAATAGAAAAGACTCAGCCACTGTCGTATTTGTAAACAGGGTAATTATGTACATCGTTTGATTTCGTCTGACCTACATTTATCTGTCTTTGGTTCTGAGACGATCAATTCTGATAAAGGGACACTAAATATTTCGGACACACTTTTATTACTTTATATTGTCAAGAAAATGTCGGAACATCGATATGACAAGAGTTTCTGAAAGCTGTGTTGATCCGAATCCGTTAATGACCGAAAGACAGGACCAGACAACCTTACCTGTCTCCTGATGCGGGAATGATAAGCATAAAAATAACCGCCTATGTTTTTAAGATATGTAAATATGTCGAATCTCGGAATAGCACATGTTTTATAATAAGAAGGGGGTAAGGAAGTGAAGGGTCGGACACACTAAGTAGAGACCTGTCATACTCCAAGAAAAATTCCCACATTAAAAGGGGCTATAATAACTGGAGGAATTGATTGAGATACTGATGCAATGGGAAATATAATGTTACTGGGAAGGAATCTGTTCAGGAATAAGTAAGTGTCCAAACTAGGGAAAATTTAGCATTGCAGCCAAAGTTAATACGCATTCCAGTTAAGCGTCCATTTCAGCTGCCATATTATCCTTACGGAAAAGCTGTTTTTATGCGAATATCTGGTGAATATGCTGTGAATATTCTGCGAACTGCACTGTTCACAGTAATTGTTTGCAATATATTCACTTCTTGTCGCGAATACCCAGCGTACAAATATGTTATTAAAAAGTTATACTTTGAAAGCAAAGAATGCACCAAAGAACTGAAACTAGAGTGTACAAATTTTCTGGGCCAGACTAGCTAGTTTCGGTCATTTAGGCCTCATCAGTGCCCCTTTAATAGTTTCAAAGTTCTACAAGGAAATCCATGATCCCAAAGGACAAGAAAATAAAATCTTTGGTCTGAAAAAAATCGCCGAATGTTTGCAGCTTGTCCTATAATCGCTGCATATTTGCAGCAAAATCTTAAACTTTTTCAAGCACAATGTATTATTCGCCTGGTAATCGCTTTAAGAACTTAGTTCTGGATACTGTTCGCTGTATATATTCACAGTATGTAACTGAAATAAACATCCTGTACCCGTTCCTCCTTGCTCTCGCCTTATACATATGAATAACAGCACTCGTGCGTAACCAGTTGTCGGAATTCGTGATGTGAGAGTTGTTGGTACAGCTGTAATTGCGAGGGCCCACCTATTAAAATTCATTTTTCCATAGATCTTAGTAACTGTTACAGTTACAACCATGTAATCTTGTATACATGTAATTGCAAATTCCACTAAAACCATGCAAACTGGCATTTAAGCTCGTTTTTGGCACACAACGGCTCTGATTGTGAGCAAGTCGTTTTTTAATAAAGCAAAATGCAAAGGAGGAAACCGTTAAAATCAGGGAATAAAACGGAATAAAATAGATAAAATGGCTTTTCTTACCTTGTTCGAATGTGTATTGTCTGTATCGCTAACAATATAAATCGAAACGTGTATAGTACATAAATACACGCATTTTCCCGACTACTGGTTGCGCATGAGTGCTGTTATTCATGTTTATAAGGTGAGATCTAGGAGGAACGGGTACAGGATGTTTATTTCAGTTTACATAAGTTGTGATATTTGTTACAGTGACTTTAACTTTTTTATGTATTCGCGGAGTGTTCATCGAAAGAACTTAAGAAAATATAGCTCTCCCTCTTTAATCTAAAAGATCTTTAACTTTTTTTTACTGTTCGCTGTTCTTAATTGTTTTCATGTTTGCATATATATCTAGAAGGCTTGGCATTTTACTTCATGTCATAATTTTGACGATCTATTGATTACTAAGAGCCTTAAAGAGGCTAGGGAGACAAAGCTCTATGTGAAAGCTTAATATACTTGTTATTAATAAAAACGCATAAATGGTATGTAATGAATGAAAATTCCAGCGCGAGAAATTACAGTAAACAGTTGTGGATTTTGTTTGGTCAGAACCTGCGCCAGGGTTTAATTTCATTGGCTGCAAAAATTAAATGCCCAGTTCCTCCGATACAGAAAATAGTGCTACCTGAAAAGTTATTGCAAATCACTGAAGTTAAAGCTGCATAGTCTGTAACTTTTGATCTTTTAATTTTAGAGCTAATGTTTCTATTTTTCAAGAACACAGTAAAAAAACTAAAAGTCAGGTATACATTTTACCAATTTCGTAAATCTTAACAAATTAACAGTATCAAAACAGCAGCATTTATGTTAAAATTAACTGTCTATAATTATTCGAGGGACGCAAATAATTACCAACAAGAGAAAAACACAACTGTTTTATAAGATAATTCACTTTTCCGTGCAGTTTTCAGCTATAGTGAACATATTTATTGTGAAAAAATAACTTAATTCTACTTTTACAAATGATTTAAAAAGAAAATAAAAAAATTCGAAAATGTCCAAAGTTGCAGACTTAAGCCTCGTTCATATGCACAATATACACCCCGATGCAAATATACACCCGGGGTGTAAATTTGCACCTGGGGTGTATTTTAATCATGTAAACGGTGTTTTATGATAATGCACTCGGGTGAGAATTTGCTCCACCTTTGTAGGTGGTGCAAATACGTTGAAGCAAATTAGCACCCGGGTGCACATTTGCCTCTAGGTGCAAATTGCGCACATGAACGCAACTTGTTATCACATATGTACAATTTGATCTTAGATTTTGATAAATTACCCATCTTTTCTTTATGAACATGTACATGTGTATGAAAATAAACTATTTAAATAGTCCCTTTATCAAACTTAAAGGCATGGCTTCTTTCTGTAGTCACTACTTCATCGGCTATGCTGGGTTGCCACGCAGAACAACTGGAATTTCTGGTCCATGGGCTTCGATTTGCACAATTCTATTTCCGAACAATATTTCTTCCTTACCTCAGCAATAGAAATCAGAGTTTGCCAGAACCGCGGCGTCATGCACGAGTTCAGGCTATCCGATGTTCACATCACATCGGTGAAAAGGCTCCCCCTGCATAATAACGGAGTACCACCCTTTAGGATTCATGTAATCAACGTGATATTCAGACAGAGCAATAATTGATATATGTCTACCCTCTATCTTACCCCCACAATTCGGGAATCCAAACCTTTGTAGCCATTGATAACCTCGGTTAAGTCATTTCCCTTTGGTAGAGCAAAAACTAGCGAAAATTGACCGATAACCCCTCCCCATCAGTAAAATGGAAAATGATCGTATGAATGTGACAAGATGTTGAAGTTTCTTGGATAGCCGGAATTACTTTCGCAAAGAGGGGCAGTGGTGTTAAAATTTGGCAAAAACTTTGTTTTTAGAAGTGAAATTGCGAATTTCTGAAATCCATTTGCAGCAGCAGATACAAGACACCAGCAAGAATGACTGAAAAATTAATATTGAGTCTTATATAAGTCCACTCTGATTTTATTATGGTGTCAAAACCGAAATTTTAATGTCTTGAGTTTTGGGTGAAATTCTGTGTTTTTAATATATTTAAACACGAATTTTTGGGATCTGGCTGATAAAGTTTTAAAATTTAGAGTTATTATTAAACTTGTTTCAAATTTGATGCTGAATTATTCAACTTACATATATCTTTGTTGTGTATACTTAAAAAACCCACCAAAATATTTTCGTTTTTACCACAAAATACGGCATTTTGATATTCAGGTAAATTTTGTGAAATGCATGTATTGCTATTACATGTATATCTGGACATTGCCATATTAAGAAAATGACGTTTATAGTAGTAAACATTTCAAATGGAAACAGCATTTATGTACTATGATATCATATCAAGTAATGACATAATAAACAGAGGACAAAGTGACCCTGGATCGCTCACCTGAGCTTTGTTTTAAACGTCTTATCTATAGGTATCTATTGGAAACTGGCCACGCTCCTGATGATCTGCCTTGTGGTCCATGTTCGGTCCCAGAGTCATAATTGGAACATAGTTAAATGCTGTCTACCAGCCGATGCTACATACCAAATATCAAGGCTCTAGGCCTGGTGGTTTCAGACAAGAATATTTTGTTTTATGTTTCCACTATATGTAAGTCAATGTAAAAAAGAATGTATGAATAGGAAATACCACACTAACAAACTGCATACAAACCCACAGCACGGAGAGGAAGAGTCAAAGAACAATAACAGCCTCATAAACTCTGTGACCACAAGGACGATGCCACTTTGACCGCAGAACCATAATTTGAACAAACTTGGTAGAGTACCACATGGTGATGCTTCATATCAAATATCAAGCCTTTTAGTATCCGACAAGAATGTGTTTTAAAATGTTCTCTATATAAGTTATATATAGCCTTGATCCCCAAGGTGGTCTCATTTTCAGCCACAAGGCCATAATTTTCAACAAACTTTGTAAGTCTCCTAGATGATGCTACATGCCAAATATAGACTGTAGCTTTTGTGGTTTCAGACTAGACTATTTTAAGTGTTCTATAATTATGTAAGCCTATGTAAAACATGTGACCCCAGGGTGGGGCCAGTTTTTGCACAAGGGACATTATGTGAACAAACTTAGTAGAGGTATACTAGGTGATGCAACATAACAAATATCAATAGTGTCAGACAAGAAGATTTTCCCAATAGATTCCTATAGTGAATGTGTGAGCTCGCAGGCCATTCCACTTAATAGTCCCTGTGCCCCTGGTAGAGGCGTTGCATATCAAATATCAAGGTACTAGGCATTGTCGTTTTAGACAAGAAGATTTGTTTTATTTTCCCAATATAAAAGTAAAGCAGAGGGCAAACCCAGAAATTGATACAATCAAGTATCACAACTGACCCGAGACACCATATGGGAAAGTGACAAACTACAAGAAAACACCACACACAAGAGAGCCAAGAGATCAGCCCTTTCCCAGCAGGTGATTACATGCCTATGTAAAATATGCCACCTCCAGGAATGTGCCATTTAAACCACAGGACTATAATTTGAACAAACTTGCCGGAGGTCTACTAGGTTATGCTACACACCAAATATTAAGACTCTAGGAATTGTGGTTTCAAACAAGAAGATTTTCATTTTGAAAATCTAATTTAGCCCATGTGACCTAGATATGCAATGGACTAAACTATTTGAACAATTATTTAAGAGGGTCATATAAGAATCATTCCTGCAAAGTTTGGTTAAGTTGGCCAGTAAAGGAGGAGATTGTGTTATCATAAAACCATAGACAGCCAGTGTCCCAAATATGATCATTTATACATCTCTACATTTTGGTTTATAAGTGGTCATCAGCAGATTAACTGCTAAGTGAAAGATTAGTTCATGTCTAAGTAAATTTCAATATCTAACAGGACTAAGGGGGCTCCCAGAGGGGACTTACCGCCTATATAGGTTCACTTAGATTAATATAAATATTTTATCAGAAAATACTTTTAAGGACCTCTTTATCAAATACCCCAAGCAGGGAATTCATAATCCACTATTTGGTCTGTCTCGCATAGAACCTAGGAGAGTCATAAACACATTTATGATTAGGACCACTTTGAGGGATTAAAATATAGGTTTTTAAGCAGTTTGAAATTGAACTTTGATACAAAGGTCATTTCGGCAGTCAGAAACTATTATTGACAAAAGAACACCTTAAACAATCAGTGTGCAAAATATGTGCAAAATATGAACCATCTACAACAAAACATGTTAGATATATTGCTTTACAATCCATACAAGCGGCTTTAAATCATTTTGACAATTAAGGCTCAAATGTCATATCGGCAATTATTCTACAAAATATAAATCACCTCTATCAAAAACATGCCACTGTTAGACATACTCGAATCAACCTTTGACTCCAAGGCCATAGCGGTGATATGTAATGCACTTTGTAATTTACACACCATAAGCAATAATTGTGCTAAGTTTGAACATCATTGGTCAAAAAAATGAAGGAGGAGTTCGCGTAACAAGCCATAAACTGATTGTAAGTATATTTGACTTTGTCTTTTGACACCAAATGGCAAAGCGGTGATCAGACACCTATGTTGTAATCTACACCCCATAGACAATCATTGTGCCATATACTAACACCCTCGGTCGTAGAAATGAAAGAGTTCATGTTATTTGTCGTATATCAGATTTGTCTTAATTTGACCTTGACTTTTAACTCCAAGATTATATTGATAATTGGAAATACACATCATAGGCAAATCTGAACATTGGGGCATAAAGTTAAATGGCAAGTTCTTGTTAAAGCACTAACATAGTTACTCTTTAAAACAGATTTAGGAGGACAATTTGTGATGCACAGACTCCATGCTGTTACTAATACCCAAAGGCAAACCTATTTTTTTAATTAGCTGATGGATAAAAGACCATACTTGATTTTGGAATGTGTTCAAATAGTACGCACTGACAATATGTGTAAAATGAAGACAATAGATTAAAAAATGTAATCATGGTACTGAATAATGATGTCAAAATGATAAATCAGGTACTTCTATTCTACATATATATGTGCCAGGATTTAATGAAAGGTACCCTATGGTTGCAACAATCAAAATCAGGCTAATGTTACATCTGCACAGTATTACATGTTTAGAGCATATCCTGAAAATTTGAAGTGATTATCTTCGAAACTGATCATTATGCGGATGTTAGAAACAACGTATGTAATCAGGTTTGGACTGTGATGTCAATAATGGCATTAACCGTATGATGACGCCAGAGTATTGGTCTATATTCGTTCGTTGTTTATTGCATGTTCAGCATAAGAATCTAGCAAATATAAAGTTTTGCCATGTCTTATACATGTGATAAATAAAATGCAGATGAAGTTATATGAATTTATATCTTCTTGATTGTATTGTAGACATTCAAAATTACCCACTTGTAGGTGTTGTGATATAAGTGTTCACATGGCAACAACCCTTATTGAAAACATAAAAAAGTGTAATCAGAAACTTTTGTTATTTTGATGGTATCAAAGTTAAAAAAAACATTTGCATGGAAATATAAAGGAATGTAAATTTATGTTATTTTAAGTATTTTTCAAATGTCTCTTACGTAATAAATCCTTGGATTCCGTAAGGTCCCTTTTGTAAGATCCGCGTTCTTATGTATTACATTAAATAGGCCTAACTGTTGAATGCATAGCTTATTTTGGTTAAATATACACCCCTAATGCTTTAAAATTTTGAAGTCATTTGCTTTTCTGCATTTCTTTTCACTCAGCCAATATTTGCTTATTTTAGATGCTATATATGATTCTCTGAATGAGGGCGCCCTTCTTCGCTGCCTAATAAAGAGTCACTGCCCCTGTTTTGTAAAGTAATACCAGTGGTTTTCATGATCTCCTGTAATAAAACTTTCAATTGATATATCACAATCCAATTTTCACAAGTAGTGAGAGATTCCAATTCAAATGAGCGACTTATGATTTGCCAGATTTTTCCTCGATCAATAGGTTATTTAGAGAAAACATTAAAAAATATTCTTGCTAGAAACAAAAAATGGCCATAAGTTTTGATATTTTGTATGTAACATCACCAAGTGGTACTCAACCAAGTTTGCTCAAATTGTTTTTATGTGGTCAAAATGGCCTCATCCAGGATGTCACAGAGTTTACATTGACTTATAAAATGAAACAAACAAACTCTCCTGGTTTGAAACCACTAGGTCTAGATACCTAATATCACCCAGTGGATGGACCATTTTTAAATTTGCTCCAAATAGAGCTCTCTGGGCACAAAAATGGCCCCCCAAGGGTTCACCAAAGCATGGTCAGTTTTAAACAGCTATATATATAGATTAGAGGTTTTAAACAAAAACACAGGTGAGCGATCCATGGTCACTTGACCCTCTTTTAGTGTGTGTCAACATCTGATATGATATCACAGAACATGATAAATGCTGTTTCCATTTGATATATTAACCATATGTACGTCATTTTCATAATATGACAATGCCCTGATATCTATGAAATAGTAAAACATGCATTTCCCAAAATATACCTGAATATAAAAATGTCAGTTTTCGAGGCAAAAAAAGAAAATATTTTGGCAGGTTTTATACGTAAACACGACAGGAGATATGGAAGTTGAATAATGCAGCGTCAAATTTTAAACCAGATAAATAAAAACTATAGATTTTAAAAACTTTACCTGTCTGATTACAAAAAATGGATAATTTTTTATAAAAATGCGGTTTTTCACCCAAAAATAAAGACATTTCATTTCTGACTTTGCCTTCATAATAAAGTCAGGTCAGGATTATATAAAACTCAATGATCATTTTTCAGTCTTTCTTTGCCAGTGTCGTGTATCTGTTGCTGCAAATGGATTTCAGAAATTCGCAATTTCACTTCTAAAAATGAAGTTTTTGCCAAATTTTAACACCATTGCCCCTCTTTGAAAAAGTAATTCCGGCGATCCAAGAAATTTCAACATCTTGCCATATCATTCATACAATCGTTTTCCATTTTACAGATGGGGAGGGGTTCCGCCTTAAATAAACGACTTTTTGCCAGTTTTTTGCTCTACCACTTGGGAAACTAAACAGAGATTTAGAAGAGTTCGTCAGTTCGTCAACAATGAAGACGAAACCCGTTTCGCACATTCACAAGACGTTTATTTTGCTATTACGAAGAGGTTCACAATTGTCCAGCTCTGCGCAGTCCTAAGTCAAACTGTCACCAGCAGTTCAATTGAAAGAACTTAAGGCACACACGCATTCCGTTGCAGCTATTCGCGCTGTTTTTCGCAGAGCCCGTGACATTTGGAAGCCATTGGTCATCAGTACATGTATAAGTCTCAAGCACTACGTTCGTCCACCACTCTTGGTCAGATAGTCATATATTTACTTAGTACTGCTGCAACAGCTTCTATAAGTGTCATTTGTGCACCAGTCATTTGTATCCACTGCTCCCCCACCTATGGGGATGGGCGGGGATAATAATTTTCACTGTCAAGAGACCTGGTATAAGCCCAGCCTGTGGGGACAAGCTGATGGTAACAACCCTGCTCTTTGCCCAACCCTACACAACAGAAAATCCCAGCGGGGTAAGTGTCCCAATGTTATAACCCCCACACTTCCCCGGCACTGCGGGGACAATCAAAAAGTAATTTTCCAGCACCTTACCATGGCTATTCCACGGCTATCCCCGTAGGTGGGGGCCGTGGATGCAAATGACTGACGTATTATCCTCCTTAAAGATTGCAAAAATAAATAAAGCAAATAAAACCAAATGGAGTTACATTTTTCTCACATGACGGTATCTTGAACTTAACACATCGAATTTCTCCTTAAAGTAAAGCTGAAACATTTGTGATATGCTTAAACAGCACATCCAAAAACATATGAACACAATTTATTGACATATGAACGCTACATAAGGGGGTGCAAATTGTGCATATAAACGAGGCTTTAGTCTCTTTAAATGCCAGAAGGTTAATTGTCATATTTGATTAAGAGATACACAGACAAAGACAGTTTAATCCAACTTCAACTACAAAATAACGCAAGATAAATTATAAACTGTTAACATTTAAATATTCGATTTAGCACAGATCAATACGCACAGATACATGAATCAGAATGGGATTTCTATGACAACCAAATAAATTTTGTTTATAACAAAATTATGAATAACCTTAAGCTGACAGGGCTATCATTCTGACTGATGCCAATGCGAAGTAAGTTAGATTGATTATAAAAAAGGGGATGTGTTTCCCCCCTTGTTAGCTCACCGGAGAGCTAATAGTATACCAGTCACTCTGGTGTTTGTCCGTCCATCCAAATTCTTAAACTTCTCCTCAGAAACCACTGGGCCAATTTAGTTCAAATTTCATATTGGAGACTCCTTAGGACGCGGGTTCAAATGGTCTTGGTCTCATTACCAAGATGGCCGCCACGCCCATATATGGTAAAAACCCTTTAAAAATCTTCTCCAGAACCAGAAGGCACATGACCTTGGGACTTGATATGTAGACTTGGGGTTGTGGGGCCTACCAAGTTTGTTCAAATGATGATCCTAGGTTGACCTTGACCTACTTAACGTCAAGGTCAAATTTGCTACCTAATGCATTAAAATGGGAAACTTTCTGAAAATGTTGTTTGTTTTTTTAAGCTGTAGAAGCCTTAGCCATTATTCTCACTTGATATTTTTAACCTAATGAGACAATAGCTATAAATAAGTTCCAAAGGTCAAGGTTGACCTTTGACCTTTCAGCTAAGGTCGCTCATATTGGAGTCCTATCAATATATTAAAACATAGTTTCCTCACAAACCATTGGCCCAAATGAACTCAAATTTCATGTGAAGACTCCGTAGGATAATTTTGCCAAAATGTATGCAAAATATTTTGGTCACATGACCAAGATGACCGCCAGCCACGCCCATATATGGTAAACCCATTTAATTTTTTTCTTCTCCAGAACCAGAAGGCCTGCGATATTGGGACTTGGTATGTAGCATTGGGGACGTGAGGCCTACTAAGTTTGTTCAAATGATGATCCTAAGTTGACCTTGACCTACTTAACGTCAAGGTCAAATTGCTTCCTAATGCATTTAAATGGGAAATTTGCTGAAAAGTTGATTTTTTGAATACTGTTGAATCCAAAGTCATTCTCACCTGATATGTTAAACCTAATGAGACAATGGCTATATTTAAGTTTCAAAGGTCAAGGTTGACCTTTGACTTTTCAGCCAAGGTCGCTGGAGTCCCATCAACTTATTAAGACATAGTTTTCTCAGGAACCACTAGGCCAATTGAACTTAAATTTCATAGGAAGGCTCCTTATGATAGGTAAGCCAAAATTGATACAAATTGATCTGGTCACATGATCACGCTGTCCACCACATCCATGTATGGAAAAACACCTTTAAACATCTTATTCTCTGGAACCAAATGGCATTGGGACTTGGTATGTAGCATTGGGGATGTGGGCTCTACCAGGTTTGCAGAAATGATGAATCTAGCTTGACCTTAAAGCTGCATAGTCTGTAACTTTTGATCTTCTAATTTTAAAAATAATGTTTTTATTTTTCAAGAACACAGTAAAAATACCCAAATTCAGGTAAACACTTTACCATTTTCGTAAATCTTAAGTTATCACTATCAAAACAACTGCATTTATGTTAAAATTCAACGGTCTAGAATTATTGGAGGGACGCAAATAATTACCAACAAGAGAAAAATACACCTATTTGATAAGAAAATTCACTTTTCCATGCAGTTTTCAGCTGTACTGAACATTTTCATTGTGAAAACATAGCTTAATTCTACTTTTACAAATGATTTAAAAAGAAAAGAAATTTTTTCGAAAAATGTTCATAGTTACAGAGTATGCAGCTTTAAATATATTCTTCTCTGGAACCAAAAAGCCAATGGCTTTGGGACTTGGGATGTAGCATTGAGGATGTAGGCCCTACCAGGTTTGCACATATGATGAATCTAGCTTGACCTTGACCTACATTAGGGCAAGGTAAAATTTTATTCCTAATGCATTTATATGGGAAAAATCTTGAATGTTCATTTTTCTATAACCGTTTAAGCCAAAATCATAATAATTTCGAGAAATGTTTAACTTTATGAGACAATGGTTTTATATAAGTATCAAATGTCAAACTGTCCTATGACCTTTTATCCAATGCCATTCATTTGGACTGCCACATACTTATCTAAATATTGGTTGGGCTGATTGATGGAGTAATCATTAGATTGTTTAAGGGCACTTGATCAAAATGGCTGCAACCCCTATATATGTTAAAACAAAACATGTTTTATTAAAGGCTGTAGTTGCCTTGATCTATTTTAACATCATTAAAGAGATCAGGTGAGCACCTCAGGACCTTCAGGTCCTCAAGTTTCAGGGCTGACGGACAGGTCAAATAGTCTCAATCAAATCTACACGGCTTTCTCTCCCCACATTTGAAATTACCAAACAAAATTCCCAATTACAGGCTAGAAAAATGTTTAAACTTTGTGTAAAAACCATGACAGATTCTCTGGGCCGGTAAAAAGTTGCAATCTGTAAGAATCTGTGACTGACTTTTCGCCACAAAATTTAGATATGTTTCGTAAATGGTCAATTACTACTATACACTGAAGTACTTTAAAAACGCAAAATTTCAAAATTCAAATAATTTACTTCTTTCTAATGTATCAATTGTATTGAGATTAAATAAGATGAAATGAATTTTTGTCCAAATATGTGCATTCTAATGGACTAAAGTTAAGCAGAGCTTTAGAAGAGTTTTCTATCACTTAACAATTTTTGGGTTCAAAAATCAAAGTTTTGAAGAAATTAAGCGTTGTGAGAGCAGTTTGTATCAAATTGAAGTTCAGATGATTACAACCAGTCTAGCCGACTTGAAAAACACCAAACACTTGTTTTTTTGCTTATGACAGATTTTTTATGTGTGTGTGTTTTTTTTAAAGATCTCAATTTCTGCATTTTCTGATATATTCGAAAATCATAAGCTGCACATACTAAAATTGTTGCATGTGTTTAATTTAATGCGACCATGTTAGACCAAGCACAATACATCTTGATCAATCCATTTTCTAAAGAAAATATTTACAAGACTCGTGTCCACTTCCGGTTTTAACGTGAAACTTTAAAGGTCGTTTAAATGGCATACGTAATAGATTTAAAAAAAAATGAACAGTGAGGCCTATTTATTTTCAATAATCGCTGAAAATTTCAATGCCGTGCAGCAGATAATGAAGCATACAGAGCAATGCAAAATTTGTATGCAAATTGCATGGTTAAAGCTAAAACTCTTTGACTAAGTTGCGATAGTGGCTCTCCTCATTATAACATAGAAGAGAAATGGAGAGTCCAATTGTCACAAAACGTTTGATTCTTTTTATCTTAATATATATCACAGCTGTCATTAACAGCTTCAATTGAATTAAAATATAAATTGATACCGTATCTGAGCAATATTTCATATCATACTAAAAAGTGTGACTTTTTGAAATGAGGGTACCTTTTTCTCGGACTTTGTCTGTGCAAGATCTACCTGTCATTTTGAAATGTCTCGACATTCATAGAATTAAAAGTCTGTAAGAGCGACTTTTTTATTTTTTGAACAGGCGCAAAAATTGTAAGGTGGCCACATATAACATCGTTTCAGTGTATATGTTAAAAACCTGACCTTTACCCTGTACCGTGGTGGTATGTGTGGGGAGGGGGGCAATCAAGACGTTGCTCGTCTGGTATTGACTGAATGTGGGATTGCCGTGTCTGAAATATTCAAAGTCATCCGCGAAGATTCACGATGCTGCGTTTAAGGTCGTATTTCTGCACCCTATATCGCATCTTATCGCTCCTAGTCATAAAATGACGCAAAAAAAATATTTTTTGCACAAGCAAACGCATTCTAACGAATTACAGTTAGTGTTCCTAAACCATTCACAAATAGTTCTCTATCGTCAAATGTTAAGATTCTGTAACAAATTTCCGAAACTTTCGTTCAGAATTCGCTTGAATTCACAAATTTACTCTATTCGCAAGGCTTCGTCGAACGGATTCGCTTACGTGTGAGTAGGGCCTGATATCTTTCTGATTTTTCTGTGCTCTGGTACTTGCCGCACTCCAGCACAAGGGGATATTTTTGTATCGTATTAAGCCCTGTTTTTTTTGGCCAAACTATGCATAACAAAATTTTTACTCAGGCAGAGATCAGAGCCATATCAGAATTAAGAGTGAGACTTGTTGAAGCTTTCCAGTACATGTATTTCTTTTGCTGACAGTTCCAAGGCTGTGCATATTTTATTGATCAGTTTTTTAATTTATATTTCATTTTTTTATGCTGTCTTCACCTGGATAGATATGTTGAAAACCTGACCTTTATCATGTACTGTAGTGGTGTGTGTGTGGGGGTGGGGGGGTGGGGGAGGGGACAATCAAGGCCTTGCTCGTCTGGTATTGACCGGATGTGGGATTGCCCTGTCTGTAATATTCGGAGCCATTCGCAAAGATTCGCGATGGTGCGTTTAAGTTCGTATATCTGCGCCCCAAATCGCAATTAATCGCTCCTTATCGTTAATGAACGCAAAAATATTGTTTGCTTAAGCATACGCGACCTAGCAAATTACAGTTAATGTTTGTTAAACATTGGCAACAAATAGTTCTCTTTCGTTAAAATTTAAGATTCGAAACTTTCGTTCAGAATTCCCTTGAATTTACAAATTTACTCTATTCAAAAGGCTTGGTCAAACGGAATCGCTTATGTGTGAGGAGGCCCTACAAACCTAATATACATGTGAAAAGTGAACATATTCCGAACATGCCTTGAATACTGGTCAGCCTTAAAAGGTTATGTTCTCGGAACATTCGTTGAATATTTGCCAACGTGTGCGAAAATGGTTGCGGCAGTGTGATTTTTCCCGTAAGCGTAGAAAGTATAAACATTGGAAATAATTGATATTTCAACTTGTCTAAAACACTGATGCGGATGGGCTGCAGCCATTTTAAGGCAATACCAGGCTGCGTAGCGTAGTCGGTAACGTTTCTGGCTACAGATGCGTGTCTGACTGCAGATCCAGGGATCACGAGATCCATCAAGGCCCGGTCCCATACTTTGAGGAGATTGATCATGAATAATTTCTACCGTCATTCTCCTCCCTTCCGCTGATTCATTCAAGGAGGGTTGTTAACAGTTAAAGGCGAAAGTATGTGCACGAAGTACTGGTTAACCGCTTGTTCAAGATTGCCCAGGAAAAAGTGTGGTTAGGTGAACTGACTGTCCCTACATGATCATAGCTGTTTACTGGGACTTAAGGCAACGTGTCTAGCAACAGATGCGAGTCTGGCTGCAGATCCAGGGCTCACGAGTTCGATCCCGGCCCGGTCCCATACTTTTGTTGAGATTGATCATGAAGGGCATTCTCCTCCCTTCCGCTGATTCATTCAAGAAGGGTTGTTGTCAGTTACAAGCGAAAGTATGTGCACGAAGTACTGGCTAACTGCTTGTTCAAGCTTGCTCCGGAAAAAGTGTGGTTAGGTGAACTGACCGTCCCGCCATGACCAATAGCTGTTGACTTGGGACGTAAAGCAACAAAACAAACAAACAACGGATTAAAGCGTGAGAAATTGGTAAAAGTGATGCGTATAGAATTCGGAAGTAGTTTAAGACAAATAACTTTGTTATAACATACTGGTGACAAAAGGTAAACAAAAAGGCGGTGGCGACGTAGATGAGCGTTCATAGAACACATTTTGAAACGGGTTGCGATATTGATGAAAGTAATGCATAATGATGTATAGATACTTTGGAAGAAACCAGGTGACATATGACTTCGTTAGAATGTCCCCATGTCCACACGGATGTGGCCACGTTGCAGCCATCTTGGTGAGTATTCATTGGTCAAACCAATTTTCGAATTTGAGCAAGAAATTGATAAAAGTAATGCATATTTGTAGTTTATTCTTTATTAAGGTGCCGTGGGTTGGTCTGCAGCGTGTGATTGTGGCATTTTCTGATCATACATTTAGTTCAGTTACCCACAAGTAAAAAAGGGACATGCGGTGGCCATTTTGGCGTCGATCTTAGTGAGTTATCTTCGGACAAAACCCATTTTTGATCAATGGTGAGAGATTGATAAAAATATTGAAATATGGAAGAAATTGACTGGCAAATGACGTTGTCTTAGTGTGTACACATGCAAATGGACACTGGACAGATGGCCATTTTTGTGCCAATCTTGTTTTAAATAAAAAAAACTCGGGAGAAACCAATGTTCGAAAGCCTATGAGACGAAGTCTAATAAGTTCATTGTTGGTGAAAAGCTGACTTGATCTCTGTATGGAAGATAGTACTACCATGAAATGGTTATTCATCTATCGCAGAGATTTAGTATTATGTTATGTATTTTTTCACTTTTTCATTAGTTTTGAATATGATTTTCACGTTGACGCTGAAAGAATGATAGATAAACCCCGCAAAATGTAAAGGAATATCTGCGTTGATGGTTTAAAAATAGAAGAATTGCCCTTATTTATAGGTTATGGTCAACTTAACTAATAGTTGTAGGTTACATGTAAGGCCAACTAAATTCTACTACTGTTTTAGATTTTTGCACCAGGCATGTATGACACTAGCTATTAAATTATGCCGCCTTTGGGCGCAGGGCATATGTTTGTTTTCTTTCAGACTCGATTTTCGCGCGATTCCAGCAGTCCTGTACCCTAGAAGCATCACTGCAGATATTTTGGAATAGCATAGATTCCTTAAGCTAAACCCTTTACTGGGCTCAGCTGAACGAAGCCATAACAAAGTTTAATCATCCCCCATTTGTTCTTCTTCTCAATTTCTTTAAAAAATTTCACGTTTCTGATACCAAATATTGTCTTCTGTCATGTCGTCGTATATATTTTTTTAAAGATATTTCTTGTTCGCTTTGTGTTCAATCCGCTTTATATGTTATATAGAGGATCTTACATGAGTGCTCATGTTTTATTGATTTTATTAAACGAGTTGGGGAAAAGAGATAAAATGCGAGGCTTGCCGAGCATTTTATCTCTTTTTTGCAACGAGTTTAATAAATTCAATAAAACAGGGGCACGAATGTTAGATTCTATTTATCATATGACATTAAGAATACTTTGAAATCTCATTTCTGGCGTAAAACACGTTATAATGTTGTCAATATGTACGCAACGTTGTTATGGACGTCATTACGTTTCCCGAAAATCGATAAACCACTAGTGGTTTACAGATTTTATTGCATGACGTTATTTCACTCCCAGACGCGATGTCATATGATAATTTGCAATAGAAAGAGCCAACAACTTCTGAGCTCCACTGATATGTGTACAAAGCGCATTCAAGTGTAAAGCCCTGTCTGTTCCTAGTTTACGTTCAGAACATGAAAAAGCCTTCGTTAAACACCCATGCTGGCGTATCTTGTGAGGCTAGAGGTGATTTTGTCATCATTTGAAACTTCACATGTTCTCAAATCATTCAAAATCTCACATGTTCGTCCATTGCTGTAAAAGGAAAACATTGATGCTAACACACTAAAGAACTTTATACCAGTTTCAAATTTGCCGTTTGTCTCAAAGATCCTTGAAAAATTGGTAAGCTCACGCATAGAAGAACATTTGACTGTAAACAATCTATATGAAGAACATCAATCCGCGTACAGAAAATTCACTCAAATGAAACGTCATTGATTAAAGTGCAGAATGACATTTTATGGTTTTGGAGACAAAAATTTGTAGGAGTGCTTGTTGCGAAGCTGGCTTGTTTGTCGAAATGAAACGGAACACAAGGTTGTTGTAAAAGGGCATTTATTGTAAAAAATGCCAGAGATAGTTAAAAGTAACATTTACAATCTTTAGATCAAAATGAAATCGCAGTGCTGGTTTAGCTTGATCTATCTGCTGCTTTTGACAATTGACCATGAGACATTATTATACAGATTAGAACACCAATTTGGCATTGGCAACAAATCTCTTTCCTGGATGCAAACATATTGGACTGATCGTTATCAAACAGTTTGTATAGACGAAAAGATGTCAAGCCTGTTCGTTTGCGATTCAGTGTTCTCCAAGGATCTGTGTTAGGGCCGAAATTTTACACAATGTACACAAAACAAGTTGGATTAATTTGTAAAAAGTATGGACTGCGTCATCATTTCTACGAAGATGAATCATAACTTCATATCTTTATAACCTTTCCAAAACAGAAACATTACGTCGTGTTGAAATATGTCTTTGTGAAATCTTGGTGCACACACATATGCTGGACTTAAACTCAGTTTAAACTGAAATTATTGTATTTGCTTCTAACAAAACGAAGTATTGAGTCAAGAAATAACAATAAACATTGGGAACGCAGAAATCAAACCGTCATTAGTTGTCAGAAACCTTGGGGGAATGCTTGATAGCAAAACGGACAAGGAACAACACATTAATTATGTCTGTCGGTCATGCCATGGTCAATTCGACAGATTGGACATATTCGGAAATTCCTGACCTCTGATGCTACTAAAATGCTCGTAAACTATTTAGTAACATCACGAATGGACTACTGTAATGGGCTGTTGTATGGTGTGCCAATGACAACTCTGAAAAAGCTACAAACTGTTCAGAACACCGCAGCACGTCCCATTTCAAAAACATCGCGACACGATCACATATCCTCTGTTCTGAAAGATTTGCACTGGCTACCAGCACAACAAAGAATTCAATTAAATTCTTGACGCTTACATTCTAGGCTCTTCACAACCTAGCACCAGTGTGCATTAAAAACTTACTCCAAGTATACAAACCAGGGAAAAATCTTAGGTCACAGAGCAGCTCAATTAGGCTGGTGCTTCCAAAAACTAGGACCATGACATATGGGAATAGATGCTTCGCCTCAGCTGCACCCAAATTATGGAACGAATTGCCATCGAAAATCAGAGACTGTGAAACATTAGACTATTTTAAAAGATCTCTAAAAACTTACTTATTTAACCCAGTCTCATGGTTAATAATTCAAAAAGACCATGGCATTGTTTTTTGGACAATTAGAATATATAATATAAGACAGTGGTATTTTTTTTCCTGATAAGACAGTGTTAGCTTTAAATTCTGTAGTGTTCTGCAGACTGATGGCGTGTGTCAGGAACGACCTTGGTAGGCCCCTGTTCCAATCAGACAGCTTCCTGACACATACCTTCAGTATTACAATCACTTACAATTTAGTTGCATAATTTGTATTTTTGTACATTCGGTGAAATGCTATGTTTTAATATTTTAAGTGTTATACTTAAGGCACGTTACATGTACTATCTTACAATTACCCACAGAATTGCTGTTTTCTTAAATGCTATTTATCTGTCTTAGAATATATTTGTTTTGTTTTTTTTTGTATTACGTAGATATGTATTGTAAAGCGCCTTTTACCACTTGTGAAAAAGGCGCTATATAGATATTATTATTATTATTATTATTATTATTATTATTATTATTATCCATATTTTATGTATGCGAGCAGGGAAGTACTATGCAACGGGTTGAGTACTTAAAGGACCTCAGACAGTCCCCTATTCAATCTGCCAAAATTTTGTCAGGCTGTGGTTAGGATAATGCATAATTGACAACTAAATTTTTGTGCTTAAATCAAACCCTTACATTTAGTGCACCTAGCAAACTAAAAATATTTTGAAAATAGTGCATAATTATGCCAAGACATCAAAGCTAAGGAGGTGGGGGTATTTTTGTGGCAAATTTCACAGAAATTCAAAGTTTCCCCTTGTTTTCCCATAAAGGCATTGGAATATAATGTTTGCGGCATAAAACTTGAGATGAAAGTGATGCGTTTGCATAAAATACATGTTGAGTATTCTTCATCCTTTCCTCTAAATAAGTATGCTGTCCATGACTTTTGACCATTACCTGTTATGTTTGAAGTTCAGCCAGTGTGACTTGTTCACCGAGGTGTATCATACCTACATACTGTATACATCAGAGTCAAGATAAACACAGTTTTTAGAGTAAAATATTAAATATTTTCTTATCCATCAGAATCAACCTATAATCTGGTGCTTGAAAGAACCGTCTCATTGTGGCGGTTCTTTTGAGTGCCCAAAACATATGTTTGGGTTTAGAAAGTAGACAGTTAATTACTTGGTACACAATCATAATACATGCCATTGTAAAATGATATTTATCTACAGGTTTGTACAAAATTAGTTCCTAATAAGTTTTCATATTTTTGTTTGGGCATTTTGACAGCGTCCCCCCAACCCCCCGTGACCAATCATTCCATTTTTATATGATGTGTGAAATGTAAAACTACAACTGTATGCAAAAGGATTAGTTCGGTCACCAAGGGTAAAGTACCACAGTAAAACTTTTTCTATTTTTTGTGTGTTAAATAGCAAGAATAAAGTTTTCAACCCATATTTTTAATTGGTACCTGTCCTATGAGAAAAACTCTTTTGTTAAAAATTATAGGGTAGAATCTACTATCCTTTTCATGGAAAAAATATTGTTTCTTTGAAACTTTTCTCTGGCCATTTTTATGGACAATGGTATATTAAGACTGTCCGAGGTCCTTCAAGTACTAACTCATTTTATATCTTGACCTACCTTGGAGCTAAAGAAGACAAAATATAACTGAGTAAAGGTAAATATTATCTGCACCATTGGTCTTAGAGCATGAAGAATATTGTCACATTCTCCTATACTTGTCATCTCGAAAGATTCTCCAAAATGTAGTCCACTTTTAATCATGCTTCCAATACCAAAAACTGTAATAGAAGTTCAAAAATATATTAAGAAGATCTTACATGAGTGCTAATGTTTTATTGAATATATTAAACGTGTTGGGAGAAAAGCGATACAATGCGAGGCTTTATCGCTTTTTCACAACACGTTTAATAAATTCAATAATACAGGAGCATGAATGTTAGATTCTATTTATCATATGACATATATATTACTTTGAAATCCCATTTCTTGAGTAAAATCGTGCACATTAAAACCAGAGAATCAACAGATGTTAACTGCAGAAAAGTGAAATGACGGGCAAGGTGTCATGGTATCAACGGGTTTTACAGTGCAAAAAAGATTATGTTATTTGTTAACTTACATTTTAAAGTAAATACTGCAGAAAATTAAAATAAATGAACATTCACAGGAGCTGTGCAATAACATGCACAATTTGCTATAATTGTTGTAACCATTTTTTTTGAAAATGTCTTTTTTGTAAGCGCTAAAGTGCGCACCATTTTACTGGTAAAAAAGTAAGGGGTCATTGGCCCTGCTTTGGAAGATTTTTCCATGCCTGCATCGAGATACGACTGTTAACAACCTACCCTTGAATACACTGTATGGTAAGATAGCAAAGTAAGTAAGGTGCAAAGATCAGGAATCGATACAATCAAGTACCACACCTGACCCAGGATACAAATGGGAAAGTGGCAAACTCACAGTTAGACACCACACACGAAAGCCCTTTCCCAGCAGGTGACCACAAGGCACATATTAACAGACGCGCACAAAGGCATAGCAAACACAAGACAGAAAAAACATAAAATATCCACAAAGAAGTACGGCCTTGGAAAGGTCAGTAAAATATTTTACCGGAGAGCTTAAACCAGTTTCACGGCGCCATTCTCACCCCATATTATCGTCATGCATTGAATTTTAAAAACGCGGGGATAATCAAAATTCTTGCTGGTGATTTTTTTTTCGGTGGCACTACGGGCATGTTGCGTAGATCAACGGGTAGCTACCAAATTTTGATATTATATTAAAACAATTTTCTCTTTTGTGATAAATCATCGCGAGTCAAAAATTATTTATTTATATTTTTATGCTTCGTTTAATCATTTTTGTCATAATTATGGATGTCATACATACATGTCATACATACAGAGAAACCCTGACTTTAGTGTTGGGGTCTAGGGCATCCCACTAGCAAATTTGCCCGTGCATGATTCGCTTCAATACATGAGACGAGAGACTTTTTCCCTCTACCGCTAATAACATTTAACAAGTTTAAGCTGGCCTGGCTATCGATTGACTCTCGCTTTGCCTTCTGGAGTTTGCGTGTTCTATGTCTGGGCCAGGCACAATATTTCACTAGTTGTCAGTTAAGCATTGTCTTCTGGGTAATCGCGAATGTTGAGCCTGCTTAGGATAAGGGAGGTAAGGATACTGACTGACAGTCCCAGAAAAGTGGACTTTAAGACAACCTGACTGTCTGCATTACGCATCCTGCCGTGTACTGCTTTCACTTCCTTATTACAGAATAATGAAATATTTCGAACGTCAGCCTTATACAAAGTCATTGAGAATATGACATGTTCTATTTGCCATTACATAGTCATGCCGAATCAGCCATTCTTTCAGCTTCACTGAAGTTATATAAACTCTTTGAATGTGCTGGGTAATTTTTCATAACTTTTTCGTCTGCTAACTTTTTTTCAAAATCAGCTTTTCAAAAAAATGTTAAAGGCCCGATGTACTGAAATACTGCTGAACATGACATAAAACACAAGCCATCAACCCATTCTATTTTTGTTTGTTGAGACCTTAAGGGGATATATCTTTCAAAAGCTCTTACTTCGATGAAATTTTTCCTGTATAAACAAATATTGCTTTCGGATACCTTAGGCCAGATTGTTGTATGAGCAATTATTACATCTAACATAGATCACTTTACTCCCCAATATACAGCTTTTCAGCAATCGGTAGCATGCTTATCAGTCTTTCATTTTTCAATTTGGGTAGGTCACCCTTAAATACTGTTACGACCCGTTGTCTGTTATGGGCTCAGACCAGCTACAGACAGAATGCAGAGTGCAATAACATTACATTTGGTAGCGTTCTGTTAAAAAATGTGGACTTCAAATGAATGAAATAATTTTTGATACCTTAGTTTCTTTATGTTGCAGGGAATGAAAATAAGTTCAAAGCCAAATTTATGATATTCCTGTTTTATTTGGAAGATCATAAAAAGAAAAAGAAAATTGTCATATATGCATTCTCAATAAAACAATGCAATCTTATCATCAATAGAAGATTCAATAGGACTTGCTTTTGAAACCAACATCTCCAATATTTTAATAACAGGTGACTTCAACCTTGATATTCTAAAAGACAACTCAAGCCGAAAAAAAAGAGATTTATGCCAGCAGTTCAATTTTGAACAGATTATTAACGAACCAACACATTTTACGGAAAACTCCTCTTCACTCATTGCCTTAATCCTTACCTCAAACAGGAACACTATATTATTAAGCGGTGTTGGCGAACCATTTCTTGAGCAAAACATAAGATATCATTGCCCTGTCTTCTGCGTTTAACTTTTAGTAAACCGTTAGCACCTTTATATAAACGCAGGGTTTTCATTTATGATAGGGGTAACTACCAAGCATTTTCAAATGATCTAATTCAATCTGACTGGCAAACCTTAAAAAGTGAAAACATCAACACTTACGCAGAAAACATCACTAAAAGAATAACCACTCTTACAAATAAGCATGTACCTAACAGGTTGATAAATGCACGTAGAATTGACCCTGCTTGGTTAACGACACACATCAAGAAACTCATAAGAAAAAAGAAAAGATTATATGACAAATATAAGAAGTCTGATAATATTAACCACTTTGAAACATACAAATAGTTTAAGAATTTAGTTACAAGGGAAATTCGTAAATCTAAACAAGAAGTATTAAATAATTTAACTGAGCAATTTAAATTTAGCAAGTCCGAACACTAAACAGAATGGCTGGTGGAAAACTTTAAAACATTTTATGAAACCTGATCAAACTGATGTCATACCACCACTGAATAAGAATGGACAGATCTACACTAAGGAAAAGGAAAAAAACAAATATATTGAACAACTTCTTCACAGAACAAACTCTGTTAGATGATAGCCAAACAACTCTGCCTCAAACAGTGAACAATACCACATACAAACTCGACTCTATCATTGTTACACCTGAAGAGGTTAGAGACACTTTAAAATCACTTCCTATTGGCAAAGCTGCTGGACCTGATCTTATAAACAATCGACTTCTCAAAGAACTTGCCCAACCTCTTGCTCTGCCTCTCTCTGATCTTTTTAATTTGTCTCTAAGTTCTGAAAGTGTGCCAAATATTTAGAAAGAGGCTAATGTCTCACCGATCCATAAGAAAAATGACCCATCTGATGTGTCCAGCTACAGGCCAATTTCTCTCCTAAGTACATTCAGCAAAGTTTTGGAAAAATCGTGCATTAATACCTTTTTAACTTCTTTCGAGACAATAACGTCATTACAGCTTTTCAATTGGGTTTTGTCCCAGGTGATTCTACTGTAAATCAGGTAATTGATATTTACAATACATTTTGTAAAGCTCTTGATGAGGGTAGGGAAGTTTGCGCCATATTTTGTGACATAAGTAAAGCCTTTGATAGAGTTTGGCATAATGGTCTTCTTTTTAAACTTAAATCTGCAGGTGTATCGGGATCGTTGTTGACTTGGTTCTCTGATTATCTAAATGACAGGAAACAAAGGGTTGTTTTGCCTGGTGCAAGTTCTTCCTGGGGTTCAGTAAAGGCTGGAGTTCCACAAGGCTCTATTCTTGGACCTCTACTTTTTCTTTTATATATCAATGACATTGTTGAAGACATGAACTCCTCTATTAGACTTTTTGCTGACGATACTAGCTTGTATATCATTGTCGATGACCCCATTCAGGCTGCGGAACAGTTAAACTTGGACCTGGCTGAAATCCATCACTGGGCAGACAAATGGCTAGTGACTTTTAATCCTGGGAAGTCAGAGTATATCCTTCTCTCTAGGAAACATAACGAACCATATCATCCTCCAGTCCTGTTGAACCAAACCCAAATTGCCGAAGTTAACTCTCACAAGCACCTTGGTATCACATTTTCAAATGATTGCACTTGGCATGAACATCTCGAACTAGTCAAATCCAAAGCATGGAAACGAATCAATATAATGCGCAAACTAAAATTTCAACTAGATAGGAAATCCCTTCAGACTATTTACTTCTCATTTATACGTCCACTGCTAGAATATGCTGAGGTTGTGTGGAATAATTGCACACAATATGAATCAAACGAATTAGATAAGATCCAAAATGAAGCTGCTAGAATAGTTACTGGTGCAACTAAGTTAGCCTCCATTGACTCTCTCCACACAGAAACAGGTTGGGAAATACTGGGATCAAGAAGGAAAAACCATAAGCTTACCATGTTTTATTAAATGAAAAACGGACTTTAACTGATTATCTTGTTACTCTTGCGCCTGCTACTGTTGGTAGTGCGTCACAATACCCTCTACGTAACTCTTCAGATCTACAAACATTACATACGAATTCTCGTCTTTACTATACATCTTTCTTGCCTTCTGCTGTCTGTGATTGGAATGAACTTCCAGAGCAAACTTGGAATTCTCCAACCCTTAACGTAGTACGGGACTCATGGAAACGATAACCCAGAGTTTTTATAAAAGTAAGAGTTATCGTTATTTTTTGCCTTATAATGTACAAGTATTGGCATTCACAAAAACGTGCGTATCGTTTATCAACACATCTGTATGACCAAGTATATATTTAGGTCCACGCCAACGAGTTGGCGGAGCTCTATTGTGTTTGGCTTGTCCGTCCATCTGTCTTTCCATCTGTCTGTCCGTCCATCTGTCCGTCCTTCTGCTGGTGTGGTCACTCTAACTTAGTCATTTTCAATCGGATTTCTTCCAAATAACATATATGGATTGCTTGCATCAACTCTGATTCAAATTCAAATATGGATTTTTTCCGACAAATGATAATCAAGATGGTCGGCAAAATGGCCGCCGTCTATCAGTTTGCATCCATCGTGGTCACTCTTACTTAGTCACATTTAATTGGATTTCTTCCAAATTTCATATATGGTTTGCTTCCGTTAAGTGATACAGGACCCATGTCAAAAGATAACAGAGTGTTTGTAAAAAAGTAAGAGTTTATCTTTATTTATTGTCTTAAAACGTACAAGTATTGGCGTTCACAAAAAATATCATTTATCAACACATCTGTATGACCAAATATATTTTGACCCTCTGGTCTAGTTTCACTCCTCAATGGGTTCCGAGTTATACTGGTCAGGCGATTCTGGTCAGAAAAGTTAATATTCATGCGTATTCAATGTATGTACTATTAGCTGATAAAGTGTCTTGCCCCATGACACACACTTTGACTCTGGTGATTCACAAATTAACAATCCTTCGATCCCTAGTTTAACACTCTAAGAATTGCTGAGCCACTGTGCTTCTTAAGTCCATTATCTTTGTAAATATGACGTCGTAGGTGGGAGGGCTCCATTTGTTTAGCTTGGGTGAAACCCAAGAGCAACGTATTGGACACTGTGAGAGCGCTCGCCAAATGCTGGGGCGTGCCTTTTTGCTATTTTAAGCTAGCCAGTGGGGAGTTTTTTGACTGAGGTTTATTTTGTATATATATATATATATATATATATATATATATATATATATATATATATATATATATATATATATATATATATATATATATATATATATATATATATATATATATATATATATATATATATATATATATATATATATATATATATATATATATATATATATATGCGAGCTGTGAATAATATAATACGGCCGTTCACATATGCATGCTTGTCTTAGCATTAACTAATTGCCTTTATGAAAAGAACTAAACTCGTGTATCATCTCTTCTTTACCCATTGCCGCATTGGTAGAATGTTCAACTTGAGACCAAGTAGTCCCTGGTTTGGGCCCTATTGCTTGTTTGTTTGTTTACTTATCTATTTGTTCGTTTGTTTTTTTCATGGGAGTGATATAATGACATGTACCACTAGTGGTTTACAAATTTTGGTAACGCTATCACGTCGCTATGTAATGACGTCCATAATGGTTTCTCATATAATTATATGGCAACATTAAAGCATAGTTCCACGCAATTTCTAAACGCGATTTAAAAGTAGTTTTAGGGTCATACAATAAATAGAACCTAACAGTCGTGCTCCTGTATTATTAAATTTATCAAGCTTGTCACGAAAAAGTGACAAAATTCTTGACAAGCCTCGCATTTCATCTCTTTTTACAGCTCGTTTAATGACTTCAATATTTGGATCAAACGTGATTTTCTATGCATTACCACCTGCTAGAACACCAGGGTGGTGTTGAAACCCAAACATGAAAGGCGAGGGTTATGACTATCCCTGATGGGTCTAGCAGATGATAGTGTATCAGTAAACCATTATCGCATAAGGTCATTTTCTCACTTGAACACTTGCAACAGCGTTTTCGAAATAGAACCTTTTTCCAAATCAAAGACTTGCGTCATCCTGACGACACTTCTATACCCGTTACTGCTGATGACGTCAATTTTGTAACGAATCCAGAATACTTATACTGTACGTAAAGTAAAGAAAAAAAAACAAAAGAATAAAAGCATCACAAAAATGCTGTGAATCATCAGCACGTGAATTGCCCTCTCTCTCTCTCTCTCTCTCTCTCTCTCTCTCTCTCTCTCTCTCTCTCATACACTCACCCTCATTTTGGCACACACACAAGCGCGCTCGCACGCACGCACTTATAAAGGTCTTAAGGGGTCCTAGAACGTGCCAAATGAGGAGAAGACAAATAATAGGCTTTTTTTGCACACGGACATCAACTCAAACAATACGCTGTCTACGCACACGGACCTAATTAAACAATGAAGCTGGTATGGCACTCCATGCCTGTTTTTATTTCAGAGGTAAAAAAAGAAAATAGCACAAAAAAGAAAAACGAGCACGGTGACATATGCTTTTTAATTAATTATAAGTTTCTATGCAAAATTTCCTTCAAATTAATAAGTTTTTGTTTCTGTAGTTACATTGTGTGACATATTTTATTCTAGATTTAAACGATTTTTTGGCCTTAATGTTTTTTTACAAAATGGATTTTTGCTTAAAAATAAGCGACATGCATTTTTTTCGCTGTTTTTTGTATTCTTTTATTAGCCAATAGCATGTAGCGTATTCCCAGGAAAAAATATGGAATTTCTCACTTTCAACTTTTTTAAAATATGAGAAATTGATATTTTGAAAAACTCATATTTTACGATTTTTAAAGTTTAATAACTTTTTAAAAAGCACGGTAAGGTCCTGTTATTTTTGTCAAAATAGATGAGTTTTGAGCTATTTTTTAACATGTCAAAAGATGGTAACTTTTTGGACATATGCTGGTGAGTCCGGTACTACCTTAACATCTTCAAAAACAGTCTGAAATCCAACTCGATTACACCACCCTGATACTATAACACAGGTAAAAGACTTGGTCAAATATATCATGCTAGACTAAGAACTGCATGCAGTCCTCTTCGTCAACACCTGCATTCAAAATATATAGTTGATAATCCCTATTGTACGAGGGTCATCCAATAAATAGGGGGAATTTTCCTATAGTGTAAAAGTTTGTATCATTTGAACATCACAAAAATAACCATAAGGTGGTAGAGTCTGAGAGCTGGTCAGCTGGATTGGATTTTTTTTCAATCGGTCTGGTAGAAAAATTTCATTTATACCAGGTGATAGTATAACTATATAGAAGTCAAATGAGGGTGGATGCCAGAAGCAAAAGTGGTGCAGATTATTTTCAGGCGACATTTCGTTACCCCACCCACAGAAAATGCATTGTAATCTAAAGGTGTGAACATTCAACACACTTTAAATATGTATGAGAGTATATTGTCTTCTCATGAATTTATATGAATGCTAAACACGTAATAAATGCTAGAATTGAGTCAAAAAAGAAGTTAAACTACATTTGATGCATTGGTGTTACCCCACCCACCCAATTTTCATATAGTTTTTTTGTTTTGTAATATCCATGGATAAATTAATATCATTTTAGATTTTTGTGTTTCAGCTATATGGATTGGGATGAGAAATACTTGCTGGTAGTTGCAACAGATTACTGCATTGCATAAGACTTAGATATTGCTTGTCCAATACCCTACCCACTATGAGTTCCTCTATGCGAATACTTATTCATAATACATTGTTTGTTTCAGGGCTGGAAACATATTATAAATCCCAGATTACTCTAGCTAAAAAGAGGTCTGGAGGTGACACACTCTGCTATAATTAGGGAATACTTTGATCATTTTATTAGAGATAAGGTTGAATTGTTCTAATCTTGTTTTTTTATAGTGATGGTAATATAATTAAGCATTTAGTGTAGTTGCCAATAATGCTTTTTGTACAAACAAATTAACTATTTTAAAAGGGATAATACTTGAATTATACATCAATCAGTCTAAATATACGTATCAATTTCGAAATATAAGTATGTCACAAAAACATTACTGTGTCTATCTGACCACGAAAATAATACAAGAAAACACTATGTATATGAAAACATGTAGAATTTATATTTGATAGTGTTGGTCCTTAGATTGGCTGTATAGACCCCTCCCCAAGCGGTAATTTTGTACACTGTTGTTTCTCAAACTGCTCTTTATAAGGCTCAAAATAACAGACATAAGCTCTTTTGTAATTTTAGTGATCCTGAGTAACAGTTTGGTAACGCATGTTACCATCAAAATGAAAAAATAATACCATTGAGGACTATAGAGTCTTCTTATTCACAGATTTACCATGTGACTGACTGGTTTATTTACTTGTTTTCATAGAAGATATTACTATAAGATTGAAAATATGTATGGGCTTCTAATTTGTATGTTATTTATGGATACTTGCTGTTACAATGGTTACCTAAGAGGGTCATGATATATGTTAATATGTTATAAAAATAAATTATTAATTGAGTAGATAGCCTAAACCTACCCTAGTTACAACAATTCTGGCCGGTGTGCTATCTTTTCTTGTACTGCTTGACCGATCTCAACCCAAGTTTGAAGAGTGGCTTGCTTATACTAGCGAGGCTTGCATGCGTCAGTTTATCTAGAGGCCCTGGGAGTGGGTGAAAAGTATCAAAAGCGGGTTGATATGCGATGGTGTACATCGATTGTGCACTTCTAGTTCCTTTAGGTTTGTCCAGAAGACATGCTTTTATGGTCAGAACGTTTAAAATGTTGATAGGACTGTTAAATAATCATTGAAATTCATTGAACATTTAAATGTATGAAAATTAGTTGCAATAAGAAATATTTGCCTTAATTTCATGCAATAGTCATATAACGGTGTGTGTTATGCATGTTACATTTTCACATTTAGGAAATTTAATATCATTTAAATAGTGTCAAACCATGTTTTAAAATGACTGTTAAGATAGATGATTAAAGGAGCAATCTAACTTATACATTGTGATTTTAGTAGCTATTACTCGATTTGCGTTATGTTACACATTAAGATCTCATTTTCCTTAATCAAAAGTTTGATAAAACAGCAATTTGATAAGGCTAATATGTGTTATGCTTATCTCTGTTAGTATGTTGTAAAATATTTTAGAAATACTCAAGATTGACTAAGAACCCCATACTGGAAACAAAGGAAACTAAAGTAAATTAGTGCTAGTGTTGTTTATGTTACTATAAATACTTGCAAATAGCTAAAATTTAAACATATCTTAGCTGATTCTGCCTTTATAATCTTGGAATTTCTCAGACCTGATGTAATTACATCCATTTATAATCTTGTAACATTTATCAGCAGGCCCATATACACTGACCCAAAATGAAAACTTTACACAGTATTCAAAAGTATATATTTTGATGATAAATTAAGTTTGGGGGTTAATTTATCGGTCATCGAATTTTCAATGCCTTATCGATGTCTCTGAAAAAAATTATTGTATGAAAATAAAAAATTGCATAATTTTTATGAACAATTCAGTTTAGAGGGGTCAAAATAAAAAATTCTAAAAACAATTATTCCAGTCACAAAGATTTTGGAAACAAGAAATTACTGACTGCGTGCTTTAAGTGATGTTAAAAAAGATCATCAATAACCAGTGTGACCTACATTTTTACGAATGCTTAGCAGAATACGTCACCTCATTGAATTTACGTAACGTTGTATGAGCACGTTAGGGATACGTATATAATGCTAACAGAGGTGCATATTTGTCATTTAGCGCATCCATTTGATGATTGGACCTGACCATCGGACCCAATTTATCCTATACATGTTCTATGGGGTTCATGACCGTGGATGAGGCAGGCCAAGGCAAGAGGTTGACGTTATTTTTAGCATGAAATTGTGTGGTTATTTACGTGTTGTGTGAGGCCTTGTATTGTCATGCTGGAAAATGCTAGGTCCGTTATTTTGCACGAAATGACTAATTATCTTATGTGCATGAACCTCGAAAAGACGAGCAATAATTGTTGCCGTTTAAAACGATTGCGTGGATGAGTAAACGTGTTAACGCGATAAGAACGTAAAGTCGTCACACGTGCGTGGCCAGGTCTTGCACGAACTCTGACATACCCAGTTCTGTTGTACTGGTTCATAAGATAATGAATAGTCTGTTTAGAGCAGCAAAAATGATGCGCGATATCATTTACCGTAGACCCTGCCTTGAGCACGCCAAAAACCTGGTTTATTTGATCTTTTGAAAGACGTACCGTCACTAAATGGAAGCGTTTTGTAACAATAAATTGTTTTTTATTACCAGTACTCAGTTGTAAATGTCTTCTTTTAAAGCTGTTAATGAACCGCCTGTTCCTCAGCACGTGCAAGGTAAGGATCACGTTTTTCAGGCGTTGACGCTTGAATAGACCTGCGATTTAAATAAAAATTGCATAATCGTTTTCTGCGACGAAGTCTCGATAAGCATGCGTAAATCTTACAACGACATGTATACTAACAACACAGTTATTCAAATAAATAAAGTGTAAAGTTTTCATTTTGGGTCAGTGTATTTTAGTATGTTAAAGCGACCCTTCTGATATGACGTTTTTACATTTGGCTTCCAGGTTAAGAGTTTATTAACTGGCACATTATATGAAATAGACAAATATCAGTATGTTGAAGACAAATCAATTTTCTTTTATATGTAAATACAAAGTATGGATCCATTTGGAATTGAGAAAGCTTACAGAATCTGGAGGAACTATTTTAGACTTAGATGTCCATTTTTCTTGGTTTAATGTAAACATGTAACGTAAATAACACCATGAAGGGTCCAAATTAACTTTCAAAAGAACCGGCTGCAATATGTGATGATTCTAAAATAAACCAAGAAAACTTGATTTCAAAATCAGTGCGATAAATTATTAAAGAAGTATGTTTATGTTTATCAATTGTAAAAAAAATGTCTATTAAATAAAATGGGTAGGGTACCTTGTTTACAGCCTATCCATGTATAGAAAATATTGCAAGTTTTATATATCCATTTAAAAAAAAGCAGTGTCTGATGCTCTCTGGATTAACTTATGGGGTCAAGAATTACAAAGAATGCGATTAAAATTAGTCATTTTATTAAAACATACAATTTCAAAACATTTCCCACAATTGCACATTTATGTAAACAGTACCACGAAATACGCCGTCATTTTAGAACCAGGCCATCAAAATTTTTAGAACATATCATTCTTTCCTGGCTTATGGGATACTAAAATGTTAGTTTAGGCCATCAAACTGGTTATAGCAGTTTTTGTGGCAGATTTCAGCTGAACTGAGACTTAGACATCATGGAAAATAAGCTTAATAGAAAATAATAGCACAATTTTGGGTAGGTGCGTTTATTATGTCGTAGAAAAAATCTGCACCACTTTTAGGACTGGCATCCACCCTAAAAGTGACACCCACATGTTACCCTAATGGACTGTACCATTGGAAATTTTCTACCAGATGGATTGCTTATTGCCTAGCAACACAAACAGGTACTTAAAGCTGACCTGGCCGGATGCCTTAAAATGATTGCCATGGTTTCTGGCATGCGCATTTCAGTTCCAAAAAGAATATATTCTATAAACCACAATATAAAGTAATTATTTTGTAAAATTCATTGACATCTTTTGAACAATGTCAAATTGGCAGGTACTTTTAGCATGAAAAAGCGTGAAAAATGAAAATTTGTTGAATCAGAAATAGGGGTATGGGTCATGAATAAGCCCTTGGCTTATTCTTGGTTGGTGTAAAAATTTCAAATCACCCTAAAATTATTTTATATATTCTATATTTTAAATGAGTATCTTTAAAAAACTGTATTATATGTATCCCTTGTTGCCTAGCAACACTAAAATATAGACTTAACAACTAGCCCATTTTCCCACAATTGCCTGGTTGCTAGGCAACCATGACTAGCTTGAACATGGTAATGACCATATTTTATATGTAACAGTGAGAAAAATTAAACTTTTACTGATTTCAGGACAAACTATGTTCAGATACATGATAATAATTATATGCCAGACTGTGTTTCTTTAGCATAAGATTTTTGTATAAGGAAAATCTGGCCAGGTTAGCTTTAGTATCAATTTTTGGTTGCTAAGCAACAAGCGACCTCACTTTCCAACAAAGTTTTTGATATGCTGCTGCATGCCCAACAAGTAATGCCACCTAATGATTACGTGTGCGTTGTTTTAATGGTACGAACTCTTGCATTATAAGGAAATTCCCTCTATTTATTGGATGACCCTCGTACTTGTGGTGATATAGAAGATACTCATCATTTTTATTTGTATGTCATCAGTATACAGACCTTAGTCGAGATCTATTAAACTCAGTGTCAGATATCTGTCAACCTAATCTGAACGTTCTACTCTGTGGTGATATAACACTAACTTTTGCTCAAAATAAGCAGAAATTTAAAGCAGTACAAGAATTTATAATTAAGTCTAAAACATTTTGAATATACACATTAATGCTTCAATAACGCATTGCATTTGTATGGAACATACCTTAATGTTTGCAATAATAGTACTATTTAAAATATGTTTTGTATACACATAGCGATGCTCTAATATCACACTACAAAACTTGTGTTAACTTATCATTTAACCAGCTCTCAGCTAGGCCCTTGCATATATAAAATAAAAATGACCCTTCTCAGGCTGCATGAATATGTGTATTCTGTAAAACCTCAAATGAATCTGTTATTTGAAGTAAAATAATGATTTTTGGAAATTTATATGGCAGTAGCATTTAACTAAAGTTAATTATCTTAGCCAAACTTAACCCTTAAGAAGAAAATATCAGTTGACTGATCTGTATCTCTGATTGTGTCAAATAAACTAAACTGCTCTGGAGCTCAGAAATGCCCTAATATGGTAATGTTTACTATAGACAATAGTAAACGAATACGGACTTACTGTTCATTCACGATATCTTGGCTCAATGATACCGTTAAAGGTGGACTGAACAATTGAAATAAGGAAACATGGGGTTTGATGCATATTAACGGTATAATTATAACAAAACAGTTTATATGACATCGGAATTTTAAACGGCTTCGTGGCTCAGTCGGTAGGGCGCACATACACGTTGGTTATATCTTTTTGAAGAGTAATGAAGAGATAGTGGTTCGAAACCCAAAATTAAAGATGTTTTTTTATTATAAATAGTTTGTTGTCTTGTTTGTTGTGTTTGTATTTACAATTTATACATATTTGACACTTGTCAAAGTCGCTAAGCTCCATCCTGTCGCTTCATGGCTTCTGGGCGTGAAGACCGCCTTCTCTGACTCAGCTTTGATGCGCAATACTGTTTTGTTTGATATGCTAGTCAGCTTGCTGGCTCTGATAATGGTGCAAATAGTGCATCATTCACGGCATCTTCGTCCCTTACTCAAGTTTAAAATAACATGCGCAGCAACACGGATCCTATATAGGGTCCTTGGCAGCAATTTGTTTGGCTTGTGATCAAAAAGCCTTCCTATCAGACATTTCTACAGCCAAGAGAAGTATGCGCAATGAAAAAACAAATGTGAGTGAAAGCACATTTGAGCATGAAAATCATATACGAGATCGAGATACGAATGACAAAACGAACAAAAGGATTTCATAGGACTCGAACACCATAACCGCACAACATGAAATCAAATATGATTGTTAGTTCTCCACGCTATCCTCTCGACCACACAGATTGATAGGAAAATGCATCACTTATATACATGTATAGCTTAATATCCTATTTATATAAGAACATGAAGAAGAAGCTACCTATATTGATGTAATGGTAAAATCCACCTAACGGTTTCTTTGAGCCAAGATATCGTGAATGAACAGTAATCTAGGATGCGTGATTAATTTATTTATGTAGAAAATAAAGTGCAATTTGACTCAAAGTTGTCTTAAAAATGAAAAATTAACGTAATGAATAAAATGCGAGATGCTACTGCTCTGAAGTCAAAAACTGAAGTCCTGGTTTCATCCTACGCGCTGGTTTAAATAGTATACGGTCCTACGTCCTACAATAATACCAAAATTCTACATATCATACGAAATTCCTACTAATCCTACAATGAAAACGCGTGTGATCACGCCATCCTACGAAATAACGTTCGTAGGAAACCGTTAAAGACGTAGGAAAATAGCGCAATGTCGCCATTACACATAAGAAAACCAGGGGGTCACCGTACATATCTGCTTCTATCTCACTAGTAATCAATGAATTTTACTATGAAAACCATACGATATTGCAGAAAAATGAATGATCTAAATGACCCTTACAATGAAAATCTGCACAGTATAGACTAATACACTTAAATTTTAGCTCAAAGCCGAGAATACTTCTTTTGGCAGACGAAACAATACACATCATTTTTTCCTGTGTTTATGTACTTAGAAAAAATGCGTCGTCAAAAGCCAAAGTCTGTGCATAAAAAAGCATCATTTCAGCTAAATAAACAACTGTAAATAGCCATTTTAACGATTTTTGGCTATTTACAGTTGAGTGTAAATAGCCATTTTAACGTTTTTTTGGTTATTTACAGTCAATTTCGTTTTGGCACAAAAGTACAGTAATCCTAGCCACAGACTGTCAAAATTTGGACAGAGTGAATAGAAGACTGTTCGAGGTACTTTTTGCCCAGCCGGGAGACAGTCAGCCAACCAGAGAAAGGCTATTCGAATTGCGTTTCGCTAGCGGGCCAAAAGTGACTAGCTTTTATATGCCTATAGGGAGGTTTATGTAAGGTTGCATAAATGGATCTGTAGATAAAATGATATTTGTCCATGGGCGGCACCAGGGGTGACAGGGGGTCTGGACTATCCCATGGACAATCACAATTCCTTAGAAATACTGGTACAGACCGTCTCAAGAAGCTATTGTACCTCAGAGGTCGACGTGCTTCTCGAGGGAGGTTTATGCGGCCCTCGGTGAAATATGTTGGTGTCCAAAAAGAAGAGTCTGCCCCCACCACACACACACACGAAATTTCCTGGATCCGCCCATGTTGACTAACGCTATATTGTGGTTACCTTCTTGCAATCCCTTTTAATAATAACAATTGAAAATCACTCTGAGTCTCATTATTTCTTATTTTCGAAATTAAAGTAACAATTTCAAAAGTTGTACCCTGGACATTAGTGATCATGACCCTGAAGCTAAACTGGGCATGTCCATACAGCCTATCAACTGGTATACATGTATACCTGTATTGGATTGCTAACAACTGCAAATAAATGGAGGAAGTATCCACTTTAAGAAAAGAAGGGTCTTGTTCTATCACTGACTGTCCGTATAAGTCCATTCGTCTATCAATCACAAGATTTTCTGATAACGTTCTGCAAGCATACACTTGTAGTGTACATGTTTAAAAGAATGCAGGACTACTGATAATGTTGTCGCGGGTTGCAATCCCGCCAAAGGCACGGTGTTTTGTCCTTAATCAGAATATTATATTGTCACTGCTTATTACTCATTTAAACCAGGTAAACATGTAATTATGACTGATAATACGTTGGTTGAAACACAAACAATCAATGATGGTTATTGTAGGTAAATGTTAAATGATTAATGTAAACAAATCATAAATGCTTCCTACAGTTTGAATCCAATTTACAAACAAATCATTTCGACTGAAGACGCAGATACTTCGAGATACGGGAGTTCGAGTTATCTAGGTTTTATTGTGTTTAAGGTTTATGATACTCACACACAGCGCCTAGACGGATATAGAAGCCATCGGACTGCCTGTCACCTGTCTGTCTTTGTGGTCGATGAACTGGTAACTTCGATACAACGACCCTTTCTGGTGTCAGAGTTTTCAGTCGTACCATGTAGGAGAATACGAACAGCAGAAAGGCAATACTCACAATGAGAAGAAAAATGTAGAAACCCTGAAAAAATGACAGTGAAATTTTCTTACATTGTTGAATCAACTTCATTTTAGAACCATCGTAAAGCGGCAATAATTGTACAATACAACATTTTAAGGAATTCAAAGTCCTGATTTCAACAATTCTGATCCTTTGAAGTGGTTTATACTCCCTGATCCTTTGAAGGGTTTCTATTCCCTTCTTCCAGAAATTTTCATCTTTCAATTAAAAATGTTTTTATTTTGTATTTCATTGAATATATTAAAAACTTATGTTCTCTCTAGTGGTCTTATGCCAGTGAATGTAACTATTATCATTTTTTTTAAAAGTAAATAAAACAAGAGGGCCAAGTGGCTATAAATCGCTCACCTGAGTTTTGTTAACGCTAACATATAGGTACATGTATCTGTTGAAAGCTGGCAATGTCCCTGTTGACACCTGGGGTAGGGCCGATTTTGGCCCCAGGGGCATGATTTAACCGGGTAAAGGTATACAAGGTCACTACTACGTACCAAATATAAAGGCTCGAGATTTTTTCATATTTTTCTTATATAAGCCTATGTAAAACATGAGACCCCGGGGTGGAGCAATGTTTGGCCTCAGGAACATAATTTGAAGAAAATTGGTAGAGGTCCACTATGTGATGCTACATACCAAATATCAAGGCTCTATGCCTTATGATTTCAGACAAGACTATTTTTTATGTTTTATCATGTATAAGCATGTGTAAAATATGTGACCCCCGGGCCAGGGCCATTTTTGGCCCCAGGTGCATAATTTGAACAAGCTTGGTAGAGGTTCACTGGTATATAGCACCTCAACTGGACCACAGTTTTTCGTTTTTAAAATTTTACATAAAAGTTACTTCACACTGAAAGTTTGCATGCGCATAGAAATATTAAAACCTTAGTTTTTGTTAGCATGAAAATACCCTTCCCTATTTTTGCACTGTCGGTGCAATACACCTTGGGTAGATATACCAGTATTTGCTCATCTATAAAATGTCCCTTGGGGATTACAGCAGACGATTTTCTTGTTAAAGGCATCAAATTGTGCGGCTTACGATGCGTTCCAAGCTGCTTTTATAGGTCTACGAATCATTGCCTTTCTTTTTGGTCACCATTTTTGTGACAAGGCTGGAAATAATAACTGAAACATTATTGACTAGGCTGATAAACGGCAACGCAAGTCAAATTGTAGCTACATTTAAAACCACTGAAGCATTGTTGTAAATTGTCTTATATTAGTATATACAGTGAGCCACTTTAGTTACGCACCACTTGTACAATGTTAAGTTACTCGGAAAAGAAACATGATATTTTTATTCTGAGACTACCAACGTAAAGCGCATCTATATTTGCATTAGCATCTATATTTGCATTAGCCGGTGAAATTTCATTGTGATCAGATCAGAAACAAATGAGAAAATAGATCTTTAAGTGCACTACCCTCAAAACACCATTTCACATTGCATTATCTCGAATGAAACTCAGATCACATTGCACTTTTTTCAGAGTCGAATTTCTGCTATGCCAGAGATAAGAGCCGATTTATTCTTGGCAATATCTAAGACTAGAATGTGTTTGTTAACTTCATCACTTTTTTTAATGTTTTACTATTTTGGTTCCCAGCTGGCCAAGATTTGAAAAAGGTTGGTTTTAGTCCTTTTTAAAGTTAGTTAAAATTTCGTATGATTCTGAGTAAACTAGTTATCAAAACACTTCTTTTATAATTTCATTATAAGAAACCATGCATCCACCGTTTATTTTCTTAAAAAAATTAATGGATTTATTGGCGTCATGGTGTTGACGTTAGTGATGACGTCACTACTACCAAGGCTATAAGACGTGTCAATGATAAGATGATTTAGTGTTTTGATACTTCTATGTCAACAAGTGACTCATAATAAAACAATTTGTGAAGAAAAACCTGTTTGGTTATTGTAACTGACGTTAATATGACGTCTAAACGAGCATTTCTTCCAAAAATAACGCTGTTACTAAATTCAACGACCGACAAAAGAGATTTTCCTTGAATAAAATAATTGTTTTTGGTGTTTTTCTGTCTCAACGATTAACATGGATAATGCCTAGCTCAAAACAAAAATAGAAAATAAAGTCGTTTAGGTTGCACGTGCATTTTTGTCAAAATTGGAAAATTGCCTTTGACGTAGAAAAATGATTCGCATGAGTGATTCTAATATCTTTTTTAAGATATCATCAAACAGATAAAATGTCAATAAATAAATTATTATAGCGAATGTTCAATTCCAGAATTTTTGTCAAAAAATGTGGGCCCTGAAAAAGTGGTGCGTAACTAAAGTGGCTCACTGTACATGGTTTTATGTTCAACTGATAGTCATTGATCCGTTTCGCTCAAGGTACTAAAGAGGAATATTATTTGGCCTTAAAAAATAGGGAGCGCAGTGGCTCAGTGGTAGAGTGCTTGACTCGAGACTGAGAGGCCCCGGGTTCGAGCCTCGCCGGTGTCACTGTGTTGTGGTCCTTGAGCAAGACACATTTATCCTAGCTTAGTACTGGTTCAACCCAGGAAGACCCGATTGTTGATGGGACGTAAAGAATCAAATTAAAAAAAATGGCCTAAACATTTAGAATGTTAAAATTCCATCCATCACAGCATTTATAAAAATGCATGCAAACTTCCAAAAAAAAAAATTTCATTAGGGTTTTTTGGTTTAAGTATATATTTCCAATTTAATTTAAAATTTTTCATTAGGGTTTATTTGGTTTAAGTATGTATTTCCAATTTAATTTAAAATTTATGTTATTGCCGAAAAACAGTGTTCCATTTGAAGGGCTATACTACAGTAGGTGATGCTTCATACCAAATATCAAGGCTCTACGCCTTGCGGTTTCAGACAAGAAGACATTTCATGTTTTCCCCTATACATGCTATATAAGCCTATGTAAAACATGTTACCCCAGGGGCGGAGCCATTTTTGGCCCAGGGTCATAATTTCAACAAAAGAGGTAGAGGTCTACTAGGTGATGCTACATATCAAATATCAAGGCTCTAGGCCTTATGGTTTCAAACAAGGAGATTTTTTCATGCTTTCCCTATATAAGCCTATGTAAAATATGTGATCCCCAGGGTGGTACCATTTTTGACCCCAAGGGCATAATTTAAACAAGATTGGTAAAGGTCCACCAGGTGATGCTACATACCAAATATCAAAGCTCTAGACCTTTTGGTTTCAGACAAGAATATTTTTTTGAAGTTTTCATCTTGAAAATCTATTTTTGCCTGTGTTACCTAGATAATGAAACGGACCAGAACCATTTGAACAATTTTTAAAGAAGGTCATATAAGGAAATCCAGCGAGAAGTTTAGGAAGAGATGTCCTTTAAAGCAATTGTTGACGATGGACGACGCACGATGGACACCCAACGATCACAATAGCTCACCATTAGCCAATTGCTCAGGCCAGCTAATAAAATATTTTTTTTATATCATTCATACTATTAAACACTTAAAGATTGACCACCTCATATTCTGTCTACCACTACAGACGCTCGAAGTCATATCTTTATGATAGATAACGTTTAAATAATATTAAACAAGACATAAGAGTACAACAAACTCACCATCGATTATCGAAAACCTATCTCTATCTATACTTAAGGACTTTGAAAGCACATTACTCAGATTAAATCCTTTATTTCACAAAACCTGAGCATGTCAGCGAAATATTTGTTATTGCATATCAGTTTGTAGTGTGCCCAAGAAAATTCATGGCTGTAAATTAGTTTAAGATATTGAAAAAGTATCCGTTTTATGGCAGGGGATAACACGCGTTAATTTTGATTCCTGACTCCACAGATATGCGTCCTGGGCTTCTTTCACAATTGCACATTTATCATTGAACGACTCGAAATGAATTGAAAGTTCCGTATGCTCAAATTAACACCCCTTTAAAGATGCCGACATACCCCACCCACTCTGATTACTATAATCTAGCAATGAAATTCAACATCTTGGGCCTTTTAAAGTTTCGATTGATTTTCGTCCGGTTTTGTTGGAAGAGGCTAAGGGCATATACAAATGACTATTATGCATAAATTATGCTTATTTTACGTTTCTTTTGTATTGTGCAAGTGACGTTAATGTAAAATTTCAAGACGTTCTTGATCACATGACAGCATACCTTCTGCAACGATTTACATCAGTAACTTTTCAATCGAATATACGGTTTGCAAGAAAATTGCAAAAATATGGTGATGCGTTTTCAAAGCCCTCTAGTATATATATATATATATATATATATATATATATATATATATATATATATATATATATATATATATATATATATATATATATATATATATATATATATATATATATATATATATATATATATATATATATATATATATATATATATATATATATATATATATATATATATATATATATAAACCAAGTTTATATACCGAACAAAAGTGAAAACGCTACACTTCTATTATCTATATTTTATGAGAAAGTATTGGACAAAAAGTTTTTACTAAAGCTTAAAAATATTTCCCAGACATCCAGCAAATGATTCGTCAAAACTCCACCAATTTGTCTCGTTTGATGTCTGAGTTATGCTCCTTTAAGTGTTTACAGCTTTATTCACTGACGTTTGCTATTGCGCATGCACGAATTAAAATTGTTGTGCTTATCAAAATTGGTCTTAATTGTGCCGCATAAAAAACACAAGAAAACTGCTTAATCACTTGAAACAAGCTTAGAAATCAATTACAAATTTACCAAATTTGTAAAAAAATAAAAATTGTCTCCCTTTGATAAAAAAAATAGGAAATATAAAATGTTTTGTAATCTTCGATTGATAACGATTTTCGATAATTTTCTTTTGCCAAATCAGGTACATGTAGACCTCTTAGCACGTTGTTTCTACCATATCACGACTAGTAATGTCCTCAAACAAAGATGCAACAACACATTGATTTTCCTATGGAGACTTCAGTGTTAAAATTTCAAACTTGGCAATTGAATGGAAACCCCGCTTTTATAAGAAGATTGCTTTTCTAAACGATAAAAACACACTTGAGATAAGCCCTTCACATTTCTGGTTTTATATGTCTAGACTAACATTTCATGCAGTCGGATCTCGTAGGTGGTGGATTTCTGAAGGCTTAAACTGTGTGAGATTTCTGTTCAAGCTGGCAACCTGAAAAATTGGACCCCTGTCGCATTTAAATGGCTTTCATGTGTTTCCTCGTGACGGCATCCGTATAACTTTTATTGGAACATTAAGGTGCATTTTCATTTGCATTCTTTGTTTGCATAATTTTGTATATAGATGGCAAACAATTTAGGTGTAGCGTTTTCACTTTTGTTCAGTATATATATATATATATATATATATATATATATATATATATATTCTATCGAAAATATACTAAAAGAAGTCAAGAACACGGCAATTATTTCAATAGATATATCGCTGACTAGTAAAGATACTTTTTATCGGCAGAATGATAGTGAAATAGAATGAGGTCATGATTTTTGTAAATATTTTGTGCTCGATTCCTAAGTTTCTTTCGACATCTTTCCAAATACTCGATTATAAAAACAACAAAAACAACCCTATCCTCTTGTTCAGATTAGGCATTGCGTACAACATAAACATTCTGTTTGAGCAATATTAAAGTCACATCAAATTGTCGTCGATCATGACAGATTAGAAGCTAGACAAGGGGGCTAATCTGAATCTACACTGGACGCTTATTTCATTCTGTTGAATTTGTCATTCTCTAAGCCATGTTTGCTTTCAATCAAACTTCATTGCATATACCAGCTGGATTTTGACGTTTTGTTTCCTGATTTTAGAGCTACATTTAGAAATCATGCGATGCTTTCAGATGATACACTCATTGGACTTTTCGACACTGATATTAGTTTTCAGAGAATATTCTGCTTGACAGTTTAGGATGTTTTTAATGAAGAAAAATGACATTTTTTTTTCAACTTCAACACAAACTCTAGAATCAGTGTATGTGCCAGGGCACACTATTTAAGGTATGTCGAAGGTAAACATCAAGGGCATCGAATAACATTTTGAGATTTCTAAAATTGTGTATTGGTTAGAAAAATAACTATTTTTTTTCTGAATTTAGGGTCAATTCATTCATAAACTAGAAATTTGTCCATGGGACAAGGATGCCCCCGCTATTGCCAAATTAGTATAAATAGGGAATTGTCATTAACAAAGGGCAATAACTCCTGAAGGCATGATGCGATATGGGCCATTCTGAAACTTGAACACATTATGGTACTTAATAATGTGACCAAGTTTCATAAATCATAATCAAAACTATTCATGTTAGAGAGCAGACGTCGTTTCAACCGATGATTCTTCATAAACTAAGGACAATAACTCCTTAAAGCATAATGCCCAATAGACCATTATCAAACTTGAAGAAAACATCATAGTACTAAACAATTTGACAAAGTTTCATAAAATTCTGATCAAAACTATTCGACTTAGAGAGCGGACATCGTTTTAAAACCGTGAATTTTCATAAACAAAGGGCCAGAACTGCTGAAAGCATGGTGCGATATGGACCATTATCGAACTTGAAGAAGACATCACGGTACGTAACAATGTAACCAAGTTTCATAAAATACTGATAAAAAATATTCGACTTAGAGAGCGGGCATCGTTTAAAATGGTGAATTTCATAAACAAAGGGCCATAACTACAGAAAGCATGGTACGATATCGACTATTATCGAACTTGAAGAAGACATCATGGTACTAAACAATGTGACCAAGTGCCATAAAATTCTGATAAAAAATATTCAACTTAGAGAGCGGACATCGTTTAAAACGGTGAATATTCATAAACAAAGGCCCATAACTACTGAAAGCCTAGTGCGATATCGACCATTATGGTACTAGACAATGTGACCAAGTTTCATAAAATTCTGATATAAAATATTAGAGTTAGAGAGCGAACATCGTTTAAAAGGATGTTTTTTTTTAAAGAAAGGGCCATAACTACTGAAAGCCTGGTGCGATATGGACCATTATCGATCTTGAAGAAGACATTATGGTACTAAACAATGTGATCAAGTTTCATAAAATACTGATAAAAAAATATTCGAGTTAGAGAGCAGGCATCGTTTAAAAGGGTGAATTTTCATAAACAAAGGGCCAGAACTGCTGAAAGCATGCTGCGATATGGATCATTATCGAACTTGAAGAAGACATCACGGTACGTAACAATGTGACCAAGTTTCATAAATACTGATAAAAAATATTCGACTTAGAGAGCGGGCATCGTTTAAAATGGCGAATTTCATAAACAAAGGGCCATAACTACAGAAATCATGGTACGATACCGACCTATATGGAACTTGAAAAAGACATCATGGTACTAGACAATGTGACCAAGTTTCATAAAATTCTGATAAAAAATATTAGAGTTAGAGAGCGAACATCGTTTAAATGAATAATTTTTTAAAGAAAGGGCCATAACTACTGAAAGCCTGGTGCGATATGGACCATTATCGATCTTGAAGAAGACATTATGGTACTATACAATGTAACCAAGTTTCATAAAATTCTGATAAAAATATTCGAGTTAGAGAGCGGACATCACTTAAAAACAGTGAATTTTCATAAACAAAGGGCCATAACTACTGAAAGCCTGGTGCGATATGGACCATTATCGAACTTGAAGAAGACATTATATTACTAAACAATGTGACCTAGTTTCATAAAATTCTGATCAAAAGTATTCGGTTTAGAGAGCGGACGTCGTCGGGACAGACGTACATACGTACGTACGTACGTAAGTACGTACGTAAAGTACGGACGGACGGACAGGGGTAACACTTAATGCCCTAGCCATTATCATGGCGGGGGCATAAAAACAGAGATCCCAATTCTTCATAACACAGTATTGATTTTATGCGATGAATGAACTGTTTGCTATTCAGAGTGGACAATAACGTGATCTTATAAATCACATTAAGGGAAATACTTGAAGACTGCAAATCTCTCTCTCTCTCTCTCTCTCTCTCTCTCTCGCTCGCCACTTATGATGCCACTTACTTGTGTTACATCGGGAGACGGTCCGATCATGAAATAAAATGTAAGCACCTTTCACCATAGGTTTGGCATGAGAAATTACATCAAACGTGTAAATATACTGGATATATCATGGGTTTCCTAGCTAAATTACTCAAACAAGAAAGGCATCTGCTAACGAATTAGTGCAAGATCAGAATGATTGTTTTCTTTCATCAGCAATTTATTAAAAGGTATCTTGGATGGGTTAATCTAAATCACCAACTAAAATACTCAATTTTAGAAATGCAGCATATAACTAGTTAAAATGATAACATCGAGTTCAAAATGAGCAAAGGAAAAGCAGTCTTACCCTAAGGCAAATCAGGCTGTGGAACTCCTTTATATACATATGAGCAAATGCATCATATTTCGGTACTCGTCAGATTAGCTAGCAGCGAATACTCAGGCAAGTCTTCGCATATGCTAATTCCATAGTCTTCCATTACTTAACGTAATTCTGTCGTAATGCACGGTAAGAGAGAAGGCTAAGATCAGGAATCGATAAGACAGCAAGTCGCATGCAGGTATAGCACACGACTTAATCAGCCAATCAAAATTGATGCCAAGGTCAGCTTGTAATTACCATCAGTAATTCTGGTGGGAAAGGGCTAACCTCTTGGCTCTCTTGTATGTGATGTTTTCTTGTGTTTCTGTCACTTTCCTGGTCGGTGTCCTGGGTCATGTGTACTTGATTGTATCGATTCCCAATCTTCTCTATTTTCGAAGCAACCTGTCATGTACACATTGAATACGTTGTCAATGGCCATTCAGCACTGCATTTGTAGAATTTGTTAGCTTGAAAACCAAGTTTAGGTATTAATGACAGCAATTGTGTTGTTTACTTTCTGACATCATCATACGAGTATGATGCATTGGCATACGTCACAGCACCGGTTGTAAACATTTTCAAAAGGCCCAAAATATCAGCCAATATGTTGGCATACCAACACATTTTGTTTTCTAAGGCTGGCCATTCTTTGGACATTCTATGGTTATCTTCTTAACACTGGTGCTGGTAAAGGATCAAACAGTATGTGTTTGTCTAGCGACTCACAAACTTTATAATGATGCCAGAGGAGTATTGGGAGAATTTTGTTTTTGTTTGTTTGATTTGATTCTTTTCGTCCCATCAACAATCTTCCAGTTAAATATTGGAAGAATGAATACTAGATATCGTTCCAAATATGTGTTGGATTAGGGTGCAAGAAGTGCTCGTCACATATTGTGCTTGTGGCTATTTTAACTAACAGTGAGCCACTTTAGTTACGCACCACTTTTTCAGGGCCCACATTTCAGCATGTTTCTTCGTGTGGTGAATATGTATATATATATATATATATATATATATATATATATATATATATATATATATATATATATATATATATATATATATATATATATATATATATATATATATATATATATATATATATGTGTGATTAATATCTGCAAAAATCTATGAAATTGCTTAAAATTCTGCGAAATAGGGAGGCGGTCGTTTTGGTTACAATCCTCCTAGATGCCACTTTTTCTGGCATTCAGTTCATATTGTCGTTTTTTGCGTGAACGATTACACAGCAAAAATGATTGCGAAAATGACTTGTAATATTTCTTCTGGTCACTATGGTGTTCGTTATCAAGTATCAGTCCAAAAGAACTAAAGCATTCTTTGAATGTGTTGAAATACCCATTCTGAAATAGCCAGTAAATTTGCCAGAAATTAATTCCATAGAGAACGTTTGGCATATAATGAAGAAAGAGATTGGTAACCAACTGCCGTGTTTAAAAGAAGAGATGTAGAGGCGAGTATGTGAAACATGGTATAGTGCAAGACCGAACGTCCTGGAAGAACTTAACAGTTCAATACGAAGTAGAAATGAAGATCTTATTAAAGCAAAGGGAGGTGCAAAAATGCTGACTTTATAGGTAGGTTGTTGTGTTTTCATTGTAATGTATTTAAGTATGCTGTGTTGTTTATATTGGAACGTATTTAATATGCATATACAAATGTTGTCTGATTATACGGTTGATATAATTTAAAGAAATAAAATGGCATGATAATTCAATTACATGTATGGTAAAACATAGGCCATTAATGTATAACAATGTGAAAAAACTTTTGAAATATTGCGAAGTGAAATAACTTTTTAATGAACCTGTACATGTATATGTATACCATAAATATTCGGCCACTTTAAATACATTTTGACATGCTATGCTCTTTAAACAAAGCAAAAGTAATAATTAAAGAATCTAGTTAGAATCAGTTTTACTTTCCAATGCTAAATGGGACACTTTCATTCCTTCAAAAGTATTTATTTCTGTTGTTGAGCTTGCAGTTTGGTATTATTTACGGTGCATGTATTCAAAAATGTACAGGTAACTTCTAAATTATCTCCACAAAATCATTTTATTACAAAAAATATTTTGTTTTTTAACATTTCATCAATTATCGTGATTCGTTAATACTCTGCATATGATATGTTCAATAGATATCACCATGCCAATCAAGTAAATCAAGAAAACGTGCAGAAATCAATTTTAAAGCACTTTTTATTGTCATGAAATTTCAGACACCCTCCCCTTTCTACCCGCAATAACTCTCGAGTGCGTAGGAATTTTGAAAATATTTTGCTAGCTGGCTCTTGCCATAAGATTCACCTATTGCACTGATACTTCATGCACCACACCAGAAGCTCAAAAGCAGCGTTCAGGGAATCAAAAATAGGCGTATAATGCCCAAACCGTCAATGATCCTTTAGGGAGCGCAGTGGCTCAGTATATGCTTGACTTGAGACCGAGGGGGCAAGGGTTTGAGCCTCACCGGCTTCACTGCGTTGTGGTCCTTGAGCAAGACACATTTATCCTAGCTTAGTACTGGTCCAACCCAGGAAGACCCTGCCCTGTTTAACTGAAAGATTGGTGATTGGACGTAAAGAATCAAATCAAACAAACAAAACAAACAAAACTATAACATTATAGGAAACGAAAATGGCATACCACTCAGATGAGATCCCCATAGATGTTGTTTTGAGTTTTAATGGTCTACTGCCCATGCACTGTGCGTATTCAAACTCTGATATAAAAAAATGTCCTTTCCTGATCCAAAGCCAAAATGTCGATTTTCAAAAACCATGCATTTTTTAGCGTTACGTCTCTTACTTTAAACGACGTTAGCGTAAGAGGAGGTAACATAATAAAACCGCCACATGAGAAATTGGAACTGGTCAAAAGGTGACTGAGCTTTAGCAGGTAAAAGGAAGTTGAGACCAAAAACGACGGATATGCGATTCGTGCTTGTTAAATGTTTGCTTTAGAATTCTACCTTTGTAACAAGAAAAACTATACCATGTGTTACATGTTATAAACGGCGTTGTTTAAAGGTTCTTATGAGTAATAATAGATGAAGGATAATAACGAAGTTTTTTTCGCAATGAGATATACATTAAAGCGGCTTTGAAATGAGTCATTAAATGCTAGACGCTTCGCTAATAAACTATTCAGTTTCACAGTGATGGGGAAGCAAGCTTTTGCGAAAGCTTTTGCTTGTTTTCAACAATAGCGTCACCGAGAACCCTTCATATAAATATTGGACTTCTTCCTTAATGTAACTGTAAACGGACCGATCAAAAATTACATAGACATTTTAGTGTTCAAAATATTTTCCATTTTGATCATTTGCTATAATATCATTAATCTCTAACCACCGCAACTTTTCGTGTTGCTGAAACATTTACAAGCAACAGACTGTCAGTGTTGAGAAACGAGTACCTACATGCCCTATACAAACTTTAAATACTACATCAACCTGTCGAAATCGTGATATTCATAATATACTATGCACAGTAAATTTAGCAATTGTTTTGTATGGGTGAGCCCATCCACATCAGATCCCGAGTTTCTTTTGCTGTCATGAGGATACAAGCGCCTATCATCTGACAAGATTTTCCATTTAAAAAAATACAGAATTACCGAACGCTGCGGCCGTGCTAAAGTGACGTTAAATTTTAAGACTAGCGGGTAACGTGGGTATTTCTGATTATTGGGGGAAGCCGAAACCATTTTCAAACGATTGTTTGGTCACTGAAAACCAAAAAAGCATAGCAAATGCTGCAATTTTCTGGTCTTTCTCAGAGAAAAAAAAAGACCAAGTTTTCAAAATTTGACGTTTTTACTAATGCTTTTACGTTATTACCTTTAAACGGTATTTCTAGTCGGGTTTTCTTAAACCACATTAACAAGTAAAACTGCTTGATGCCCTCGAACACATTCAGACAAATAATGTTGAATGAAACATCTTCACAACTACAGTGCACGAGCCGAAAGATAAAATCTAACGTCACCATTATCTCGCAAATGATTCGCACCATTTTTCAGTAACTTAAGGTTTTAATCAACCATAAGATGTGTTACATTGTAAGCCTATGATATCTTTGTAAACTGAGTCTCTGTTGGATTGGCACGCCAATTAACATAAGAAGTTTCATCAAATGATGACTACGTTTGGACGTCATTGATGGCAGCTGATTTTTTCAGCATGAAATCTCTATCACATCTGTCACATAACCAATAGTTTTTATATGCGTATGATGCATGAGGAAGATGAAAGACCACAAAACGACAAATCACATGCTTGTCATTTTAACATTACTTACAACGGATGTGATTTTTGCCTACAGACCCCTTCTTCAATTATTGCTTACCCCCAAATGCCTATTTAAAGGATGGCGTCTGAAATTTCGTGGTTTCATTTGCCTAAGATCCTGTTCTCGTCATTGCAATTAAAATTGATCAGCACTGCACTAAGATGAGCACAAAAAAGATGCGAAACCTAAGAAATTGCTAAACTTATTGTGCATAGTATAGATCTATGATGACACATGTTATTAGCGATTTTAAGGTAAACCAGGCCGCGTAGCGCAGTAGGTAACGTGTCTGGCAACAGATGCGAGTCTGACTGCAGATCCTGGGGTCGCGACTTCGATCCCGGCCCGGTCCCATACTTTCGTGGAGATTGATCATGAAATAATTTCTACGGTCATTCTCCTCCCTTCCGCTGAATCATTCAAGAAGGGTTGTTGTTAGTTACAAGAGATGAAGTATGTGCACGAAGTACTGGTTAACTGCTTGCTCAAGCTTGCCCAGGAAAAAGTGTGGTTTGGTGAACTGGCCGTCCCGCAATGACCATAGCTGTTGACTTGGGACGTAAAGCAACAAAACAAACAAACAAACGAACAAACAAACAGATAAATTAAGGTAAATTACTATAAACGACAAACGCCTGCATGGTAAACAATTTAAGACAATGGGACGAAATTTTGATCAAAACCAGTATGAAAATATCATTCTGGGATTACTGTGTGAATAAATTTTGATCATCCCTCGGTCCGTGGAAATTATCTACATCTCGAAATGCTTATTTTTATAATACATCAATGATACTACTTCTAAATCTGAAAATGCTTATTTTCATAATAAATCTATGAAAAATATGTTTTAAGTGATGAAACATTTGATAAAAAACCCGCTGATAACACACAATCTTGCTAGAAATATTAAGTAAACATGCGGATTGTTACAAAAGAGCTAGACTAGCTGAAGAGATATGGTCTCGCCCGTGGGGAGAACAGGTGTTGAACTTCCGACACTTACACTGAAAGCGCCAAATTCAGATGTTTTTAAATACTCTTTTAATAAGAGAAGTCAACATATGTTTTACTTTACCCTTTGAAAACAAAACTTTAATCAAAACGTTATTCATTAAACAATAAGAAAAAAGGTCACAAAACTCTTCAGGAATAATCCATTTCAAAACCAAGTACAAGTATAGGCTAAACAACCACTGTTTATAAATGAACTAATATTAGTTACTCATGCATTAATAAGTAACGCTGTAGAATATATTTATTTGCAACCGAGAGGAAAATATGTACAATGTATATAACTGTTTGTTTTTTAAAAGTATGTAACTAACTTAGAGGACCTGAAGGTCCTGAGGCGCTCACCTGATCTCTTTAATAACGTTAAAATCGGTCAAGGTTTAACGGCTTATAATAAAACATATTTTGTTATACCATATATGGGGGTTGCAGCCATTTTGGTCAAGTGACCTAAAACAATCTTATGAATACTCCATCAAACAGCCCAGTGATTTTTGAGAAACCAATGTTTAGATAGGTATGTGGCAGTGGAAATGAGTGGCATTGGATAAAAGGTCACAGGTCAGCTTGACATTTTTGACATTTTGTACTTATATAAAACCATTGTCTCATAAAGTTAAACATTTCTAGAAAGTATTATGATTTCGGCTTAAACAGTTATAGAAAAATGACCATTTTAAGATTTTTCCCATATAAATGCATAAGAATCAAATTTGACCTTGCCATAAAGTAGGTCAAGGTCAAGCTAGATTTATCATTTGTGCAAACCTGGTAGAGACCACAGCCCAAATGCTACATACCAAGTCCCAAGGCCATTGGCCTTTTGATTCCAGAGAATAAGGTATTTAAAGGGTTTTTACCATATATGGGTGTGGTGGCCTTGACCTTTGAAACTTATTTATAGCCAATGTCTCATTAGGTTTAACATATCAAGTGAGAAAATGACTTTGGCTTCAACAGTATTTAAAAAATCAACTTTTCAAATAAATTCCCATTTAAATGCATTGGGACGCAAATTTGACCTTGATGTTAAGTAGGTCAAGGTCAACCTAGGATCATCATTTAAAAAACTTGGTAGGCCCCACTTCTCAAATGCTACATACCAAGTCCCAAGGTCATCAACCTTCTGGTTCTGGAGAAGAAGATTTTTAAAGGGTTTTTACCATATATAGCATAGCGGTCATCTTGGTCATGTGACCAAAATATTTTGCATAAATTTTGACTAACTTATCATAAGGAGTCTTCAGGTGAAATTTGAGTTCAATTGAACTGACGGTTTGTGAGAAACTATGTTTTAATATATTGATGGGACTCCAATATGAGTAACCTAAGCTGAAAGGTCAAAGGTCAACCTTGACCTTTGGAACTTATTTATAGCCATTGTCTCATTAGGTTACAAATATCAAGTTAGAATTATGACCAAGGCTTCCACGGTTTCAAAAAAATCAACTTTTCAGAAATTTTCCCATTTAAATGCATTAGGAAGCAAATTTGACCTTGACGTTAAGTAGGTCAAGGTCAACCTAGAATCATCATTTGAACAAACTTGGTAGGTCCCACTACCCCAATGCTACATACCAAGTCCCAATGTCATCAACCTTCTGGTTCTGGAGAAGAAGATTTTTAAAGGGTTTTTACCATATATGGGCGTGGCGGCCATCCTGGTCATGTGACCAAAGTATTTTGCATAAATTTTGGCTAACTTATCATAAGGAGTCTTCACATGAAATTTGAGTTTAATTGAACTGATGGTTTGTGAGAAAACTATGTTTTAATATATTGATGGGATTCCAATATGAGCCACCTAAGCTGAAAGGTCAAAGGTCAACCTTGACCTTTGGAACTTATTTATAGCCATTGTCTCATTAGGTTACACATATCAAGTGAGAATAATGACTAGGGCTTCCACAGTTTTCCAAAAAATTGACTTTTCAGAAATTTTCCCATTTAAATGCATCAGGAAGCAAATTTGACCTTGACGTTATGTAGGTCAAGGTCAACCTAGGATCATCATTTGAACAAACTTGGTAGGCCCCACTACCCCAATGCTACATACCAAGTCCCAAGGTCATCGGCCTTCTGGTTCTGGAGAAGAAGATTTTTAAAGGGTTTTTACCATATATGGGCGTGGCGGCCATCTTGGTCATGTGACCAGGACCATTTGAACAAACTTTCGTTCCCGCGTCCTAAAGAGTCTCCATATGTAATTTGAAGTTTATTGGCCCAGTGGTTTCAGAGGAGAAGATGTTTGAAATTGTGGACGACCGGACGGACGGACGGACGACGGACGACGGACGCCGAGGTGACTGGTATACTATTAGCTCACCCATGAGCCTTCGGCTCAGGTGAGCTTTTGTTTGTTTGTTGATTTGATTCTTTACGTCCACTCAACAATCTTTCAGTTATGCGGGACGGTCTTCCTGGGTTGAACCAGTACTAAGCTAGGATAAATGTGTCTTGCTCAAGGACCACAACGCAGTGACGCCGGTGAGGCTCGAACCCGCGGCCCTTCGGTCTCGAGTCAAGCACTCTACCACTGAGCCACTGCGCTCCCTCAGGTGAGCTAATAAGTTAGAACGATAAAATAAGGGTTGATGCACCATTCGAAAGGCCATGCTTTGATATTTTGCTTGGCATGTAGTATATAATCCTAACGCGTTTGTGGATGGAGATATGAATGCGTTTTTATTACATATTGAGCGCCCCCCGTAAACAGCCTCTCCTCTGAAACAAGCATTGAAAATGATTACGCCTAAATGAGTATTAGGTATTCCTCTACAAAAATACCTAAATGAAATTTGATCCATCAAAAATATGGCCGCCAGGGGGCATGGCTTATCGTGATTTCAAAGATTTAAAAAAAATCTGTGAAGCCTGTGGTCAGAATTAAAAATAATTTGGTAGAATTGATCACTGGTTGACCTTCTACTATAGAGCTTAAACGAATTAGAACCGTCAAAACATGGCAGCCAGGGAGCATGGCCAGTTTCCCTTATGTGTCTTGCGCATGTGAGCGAGTGGGGTAATCTTAGCCCTCTTGTGATTTCAGTGGTACCCTGGATGCAGACAGAAAACATATGGTCTTCAACCTACTAATTAGTGACATTTCAATTTTAATATAATCATCTTAATAATGGCTCTACGGACCTCGGACAGTTTCCTATTCAATCTGCCCAAATTTTGACAGCCTGTGGCGAGGATAATGCATAACTGACAACTATAGTTTTGTGCTTAAATCAAACCCTTACATTAAGTGCACCTAGCAAAATAAAAATATTTTGAAAATATTCCATAATCATACCAGGACTCTAGGGTTTAGAGGGTGGGGGTATTTTTTGTGACCAAATTTTATTTCACAGAAAGTCAAAGTTTCGTCGAGTATTCACCTAAATACATGTAAATATTATGTTTGCGGCATAAAACGCGAGACGAAAGTGATGCGTTTGCATCAAATTCGGGTTGAGAAGATTTCATTGTTTCATCTACAGAAGTGTGCTGTCAATTACTTTTGAGTATTACCTGTAGTGTTCCAAGTCAACCAGTTTGACTTGTGCACTGAGGTGTATCATATCTGCATACTGTATAAATCATAGTCTAGATAAACCCAGTTTTTGATCGTAAAATCGTTAATATTTTCTTACACATCAGATTTAGTCTGTAATTTTGGTGCTTAAAAGAACCGTCTCATTGAGACGGTTCCTTTGAGTACACAAAACTTATATTTTGGTTGACAAATGAGACAATTAATTACTTTGTAAGCACTCATAACTAAGCCCTGATACATGCCATTGCGAATTGATATTTACATACAGGTTTTTACAAAAAAGTTTCTAATAAGTTTTTATTATAAAGTGTTTTTTGAGCATTTCCACAACGTCCCCCCCCGTGACCAATCATGCCGTTTTAATCTGACGTGCGAAATGTAAAACTACAACTGTGTGCATAAGGTTAAGTTTGGTCACGGGGGGTGTGGGGGGAAGCACCTCAGTAAAACTTTTTCTATTTTCTATATGTTGAATAGCAAAAACAGAGTTTTCAAGCCAAATTTTTCAATTGGTACTTGTCCAATGAGAAAACTGCTTTTGTGGATACGTCGAGGGTTGAATCTACTATCTTTTTCATAGAAAAAATATCGTTTTCTTTGAAACTTTTCTCAGGTCATTTTTATGGGCAATCCTTCATTAAGACTGTCCGAGGTCCTTATCAAACTTAACATACAGGTCGCGTTTGTTGTTTGTTTGTTTGTTTTTTTGACATCCTGTAGCTGCCTTGCAAGACAATGCCTATTCTACTTACTTCGAATAAAGCAGGCATGGGTCTATGTACGTAAACCTCGGCAACAGCTATTCCTAGACCAGCAACCATTACAATGACCGCATATAACATACTCAAAAGGCCACACATGTCCACAGGTGGGCTGAAAATAAAAACAGTGGAAATTCAAACTGTTCTACTTCCATTATAGAGGAACTCAAAGTCATGGGTAGCAATAATTTCATGCAATAGTCTATGTCGAATAGGCCGAAAAATTGCCCCGTGTAATTTTCGTGACGATTTTTGGTGACCTATATCAAATTAAACTTTGATAAGATTAACTGCTAAGTTATTAAAACAAGGTTATAGATATCATAAAATTCAAAAACAATTTTCTAAATTCTACCACAGACACTCAGAGTTAATTGTTAAACACAACATCGGGTTAAAAACTCTTCTGCAACAAGGTATATCAGAACCTATATTTTATGTTGATTTAGTATAAATTCAAACGAATTGTTGGAAAACCTAATTTTAGTGATCAATTAAAAAGATTGTAAAACGTTATAATAGGTTTGATATAACTTGTATATGATGCGACAGTCTGCATGCCTGGGTTTAAACCCAATCACTTTTTATACCTATGGTTTCCTCTTTAATTGCACGACGGTGGGTAAGGCCTCAGACTCTATGACGGCTTTGGCGTAAAGCTTTTATCGGTGGGTTGGTGCCTGATGCTTATCTAGAGTTGGACACACCGTGGCTCAACTTGAGGTTTTCTTTAGCTCTGACTATCTGTGAGTCATGAGCCCTTTTCTTTGTTTCATCACGGTGTGCTAATTTATTTAGAGTGTTTCTCCACGATGATACATTACATTAGTTAGAAGGCTTCCATGCGAGCTAAACATTTCTTGTACTTCAACAACAGCAGAATCTATTAACAACAGCAGAATCTAGGGCGAGGATTTGGTGCTGGTGGAGTACATTTAAGCCCCTGGTGGCTTGGACTGCTGTCCGTTCTAAGGCGGTGGTTCTGTTGTTGTTGAATTTTTGTTTATTGTAACTCACATTGTGGGATTCTGTATTTGTTCTATGTTTTGTTGTACGTTGCTTTATGTCCATTCTAGTGTTGCAATCGTCTTGATGGGGAAGAGAGAGCCGGTTGCTTTGCATGATTTGTCTTCCTGGTGTCTCCTGGCTGTCTGCTGTTTGTGATTGTGGTATTTCCTGATCATACTCACTTACTATTTTTGAGGTATTTGCAACAATTTAAACCAGTTCACCAATCTGAGTTCAGCGTCTGGTCCGAGTAATGACGTCATTAAAATGGCGGCCATCGCATAATTATAATGCGTATATATTTTAGAAAAATCAAAGTTTGTTGGCAAAATAAACGTTTGAAATATATAGATTTAATGAAAACACTGCTCGAGATTGTAAACAAAAACGATATTTACACAGATATCTACTTTAAAATGCAATAGGCCATCTTGCCCATGAGCCTAGGGCATGAGCCACGTTGTAGTATATTTGAATGGAACAATAATTTGCCCGTGTAAATTTTGTGACGATTTCTGGCGACCTATATCAAATTAAACTTTGAGGCATAAGCATGAATTTTATCTAGTTCACTCTTCTGAGATCCGCTTCTGGGATGAATAGTGACGTCATCGAGACTGCGACCATCGCTCTATAGATACGCTTATACATAAGTATGTAAGCCAGACAAAGTTTTTTTTTTATAGTTTAGTGCTCGTGCCGCTCAAGATTGTTAATATAAACTACATTTACACACTATTGTACTTGCCTGAGGGTGTTCATATTTGGCACAATATTGGCTATTGTGTGTAAATTATAACATTGGCCTCAGATCTGATTATCGATTTGACCTATCGAAGTTCAAGGTCAAATATACTTAAATTGTATCTGTCTTATGGATCGTAACACAAACTCCTCTTTCATGTTTTGACTTAGGGTGTTCATATTCCACACAATGGTTGCTTGTGGTGTGTAGATTACAACAAAAGTTTAAGATCACCAATATGACTTTGGAGTCAAACGTCAAGGTCAAATGTTTTTAACATTTGCCTAACAGCGCTTAAAGCAAACTCCATATTCAAAAAGCCATCCACCCGAAGCGGAAAAGGGATTATAGGAATGCCTTCATTTATTCATCCGTTTATCAATATCTCTTGTATCTCCTGAACACTTTAAAAATTCTCATGGTCACCAGTAGTGATCAAAAGTTTAAGCCTTAAATTATATGTCCGCACCCTATCCCCTTTACCCATGGAATGATTTCATAAAATGTTGGTGAAATGTCCGGTCCAGCGAGACGATATGCCCATTCCATGACAACTCTTTGGCTAAAGTTCGATGCAGCCATTTAAGGTCAGGAGTTTGAACATTTGAATTCCTGCTCTTATGCCATAAGGATTTTCATTATAACTTGAGACAGTATGCAAACCGTATTTTCAACCATATCAACTCAAGTAAATGTCACAGTTGAAAGACACCGATTTCAACATTTGATTTCATGTTTGCATAATACCTTTACCACTTAAGGCGTTGCATTATGTTTCTTTTAAACTGGCTAAAATGGTTTCCTTAGTGAGGAGATGATTAGAATACATGTCTCCGTAATATATGCGGGTTCAAGGTCAATTATTTCATAACTTCATGCCAAGCCTTGAAGGATATTTAATGAACTCTGGTAACATATTGACCTAAGTTAAAGAAAAAGCGCAGAATACATGCCCATGGCGTTCCTGTCACGGGTAAAATGACTTTTCCTCTCAGCCAAAAAAAAAAAAAAAAAAAAAAGAGAGAGATGGATAGATGCCTTGGTATATCATATATTTTAGTCATGAAATGACAATGGATGGATGGTTAAAAGGATGAGTGCAATGATGTGCTGTGTAGGTGAAGCAGTAAGCAAACCCTGGACGCTGTCACCCACAGTTTGGAGCGCTAATCGCTCGGTCACTTTGATAACCAGAGGTTCCAACAGTCTGTCATTCTGCAGTTGGGGATATATCTGCCCTTCAAACTGCTATCTTGATTTTTGCCTGAAGGTGTTTGTATTTAGCACACTGTTTGCTTATGGTGTTTAGTTGACACCTACTGATACAATTTTGGAGTCAAAGGTCAAGTATTATATATTCATGCTTATAAAAAGAAGGCCACCCCAATTAACCAGACATGAAAATGTTATGATTACAAAGCTATATATTGTAATTTATATCTTGTATGACCTCCACCTTTATGAATACATTGTATGAGCCTTTTGCGCATGCTTAAAACAAGCCATGGGTTGTACCCCGCGCCCACACCTTGCAGAATGCATTGTAATTGTTCAACCAACTAGTGTTCCAATTGGGAAATGTGGCAGCTGGGAAGTGATACGATCATGTAACCACCAGCCTAGATTATCCCACGGACGGTCGATTGGAGATGGATCGGGACCCGGAAAGCCAGTCAAGGGGTATGACATGACCAGCTTGCAAACAGTTCCTTGCCATATTGCAGTTATGCTGGCATCGCCTTGCTAAAAGAGGAAATTGTTTCAAACAGTCTGATAGATTTGCAGGACCTGTGGGTGAAGGCACATAGCGTTGGCCTGTAAGCGACCCCCGAATGACCATGCAAATTAAACGAACCTTATACGAATCTCAGGGTGGCCTCCTTTTTCTTAGCATGAGTATACTTGAAACCTGTCAGACAACTCGTAACACAAACGTCTTTCATTTTTGATGGAAGGTGTTCATAGTTAGCACAATAATTACCTATGGTGTTTATCTGAAAAAAAGGTTTCGGTTTGACCATATGATCTCTATTGTCACAGGTCAGGATGAGATATACTTAGCAAGTGAAACAGCCAGGGTTAAAGTTGTGGATGCGATTATCATTGTTTAAGGACTAGATCAGCCGAAGTCAGCCAAGTTTACGTTCACTTCTGTCAGTAGATACTGCTGATATTACTGGATTAATGTCAGGCAAGGTAAAATATTATGTTGGAAAGCTTTCAGTATCGCAGATTCCTCTGTCCATGAAGCTTTCAGAAAACATGGTCATGTCCCACTGGAAGGCATGACTAAGAATACTCTCGAACAATATAATATGCCTGCTTTATCAGCCTGGAGCAACCATTGACAATCTTACTGGGTTAAGATGGTGGATGTTTCGTCGGAAACAGACAGAGTCCAATAAGCTGCCCAAACTAAAAGTTCTCTTTCTTCAGAGTGACAAAACACCTCAGTGTCAGAGCTTTATATGGAAATCTACAAATGAGTCAATTCCCACTATACAGTTGCTTGACAATCATGTTTGAGATGACAAGGGGGCATTTATGTTCCTAGTATGACGACGTTACCTCTAGTTTCGAAGACACTGTGTAAGCTAAAGACTTATACATGGTTGCAGTAAATCTGCTAGCGTCACTTCTCACCAAAATTATCGTGTACTGCTCTAGCATTTATTCGAACATCAGTGCTGTGTATTAAAATGTTGAATTTCGAGTTATATGGTATGTCATGACTTTGGTAGTTCATTGTAGCCTCGGTGATATGCGAGGTCTTCTCATGGAGGGGATGGTGTACTTGTTCCCTTGTTCCTCTGAAATAAATTGGTTTGTTCCCTTTTTCTCACAAATTGAAAATTTGTTTTCTTATGTTACCTGTTCCCGAATATTGTCTTTGTTCCCCTCAAAATTTGGCCTTTTTACTCTGTTCCTCTGAAATAAATGCCCCCTTCCCCTGTTCACCATAACCCCTGGGAGGGCCTCATATGCATCTGACTGGTAGACCGGGTCCATGAGCCAAGCAATCAACAATCCATATAGTATGGCTCCAAAGTAATTAAATAGAGCAAAAACTGAATTTATGGATTCAGGGTGCATTTAAATAAAATAGGAACCCCAAAATGACTTGACAATGTAACGCAATCGGTAGTGAGTTATATTGCTGATACAGGGGTCGTTATTTGGAACCGGGCCCAATAATTTCGCGGGGATTGATCATGAAATATTTTCTATCGTCATTCTCCTCCTTCCACTGATTCAAGAAGGGATGTTGTCAGTTACAAGAGAAAGCGTGTGCACAGAGTACTGCCTAGTCTAAGCTTGCCTCGGGTTAACTCACAGTCTCGACATGATCATGACTGTTGACTTGGACTTTAAACCAAAAACAAAAGAACCACAAAAGGGGCTCCATTGATATGTCATATTTATGTACAATGTAGTATGTTATCAAATCCATCAAAAGACAAGAGCCGCTCTGGTGTAGTGGATAAACCAATCGCCTTGTAAACCATGGGTCGTGGGTCGATCCCTGGCTTCACCAGTCTGTCAGATGAGACTTCAAGCTGTGGCCCCGTCTCCATATGCCCTTAGCTGTTGGCATGACTTTGAATTCAAACAAGCAAACAAATAAACAAAAGAAAACAGATAACGCTCAATTTTACGATAATGTCCTGTTGAATCGTAAGTCCCAAAAACGGGTTCCATGGATCAGAAAAATATACCACTTCATTGTCGTATCATATGACACCAAATCAATCAAATAAAGACAAAAACATAATTTTAGCAAGAAATTTCCACATAACTAATGCTTTGAACCTGATTACTTATATATATGCATAAGAAGCACTTTGGCGGCCATTTTGATGACGCCATAATTCGGTCCCGACGCAAAACTCAGATGGGTGAACTGGTTTAAATTGTTGCACATGCCACAAAGATTAGGATGACATAGGTCACCAAAAAATATTTTCAGCTAATTTATCTAGTCAACACTTTACTCGATAATAACGCCTTTTAACGCCTTTGAAATATCATGTATTTGAAAATATTATGGAGAATGGAGCAGTTGCTCATTTGGAGCAAATGCTCCATTTTTTATAATATTTTCAAAAGTATTCAAAACTTTACTTAAATTCTTCTTGGATTTTTTCAATGTTGTCTAAAATTAGAAAATGATGTCTTGATCTTAAATAGCCTATAGAGTAAAGGGTTAAGAATAAAGAATCATATAACGGTGTGAAAACTATAGGTTCTTAAAAGTTGTATACTTACATGTAAACGCAATAAAACGCAGCACTTTTAAACCCATTTTTCTTCCACATGGGTCACATGGGTATACTTTCTTTATCACATGTTCCTGTTCAATGAGTAATGATTTGCTGTGAAATGATTCTGATAATGCTTTTCATTCTGACGTTAACATGAAGCTAGTGTTTTCAACGATTTGCGTTCAAAAATTGACGTTTCATTCGTTTTGAAAACAATCAGTTTAATTTATTACCCAACGTACTATATGAAGAGCAATTAAGCATTCTTGCATAGATGTCTACTTGTATCCATTGTCAAATAGGCCACTGGCTGGATATGGTTTACCTCCCCCCAGGGGGAATTTGGTAGACCATATTTTTCTAGAAGCGCAATGTCTTGCAAGGATTTTGCAACATGTTAGCCCTCTGACAATGGCAGCGTTAAACTGTAACAGCCTGTTATATACGTTGCCCTACAAAAGATTTGATAATTAACTTTCTTTTTAAGACTTCAGAAAAGTGCAAAAGAAAAGGTAAGATTTCCAAATTGGTTATATTTTCTAACTAAGCTATTACTGGGCCACAGGTATTGACATTTGAAAACAAATATAATCACCCCCAATGTAGTGTATATTAGTTTTTTCATTAAACTTCTTATTAAATGATAAATGAATCAAATATAGTTTGTCTTACATTTTATTGAAACTAGTTTATGTTCATTAATTTGGTATTATATTAAAGAATTTTCAGCTACCTTTTCAAAACTGCAAGCTCTACGTTTCTATCCTATTTACTTTTTGAGTTATTAGATGTTGAACATAGTAGGCCAATATCACACAAAAATGTCAAATGTAATTCTCTAGGCCTTGCGCTGGCTATAGTACACCCTCCCCCAGGGGGAATTTTGTGCACTATGATTTCCAGATACTACATTTTATAAGCTACAAAATGAAATATATTAGCCCTCTGAGAGTGGCAGCGTTAGCGTAAAACATCATGTTATGTACGTTACCCAAAAATAACATTAAATTTTCCTGATAATGTCTCCAACATGACATATTCACACTTCTTATAACACAGTTACATAATTTCAGCATTTATTTTATAAATGTCTTGAGTTTTTGCCGTTGTATATGTTACTTAGTGTTTCATATGTTATTTCTAAGTATCAGTATGGCAGTTGAATATACATGTGTTACATCCGTCAGTGAATATAGCAAATCTATAAGGCTGCTATTCAAATGAATTGAAGTTCCTTATTATAGTGTCTTACACTATTTTACGGCCCATGTTACATACGTTACTCTCCAAATACTACTATACGTTAAAGATAAGGTCTCCAACACGACCTGCTTGTACTTATTTATATGCTGACACAGGTCATAGTTGGCTCATTTCCTGAGGAAGTTCATTTTGTAACTCAAAACATAAACTACCATAAGTAAAGTAAGAAAGAGGGCAAAGATCTTTTCTTTTATAGAGACATCAAATATAGTTAATAAAATGCTCATGGAAAGTTTGTAACATACAGTGCAATATGTGAGTAACAACTTAAAGGATCAATGAAAACCCATTAGGTAAAAGTTATAGAGCTATTACTTGCCAAGCTAGCAACTCTTCAGGGTTTAAAGAATTTTCTAATGCGGCTTATTAATCCTCAATCAGATTTATCTTGCAAGCAGTTTGCAATATGCTAGCACTCTGGTAATGGCACCATTACCTTGTAACAGCCAATTACATATATATTACCCATCAACATCTTTGATAATTTTAGTAAATGACATGACTTCTGAAAAGTGCAAACCATAAGTTAAGATTTTCAAATTGGCTATATCACCCAAGTAAGCTATTTTTGTATCACAGATATAGACCTTTGAAAACAATCTTGCACCCCAAAGTGTTATATGTTATATTTTTTCATTATTCCTATATAAATGATTTATGAAACTAATATAGTTTGATATTTTTCTAAATGTGAATGTGCTTACTAATTCATTTTGTATTAAAGAATGTTAATGAACCTTTTGGAAACTGCAAGTATTATGTTTCTATCTTTTATAAGGTTTGAGTTGTTGAGTTTTGAACATGCTAACCCCATATTACACAAAATGTGAAATATAATTTTTTGGTTCTTTTGTAAGGGTACAATCAAGTTTTCTTTCACCCAGAGGTACTCGATTTCCTTCCCATTTATTCTCCACACATTTTGTCCATATCTGGAAAGCATCACTTGTTTTCGTGGCAAATACTTAATAGTTCAAGCTTTGTATGTACATCTTAAGCACATAAAAGCAGGCTGCAAGTAAGCTAATGTTCATTTCATTTGAAATAGTCGGTATATGTGTATGGCTTTGGTACTTTTTTCAGAAACACGTCATACTGCAGCCAATCCATATTAACATAAATAGCGCATGTTGGGGCTTCATGTCACTGATGAGTGCCTAGAGCTTTTCTTTGTATGTTTTCCTACCCTGCTTAGAATGTAGATGAACTAGTGGGGAGGGGTTTGTTACGACATAAAGCCGGTCAGGAAGGAAGAGGGGAAATCTTATTGGAAAATTCCTTTATGCGATGACGATGCTACCAGGGAAAAATAATGCACACAACTAGCAAAAACTTTTCAGTACTTTATGTACTAAAAAAACATCAACAACACATTAATATACAATGACACCACCTACGCTGTTATTTCTGGCTGATTGACCATCCTATACTAGGGCAAGTTGCCACTCTAAGATCATTTCAATTAGAATCAATCTTAGAGTGTCCTGCTCTAGATGTACCAGTCAGAAATAAAAGACGTAAATAATATGATTCACATATAACTTAAGTTTTCAGAGAAAAAAAATTGGGCCCTTTAATACTTCAGTCTTGTATTGACGAGAACTCTTGAGATTATACGCGTCTCACGAACACTATAACTGTTGGTATTTTACGCGTCTCGCGAACACTGTATCTTCTTAGCCCCACGTTGTCTACTTCAGTCAATCGGCGCTGAGGTTATAAGAATGTGATCGATCCTGTATTTCGGTCGTCACCTGATTTGCATAGAATTTCTTGCGTGTAATGTTGATCGTCTTTCTAGACGTCAAGTTTAGTATAAGTGGTTCTTCTTATACAACGGTTCCTGATCGTATCCCCACGTTGGGATGTCAGACTCACTTATAACAATTCCAGCCGGTTGGCTCCCAACTCGGTCTAGTCTACGTGGTTGGTCGTAAAGATTGGGGCATGATCCACGCTGTTCGTGGCCTGAGGGGGACAGCTAATAAGTGCCCTCAGGTATCAATCATGCGGCTCACCAACATTCAGCCTCCAACGTAGGAGGGGACAACAAATCAGAGACGATTCTGCAATAAACAAACTACTTTTAGAATCTCAGAATCACTCTGTTGCGTCAATAATGGAGTTGTTCGTTTGAAGTTAACAAAAATAGAAATAATTTCAGTGGTCTTACTTTTTTAAATTACAGCCTAACCCTATAAGCGCGCGATTAGCCCTCACCCGTGGGTGTATGGCTAACGGCTCCGATGCGGTTAGGATGGATCGGCTCTTCTTAATATCCACACTCAAAAATATGTAATAGAGAAGTATTTTTAGTGACTTGCCTATGTCAGCGCTAAACAATACCTCCTATGCCAAACGAACAAACCCATACGTTACAAAATTTTCAGTAACGTCACCCTGGCTGAGACGCTATCGCAGCCGAAACATCAAGATCCCGTGGCCCTTTTTCCCTTCTAGGTCACGTTATCTAGATAGTTTCGAGATTTACAAATACTGATACCAATTCTCTTAAAATTCCAGGAAAACGTTGAACAGTGTGGTGCCGACGTAACGTTTGGACTTTTACGTCGGGCATCACCCTGCCTATGCACTAATTTAGTACATGTATAACGTATCAGTTGTAAACAACTAATTATGACCTCTCGTCAAACATATTTACATCAATATTGAGAGATTACATTCTGCTGTTTTATGTGTGTAAAACGTACAATATTTTTACATTTACTTTGGTGTAACATTACACCTACCTAATCTCTAAACATACATGTCAGCTATCACCTTATTTATGTAAGTGTGTTGTAGTGTATGCACCTAACCCTTATTCTTATATGCGTCAGATATAACTCGAGGTGACACATACAGGTCGCTACAGAAAGTCGACTATCACTGGCAGTTAAATCGTCTTTCCAACAACGCCATATAAAATCACAACAACTTAAAATCTAGCTGCTAAAATTGTTTTTCACCTATCGGTCCCTGGTAAATCTTTCAGCATATCATTATAGTTTTATATGCAGGCCCGACATGGCCTGTGACTACTTTTGGCCAAAATAACCCGACGAGTCCATCCGGACAGCTTTTACTATAGCCGCAAGGATGGTCACAGCAGATTTTTAGGCACTACGCATGTGCGTAGCTTCATACGCAAGTGCGTAACAACCGCTATTTTCACTGAAAAAACGGGACATAATTGATAACACCCGATAGAACTCGTACACGGAATGCTGGCCGATTCAACAGACGACAAAATAGAAAACGAGTGACTTATTATTTCAATACAATGTGACATGCTAGAGACATCGCGATTCAATGCAATAACACAAATCGCCATAGCCCTGTCATGTACAATTCCAACACAGTAAAAATATATATAACTTCACGTACCTTTTATAATAATGAATAGCGTCTCTATATCGAACCTTTCAATGGTATCTTTAAAATGTCCCCTAACAAGAATGGGAAATTCCATCCTTTATATAGTGAAAAGCGCACAAGATCTCCAAGATCTTCAAGAAAAGTAACGAAATCGTGCAAGCGTTAATAAATATAGACACAATGAATTCCATCTCAGACAAACCGCCCTTTTATCGGGACTATTAGTAGAAAAGGTACCGTATCATGGTTCGAATAGGTGACCAGGTGCATACCTAAACCTTTGCGTATTTGTGCGTATACCCAACCATCACTGATTCTGTTGTTCCATCTATTCCGCATCGTAACAGGGTTCTCTATCAGTTTGATAGGAATAGCCTTTCTATGGTACTAACACATTGGCACATTGGTAGTGTCACGATCTTTTAAACAGTGTATGACTGTAGATCTCTTCCCCCATATTATGGCTAATATTGTTAACATTGAGAAGGAGCACCTTTTGTTGCATTCGCCTGTGTTGAACAAAACATCAACGTTATCCTCTGCCAGAATATTTGTAAGACTTTATAGACTGCTGCTTATACATCATATATATGTATCAGAGACAAAACCAAGATGCCCTGCCTTTAAATAGTGCCTGGTTGAATACTGGTTCCATCAGACCATTGAAGGTGACAGGAAAAGCTATTATTCTCTGTAGTATGGCATTACCATCAAAGCTATGTGCAGCACAACATTGCCAATCTAATGTTGGTTCAATGTGTGATTGCAAGCCATGCAGAAGTTTGGACTTGTCAGTTTTGATGGTAATTCTGTCAGGAGTTGACAGTAATCATGGTACAGGTCCCAGAAGGAACGGCAGTGTCAACTGAAGTTCAACATTATGTCCAATAGAAAGAAGGTCATGCTGACCAAAGACGCTCCTTTAAGCTCTCATCGGGCTGGTTACGTTTTGTAAATTGGACAATTCATTCTTGACCTCGCAGGCCTCAAAACTTTATTAGCTTGTGACATTTTATGGGGTTGTGAAAGACAGACTTTCAACTAAAAGTGAGTCAATGAAGTCTGCAACAGCTTTCCTGCCAATGTCATCAGTCTCAATAAGATCCTTAGCTGTGCCAGGCTTAGCAGGGACACCGAAAGACAAAAGTACACTTCATTATCTGCAAAACTCAAACTAAAAGGAATGTGAAGCCAGAAACTGCATCTAGTACTCGTTCTACTTTGTATGTGAGCAGATTGAATATTTGATTTCAGTGCATTGAAGAGTTGTTTCAATATATTGAGCTCTGATGTGATGAGTAATACACCATTACATCTGTAGTACGAAGCGTAGTTCTAGCTGCTGAAGCCAATCATACCTCTTGGCACGGGGTTTATTGTTTACCTTATAGTAATGTCAAAAGCATTTCTCAAACAAAGAACCAATGATTGTGACACACTTAACCCATTTTGTTCGAGAAGTTCTTTGCATCTGCGAATCGTAACAGACAAATTTATGAGTGTTCTCAGTTACACAGGTACATATTGTGGGTAGTTGTTGTGATTGAGTGCAATGAACATCGTGAACAAGGCATACAGATAGAGCTGACATGCAATTCAAAGTTGTTTTCCTTGTAGCTCTTATCAGTGTCAACACGATCTGAATTATATACATATACCTTGCCCATAACTCAGCTGTTTCACAGTGACTGTCTTTCAATACTTCCGCTTTCAATGCATGTTATCTACTCTTAATGTGAGCTAACAGCGAATTTATTTCAGTCTTATAAAATTTTTCTGAATTCTCTGACTGGCTTTCATACATTTATAGTCAACAACTGCTAAACAGACACTCAGAATAACTTATGTATCATTTAGTAACACACATAACAGTTAAAGCTCAAAGCATTTATCAAAAGAATACTTAATTTTGGTAAACCTTGTTAGAAGAAGTACATAAACCTGTGCCAGCATGCAAATTAGTATAAGCAGGGCTTGCTAGAGACTTTAACTTGAATGTTTAATGCTATTTTGAGGGTAACATACGTAACATGGGTCTGAAAAATAATGTAAGCGATCACAATAAAGAACTTTAAATAATTAAAGTAGCAGCCTTATAGAGTTACTATATTCTGTGACAGATGTAATACACGTATAGTCATTAAATATCATATTGATACTCGGAAATAATAAAGGAAACACTAAGTAACATATACAACGGTAATAACTCAAGATATTTATAAAATTGATACTAAAAATATGTAACTGTGTTATAAGAAGTTCATAAACCTGTGTCAGCATGCAAATATGTACGAACATGTCATGGTTGAGACATTATCAGGGACGTTTAATGCTGTTTCAGGGGTAACGTATATAACGTGATGTTACACGTTAACGCTGCCACTCTCAGAAGGCTAACATCTTTTATTCTGTGTCTTATATAATGTAGTTTCAGAAAATCATAGTGTACGAAATTCTCCCTGGGGGGAGGGGGTCTATAGCCAGCTCAGGGACTAAAATGAACGAAAATCCATGTTCAAATCAGAAGATTCACGTGCTGTTTGAACATGGGTCTGAACTTGAAAATACTTAAAATGAGCCCTGCATTGTTTGCATGACATTATATACGGAAAGCATTGCGGACCAGACTGAACATTTCGCCGAAATTTTGTTCGCGAAAACGTTGCGTACGGTTATGACGATGTGACGACGTTATGACGTTTGAAAGTATACAGCCGACGCCATTTTGTTTAGAGAAAGCCAGTGTAAGAAAATGAATAATTTAATGTTTTAGCAGCGTTTTCAGTGCGAATTGGGCTGGGATAAGGTAAAATATGCAAGAATAACGATCACACATGCTTGTTTCATTGCATTTAACACTTGCCGGGTCCCTAATATGATGTTGAACATTCGGCCTCGTGATGCCTCGTGTTCAAACAGCATCCTCGGGACCCAGCAAATGTTAATGCATGTAAAAGCATGTGTGATCCCTATATTTTTGACTGTTTAAACGAATTATAGGTCGTTGCCAGCTTGATTCGGTGTCGATGAACTGTTTTCCCGTGATCACATTTTTAACAGCTTCCCAGCCACGTGACACGCTGAACACTGATGACGTCAAACGTATTACTTAGCAGTGTCACGCTGTGGGAACGTTTAGTTTGATTTGTTTCTTTACGTGGTAGTCAACAATTTTCAGTCATGTCGGGATTGAACCAGTACTAAGCAAGGATTAATGTGACAACACAGTGTTGCCGTTGAGGCTCAAATCCGCAACACTCAAGCATTTAACCACTGAGCCACTGCGCTCTCTACGCTGTTTGAGATGCGGATGTGTTGCAAAACAGAAAAAAAATCGCCTAATCTGTTCAATTTTAGTTTACAATTGTTCCGCTCATTCTAACTAAGAAAATGAGTACCCACACTTTATGTTTCTGACCACAAACAACGAAATTATTGGAAGTTTAAAGAGCCCACCCGCCATGGTCTCCCGTCGCAAACGCACCGTACGCGCATCAGAATCGCTCGTATTATTACCCTTTGTAAGTTCTGAGTTGGGTATTTAAACAACTACTTCATACCTTTCTGTGCAACAGTCAAAACTATCACACAGTCGGTGCTGTGGATGACCCGATGCACTGTTGTCAACCACATTATTTGAATAAACAGTGTTGGGTTCTTATCACCGATCGTACACGTACATGTTTTCTAAAGAAGACGTTTGCAGGATTTGGTTTATCTATCTAAGACGTCTTTATATGAAATTTCAGATTAAATGGTCAGGTTATTTAGGAGGAGAAGATGCTTGAAATGTTGACACTATTATAAATTGGGCCCACTTGTGTAAATGTCAAAGTTCAAAGTCGACTATTATATTGGTACTTATACAAAATCAAGATCTCAAATTATTGGACCGTGACAAAATAACACCAACAATGTGGCTGTACGTCGCGCGAAGACTCTGATCAACCAATGCATCAACTCAGTCTGAGCAGAGTCGTAGTTGACCATACGATACAAGTATAGTGGTTACCCATTGAGCACACAACGAAGGCTCTGATTAGTCTAAGTGGATGACTTCATTCCGCACAAACTCATTTGTTGGTTTGTTATGTTTTGGCTCAATTATAAAGACTTAACTTCAAAAAAGATTTTAAAAATTATCTTTTCAAGAAATCCAAATACAAAAATCTAGGGATCAAATTTAACCTTTGCGGTAACTAGATCATTTCAAGCTATAATCCTCATTTTGAAAAAAATCTAAAAAATAACACCCCAGTTATCAAGCCCCATGGTCACTGGCATAGAAGATGCTTGAAAGATTGACGGACAGACACCGGGCCCGTCCCATTAATATAAAAGTAGCTCCACAAAGAATCTGAAGTTCAGCTCAGGTGAGTTAATTAAGTAAGCATTTTATCAGGGCCCAATATCGAGAGATAATAAAGTTTAACTGCACAACACAGATGAAAAATGTGCCGAAAGAGAAAACAATAAAAATGTAAAATCGCAGTTGTTGATATAGAATCGCTGCTAGCTTTATAGCGAAGTATGGCAAGCCAAGTGCTCATTAATTCTTTAAACCTAAGTTTGAACTTCAAACCTGGGATTGAAAATCTTAAACCTAGGTTTGTAAACTTTAAACCTAGGTTTGAAAGAAAAAGTGCACATTAATTCTTCAAGCCAGGGTTTAAGACAATAATAATTCAAAACACGGTTTAAAGTTTCAAACCAAGGTTTCAGCTAGCCAAATGCACATTTTTTTTTTAAACCCTAAGTTTGAACTTCAAGCCTTAGGTTTAAAGAATAAATGTGCACATGGCTTGCCATAGCGAAGGGCAAATGAACCCTTAAGCCCCGTTCTCACTGTCCCGGTTTAAGGTGTCGGTTCATCCCAGTTTGATGATCCGGGATGAACCGTGATGAACCGTGTCACAACCGTGGCGGTGCCGTGGACAACCTTGGAGATCCGGGATGAACCGTGTTGAACCGTGTTGAACCGGCTCATGTCCCCGGTTGTTTTAAAATGTTTAAAACAACCGGGACTCACCGGGAGTAACCGGGAAGGCTGTCAAATACCGTGATAAACCGGGAAGACGCCGGGAGCAACCGTGTCTCCACCGGGACGGCGTCAGGGCGATACCGGCGCAATCCGGGATTATCCGTGTCTCCACCGTGATAAACCGTGCGGTTCCACTGCCTATGTGTATGTGTAATAAAATGCAAAATAAAAATGAAAAGTCACTCCTGCTGCCCCTAAAATGAAAGTGGATTCATCCAAATGATAAGGATGGGAAAGTCCATTCGTCACAAGTTGGTTAAATTTACAGCAGTATAAATGTGCTCATTTACAAAGCTTATGAATAAATGCACTTATAGTTACTGAAGAGTCAAGCGTATATGAGCCACCACATGAGATTTCCAACAATTTGGTATTTAGCAAAGCCTCAGATCAGCCTGCGCCTAGGCGCAGTCTGATCAGAGCCTTTTGTAGTCGCTTGATTATTCTATGACTGTTAAGCTACTGACCGAACAACTTTAAAGCTTAATTGGGGACTGCACAGGCTTGTCTGAGTCTACACTTCTCAAAATATCACACTGTTGGAAATCACATGCCCCGCCCAAAGTGTTTATATATTTTTACGAAAAAGCAAGACAACCATGGGCCTAGAATTACAATGTATCCTTAAAGTTAAGGAGTACTTAAGTTAAGTATTGAATTTCCAAGATGCGAAAAATAACGTTTCCAAACTAATTAAAACCAAAATAGTTTCATTTTTTCTGTAGATCACAATGATATCTTTGACTTTAAGTACTGCATCGGTCTTGGCAATTTATTAAGCATTTAATGTACATGTTGAAGTATCAATACTTAAATTAAGTCTTCCTTAACTTTAAGGAGGCATTGTAATTCTGGGCCCAGATCAACAACATTTAAACCTCGTCGTAAGAAAACAGGTCTGCTTCTGCTTATATGTCATGCAAACGAGCTGCGAGGTTACTAGGCATTTGCTTTCGCTACACAGATCATGATTCCTCTAGTAACTCGTATATGGCTGTGCAGTCCAATTTGTGTCATAACTGTTATGCGATAGAGACAGAAGAAAACTGATGTTACTCCACGTTTTTATCCTGGTTTCATAGTGTAGAGTAGCACCGGGACGCAACCGTGGCCCTACCGGCATGTAACCGTGGCGCAACCGGCAGTTACCGGGACATCACTGTAAACAACCTGGGTAACACCGGGGTATACCGGCACGAACCGTGGCTCCACCGTGCTGCACCGTAAGTGCTCCGTGGTGAACCGGGGATCAACCGGCGTCATGCTTTCTCGAGAACCGGGGCTATACCGGGGTAACGTCGGCACAGTGAGAACGCAATTTATTTTTTATGAAATGTGTCCCGGTGCATCACGGTATACCGGCTGTCCTACGTCGGGATGAACCGTGGCTACATCGGCACAGTGAGAATGGGGCTTAAACCCATATGAGCCTAATGTCCATTTTAGAAGACATAGGAAAACAGAACAGAACCACAGCAGACGATATAGAACGCAGCGTCTGATCAGGTTCTGCTCTATTTGTTTGCAGAATATACGGGTATTTTTTAAATTTTGAATGAAATTGTAGCAACAGTTCCAATTGATAGGGACGGGACATTATTTATTCTGCGATAGGTCTCAGACACAGTAACGGGTCCGAGGAGAAGTTGATACCTTTGAGCAGCCATCAATTAAATATTGTGTACGAACAGTTTTAACCCTGAAAAGACTGCCCAGGGTCCACACTGTTTGCTTATGTGGCTTTCAAAACCACGACAGCGAACGACAAAGCAAACGACTTAAAAGTCATGAAATACACTGAAAGTGTTACGAAAGCATCGTCTTGTAACGGTTATTCACCATATCTACATTAATTGCTGGTTCCTGGTTTACAGGTGGTCAGCAATGTAAAAACAGGTAACCAGAGCCCCCCCTACACACACACACACACACACACACACACACACACACACACACACACACACACACACACACACACACACACACACACACACACACACACACACACACACACACACACACACACACACACACACACACACACACACAGGTATTTTTGGGGATACTGGATACCTGTTTTTCCCCTCCATTATTGACCACCTTGTAATGCCAGGAGCCAGCAATTAATGTAGATATGGTCAATACTAAAATTGATCAACTGACCTTAATTTGCACGACCCGTGGTGAACATAGATCAATTAGTATCCGGTGCCAGAAGGAATCTGGAATGCAAATCGGTCATTTCCTGCAGAATGATGCATAATTGGATCAAAATATACCATGTTGTTATGAGCATTTTCACTGGACGAACCGACAGTCGAACATGTGTTTCTGTTTATAAAATGAGTTGGCTTTTCAAATCTCGAAAAGAATGATTTAGTCTGTTGGTCTTATTTTAGAAGATAGTTGATTGTTTAAAGAAACCTGTGTTTTAATTGCAAGGGTGCTTGCAGCATGGGCCCTGATAAAGTTCTGCAAAGCTTCAACTGATATGTACATTCCAAATAATGCTTATTTCTCTACTCTCTATACTACATTGCCTCATAATCTAATAAAAGAAAAACTAACAGAATTAATTGAACAAACATTTAACAGAGAGGGCTCACTTTGTTTGGCTTGTAATGATAAAAATGCCTTTTTTACTTCTGAACAACCTAAACGATATAAATTGTGGTCATGTCAGAAAATGTGTGATGCGCTCCATTATCTTTTGGACAATATATTTATTAGATTTGGCTCAAAATTATATAGACAAATTGTCGGTATTCCAATGGGTACTAATTGTGCTCCTCTTGTTGCAGATTTGTTTTTGTTTTGTCATGAGAGAGACTTTATGTTGTCTCTGTCAGACAATAATCAAGCTGATATTATTGAAGCTTTTAACTCTACCTCCAGATATTTAGATGATTTACTTAATATTGATAATCCTTATTTTGAACAAATGGTAGGTCAGATATATCCCACTGAACTTCAGTTAAATAAAGCGAATTTTTCTGATACTGAAGCTCCGTTTTTCGACTTGAACTTGTCAATAACAAATGACATAGTTTCTTCTAAAATTTATGATAAACGGGATGATTTTAATTTTAAAATAGTAAATTTCCCATTTCTTGATGGAGATGTTCCTCGCTCTCCTTCCTATGGTGTATATATTTCTCAGCTTATTCGTTTTGCTAGAGTGTGCTCTAATGTTGATGACTTCAACAACAGAAACTTATTTTTAACTGCTAAATTATTAGAACAAGGTTATAGATATCATAAAATTCGAAAAGCATTTTCTAAATTCTACCACAGACACTCAGAGTTAATTGTTAAATACAACATGGGGTTAAAACTCTTCTGCAACAAGGCATATCAGAACCTATATTTTATGGTGATTTAGTCTATAAATTCAAGCGAATTTTAGGAAAACCTAATTTTAGTGATCAATTCAAAAAGATATTAAAACGTTATATAAGGTTCGGACTTCAGACTCTATGTTGGTTTTGACTTAAAGACTTATCTATTGATGAGATGGTAGGGGCCTGATGCTTTGGCTGTTTGTCGGGCCCACCGGGGTTTACCTGTTGGATTTCTTTTGCTCCGGTATTCAGTTTAATCTACTATTGAGTCCTTATCCTTGCTTTATCTCCTTGTTATATCTTGATTTATATGTTTTAGGAGATGATGCATTGATAAGTTAGGGGTCTTTCATGCAAACCAAATATCTATGTGTCTTGATCCACATCTGAATTAAGGGTGAGGTTGGCGCCGTTAAACCGGTTTAAGCCCTCCAGTAAAATATTTTACAGACCGTTCCAAGGCGGTACTTCTTTTGTGGATCTTTTATGTTTTTGTTCCGTCTTGTGTTTGCTATGTCTTTGTGCGCGTCTGTTTATATGTGCTTTGTGGTCACCTGCTGGGAAAGAGCTGACCTCTTGGCTCTCGTTTGTGGTGTCTACTGTGAGTTTGTCACTTTCCCATTGGTATCCTGGGTCAGGTGTGGTACTTGATTGTATCGATTCCTGATCTTTGCACCCTTACTTACTTGGATATAATTTGGATATCATGCGACAGTCTGCATGCCTAGTTTTAAACCTAATCACGGTTTATAGCTATGGTTTCCTCTTTAATTGCACGACGGTGGGTCAGGCCTCAGACTCTATGACGGCTCTGACATAAAGCTTTAATCGGTGGGTTGGTGCCTGATGCTTATCTGTAGCTGGACCCACCGTGGCTCAACTTGAGGTTTTCTTTAGCTCTGACTATCTGTGAGTCATGAGCCCTTTTCTTTGTTTCATCATGGAGTGTTAATTTGATTAGAGTGTTTTCCATGATGATACATTGTATTAGTTAGATGGCCTCCATGCGAGCTGAACATTTCTTGTACTTCAACAACAGCAGAATCTAGGGCGAAGATTTGGTGCCAGTAAAATGCATTTAAGCCCCCCAGTGGCTTAGGCTGCTGTCCGTTCTAAGGCGGTGGTTCTGTTGTTGTTGACTTTTTGTTTATTGTTACTCCCATTGTGGGAGCCTGTAATTGTTCTTTGTTTTGTTGTACGTTACTTTATGTCCATTCTAGTATTGCAATCATCTTGATGGGGAAGAGAGAGCTGATTGCTTTGCTTAATTTGTCTTCCTGGTGTCTCGTGATGGTTGAGCGGCTCTTCCTCGCGGTGCCACTGGCTTGTCTGCAGTTTGTGATTATGGTATTTCCTGATCATACTCACTTACTATTTTTTATCTATAATGATCAGTAAACGTTTTGCATACCAGTGTCTGGACAATGTTAAAATGTAATAGTTTGCAATTTTTGACCAAACTATACCATGTGGTTCAAGAGTTACGAGAAGTCTCGCTAAGACTTCGACCGGTGGCTTGAAATGGTTAAAATAAAAAGGTATGCAAAACTTGATGAAAACATACCCTGTGGTTCAAAAGGTATGAGCATTTTCACTTACTGACCAAGACCGGCTGGACTGATGCTCAACAAAGCCCCCGTTGATCGAAAAAGGCTGCTACACATACCAGTGGTTAAACAATGTTCACATGCATACGTATGCAAAACTTGATCAAAACATACCATGTGGTTCAAGAGCTATGAGCATTTTCACTAATAGTCTGCCGCCTATAATTTCTAAGGCCCCTAGAAAATGGTTTTGATGGCATTTTTGTTAATGCTCGGCATCCATGCTAGAAATATTCTTTGAGGTATGACAAAGTGTCCCAGGGTGGATGCCAAGTCTGAAACTTTGAATTAAGGTCACAGCAAGGTCAAAGGTCAAATAGGTGCATTTTCGTATTAGAATCGCTATTAGGGCTTTTTATATTGCTATACATGCAATCTAACTCGTTCTAATTGTGTTTAATATGTTGAAAACTACAAGTCAGATATAAAAATGTTGAAAAGAATAGTTTGTGAAATGTTATAGCTATTATGGGATAGAAAAATATACTTTCCGCAGAAAAAACAGTGATTTTAGAGTAGATTTTTCATATTTACAGTCTTTTTTCAACGACATATTCAGTCATGCCTTAGTCATAGACCTCTTAGAACGAATGATCGTGTTATTTGATTGGTAATAGGGTCTTCAATACATCTGAATGGTGTTTTACTGTGACAAGAACATATAAATGGTGGGGCGGGGGGGGGGGGGTTGAACTTTGCAAAATTCTGGGCATGGACTGTGTGTGATATGAGGTGTCTGGGAAAAGACATGTACCAGCATAGAAATGTTGAAAAGAATAGTTTGTGGAATGTTATAGCTATTATGGGATAGAAAAATATACTTTCCACAGGAAAACAGTGGTTTTGAATGGTGTTTTACTGTGACAAAAACACATAAAATGGGGGGTGGGGGAGTGGGGTGACCTGTGCATAATTCTGTGCATGGATTGGCTCTAGGTCATGTGTATGATATGAGGTGTCGGTGGAAAGTACATTACCAGCATATTATGGAAGAAATCCCGAATCTGAAATACCACAGAGATATTTATCAAGACGACAAACATTCATTGATAATGTATGAATGCATCTAGGTCGCTCATTCTGTGCACACTTTCGATATTAAGGCCCCACTGTTCATGTATCCCATTTATTAATCTGATTAGGTTATTTCCAAAACTTTAACAAAGGCCTAAAAGAAAGAGCTCTTTGTCTCTTCAGAGACAGATTCTTCAGAAAGTTCCTCTGAAGATGACACGATTACAGAACAATTTAAGTCTGTTACAAGAACTGGTTCATGCCGCCATCAACATTCAAAATTAGGGCCACTTAGTCACACTGATCTATGTAGGGAAGAAGGCAAAGACTAGGAATTGATACAATCAAGTACCATACCCATGGCAAGGAATAAACCAAGAACACGTTGAAAGGATCATTCCTGAGAGTATGTTCCTGTTTCTTGGTCTCCTCCCTCAGGCTTCCTGAGTGCATGGATATTTTGAAGGGTTTGAGGGAGAACCCGTTAGAAACTGTGATGCCAAGAGGGTTATCAAGATATAATATATAGTGTGACAAACAAAAAAACTTTGTCACCAAGCGCAGCTAAACGCTGGTTAACCAAGTTCCTCCTGACCAAGCCATTGAGTGGATGAACAAAATGTGACTTAGTGTCTTGTGGAGTTCCAAAACTGTCTGATATTCTCAAATCCATCCTTTTTATTTAATGGTCGTACCAAGATCCAGTCTGCTGGGAAACTACAGCGTTGTAGCACTTTTGAAGACAATTGGGACAAACTACAACACGAGTTATTGCACATTTGATAGCTACTTAGGGCAGCAGTTGATTAAATCGTCTACACGCACCAAATGAACAGCCATAAGGAGATCAATCAAGAAGCTTATTCAAGGCCCGGAAGTCCCATTACCACAGGTATGTGCATAGTTTATATGAGGACAACAAGGCAGATCTTGCAACATACCTGTCAGCAGAACTTTTACAAAAAGCTGAATCATTGACAGGTAACTTTGACATTGTTGCTGAGGGTGGCTTTCTGGATCCAGTAGGAAACTAGGAGCATTGTCAGCTAATCATGAAGAGGCAGAAACACGTTTGGTTTTGAATGCCAAAGATGCAATACAGAACAAGTACAAGCGAGTAATTGTCATGGATGGTGTCAGGAACTTTAAAGCAAAAAAAGGTTATCTGGTGTACATTACTTTATCGAAACTAGATGCTGATAGACTGGAGAGCATATTCGGTTTTCATGGCCAGAAAGACTGTGATACAAGCTCATCGTTCTCTGGCATCAGCAAAATAAAAACACTTTGGAAGCAGTACCAGGAAGCTCAGAAACTGCTACAGTCATTAGGTAGAAAATTGAGTTTGGTTTTGCCTGTATAATATTGCAGCTGCGTTGAAAACAGAAAATGTAGATGCTGATTTGATACAATTCAATCTTTTCTCCAAGGAGAGAAAAGGGTTGGACCGCTAATAGATGCCTTTGACTTGAGCTGTTTGAGAGGTGATTATCAGACAAAAGATTGACTGAATGCTAGTAATGCTCAAATGGATGTCAGAACAGCAACGGATAGAGGTGGCAGGAAACTCGGCGGTGGTTCTGTTGTTGTTGATTCATTGTTTAATGTTGCTCCCATTGTTTGTTGGAGTTCTGTGTTCTGTCCTAGTTTTGTTATGCATTACTAAGTGTCCTTTCTAGTTTTGCAATCATCTTGACGAGGAAGAGAGAGCTGATTGTTTTACTTTAATTGTCTTCCTGATGTCTTGTGACTGTCAGTGTTCTGTGGCTCATCCTCATGGTGCGGTGAGTTGGTCTGCTGTGTGTGATTGTGATATCTCCTAACCATACTCTCTTACTTTTGGGGCTAAAAGAAATATAAATTATGTGGAGCAGATTGTCAGCTGTGCTAATGGCGTTCATTGAGCTCACCACTTGTGGCTGCCAAAAAGTGCAGCACTGCCAGATGTAAATGTTAAAGGCTAATCAGATCTGCCTGATATAATGTGCATGCGATTCAGCGGGGTATGCATATCCTGTAGGACTCCAAGTTACTCTGTTGGCAATTGAATATGCTGTATAAGTGGAATTCCCAAAACCCCGTCTGTAGTGAATTAGCTTACCTGAAAATTATAAACATATGGGCACTAGGTTATGGTAAAAGCATTCATACCACGAACTCATAGATGTGAATAAGAAGTGCCTTGGATTGCATAAAATTATATATATCAGATCTAAAGGGTCATGTTTTATCAAATTTACCTGTATAGTATTTGTCCGTGGGCCAACTTGGCTTACCTTGCATGCCCCACCCCCTACCTCCAGGATTATTTTTCATGGGTGCCAAATTCTTCATTTGGAGACCCTCAAACACCCTCATTCTTCAGAATCGCATGATAGGTTGCCATGAAAACCATGAAATTTCATATATTCTAAATGGGTTTATTTTAGGACAATATTTTTTTGCGCTAAAAAGTTTGGCATACATGAAAAAATGTCCTAGGGGTGCATGGTATGTCTAATTAACAATCACCTCCCCCAGGTTTATAGTTTAACATGATTTTCCCTCATTTTTTAAATTTACATATATATTCATGAATATGCAAATGAGATAATTTTCATATAGGACCATTAGATGAATGGACTTGTGAAATTGTATCACTGGTGACATAACAACATGCAACAATGATAATATGGCGATGAAAGCAGCTTATTTATGTTTTTAATGATCAGCTTATTCATGTTTTTTTATGATTTTTCCTTATTTTTTAACATTTATTAATATTCATGAAAACACAAATTATGCAAATAAGATATGTTGCCTATCTTGATCATAAAATGAAAGGCTTGTGTCTAAGCTTTAATGTGTTACCCATTTATCCGTCTATGATAAGTAGCAGATAAAATATTATTGATTTTGTAGGTACATTTGTACACCCTCTTTCTTGAATCATATTTTTAATATTTTCATAAATATTTATGAATATGCAAATTAGATAATTTGATAAATTAGATAATTTGCATATGCGACAAATGGATAAAGGGCCGATGTCTAAGGTTTGATTTGATACTATGTGTAATAGTCTAGGATAAGTAGCGGCTGAGATATGAGTAATTGAATTGTAGGCACATCCCCATTCTTGAATCGCATTATGGGTTGCCATGGAAACCATGCATTTTCACATAACCCAAACAGGTTTATTTTTAGGAGAACTTTGTTTTGCATTCAATGGGTGCTAATGAATAAGTTGGCAAGTTGAAAAACTGTCATGGAGGTGCAAGATAAGCTAAATTAGGCCCCAGACTATATTGTTTTTTTATTTGTATTGAGCCGGAACTTTTATTAGCATAAAGATGGTATTTTAGCAAATGTCAATTTAGAGTCTGTGGCAAGCATCGGTGACATTCTATATTCATTTGCATTTGTTTATGTTCATATTGTTAGCATTTTGTGATGAAGAGAAGAAGTTGCTGTATTTATAAGTCATTTTTCTGCATAATTGCACTTACTTGACCTTTGACCTCACTGTGATCTTAAATCGAAAAATCACGCTTGGCATCCACCCCTATGTTGTTTGTAATAGTCCAAGGAATAATTCTAGCCTGGATGCCGAGCATTAACAAAAATGCCATCAGAAGTCCTCGTAGAAATTATAGGCGGTAGACTATAACTGCTAACGGACTGACAGATGTACTCACTCAGTGATAATAGTGCACAGGAAGCTCCATGGACTACTGAAATCAATGGAAACGCACATGCTTTGCGACAAATACTGACGCTTCTCAACTAAGACACACAGGTTTCAAAGAAAATTTGGTGGACAGGTAACAGGTATAGAAGGTAAGGGGTATACGTTCTATTTTATGATTACCTGATCACCTTAATGAAGACAAAGGTAAGCAGATATAACCGACCTGATCAGAGGCATCCCTGTCCGCGTTCAGAAACCTAGTCCGTCAATGAGTCTGTAAGGACACTCATATGTCATAACTAATCTACGTCTTCGCTGGTTGAACATTACGTAATTTGTTGGTTTTGTCATGCACAAGAATATAACATACGTAGAGCAAGCCGTTTCCTTTTCTATAGCTGTAGATCGTAGTTTTGTTCCATTCTCTTCACTGGAGAGCTCTCTATCCTCTGTGGTGTCTCTGTCTGAAAATGACCCATCCCATTAAGCATGGCAGCGGGCCAACTTCGGCCCGCCATTGAAATGGTGTTTCGCTGGCGGGCCGTCGGGATCAATAGTGACCCGAGACTTGTTGCTAACTGGTTACATGTAAAAACAGAATAGAATCTTCCTTCTTGAGTGTTTTATTTGCGTTGGAGCGACCTATTATTTATTATAAGATGGTGAAGGTCCCATTTTTCCTGATGTCGAATATGAGATAGTAAATAGTTTAGACCCTGATCAATGAGACGCAGCCTTTTATTATATCTCATCTGTTTTAACTGCCATGCTTGGAATGGCATGTATTAATATTGGTTGACTGACGAAATTCTGCTTGATTTTGACATGTTTGCATTGTACAATTCTACAGACAGTCTCGGACCACTATTGGTCCATCAGAGGAACGCCATTTGAATAACGTTTCGCTGATAGGCCAATTATTACCCGCTTGTATATGCTTACTGGGTTATCCGTGTTGTACCAGCGTTTGAAGAACGTTTCATTGTTGAAAAATGCGAAAATCCAGCATGGGACCCTTTTAAATGTGTATATCCGCATGATACACAATAATAAACAGGAGTGTGCAATGTTGCACAGGTCTTGCATGAGCCAGTGCATGAGATTTCCAGCAATGTGGCATTTTGAAATGTGTAGACTAAGGTGAGCCTCTGTAACCTCCTTTTAAATTTATACACTCCAAATGGTGTTCAGTCAGTAGCTTAACAATCATCGAATACTCAAGCGACTAGCAAAGGCTCTGATCAGACAGCGCGTATGCGCAGGCTGATCTAAGGCTTTACTGGTCGCATATACCACATTGTTGGAAATCTCATGCACTGGCTCATATTGTGTATATTTCCCCCGATTATGACAGCAAAATGGAACTATTACATGCATTTTAAGCAGTTATTTTCAAAACATGCGTGTATGAAGAGGGAGGGGGCGACGGTTAGCCTGTCACAGCCAGCTACCTATGTTACTAAATCAAATTGAAACAAGGTAAAATTAAAGTTTGAGCTAGAAAAATAAGACATTGAACTCACTAATTATTTGAGTTACTCGTGTAGTTTGCATGCTGGATGACATTACTACATATGGAAGCTTTTGGAACAAAAGTTCAGATTCCTATGCTATTATGTGCGTTACATAAATTAGATTACCCTTTAAAATGGTAATTGTGACTAACATCATTTTATGGATCATCGTTTGTGCTCAAAGGAATTGGTACTGGCCTGTGCACTGTTGTCTAACGCCACCGTTGGTGCTCTGATTCGAAACGTAGGCCGCAGTGAGAGCATGATTAGACTGAGTTTCAATATGGCGGCAGCGTCACACACATGGTTCAGACCCGGAGTTTTAACATATTTACGTAAGTTTACATTTTTATGTCATAATTGTATTTCTTTGAACAACTTATGAAGTTGAGTCTTTAATGAATTTGAACCCAACAACTTATGTATGCCAATTATGAAATGATTCAATTTTGTTGAAATTTTAGTCATTTTTCAAATTTAGCAAAAATATGCGAAAAGCTGAACTTTAAAGCATTATTTTAGACCCCTTAGGTAAACGGAATTTTGTCTTGTATTCCGTATTTTTGTTGTTTGAGTGAAACAACGTCCATTAAAACTGAAATTGAGTAGACTTTAAAGGTTTTTTTTGTTTGTTTGTTTTGTTGCTTTACGTCCCAAGTCAACAGCTATGGTCATTGCGGGACGGTCAGTTCACCTAACCACACTTTTTCCTGGGCAGGCTTGAACAAGCGGTTAACCAGTAATTCATGCACATATTTTCGCTTGTAACTGACAACAACCCTTCTTGAATGAATCAGCGGAAGGGAGGAGAATGATCGTAGAAATCATTTCATGATCAATCGCCACGAAAGTATGGGACCGGACCGGGATCGAACTCGCGACCCCTGGATCTGCAGTCAGACACGCATCTGTAGCCAGACACGTTACCGACTGCGCTACGCGGCCCGGCGAAAGAAGGTTAAGATTTTTTTTTTTAATGAATTTGGCATTTTTCACCAATTTTTTTTTTTTGCAGATGTGTGCATTCAAGCTCAAGTTTTGCTAAAACGTTCTTGTACGTTAGGGAAGCTTGTAGATACATAGACAAAGGGAATTACGTTGCTATGTATAGGAAAAATAATATTTGTATCAGTTGCGTTTTAATGGCTTTAAGTATAATTATCAATAATTTTAGCAGGAGATTTAGTACATGTCTAACTTATTACCTCTTTTTAAGTGAAATTTGAGAAGTGCCACGAGTATAAAAATAGTTGCTACCGTATGAGCAACGTCATTATCTCGTTGTTCATGACAGATCGTTGATTGTGATAAATAGATTTGGAAGCAGGTAACCTTTAAGTATTGCACTAAGGGTAACCTGCTTCTTGAGTCGTCTGTTTTGTTTGTTTGTTTGATTTGCTTCTTTAAGTCACATAAACAATCACTCAGTTATGTAGGGACGGGTCTTCCTGGGTTGAAGCAGTAGTCTAGCATTGCGCTAACGAACTACTTGTGGAAACACATAGGCTCTAGTTCTGACCAGCTTTTTTTTTTAAAAAAAGCATGGGGATAAACACAGTTTGAACATTAAAATTATTCCTATGAAGAATATATTTTGTCAAATCTACGTCACTGAGATCAATGACTACGTGAACGAGTCAAGAACAAAGAATATCGAAACCGTGACGTCATGATAAGCAGTCATTGATCATGTGACTACTTATAGGCATAATGACCCTCAATTTGAGATTGGTAGCACGTGGTGTGAATTCAGTGATCTCTCAAATAATAACGACCCAAATTTTTGATGCAAAGTTACTCTAATGCTGTACAATTGCTACTTTTAACTTAAACCACTCCATTTCCTTCACCTTCGAATCCGTACTCCTTGCTCAGCTAATCCGTGGTTTAACCTAAATAACACAAAACCAATCTGAGTTATGACGATTTCACCTATGCTTTAAATTCATTTGAAAAGTCCATATGTGTGGTCCCATACTTTGGTGATGTTAAGATAATCATATCAAAGTGATTTAAAGCGCTTTATCGCACTGTATAACGTGTCATAGATGCAAAAATGCATTTTTCAATCATCGTGACTCGATTCAACAATATGTCCAAATGAGCACGCAAATTATGAAGGGCTGTGAATTATACGATGAGCAGATCTGACTGGGAAATCCCATATTGACGCAAGAAACATTTAAGTTTAATGCTGCTAACTGCAATTACTGCTGAGGGTAAAAAATAAGTGGTTAAAAAGCTCAATATTACCTGCTGGCATCACGCGATGTTGTTATATCCGCCATTTTGAAACTCAGTCGAATCATACTTCCTTTTGGGGCGTACATTACCACTCAGAGCACATTCGGAGACGTTAGACAACAGTGCTGTGGCAGCATCAAACAAAACGACTGAGTTAAAGTCCAAAGCATTTAGTCTAGTGTATGGACTCGATTTTTTAAGTCAAAAATACACCCATCGTTAGAAAGGATGAAATTGGTCTCAAAATTAGCTAATCATGTCTGCTTTCAATATCCGCCTGTTGACACTTCGAAAAAGTGTAGCGTCATAGTGTAAAATGGGCAGATAACTCTATACCATACATGTCAGAAAGTTGCAAGTTGTCATTTATAATTGATAAATTCGACACGTTTTTTACACTTTTTAAAACCCCAAAGTTAATATTTTCCAAAGTCAAATTAATGCTAAGGAGACTCATATTTTTAAAAAAAAAAAAAAATATTGAGGTCATTTTGACGTTAATGACGTCACGTTATGTAATTCAACCCTCCAAAATCGTTAAAATAAACTGTTTCACATTGATTCCTGAGCTGGATATTCATTATTCTATTAAATATTTTTCAAAATCAAACCCAAAATTGTCTTAGCTTTGCAAAAATATAAACGGTTAATTCCTACTATTTATACGCAAAAAGTTATACCGCTTTAAAGGTACCGACCCCTTTGCGGGCAACTACAATATTTGCGTGTTTTCATAAAGGCAATACTTGGAGATGTCAACCCTCCTGCATAATAACGCCAAGCAATAAAGATTAAAAGTAAAGAAAATGCTGTGTGCTATATAAAAACTCTCGTGGGCATCTAAGATTGTCGTTATAACGTTTCTGACTACAAGCTACGACGAAAGACTAACGTAACTTGACCGTTAATTACGTAACGTAACGCCAGTTAAAGAAAATAATAAAAAAACTTGAGAACGAATTTCAAAGCAGCCTTCCTGTATTTGCTTAATGATTGGAATATAAAGCATATGAGTGATGACTTCTCGTAGAAATATTAAAATGCCATAGAGCGAACACCATCCATACAGTGTTCACTGATTCTGACCGAATATGTGCGTATAATATGACGTAACATAACTAAATGTAGTTGCCTGTAGTTTAATAAAGTTGAAAATTGTTAAAATGTGCTTTTCTCGTTTTGATTAAAATATGAAGGGGATAGTGCCTTTTGTTCATTATATACTATTCATATAATAATCTGTCCGCATATCAATATGTCTGTCTGTAAATACGCATACGCATGCGTCCGTGCATATGCATAGCTCTCCGTATGCGGTGTAATTATATCATCAGGAAGCATGTTTTCAAAGCCTCTTCACATAAGCAGACTTAGTTTGGGAGCTTTTTAAACCTACCTTGGACGCCCAGGGTAATTTGTCATGGGTGTCAAATTGTTCATTCGGATCCCCGAAATGCGGAAACAACTTATCCTAAAAAATAAACCTGTTTGGGCTATGTAAAAATGCAGTTTGCATGTAACACTAATGCGATTTTCAAGAATAGGGCTGTACCTACAAACCCATTCATATCTCAACACCTACTTATCCTAGACTACTGAACTTGAAACCAAATTAAAGCTTAGATATAGGCCTTTCATTTCATAAACAGACATGTAAATGACATATTTTGTTTAATTTGTATATTCATGAATATTAATGAAGAGGTTAAAAAATGTGGGAAGATAATGGAAACATTCAGCGATGCCTTTACATGTAGTTATACCATATAGATGATTCAATTTGACAAGCCCTTTTGCACCGGGCGGGGGGGGGGGGGGGGGAGGGTAGTTAGACCTACCATGAACCCCAAGGACAATTTCGTACGGATGTCTAATTGTTCAATTGGACCACCAAATTGCAAAAAATATTTTCCTAAAAAATAAACTGGTTATGTTAAAACATATGGTTTCCATGCCAATCAATAATTTAAAAGCAATCCTAAAGAATGGGGTAAAGCTTCAAAAATACTCTTAGCTCACCAGCAACTCATTCTATGATACAAAACCTGGTACCAAATGAATGCAATGTCGTAGTGGTCCGATATGCAAAGTATATTAGTTGAATAGTCATGAATTTATGAATTTAATGAAAACATTAGAAATGAGAGACAACACGTAGAAAAAGTCATGTTGTACCTACAAAATTACCTATATATCAGCTGCTAACTATCACAGACTACCAAGCTTGGTATTAAATCAATGCTAAGACAAAGCGTTCTTACCCAAAATGTCTGATATTCAAATCACATAATTTGCATATTCATGAATATTATGAGTATTAATGGAGGGAAAATTGCAGAAAAATAAGGGATGTACCTGCAAAATTATTCATATCTTATTTGCTAATTGATCTAGAATTCTTAAACTGGCAACAAATAAATCCTTAGTTATACCACTATTATCCACTGGTATGATATGCAAATGATCTAAGTATTATATTCATGAATATTCATGAACACATGAGAAATTAGAGAAAATTATAGAACAATTTAGGGATGTGCCTGGGAAATTCTTATATTTTCAGTTGCCCATTGCCATAGAGTACTAAAGTTGGTATCAAATAAATGCTAAGGTAGAACCCATCTACATAATGATAAGATATGCAAATTATCTAATTATCATATTCATGAATATTAATGAAAACATTAGAAATGAAAGAAAATCATAGAAAAAATAATGGGGCTTATTTACAAAACTACTCATATCTCAGCTTCCATTTATCACAAATTTTAAAATATGGTACCTAATCAAAGTCTAGATAATTATATTTTTATATCATTTGGTAGGGATTTATCTAATTTAAAAAGGCATGCATGTTAATCAAAACATTACAAAGGAAAGCAATAATTGCAAAAAAGGATGTGCACCTACAAATTTTCTATTTTCTCAGCTGCTAATTGCCACAGAGTACTAAACTTGGCACCAACATTATGTTAAGATCAAGGAGTTAATGTGCAAATGCTCTTTTTCTAGTATTTATGAATATTCATGAAAATAAGAGAAATTAGAGAAAATGGGAGAAAAGGGTATGGTTGTACCAAGATCATTTATTATGTCTCAGTAGCTAATTGCCCTAGAGAACTAAACTAAACACATGCTTAGATACAGACCTTTTACCTCGTGATATGATATATAAAATTATCATATTATAATATCTGAATATGAATATTAATGAAAACATTAGAAAAGAGAGAAAATTGTGGAAAAAATGGAAAAAATAATGAGGGTGTACCTACAAAACTACTCATATCTCAGCTACAATTCATCATAAACTTCAAAACTTGGTATCTAATCAAAGCTGATGTAATTTTTCTTTACTCTGTTATTTTTAAATAAAATATGCTAGTTATCTGAAAATATTCTTGTATGCTAATGAAAACGAAAGAATATTAGAAATAGTCTTAGTCAAATTAATGATAGTGTACTAACAAGATCACTAAGATCCCAATTGCTAATTATCTTATACTACTAAACGTGAATTATATAAAATTTGATATGTCTTAGCCTTTATATGGTACCAAATTGGTAGTAGAGAACACCTAGCAGCTGAGATATAGCTTATTTTGTAAGAACACCCCTTACATTTTTCTACTTTTTTCACTTTTATTTCTAATGTCTTTATTAATATTCATGAATATGCAAATTAGATAACTTGCATATCAGATCATTAACTAAAGGTGCCATGTCGTAGCATTATTTTTTTTACCAAGTTCGGTTGTAACGGATAATAAGCAGCTGAGATATAGGTACTTTTGTAGGTACATCACATTATTTTCCCTGCAATTTTCTCTCATTTCTATTGCTATCATTAATAGTTATGAACAAACAAATAAGAACACTTGCATATTTAACCAATGAGTGAAAGCAGGTTAAGACTTGATTTGGTACCACGTATATTATTCAAGGATGAGATACTGCTGAGATATGAGTAATTTGTTGGTACACCCCTATTCTTGAGAATAGCATTATGAGCTGCCATGGAAACTATGCATTTTACATAGCCCAAACAGGCTTTTTATAACAACTTTTTTCATTTAGGGGGCCCACTTAACAATTTTGCATGCATGAGAAAATATCCTAAAGGTGCAAGGTCTGATAATTAACCACCTCACTTCGCCCCTCACCCACCCCCTGATCGTTTTTACAGGATTTTCTCTCTTTTTCTCGATTTCATATATATTCATGAATATGCAAATATAGGACCACTGGATGAATGGACTTGTCAAATTGTATCACCGATCACTGATGACATAACAACATGTAACAATGGTAACATGGGGTTGAAATCAACCTGTTTAAGTTTTTATGATGTTTCCTGAATTTTTGAAAACTTTTTTGTTAAAATTCGAAAAATAGCAAATTTTGCGAATAAGATAATTTGTATATCTGACCATGAAAGAAAAGACATGTGGCTAAGCTTTTTTTTGGTACCAATTTTAGGAGTCTGTGATATGTAGCGGCTGAGATATTATTGGTTTTGTAGATACACCCCCATTCTAGAAGCACATTTTAATGTTTTAATAAATATTTATAAAAATATGCAAATTTACGTAAATAATTTGCATATGTATCAAATAAATAAAAGAACTATGTCTCAGCTTTAATGTGGTATCAAGTTAAGTAGTCTAGGAAAAGTAGCAGCTGAGATATGAGTAATTTTGTAGGCACACCCCATTCTTGAATCGGTTATGGGTTGCCATGGAAAACATGCATATTCTCATAACCTAAACAGGTTTATGTTTGAACAACTTTATTTCGCATTATAGTGGTCATAATTAACAAATTTGCATCCATGAAAAATTGTCCAAGGGTGCAAGGTTATCTAAGTTGGTCACCAGACTATTTGTCAAGGAACTCTTTAGATATAGTTTTAAAGAATTTATAACCAATAAAATTACATGTTTGACCTTGACCCCTTTTGAATTTTGGAAGATGGATTGAGGCAAGAGAAAATACCAATAATTCTAATTACAAAAATTAAATTACACACATACAAAAAAACAAATTGCATCTCACAACATAAGTTCTTCAATGGGTATGCAAGATTGCATTATTTTTCCTCATAAATTTCGAATATCATAGTATCGACTTATCTCCCCATTTTACAATATGACGCTACACCTTTTTTCGAAGTGTCAACACATGGATATTGAAAGTAGAGATAGTAAGCTTTAACTTAAGACCATTCTCATCCTATCGAATGATTGGCGTATTTTTTCTCCTTATTTAGGGCTTATTTGAATTCCATATACTTATGAAAACACGTAAAATATGGCGGATTGCTCGCAAAGGGGTTGGCATCATTCAAGCGATATAACTTTCTGCGTATAAATAGTAGGAATCAACCGTTTATATATTTGCTAAGCTGAGACATTTTGGGGTTTGATAATTATAAATATTTGACAGAATATTGAATATCCAGCTCAGGAATCAATGTGAAATTGTTTATTTGAACGATTTTTAAGGGTTGAATTACGTAGCGTGACGTCATAAACGTCAAAACGACCTCAATGATTTCAATAAAAATATGAGTCTCCTTAGCATTGATTCGACTTTTGAAAAATATTAACTTTTGGATTTTGATTAGTATGAAAACATGGCATTTTCATCGTTTAAGTGACTGTCTTGTAGATTTCTGACATGAATGGTATAGAGTTATCTGTCCATTTTACACTAAGACGCTACACTTTTTCGAAGTGTCAACAGGCGGATATTGAAACTAGTGATGATAAGCTTTGATTTGAGACCATTTATATCCTTTCTAATGATGGGTGTATTTTTCTCCTTATTTAGGGCCTTTTTGAATTTCATACACCAGACTAATTCTTCAAAAGCAGAACCAGCACGTCAGCGCCAGCCTGGTGATCAAACACTAAAATGTGTAGCGTTTGGTGCCGATTCACATGCATGCAATGGAGTGTGAGTCTTGCATATGCATCTTCCTGTGAAGTGGCGAGAGCATCCACTGGCCTACACATTAACTGCCTCTGCATCCGCGCTAGTCAAGTGATAGTATTGCTCTGATTATGCAAAGTATATGTCTCCTCTTTGCATATGAGGATTTCTGACGTTCGTCAAAAAACGTTTAATAACATCGTGTAGCATCGACTCCGGAGCTTGTGAGAAGGAGTCATTAACGGAACCAATATTGATCCACGAGAAATACTGTTAGCATAACGTCGGGCGTAGACAGAATAAATCATCGTCCCCAAGTCAAAACGCACTCGATTAACGAGCCTCACATTAGTCAACGTCAGTATGTGATTTTTTTTATCTTCATCATAAAGAAATTAAAATAAAATGAGGTGCTGTCTTATGACAGTGACTTATATAAGATATACGCCACTGCTTATGATGGACATGAAAGAAGTTTGGGAGGCATACATAGTACTTAATCACGCTGTCCATCCTAATTGCCTGAGTCTGGAAAATATCTCTTATATTTTTGGAGGTAGGAATCCAAAAATCATCATGTGGATGCAAATGTGGTCAGCAAAGTGTCACATACCATTTTGGGGTAACTTGGAACTTGACCTCTAGCCTCAGTTCTAGAACAACAGTGTCCTGAGCATACCTCCTATATTATTTGACGTAGGAATAGTGAGTGGATGCATCTTGGTGTTGTTGATTGTAGCGTACTATTTTTGGATCACTGTGACCTTGGCATTGACCTCAGTTCTATTCAAATTGTGTACGGAGCATATCTCCTTTACAATATGACATAGAAATCCCAAATTTGACTTGAGGTTACATATTTGGGTCGTGGAATGTTGTAAACTGTTTAAGGTCACTGTGACCTTGACTTCTGGTCTCAGTTCTTGGAAAATTCTATCCACAACACTTATACATTATTTGAGGTAGCAATCTCAAATTACGTGCGTGGATGCATCTTGATGTTGGGGACTAATTTTAGGTCACTGTGACCTTGACCTTGATCTAAGTTCTATAAAAATTTTGTAGGGAGCATATCTCCTGTATTATATGACATAAAACCCCAAATTTGGTATGTGGATACAACTTAAGGGCGCGATGTGTCAACTACTGTTTCCGGGTCAATGTGACCGTGACCTCCCCCTTCAGTTCTAGATAGGTCGAGCCCGGAGCACATCTGTATTTGGTTTAAGGTAGGAATCCAAAATTTGATGTATAGATACATTTTGAGGTCATGGAGTGTCACATGCTGCTTCTTGGTCATTTTGACCCTGACCGCTGGTCTAGGTTTTAGAAAAATCCTGAAAATGTTATGTCCAGAGTTGTCAAATAACTTTCAACAAATGTCTTGCATGCTGGACGCATTCCCTTCGGGAATTTGTCATATATCTGTGGCATACCCCGTTTGCTATAGACTATAATTGGCCAGGCATAAGCCCAAGGCTTAAGATTCAGCAACATAAAAAGGTAAGGGTACTTGCTGGAGGTCGGAGCAGGATTTATTCTCCTCGGTATCACTATCATTGTAAAAATACATACACTGTCAGTCTATGATACTCTAAATAATCTGGTAGAACGGATCCTTCAAAATACAGAGAACCTACAATATTAGAAAACAGCAAATTGGTTTAATTATGTTTTGTGTTTGTCATGCTTACTTGCCTTTTCGTTGCAGCCTTGTGGTCACCTGCTAGGAAAGGGCTGACCTCTTGGCTCACTTGTATTTGAAATTCTCTTGTCACATTCCCATGTGATGCCCTTGGTCAGGTGTGGTGCTTGATTGTATCGATTCCTGATATTTGCCTTCTTAATTACTTTTATTGAGTTTGTTCATGAGAACTTATGGAAAATGCAACAATCCCTCCTAGCACCAGCTTAAGGGATATTATCATATGACGTAGTAGTAATACAAGTATTAGCTTTTCAAAAAAGCTGGCGGTCGTTTAGCCCTATCATTGTATGGATTCTCCCCCACTCTTACTTACTGAGATAGACGTCAGACTTAAGCAATTCTGCTTCTGAGACGCCGACTGTCTAGTGGTGGAGGAAAGCCAGTGCATTTCTCGGCGTATGGCTGGGAAATACACTGTGATACCACCGCAACCCGGAAGGTGACAGTCAAACCATTGAGATACATACAACTGCAGGAACAATTTGATAATTTGTCAATAATCGATATTTTTGCTAGCGACGCTAACATGCTTCCATTTTGAACTTCTAGAGCTTGTACATGTAGATTTATTCTAAGCTCTGATTATTAACATCTGAACTGTGATTTGTTACCATTTAACACATGCTTCCAGCGAGGATGTTGCTTGATCTTTTGAAAGCACCCGGCTTATGCATGGTATGTTATGGTAATGTATCTAGCATGCGACACATTTATTGAAACTCATTTGACAACACTAGACAGCACATTTTTCTTAAAACTGATGCCAGAAAATCAAGGTCACAGTGGTAGCTTAACTGTATATGTACAGACTCCGTGACCCAAGGATGTGTTCACAAACCAAATTTGGGATTCCTAGGATTTATGCTCGTGACACGATTTTTCTAGATCTGATGGCAGTGGTAAAGGTGCGTGACGCTCCATGACCCTAAATGCATTAAGACACGAATTTTGGCATTCCTACCTAAAATAATATAGGAGATATACTCCGGATATGATATGAACACTCAAACACTTAGGGCACTAAGGACAGGCAGTTTGATTACTATATGCCTCCCTTTGGGAGCGTAAAACCTATTTGTCATGGCCGTCATAAGTTAGTGCCTGAATTCATAGTAATACGTTTACTGGTGTGAAGTTCGCTCGCGCTCTTTGACAATCAAGGACGTTTTGACTTTGGGACGTTTCACTTTCGCCAGCTTTTTTGAAAAGCTAATACTTAATGCGTTTATATAAGAGACAGGGCAAATTGACGCCTTCTTTGTGGAAATTAAATTCGCAAACGAGCTTGCCTCGCGCTATAGGTAAACCAACGATATTTGGTACCCCACTCGTTGTTTGGCACCGAATAAAATATAGCCTGAGCACGGCATAAAGGTTTTGTCAAAACCTGAATTTGATGTATGTTTTGATTGAAGTTTATATAAGCGGCCGGCCATGGCCGACCGCAATAACGCCAAGCAATAAAATCGATAAACCCCTAGTGAATTACAGATTTAGTAATGTAGCCTAATGACGTTCATTTTAACTTACGTAAACTATGGCAAAATCGTGACTTTTTCAAGCCAAAAAACGCCCTTTTAAGTAATGTTAATGTCATGTGATAATTAGAATCTAACATTCGTACTCATGTATTATTTAATTTATTAAACTCGTTGCGAAAAAGAGATAAAATGCTATGATAGCCTCACATTTTATCTCTTTTCCTCAACTCGTTTAATAAATTCAATAAAACAAGAACACCCATGTAAGATCCTCTAGGTATGCTTTTCGTTAATACTCCTTTGGACTATTGATGTTTAGAATGTATTTAAAATAGACAATAATGAATAAGTACTATACATAAAACACCTTCTCACAAGCCACTGAGCCAATTAATCTCATCTTCCTGTTGATGAGGACACCAACATTTACATAGATTTTTCCGAGTTATATCATCAAGATGGCCGCTACAACTATAATTGATTTAAACAATATATATCATGTGTTCAAGAGATGCCTTCTTTAAATTAGCATATGAAATAAAATTAGGCCTACTTTTTCAATGCTAATGCCAGTAAGGTTTTGTGACTAGTTCATGCGGTCTTGGCAGCCTGAATACATGCTAAGAATGAGGAGTGTTTTCCCAACTTTCTGGTTCATACATTTGAAAGCAATAAACTAGGTAAGCCCTCCTTTTAAAAAGGGAAATTTATTTCAATACTGTGTTGAATGGTGGGTGGTGGGGGTCAAAGTTTTATTTGTCGTCAATAGGGTGGGGTGGGTTGTGGGTCAAAAGTCGAAATTTGGAATTGATGAGGGAGGGGGGGGGGGGCAGAAAAGTTTGCCAAATTTGTGGAAATTCCTCCAACACCCCTGCCCCCGGCTGATAAATAATAACCGCTCTCGTATTTCCGTCCGTTTTGAATCGGGCAGTAACATCGTCCTCGAGCCGAAACAAACGTTTAAGCATCAAAAAACCGTGGTTCTCTCTGATATTATGACACGGGTTTGCTAAAATATCTTTTCTCAGAGCCCTCCGCCTCAGTTTTTATCATGTAATAAGCTCAGGATCTGAAAACCTTATAAAGATGACATAGTGTAGGCCGCTGAGTTATCCCGTGTGCATTTTTGGGTAAAAGTGTCAAACAAACATTTTCTTGTAGAAAAGTGTATTCTGTTTCAGAAATAAAGATGTTTCCATTTTTTCCTTGCCGTTTGAACGTCATGGTGACGTCACAAAGTGATGTACCCATTTTTGGCTTATTTAAAGCTGCATAGTATGTAACTTTTGATCTTTTAATTTTAGAAACAATGTTTCTATTTTTCAAGAACACAGCAAAAAACTAAAGTTCAGGTATATATTTGACCAATTTCGCAAATCTTAACAAATTATCAGTATCAAACAACAGCATGTATGCTAAATATTAACTGTATTTAATTATTAGAGGGACGCAAATAATTACCAACAAGAGAAAAACAACTGTTTTTATAAGATAATTCACTTTTCCATGCAGTTTTCATCTATGGTAAACAGATTAATTGTGAAAACATGACTTAATTCTACTTTTGCAAATGATTTAAAAAGAACATATTTTTTTTCGAAAAATGTTCATAGTTGCAGACTTAGTCTCTTTAAGGCTAAAAAGATTGAGTACTATGGATTCCAGCTGGCGCAAACATGTACTGTTTGATCAGTTCTAGTAATATCACTGGCGACATATTGTATTTGGAGCATAGACTCTGACTTAGAATTTTAAAGAGGTTATTTTAACTTCAAAATGATGTCAATAAAGGAAAAACTGACGTCAGTATCAAAATGAAAAGTATGTAAAAAATAAAGCTCAAATGACATTAGATCAGAATATGCTAAAAGACCCTCCTCTCCCCCTGCTGGAATATTGTATACTATGCTTTTCTGAAACAACATGATATAAGATACAAAATGACACACGCTTGCTCTCTGTTCTGTAACAGCCATGTCAACCACGTTACCCTATTTTAATTTCAAACCCTACTGTGCAAATACCAAGTTATATCTAATTCTTATTTATCGACATGTTGGTTGCCTTAAAAGCATTTATGAAAAAGCAGCAAACAACAAGTATGCTTTTAAACAATACACCTATATGATATGACAGTTATATATGTTACTTACATCAAATGTAATACTACTTAATGTATTACTATCGCTAGACAATGGGCTGCCAAAATACCCCTGAGGGGGAGTTTTGTACACTACATTTTTCTAAAACCAAAATATATAAGCCACATTATAATATGTATGTTAACTCTAAAGCGGTTACAGCGTTACTTCGTTACCCTGAAATAATAGGAATTCCTATCAAATTGTTCCTTATTCCACGTGACAATATAAGCTTAGACTTTTTATTGTATTCAAATGAAAAGCAAAATGATTATATCCAATAAAAAGACCTGTTATTAATGTTACGTACTTTTTTTCTTTAAATGCATTATGTTAAAGCAAAAACAGCAATTTATAAGTTTACACTGCTAGTGGTTTATTTACTGTCATTTAACTGCCAATAATAATTGCCATTAACTGAAATATTAACAAAGCATTGATGATTATGGGAAGAATTGTTAGCCTAAATCACATAAAACGTCATTTCAAGTCCGTGTATTTTATCAAATTTATAAACAGCATTTTAGAAGCTGCTTATTTTATGATCCATTTTAATGATGCTTTAATGCAAAAATGATATCTTTTATCTCACTGACACTCGTGTATTTCCTTCATTTTACACATGAAATGATATAAAAAAGACGCTTTTCTTCACTGACTATACCTCATTTTAGATGACACAATTATATTAAGCATGAAGTAGCTTTAAGCTAGTAAGATCTATCAGCCAACTATTGGTTACACCAACTATATTGATAAAGACAAAACTTACCCAGAATTCGTTAAAATTGTAAGTTATTTCAGACTTAGGTCTAAATCGGGACCTTTATTATTGTCTTTTGAAACAATAAACTGAGGTGTTTTAGAAACTTAACGACTATTTCCCCAAATACGAGTATGACACACATCAAGCTTTTCCTATGATTATAATTGCTTTATATCTGAAGGATGTCTAGTTTGGCGAGGTAAGAATACCATTTATGTTAGTAAAATGCATAACAAGAGAATTTCAGGAAAATATTACACTTATCATCTATTCTGTCTGGTTCTATAACTTTATGAAACATTGAATAGACAGCATTTGTTATTATGGTTCATGATAGTCATACATTTGAAAGAAAAGGGTTTATCACCCAGAAAAGCACACGGGCATTGAAAGTATAACATATATATTGTATCCATTGCTGTATTAATGGACCCAAATAAAGTAATGGTTAATTTTATTTTGCAGTATTCTATCAATTAGATTTAGACTTGAAGTTGAATTTTGTTTCAGATAATATCATTTTGATATTTAGCCAATCAAGTGTGAACATTACGATTGATACAAAAAAGCATCCAATTACTTCTTTGCATATTTCAAATCAAACAAGTAGTAATGGAAAGAATAATTAAAAGGATTTAGCCCATTTGATTTTAGTACTTTGCAAGTGAGTCTATCACTGGCGACAGTGTTGATACTAAGTAGAGTGTCCTCTTACTGCTGATATTAGCTAGAACAGTTAACATTTTGCGTGCTTCTTTTGAATCTATATCCTGGTGAGTTTACAACTTATTAAAATGTTGATTACACATATAACTCTTTGTTATTCCATTTACCATGTTTACAATGTTCCTGTAATATTTTGTCAATGTCACAATCTGTTCAGGTATGTAAGCATGTATTGCTAAAACTAAGTGAGATCTTATACTTGCACTTTCTTATTAAATATTTCACTTTTGTATCCAGCATTCTATCTTTAATGTCACCTGATCAAATTTGGCCGGACATTATATTTTGGCTGATACAATTTGTATTCAAATTGGTATTGAAGTAACAATTGACCTTTAACTAGTTTCCTTGAATATGGTCATGTCTAATGTGATCATTGTCATAGAGTATAACTCACCACTATTTTCTCGTTATTGGTCGAGCAAGTGATCAGAAGTACTAAGTTGATGTGATTGACAGTTTCGTTAATTGAACAACGAAAGCTATGTTGAATATAAACATGAATTAAATTAAAAGCTTCAGTAATGCCTCATCATCTGCATACGCAACTAGATGCCAGGATATAAATTGATTTGGTGACAGTCTCTTTAAACAATAACTGATTACAGGCAGTTATAATGCATACCATCCTCAAAACATTATTTATTAGAAGGGTTACTATTTTATGGCAAATGAACTCAAATAAGCATGGATACATGGAATCTAGCCTGTATCATGCAACGTAACTGAATATATGTACCCATAATTGAACAACTGTAAACAGTTACATAATTTGATTGATTTTACTAATTAGAATTATTTCAATTAAACTTAGATTTCTCCGATAAATACTAAAAAACAAATTTCTAACTCACCATGATATATATGCTTTTCAGGTTCAATTATATATCGTCTTCGGCAACATTTTGATAAACATGGGGCCTTATGATATACTTTATACAGCTTATATGTTATTTTAACAAATTCGATAAAAAATGGGAATGTATCCTTCTAAGTACTGGTTTTGAGAGCTATCATCTTATTTGCTTATGAGTTTTAAAATCTATAATTTTGGGCAAATCATTTTTTGAAGATATAAAAAGTTAAAAGATATAATATTTTGCACATGTTGCATGGACGAATTGATACTTTCTTCAGACAAACGGGAACCTGGATATCTATAACAAAAACAATTCATTTTTCCATGCGAGCCAAACGATTGTTGTGCTTTAACAACAACATAATCTAGGACTAAGATTTGGTTCCAGTAAAATGCATTCAAGGCCCCCCCACGCCGCTGTGGCTAAGCCAGCTGTCCGTTCAAGGGTGGTGGTTCTTTTGTTGTTGATCCACTGCTTATTGTTGCTCCATTGTTTGTGGGAGTTTTGTGTTTGGTCCTTGTTTTGTTAATCAGTACTTTGTGTACTTCTAGTGTTGCAATGAATTTGATGGAGAAAAGAGTGTTGGTAGCTTTACTTTAGTTGTGCTCCTGATGTCTTGTGTCTGTTAGTGTTCTGTGGCTTTTCCTCACGGTGCCATGGGTTAGTCTGCAGTGTGTGATAGTGGTATTTCCTATAAATACTTACTTGCTTTTTTGAAATGATATCACATACTATATAACGTTTATTATGAGGAATGAAGCAAGTCATCTACAGTCTTGAAAGCTGTTATATATGTTACATATTGCCACACAAATAACACACAGATAGTTAACACCAGAAACGATGTTGGGTACAGCACTTTACTATTGAGTATCAATATAATGCTCATATATGGTGTTTAAAGGGTTTTCTATAGCATTACATACAATTTAAGAATGAAAATATTCTTACCTTATTTGACGTGCTTTTCGGGATTATCATATTAAACAGACTATAACTCTTAGAGTTTTTTGTGATAAAAACAAGCTGCTTGCAGCTATAAAACGGCCCATTAATTGTCCTTTGGAACATATAGTTAAAACATGAATGCTAAATGAGAAGCTCATTAAATGAAACTATTTAACAAAATTTCAATGGTTTTACAGGGGTGGGGTAGTTTAAATGTTACGTAAATGACACTACAATGTCCCTTATAACTTAAACATAAATATATGTAAGAAATGAAATGTTCTTGTACATTAAATGAATGTTTGGCTAATTTGAATATTCTGGTACTACCTTAACAACCTTACTTACATTATTTGTGTCTTAAAAAATGAGGGGTAACGTAGTTAACATGTTTTTACAGCCAAACGCCCCAACCGTCAGAGAGCTAACATGTTTCAAAAAGCTAAGCTAGAAACATAAATTTATGCTAACATTTGATTTTAAACGCAAGGCACACCAAATCTTTCCAGAATTATATTTCTGTACACAATATTTTTTCCTGCATGCTGACATCAAATCGACGTCAACTTGACTTAAATTTGAAGTCCCAGTCGAATCAATTTTCATTTTGGTCCTCCTATCGACGTTTTCAACCACTTCAACGCAATAAACAACATTAAAGATACGATTAATTTAGGTGTATGCAGCAATAGCAGATATAAGCGGTTTGATTCAAGTGAAAATACGGTACGTCATTTTGTGACGTCACTGTGACGTTAATATAGCAAGAAAAAAATGGAAACATCTTTTTCCTTGTATGGAATATATTCCTCTAGTTGAAAATCGATAGGAATTACTTTTACCCAAAAATGCACACGGGAGCCCAAATTTCGACACAGCAGCCTACACTAATAAATGGATATCAGTCACGAGAAATATCAACATCAAAGAGTCTACTAGAGAGCGATCCCATAGCAATATTTCTAAACCTGACAGAAAAATCACGGGTGGTAATGTCGTAAGGGGCGACCAAAAGTTATGCAAACGGTCGCCTTACGAGAGCTTCCGGACATGAGTAACGAGGCGAAAATGAAACAAGCAAAAGAGGTAAGTTAGCGACTTCTACATTTATTTCAATGGTTGCAGGTTAATATTCTGAAATCAGACAATGTGATTCCCAATAGTTATATTTTTTGCACAATGGGAAGCGATCACGGAAGTGGAAAACTGAGGAGTTAGTCTAAAAATCAATTTCTCCTGGGTGAGGGTGTGTTGATGCTTTGGTTTTTATCTTAAATGAACATGGTTTAGGGGCTTTTCAACAAGTTTCATAGCAGGTTTAGTGAGACAAATATGCTTTACATGAAGTTTCTTTTGTGCCTTAATAGCGCTTCGTCAAAGTCGGGTTTAAAATGTTGACATGGACTAAATAGAAAAATATATCATGACTTACGACATTGACGCCCCCTTATGGGTCAGTTAACCCTTACAAACCAGTTTGGTAAACGCCCTTATCTGTTAGATAGCGGATTACACTTATGTGTCTGCTAGAAAATTCTTGGTTTACTTCTTGCACGTTATCCATATATGATAGAGGGGCTCAATGGGGTACCTCTGAAATCGCCCATCAGTAAAATTTTGGCCAAACAATTGATAATCTGTAAAATTTGGCACACAAACGCTAACTAGTAAAATTTAGCCTCAAAATCGCTAATCAGTAAATTTTAGTCCTAAAAATCAGTAATCGGTAAAAATCAAAGCCCCGTCTGGAAGCATTGACGAGCTGGAATCCATCGAAATCGTTAACTGATAAAATGCGCCATTGTGCTATTCAGTTATTCTTTCACCCAAATATCGCTAATCATTATATTTTTATGCCTAAATTCGCTAGTCACACGCACCTCTCATTCTGCTACTGGTTAAGTTTACCCTAAAATTCGCTAACCGTTAATTTCTAGGGCCATAATTCGTTAATCAGTAAATCCTATTGACATCCTCATGATATGCACTTGAAATTAATCATCTCATCTTTTAAGCCTTCCGCATGAAATAAAATGTTTTGAGACTGTTTTTGTTGTTCATTGCTAAAGAAGAGAAATTTAGACAGTAGTACTGCATGGTTTAAAATAATTGCGAGAGCAGCCATGTGATCAGAATTTAAAATAATTTGGAAGAAATGATAAGTACTGAATGATCTGGTTCCAACATAGCGTAAACATTACACGTCAAAGACAAGGCCACCAGGGTGCTTCTTTGCCCATATAAGAATCTTAAAATATCTTCTCCTTTGAAATCAATGATCAAAATGTAAAAAAAAAATGCAGAAATGATCACTAAGTCACCCTCTACAAAAATAGCTAAAACGCTAAAACGAATACGATTTGTCAAAACATAGCCCAGAGGCGTGACTTATTGAAGAAAGGAAAACTTTAAATATCTTCCCTTAAACCGCTTATCAGAATTAAAAACCAACAAAATTGCTAAAACGAACATGGTCCATAAAAACATGGCCACTAAGAGTGTGGGTAGTTTCTACATAAGAAACCTAAGAAGTTTCTCTCCAACTAATAGACAGAATTAATAATTAGTATGACAAGGAAATGTCAGGATCACATACCATAGACCAACACACGGCACCGCAAGGAAGACCTTAAGCTAAACAACAGCGAGATAAAACCAGAAGACAAAGAAGGAATCAGCTAGTTCTCTCTCTCTCTCTCCATCGAGGTGATTGTAAAACTGGAAAAGGAAACAAAGAACTGCAAAAAAGTACCTAACACAAAACCCTAAAAAAGCAGCAGAACTACCACCTTAGATCGGACAACAGCCAAATCACTGGAAGCTTTAAGGAGCTCTACTGGTAAAGTGTAAATTTTCACTAATTGAGATGTTAATCATACGCGGATCCAGGAATTTATGTCAGGGGGGCTCCAGGCCAGACTGACAAAAGAAGCTCTGACAATTTTTTTTTAAGTCCTCAGCAGTCAAATTGTCAATTTCAAAGAAATCTATCATTTTTCAAGGTTCCAGAGGGGGTCCAACATTTTCCAGGGGTCGTCCAACTTTTTCCAGGGTGGGGGGGGGGGGTCCAATTGCTTATTCCCTATATGAACCCATATAACTTGTGATTTTCCAGGGGGGGGGTCCGGACCCCCTGTCCCCCCCTCTGGATCCGCACTTGTTAACAGACACACAATTTTCAGAATTGTCCTTATATTTTTAATTAACAAACTGCACATCCATAAACGTCTCAAAGCAACACATCTTTTAAAAAAGTCGTTTTCTAACCCCACCCCTTCTCAGTTTTCATCTTTAAACTGGGTACCAATTTTCGACCAAACTTTAAATGAATGCATTGCCCATTTTCGAAGAGTAAGATGCGCTGAAATATAAGGATATGAGTGCCCTTTAAATCCAAAAGTTAAACGTCTTCTTTATGCGCATGCGTGCAATCAATGCTAAGATTTGCGACGTTTGTCATCTGAAAGTTGAAGTTAGACACCCCCTTGACCTAAATTGCCTCTTACAAATTTTATGTATGTATGTAGCGACATTTCATTGTCCAAAAGGCATATTGTGTCAAGAGGGGGGGGGGGGGGGTGTGGGAGAAGCATCTAAAACTAAACTGAAAGACATAAGTTTCAACTTTCCAATGGAAAACGTCACGTATCTAAGCATTTTTCGTACACATGCGCAGAAAGAAGACATTGCATTTTTTATTTAAAGAGCGCTTCTATCCTTAATAATTGAGCACTCTTACACTTTGAAAAATAGCGATGCATTTCTCCTTTATAGTCGAAACGTCACCAAGCTTAAGGATTTTGGTTGGTTGGTTTTGTTGCTTTACGTCCCAAGTCAACAGCTATGGTCATTGCGGGACGGTCAGTTCACCTAACCACACTTTTTCCTGGGCAGGCTTGAACAAGCGGTTAACCAGTAATTTGTGCACATACTTTCGCTTGTAACTGACAACAACCCTTCTTGAATGAATCAGCGGAAGGGAGGAGAATGACCGTAGAAACTATTTCATGATCAATCTCCACGAAAGTATGGAACCGGGCCGGGATCGAACTCGCGACCCCTGGATATGCAGTCAGACACGCATCTGTAGCCAGACACGTTACCGACTGCGCTACGCGGCCCGGTTACCAAGCTTAAGGACAAAACATGACGGGTACGGGTAGAAAAATGCAAGTTTTCACAACTTTGCAAACAGTGAGTTGCTTTGAAATATATTTTGATGCCTAGAATGTTAATATCAATGCTGAACCATGCCAATTTCAAAATCATTAGGTTGGTGTATCATAATTTAAATTTTCGCAATTAATCGGTAAAATAGAATTTATCTCTACATTGGGTATTTATATGCACGTTGAGCAAGTCCTCTGTTCTGCTAGCTATGCACAGAGTCTGGCAACCCTTGGGGACACACTCAGTTTTTTACAAACGTAGGCTCAGGCTCAGCATCTACCGTTCATCCCCCCCCCAAACAAATATCGGGAATATCAAGCACCCAGAATATATTTGAAATTTAAGCAACCCAAATAAATATCACTCATTCTGTACCTTGACCTTAAGAAAAGACCCTAAAAAGCATAGAAATGACCGTTTTCGTACAATTTTGTGATTACCTCAAAAATATCCACAAAATCTTCATATCCCCAAAAATATTACTTTTTCTGACCCCCCCCCCCCCCCTCCCCCCAAAAAAAACAAAAAAACAAGAAATGTCACAAACACGTGACGAATGCCCCCAAAGGAATTGGTCTAGTATAAGACATATTTGAGGAAAGATAGCTGTAATATAGCAAGAAAAAACTAGAAATGAGGCCAGAAGTCAATGTCAAGGTCAAAATGACTCAAAATGGTATGCACAGAATCACCACCCCAAATTTGGGATTCCTACATCAAATAATATAGGAGATATGCTCTGGACACAATAATTCTTGAAAACGAGGTCAGAGGTCAAGGTCACAGTGACCCAAAAATGGTTTGTGACACTCAGGTATCCCAAGATGCATTTACATACCAAATTTGGAATTCCTATTTCAAAGAATATAGGAGATATGCAACAGTTTCTAGAAACTAGGTCAGAGGTCAAGTTCAAGGTCACAGTGACTAAATTATGGTAAGCGACACTTCGTCATCCCAAGATGCATCCACACACCAAATTTGAGATTCCTACCTCAAATAATATAAGAGATATGCTCTGGACATGATTATTCTAAAAACTAGGTCAGAGGTCAAGGTCACAGTGACCCGAAAATGGTACATGACACTCCGCTATCCCAAGATGCATCCACACACCAAAATTGGAATTCCTAACTCAAAGAATATATGAGATATGCTCGAGACACAATAATTCTTAAAACTAGGTCAGAGGTCAAGGTCACAGTGACCCAAAAATGGTATGCTACACCCCGTCATCCCAAGATGTATTTACACACCAAAGTTGGAATTCCTATCTCAAAGAATATAGGAGATATGCACCAGACTCAATGCAGTTTCTAGAAACAAGGTCAGAGGTCAAGTTCAAGGTCACAGTGACCCAATTATGGTATGTGACACTTCTACATCCCAAGATGCATCCACACACCAAATTTGAGATTCCTACCTCAAATAATATAAGAGATATGCTCCGGACACGATTTTTCAAAAAAACTAGGTCAGAGGTCAAGGCCAAGGTCACAGTGACCCGAAATGGTGCGCGACACTCCGCCATCCCAAGATGTATCCACACACCAAATTTGGAATTCCTAACTCAAAGAATATAAGAGATATGCTCCGGACACGATAATTCTTAAAACTAGGTCAGAGGTCAAGGTCACAGTGACCCAAAATTGGCATGTGACACCCCCTCATCCCAAGATGCATTTACACACCAAATTTGGAATTCCTATTTCAAAGAATATAGGAGATATGCACCAGACTCAATGCAGTTTTCAAGAAACTGGGTCAGAGGTCAAGTTCAAGGTCACAATTACCTAATTATGGTACGCGACACTTCTTCATCCCAAGATGCATCCACACACTAAATTTGAGATTCCTTACTCAAATAATATAAGAGATATGCTCCGGACATGATTATTATAAAAACTAGGTCAGAGGTCAAGGTCAAGGTCACAGTGACCCGAAAATGGTACGCGACACTCCGCCATCCCAAGATGTATCCACACACCAAATTTGGAATTCCTAACTCAAAGAATATAGGAGATATGGACCGGACACGAAAGCGGGACGGACGGACTGACGGACGGACGGACGGACGGACTGACGGACTGACGGACGGACGGACAGTGCGATTACTATATGCCTCCCAAAGTTCCTTTGGGGGCATAAAAAAACAACAACAACTGAAATTCACAATTTGACCCCCCCCCCCCCCCCCCCACCAAAGAAAAAAATGACCGGAGCCTACGTATGTATGAATATATCAGAGTACCCCCTTCTCCCCCTCTGTGCAAAATGGTGCACTTGTCTGACTGTAGTGCCCCTCAAGCAAGTGAATTAAAATAGTACATACATTACGTAAACTGTGATGGAGTGATGACAACCGACTAAGCACGTTGGAAATTTAGAACATTGAGTTGTTTCATATACAGTGACGTCCCTTTGACAGCTCCTAAAAGTATGAGTGGATGTTTAAGCAGACCCGAGGAAAATATAAATGGAATTGTATCACTAAGCAAGTGCAAGGAGTTGAGTATCAAGAGGAACTGATAACTTCACTCCCCACCCCTCCTCAAAGGATGTGTATCAAACATGCACCTAAACATTTGAAATTTGAGCATACCCGCCTCCCGAAACTATTCCCATTCTTACCCTAACCTTAGAGCGGCCCTAACATGACCTCGCCAAAAACAGTCTGAAAACACCAGGTGACTACATGCCCACTGGTTGGGGCGGCAAAGGGGGCATTTTTCATTTTTCCGTCTACAGTATATTTTCCTCCGTAGCATGTACTGATTACCACCCCCCCTCAAATATACATATCTAGCATGCACCCCATCACACACACACATGCACTCAGGCACACGCACGCACGCATGCAAAAAATATGGCTTACCCTCCCCCCCCCTTCCCAAAAATGGTCCTATCTTACCCGAACCTCAATGAGAGCCTAGCATGACCCAAACATCCTTATTCAATGCCCACAACACACACACAATTATAATAATATTCAAAGCCTCGTTGATCTTAAAATAGGGTTGAACCAATACCAAGCAAAGAATCAAGTATTTATTTAAAGCCACAATGCAGCGCCTTTGGTGAGTCTTGAAAACGCAACCCCTCGATCTCGCAAATTAGTCACTGGGCTCCTCAATAAAACAACTCGGAATTTAGCCATACCATTCGAAATCTATCTTCGGGAATTCCAGGCCGACCATGTTAAATTCAGAGCAGCCTCCGCAGCCACAAAAACAAGCTGCGCCATTGACATTCCTGTTTGAGCATGATTAGGCTGACTTTAACATAAGTAGATATCCTGCTAATGTTGCTATCAAGGAAGCGAATAAAAGGATGCTGCTCAGACTACGCATGCAGGCTGATCTGCGCCTTTGTTGGTCGCGGGTTTTCGCAACGAAAATATTTTCTAAAACTTATTTTTTCTACTTTATCTTTGAACTTCGTCTTGTAAGGGGTAATCATGTCGTTAGGGACAACCAATGTCGTAAGGGGCAATAGGAACCAAAAGCTCGTCGCCGACACAAAGTGACGTCAAGATGATGGTTTATACTGCTTATGCTTGACAAATAAGTTGGAAAGGATATGATTTTTTACAAAAATAAAGCATTTTAGAACATTTATTGAACAGAACATCTTCATTAGCAACCACTTAAATGGTTTAATGCTCAGGAGAAAGTATATCATTCGTTAGCTGTAAATTTTCTTACATCAGATTCTTTTGCTTCTTGTACAGAAATGAATATTTTTTGGAATAGCATTCTCTGTTTACTTAAATTGAGCTCAAAAACGATAAAAAAAACAGTTAAAACGAGACCACTCACATAGCTGCTTCCATTGTTTACTGCTCCCGTAGGTCATGTCCGGATGATCTCGTAAAGATTGTATTTGCATAACCGTTCGATCGCCCCTCACGACATTACCAGCCGTGAAAATGCAATATTCTTTTTAAATGTTTTTACGCTTCCGTCAGCAGAGACTGTCTTTACCACTCGAAATGCTGATATTGGGCAATAATAAAATTAACATGCTCTTGCACGTCCCACTGGTGTAAGCAAGTTACTAAAAATATTTCGGGTAGGAGTATGTTCCATGCGCGGACCCAGGAATTTTCGTCAGGGTGGGGGGGGGGGGGGGTCCAGGTCAGTCTGACAAAAAAAAAGCTCTGACAACGTTTTTTTTTAGTCCTCAGCTTATTTTACAGAAGTCAAATGGTCAATTTCAAAGAAACATATCATTTTCAAGGTTCCAGAGAGGGTCCAACATTTTCCAGGGGGGGTCCAACTTTTTCTAGGGGGGTCCAATTGCTTATTCCCTATAGAAACCCATATAACTTGTGATTTTCCAGGGGGGTCCGGACCCCCTGTCCCCCCCTCTGGATCCGCACTTGTGTTCATCGGTTTACCGGAAGGACATAATGGCCAAACGACAAGAAAGGCGAAGGCGATTACTTTTTCGCTTTCTCGTGGGGGTATTAAATTAATAATTCAAAATTTTGGATTGAGTCTTCTTCGTCCAAAAGTTTACAGTGTGCCTCTGCATTTGCTCCGACTCGCCTGAACGTTCGTTACTCGACAATTCGAACAAGCGATAAGAAACAAAATCTCATGTGCTGGTCCATAGGTTTTCAGGATTTCTGCTTGAAATATGATCTATCCGTTGAAGCATGGCAATATGTTGACATTCTCGCTGCAAAATCTTAAAGGTCCTTAGAACATACATACCTAAATCCCCGTTTTGGACATTATGAATATCCAAAGTAATTGTTCCTGTAGCCTCGTCGTGGCGCAACAGACCCAAACTCATATGTTTCATAGGAGGTGTTCGTCCGGACTTCACTGACGTCATCGTGTTTTGGCACGATCCCCGCCTCGTTCCGTCATCCTTCAGTTTTATCTCAGTCCCAGGCGTGGTGATGATTGACAGGGAACCTGTAGTAACGTCTCTTGATGGAGGTAACACGCTGGGTGGACGACTATGTCCATCACTTCCGTTTGACGACGACCCGCTATTCGGCGGAGGGGAACCTGTCCCCTGTTTAGTCAAAGGGCGCTTTGAAACAGGAACCCATCTGAAAAGGATATGGAAAAGTTATTATGGTTATAAGTCAGTTTACATATAGCATAGACTTCTAAATTCTGATATCTTTTAATGGGCCCAGACCTGTAATTGTTTTTCAATAGACCTCCATCATAGCTTTTAAGTAAGCTGTGGTCCTCACAACTCTTCAAGCACAATGAGGCTGCCATAGAATTACAGATTGGACCTAGTTCAACCAATAAACTAGAATGAGATGCCATGGTGACCACCATGTTTCACCACTTTTTGGCCCCTGTAGGTGGGCACCCTACATGAGAGGAAAATTTCATTGAAAAAATACCAAAATTGCAAGGTCCTTTTTCTAAGCCATACCAGTAAATTTAATCAACAAAAGCAGTAATATAATGTTTCAAAAGTGCAGCAAATATGAGGGGGTTAAACTCCCCCTCTCATACTCTCCCCCACCTCGGTTCTAGCCTTCGCCTTTCAGTGCCCCCCCCCCCCCCCCCCCCCCCCCCCCCCGTTAACAACCCCTCACTACGCCTGCCAGTATTAACACTGTAAAATACTCCTTGACATTTCACCAAATAAAAAAAATATTGAAAAATGAAAATATCTGACCCTAGCGGAAACTCGCTTGACGTGGTTTAGGCAACATGACTTTAAACTATAAAAATGAAAAATAAATCATTTAGGAAAAAAAGGGAAAAGAAAAAAAAACATGTTTTCCTTAATTTAATAATCATCATTAGAAGGATTGGTCAGTTTGAAACTCTTATTTCAATGGCAGTACGATTTGACACACAATGATTCTTGATTCTTGATTTATAGAGTCGCGTAAGCTCTTTTGAGCTTGTCTACTCCCTCTGAACAGTCTCTATACTTTTTCGCGTTTTTTTCGGTTCCGGGTATTAACAAATGTCTTTTCAGTAAATCTCTGCCAGAATGTATCTTTCTGGCGATAGCACCTTATCAAGTCTAGTTTTGAATTTAAATACAGTATCACTGCACACAATGTCTTCACTTAAGGTATTCCACTTGTTGATACAACGTACAGGGAAACTATTTAATCTTAGTGTTTTCTCTTTTCAAGCATCTTTAAAAAAGATATTCTTGTGGAATGTGTCAATACATAGTGTAATGTCTGTTACATGTAGTGGTTTGACTGCCAAGAAAAAAGTAGTAATTGAACCTGGAACCTACTACTCCATTTCATTCATTCCCGAAGCTTCCAGACAAATCCGCAATTAGTACAGCAGACGACTGGCCAAAAGTCCTCTCCTTAAGGACTTTACTGGTCAGATCGATGCAACATCTAGTGACATATACCAAAATGTTCGTTTGTATGTCCAGTATCAGAATCCGGTTGATGACATCGTCGCTGATGAGTACTAACAGAGTTACGGCCCTTGAACCGTACATACCCATTATAACAGATTATTAGAATTTTGCATACAGTTGGCAGATAGCATTGCATTTATTTCTAATAAGCATACATAATTGAAATATTTTTATGATTTAAATGGTATTGGATTAGAAAACAACATTGAAATATAGTTTCAACATGTACGATACCTAAAGGTGTGTTCGTCTGTGTGTCTTTTTGTAAATAGTGTCAATGTAAAAGGGCAATGCTAATATTCCATAAACACAATTTTTAACCATAACTTAGTTCAAAATGCAAGATTCATCTTTTTTTTCATCAAGGTAAGCAACAGCATACACTCGTTTTAGGTCAAGCTTCAAATCAAGTTGTGACCTTTCTCAAGGTCAAAGGTCAAGGTCAAAAAGGCATACCCCAAAATCACAAAAATGCGTAATTTATGTATCTGTTTATTAGTAAAAGTATAGTTTGTGCTGTTTGAAGCTTAACTTATAAGTACTAGTCTTACATACTTAAATTCCACATATTCTTTGCCACCAAAGGGGAATTAACACCCCTAAATCAAGCGAGGCGTGAGCTATTCCGTAACGGCCTCAGTTTGAATCACGTCAAGATGATAACCGCTTTATACTACCACATACGACTGGCCAGAATTCCTCTCCATATGAACTTTGCTGGTAAGATTGTGCTAACATAAAGCGTCATATATACCAAAATATTTGTCTGTATGTACGACTTCAGAATCCAGTTGATGACATCGTCGAAGATGAGTACTTACACAGTTACAGCCCTTGAACCGTACACACACGTTATAGAGGAGTATGCATATGTTGTATACAGTTGGTCAAGAGCATTGCATTTATTCATAAGGACACGTGAATACAATATCGTTATGACTTGTATGGTATTGGTTGGAAAACAACATTTAAAATAAATTATCAATACCAATGATACATGTACCCAAAGCTGTGTTTGTCCGTGTGTCTGTTTGCAAATAGTTTCAATGCAAAAGGAAAATGCAAACTGTTCATAAAAAAATCTTTATCTATATTAAAATAGTTCAATTGCCATATTTCGTCAATTTTGTTTCGTCAAAATAAGTAATAGTCTACACTCTTTGTATGTCAGAGTTAATATTTGTGTTATGACCTATTTAAATGTCAAGGGTCAAGGTCAAAAAGACACATTTAAATTCACAATATTTAGTATATTTTATTAGCCCACCTGAGTCATAAGCTCAAAGTGAGCTATTGTGATCGTTGGATGTCCGTTGTCCGTCGTGCGTTGTCAACAATTTCTTCAAACGATATCTCACCCTAAAACAATGGCTTGAATTTGATCAAATTTGGCTGACAGGAATGGTCCTTATATGGTCCTCTCAAATAATTGATGAAATAGTATATCTAGATCACATGGGTAAAAATAGATTTTCGAAAAATCTTCTTGTCTGAAACCACAAGGCTGATAGCCTTAATATTTTGTGTAGGATTATCTAGTCGATATTTTTCTTTTTTGTTCAAATTATGCCCATGGGGCCACAAATTGTCCCGCCTCTGAGTTCACATATTTTGCATAGGCCTTGGGTTGGTCTGCAGAGTGCGATTGTGGTATTTCCTGACCATACTCACTTGTTTTTTTTTAAATGGGAAACATGAAAAAATATTGTCTGAAACCATTTGAGCATTGATATTAAATATGTGGCATCATCTAGTAGACCTCTCTAATTTGTAAAAATTATGGTCCTAGGGCCAAAAGTGGCCCGCTCCAGATTCACATGTTTTCCATAGGTTTATATAGGGTACACATAACAAATCTTCTTGTCTGGAACCACTTGGCATACAGCCTTGATAATTGGTATTTAGTATTATCTAGTAGACCCCTCCATCAGGTTTGTTAAAATCATGCCCATGTTGCCAAAATGGACCCATCCTGGGGACCACGTGTTTTACATAGGCTTTAATAGGGAAAGCATAAATTAATATTTACAAAGTTGTAGCGTCGCCTTGTGCTACTTTACCAAGTTTGTTCAAATTATGGCCCTTGGTTTTATTTAATTTTTTTACAGCAAATATAAAAAAAAATATTGTCTGAAACAACATGGCCCAACGCCATTATATTTAGTATGTAGCATCACAAAGAAGACCTCCACAGAGTCTGTTCAAATAATGGCCGTGCAGACAAAAACATGCCGCGAAGGCTATATAGGTTTATCTAAATAAAACACAAAACCCTTCTTGTTTGACCCACAAGGCCCGGAGCTGCCAAGTTTATTCAAAAATGGCTCCATCCAGGGGGATCACATGTTTTACATTGGCTTGTATAGTTAAAGCATAAAAAAACTTCCCTGGAACCACTAATTCTAGAACCATGTAGTATCGTCCACTGGTTCTCTTTTATTATGCTTTATTGCATTTTTGGAATACAAACGCGAATAGCATCAAAGTACTGTGAGGTTTCCATTATATAAACGTTGCCATTAGAGAAACAACATACATACTGTATATGCTAAATTTTCTGAGAACTGGACAGGTTCAACATAATTTTGATTGTACTGTCATCACTACCAATGACTTCAGATTCAAAACATACAATGTTTTGTCTACATCTTGGTGTGTTATAATCAAGATCTGATAGAAAAAATGTCAACCATTTGCAGGCCCTGTTTATTTGGTGTATTTAAGAAACATGTTCTTGGAAAAATATGAATAATTTATAACTTCAATTGCAATAAGGTAATTGAAAGTGGTATGAAATTAAAGTACATTTATTTCTGAGTAAGAAAGACTAAAACAGCTCATTGTTAATTTATAGAGCGGACTTTTGACGAGAAAATGTGAGTTAGTAAGGTTATCATTTGAGGTTAATGAAATAATATGTAGGTATGTCTTGCAGGGTCGTCCTGAAAAGGGTGTTTAGCAAATTAATCTGGTTTATCTAAAGTGTTAGGGTACCTAAAACTAACAAGATACAAAAAGACATTAGAGTTTCCCAAGCATAGGCGAAAATCTAAGCAAAGCAGGAGGATGATACATAATATCTGTATTTTAGAAAACTTAAAAGCTACATACTGTTTAGATTAAGAATAGTCATCATTTCTGATGAAATATGAAGCCAGTAAGATTGTCAGTATATTCGTACCTCATCCACTTTGTCAATGATCATTTACTCTAATTTGATGAAAGAATAAAATGCAGATACACATTTATGTTGGGTGATACAGGAAGACAAATGCAAACGTCATCAAATTATATAAAATGTAGGAAACTTCAATATTTCACCAATATTTTGGGACCATTGATTCATTTATTTATAAGGCCTATTATCATATTATATTGATTTTTAATCTTAAAACGCAAAATCAAGGGCAATAATGCATGTTCCATGCAGTATTTTATATCGCTAAAGCAATACAAAAGATGCTGTAAAGATGTGTAAAACCAAATGTCTCGTATATTTTATTGCAAACAGATCCCCAGTAAGCAAGTTATTGGAGGAAAATTCGATTATAGATCCATTTTCTACGTGTGAGTCTTGTCATTAACGGACAACAACTCGTGTTTCAAAGTATAGAAATATGTAGCAGACACAAAATTTGATCTGCAGTTTAGCATAGTATTGGTTCAGGATAGTTTTAATCCTATTTAGAAAAAAAAGTTTTCAAATTTAACTTATTGAGCTATTATTATTTTCATTTGCATTTGTCCATACAAAACAATGGTAAAAATAATCAAGGGCAGTAACTCTTGCTAGAATATCTAGAATGTTTAATGCATTATGATTGTGTTTGGCGTACTTAGTATATTAGCCCCAGTAAGTATAGGTATAAGTGGTAACATTTATTCAAGTTATTAGGTAAATTGTGTTTAGCCTTGCAAGAGTTATGGTTATTGGTCCCACTAGTGACCTAAAAGGATTTTCTTGGGTGTGCTTGACAATCTTAAGAAAGAAATCTTAAGAAAATCAGTCAGAAATTATTCTCTTCATATTTAGGCTATAAAAAAATTTGGGTGATTTAGTATTATAAGACTTTTATCATTGTTAGCGTTTTCACCCATCTTATAGGTGGGTGGGGTATTTACATGCTAGTAGTAGCCCCAGAGCATTCTATTTGTAGAAATTAGAAACTAGAAACCCTGTTGACATAACTGAGGCACTGATCTTTAAATTATTATTCATTTTTAAAGACATAAATCTAGCGGGCAGTTTCTTTAGTTGAAAGTTTCTAATATATGTTTATTCAAAGCAGCTGGGTTTAAAATAGGATATAACTATAATATATGAAGAAAATAGTTCCAAATCTTTTTTCTCTGACTAAAACTTACTTTATTTACTTCTATAAATGCTGTTATGAATAGTGATGGCTATATTTATTTCCTGAATGCATTATTTCGATTATATTCCAAAACTGATACCCATAATCTCTTATAATATGATCAAAATGGATGGGGGTAATTCAAGGGGACTTAACTCAGTCAGTACTCAAAATCAGCGGTGTCATCAACTGCTTCTATTTACTAGAGACTCTACATTTTTGTTTGGTACATGTACATGTATATGACACTATATGTTAGCAAAATTTGACCAAGTTCACCCTCAAACAGCCCTGAGATCTGCAGTAGTAATAGGTGGGTGGGGTATTTACATGCTTAGTATTGTCCCCAAAGCATATCTGTATACAGAAATTGGAATATAGAAACCCTGATAACATAGATAAAGAAGTGTTCTTGAAATTTTTTAGTCATTTCTAAGGACATAACACTAATGGGCAGATTCTTAAATTGAAAGTTTCAAATATATTTTTATTCAGAAGAGTTTTGACACCAAATTTACTTTTAAAGACGAACAAAAAAGTTTGAAAGCCCATTTCTCTGACTAAAACTTAACTTTTCTACTTTTTCAAGTACCGTTTTGAGTAATGATGGGTATATTTTTCTTCCTGGATGCTTCAACTCAATTATTTAACAAGCTAATGATCATAACCTCTTATAATATGATCAAAATGGGTGGGGTAATTCAAGGGGAGATAGCTCGGTTAGTACTCAGAATCAGAGGTGTCATCAACTACTTTTAAAAACTTGAAACCCAACATTTTCATTTGGTATATAACACTAGATGTTGCAAAGATCTGACCAGTAGACCCCTCTGACAGCCTTGAGATCTGCAGTACTAAATGGGCAAATATAGTTGATAATCTTACAGTAGTTGTTTTAAACCAATACAGGACAATCACAACTTTGGCGTAATGGAACAGCCGCGAAACTCAATTTCCAAGTATGACTCAATTCAAAATATGTCAAAGACGACAGACGACATTTTCACATTGTGATATATCACAATTACAAATGTTTGCAAACATTATCAGCAGACGACCAAATTCATTGCTGGTAGACAAAGAGTTAAAGTTGTATTGTTCATTACAAAAGGTGGCTGGTTGTAGTTTCCTAATCATTTCATGGAGTTTTAAAAATGTGCAAATTTCAAGTTAACCCATTAAAAACATGTTGCACTTGTTCAAACATCAAACATATAATAATAATGATAAAAATATAATAATAATAATAATAATAATAATAATAATAATAATAATAATAATAATAATAATAATAATAATAATAATAATAATAATTATAATAATAATAATAATAACTAGAACACATTCGATGGCGCCCCATCACAAATCCCCACGCTCTCGAAGAAATCTAATGGTAATTGACCCTTTGACCCCATCCCAAGGTCACCAATTTGATCGTAGGTTAAAATTTTTCAGTGTATCCTGGTCTACTGCGAATCCACTTAAATCTGATATGCCACATGACCATGTTCAGAAAATTAAATTTTGACCCCTCTCCGAGGGCCCAGGGGGTGGGGACCCAAAAAATTGAACCGATGCATGTGCCATTCATGTAAGTAACTCACACACCAAATCTGATTGAATTTCAGGAAAAAATGTGTTTGACCCCCAACCCCTCACGGGACCCCTAAGCATGACCCAGGCGGCTGAATGAAAATCTGGTCTGATATTTTACATATCATTCATTTGTGAGAAGATACACAAAGTTTGGTTTAAAATCCTTGAAATTGACTTTGTAATTCAGATTAAATGATATTTGCCATTTTGGCCCCTCCACTAGGCCCCAGGGGGCGGGGACCCACAAAATGGTGCCGTTGCATGTGCCATTCATGTAAGTAACTCACACACCAAATCTGGTTGAATTTCGTAAAAAAAAAAAATTCGACCCCTCCAACCCCCACGGCACCCCCAAGTCCCACCCCTGGGGCATGACCCAGGCGGCCAAATGAAAATCGCGTCTGATGTGTTTTATATCTTTCATTTGTGAGAAGACAATCAAAGTTTGGTGTAAAAGTCTTTGAAATTGACTCAGTAATTGAAATTTAATGATATTAATGATATTTGACCTTTTGGCCCCTTTCTAGAGCCCCAGGGGGCGGGGCCTAAAATGTGCTGTTGCGCACCCCATTCATGTGAGCAACTCACACACCAAAGGACCTCGGACAGTCTTAATGAAGGATTGCCCATTAAAATGGCCAGAAAAAGTTTCAAAGTAAATGATATTTTCTCTATGAAAAAGATAGTAGGTTCAACTCCCGAATAATCGGCAAAAGTGTTTTTCTCATTGGACAAGTACCAATTAAAAAATATGGGTTGAAAACTCTATTTTTGCTATTCAACATAAAGAAAATAGAAAAAGTTTTACTGAAGTGCTTCCCCCCCCCCGTGACCAAACTAATCCTTTGCATACAGTTGTAGTTTTGCATCGCACACATCACATAAAAATGGCATGATTGTTCACAGGGGGGGGGGGGGATCGCTGTCAAAATGCTCAAAACCAATTAAATTATAAAAACTTATTTCGAACTAATTTTGTACAATGTGTAGATAAATATCAATTTACAATGGCATGTATCAGGGCTTTAGTTGTGATTGGGTACCAAGTAATTAATTGTCTTATTTCTCAGCCAAAACATAAGTTGTGGGTACTCAACAGAACCGTTGCACTGAGGCAGTTCCTTTTAGGCACCAAATTATTGGTCAAATTGACGAATAGGGCAATATTTAAAATTTAAAGGTCAAAAATTGTGCTTATCTAGACTCTAATGTATACTGTATGTAGGAATGATACACCTCAATGAACAAGTCACACTTGTTGAACCTGAAGTATAACAGGGAAAAGCCAAGTCATGACAGCACACTTATTTAGAAGAATAGATGGCAACTTCTCAACCCGAATTTTATGAAAACACATTACTTTTCTCTCAAGTTTCATGCCCCAAACATTATATTTACATGTATTTAGGTGAATGCCTGGCGAAACTTTGAATTTCTGTGAACTATAATTTGATGACAAAAAATACCCCCACCCCCTAAACCCTAAAGTCCTGGCATATTTACGGAATATTTTCAAAATATTTTTGTATTGTTCGGTGCACTAAATGTAATTAATTTAAGCAAAAAAATATAGTTATCATTAATGCATTATCCTAGCCACAGGCTCTTAAAATTTGAGCAGATTGAATAGGAGACTGTCCGAGGTCCTTTGGTTGGATTTCGCCCAATGGTTTAGGAGGAAACATCGTGACGGATGGACGGACGGACAGACGGACGGACGGACGGAGGCGATTGCAATATCCCCGACGCTTTTTTTTTAAAAAAAAGCGTGGGGATAATAATAATAATAATAATAATAATAATAATAATAATAATAATAATAATAATAATTCATTCAAATACCAATTAAAAACTATTGTTAATACAGTAGTTAGTAAAACATTATTAATAACTATGCATAATCATCCTAACCAAATAGAACGGATATTTTTTTATATACGGTAATATATTATATCATGAAAGTTAAATAAAATATAATCTCATAGTAGCAAGTGACAATTGAATGATTAAGATAACACCTTCTATTTTTAATAGTTCAAAATAATGTAATGTAAATGTAGTTCAAGCCAATGTGCACATTTAGTCTAGATTAAACACAAGTGCACCTGAGGTTCAGAGCAGGTGCACAATAAGTGCATTTACTGTCAACTTTTGTTCAGACCCTATTGTAGGGGTAAGAAAGTTTTAGAGTAAATAGTGATTGTTCATGACTTCAATACATGTATGCTCTGTTCAACATCGACACTGTAATTTATAAATTCGTCTTCATGCTGTTTCTGAGAAGAAAAGTGCAGAAGTAGTCGTCTGCTTCAGTCTGTACCCATAAAGTTTGCCTTTTTCTCAGTGACAAATTTGTGTAAGGACATTCTGGTTATTAACCAATGAGATCTTAATATCATCAACAGTTACTCTTAACTATTCCTGATTGATTGAAATTTAGAAAGGAAAAGTAATTATATCATTCTAAAAAAATCAAAATCGGTCGTATTAGCGGAAACAGCTTTTTAGGCCTATGTATATATATAAATATCTTTAAACAAGAACTATCTTTAAAAAAGACACTTAGCTGCATTTCTATTGTTGAATAGTTTTTTTTTGTTACATTTGTAAAGCTGATAATATCTGATCATGGAGGGTATGTTACGTTACATGTATTGGTAATAAAATGTCGGGCCTGATCTGGATCCACACTGTTGACTCTCTGATGGTAATTCCGAAAGAATATTTAAAAAATGCAAATGACAAAAAAGAACATACAAAATTAACCAGGGTGTAAAGTACACAAACATAAAACTGGTGGAATTCACCTTTAATTTATCATAAGGACCTCAGCTAAACGCAACGTCTAGCTCAATCAAAATGCATTTAAAGTGAAAATTCGGACTTTTTACAGACGAATGCATTTATTATAGAGCTTACAGTATGGCAGGAATAATCCTCATTAAATGTTTGTGAATGCTCTTCAATTAGCCTGTAATTAATTACTTGTGCTTGTCTATGTTGGCCTGGTAATTTTCATGTCAACGAGCTCTATACAAGAAAACTGGAAGCACTACCATCTGCTTAAACACTACCCAAGCAGAATTATAATTCCTTGAAATGGCAAAAAATAGCAATGTTTCAGAGTGATATTTTTAGCAGTGTGTGCATTGATGAGTATATTTTGATACTTCGCCGATATTTATTTCTCAAATGTAAACCTTAAAGCACTAATTATTACTATAGCAGACAACATATTTTGTAACAATTTGTCTTCATTTTGGGTACAAAAGCCAGATTATAATAAAATGAAACTTATTGAAAAATAAATTAATTTTCTTTTGACAGTTGTAATATTTTGATTTGCATTGATCTGAATGTTGATTGCAATTAAAATGGAATATCCATTAATCAATACTAAAATGAAAAAGTTGACTAAAATGTGCTGCTTCAATCATTTAGCTGACCTGCATAAAGAGGTAATCTCAGGTTAATGTGTATCTGTTGCTGTGAGGTGGCTGCTCCCAGATGTACATACATAAAGCCAATAAATAGTCCTTTAATTAACTTAGCAGAAGAATAAATGACCTGTGAAAATTAAATCAGTACATAATGAAATATTTATTTTTGATTCAAGTAAAAGGGAAAAAAGTCTAGAACATGCATGTACACTTAAAGGTCATCGGTTAGCAGAAAACATTTTAACATTATTTTTGAAATTCACTGATATGAAACTACTGGAATTATTAAACATAGAGTAAGCCACCTTTAGTTAAAACGTTGATTTTATGTGTTCAAGAGTGACCTTTGCACTGAATAGAGTTATCTATAAAGTTTCCTTTTAAAAGGAATGCTCGCAATTTCATCGTGCCAACATCGTGCGAGTGTCGCACGAATGTCGCGCGAATGTCGTGAAACATTCGCCAATGATTCGTGCTACAATCGTACGACATTCGTGCGACTATCGCAAATATGTCTTATTTACCTATTCGGTGTGACCGCAATGTGATTATGGTTGCAATGTCGTATATCTGTCGCCAAAACGTGTCTCAAATTAGTCTCGAAATAGTCGTAAATTGCTCGCATCCCAGTGAGATACTAGCTTAAAGCTCCAATATTTCTTAAAGTTAAGAGTCTATCTTAAAAGTGCATTTATAATGCACCGTTTTTGTGTCCCTAACTTAAGTATAAATCATCGGATAAAATCGTTAATCTGACGGAAAGACTTACGAGACATACGAAAAATATAGAGTTTTAATGACTGTAAGCGACCTAAATCTTTCGCGCGCCTTGTCAAATAATCAGCAGACTCGAAAAATACCACAAAAATAGAGTAATTCCCTTTAATAAAACCCCTCCCCACGATGCAGAATTACTTGAGTTGATATTTTCCATTTCACAAAAGAGTGTGGGCGTCATTTTAGAGGAGTCGGGGAGGGAGGGCAGGTGGTGGTGATCTGCGGGAAGGGGGGGGGGGTGGAGGGGAGGGGGTATAGTCTAGCAATAGCTTTACATGATCAGCTATCCAATGAGGGTAAAGTTTTTTATCCTTTTTTTCTATGCAGGCGAGTTGAGGTGGATTTGGCAGGTTATGTGGATCTTTGAAACATCCATGGTTGCTCGAATATGCGATTAATACCCTTATATCTTGCTTGCTTGGTTGCAGTTTGCTCATACGAATTTTTAAAGTTTGACACATTCACGCTTTTGTCAATTAAGTTAAACGGTATATCAGTAATTTGGAGATTGGAGGTCTACGTAAAGGGGTACGTGCATTAAGAGGCTATTTTGCCCCCCTATGAGGTCAAAAAATAAAAGTTGCTCTTCAAAAGTTTCTTCTTATTAGTTTATTAGAACAATAATCAAAGTTTAAAGGTTTTGTAGTGAATCCACTTTTACGGTTGCTATGGTAACAAAAATGGCCGCCAAAATAGGCTGAAAATAGGAAAATGACCATTTTAGAGCAAATTTGAGACATGTAACAGAGGAATTAATATAGAGCACAAGCAAATACCAAATAAATATTTAAACAGATGATGGGAATTATCACGGCACACAATATATTAAAAGTTTTTTTTTTTTTTTGGTATTTGCTTGTGCTGATATCTAATTCTTAAAAAATCGGTCTCCAGAAGCCTCAAACTTGGTCTAAAATGGCAATATCTCTATTTTTAGGCCAAATTTGAGGCCATTTTGTTTACCAAAATAAATGCCAGGATTTTACACTTGGGCTATTCTTCTAACAAACCAATAAGATGAAAATTTGTGAAAAGCAACTTTCAGTTTTTGGCTCTAGAGTGGGGCCAAAATAGCCCCTTAATGCACGTACCCTTTTAGGGAGTTTATCCGCCTTGAGCTGTATACCACTGATGCCATGCTAAAAGCTACAAATATCTTTTTCCAAAGTGGCACCCGGTAACCTAACGTATAAGGCTCTAAACGGTCTTACCCCTGAATATATCACAAATATGCTGACACCAAATTCTCAGGTTCATGATCGAACACTTTAGATCATCTGTCGACGGCACATTAATGGTACCAAGGTCGCGTACCTCTTTGTACGATAAATCATTCTCAGTTTCAGCACCAAAATACTGGAATTCGCTTCCTACTTATATCAAAAATGCACCTTCTCTGTCTAGCTTTCAGACACATTTAAAGGATAAACTTATGCATTTCACTTAACGCTTATAAGATGCTTCTGGTAGAAATTGCTTTAAATTTTAAGTTTTCCCAAAAATGTTCTAAGTTTTATGCGCCAATCAGTAACCTTCACCAGATCTTACCTGAATCAGGGTAATATCATATTGGGATGAATTTGTCTATTGAACACTGAAAGGTTATGTCTGCATTGGGCATGATGTTTTATTTATTTGATGTTTGTATATATGTATATATTTCATGTCTTTAATGGAGGGCCACATGGTAGAATAGCCGATAGGCTAAATGTGTTTTGCCTCTGAAAACATTGTTAATAATAATAATAATAACCCATCTATTTCGTGAGCCCTGTCGAGCCATAAAGGCCTGTATCGTATTTTTTTTTAAAATTTTAGGGACCAAGGTATGCATATTGTGATAATGACACTTTCGCTTTCAAAATACCTATGTTCGAAACAGAATACAGCATGAAGAAAGTCATGTGTACCCAAGAACTCACACTGCCTGGTGGTACAAATATGTTAAATCTATCTCCAATGCCATCTTATATTTGACTCGCCAGGGACACTTAATTTGGTAACAACTGGTCACGAAAGCTTATACTTTTCCGGCTTTTCTGGATAACCCAGTCCACAAAAATTTCCACTTTCTAAAGCAGTTTCGTATCTAGCAGCACAAGTTCTCAAAATCATATCACTTTAAGCTAAAAGTAAAATGCCTAAACTTTCTGATCATGGCATTTGCATCATTCAACTATCTTATATTCGTGCACAGTAGGCATTTATTTTTCATTGACCAATATATGGTTTGAATTGCTGGGTAAATGTCAATCTATGTTCTGCCTTTGGCCGAAATATTGAATTAAGAGTAAAATTATCATATGTGTTTAACATTGTTCCCTATGGAATATAAATGATTATTATTTTCTGATTAGTAGAATGTATTTCAACCAATCAGAACAGTACAGTACCGCAGTAAATATTGATGGTGGACTTCTATCAAAACATTTCTGGGCTAATGATAAACATGTTAGGTTAGTCACAGTTTATACAAATTGTTTTGGTCCCATGAGCAAGATGGCCACCATGCCTAGATATACAGGTATTAGAAAACCTTTAAAATCTTCTACAGAACCAGTAGGCCAATGACCTTGTGACTCGGTTTGTAGCATTGGGGATGAGGGCTATACCAAGTTTGCACACATAATTATTCTGTGTTGACCTTTACATACTTTACGGCATGTTCAAGTTTGATTCCTAAATTGCATTTATATGGGGAAAATCTGGAAATGTTGATTTTTTCATAACTCATGCTATAGAACCGCTGTACTCGAACAGCACAGTCGTCGCGGGTTGGTTGAAGTTGGCGAGGGCACAGAATACCGATACAGCGCCTGGGTTATGCAATAAAGGTGATTATTTCCTTTAAAGAGGATGAAATGCATTTTTGTTTATGTTCTGGAATTTATGCTTACTTTAGATAAACATGGTTTTGTTTATCGGGTGTTCCGGCACAGTGATTGAGTCATTGATTGCTACATATTGCTTGAATTTAGACCCTAGACTACTGGTACAATGCCCTCGACTACTCAAATTTTGCGTACAACTACCAAACGGTGTGCATCTCCACAATTAATTAACAGAATACATGCTACACATTTTATTCATACACTTATTCGTATTCTTCATTAATTGATGCCAATTAATCATAACTAATGACTTACATGGCGTACATGTACATGTACTCATTTCGGATACATAAATTCCCAATGGCAAGCCAGAAATCGGCTGATTATCAGATACTTAACTAGTTTTCGAAATTTAAAGGCGTGATGATTCTGAATGAAAAAAACACTCCCATATATGGTAAAACAAAATATGTTTCAATGATAAGCCTTAGTTGACCTTGACCTATTTTAATTTAATCAAGGAGGTCAGGTAAGCGCTACAGGACCTTCAGATGCTCTAGTTTGTGCATTTGCTTACGGGGGAATGTGTGTGGGGTTAGTTATGGAATACTCATAGACTTCTTGATGTGGTGAACCTTTTAACCTTATTGCTATAAAATCATACCTGATTGGCAGCGATACGCATTTTTTTAAAAACAGCGTTTCCAACAAATCAGTTCATTTGTGATCGCCGCATACAGTGTGGGAAAAAGTATGTGGGTAATTCGGTATTTTATATGTGACAGCAACATTGTAGAAACTCCCTTCGCATCCGACGTTGGGAACAATACATGGCCTCTTCCTAATAATCCCATTGCACACAAAGCCTTTGATACCCTAGTCGTGCATTTCTTTGATACCCCAAGCGTATCTCCAATCACTAAACAGTAGGAACCTGTCGCATAGTACCCCAGAGCCAACAGATCTTGCATCATTGAGTGAGTGTCATGCTATGTTTTGTGGCAAAGACGATGTATGGACGAACCCAGTTAACGATGCCACGCGCGGCTCCAGAGGAGAGGACAGGGGGTCCGGATCCCACCCCCTGTAAAATCACAAGTTATATAGGTTTATATAGGAATATGCAATTGGACCCCCACCCCCTGGGGGAAGTTGGACCCCCCTAGAAATGTTGGACCGCCCTCCTCCATGGAATATTGTATAGTTATAGGTGTATGATAGTCTTCTTTGAAACGGACTCCCTCTGCTAAATGAAGCGAGGACTTACAAAACAAATGAAGAAGATAAAAACGTCAGAGCTTTTCCCTGACATTCGGGCTTAGAACCCCCCCCCCCCACCCCTCCGCCAAACCCGACGAAAATTCCTGGATCCGCGCATGTATATACGTTATCATGGTGGTAGAGAAACGATATCACTCCTAAAAACCTTCTGCGTGTCGTTGTCTTCGCAGTCTCACCAAAGTCCAGATGATCGCCATTGTTTACATTTACGTACGTAAAAAAGTTAAATCTTAACTTTAAGGTAGCCTCGCTGCTACCTTAAATATTTAAGTATTTTCTCGAGATAAGGAGACATTTAAGATGGGTAAAAATGATTGTAATGCACTTTTTGTGAAATTTAAGTAAGTTCGTCAATTTAAGTCTACCTTAATTTTAAGGAGGCATTGTAATTCCGGGCCCTGATATACATAACTATGCGTACAATATTAAAAGCTTGAACAGGGTTCAAAACGCTCTGATCTTAGATGTCGAACTTGTGCACATTAAAGGACTGGTATTTTGCATTTAATCTATAGTACGCATAAATTCCAGATGCCACGCCAATGCTAACGCCAACTCCGACAGGATCCATACCAAAAACAATAATAAAACGTAGTTGATCAATGAAGGATCGTGTTAACCTGTGCAATATAATTAGCTGCTCAGACATGAAGTACTCGAATTTAGTCTATCTGAATAAATAGGGCCCAGACTTGTAATTGTTTTTTCCATAGACCTCTATTATGGCTTTTAGCTAGGATGTGGTCCTAACAACTCTCTAATCACAATGAGGCTTCCATAGAATTGCAGATTGGGCCTAGTTCAATCAATAATCAAGAATGAGATACCCTGGTGACCAGCATGTTTTACCACTTTTTGGCCCCTGAAGGTGGGCACCCTACATGAGAGAAGAATTCCATTGAAAAAAATACAAGAATGCAAGGTCTTCTTTTCTTATCCACTCCATTAAACTTAATCAACAAAAGCAGAGAGATAGTGTTTCAAAAAGTGCAACAAAGATATACCCGTCTAATAAATATGATTTATTTCCCACAATTTTATTATTGACCAATCACGAAAAACCTTACAACTTAAATATTGTGCCGATCCACCTTTTGAGCCAATCAGTGCCCTTTTTACAATTACAGGTCTGTGCACATAACGACCTACCCTTTTTTTTAGATAAATGACCCCAAAAAATCATTTATTTAAAACCATTAAACATTTTGAAGTAGTTTTATATTGTTTGTTTGCATTATCTACCCAAAAATTATTCTAGGGAACCCTTTAAACAACCCTAACCCCTACACATATTACTGGTGAAATCATTGTAAAGCAAAATAATGAAAAAGGAAAAGTGAACATATTAATTTTCTTACTTAATCACGGCCACCAATCCAGCTCCTTCATCGTAAAATACAATGATAATAAATTCATGAGAGGGTCTTCCTACAACGCAAAAGCTTCACTCGATTCGTGTAAGAAACCGTATGTTCTCTTGTTTTGTTATCAATTACTCGCATTTTAAGAGGGGTCTCAAAAATCGGAGAATGCTATTGGATGGGCCAAAGACATAAGAACAAATGCCTGCAGCCGATCTGTTGGAAGCGTTTGCTGTGCTTTGAAATCAGTGATGACGTGTATGCAGTGTGTGTATTTTCAGGTCGTGTTGTAAATTTTCAGCCTTAATATACCGCGTAAAACCGTTTATCAACTTTTTTTATAATTTCTATATTAATTTCTATGACTTTGTTTTGATAGAAAATAAATATATGTCACCAATCAATGTTGTTTAATCACCTGTAATTGAAGAATAATCGATATACTATGAAGAAAGGGGACTAGCTATGCATAAAGGGACTAGTTATGAAGTGGATGGATCTTACTATGAAGAAGATAGACCTAGTTGAATAGGCACTGTTGGGTCATGTAGGCTTTTTGACTTTAACAATACTGCATTACAACGTTCAACAACTTAAGTGTCTCACTTCATGTGATTTAGTTTGAAAATCGCTTTAAATCAAGATTACCCTCTTATTTGGTATATGGTAGACTGGCCGTCGAGCTAAATATGTCACCCTCTTGAAATATTGTATAAATAAATAAATTTGTAATATGGAGTCGCATTTTGCAGAGTGACAGAAAGCGTATCCATCAGTTCTAAGCACGAACATCACACTGGTCAATGTAAACGCACCGGTGGTTGCTACAACGAGCTGGGGGTTGCATTTTTCAGCACAGGTGGTGGCGTAAAAGGTAAAAAGATTCTTTACCTGTTGACTTTATGATTTATTGATAAACTTGCATTTATTTTATTTGTGATGACACCTGGCGCACAGACCACCGGTAACATTGCAGTTTATGCCTCTGCCAAGCAATTGGTGATTTAATTCATGGTTTGGACTGCAAATCCAACAAAGTTCTGGAGTTTTGCCGTGATAGGTGCTTTTTTCTAGTGTAACTGCCAAAATTGATGGGAATATACATGTCTAAGCACAGCTGTTATCATATTTACATGTAATAACATCCAAAAAACGATAACCACTTTGTATCTTTTTTCTTGGCAAACTAGCTAACGTTTTATTGAGAAATTTTATTACAACGCACTTGGAGCATGTTTGACGCATTGATACAACGCACTGATTGTTGCCATGGTTGCCGGTGCAGCCTCACCACAGCATTCACTGTTCTTATAAACGGTACATTAATCGTTAATTGAGCCAGCACATGATATTTCAGTACCAGGACGAAGACTCAGGTGAGCCTGTGCAAATGTACAGACTCGCCAGAGCCTTCTCTGCATAGAGAATATAGAGAGTAGTAATCGTTTTTGGATGTTATTTCATGGGACTATGATAACATAGCTGCAGCTGTGCTTAGACATGCAGAATTTTCCTGAAGTTAGGCAGTCACAATAGAAAAAAGCACCTGTCACTGTCAAACTACACAAGTGTGTCGGATTTGTCGTCAAACCATGAATTAAAACGCCAATTGCATGGCAGAGCCATAAACTACAATGTTACTGACGGTTTGTGCGCATTGGGTCATTAAAAGTAAAATAAATGCAAGCTTATAAAGAAATAATACAGACAATAGGCATAGATGTTGTGGTTTTTGTACACTGATGAAGGCTTAAGCGTGACTCTGCAAATGTGTAGCCTCTCCAGAGACGCTCCAGAGCTAGCCCTGTTCGCACTTTGAGAGTGTTTCCGCTTATTTTTCAGATTGGCCCCAAAACTTTAAATTTAATGGGATTGTTTGTCCGTTATGATACATAACGATAGTTAAGAAGCCTCCATGCGAGCTTAAATTTTTTGTGCTTCAACAACAGCAGAATCTAGGGCGAAGATTTGGTACCAGTAAAATGCAATTTTAGCACCACAGAGATATAGGCTGCTGTCTGTTCTAAGGGGGTGATTCAGTTGTTGTTGATTAGTTGTCGATTGTTACTCCCATTACTGGATTCTGTAATTGTACTATATTTTGTTACTTTATGTCCATTCTTGTTTTGCGATCATCTTGATGGGGAAGAGAGAGAGCTGGCTGCTTTACTTAGTTTGTCTTCCTGGTGTCTTGTGGTTGTTGTGTGGCTATTCCTCTCAGTGCCATGGGTTTGTCTGCAGTTTTTTTTGTTTTGTTGCTTTACGCCCCAAGTCAACAGCTATGGTCATGGCGGGACGGTCAGTTCACCTAACCACACTTTTTCCTGGGCAAGCTTGAACAAGCAGTTAACCAGTACTTCGTGCACATACATGTACTTTCGCTTGTAACTGATGTCTGCAGTTTGTGATTGTGATACTCACTTACTATTTTTGGGTCTCATTCATGCAAACAGCGATGGCTTTGGCGAGTCTGCACATTTGCTGGGTCTTGTCTGAGCCTTCGTCACAGTTCCAAATTCTCATGTGGTGACTCAAATGACGATTGAATGCCATTTTGTGCGAGCATCGAAGGATCTGGCGAGTCTGCACATTTGCACAGGCTTACCTTAGCTTTCGTCACTGTACAAAATCTCTTGTGCTGCCTTAAATGGCGATTTATGTGCTATTCACGCCAGCAGCGAATACTCTAATGAGTCTGCACATTTGCGCAGGCAGTCCCTGGACAATGTAATAAATATCAAGATCTCTTGCACAGGCTCGCCTAAGCCTTCTTCACAGTATCGAAATATCATGTGCTGGTTGAAAAGGTGATTTTTGTAACGTTTATGTGAACAGCGAAGGATGTGGTGAGTCAACCACAGGACTTCTGTGCAACCATCAGGGCGTTGTATCAATGCGTCAAAAAATGCTTGCAGTGCGTTGTAATAAAATTCCTCAATAAAACATTTGCTAGTTTACCAAGAAAAAAAAACAAAGTAGTAATAGTTTTTGGGATGTTATTTCAAGGGAATATGACAACAGCTGCGCTTAGACATGCAGATTTCCCTCAATTTAGGCAGTTACCCTAGAAAAAGCACCTGTCACGGCAAAACTCCAGAACTTTGTTGGACTTGCAGTCCAAACCATGAATTAAATCACCAATTGCTTGGCAGAACCGTAAACTGCAATGTTACCGGTGGTCTGTGCGCCAGTTGTCATCACAAATAAAATAAATACAAGTTTATAAATAAATCATAAAGTCAACAGGTATAGATTTTTTTACCTTTTAAGTGTACGCCACCACCTGTGCTGAAAAATGCAACCACCAGCTCGTTGTAACAACCACCGGTGCGTTTACATTGACCAGTGTGAATATGATACTCATAGAGCCGCCTCAATTCGGGACGGCTTTCTGGAGAACTCACAGCATGTTTGGTTAAAAGTTACAGGACAAACTCAGAATTATACCCTCCACAGTATCGATTCACTGTGCGAAATCGACTGTATCGGTAGAATCGAGAGTTTTTGGCGGCTTATAGTAGGTAACTTCCGAGTTTTCCCCTACTTTGACTACAAGCTAAGATACAAACACAGGACCACTTTTGTATGGTACATACTTTTGTAACATCCGGGGACCGGGACATGCAAGGCTTACTTACATTTGTGTCTCCTCCGACTCCGAGGTGCTCGTTGTCGTGTCGTCCGTATTTCGCCCGCTTCGCTCGGGAAACATTTCACTTTCTGTACAACTGTCCGAGTCACTACTCAAACTCCTTCCCGCATTCATTCCATTAAAGTGGTCCCGTGTTATTGTGTCCTGGCTGGGGGCTTTCCTTGGGGTTTGAGCTTGAATAATCGGTACATTCGACGGCAAAGGCTCGTCTTCGTCTTGAGTTAAGCAAACGTCCGTTTCAAAATGGTCGTAGTGCCTATATGTCGGTTCGGACTCTTCGCCGCTGTCGCCGGTATCAGATTCCGGTACCCCCATCGGAATGCAGCTTCCGTTCGAGGAACTTTGTTTCGTATTTGTTTTAGAATCTCCCATTCTAATTATAGATCGATGACCACTCACTCAGATAATGGTCCTGCGTGGCACTATAATAAGTCTATATGAAAAGAGCGATAATGGCCGCGTTTACAAAAAGTTCACACTGATATACACAGAACGAAGCCAGACAGCCAATTTTATCTCTTATATTGTACCATACATCCTGTGTCCTGATTTGAAAACTGAATCTGGCGATAGTGCGCGGATGCATAGCCTCGTCTGAGTGTTCGCTGGTCTCATAAGTACCAAAATCTTACAAAATCCTATCGTTTTACATGTTAACATGCTTGTTTTTACTTTAATACGAAACATTAATTTCCTATATCCGTTTCTTTCACACAAAGTTTTATGAACTTATGATTCATTCGCAGAGACTGAAATTGATTAAGTTAAGCGCCATAAAGATTCCTTTCTAAATCCAATGCACATGTTAACACTAAGAAAGTTTGTCTAAATCGCAAGTCCTAGAAATACATTAATTTTTTGCCTTGAATCACGTGATGATATCTTCCAAAATCGTGTGTATGGATGATTTTCTTCAATTCACCGCATGGGTCCTATGTAACGTGCCGTGTAATCAAAGCTAAGCAAATCTACAAGCATTGGAACCTGTTAGAATGTGCGTTTAATCGCCGCAAACTAAGTCCATTTCGCCACGGGCCACGTCTCGTATTCTAATCTGACAGACGGTATGAAGCTCACAGAATCGTAGCCACGCCCAGGAGCCACGCCACTTGTAAAGGTGCATTAAATCTTTTTTCCATTCGATTATCCCTGAAAGTGATACTTTTATGTTAACATGCTGGGAAATTTTGCTTTTTGTCGTCTGCTGACTTTTTCCAAAATCATCGTATTCAAAAACTTCATTCGAGAATACCATTATACCATAAATGTGCGCCATGTCAAGAACGTTTATTTATTAGTCATTAGTATAAAATTGCGGTTGTAAAACCAACACACGACATACCTCTGAAAGAAGGATCACGGCATATAAGATTTTATCTGCACTTATCTGAGAAGAAATCGGTTTAACATTGGGGTTAATGTAATCTGGCCCCAGACCTTATCCTTCTTTCTTTTCTTTCTTTTGAAGGGACACAAATCTTGAACGACTTAATACATTTCTCTCTAATCTTTATGACTCTGAGAGCTGAGAGCAATACAACTTAGAGAAATAAACATCACTACCAGCACTCTGAGAGCTGAGAGCAATACAAATTAGAGAAATAAACATCACTTCCAGCACTCTGAGAGCTGAGAGCAATACAAATTAGAGAAATAAACATCACTGCCAGCACTCTGAGAGCTGAGAGTAATACAAATTAGAGAAATAAACATCACTGCCAGCACTTAATCTTTATGACTCTGAGAGCTGAGAGCAATACAAATTAGAGAAATAAACATCACTGTCAGCACTCTGAGAGCTGAGAGCATTACAAATTAGAGAAATAAACATCACTGCCAGCACTTAATCTTTATGACACTGAGAGCTGAGAGCAATACAAATTAGAGAAATAAACATCACTGCCAGCACTCTGAGAGCTGAGAGCATTACAAATTAGAGAAATAAACATCACTGCCAGCACTTAATCTTTATGACTCTGAGAGCTGAGAGCAATACAAATTAGAGAAATAAACATCACTGCCAGCACTCTGAGAGCTGAGAGCATTACAAATTAGAGAAATAAACATCACTGCCAGCACTCTGAGAGCTGAGAGCAATACAAATTAGAGAAATAAACATCACTGCCAGCACTCTGAGAGCTGAGAGCAATACAAATTAGAGAAATAAACATCACTGCCAGCACTCTGATAGCTGAGAGCAATACAAATTATAGAAATAAACATCACTACCAACACTTAATCTTTATGACTCTGAGAGCTGAGAGCAATACAAATTAGAGAAATAAACATCACTGCCAGCACTCTGAGAGCTGAGTGCATTACAAATTAGAGAAATAAACATCACTGCCAGCACTTAATCTTTATGACTCTGAGAGCTGAGAGCAATACAAATTAGAGAAATAATAATCACTGCCAGCACTCTGAGAGCTAAGAGCAATACAAATTAGAGAAATAAACATCACTGCCAGCACTCTGAGAGCTGAGAGCAATACAAATTAGAGAAATAAACATCACTGCCAGCACTTAATCTTTATGACTCCGAGATCTGAGAGAAATACAAATTAGAGAAATAAACATCACTGCCAGCACTCTGAGAGCTGAGAGCAATACAAATTAGAGAAATAAACATCACTACCAGCACTCTGAGAGCTGAGAGCAATACAAATTAGAGAAATAAACATCACTGCCAGCACTCTGAGAGCTGAGAGCATTATAAATTAGAGAAATAAACATCACTACCAGCACTCTGAGAGCTGAGAGCAATACAAATTAGAGAAATAAACATCACTACCAGCACTTAATCTTTATGACTCCGAGATCTGAGAGAAATACAAATTATAGAAATAAACATCACTGCCAGCACTTATCAAATGGTCTGTATCAAAATGCTTTGGTGTAGAATGCTTGAAAGTCAGACAGTTTACTCTTTAAGTGTAAACAAAAGGAGGATCTAATACGTGGGCAGCATATTGTTGCAATATTCTCCAATAATATAAGTAGAAATACATATTTGTTGTAAGTACAGCAATTTAGTGATATATCTACAAATAAAATATTAATAATTATTGAAAATGTAACTTTGAAATGAAGATTCTTGTGAATCTTTTTTATTATACTACCACCAGCAACATTTTGCTGCCACTTACTAGAGCAAGATTTGGTAAATGGTGATTGGATATTTAGATATACGATTAGATGGTTTAAAAAACATGTGACTGGATAATTTAAAGAGACCTTGATCATTTCTAGTAAATTCAGGTCTAAAAAGTGTCTGAATCAAAATCTGTTGCCGAATTGTCTCAAAACCGTGTTGCCTAATTGTGCTGCTGGTGAGTTGTCTTGTTCTCGCATATATAGGCCTATATCGGCTTACTGGTATTTGCATGGACCGTACAAACTCGGCCCAAGGCACGCAGTTGATGACAGAATGAAATGGTCACGGGCCCAAATTGTTATTCACCGTAACTAAATGATTGTTCGAAAAGTCCTAATGGTAACTAGAGTTTCAGAGAATCTGACTAAAGCCCCGCTGCGGCACTTGTCATGGCCTAAAAAAGCCAAGTCCTAAAGATATTTATAAGAAACCAAATTCTGACACCAATCAAGAGCCATAACTCTGTTACAAATAAGCAACATATGGAGGGTAGCAATCCCAATCTACATCTTGTAAATATAAATGCATTTACAAAATTTGGTAAAAATCTGTCAATTCGTTCTAAAGAAATAGAGCGGAAATGCAATTCTGGCTTAAACTAAGGGCCAAAAAATTGGTAAAATGTGAAAAACTTGTGTGTAACAATCCAAACTTAGATCTTATCCATATGGATCCATATATATATAATTTAGTAAATATCTGTCAGCTTGTTCTCAAGATTTCTAGCGGAAACAAAGTTTTTTGCGTAAATCAAGAGCCATAACCCTAGTACAAATGTGTGAAAATGACGTGTAACAATCCTTGCCCAGATCTTGTCAATATGAACGCATACATATAATCTGGTGAAAATTTGCAATTTGTTCTCAAGATATTCAGCGGAAACAAATTTCTGGCTTAAAATAAGGGCCAAAACTCTGTTACAAATGTGCCAAAAATTACGTGTAACAATACATACTCAGATCTTGTCAATAACAATGCATTTATAAAATTTGATGAAAATCTGTCAATTTGTTCTCAAGATATTGAGCCCAAAAGAAATTCTGCTGTAAATCAAGGACCATAACTCTGGTACAGGTGAGTGCAAAATGACGACAATCAATGTAACAATCCCAACCTAGATCTTGTCAGTATCAATGCATATACACAATATGGTGAAAATATGTCATTTTGTCCTCAAGATATTGAGCAGGCACAAAATTCTGGCGTAAATTAAGGACCATAACTATGGTATAGATGAGCGAAGAATGACGTGTAACAATCCCAGCCTTGACCTTGTCAATATCCAGGCATATATAATATTTGTTGACAAATATACTAAAACCAACTGCTAATTGTTCACCTTATATTTTACGCTAGTTCAGAAAGTGAAACATAGGGTATACAAAATTCATGTTTTTTTTAAGTGAAGCAGTACTTTGCCGAGACTCTGCAAGTTATTTCATTTAAAATGACGTGTACTTCTTGCACGGACGAAGTTAGAGAAAAGGTACCCTCATTTCAAAAAGTCACACTTTTTCTACGATATAAACCATAACACAAATTAACGTTTTTGTTTGTTTGGAGATGTTACTGGCTAGCGTGATATAAGAAGAATAAACCTCAAAAGTTTTGATTCCATCGGACTCGTCGTTTGCGCTACTCAACAACATAAGACAAACACTTTTAGCCAGTTAATTACTGAAATTCAGCTTTAAGCTTGCAATTTACATAGAGACTTTGCACTGCTCTGTACGCTTTATTATCAGCGACACGGCATTGAAATTTTCAGCGATTATTCATTATCACCAGACGTCACCGTCCTTCTTTGAGAATTGAAAAAAAAATATATAATGCTACCAAATCGATTTTCAAACTCTCACATTGAAACCGGAAGTTTACAGTAGCCGTAAAACAATATTCGCCAAAAATGGACTTATCAAGTTCTACTGATTTTGGCCTACAGTGTTGAAATAAAGTTAAGTCCATTTAACAATTTTACCAGGAAATACTGGTGAATTTCAAAAATCTCGAAGTTTTTTGAAAAATTCAACATTTTAAAAACACGTAAAAAAATCCACCATAAGCAAAATTCAATTGTTTGGTGTTTTTCAAGTCGGACAGACCAGTTTGTAACCACCTAACCGTCAATTTTATAAAAACTACTCTCAAAACCATTTTTTCTTAAAATAAGTCGATTTTTGCATTTTTATCCCAAAAGACTATGAAATAAATGAAAACTGTTCAAAAACACTGCTTAACGTGTGCCCATTAAAATGCACATATATAGGCAAAACATCATTTCAATTTTGTTAGCGTTTGGTCAGAAATAATGAGTTTGAAAAGTGACCAATTAGCACTTGGTTTAAGTATTACTTGACTTTTCACTTACTGTAAAGGCGGCAACTTCAATATTCATATCTGGTAGTGGTTCGGCTATTTCATCTGCTAATGAAGAGAAATCAGGTTTTATTTATAATTTGGTAAAGAGTTAGTAAGCTTTTTGAGCCGCGCAAACGTGCGTGCATTTCATGAAAATCCTAACCGTATACACACTGAACTAACATTTCTTAACCCTTTAAGCGCATAATCACAAAATGTATGTTTTTGTCGTCCACTAAACTATTTGAAGCCTCATAGATAAACAGTGTGGACCCACATCAGACTGCTCCTATAGGAGCAGTCTCATCTGGGTCCACAATGTTTGCCTCCCTACTTATGTTAAATAGACATTTTCAGATGCAGTTATTTTGCTGGCGTTTTAAGGACTAAATAATGACTGAGGTGGTGCCGCAAGATGATACAGTTACTTTTGAATAAAACCACGCCTCCTTTTCAGCTGTTACCTATGCCTAAGGTTGACTAGTCCTTATTACGCATTCATGAGGTGCCGCCTTTATAGTAAGCGAAAAGTCAAGAAATATATGTCAATTTGTTCTCAAGATATTGAGCGGAATCGAAATCTTGGAGTAAATCAAGGGCCAAAACTCTGGTACGAATTTGTGAAAATGAAGTGTAACAATCCAAACTCTAGATTTTGCCAATATCAATGCATATACAAAATTTGGTGAAAATCTGTCAGTCGGTTCTCAAGATATTGAGCGGAAACGAAATTCTGGCAAAAATAAAGGGCCATAACTCTGGTACAAATGAGCGAAAAATTACATGTAACAATACCAACCTAGATATTGTCAATGTCAAGGCACATAAGACACTTGGTGAAAATCTGTCATTTCATTCTCAAGATATTGAGCGGAAACGAATTTATGACGGACAGATGACAGACAACCCAAATCCTATATAAACCCCACTTTTTCAAAGCGAGGCTATAATACGTGTGACCAGTATACTCAACTGGTTTCTAATTTTGTCAATTCTTATCGATAGGGTCGGCTGCAGGAAAGCATACCTCACAAAGAAGGGGGACCAAGAAGACGATACTGTTTTGCTGGATTATGAAACTGTATGCTTTATTTTTATTGCAACTTCGTTGGAAAGTCATAAGTGAAAGTTGGGATTAGATTAAATTCAGTTCAGATTAATGTTGATCTTGATTTTTGCATACTGGCACTGTATCTGAGAATACCCATCCCTACCTCTAGCTTTTGAGGCTAGGGATATGGTTCCGAACTATATGCCTTAGGGATACGTTTCCTTTCAATAGGACAGGATAGAGATACAGTTTGATAAACATGGCAATATTTTTAATGAGGATCAGATATGTCTTTTCGATATCATTACATTTATTATAATAAAATCTTTGGAAATTGCATCTCCAGTAGGTCGGCAATTTTATGCACCGCAGAGACAAATTGAGTTATGTGTACTTATGTTGCAATTATCTGTCTGAACTGATAAACCATCTACAATTTAGGTGTTTGCTGAGAATCTATGTTGAATATTTGGTCTATAAATATAAATACCAGGGGTCGATTCTGCATGCTGTTTATGGTTTTAGTCAGAAAACGTCCGAAAATGTTCATTGTAGGAGTTACTCATCAACCTTATTAGTCTGGTAGAAAACCAGAATGACCTGGAACTTGATTTAAAGTTTTTTCTTTGATGATTCTTGTTGTTGAGGCATTGTAATTGATGAATCCAACTGATGCCACTCTGGCATCATTGAGCGTTTTGAAATATTCAAGATGGCGTCCAAGATTGCCATCAGTTAGGCTCCTAAGACCTATATGACCAACATACTCGATCAAAAGCATTTTAATTTTGACTTTTTATGGATGTTTTAGAGGCTAAATGTTACAACCAATTAAAATGGAACATTGTTTTGATTCAGAAGGTTGAAATATTAAAGATGGCGGCCAAGATGGCCGTCAGTTCGGCTTCTAAGACCTATATGACCGACATACTCGATAAAAACACTTTAATTTTGACTTTTTTATGGATGTTTAGAGGCTAAATGATACACTTGATCATATAAGAACATGATTTTGATTCGATTCATGACGTTGAAATTTAAAGATGGCGTCCAAGATGGCCGTCAGTTAGATTCCTAAGACCTAACTCACTAAAAAACTCGATATAAAGCATTTTAATTTTGACTTTTTATCGATGTTTAGAGGCCTAATAATACAAATGATTAAAATGAAGCATTCACAGGTTTGATTTACACGGTTGAAATTGTAAAGATGGTGTCCAAGATGGCCACCATTTAAAGCAAAATTCAACCTGAAATCAAACTCGCAGTTAGTAACTATTTCTGATAGTTTTCGGTTGTATTCAAACACCACAAAAACAAAAATAGTAAGTGAGTATGATCAGGAAATACCACAATCACAAACTGCAGACAACCCCATGGCACCGCGAGGAAGAACCGCTCAACCATCGCGAGACACCAGGAAGCCAAACTGAGCGAAGCAATCAGCTCTCTTATCCCCATCATGATGATTGCAATACTAGAATGAACATAAAGTAACATACAACAAAACATACAACAATTACAGACTCCCACAATGGGAGTAACAATAAACAAAAAGTCAACAACAACAGAACCACCGCCTTAGAACGGACAGCAGCCTAAGCCACCGGGGGGGGGGGGGGGGGGGGCTTAAATGCATTTTACTGGTACCAAATCTTCGCCCTAGATTCTGCTGTTGTTGAAGTACAAGAAATGTTCAGCTCGCATTGAGGCCATCTAACAAATGCAATGTATCATCATGGAAAACACTCTAATCAAATAACTACACCATGATGAAACAAAGAAAAGGGCTCATGACTCACAGATAGTCAGAGCTAAAGAAAACCTCAAGTTGAGCCACGATGGGTCCAGCTACAGATAAGCATCAGGCACCAACCCCTGAGTAAGGTATCTGCATGCTGCATATGTTCGTTAGCATCTTGACTGCTGGTTGGTACAGGCCTGCTTGCAGGGTGCAATGGTAACAACCATTACTACTTTTCTGGTCTGTTGCAAGTGCAACAGACAGCACTGATGGTTGGATATTGCTATAACAAATATGTATGCTGATCCGGTGCATGTGTATCAGACATGCATGCTTGAATGAAGGCACACGTTTACAGAATGATATGACTGCTGGTTAGATGCTATTGTTAAAGACATGGGAAATGGCAGGGTGCAATTCTTACAGACATGACTGATGGTCGGGTGCAAATGTAATATACATGGATGCTTATAAGATGAAACTATATCAGACTAAAGACATGGCTGCTAGTCATGTGCAAATGTAAAATACATGCATGATGGTCTGGTGCAATTGTGCTTACCAGTCCGTTAGTTGGGTAGGAGCATCGGGGCATATCTGCGCGTCTGAGGCAAGTGTAACATATATACCTGTTGGTTCAGCAACACAACTACAGATATGTTTGTTATTCAGTTGCAACCGATTTAAACATATCTGCTGGTAGATGCAACTCTAACAGACATGCATGCTGTCCGAGTTTAACTGTAACTGACGTGCTAGGTGGACAGGGTGCAACTGCAGCAAACATTCCTGTTGGTTCAAAGAAACGTTTAAAACATGGGTACTGCAACATGTCTGCTAGTCTCGTGAAGCTGTTACAGACATAACTGTTTCAGACATGTATGCTGGTCCATTTTCAGATAATCAAACATGCGCAATGGTAAATATGTCTGCTGAACCTGTGGCCTGGGCTGCTGGTTGGGAGAAAGTCGAACAGAAATGCTCACTGGTCGAATGTAACTTGAACAGACATGCCCACTGATCCAGTGCAACAGTACCCAGCATTCTTGTTAGTTGGGTGCAATTGTAACATACATTATTGCTGTTAGGGTGTAACTTACACGCATGACTGCTGGTCCAGAGTCTCGTTAAATGGCATGTGTGCTGGTTGAGTACCACATTATTAAACACGCATGATGTTAAGGATGTCGGATATGATGAGCTGGTGGCATTACGTGGCCGCTGTTCAGTGAAACTTCAACAGATATGCCTGCGGACTTGGTAGTATTCAATCATACATGCCTCCTAGTCCATTGGAAATCAAAGAGAAAAGCTACTTGACCGATGCCCCTCCATCAGACATACCAACTAACAATGTGGAACTTTATCAGCCAAGACTTCTAGATTATCAATACAACATACATGCCATGTCGAGAGTTGCTATATCGCTGCACCTGCAACATATATGCCTGCTGGCCTAGTGTTACTGTCTAAAACACCGCTGCTGTTCAAATATGCCTACTGGTTGAGTGCTGCTGCAAGATGGATGCTAGCTGGACCGTGACCACTCAATCAACATGCCTGCTGGTGTCTCACAATCAGCCGTGCCTGCTGGTATGGTGTCTCACTATCAGCGGTGCCTGCTGGCGTGGTGCTTGATTATAGGTCATGCCTTTTGGTTTGGTACCTCACTATCAGCCATGCCTGTTGGTGTTGTGCCTCACTATAGGCCATGCTTTCTGGGGTGTTCGTCACTGTAGGTCATGTCTTCTGGTGTGGTGCCTCACTATAGGCCATGCCTGTTGGCGAGGTACCTCACTATAGGCCTTGCCTGCTGGTTAGTTTTGCACTTCAACCGACATTTTGACTAGTTGAGTGCAGAGGGAAGAGGGATGGCTACAAGTCTGGTGCTTCTCTTACAGATGTGCCATTACGTCAGACATGTCTGCTGATCCGGTGCCACTCTCATATATGCCTGCTTGTACAGTGCAGCTCTATCAGACATACATGCTGAGTTCATTTATCCAGATGCATGTGTTTGTAAAGTGGTCCTCCATCAGGAAAGAAATCTGGTATGTTACAAATCCACCAGACATGCCTACAGGTAAGGTGCGGCTCCCACAGGGTTGTAAAACTTATCAGCTACCAGCTTGGACGCCATCTTGAATATATCAAATTCTGATGGAATGTTACAAGGATGATGTTCGTAACTCACGAATCAGTAAAATAAGCATTTTGCATGCAAATCCCTGGAGTTGTCTCAGGGAAAAATTTCTTATATTTTTGTAATAAACTGCCATTTTGGCGGCCATTTTGTCTACATTCTTGTTTTATTTTTATATTTCTGTTAGAAGCTAAGTGTCTTCAACTAGATTCCAACTTCATAGCTACTAATTTAAGGGGGAAAAATGAGTTTAAGACATTTTTCCATATCACACAATTTTTCGCTAATAATTGGCCTCCATCTTGGACGCCATCTTGGATATATCGAAATGCTCAATGATGCCGGAGTGGCATCACTCGGATTTTTCAAGGACAATATATACATTACCAGATTCAACAAAGAAAAAAAGTTTAAAATCAAGTTCCAGGTCCTCCTAAAATTCGCCTGAATTCTGCTGGACTATATGAAAAGGAATGCTTCAACTGTCATTACCCAGAGTGTGACCTTGGCTTTGGGGTTGCATAGCTCAGTCATGGAATATGCAACCAACTCACTGAGAGGAACATTTGAGTGATGTTTAATGAAGCTCTAGCAAATGGTTTAGGAGATGGGAAGGACACGAAATTCAAGGATAAAACCCAAGACATTGACGTGTGACCTTGACCTTGAGTCTGCAGAGCTGAGTCATTAGTTCTGCATCACTGAGAGGAACATTTGGGTGAAGTTTAATGAAAATCGTTCAAACAGTTTAGGAGATGTAAAAATGGGCACAATATGGAGGATAAATCACACAACCTTGAAGTGTGACCTTGTCATTAAGTTTGCATAGCCGCATCATATGTTCTGCACATTGGCTTAGAGGAACATTTGGGTGGAGTTTACTTAAAATCGCCCTAAGGGGTCAGGAAATCTGGAGCGGACATAAAAATCAAGGGTAAATCCCTTGTCCTTGACTTATGTCCTTGACCTTGAGTCTATGTAGCTGCGTTATGTGCTCTCCATACTGTTTCACTGTAAGAAACATTTCAGTGAAGTTTTGATGAAAATCGTTCAAAGGGGCTTAGGAAATATGGAGCGGATACAAATTGAAGTGTAAAGTACGTGTCCTTGAAGTGTGACCTTGACGTTGAGTCACCGTAGCCGATTCATAGATTCTACACATCATCTCACTAAGAGATACATTTAGGTGAAGTTTCATGAAAAAAATGACCCAATCGTTCAGGAGATATAGAACATACACCGAAATCAAATATATATATATATATATATATCGTTTGACCTTGAGTCAATGTGGCTGGGTCATGTGCTCTGCACACTGTCTCACTAAGAGGAACATTTGAATGAAGTGTAATGAAACTAGTTCAAACGGATTAGGAGATATGGAGTGGACACAAATCGAAGGGCAAATCACATGACCTTGAATTGTGAAATTGACATTGAGTCTGTGTAGCCGAGTCATAGGTTCTGCACTTTGTCTCACTAAGAGAAATATTTGGGTGAGTTAAATGAAGATCGCCTCAAGGGTTTAACACGAAATTCAAGGGTAAATCCTATGACCTTGACCTGTGATCCTGACCTTGAGTCTACGTAGCTGGGTCATGTGCTCTTCACACCGTCTTACTAAGAGGAGAATATGAGTGAAGTTTCATGTAAAAAAGGTCAAAGTGTTCATAGTCAGGGGTCATCGGGACTCCCTTGCAAATTTGATGCCGATTTATGGTGACCTATACCAAATCAAAGTTTAGGGGATAACTAATGAAAATCACCTGGTCACCCATCGGACGAAATTATGACGTCATCAAAATAGCGTATATTGTGTCAGTGCAGTCTAATTGTTATGTCCATTGTAGTCAATGTTAATCAACATTTTCTTGCATTTTGTTTGCCAATTTCGGTCGAAATATACCAAATGTAATCTTAAGGGGTAAATTATTAAAATTAACATATCGCCCATATTGATTTCGCGTCAGAACAATATGATGGCGTCACGAAAATGACGTCTAATGTCTAAATGCCATATATATGCATTTTGTCCATTGCAAACACATGGAAACGTTCCTTTAGCGTATCATGACTGAATGCAAACACTCCACACTGAATGCAAATTGTAACATTCAAAAAATATTCAGATAGGGCGAATTCATTTCGAGGGTGGGACGTAAATGCCGTCACGATCTACGGAAAATAGCATTGGGATGAACGAAAATCAATCAGTGTTTGTGATAACAAACGGGTAAAATATAATCTCCTATGCTTACATGTAGCTGCTTATCCTACACCCAACGAAAAGACAAGAGTACTAACTCATTGGCAGGAATAACCCACTATCGATCAAACTATAGTCCGATTTTGACCTCAGAAGGATCAAACGTTAGCTTAGTCTACTTAGTAGCAAATGAAATAGAAATAAGGATAAAACCTCTACACTTCGGTAGCACGAGCAATAGAATACTGTTACAATCCGATTTACCTTTTACATGCTACTATAGGTAGTTCGTCCAATTTTTGATCCTTCAGAGGTCACAATCGGACTGTAAGGCTTCTTGTTGATATGGTTAAAGAAATGCCTGAATCCACAAAAAACAGCCGTTCAAAAGTCATAAGCATATTGCTCACTGAGAATTCATTACATAGGTCATCTTCTGCTCCACAACAACACAAATCGATAGAATATAAATGGTTAGCTTTGCACTTACACCGAAATATTTCGCATACAAACGTAACCACATTTTATCAGCTGCAGAGGGGCTTGGGGACAGGAGGCAATGTCATCATAACGGAAATATATTTACCACAGTCCCGCTTCCAACCATAATTGTCAGGCATGGTTTTTCAGGATAAATGCCAGATGCGGATTTCCAAATGATGAATTGATATTGCGCACGTTTGACACCTTCGAGAAATGCAGCCCTTGAAGGTGGTAGGTTTAGCAATTAAGTTTTTTTTCTCTAAAACATCCACCACCTTCACACAGTGAGTCGAACAACATGGGCGTCTGGCTGATACAATTTACAAACGTATTCCTCTAGTGCATCCGTCACACTGATTTCAAAGTGCACCGGGCGGAGGTAACAGAAATGCTTCTTCGAATGCGTCTATAGCATTGCTGAATCTCTCCTACATGATACCTTGCCGTTTCCTGACAATGAACCAGTTAATATCAGCACCCGAAAATGCATGGAATCCGATCAGAACCCTGGCTGTGACATCACCAATGGCATCGCGAACGGCTGATAAATTGCCATCATAAATAAGCGTCCTGATCTTAGAAACTGAGTGGTATGTGAGCAAGACTGTTCAAGAAAATTAAAAATATCCTCGCGCTGCAACAAAAACAAAATTTGCTCCTCTGTAAAATTGGGGGTTGGGCTGTGCATTTTTTTGTATTCATCAAAGTTAAACATAATAAAACACGAGTTGAAACCAACACATAGCAGTGGTTAAACTAAATGACCATAGCCAGAATTACCGTGTTTTGATTATAATTAAGTTCATGTTACGCACATAATACAACAAGCAGCCACATTAATGTTAAACAGCTTTCATATGTAGTAAAGACATCCAGTATGCAGACTTTCAGAATATATACTGATTAGCTAGTTTTAATCCTCCCTTCTGTAGCTCAAACATTCATTTTTCTTATTCTCAAATTGATATAGTAACATATATAACAAGCTGTTACAGGCTAACGCCCTAGCTTACAGTATGCAAACCCCTATTATTAGATGTACATTGAAATTAGTATGATCAGGAAATAACACAATCACAAACTGCAGACAAACCCATGACACCACGAGGAAAAGCCACACAACAATCACGAGACACCAGGAAGCCAAACTGAGCAAAGCAACAAGCTCTTTCTTCCCCATCAAGATGATTGCAAAACTGGAGTGGACATAAAGATAAGTACAACAAAACAAAGAACAATTACAGACTCCCACAATGGGAACAACAACAACAACAACATAACCACCGCCTTAGAAAGGACAGCAGCGTAAGCCACCGGGGGGGGGGGGTGGGCTTAAATGCATTTTACTGGTACCAAATCTTCGCCCTAGATTCTGCTGTTGTTGAAGTACAAGACAGAAGTTTGATTTTCATGTCTGTTGAATTCCAAAGAGGTTTGGGATGGAGCAGGCTCTTACTCAACTTTCAGTCAAAATACTATTTGATGATTCAACTGTTTTTTGTCCGTTTGTTTAATTTGATTCTTTACGTTCCATCAACAACTTGGAACATTACAACCGATGTCAATAGTGAGTGTGATGTCCCGAATAGCCCCCCTTTTCAGCGTTGCCAGGTATACGATAGGCCCTAAGCTCTCTTTTTTTAAGAAAAAGTATATATGACTGACCCAGTTTTTTTTATCATTGTTATATGAATGCACACCGGTACCAAAATTACCCTCCGAGTCTGTGGCCCCATTAGCCAAACACGGCCGTTATACGAACAGTCGTCATAATTTAGGGTCAGTCTGATTACCGCAGGATACCACAGGATACCGCAGGATCTTTGATGGAATTTAGCATATTATTACATCATATAGACATTTTTTTATTAATAACAGTAAATATCCTCGCTTGTTTTTGTTTTAGTTGGTAAAATAGCCACGCAAAAAGACACTCTGTCACATTAGCCTAAGGATAACACAATTTGGCGTTAATTAATTCACATACTAAATTTCGACATATTACATTATTGTTTTCTATTTTCTATTTGATATTTTTTCATAACTATAAATAATGATTTAAGGGTTTCCTAGATTAAGATGTTATTTGAAATAAAAAAAAATTGAAGAATCCTGCGGTATCCTGTCGTGCAATATCGCATGTGTGACAATATAAAATAGGTTCCCCCATTCTATCTTTAGATAAGAGTTATTCTTGTTGGTAAAATTAATAAAAAAATATTGTCTTAAATGATGTATCCCGCTGTTCATTGAAGAAAATTAACTATATAGTTGCACTTTGAGGGATCCTGTGGTAGCCTACCTGTGCTGCTTAATGCTGGTTCAACTCATTAAAACTTGTTCGTACATACTATTTTTAGGCAATTTTTAGAATTGATTGCTAAATTTCAAAATAAAATGTCAACAAATCAAATATATTGAGTTTTTTATAAAGTAAAATGATATAAATTATAGCATTTTGGGGAGGTCAGGTATGAAAGCCATGACCGCGCCGCACTGCCATGCCAAAATCTGGCGTGCCAGAAATATTTTTTCCCTTTCCCAAATCACAAAGAGGTGTAATTCCATAATTTTTTCGCTTTATCATCTGCAAATAGTATTATTAACAATTGAAAGTAAAAAACTACATTACTTTTCCCAAAATAATGACTTTAATGGTGATTTGACATGTGTCCGGGGTATGAAAGCCCCTGTCGCGCCGTGCCATGCCACTTGTGTTAGTGGCAGTTTTCCGTAATTTTTTTAACAGTCGATTACTGAAACATTTGTCCATGGTGTATTTTTACTAGAAAAGTGGGCATTAATGATTTTAGTGTGTGTTTTTGGCATGCAACGGAATCTATTAAAAATAATAATAATAACGCACTCATTAGGCCCTTTTTCAGGCATTGTTACAGCTGGGCAATTAACTGGTCAGTTAAGCCTAATCAAGGTCTGCTTGCATCATAATATAATCAAGGGCCCATCATTAAATTAATAATCTAGAAACCTATATATTCCTTACTTTTATCAATAATAGAACCAAACAAGCTCATTAAAGATGTATTTATATGCATACCTTTAATATTATCAATTAGTGCGATTCTAACACCATCTATAATCATTTTTGATGAAAGAATTTCCAAAATGAAGTTGGTGAACTTCAATAAGTGCGACATTAAGGAATTTGTGTTACTCAGAATCCTATGCACAGTCTCGCCATAGCCTCTACTGCTGGTTATAAAAGATGATAAATGTTTACCACCTTGCTCACCTAATGCATGTGCGGATCCAGAGGGGGGGCAGGATGTCTGGGACCCCCCCCCCCCCGGAAAATTTCAAAAATATAGGCTTTCTTAGCAATACTGGTCCGGATCCCATTAAATTTACAAAGCTACTAATCCAGCATTCAATGTTGGGCCACCATCGGCCAGATTTAAATGGTGTTTCTCTGGCCGGTTGTTGATGGCGTGAAGACTCAAACGAGCTTGCACATATGCACAGTCTCGATAGAGCCTTTACAGTTTATTGTTTGTATACTGTATAACATGGTTTCTGTCACAATGACAATACATGAAGAGTACATAGGACTCAGAAAAAAAATGCAGTTAAATAATAAAAGAATCCTGTATTTGTGCTGGTAATTGTGGTCGGGTCTGAAAGCCCCTGCCGAGCCGAGCTGCCAACCCATATAGTTTATCTTTCAATATCATCATCTGTGGAGATTTTTCAAAAATAAATATTATCTAAAATCATCGCATAGACTAAAAGCAATAAGTGGAAAATCAATAATAATAGTTAACAGTTATAATTTGGATTTAATTGCCATTTCATTAAGGTTAATCAAAATGTCTATAAATAGACACTGATGTGGCCTTTAGGAAAATGACGGTTTTCGTGAAATTAACATATTTCTAAGTAAGATTCCTTTAAACTTCTTCTTCAATTATCTTTTATTTTCAGAATGTTTGCCAAACTCGCTTGTGGACCTCTCAAATTTCCAATAAAAATCAACTGAAACCTTGGTTCACTCAGCTGTGGTTTTCAGATCCCCTGCGAGCAATAAAATGGCAATAAAATCAAAATTATTGTTATTTACTATTATTATTATTATTGTTCCACTTATCGATTTTAGTCTATGTGATGATATTAAATAAAAATTATTTATGAAAATCTTCACCGATGATGAATTTGAAAAAATAAACTATGTAGGTTGGCACTCAGCAGCTCGGCTCGGCAGGGGCTTTCAGACCCAACCGGTAATTGTCTTGTTTTGCTGGCATTAACGACATTATACATGGATGGTTTATAAACACACTAACATTTCCCAAATCATGTAAAGAACATTATTCGTTGTTATCTACGTTTCTAGTTAAAAATATGATACTTGGGTCAACTAATTCTCAGATAACTGGGAAATATACTAACTAATGCAAGTGGCGCGGCAGGGGCTTTCATACCCTTGACATATGTCAAATTGCCATTAAAACCATATTTCGGGAAAAATAATGTATTTTGTATTGGCAATTGTTAATAATACTGTTTGTAGATGATATATCGAAAGAATTATGGAATTACACATCTTTGTGCTGCGGGAAAGGAAAATTATTATTCCTGGCGCGGCAGATTTCGGCAGCGCGGCGCGGTCATAGCTTTCATACCCGACCTTTTAGGGACCCTGCGGTATCCTGTGGTTTTAGTGGTATCCTGCGGTAATCAGACTGACCGCATAATTTTTAGAAAGCTTATACTTGTAATATTGAAGACTATGGGGTCAAATGTTGCAGAAGCAGCGTTAAAACTGCTGAAGTCGTATCCAAGGGTCGCTATAAATAACATAAAAAATTTACCTGGTGCTTTTAAAAAGGTTTAGTTGGTTATTCAACGATTCTTGTTGCTGTTTTGGATGAGTTTTGATCGCTGTCAGCAAAGATAATTGTAGCTAGCATTTATGGTGGGTGGGGTATAGTGGAGTAAGCTTCAGGGGTTTCATTAACTTTTTTGGCATCCGGGTATCAAGGCAAAGTAGGTGGGTGATTTGACAGTATTTGCCTATAGACTCTATACAAATTTATCAAAAGTAGCAGGGGAAACATGCCCGAGTAGAAGGGGAAAATCCCCTCCTCCATCCTCTTAATGAAACCCCTGAAGCTTATTCCTCTCTTTTCAGTTAAGCGCCCCTGGTGATATTCCGTCTACAGGGGAAGTGATATGGCAGCGTATGGGGGCATAAGACTTTTTGTTAATAAATTTGCCGTAAAAATGAAGATAATCAATAAAAGGTGGGAAAGCAAATTAAAATCACATGAAATAAGATTTGCTATGATCGATTACACAAAATTCAAGATGTGTCTTTATTTTTTTGTATGGTTTGCATCCCATAGTGCGGCCGCTTACCATTGCTAGAGTATATAAGTTAGACATGTAACTACCCGTACGAAAAATTCGACAATACTACAACGGATTTTCGCAAGACCTCCGCAATACACAAGCGGTATTAAATTTCAGATTTTTGCTTCACATAAGCGGTACTTTTATTATCACCAGAATCAATGAAAAATTTACCTATTATTATGGTCATAATTTAATCTCTATTATTGAAGAAAAGTATACCAAATATTATCGCCAAACAGTTTTATCTATAGGTATAAAATCTGACTTTATAGGTGTGCACGGTGCATGGGAAATGCTCGCCCTATTGACGGCAGACCACAGAGTGAAGTCCAGGTTGGACCTGATAAGCATGAGGTGGTAGCTTCCTTCTGCTACCTAGGTTACATGCTTTCTGCTGGTGGAGTCTGTGAAATGGCGGTCACTACTCGTGTGAAAACCGCCTGGAAGAAGTTCAGGGAGCTACTACCAGTTCTCACATCCCGCCACCTCTCTTACAAGACCCGTGGCCATGTGTACAGCTCTTGCGTGCGGAGTGCCATGCTCCATGCCAGTGAAACTTGGCCACTTACCAGGACGAACCTGCAGCGCTTTCAACGCAATGATAGGGCCATGACCAGACAGATCTGCAGTATCAAGCCAGAGGATGTGGCCAGGGTAAGGTCAAGCGAGCTACTGGCAAAGCTTCAGCTTGAGGAGACTCGACCGTTGGCAGGTCAGGCGATCACCGGACCATGTTTTTGGTTGAGTATGTCATGTATCCACCATGACAATTTTTCTCGCTTGAGCTCATGATGTACCATTTCGTATGTACCTTTGTATTTATTGAATCTTTACACCCACTTTTGGTGATAAGATAAAGTACATTTAATTATCATGGCAAGCTGCGAGTCAAGCTGTTGAAAAATAACATGTATTTCAATTATCATAGTGACACCTGTTCGATTAATTGTTGCATTTGAACTAGAAAGGCGCAGACCACCATGCACAGCTTGCAAAAGTCACCAGCAGACAAAATAAGTAGGCGAAGAGTTAACTTATATAGTCGGTTACGATATACAGTCAATTAAGAAACATTTGCACAGTCTCCTGTCACAAGAGCATTTTTCTGCCTCGCATGCAATACATAAATGCATATAGTTCAAAGCCTTGGCCTTTATCACACTTAGTTGTAGACAAGGCGCATTTGCTATGTATTTCAAAGCTAAATCCAAGACGGAAAAGACAAGTCTGCGTATTTGTGCAAACACAAGCTTTCACACAAAGTTCATTCAAGGGGGATACCGGTAACTTAAACAGGGCAGCAAGGAGTAGCAACAATTTATGCAGTTGACGCACCGTCTTTGACCTGATGTATATCAAACATCATCGAAATATCTCAAAGGGTTAAAGAGTTATTCCCCCTATAAAATTCATTTAAGGGAGATAACTCCAAAAAGGCCAGCAATGTTGCTACATCGTAGGGACACACTAGCTTTACCTGAATTATATATATATGAATCAACTGAGCCGATAGATGCTGTAAATATTTTGCTTCTAGCAAGATTCGAACCCATGACCATGATATATACAGTCAAACCTCCATTATTCCAAGTGCCAGGGAAGACAGGAATCCTTTCCAATAATCTGTAGTTGGAATGATCGAAAACGGGAGATTTCAGATATTTTCGGAAAAGCTCGGATGCTTTCACAGAACGTCATTGTTTTGCCAGAGTTTGTAACTTCAACTCGTGTTTTCCGTGAAGTAATCAGAACATCGTTCAAAGCATTTACGAAAATGAGCTCTTTGTGGTTTGTGGCCTCATCGTCTCTTATGCTTTGCAGGTCTAAGAACGCAAAAAAGAAAATCAGATCTTTATTGACACCCACCAATATAACAACATCGATAACAACAATGAAATAAAGGTTAAATGTAAATTGACGAACCATATTTACTGACGAAATATTGTCTCCTTTTTATTGCCCTAATGTCATAAGGTCTCCACCCCAGCTAGCACACAACGTGGGGCCATCAACGGCCCATCAGCGATAGGTCATTGAGATGGCCTATCGCTGGCAGGCCATTGGTGGCCCGGCGTTGTGTGCTTTTTGGGCTGGTAGCTTTTCTTTTATTTCAGCAAAAACACAAGATTTGGGTTTTTAAAAGAACCATCTCGATGAGATGGTCCTTTTAAGCATCCGATCCTAGGTTTTGGTTGTTTTCCCTCATGGAAAAATTGTGCTTTAGGCATACAAAAGAAGTTTTTCCATGAGACAGTTCTTTTGAGCACCAAAAACAAATGTCCGTGATATTCGTCTATTATCGAAATTGTTATTTTTGTTGTAACCTGTTGGTTGCACAAAGTGGGTGCGCTTGGTGTGTTCGCTTAATGTGGTCAAGAATAAATCAAAGGATGAGAGACAATCAATAGCTCATGTATGCCCCTTATTAGACATTTAAAAAAACATCAAACAAAACCATAATTGCAGACGACTTTAATCAAAGACACCATTTACTCACTTAATGGTTCATCACATAATAGTGTGAACGCTAATCTGGTGTCAACTACCTGTTGCAACTTGCATCTTTGTTTGCTAAATCACTCAGGTGTGTACATAGAACTCGACCAAACAAAGAAATCATGATCACCATGCATGACATTTGGACTTTGAATCTTGAAGGGTAATTAAATAGCAATTTCTTTAATCGGGACCGATGAATCACTTCGAAAAATTGAATTTTTCGGATAATTGAAATTGGAATAATTGGTAGTTTTATTGCAAAAGATAATAAAGAAAAAAGTTGGGACTGTCGGTAGTCTTTGAATAACCCAGTAGTTTTGGATAATCGACGTTAGTATAACCGAGATTTGACTTGTTTAGGTTATTATTACGTTGACGTAACAAAAATCTTATATGGCGTAGCGCACATATAAAGTAAAGCATTTGGCGCTCTTTATGACCCTACTTGTAAAAGTTAATTTTTAGTAAGAAACATTTTTCATGCTCAACATACATTAGCATGAAATGCGCAATGCTCATAAATGTTAAAATACCCAATAATTGTTGGCATTTTAACATCCATCAGCATGAAAAAGACAGTACTTTTATGAAGTTACATAATTTGAATGTTTGTAAAAGATTTGTAAAAGATTTTTCAATCGACTCATGTTTATAGCATACGCGACAATATCAATCTTAAAACATTCATGAAACTCGTCATGCTCATAAATGTTAAAATATCAACAATTGTTGACATTTTAACGTCCATCAGCATGACAAAGACAGTACTTTTATATAGTTATATAATTTGAATGTTTGTAAAATACTTTTCAGTCGACTCGTGTTGTTTATGGCATACGCAACAAGATCAATCTTAAAACATTCATGAAACTCGTCATGCTCATAAATTTTAAAATACCAACAATTGTTGGCATTTTAACATCCACCAGCATGACAAATCAAGCTTTAAACATTCATGAAACTCGTCATGCTCATAAACGTCAAAATACCAATAATTGTTGGCATTATAACATACATCAGCATGACCAAGACAGTACTTTTATGAAGTTGCATAAAGTTCAGTATTTATATTTCAACTTGCCTTAGTAAATGCTAAATAAATTGCCTGGATGGATGCAGTACTTGTGGTCAAAGATATCATTGCGATTTACAGAAAAATGAAACTGTATTTGCTTGTGCTCTATATTCATTCCTCCTGGTACATGTCTCCAATTTGCTCCAAAATTGTCATTTTCCTATTTTCAGCCTATTTTGGTGGCCATTTTTGTAACCATAGCAACCGTAAAAGTCGAATCAATACCAGCCCTTTACACTTTGGCTATTGTTCTAATAAACTAATAAGAAGAAACTTGTGAAGAGCAACTTTTATTTTTTGACCTCAATTAGGGGGGCCAAAATAGCCTCTTAATGCACATACTATCATGTTCTTTTTTCTATGACTGTTTAAGCCGAAATCATAATACTTTCGAGAAATGTTTAATCTTATGAGACAATGGCTTTATATAAGTACCAAATGTCAAGCTGATCTGTGACCTTTTATCAATTGCCACTCATTTGGACTGCCACATACCTATATAAACATTGGTTTCTCAGATATCACTGGGCTGTTTGATGGAGTATTCATTAGATTGTTTTTATATAAGTCACTTGACCAAAACGGCTGCAACCCCCATATATGGTAAAACAAAATATGTTTTATTATAAGCTGTAGTTGACCCTGACCTATACTGAAACAATAAAGTTATGTCCGCTTGACGTTAATGTCTGCCAGTTCTTAATGTATGAACGCATTACATTCATTTTTTTACATTACAAACTGTTATCATTTAGAAACGTTATGCACCTAAACGAAATTCATTTCATAACCAGTTGAGCCGCTGACAACTCAGAGAACACGAGTACCCTTAAAATCAAAAGTCACAACATAAATGGCTTGTGTGTTCATCATAATTCCAAACCATTCAAGCACATTAAAACATCACTGAGCAAACTTTCTAGTAAGATGTTATGCATGTTAGCTTTATGCATTGCTTTTACGACCACAACCATTAATCTGTAACACACTCTGACGTCACAAAACATCGGCCAAGAGCGTGGGTGAAGACACTCAGAAAATTCATTTTTGGTCCAGCATTTTGATATTCAACAGAGTCGGTCAAATTTGAATTTCTTTTTCGTCATCACAAGCATTTTAACATTAATTAAGACTAATCAGCATTAAAACAATTGATACTGGAAATTCACGTGCGTTTTTTTCCAGTAAGGGGCGGGGTATACAACACAGATTTAGTGAACATGTGATGGCCGACATCAGCCATATTTTTTATTTTTATCTTTGTGTAATCTTTGTCATACACAAGCACAACAAATTACAGCAAAAACGGTGTCAAATAATGTTAATTTAAGGAGAAACGGAGGTTCTTAAATTGTTATTTGTTTAATGCAAAGGGAGGTAATTTCAGTTAATTTCGTAAATTAACGATTTTGAATTGCAATGTCGCTCGTTTAATAAGCACATTTGGAATATTTAGATGTTTTTTCATCGTTGGACGTTCCTGATTGCCATTTAGCGTAAAATGTGACACATTTTGATGATCAACTTGCTGATGATAATGGAATGAGCTATTTTCACTTTAGGTTCAATAACTCTTCCAGATAAGAAGATAAAACCAAATAATAACCAACTTTTGTGTGTCGGACGTTTGATAAACATTTTGGTATAATTTTTGGTGAGACATCTTAATTGTACCAAAAGATACAGTACCATGAAAATCGGACGTATCTTTTTTGTTTGGGTATATTTTAACATGACTAAAGAGGTCAGGTGAGCGCCTCATGACCTTCAGGTCCTCTAGTTTCTGTCTTATGTTTGCTATGCCTTTGTGCACGTCTGTTTATATGTGCCTTGTGGTCACCTGCGGGGAAAGGGCTGACCTCTTGGCTCTCGTTTGTGGTGTCTAACTGTGAGTTTGTCACTTTCCCATTGGTATCCTGGGTCAGGTGTGGAACTTGATTGTATCGATTCCTGATCTTTGCACCCTTACTTACTTTAGAATCTGTATGCTGCCACTATTTGTTTGATGCCAGTTCTGTTTCATGCAACATTTTGACATTGTCATTCAATAAGGAGTGGATAAAAGAATACTCAAGTCTTTGTAATTTTCACATTACATATTCAATTCTACTGTAAATTCAGAAATTTTTGTGAGAATTTTATTTTTGCGACGGCATGATTCAACTATATCAGAAAACGAAAGAGTAATTTCATCATTTCGCGAGGATCTTATTTTCAAGAAATATAAAACCCTCCAGGAAATTTCTGAATTAACAGTAAATTCCATACTAAAAAATCTTGTGTTTTTAGAAAAAAATGAGAAGAAACAAAAAGACAGGTGGAAGTTCTGGTCGAGGAAAGAATGGTCAAGGTGCTCGAATGACCTTACCTAGGATTGGTTTTGATGGAAACAAGGCACCATTTTATGTCAGAATTCCAATGGAGCCCTACTATTATGCACAACAGTAAGTTTTTAACATTTCCTATATTGTATACTGGGTGATACTTTTTAGCTCACATGTACCGAAGGCTCATGGGTTAGCTAATAGTATAACAGTCACTCAGGCGCCCGTCCGTCAACTGTACGTCATCCGTCTGTCCACAATTTCAAACATCTTCTCCTCTGAAACCACTGGGCCAATTAAATTCAAATTTCATATGGAGACTCCTTAGGACACGGGAACAAAAGTTTGTTCAAATGGTCCTAGTTAGTAGTTACATGACTAAGATGGCCGCCATGCCCATATATGGTAAAAACTTTTAAAAAATCTTCTCCAGAACCAGAAGGCCAACGACATTGGGACTTGATATGTAGCATTGGGGTTGTGGGGCCTACCAAGTTTTTTCAAATGATGATCATAGGTTGACCTTGATCTACTTAACGTTAAGGTCAAATTTGCTTCTTAATGCATTTAAATGGGAAAATTTCTGAAAAGTTGATGTTTTTGAAAACTGTGGAAGCCTTTGTCATTATTCTCACTTGATATATCTAACCTAATGAGACAATGGTAAAAACCATTTAAAAATCTTCTCCAGAACTAGAAGGCCTGTAATATTGGGACTTGGTATGTAGCATTGGGGATGTGTATAATGGTGTACATCGTTTAAATCTTTTCCTACTAATTTCATCTACTGATAACCTATATGCAAACAGGTTGGACCCAAATCAGACCCCACAATATGTAGGGCCTGATCTGGATCCAATGACGGTATTCCTGAAATGATTTTTCGAAAGTTGAGCCTAAAAAATCAGCAGACGACTAAAAAGCATGCAAAACTACATTAGGTATTTTTTAGCCTGCTATACGCTACAACCTCTATGGTATAGTGGTTAGCATACATGAATAATAGGCCATGCAGTAACAGAGAGGCAAACTTTTCTCTATGATAGTCTTTTTAATTTTAATATCAATTTCCCTATTTTTACGTTTCAACATGATACTTTGCCACCATTAAAAACAATATTTCATTTTAATATTTCCACACTTTTTAGGAAAAAAGTCCAATATATTATTTTTCGTCCCATCCACCTGACCTTCAGTCCGTCTGTCCATCTGTCTGTTCATCCGTCTGGCAGCTAGTTTCTGTCATAGTAATGCTAATTCCTCCTACATCTTTGGCCGAGAGTGTTAATATTTAGCACTATGATATATTATTTTCTGTCCCATCTGTCCGACCACCCGTCTGGCAGCTAGTTTTTGTCATAGTTACGCAAATTCCTCTTTGGGTGGAGGGTGTTTATATTAAGCACTATGATCACAACAAACTATTCAGATCATCAATATGACCTTTGGATTCAAAGCCCTTAGTGATTCAGCGGAAGGAGGAGATTGACTGTTATGTAGAAAATATTTCTTGACCAATCACATACAAGAGAGCCAAGAGGTTAGCCCTTTCCCAGCAGGTGACCACAAGGCTGCAATGAACAGACCCGAAAGCATGACAAACACAAAACATAAATAAAAAATGAACCACAAAAGAAGCACCGCCTAGGAACGGTCAGTAAAAATATTTTTACAGGAGGGTGCAAACTAGTTTCATGGTACCAACCTCACCCTTATTTCAGATCAGACAAATAGATGTTTGGTTTGCATGAAAGATCACTAACTTATTGATGTATCATCTTTTAAATGCAAATCCAGATATAAAAAGGAGATTAAACAAAGATAAGAAAACAACAGTATATACAACTGAATACCGGAGTAAAAGAAATGCAACAGTTAAACCCTGGTGGGCCTGACTACAGACTCAAAAACTAAGTCCTGCTGGTTTGAACCATCACTTGCAAAAACAAAGTTCTTTTCACTGACCCACACTGTGGGGGTATTTGATAAGCATTACCTATTGACTCTTTTTTTCATTTGTGTTGTTCAGTTTAAGACGGGAGTACCCTCCATTGTCATTACTGCAGCTACAGAGAATGATTGACCTTGGGCGAGTTGATCCAGAAGAGCCGATTGATTTGAATACTATATGCAACACTAGACTCTACAGACTTAATGCTTGGTCAAAAGACTATGGAGTGAATCTCACAGAGGAGGTAAGTTATACTATAAACTAGTGCTGGCTATATGAGGCCAAAATTCTAATCAATTATCAGGCCTTGAAATCAGATGAATAATCGATAAGAAATCACTCAAACATGAAAGAAGGTCTGTAAATGCTTTGAAAGCTTTAAGATGAAATGAAAAGGTAAAAATAAGTTTTTAACCAAATAGTTCAGATAATAGCAGTTATTGTGAGAAAGAGATTGATGAAAACCGCATCTAAAACTCCTATACATTCAAAAGCTATTATGCCTATTTGAATTTCGGACTGGAAATTTTTCACCAAAACAGACTTGAAAACTAAAAATAGATTCTATCCAACGATGCATCATTCTGTGATGGCATATGAGGTTTGAAATTTTTCATTGAATTTAAATATTTGAAACTGCAAGGGAGTTGTCAAACTTTAGTATACTTTTCTGCGAAACAACGAAGATTGATCTCTCATGAATGGTTTTCTGTATGTTAAATTTCATTTCATTAAAATTTAATGATTTAAATTAAAATTTTAATCAAAATTTTAATTCACTTTTTCCATGCATGTCTTATTCTTAATAATACAAAAATAAGTAGATCCAATTTATGTTAAAGGAAAGTGCAACAAATGAAAAAACGTGAACTGTATTTGTTCAAGATGTGTCACACAACATAAATTTGATGAGAATAGGAAAATGGAGACGATTGAATATGATATCTCGCCGTTTAAATATACAAACACAGCGATTTTTGTTTGCTTGAGAGCGCCGCCATAGTTTTTGGTTTGGTTCCCGTTTTTGTAAGCGCTTTACCTGGAGCGCGGGAGCCAGGATCCCGGACGTGACGTCATTTACGCTCATTCTGTGTGTATTGAGAATGTGTGAGACGCATTGTTTATGTGAGTCGGATTATATTGGAGTGTACACTTTATTATTATTTTGTGAGTATCATTGGTTTATATATTGAATAAAGATCGACTGGAATGAAAGACCTAAAAACTGGAGCTTAAATTATTAAACTCTGTAATAAAGAAATGAAAAAGTTACCCATCTTGTGTAACTTTTTCATGCGCTTATTCCCCAATTTTTTTTCTTGTCAAAAATAGATCAGCTGGTGAAATAAGTTGCTGGTCACATTGTGTTAACAAGATTGGACAAATAATGAAATTCATTTCTTATTCTAACGGTTAAACTTCGTTCAAATCACGTGTGAACACATGTACTAGCTTACACCACGGATGTATATACGTCCCTGCTTACACAGGGTCCGTGGCATAGATTGGGTATCATATCTCTACACATTCTCGCAAATTTTGGCCGTTTTGCCAAAATGGTTAGACGAGCTTTCGTCGTACAACTGAAATAAATATCGTTTGCATAAAAATTGTTAATATTAAGATGAGTTAATGTATGTTTATCTTGTTGGATAAGCCTTCGAGAATAGGCTGGGACCAGTGCTTATGAGTGCTGTATTAAATATCCAGAGAAAACTCCTCAAAGATGGCCGATCTTTAGACGAGGTACCGTCCGTTTGAACTTAAAAAGTATCCGTTCTCATATATGTTTTTTTCTCTATGATTGAGGCCCAGACTATTTGTAAATGCTTTATTGGCTTATTCATTATGAGTTTAATATTTAAAAGGAGTAGATCTACCCTCGCAATGTCAGCAAAAATCATGTTGCGGTGGGGTCGGTTGGCGTGTACATTTTTGCAGATGTGTAAGGAAATGCGTTTATATTTCTTACAGTTCTGACTTTGTTAAAATTTAACAAACAATTGAATAGGAAGCGTGAATGCGTTAAATATTTCGATATAAAAGACATTAATAAAAACCTCGAGTAAAAACGAAGCAAATTTGATGAAGGGATGTGGATTTAAAAGTGATTGATTTAACACTTTAACACTGTGATAGATAGATAAAAGGCCGTTAGACTGATATCGTAACTTTTACTTTGAATTCCAGTTCATCCAATTAGCGTCTCAAAATTATATCCAATTAGTCCATAACTATTTTGACTTCACATTATCACACGCTTGAACTGTTTTTCTCGCTAATTAAATCAAATTCAATACAAATGGACGGCTAATTTTGTTAAGACACAAGCGCTCCTTGCGCATGGTTAACCGACCAGAAAATCGATGTGAGTAAGTGACGTCACTGGTGTAAAAACATGGCGGCCACCTCAGGCGGATTCCAACGCGAATTTCGTAAATTTGAAATAGCGATAGTTGATTGAATATATACTTTTTAAGCAATTTCTTTGCTTACAAATTCTTTCCAAGATATAGTCCTCTAAATTATATCAGCGGTTACGGTGTATTGCGCTTTCCTTTAACTTATTTCCAAACTTTAAAAAGATAATCCAAAAACATACTGTCTGAAAGGAAACAAATACATTGTAAAATTTCAAACCGAAAATTAAAAAATTTGAATTTCTCGCTTTTGTACGCAAATTTACCAAAGATCATTTAATCTGACAAAATGTAATTTAGGCAAGTAAAACATTGGCAAATCAAAACAGAAGATATACTTGTCAAATACACAGTGTAGCATATTTGAAGCGAAACCACCTTTTTCAATCCTCATATGTCATCACAGAATGGTGCATTGTGGGATAGAATCTATTTTTAGTTCCAAGTCTGTTTTGGAAAACCAAAACCAGGACTAAAATTCAAGCTTTTTTAAAAATTGGAATTTTTTCATGCGTTTTTTAGCATTTTGTTGTATGGTATAAGTTGTTTCATTTCAATTTATTTCTAAAACCTTTTCATATGATCTTTAAGCGATGGGTTTTTTACATTTAAAAGACAATAGCTTTCAATTAATATTTCACACCTTTTCTCAAACAATACTTAAGTTTCATATCAAGCATTAAAACCAGAGTATCAACGGGGGTTAACTGTAAAAACGTGTATTAAAGGACGGGTAAGGTGTCAGTGCATCAACAGGTTTACGGTGAAAAAAGATAAGTTATTTATTTACTATTATTTTAAAGCAAAGGCTAGAATAAATACTGCAGATAATCAAAAAACAAACATTTGGAGGAGCTGTAGGAGTCTTTGCTACAATTGTTGTAGCCAATTTTTTTTGAAAATATCTTTTTTGTAAGCGCTCCAGCTCGCCCCATTATACTGGTGCAAAAATATGGGTCCTTTGGCCCTGCTTTTGATGATTTTCCATGCCTACATCGACATACGACTGTTAAAACCCTACCTTTGAATATGACAAGATATCAACGTATGCCCATATCATCAGCATGCACTGAATTATCGAAATTCAGACAGGTGAATGCAGTGTTTCTGCAAGACCAGAATTTTTTGGGGTCATTGATGACCCCTTGTTTGAAAATCTGGGGGTCATTGGCAAATTTAGAGGGTCAGAACTTTTTTAATGTAATATTACTTTTTGTCTGAGCATGCGTCAATATTAAAGGTATTTGAAGAATGTCCCCTATTGTAAGATAAAAGTTCTCGAAATTCGATGCATGTTTTACTATCAATAGGCTTGTGATCGACGGCTTTTGTTACATTTTCTGTTTCATGGGAATTATTCAATGTTGTGTTGCATGTAGTTAAAGCCCTATCCTCCAGAGGACAAGAAATAAAAGCGTCTGCTCACCAATTTCATTACGGGTCAGCCATTGTTGTTTAACAGTTGAGCGCTTTACCCATGCGCAGACGGTCAGTCTAAAAATAGACGTGATGCATTGGTTTCATTTCTTTTAAAATCATTGTCTTATATATTTTGGTGTATTGGAGCAAAGAAAACTTTCTTTTCTAGACAACTTTTTTCAAAATTTATGCTGCATAATGCCCCAAAATAGACGTGAGAGCGAAACAAGCGAAAATTATTTGGAACGAAACCCCATCTGTGTGAATCGCAAATGACTTTTGACATGCGCAGTCGTCGTTTTTGAAATAAATCAGATACGTCATGGAAATATCCAGCTAAGATATTTGTGTGCAGGTCTATTTTCCACAGGTCACGAAAAACGCACAGACAAACTGTCAGTGCGTCAGCAGTCAAAATATTGTGTCAAAAACGCAAAAAACGCACTCTGGTGGAAACACTGTGAATGGCAACCAAATTTTAATGATATATATTGAATCAATTTTCTCTTTCAAGATGAATCGTCACAAGTAGAAGACTATTCAGTTTTACTTTAATGCTTCGTTTCATCAATTTTGTCATAATTAAGGATGTTATATACACAGAGAAATCCCTGACTTTAGTTGTGGGGATACGTCGCAAACGTGCCCGTTCATGTTCGGCTTTGAAGGCATGAAACTTTGAGGTTGACCTAATTCTCCTACACAGTCTGCGTGAGACACTTCTCTCTGCTGCTTAATACATAATACCACTTTTTTGGCTGGGTATGCTTTCCACCGTATCTGTTTTTTCTTGATTCGTCTCTTTAGTCTTTGAGCTTACCTCTGATTTTTATTCATTTGTGCCACATACAGTGAGCCACTTTAGTTACGCACCACTTTTTAAGGGCCCACATTTTTTCACAAAAATGCTGGAATCGAACATTCTCTATGATAACTTACTTATTGACATTTTATCTGTTTGATGACATCGAAAAAATATATCGGAATCACTCATGTGAATTATTCTGCTGCGCCAAAGGCAATTTTGACGAAAGTGCAATCTGAACGTCTATATTTTTTTATTTGCGTTTTGCGCTAGGCATAATCCATGGTGATCGCTGTGACAGAAAAAAAAACAAAAATAATTATTTTATTCAAGTAAACTTCCTTTTTTGGGTCGTTGAAATCAGTAACACTGTTACTATTTGAAGAAATGCTCGTTTTGACGTCTTATTAACGTCAGTTACAATAATCAAAAAGATTTTCCTTCGTAAATTGTCTTGTTATGAGTCACTTGTTGACATAGAAGTATCAAAACACTAAAACATCTTATCATTGACATGTCTTATAGCCTTGGTAGTAGTGACGTCATCACTAGCGTCAACACCGTGACGCCAATAAATCCATTATTTTTTTACGAAAATAAATGGCGGATACATGGTTGTTTAAAATGAATTATAAAAGAAGTGTTTTGATAACTGGTTTGCTAAGAATCATACGAAATCTTATCTAACTTTATAAAAAGTACTAAAATCAACTTTTTTCAAACCTTGTCCGGCTGGGAACCAAACTAGTAAAACGTTAAATTTTTTTTTATAAAGTTACCAAACACATTCCAGTCTTAGATATTGCCAAGAACAAATCGGTTCTTATCTCTGGCATAGTAGAAATTCGACCCTGAAAAAAGTGCAATGTGATCTGAGTTTCATTCGGTATAATGCAATGTGAAATGGTGTTTTGAGGGTAGTGCCATTCAAGATCCATTTTCTCATTTGTTTCTGATCTGATCACAATAAAATTTCAATGGCTAATGCAACTTTAGATGCACTTTACGCTAGTAGTCTCAGATTGAAAATATCATATTTTTTTTTTGAATAATTTTACATTTTATAAGTGGTGCGAAACTAAAGTGGCTCACTGTATTTGGTGCAATTATCAACAAGTGTCATCAATAGACCAACCATTAGGTGTGGAAGAGAGTTATGGGCCATGTCAACTGAAAATCTGACGTAACTGCATGCGCAGTTTGATCAGTGCCTTTGTTGTTCACTCTCTGGAAATTTTAGTTGATAAATTTGCTACAGGTACAAATTCAGCATTCTTCAGCTAATCGCTGTAACTTATATATAGCAGGTTGGTTTGTTCCCGCTCAGATAGCTCAGTTGGTAGAGCGCCCAGAGTTGGCATAAAATCCGGATTTTATCATAAAGCCCAACCCAGTGGGTTTTACGGGTTTTATGAGGGCGGGTTTTTAGGGTTTTATGTGGGTTTTATAAATCTGATAGTTTATCTCATAACCCGGGCACAACCAGCTGCTGCCTTACAGTTTTTCTGTGCAAACAGTAAAGGTCAAAAGAGAAACAACCTGATCAGGATTAAAGCTGTTTGCATTTCTAACAGCCTGATGAGGATTAAAGCTGTTTGCGTTTCTGTCTGCATCTTTTGATGGTATTATTTATGGTAAAATTTTAGGCTGATAACAAAAAAATGTGGGGATATCCCAAAATTTAGAAAAGTAACAGTAGTATTGTTTTGACTGTGATTCACACCTTTGGGGCAGTAATTGAGCAATTATCCTTGACTATTGAAATTATGGTCAAATGCAGTCATGCTGGTCCTAGTAACAAAAGTGTGAATATATTTGGAAATGGGAACTTATTCGCACTCTGGAATAGAATTATAGCATACATACATAAAGTTTATTCATGCTTAAGCATAAAACAGCTCCTCACCAATCAAAGTTAACTTTAAAATTTCCATTTACTGCCAATATAATCAAGCAATAAGACCAAGAGAGGATTTGTTTATATTATTGAAGCCCAAAATATTTTTCAGGGGAAGATGACATTGGTACACTGGCATAATCATGAAAATAGACAAGATAATAATAATCAGATATAGTTTAAAACTGACTTGTCTGTATCTTGTAAATATATGTAATATATTTTTAAATTCAGTGTTAGATTTAGGCTTGATTTCAATTGCGTCCCTGGGACCCAGGGCATCAACAAAAGTTGAGTCCCATGTAAATTTCACTGAGTCCCAGAAAGTTTAGGACCCTAATTTTTTGCAATTTTAAACACAGAGAAGTTAGCTAAAACTATCAATTAACTTTAATCTCAAACATTTTCAGTTTACACTAAGTGATTGACGATCAATTAAAAAAAAGCAAGAAAGAAGCAGACTTAGCAGTGATAGAGTCTTTGACTATTAAACTTTTTCACTTTTAAAAAGTCTTTACTTGACGCTCCGACCAGGATTATTTTACTTGTGCCTGTTGAAAATCGCTGAACCTGTCCGTGAACGCATTTTTTAACTGATAAAACATCGAATTGTGATAGTAGTGGCTTCAGAATCCACTTTATTAATTTATTTAAATGTTTCTAATGTGATTCCTCGAGACAAACGCCATTTTTACCCAGCAAATCGATTTTAGAAAACTGTAAATCATTATTTATAGTTGAGCCTCGTTCTGATTTCAACCGTTGCTATGAACAACGGATGTCGGAAAGCCACAACTGAATACTATTTATAGCAGTCTCTTTGTGATTTTGAAGCCATGCAAAGTACAAAAGACCGATATTCAAGGGTTTTAACTCTCTTCACTATTGAGCTGGCTTAAATATGTTGAAAGTCGACTGCTTTTGATCTTGCATTCCATGGACGCAAGCCACTTGTCTGTTTTGCGTACCAACGATTTTCGCTGCGTATTTAGATATTATTATGGCGTAAACACGAACACTGTTAAATGTTAATGTTGATACTCATATTTATTGACTATTTCACTATTACCATTAAAACTGATTAAAATATGGATATATTGAATCATTTCTACACTTTTATATCTATTATCGGACTGAAAATCGAGAATTTATAAGACCAAAAATTCAAAACTGAAAACTGACTTGTCTGTATCTTGGTGATACTCATATTTACTGACTATCTCACTATTACCATTAAAGCTGATTAAAATAAGGCTATATATAGAATCATTTCTACACTTTTATATCTATTATCAGACTGAAAACCTAGAATTTATAAGACCAAAAACTCATAAAACCCGCATATTGCCCAGAGTGGGTAATATGACCTTATTGCCCAGCCTGGGTAAACTCAGGATTTATGGGGTGGGTTTACCAGCGATCTGTGGCTTGTCAAGGAAAGTTGCACAGCCAAAATCTAGAAAAACCTGCACTAACAGAACTTTGCCAAAACTCTGCTTGGACATATGTAAAAAAAGCATGCTGAAGAAAAAAGTAAAAACTGTGACTCTCTGAAAAAAGATTTTGTCCAGCATGTGGGTTTTCACTCGCCAAAGAGTATCTTTTCTAGCAAAATACTGTGACCAAACGGTTGAAATATTTTCCCAAACCCATAAGCCCCAGATTTTGCATTTTCAGCACCTCCCGCTTCAGTGTGTGAGGCAATGTATGTAATTTATGTTAGGTAACGTCATCAAACATTTATGACGTCACTTATGACGCCACTTATCTCACGTTTTATTCTGCTAAATTTCGTTTTTATCTGTATTCCCGACGACTATCAGGCCAATGGGTATTTCACCCCCTACTTTTTAATTTAATGAGTATTTTACTCCATAACTAAAATATCAAATTGCAGAAAATGCAAAGCCTTGTAAAAAGACCCAATAATTGCTAAACTTATTTTAAAGAAAAGTTGCTTGTATCAAAAACCTGTTGTGTTTTTAGGAAAATTTCCAAGATTTATAAAATTGGTGTATATTAATTAGTTTTTTCTTACTAAGAATAAAATATTTTACCACATAAATTGATTATCAGCACTGAAACCTCAAACTTCAAAGGGTATTTTCACCCTTCAATTTAATTTTCAATGCTGAATTCCATAAAATCAATGCTGAAATACCCTTTACCCCCTCTTATCTGGAGCCCTGTGACTATAGATTGATCCAGGTATTTTGTCACAAATACTGCATTGTCTTCTTATCTAAATATTATCACCGTGTAGCATCGACTCCGGAACTTGCTACCAATTTTATCGATAATAAACAAATGGCAGGCATGGCAACGGTAAGAAAATGTTGTTATTATACTGTTTTATCACGGCGTTATGCGTTTAGATGGATATATTTTTATCTGAACATATTTACCTTTGAAATATACACCCAACGATGATTCGAAAGTGATTTTAGTTGACTTTTTTCCTGTAATTGTTACTGCCTGGTACCGCGAAAAATCATGTCAGCTTCAAAACTCGCCTTGTAATCTTGTAAGTGGAGGATGCCAATTCAATCCGCTATTATGCACATGTATTGACATCACTAGTGTATATATTGAAGCAAAAGTTTCCTCCAAAAACTAACGCAGCTGGATATAATCAAGAGAAATTTCCGACGACTTGAGTACGGCAATTTGCGACACAACACAGAATCACAGGACGGCGTCTTGCTAGTGAACAGTACAGCGACTTGTTTTGAAAATGATAGAATTCTTCTCTAAGAAGCTGTCGTTGGGAACCAACCAATGTCAGTAATGATTCAAAAGGGCCAGTATGGTCTATTATGGATACAAAGTATAAATTTGTGAAAGTATTCAATCAGATGTTCCCGGCTTTTACTATACTGAGTGTGACGTTGAAAGGTGACGTCATAAGACATTATTTGTGATGAAATCGAAAATATTATTTATGGTTAAAACACCAAACCACCACCAATCCTGACTTCAATTTTCCCTGTCCCATCACACACTCCAGCACACCATCTCAATAACAAACCCTTTACTTGCCCAGATAAATGAAACACTTCGACAAATCGTTGCCTCGTGTACTATCATACTTGCCGTGGGGGAAGGGGGGGGGGACTCTGATATTTACACACATATGTAGGCTCAGAACATTTTTGGGGGTTCAAAATATTTTAATTTCAATATTTTTTTTTTTAATTTCATATTTGGCCTCTAGCGAGATTCGAACCCACGACCTCGGCAACACCGCCTAGCACTACACCAGACACCGACGCTACCAACTGCGCCACTGAGACATCCCCAAAAGGATGTTCAGGAAGCGCTGATATTGACGATAACTGATGCAGTACACATCGTATATTGGTTCTTTTTCAATGGATGGCATCTATTTCGTTCCAAGGATACAAGAGAAATTAGATAAATATCAGAAGTGCGGAAATATAATTTCACAAACATCATTGCTTTCGAGCTACACAGAATCAGAAACTGATGCAGATTCAGACAGTACACAGATAAATACGGAGGGATATAGTGAATCAACTTAATGAGAGTATCCCCCCCCCCACATACACACACAAACACTGGGCATACATGTACATCTAAGTGCACCTGGGTTTGGTGCTCATCGCATTTGCGCATGCGCGGATCCAGATTTTCCCTTTCTTTTTGTCAGCTTATTTCACAGAGGGGCCCATATGCTTAGGTCCCTTACCAGTTTCTTTTTTTTCTAACGGAAATCTATAGTACTTGTATTAATCGCCCTGTGAGAGGCCCACGCATGATGCGCAAAAGTCTGGTTCAAAGGTTGTGGTTATCCTGGTCGTGAGATTGTATGAATACGTGCTGGTTAGTTTGAGGTTGAGCCTGGTCCAATATGGTTTTGTGGAGGTTTCCGGATGCTTCCACGGACCCTCTTGTATTGTACTGAAAATGTTGCAGGTATTCATGTGTGTATCCGTGGGAGGGGGCAGGGGTCTCTGAATCCCCCTGAAAATCGCAGAAATATAGTATTCCATTGTGATGCTGGTCCAGTGAAGAATCACAAAGTTGCCAACTTAGCATTCAATGTTGGGCCATCATCGGTTTGCAAGCCAATTCAATGGCATATCGCTGGTGGCCCGATGTCGTCACGCTTACAGTGTCCCCTATCAAAAAAGTAAAAGTTGGACCCCTCTGCCAAAACATCATGCCCCCCCCACTAGTATTGAGGCTTAACACCCCTCCCCCTAAAGCTTCCTAGCTACGCCTATGTGGTTTTTGTCTTGGTGTAACCAGAGTCGTTTGAACTCGATTTAAGTTTGAGTCCAATCGGCTTTGTGGCTGTGGGCTTCTGCTCATATTATCACTTAATTATTTCCCTTACTACTAACACAAGTTTAAGCTTTTACATAAAAGCTTGGTCTACGCTGAACAATTCATATTTCAGACCCTGACTGAGTGTCTAATCTCGATGCACTTACAATACAATTCAAGTCGAAATCGAGAGTACAGGTTAATTTTACAATTTGTAATAAGAAGAGTGGAAATATGTTCAAATATCCACCCACAGTTGAAGAAAACCAAACCACCACATTAAACCAGCCTTTCCAAATAGAATTTACTGTCCTGCCAGCTAAGAGTGACAGTGAGAGCAACCTTCAGGGAAGGATTAAAACGGCATCTTCTACCGTGATGTGTACTGTACAAGTTAAAGTTGAACATTGTACTAGCAGTGTACTATATACTTAGCAATTGTAAACAACATTTATCGTCACTGTCACTCTTGGTTGGCACGACAGTCACTAATCAGTAAAATTTGGGCTAAAAATCGCTAATCAGTAAAATTAAGACCCAAAAATCGCTAATCAGTAAAATTTACGCCCAAAAATACCTGATTAGTAAAATTTACACCTAAAAATTAGTGATCAGAAAAATTAAGACCCAAAATTCAGTATCTGTAAAAATAGCCCCCAAAATCGGTTATCAGTAACAGTTTATTGTAAAAACGAATTGGAATAACTTTTTTCCATCGAAAACGTGTCATTTCGATATTTGGTATTTTTTCGCCCAAAAATCGCTAATCATGAAATTTTAGGCCGAAATTCGCTAATCACTAGCACTTAACATTCCGCTATTCGGTCATATTAACCCTAAAATCGCTAATCGTTAACTTTTATTGCCAATATTTGCTAATCGCGTAATTTTTTGGCCATAATTCGCTAATCAGTAATCCCCATTTACACCCTTACGCATGTACATGAGATTGGGTACTACCAGCAGCCAAACGCTCAGACTAGCTTGTGCATCTGCGCAGTCTCACCAGGGCATTTGTTGCTCTCAAACACAATGCAAATGGATGGAGGTATTGAAGTAAGTCTATAAGATCTACGTCAGCGTCAGCATATTAAATAAAACTTTTGCGAATATGCGTTAAGTACCAAAGTGTCGTGTGCTGGCCCATATCTGGTGCTGAGGTGTTTGGTGTGGTGTGTTTGGGGACAAGAGGTTGTTTGAAGCTGGAGAGGCTGGTTTTGGTGTTCCTTTAGGGGGATTTGATGAGTTTTCATGGACAAACATGTCGATGCAAATTGCCGTACTGTAAATGTAATGTTTTTTTCAAGTTGCTGTGCTTCGGACTGGTAAATTGCCGTACTCAAAGCATTTTCTGTTTTTGATAATATATCAGTCAAATCAAGATTATTACAAATAAAACTTATACTGAACGTGATTTCAAATATGCTCATTATTTTGGCATTAAAATGAGGTGGAAAACGGTTTTAAACAATGCAGAAACAAACATTTTCGATGGGACATGCTGTTTTTAGCGGTACCAGCTGGCAGTGTTTCACAATGTTTTGTGACATACAGCAAGAATTGATCATTTTGGCGGGGACGGACAAGTGTTTGACTTCTCTAAAGATGAATTCTATTCACTTCGAAGGCAGGCGCTCGTTACAAACCACTATAAAAACGTTTGACTCTCCCCACTACATGTCATGTCTGTGTTGACATTCGATTCACCTGGTACCAAGTTCCGGAGTCGATGCTACACCGTGATTATTGTGATTTGGCTTGACTCATGGTTAATTGATTAACGGCATAGTTAACATCAATCCTGTTTTATTATCTCCACGTTTTAAAAAAGCGAAGGGGATATTGTTAACGCCTCCATCCGTCCGTTATGCTATCTCCTCCTAAACCATTGGACAAGATTAAACCAAATTTGGTGTGTGAGTTACTCACACGAATGGGGCGCGCAACAGCATTTTTTGCCCCGCCCCCTGGGGCCCTGGGGTGGGGGGGTCAAATATTTGATTTCAATTACAAAGTCAATTACAAAGATTTTTATACCAAACTTTGTGTGTGTTCTCACAAATGAAAGATACAAAACATGTCAGACAGGATTTTTATTCTGTCGCCTGGGTCATGCCCTAGGGTTGGGACTCAGAGTGCTTTGGGGTCAAAAATCAAATTCCGTCCTACTGTCTGTCTGTTATGCTATCTCTTCCTAAACCGTTGGACGAAATTCAACCAAATTTGGTGTGTGAGTTACTCACATGAATGGGGTGTGCAACAGCAAAAAAATTTTGGCCCGGCCCCCTGGGGAGGGTTCAAAAGGTCTAATATCATTTAAATGGGATTGCAGTGGCTCAGTGGAAGAGTGCTCGACTCGAGACCGAGGGGCCGCAGGTTCGAGCCTCACCAGCGTCACTGTGTTGTGTCCTTGAGCAAGACACATTAATCCTCGCTTAGTACTGGTTCAACCCAGGAAGACCCATCCCTACATAAATGAAAGATTGTAAATGGGACGTAAAGATTAAAAAAAATCAAATCAAAATATCATTTAATTTCAATTACAAAGTCATTTTCAATTTTTTTTTCCAAACTTTGTCTGTGTTCTCACAAATGAAAGATACGAAACATATCAGCTTTCCGTATAATAACGCCATGCAAATAATGCAGGGCTCATTTTAAGTATTTTCAAATTTCAGTCTGGTATGTAACGCTTTCCATATAATAACGCCATGCAAATAATGCAGGGCTCATTTTAAGTATTTTCAAGTTCAGACCCATGCCCTTGACCTCTGTGGTTGGGTTTAAAGGTCAGATATTGAAATTGTGCAGATGTAAGTATATTTTTTTTTATTAAACTAAGCACTAAAACATACTTGACAGGCGTTTGTTATGATCTGAATGATACTGAAGGTGAACTAAGGGTTAGATAAATGGGATTTATGTTTTGTGATTTACATGTTTCTCTCAAATAACCCTTCGTCGGGGGATATAAATTCGTCGAATTTGTCTTGTTATACCAAACTTTGTGTGTGTTCTCACAAATAAAAGATAGAAAACATATTGAACAAAGTTTTCATTCTGTTGCCAGGGTCATGCCCCTGGATGGGACTTTGGGGTGCTGGGGGGAGTCAAAAACTTTAGCGTGGGGATTTGCGATGGCGCCCCATCAAATGCGCACTCTAGTTTACATTTTTGTACACCAAACCGCGTTCAAACAGTGAATACTTGCATATATGTCTATTGGTATAGCTGTTTACACCCATTGTCAAATGAACGAAAACCATGTTCAAATCAGGAGATTGGCATGCTATTTGAACATGGGTCTCAACTTGAAAAAACATAAAATGAGCCCTGCATTATTTGCATGGCGTTATTATACGGAAAGCATTACAGACCAGACTGAAATTTGAAAATACTTAAAATGAGCCCTGCATTATTTGCATGGCGTTATTATATGGAAAGCGTTACAGACCAGACTGATCATTTCGCTGATGTTTTTGTTCACAAAGACATTGCATACCCTTATGACGTTAAGACGTTATGACATTCGAAAGTACACAGCCGATGCCATTTTGTTTAGAGAAGTCCAGTGTAACAGAATGGACAATTTAATGTTTTAGCAGCGTTTTGGTGCCAATTCTGTTGGAATAAGGTAAAATATGCAAGAATAACGATCACACATGTTTGTTTCATTGCATTGACACTTGCCGGGTGCCTCGGAAGATGTTTGAATACTCGGCCTGTCGGCCTTGTATTCAAACACATTCCAGTACAGCGACTTGTTTTGAAAATGATAGAATTCTTCTCTAAGAAGCTGTCGTTGGGAACCAACCAATGTCAGTAATGATTCAAAAGGGCCAGTATGGTCTATTATGGATACAAAGTATAAATTTGTGAAAGTATTCAATCAGATGTTCCCGGCTTTTACTATACTGAGTGTGACGTTGAAAGGTGACGTCATAAGACATTTTTTGTGATGAAATCGAAAATATTATTTATGGTTAAAACACCAAACCACCACCAATCCTGACTTCAATTTTCCCTGTCCCATCACACACTCCAGCACACCATCTCAATAACAAACCCTTTACTTGCCCAGATAAATGAAACACTTCGACAAATCGTTGCCTTGTGTACTATCATACTTGCCGTGGGGGAAGGGGGGGGGACTCTGATATTTACACACATATGTAGGCTCAGAACATTTTTGGGGGTTCAAAATATTTTAATTTCAATATTTTTTTTTTTAATTTCATATTTGGCCTCTAGCGAGATTCGAACCCACGACCTCGGCAACACCGCCTAGCACTACACCAGACACCGACGCTACCAACTGCGCCACTGAGACATCCCCAAAAGGATGTTCAGGAAGCGCTGATATTGACGATAACTGATGCAGTACACATCGTATATTGGTTCTTTTTCAATGGATGGCATCTATTTCGTTCCAAGGATACAAGTGAAATTAGATAAATATCAGAAGTGCGGAAATATAATTTCACAAACATCATTGCTTTCGAGCTACACAGAATCAGAAACTGATGCAGATTCAGACAGTACACAGATAAATACGGAGGGATATAGTGAATCAACTTAATGAGAGTATCCCCCCCCCCCACATACACACACAAACACTGGGCATACATGTACATCTAAGTGCACCTGGGTTTGGTGCTCATCGCATTTGCGCATGCGCGGATCCAGATTTTCCCTTTCTTTTTGTCAGCTTATTTCACAGAGGGGCCCATATGCTTAGGTCCCTTACCAGTTTCTTTTTTTTCTAACGGAAATCTATAGTACTTGTATTAATCGCCCTGTGAGAGGCCCACGCATGATGCGCAAAAGTCTGGTTCAAAGGTTGTGGTTATCCTGGTCGTGAGATTGTATGAATACGTGCTGGTTAGTTTGAGGTTGAGCCTGGTCCAATATGGTTTTGTGGAGGTTTCCGGATGCTTCCACGGACCCTCTTGTATTGTACTGAAAATGTTGCAGGTATTCATGTGTGTATCCGTGGGAGGGGGCAGGGGTCTCTGAATCCCCCTGAAAATCGCAGAAATATAGTATTCCATTGTGATGCTGGTCCAGTGAAGAATCACAAAGTTGCCAACTTAGCATTCAATGTTGGGCCATCATCGGTTTGCAAGCCAATTCAATGGCATATCGCTGGTGGCCCGATGTCGTCACGCTTACAGTGTCCCCTATCAAAAAAGTAAAAGTTGGACCCCTCTGCCAAAACATCATGCCCCCCCACTAGTATTGAGGCTTAACACCCCTCCCCCTAAAGCTTCCTAGCTACGCCTATGTGGTTTTTGTCTTGGTGTAACCAGAGTCGTTTGAACTCGATTTAAGTTTGAGTCCAATCGGCTTTGTGGCTGTGGGCTTCTGCTCATATTATCACTTAATTATTTCCCTTACTACTAACACAAGTTTAAGCTTTTACATAAAAGCTTGGTCTACGCTGAACAATTCATATTTCAGACCCTGACTGAGTGTCTAATCTCGATGCACTTACAATACAATTCAAGTCGAAATCGAGAGTACAGGTTAATTTTACAATTTGTAATAAGAAGAGTGGAAATATGTTCAAATATCCACCCACAGTTGAAGAAAACCAAACCACCACATTAAACCAGCCTTTCCAAATAGAATTTACTGTCCTGCCAGCTAAGAGTGACAGTGAGAGCAACCTTCAGGGAAGGATTAAAACGGCATCTTCTACCGTGATGTGTACTGTACAAGTTAAAGTTGAACATTGTACTAGCAGTGTACTATATACTTAGCAATTGTAAACAACATTTATCGTCACTGTCACTCTTGGTTGGCACGACAGTCACTAATCAGTAAAATTTGGGCTAAAAATCGCTAATCAGTAAAATTAAGACCCAAAAATCGCTAATCAGTAAAATTTACGCCCAAAAATACCTGATTAGTAAAATTTACACCTAAAAATTAGTGATCAGAAAAATTAAGACCCAAAATTCAGTATCTGTAAAAATAGCCCCCAAAATCGGTTATCAGTAACAGTTTATTGTAAAAACGAATTGGAATAACTTTTTTCCATCGAAAACGTGTCATTTCGATATTTGGTATTTTTTCGCCCAAAAATCGCTAATCATGAAATTTTAGGCCGAAATTCGCTAATCACTAGCACTTAACATTCCGCTATTCGGTCAAATTAACCCTAAAATCGCTAATCGTTAACTTTTATTGCCAATATTTGCTAATCGCGTAATTTTTTGGCCATAATTCGCTAATCAGTAATCCCCATTTACACCCTTACGCATGTACATGAGATTGGGTACTACCAGCAGCCAAACGCTCAGACTAGCTTGTGCATCTGCGCAGTCTCACCAGGGCATTTGTTGCTCTCAAACACAATGCAAATGGATGGAGGTATTGAAGTAAGTCTATAAGATCTACGTCAGCGTCAGCATATTAAATAAAACTTTTGCGAATATGCGTTAAGTACCAAAGTGTCGTGTGCTGGCCCATATCTGGTGCTGAGGTGTTTGGTGTGGTGTGTTTGGGGACAAGAGGTTGTTTGAAGCTGGAGAGGCTGGTTTTGGTGTTCCTTTAGGGGGATTTGATGAGTTTTCATGGACAAACATGTCGATGCAAATTGCCGTACTGTAAATGTAATGTTTTTTTCAAGTTGCTGTGCTTCGGACTGGTAAATTGCCGTACTCAAAGCATTTTCTGTTTTTGATAATATATCAGTCAAATCAAGATTATTACAAATAAAACTTATACTGAACGTGATTTCAAATATGCTCATTATTTTGGCATTAAAATGAGGTGGAAAACGGTTTTAAACAATGCAGAAACAAACATTTTCGATGGGACATGCTGTTTTTAGCGGTACCAGCTGGCAGTGTTTCACAATGTTTTGTGACATACAGCAAGAATTGATCATTTTGGCGGGGACGGACAAGTGTTTGACTTCTCTAAAGATGAATTCTATTCACTTCGAAGGCAGGCGCTCGTTACAAACCACTATAAAAACGTTTGACTCTCCCCACTACATGTCATGTCTGTGTTGACATTCGATTCACCTGGTACCAAGTTCCGGAGTCGATGCTACACCGTGATTATTGTGATTTGGCTTGACTCATGGTTAATTGATTAACGGCATAGTTAACATCAATCCTGTTTTATTATCTCCACGTTTTAAAAAAGCGAAGGGGATATTGTTAACGCCTCCATCCGTCCGTTATGCTATCTCCTCCTAAACCATTGGACAAGATTAAACCAAATTTGGTGTGTGAGTTACTCACACGAATGGGGCGCGCAACAGCATTTTTTGCCCCGCCCCCTGGGGCCCTGGGGTGGGGGGGTCAAATATTTGATTTCAATTACAAAGTCAATTACAAAGATTTTTATACCAAACTTTGTGTGTGTTCTCACAAATGAAAGATACAAAACATGTCAGACAGGATTTTTATTCTGTCGCCTGGGTCATGCCCTAGGGTTGGGACTCAGAGTGCTTTGGGGTCAAAAATCAAATTCCGTCCTACTGTCTGTCTGTTATGCTATCTCTTCCTAAACCGTTGGACGAAATTCAACCAAATTTGGTGTGTGAGTTACTCACATGAATGGGGTGTGCAACAGCAAAAAAATTTTGGCCCGGCCCCCTGGGGAGGGTTCAAAAGGTCTAATATCATTTAAATGGGATTGCAGTGGCTCAGTGGAAGAGTGCTCGACTCGAGACCGAGGGGCCGCAGGTTCGAGCCTCACCAGCGTCACTGTGTTGTGTCCTTGAGCAAGACACATTAATCCTCGCTTAGTACTGGTTCAACCCAGGAAGACCCATCCCTACATAAATGAAAGATTGTAAATGGGACGTAAAGATTAAAAAAAATCAAATCAAAATATCATTTAATTTCAATTACAAAGTCATTTTCAATTTTTTTTTCCAAACTTTGTCTGTGTTCTCACAAATGAAAGATACGAAACATATCAGCTTTCCGTATAATAACGCCATGCAAATAATGCAGGGCTCATTTTAAGTATTTTCAAATTTCAGTCTGGTATGTAACGCTTTCCATATAATAACGCCATGCAAATAATGCAGGGCTCATTTTAAGTATTTTCAAGTTCAGACCCATGCCCTTGACCTCTGTGGTTGGGTTTAAAGGTCAGATATTGAAATTGTGCAGATGTAAGTATATTTTTTTTTATTAAACTAAGCACTAAAACATACTTGACAGGCGTTTGTTATGATCTGAATGATACTGAAGGTGAACTAAGGGTTAGATAAATGGGATTTATGTTTTGTGATTTACATGTTTCTCTCAAATAACCCTTCGTCGGGGGATATAAATTCGTCGAATTTGTCTTGTTATACCAAACTTTGTGTGTGTTCTCACAAATAAAAGATAGAAAACATATTGAACAAAGTTTTCATTCTGTTGCCAGGGTCATGCCCCTGGATGGGACTTTGGGGTGCTGGGGGGAGTCAAAAACTTTAGCGTGGGGATTTGCGATGGCGCCCCATCAAATGCGCACTCTAGTTTACATTTTTGTACACCAAACCGCGTTCAAACAGTGAATACTTGCATATATGTCTATTGGTATAGCTGTTTACACCCATTGTCAAATGAACGAAAACCATGTTCAAATCAGGAGATTGGCATGCTATTTGAACATGGGTCTCAACTTGAAAAAACATAAAATGAGCCCTGCATTATTTGCATGGCGTTATTATACGGAAAGCATTACAGACCAGACTGAAATTTGAAAATACTTAAAATGAGCCCTGCATTATTTGCATGGCGTTATTATATGGAAAGCGTTACAGACCAGACTGATCATTTCGCTGATGTTTTTGTTCACAAAGACATTGCATACCCTTATGACGTTAAGACGTTATGACATTCGAAAGTACACAGCCGATGCCATTTTGTTTAGAGAAGTCCAGTGTAACAGAATGGACAATTTAATGTTTTAGCAGCGTTTTGGTGCCAATTCTGTTGGAATAAGGTAAAATATGCAAGAATAACGATCACACATGTTTGTTTCATTGCATTGACACTTGCCGGGTGCCTCGGAAGATGTTTGAATACTCGGCCTGTCGGCCTTGTATTCAAACACATTCCAGTACAGCGACTTGTTTTGAAAATGATAGAATTCTTCTCTAAGAAGCTGTCGTTGGGAACCAACCAATGTCAGTAATGATTCAAAAGGGCCAGTATGGTCTATTATGGATACAAAGTATAAATTTGTGAAAGTATTCAATCAGATGTTCCCGGCTTTTACTATACTGAGTGTGACGTTGAAAGGTGACGTCATAAGACATTATTTGTGATGAAATCGAAAATATTATTTATGGTTAAAACACCAAACCACCACCAATCCTGACTTCAATTTTCCCTGTCCCATCACACACTCCAGCACACCATCTCAATAACAAACCCTTTACTTGCCCAGATAAATGAAACACTTCGACAAATCGTTGCCTCGTGTACTATCATACTTGCCGTGGGGGAAGGGGGGGGGACTCTGATATTTACACACATATGTAGGCTCAGAACATTTTTGGGGGTTCAAAATATTTTAATTTCAATATTTTTTTTTTTAATTTCATATTTGGCCTCTAGCGAGATTCGAACCCACGACCTCGGCAACACCGCCTAGCACTACACCAGACACCGACGCTACCAACTGCGCCACTGAGACATCCCCAAAAGGATGTTCAGGAAGCGCTGATATTGACGATAACTGATGCAGTACACATCGTATATTGGTTCTTTTTCAATGGATGGCATCTATTTCGTTCCAAGGATACAAGTGAAATTAGATAAATATCAGAAGTGCGGAAATATAATTTCACAAACATCATTGCTTTCGAGCTACACAGAATCAGAAACTGATGCAGATTCAGACAGTACACAGATAAATACGGAGGGATATAGTGAATCAACTTAATGAGAGTATCCCCCCCCCCCACATACACACACAAACACTGGGCATACATGTACATCTAAGTGCACCTGGGTTTGGTGCTCATCGCATTTGCGCATGCGCGGATCCAGATTTTCCCTTTCTTTTTGTCAGCTTATTTCACAGAGGGGCCCATATGCTTAGGTCCCTTACCAGTTTCTTTTTTTTCTAACGGAAATCTATAGTACTTGTATTAATCGCCCTGTGAGAGGCCCACGCATGATGCGCAAAAGTCTGGTTCAAAGGTTGTGGTTATCCTGGTCGTGAGATTGTATGAATACGTGCTGGTTAGTTTGAGGTTGAGCCTGGTCCAATATGGTTTTGTGGAGGTTTCCGGATGCTTCCACGGACCCTCTTGTATTGTACTGAAAATGTTGCAGGTATTCATGTGTGTATCCGTGGGAGGGGGCAGGGGTCTCTGAATCCCCCTGAAAATCGCAGAAATATAGTATTCCATTGTGATGCTGGTCCAGTGAAGAATCACAAAGTTGCCAACTTAGCATTCAATGTTGGGCCATCATCGGTTTGCAAGCCAATTCAATGGCATATCGCTGGTGGCCCGATGTCGTCACGCTTACAGTGTCCCCTATCAAAAAAGTAAAAGTTGGACCCCTCTGCCAAAACATCATGCCCCCCCCACTAGTATTGAGGCTTAACACCCCTCCCCCTAAAGCTTCCTAGCTACGCCTATGTGGTTTTTGTCTTGGTGTAACCAGAGTCGTTTGAACTCGATTTAAGTTTGAGTCCAATCGGCTTTGTGGCTGTGGGCTTCTGCTCATATTATCACTTAATTATTTCCCTTACTACTAACACAAGTTTAAGCTTTTACATAAAAGCTTGGTCTACGCTGAACAATTCATATTTCAGACCCTGACTGAGTGTCTAATCTCGATGCACTTACAATACAATTCAAGTCGAAATCGAGAGTACAGGTTAATTTTACAATTTGTAATAAGAAGAGTGGAAATATGTTCAAATATCCACCCACAGTTGAAGAAAACCAAACCACCACATTAAACCAGCCTTTCCAAATAGAATTTACTGTCTTGCCAGCTAAGAGTGACAGTGAGAGCAACCTTCAGGGAAGGATTAAAACGGCATCTTCTACCGTGATGTGTACTGTACAAGTTAAAGTTGAACATTGTACTAGCAGTGTACTATATACTTAGCAATTGTAAACAACATTTATCGTCACTGTCACTCTTGGTTGGCACGACAGTCACTAATCAGTAAAATTTGGGCTAAAAATCGCTAATCAGTAAAATTAAGACCCAAAAATCGCTAATCAGTAAAATTTACGCCCAAAAATACCTGATTAGTAAAATTTACACCTAAAAATTAGTGATCAGAAAAATTAAGACCCAAAATTCAGTATCTGTAAAAATAGCCCCCAAAATCGGTTATCAGTAACAGTTTATTGTAAAAACGAATTGGAATAACTTTTTTCCATCGAAAACGCGTCATTTCGATATTTGGTATTTTTTCGCCCAAAAATCGCTAATCATGAAATTTTAGGCCGAAATTCGCTAATCACTAGCACTTAACATTCCGCTATTCGGTCAAATTAACCCTAAAATCGCTAATCGTTAACTTTTATTGCCAATATTTGCTAATCGCGTAATTTTTTGGCCATAATTCGCTAATCAGTAATCCCCATTTACACCCTTACGCATGTACATGAGATTGGGTACTACCAGCAGCCAAACGCTCAGACTAGCTTGTGCATCTGCGCAGTCTCACCAGGGCATTTGTTGCTCTCAAACACAATGCAAATGGATGGAGGTATTGAAGTAAGTCTATAAGATCTACGTCAGCGTCAGCATATTAAATAAAACTTTTGCGAATATGCGTTAAGTACCAAAGTGTCGTGTGCTGGCCCATATCTGGTGCTGAGGTGTTTGGTGTGGTGTGTTTGGGGACAAGAGGTTGTTTGAAGCTGGAGAGGCTGGTTTTGGTGTTCCTTTAGGGGGATTTGATGAGTTTTCATGGACAAACATGGCGATGCAAATTGCCGTACTGTAAATGTAATGTTTTTTTCAAGTTGCTGTGCTTCGGACTGGTAAATTGCCGTACTCAAAGCATTTTCTGTTTTTGATAATATATCAGTCAAATCAAGATTATTACAAATAAAACTTATACTGAACGTGATTTCAAATATGCTCATTATTTTGGCATTAAAATGAGGTGGAAAACGGTTTTAAACAATGCAGAAACAAACATTTTCGATGGGACATGCTGTTTTTAGCGGTACCAGCTGGCAGTGTTTCACAATGTTTTGTGACATACAGCAAGAATTGATCATTTTGGCGGGGACGGACAAGTGTTTGACTTCTCTAAAGATGAATTCTATTCACTTCGAAGGCAGGCGCTCGTTACAAACCACTATAAAAACGTTTGACTCTCCCCACTACATGTCATGTCTGTGTTGACATTCGATTCACCTGGTACCAAGTTCCGGAGTCGATGCTACACCGTGATTATTGTGATTTGGCTTGACTCATGGTTAATTGATTAACGGCATAGTTAACATCAATCCTGTTTTAGTATCTCCACGTTTTAAAAAAGCGAAGGGGATATTGTTAACGCCTCCATCCGTCCGTTATGCTATCTCCTCCTAAACCATTGGACAAGATTAAACCAAATTTGGTGTGTGAGTTACTCACACCAATGGGGCGCGCAACAGCATTTTTTGCCCCGCCCCCTGGGGCCCTGGGGTGGGGGGGTCAAATATTTGATTTCAATTACAAAGTCAATTACAAAGATTTTTATACCAAACTTTGTGTGTGTTCTCACAAATGAAAGATACAAAACATGTCAGACAGGATTTTTATTCTGTCGCCTGGGTCATGCCCTAGGGTTGGGACTCAGAGTGCTTTGGGGTCAAAAATCAAATTCCGTCCTACTGTCTGTCTGTTATGCTATCTCTTCCTAAACCGTTGGACGAAATTCAACCAAATTTGGTGTGTGAGTTACTCACATGAATGGGGTGTGCAACAGCAAAAAAATTTTGGCCCGGCCCCCTGGGGAGGGTTCAAAAGGTCTAATATCATTTAAATGGGATTGCAGTGGCTCAGTGGAAGAGTGCTCGACTCGAGACCGAGGGGCCGCAGGTTCGAGCCTCACCAGCGTCACTGTGTTGTGTCCTTGAGCAAGACACATTAATCCTCGCTTAGTACTGGTTCAACCCAGGAAGACCCATCCCTACATAAATGAAAGATTGTAAATGGGACGTAAAGATTAAAAAAAATCAAATCAAAATATCATTTAATTTCAATTACAAAGTCATTTTCAATTTTTTTTTCCAAACTTTGTCTGTGTTCTCACAAATGAAAGATACGAAACATATCAGCTTTCCGTATAATAACGCCATGCAAATAATGCAGGGCTCATTTTAAGTATTTTCAAATTTCAGTCTGGTATGTAACGCTTTCCATATAATAACGCCATGCAAATAATGCAGGGCTCATTTTAAGTATTTTCAAGTTCAGACCCATGCCCTTGACCTCTGTGGTTGGGTTAAAAGGTCAGATATTGAAATTGTGCAGATGTAAGTATATTTTTTTTTATTAAACTAAGCACTAAAACATACTTGACAGGCGTTTGTTATGATCTGAATGATACTGAAGGTGAACTAAGGGTTAGATAAATGGGATTTATGTTTTGTGATTTACATGTTTCTCTCAAATAACCCTTCGTCGGGGGATATAAATTCGTCGAATTTGTCTTGTTATACCAAACTTTGTGTGTGTTCTCACAAATAAAAGATAGAAAACATATTGAACAAAGTTTTCATTCTGTTGCCAGGGTCATGCCCCTGGATGGGACTTTGGGGTGCTGGGGGGAGTCAAAAACTTTAGCGTGGGGATTTGCGATGGCGCCCCATCAAATGCGCACTCTAGTTTACATTTTTGTACACCAAACCGCGTTCAAACAGTGAATACTTGCATATATGTCTATTGGTATAGCTGTTTACACCCATTGTCAAATGAACGAAAACCATGTTCAAATCAGGAGATTGGCATGCTATTTGAACATGGGTCTCAACTTGAAAAAACATAAAATGAGCCCTGCATTATTTGCATGGCGTTATTATACGGAAAGCATTACAGACCAGACTGAAATTTGAAAATACTTAAAATGAGCCCTGCATTATTTGCATGGCGTTATTATATGGAAAGCGTTACAGACCAGACTGATCATTTCGCTGATGTTTTTGTTCACAAAGACATTGCATACCCTTATGACGTTAAGACGTTATGACATTCGAAAGTACACAGCCGATGCCATTTTGTTTAGAGAAGTCCAGTGTAACAGAATGGACAATTTAATGTTTTAGCAGCGTTTTGGTGCCAATTCTGTTGGAATAAGGTAAAATATGCAAGAATAACGATCACACATGTTTGTTTCATTGCATTGACACTTGCCGGGTGCCTCGGAAGATGTTTGAATACTCGGCCTGTCGGCCTTGTATTCAAACACTTTCCTCGGGACCCCGCAAATGTTAATGCATGAAAAAAACATGTGTGATCAGATTATTTCACGAGGTTTTGGTTATCACCCTCAGTATCAACCATCAACCATTATCTGCCCTTTATCTAAAGCTCCCTGGCTGATAATGGGGTCTCGGGTTGATACTTCGGGCGATAACCAAAACGCCCTGAGAAAATCTCTAATTTCAAAATCCCACCAAGTCAGCCATTCTCTTAGCTCACTGAACAAATTCTTTTTGTGCTGGGTAATTTTTAATGATTTTTTTTGGTCTGCTATCTTTTTTCAAAATTAGCTATTTCTTAAAAAATGTTTAAAAGTATCCAATCAAAACAAAAGTAAAGAAAAAAAATAAACCTGTAGTCATTGGCGTATCGCAAGGCTTGATACCATGATAACTTATAGGGCATTCAAAGATAGTTTTTGCACATATATGATATGTACTGACCCAAAATAATTAGCATTGATTAGCGACGACTCAGGCGAGAAGTGACTGTGCCAACGGTCTCGTCGGACCATTTGATGTATACACACGCTATGCTAAGTTTACCATTGCAGGGATTTCCCTAGGTCTTCAATTGGCAAAGGACTTGTAGGAGAAATTAGGGGAGGTCACCCTGAAATACTTTGAAGTTTGTTACTTATTTTGAATTTCGATAGATGTGACTTGACTTTAAAGGTAGAGTGCTTGACTCGAGATCGAGGGGCCCCAGGTTCGAGCTTCACCAGCGTCACTGCGTTGTGTCTCTTGAGCAAGACACATTTATCCTATAACTTAGTGCTGGTTCAACCCAGGAAGAACCGTCCCTACATAACTGAAAGATTGTTGATGGAAGGGAAAGAATCAAAACAAACGGTTGTTTATCCAAACATAAAGCAATGGAGAGAAGAAATGCGTGTATTTCACTCACTGTCTTTGTCTGCCATTGCAGGCACACAAGCTTCCCCAATTAAGTTCATTCAAGGGTAATAATTGACAAAGACACACCATCTTGTCTCGAAATATATGCCCATTAAATGGTATCAAAATATAAAAGTTTAAATGCTGTGAACAAGATTTTCGCGATAAATTTCATTAACGATAAAAGAGATACCAAGCTTTCTTGCACCTGGCACACCGTTTTGGTATGATTAATATACTTGCCAAATATAGATAATATGTCTCTGATCCTTGTTGGTTGGGGATAAAAATGTGACAAAAACTATTCCGTTTTTCAATCCATTTTAGATGGAACTCAAGTTATCATTACCCGCTGATTCACATAATTTTCATTATGCTAAAATTCAATTTACAAATAACGAATTGGGCTCCTTGACTTACTCTTTTTGCTAGAAAATCAAATTTGAATGATATGAAATGTGTTTTTGCGACCTTTTACAATAGAGTCTATAAAATGCGGGGCACAATGACAGTTTTTCCGAAACATCTTTTTACAGCATTTTTGCATTATAAGAGACAAAATTGATTTTAACAGCTCCTGCAATAATTAAAATTCTGATTTGCAACGTCAAAAACCTATGCTAGAATAATATAAAGGAAAGATTAAAAATGCATACCATGAACCCTTGCTAAACCCGTTGATGCGTTGACACCTTACCGGTTGTTACACGTTTTTACAGTTAACCCCTGCTGATATCCAGGTTTTAATGTGCAAAGTTTCCATAACTTGCACATGGAGACTACTTAAGTTGAGGGAAGGGACTTTTTAACATGTTTATGGTCACATGACAAAGATTGTTTCTTTGGAACCAAAAGATATACGGTCGCAAATTTAGTTTACAGCAAAGTGCGAGCAGAGCCGTAAAACGTGATTTCCGAACGTATATCCGACGATATACCTCCCCAAATAAAAAAATGTATATGGTTATCCACATTCTAATGCACTTCTACAGTTTCCTCTAAAATATCGCAGGATATATTGTCGCAAATATTTGACGTTATCCAATCAGATGTCATGTTACAAAAGCAAGTGCATTAGAATCTAGGTTGACCCACTTTAAGACAAGGTCAAATTTGATTCCTAATGCATTAAAATATGGGGACATTTTGAAATATTCTTTTTTCTATAACGGTTAAAGTAAGTAAGGGTCAAAGATCAGGAATTGTTACAATCAAGTACCACACCTGACCCAGGATACCAATGGGAAGGTGACAAATTCACAGTTAGACACCACAAATGAGAGCCAAGAGGTAAGCCCTTTCCCAGCAGATGACCACAAAGCACATATAAACAGACGCACACAAAGACATAGCAAACACAAGACAGAACAAAAACATAAAAGATCCACAAAAGAAGTACCGCCTTGGAACGGTCAGTAAAATATTTTACTTAAACCAGTTTACGGGCGCCAACCTCACCCTTAAAGCCTAAATCACAATACTCGCAAAAAAGTATAATTAAGAGAGATAATGGTTTTATATAAGTACAAAATGCCAAGCTGACCTTTGTTTTTCCTCCCAAGGCCACTCATTGTATGAAGATATTTCTAAGATCTTATCTACAGCTCTGTTGACCCTTTTAATTGGCGGAGCGGAACAATGAGCATGCGCAATTTTGGTAGAGGGCATTATGAGGAACATTTCTGTGAAGTTATTTTGAATTTCGATAGATGTGACTTGACTTTAAAGGTATTTCTTATCTACAGCTCTGGTGGCTGTTTTGTTTGGTGGAGCGGGACTATTTGTGCAATTTTTGATAGAGGGCATTATGAGGAACATATCTGGTAAATTATTTCGAATTTGAACTAGTGGTTTGGATGTCCTTTAAAATGTTTCTTATCTACAGCTCTGGCGGCTCTTTTGTTCAGTGGAGCTGAACGATTTTGTGCAATTTCGGTAGAGGGCTTTATGGGAAACATTCTTGTGATTTTTTTTTTTTCAATTTGGACCAGTGGTTCAGGAAGAGATGTTGTTTAAAGAAAATGTTAACAAACTGACGACAGACTAAGACTGATCACACTACCTCACCTTGAGCCTTTGATTCAGGTGAGCTATATATCAGTAGACAACAAAGAGCTCAAGCATACAAAGCGTTAAAAATGTTTTAGAAGCTATTTTCCTTTTGAGGCTGAATTGTAACAGTTACCAGGCCACCAGATAGGAAGGTGTATCAACAAATACCTTAGTTTTAAACTAAAATATATGTTGGGAGTATTCCAAGAACAATCTCATTGCTGTGGTTCTTTGGAGCACCAAAAATTAATTGAAGGTTAAGAAAAATAAATCAGCTTTATGAGAATAAATTTTGTCAATTTGGACGAATTGTTATATTTTATATGATTGCAGGGAGCTGATATTTTCACTACTCCAGTGAATATTGAAGTACAGTGGGCCAGTGAGGCAACTATAGCCGCTGTGGAAAGAGTGGGAGGTGTGATCACGACACGGTTTTATGACAAAGTATCTGTACAGGTCTTAAGTGACCCTATGAACTTTTTCAAACTAGGAAAGGCCATCCCAAGATGTACTCTTCCACCTGTAGATGCAATTGAATACTACACAGACCCAAAGTTTAGAGGATATTTGGCAGACCCAGAGAAAGTTGCTGAAGAACGCTTTAAACTGTCGCAGAAATATGGCTACGAACTGCCAGATTTAAGAGAATATCCAAAATATGATATGTTGGTCCAACGAAAGGATCCTCGCCAGATATTCTGGGGGCTGAATCCTGGATGGGTAGTATGTTTAAAGGATAGGGTTGTATTGAAACCCAAGGACAAAGACTGGATTGACTTTTATCACTCTTAAAATATCAAACTTTAATAATTATACGAGGGGCATTTGGAAAGTACGCAGCATGGCATCATATCTCAACAACATGTTGATAATATGCTATCAAATAATACATTTTGGGAAACAAGAATTCAACCACTACATGATAGTTTGTTCATTGTCAATAAGTACTTGGCCTGCATGTGCAGCACATACTCAAAATGAGTAGGTATTTATACACTGGCGGAAATTAAAGCAAAATGTTGTAAAAAAAGTTAGAAAATTGGTGACCTTATTTACGATCATTATTTGGTAAATTAACAATTTGGTGATGGCATCTCTTCTAAAATATTATGGTATTATTGCTTGCATAACTTGAGTCTTTGCATCTGGAACATGTTTATTAATTGAGAAATTGTATACTTTCAAAATGAAACTTTACTTTTTACTAAATACTTTTACTATAAATTGGGTAGCTACAGAAACACCAAATGAGTATATGTTTTGCTTTTTTTGTAATGAATAATATATGAAAAACAATTTGCTGCCCAAAATATGTTGACTTGTTTTGTCTTGCAGTCAAGAAAATTATTTCTGATGCCACTACCCCCTATTTTCAAGAAGTTGGTTGGGTTACTCAACCCCTCTTTGTTCATCAAAGGCAAACTATTTTATTCTATCGAATTAACCACCACAAAATTAATCGGTTTGTATTAACAAAGGATTCATACTATTTTATTTGCTTCTGTAAAGTTAACAGAATCGTAAAATCATAGCTAAGCTCATTCTACCACATGATGAGTTTTAAGAGTTATCTGCCCTCTGTACTTATTTACATATTTCTTTTCTCTTCATTACAAAGACCACAAACTGTGATTGATAAAAACTTATGCAGAAAAGGTTTAATCAACTACTGGTTATACAGTTTCAAAATAAAGCAGTGGACAGCAGACCTTACATACTGTCTCAAAGTCAGTTTCAATGTAAAGCTCTTCAATAATCTGTTTTAGCTCACCTGAGCCAAAGGCTCTCAGTGAGCTTATAGGATGGGATTCTAGTCGGTCTCAGTCTGTGCTTCCGTTCACACTTTCAGACATAAATATCTCTGAGACCAGTTGGCCAATCATATTCAAATTTCATCTAAAGCATTATTGGGGTAGGGGATTGACTGTATTAGGTTTGGGCCAGATCAGATCAGAACTCTGGTTTCCATGGCAACAGATAGCTACTATAGAGTTATAATGGGGGTAGTTCTTGTGAGCACTCTAGCCTCTCCATTTTTCATTGGATCTTCTTCATTCATACAGGTAACAAGGACAGCAATAAAAGCTTGGATGGGAATCACGACAAGGCACGATTGGACCAGGGTCTGTGGGGTTAGTTACCCTTGAACGTCTCAATAGACTTATAGTGGGAGAAATGTGTCATCTTTAAATGGATCTTCATCATTCTTGCAGGTAACAAGGACAACCATAAAAGCTTGAATGAGATTGAATTTCTACCAGATCCCATCACCAACTACTGAGTTAGCTGCCCTTGAGCGTTTGAAAAATAAATGGTATAATGCTGTGAGCACTCTAGCACCTTCATTTTTGATTGAATCTTATTCATTCTTGCAAGTTACAAGGATGGCTATAGAAGTTAGGATGGGTTCGAAATTCGGCAAGATCTGACCTGGATCTACTGAGTTAGCTGCCCTTGAATGTCTGAAAAAATCTCAATAGACTTATAGTGGGAGAAATGTTTTGAGCACTCTGGTGCCTTTGTTTTTGAATGGAACTTTATCATTCTTGCAGGTAACATGGACAACCATACAAGCATGAGTGAGTGCCAGACCCCAATCACCAACTACAGAATTAGCTGCCCTTGAGCTTTTGATAAATGGATGTATAATGTGAGCACTCTAGCTTCTTCATTTTGATTGTATTTTATTCATTCTTGCATGTAACAAGAACAGTTTTAAAAGCTCGGATGGGTTTAAAATTCTGCAAGATATCTGGGTTTACAGAGTTAGCTGCCCTTGAACATCTGAAAAAATCTCCATAGACTTGTAATGGGAGAAATGATGTGAGCAGTCTAGTGCTTCTTTTTTGGATGAACTTCGTCATTCTTGAAGGTAGCAAGGACAACTATATAAGCTTGAATGAGTATGAATTTCTGTCAGATCCCATCACCAACTCCTGAGTTGGCTGCCCTTGAGCATTTGAAAAATGAATGTATAATATGAGCACATTAGCACCTTTATTTTTGATTGGATCTTATTCATTCTTGCATGTAACGAGGACAGCTATAGAAGCTTGGATGAAATTGAAATTCAGCAAGATCGAACATGGGTCTATGGAGTTAGCTGCCCTTGAATGTCTGAATAATCTCCATAGATTTATAATGGGTGTAATGTTGTGAGCACACTAGTGCTTTCATTTCAGGATGGATCTTCATCATTCTTGCAGGTATCAAGGACCACTATTAAAGCTTTAATGAGTTTGATTTTCAGCCACACTTGACCACCAACTATAGAGTTAGCTGCCCTTGAGTGTATAAAATATAGCTATATAATGTCTTGACCATTCTAGCGCAGTCATTTTTCATTTGATCTTCTGATCTTCTTACCGGGCCGCGTAGCGCAGTCGGTAACGTGTCTGGCTACAGATGCGTGTCTGACTGCAGATCCAGGGGTCGCGAGTTCGATCCCGGTCCGGTCCTATACTTTCGTGGAGATTGATCATGAAATGATTTCTACGGTCATTCTCCTCCCTCCCGCTGATTGATTCAAGAAGGGTTGTTGTCCGTTACAAGCGAAAGTATGTGCACGAATTACTGGTAAACCGCTTGTTCTAGCCTGCCCAGGAAAAAGTGTGTTTAGGTGAACTGACCGTCCCGCAATGACCATAGCTGTTGACTTGGGACGTAAAGCAACAAAACAAACAAACAAAAATTTGATCTACTTCATTCGTATAGGAATACAGGATATACATAAAAGTATGGATGAGTTTGAATTTTGGTCAGATCTCATCACAGACTATGGAGTTATTTGCCCTTGAGCATCTGAAAAATATAGTTTCACCAGGTTTCCTCTGCAATTTTTATATTCAGATCTTTTTAAAACTTGCAGATAACCAGAACTTGCATAATAACTTGAGTGTTTGAATATATTCCTGATGACTGTCTCAATTTCAGAGTTACCTGCCTTTAAGTATCCTAAATTATGGTGTCTCCAAACATTATGCTGGCTCCCAGGTGAGTGATCGTTGCCCATTGGGCTACTTGTACTGTGATGTGCCGAGGCTTCACAAGCCTAGTTGTCTGTCAGCACTCAACAAAGTCACATGGGCGATGCTGATTGGAAATGCTTTAAGGGTAGCATTCTGCCTTGATCCACATCTGAATTAAGGGTGAGGTTGGCGCCGTTAAACCGGTTTAAACCCTCCAGTAAAATATTTTACTGACTGTTCCAAGGCGGTACTTCTTTTGTGGATCTTTCATGTTTTTGTTCTGTCTTGTGTTTGCTATGTCTTTGTGCGCGTCTGTTTATATGTGCTTTGTGGTCACCTGCTGGGAAAGGGCTGACCTTGGCTCTCGTTTGTGGTGTCTACTGTGAGTTTGTCACTTTCCCATTGGTATCCTGGGTCAGGTGTGGTACTTGATTGTATCGATTCCTGATCTTTGCACCCTTACTTACTTAGAAAAGAAAGCAACGCATTCCTGTGAGTAAAGTGAAATATCATATTTTTAATGTGTTTTGGATGTCACATATCATGTAAACAAAGACAATATGCTGGTTGTCCTAACTGCTTACCGTTGTTCATGTATATTTCACTGGGAGAAATGAAAGACTAAGAAATAATCAATCTTTTAGTGAAAACACATCAGCAAGTCAGGCTGTGCTTAGGTGCAATTTTATTGGAACCTCCACAGTTTGCCCCATAGGTCTGATTTGAATCTACATATGCCGTCAAACTGCGCTGAAGCAGGCCAAAAATGGTCTGTTTCATCTCTGCCAGGCTGTGCATTTTCGCGAGCCATTCTGAATCTTCATATTTACACCATCGATTAAAACCAAATACTTTTTAAAACAGTCTAAAAATCCAACACTACCTTTTTGGGAGAAATGAATTTCTAAAATTACAATTGTAAGTCTTTTTCGGCAGAAAATGGATGTCTGTTTGTCCCATCCTTGTACTTTACAGCACGTGATTGGTTGTGTCATAAGCAGGCGATATTTGGAAGGTTCCAATCTATTAATGTTTGGTAATCTGGCATTTGACGTTCTTTTTCGCATGCAGATGGCGCCATTATACTTTTTGTCTGCTAAATTGTGCGGTACAGTAGTACTATCTAATATGATTTTCCTACATGTACGTGACTGTCCCGCCATGACCATAGCTGTTGACTTGGGACGTAAAGCAACAAAACAAAACATGTACATGACAAATTTCATGCATGTTTTTGGTATTTCTAACAGTGCAAGTTATATGCAGCGTGATCAAATAAAACCCCATCGGTATTGAGTTCTGCTGCAACGACCAACCAAATTAACATAAAATTTCTTTGCACAGACATAAAACAGATATGCCTCAGGCAAGTTACAATTCAATACTGGGAGAAAACGTGAAGCTACGCTTTGGTTTAGATCTTCTTGTCCATCAAAATTAAACATTTGCAATTCGACAGCGTAGAACAACTGAGTATGCTTTAGATTTGCTGAGTAAGTTTGCTTATATACACAAAAGAGCCTTTTTACACGTTGTGGTTTGAGAAGTGAGACTTCAACAGAAAAGTTGTGATGCTTGACATACCTGAGCCGTCAACATGTGTGCCAACGTGTAGAGTGAATGCTGTATAGAAAATGCACATTTGCACAGGCTCATCTAAGTATTTGCCGTATGAAAACATCATGAAATTATGTCTGACAGCTGTTTAATTTCAATCGAACCGGTTCACAGGCACTGCATGCGTCTTAAAGAAAAATCAAATTTCTGGTACTTGTCTGTTCAAAATTTTCCTTTTCGTTGATGAATATACCCAGCGTATCAAGCGTATTGGATGCAAAGTCGGACATTCACTTACTAGATAAAATTTCGGTATTCTTGTTGTTTGCTCCTGATCAGACCAGGCAAAATGGGGGACGATCTTCTGGATCCAAACTGTTTGCAAACTTTGATAGCAGGTTTGAGAGAGAGAGAGAGAGAGAGAGAGAGAGAGAGAGAGAGAGAGAGAGAGAGAGACTGCATGAAACTTGCACACAAATATTTTGTTTTAGCTGCAGTGGTTTCTTAGAATCTCGAAACACAATGTTTGGGTCAGTCAATCAGTCTTATTACAACTACTTCAGACTGAGGACCCAATGTATACGCTTATTGAGATATACTGAAAACCCATCTTTTCGTGCATATCCGCTTTTGTGCGACAAAGTCTAATATTCCATAGTATCAAAGCTGTCGCTTTGCATACTTTCTCGATTGCACACATTTATAGTCGGGTTTTTTGAAGAAAAAAACCCGGTTATTAAAATAGGGTTGTCCAGGGGGCGGGTTCTTGGTTAACGTTTGGGTTAACCTTTTTGCAGATTCGATTTTCTCGAAAAGAATTCAACCTGCATGCTTCAAATTTCACACATGGTTTCTTCAGGGTCTCTGCTTTCATGTGATGCCGTGTTCTTTTCAGTTGGTTCCCAATTTTTTGGTGAAAAAAGCATTTTTTGGAGATAGGAATTTTTTATATATTTTTCTTCACAAATTTCTGTGTATATTCCATAACTCCAAAACTATTCAAGGTATTTGGATGGACCTATAGGGATGTAGATCCAGATGATCAGGCACGCTGCACACAAGTGGCATAACTCTAGCTTGCTTACTTTCCTAGTTATTTCCCTTTTCATTTTTCACAATTTTTTTATGTATGCTCTATAACTCCAAAACTATTCAAGATATTTGGATACCTTGTAGGAATGTAGCCCCACATGAACAGACACACTGTACACAAGATGGATAACTCTAGCTTGCTTACTTTTTTAATTATCTCCCTTTGCAGTTTTTGAACTTAAGACATTATTGCATCTGGACTCCAAAGCCATTTCAGGTATGTTGACAATAATACTGCACACAAGTTGGACAACTCTTGGTTTCTTAATTATCTCCCTTACCAGTTTTTTGGCCTTATACTATTCATTTGCATGTAACTCCGAAACCCTTAGGTATATTTTGATAATACTTTGTAGGGATGTAAACACAGATGAATAGGTGTACCACACAAGACGAACATCTCTTGTTCTTACTTTCTCAGTTGTCTCCCTTTGCAATTGTTAGCTTTTGACATTTTTCCTTCTGTAATTCAGTTATAATCATATTACTTCGTAGATATGTACACCCAGATGAATAGGTGCAGTGCACACAAGATAGATAACTGTAGCTGACTTTTTCACTTATCTCCCTTTGCAAAACACCTGGCTATAATGCCCTTTGGCATTTTTTTCTTGTTAAATTGACGAAACATTGCCTGAATTACATTCAGGTCTTATCTGGATCCAAACCATTTGCAAATGTTGAGAGAGAAAGGGTGAGACTGGTGGATTCACATTCTTTTGGGAGAAACAATGCATCGGTGGCAGAACGACAAGTGGAGAGAGAGAGAGAGATGCGTGTTTGTTTTGAATTTCGTCAAACCGCTGGGCCTGTTTTTTTCTGACAGTTTCTTTCTAACATATTTCTAAGTTTCATTTAGATCTTTGCAAAAAATATGTTCTTACGACATGTCTAGCAGTTTCAATATCAACTGGAAGTCAAAGTCGGCAAATGCGTGTTTGCTCAGATGGAGAGAAAGTGAAAGTATTTGGTTTTCTGAAAGGAGAACAAAAATGTACTGCGAGAGTAGAAATAGGAAACCTGGCTTATCGAATAGTTAAATCAGTGTACTTTACGACTTGTAAGTAAATATGCACATGCCTGGCTCTCGACTAGGGGAATACTGGTTCAGTCTGCAAGAGTTGTTGACTATATTTATCCTGCGTATTTACTGCTACTACTATTACTATTCCTTCACCTTCTGCTATTTCTGTCAAACTATTTAGCGACGTTTTTAATAAAATTAAAGAAAAGAGAAAAGAGTAGTTGGAGTAGAAACATATCACCGTGTTTTCAACACGTTCTGGCGTGCATATGTACCGTTTATGCTCATAATAAAGACCACATCCTAAAATTTCGAACACTAGCAATTTTTCTGAAACGTAATTTATAAATTTACGAACAGGTATAAAAAAGTATTTTTAGTGTTCGAAGGTTTAGGACATTTACCGTATGAACTCATATCTGACATTGAAATTTTATCCCTTATGAAACCAAAATGATCTAAACATTGGCTTGGTTTTACAAACAAACTACAATGAATGAAAGTATCGCCCAGGAAGCTGTGTTCTAATTATGTTAGAACTCTAAACGATAAACCAGTCTCTATATTCACTGAATGCGGCACAAAAGTGCATTTTTATATGAACATGGTCCAATACCATGACATCTTGCTCAATTATAAAACAAGATTGAATATTGTAAAAGGTACCTTAACAGATGAATTAACTCCTATAACTTGCAACAGGTTTTGCATAAAAACACATGTCTACTCTTTGTTATAGTTATGCGATATAAATGCCAAGTCGCTGATCAGTATTCGCATTTTTTTTGTATGCATAAAATGTTCAGGTACTTTTTTTCACTAATCCTTATAATGCTTGTGTCTAAAGATCAGTGAAATATACACACTAACACCTGTAAAACTGTCATTGGATGTCTCTAGTCAGACAGTGCGAATTTGCATATTAAATGATGTGCCTCATTTTAAGTTTTGAAAAAGGATTCATGTTCCTGAGGAAAGGGGCAAGTAATATAAAAAGCCAGCCTATAAGAAAACGTGTTACATTATATACGAATAAGAAGGCACAGGTTAGACTGCATCAACTCTGCCTGTACAGCACCTTTGTTGTTTACTGTTTAGAAAAGAATGGCAGTTATTAGTGACAATAAAGTTGTTGTGACAGTCAATACAGTTGTAACCAGTTTCAATGAAGTTGTATGGTTGGTTGTCCAACGCTATATATGCATTTGGATATGTGATATTTACTTGTAGCAGTAGCCACAGTGCCTTGTATTCTAAATGGTATTGGTATTGCTGTCTAAATTTAAAGCTATTGGAATCGACAGACTTGACTATTACTTGTTACGTGATAGTCAACAATTTAATAAATAAAGTTAGTGTTCGACACACTTTTCGAAAGGTAAACACTTATGTATTAAATGGACTTATTCAGTTTACACGCATAACACATATTCACAATGATCTATTTCATGCCAGCATCACAACATACTCATGAAATGTTTGTCCTAACATAGCGGAAAGATGGTTGTTTAACAATGATACGAAACATGAATGGGACTGTTAATTTGTCACTGACAAAAAGGACCATGCTACATATATTCCAAATGCCCATCGTATATTATGAAATTTCCTAGTTCTAACTTTGTGCAAAATTTTTATACCCCTAACTTTGAAAACATAGAGGGGTGAGGTAGGGGCATGTTGCTTTTTGCTGTCATTTCTTACCTTGATATATGTTAGGGGTGCATTAAAATGGTCAGGTAAAAAAAGTGTGGGAAATGGGAAAAAGTCGGGTAATAGGCTTATATAGGGAAATAAGAAAAAATCTTGTCTGAAACCACACAGCCTAGAGCCTTGACACTTGGTATGTAGCATCATCTAGTGGACATGTACAAATTTTGTTCAAATTATGCCTCTGGGGCCAAAAATGGGTCCTTACTCGATGTCATTTGTTTTAGGAATTCCGAAAGTGATGTCATTTTCGCGCATGCCCTTATCCTTGGCCCTCAACACCGTGGGCACCGTTATGGAATCTGTGTTAAATGTGGGTTAGTATTTTGAGAAAAATGGGCTTTTATAGCCAATGTCATATCAAAACTTGTTAGTTTTCTTTGATATACATTCAAAATACGTTTTTTCCGATAAATACATGTTCCGAAAAACAAGCATTTATTCATTTAAAAGGCAAAATATGAGGCCGTGAGAAGTCCAGAAATGTAAAGCAGAATGCTGATATTTTCTTCCAATAAAACCATAAAAACTTTTAACATGTAAAATTTTGATTTGTTTATGCCATTTTATGATTAACCGACTGAATCCTCCTGCTTCACGCTTAGATGTCTGTTACTACACAAAGTGGTTCTGGTCGACAGTATGTTGGTTCTGGACGACGTAATGTTACAGGTTCCTGACGTAATAGAGTTCTGTAGTGAATATGTTTTGGAGCTTGGACGCATAGTAAACTCGTTGTATATTTCTTCATGATACTTATTAAAACTTAATTAATCCTGTAGCAAGGCGAATTTATCCAGTTTACGCTTATCTGATACAATTATTGTTCTTGAAACTGTATTTCACTACTACATATGCTCATTTTGTGCATTCACTTGCGTTTTCTTTGTAATTTTTATGACTTGATATGATGAGGCATTGCATTTTCCATTACATAGATGAAAATGATTTCAGAAATCAGCTTACTTTAGACAAACGAGTTTTTAAAACCAAACTGCAGCTATCTCAGTCATTTTTCAATGTTACAGATGTGTAACGACTGCAAATAGTTTGTTACAGGTTAAAGTCGACAGCGTTACACGTAGAGACGACATTCTACTGGATTCTCTGGATTTCTGTTATACGAAATATCTTCTATTTTGGGTGAAGGTGAAATGCCATTTAATATTATCGCTGATGAGGGACCTGCTGAAGAAGTCTTTGAACGTACTGAGAATGTGAATAGTGATTCGATCATTTGCGAAACTCTGACTATACTGGTCCAAAGGACCTCTGACAGTGGTAATTAATTCACAGTGCATCACTGCCTTTATGTTTGGAGAAAAAAAATCAAAGTTGGTCAAATGTTTTCACCTACATATATAGTCTCGCTGTTAGTCTCTATTTCAATGTATATATGGCTTTATTTTTTAGCTAAATGGTCCATTTTGCATTAAATATATATATATAGCTAGGCGGCTAGCAGCCAAGATTGTGCTATTCCGGATACAAGCATGAAAACTTTCCACACTTGTTAAGGTTGGTGAGCTGATGATTTTAAGATATAGAACCACTTCGACAAATTTCCTCTGCGCATGCGCAAGGCAAAATTCACTTCCGCTATAGGAAAGTTTGGTCTTATTTGACTACACAGGCCAGTGTTTGCGTTTAACATAGTGAAATCAACCCACTATATCTCTAGATGTCCTCAAAGACATAAACAAATATATTTTAAAATGTCTTAAATAATTACGCATGCGCAAACTAAATAATACTTCCGGTTATCTCGTAAATTGTAGAAACCATTGAATAAATGGAATAGAATATATTTTGACTGGGAAATAAATTTGCTTCTGCACAATCATTTATCCAATATTTTTCCTGCGCATTCATTCACGCTAGAGAACCACTGTAGTAGAACAGTGCGGTCATCGCGGGTCGGTTGCAGTCGGCAAGGGCACAAATTATACTATTTTGATTTACTGTGATCCATTTTATGAGCAAGTTCTGTAATTACAAGTATTAATTTTCACAATGATGTTTTCATTTGCAATTAACCCTTAGGTATTTTAGTCCACTCTGGCTCAATCGGAGCCTTTACATTCTAAAACTTGCTAAGTACCAGCCATTTTCTGGATAGCCAGTTGGATTCTTTACGACTTGTGTCCAAAATGTGTTCACAGACTAATGAGGGCGCTATTTAAGGCATTAGTTATGATTTAATAGCAATACGAATAACTAAGTGAATGTGTGAACAAACATTTATGTTTAATTTTTGTGAAGTTGCAAACCATTTTCTAGCTGTACTCGAAATTTGAGTAGTCAAGGGCATTGTATCAGTATGGTCTAAATATAATCACCTTGTATACAATCACTGGGCAACAGCCAATAAATGTAGTACAGTGTGTACAGTATGAAAAGCTTAAACAACTTTCAAAATGCTCTGCCCTCATATTTAGAACTTTTGCGCACTAAAGTTCTGATATTTTGCAATTGCTCTAAACTAAATAACGTAAGCATAACTTCCACATTGTTCCTGAACATGAAAAAGTGCCTTCTATCAGGAAAAATATCCCCCTTTTGGCAGAAATTGGGTGCTGTATTGGCTATTGCTTAACTCCCATGAATCTTTGTTAAGCAGAAACACAGCCGGATATAAGCACATAATATTTTAAGAAGTAAAATATTGACAAAAATATTACCTTTTTTAACAACCAGGTACACGAAAAGGTATATTTTGCACACTCATCGACTGCAGCCAACCCTCGATGACTGCTGTTTGAGTACAGTGGTTCTCTAGCGCAGCATTTGACATGGAACAAATTTCTCTCGTTATGTTGGGGACAGGCATGGTTTACCCATCATGTTGTTGAATGACTACATACCGTAACGTAACTTCGACTGCAACTTATGTTATGGAGTTTTCTGAAGGATGTTTGACTGCCCTTTGGATCTACATGTATGTCCATATAATGCTATGCGTTTATATTTTGTTATTTGGCACCTGTGCCAAGACAACAAGATCGCGTGGATCTTATTTACAAACGTTTACATTTTCAAAGTTATATTTAACCATAAGAACTTGCAATATGTACGATAATATGCATGTATGCCACAGACTTGTCAGTTTAGGCCTTTAGGGCAAAACTTTTGCGCCAGTAAAATGCTTTTAAGTCGCTGGTATCTTTGGCTGCTGTCCGTTTAAGGCGGTGGTTCTGTTGTTGTTGATGTATTGTTTAATATACCTCCCATTGTTTGTGGGGGTTCTGTGTTGGTCTGTGTTTTGGTATGCATGACTCATAACGTAAGCAAATTTTAACAACATAATCTAGGGTGAAGATTTGGCGCCATGCATTTATGCCCCCCCCCTCCCGGTGGCTTAGGCTTTGGTTGTGTTGTTGTTAAACAATTGTTAATGTACTTCCCATTGTCTGTGTTCTGTGTTTGTCTTTGTTTTGTTATGCTTTATTTTTGTCCATTCTAGTTTTGCAATTATCTTGACGAAGAAGAGAGAGCTGATTACTTTGCTTTTATTGTCTTTTGGATGTCTTGTTACTGTAAATGTTCCATGGTTCTTCCTCACGGTGCCGTGGGTTGGTCTGCAGTGAATGATTGTGGTATTTCCCGATCATACTCACGTACTTGAACATTACCTATTTTAAAAACAATCATTAATTTACAGACATTTAGTGTTCACAGTTACCACCGCAGTCACAAAGGGCCGTACACTGGAGAGCTGCATTGTCTACTACTGCAACCTCGAAGACAGCCATATCTCACAAGGTCAAGAGAATATTTTGATGCTTGTGGTATGATGGTCCTCGTATCCATCCCAGTTTGCTGGACTTGGAAATCATTTCCCCTGTTCTAGCGCTGACCCACACACATGAGCCTTGATATGCTGCCTTTAAAATGTGCTGGTACAAAGCCACCTTTGTAAGTGCTGTCTTTTCATCGAACAAACAAATGTTTTCTAGCCAAGTCTATGTCCGTGTAAGTGGTTGCTTGTTTTACCATACAGTATCATAATGAATCGTTCGATGGTGCAAAGGTAATCTGTAGGTGGCTTTTCAGGGAGTGAGTTCATTTTTACAAAAATACTCAGTTACAGCTGGAAAGCTTGCCCACCGTTTTCCACGACCAAGGAGAGAGTATGAGACAATTTGATTTCATACCAACGATGGCCAGCGATTTTCGCCAACACACAGATCATCCACTCGCAGCTGTTGCACCACATGTATGACCAGAACTACTACATCAGTTCCAACAGTGCCACTGCTTATTTTCTTGTAAGCCCTTTTAGCTGCATCCGTAGCGTGAGCAAATATTTTTGTATTCCTCCTCATGCAAACAAGGCCCAAATGAAGACATATCGCGAGCTGGACACACTCAGACCGAGCTTCTTCTCCCGTGAAGTGGAGTGTTGTCAAACTGTCATGGTGCAACACATGATCTCCATCTGTGGTAACTGTTTCTTAGTGGGCATATCTTATGTCCAAGAAACAAAACAGTTGGAAAGAAAGTGAAATAGTTTATTGTCATCTACTCACAAGAAATCTTGCCAGTTTTTAGGTACGGCAGTTAATTGATGGACAGACCTGCCGGTGCATGCCATTTCCTTGTTTTTTCCATGTTAATGATTTTAAACTGTCCGCCTTATAATATGTCCCACACTAAATCCACTCGATCAGCTGCACAAAAAGTTGATATTACGCATCATATACTGCTCTCTGAACAATGCTAACCCCTACAACTTTAAGCATCTGAACAATAGAGGCTCCATCCAAAGTGAAATCTTTTACAGAAGAAACAAATGTGTCGAAGCCAGTCAGTAGCTTTACAATAAAAAATATGAGGCATATCAGGCATACCTAACCACCCCCTTCCTAAAAATTATGAAATTTTATGTCAACAAAACATAGACTGGCGTAGACTCACTAATGTTTTGCTATGGTTCGTTTACATGAAGTGAGATACTGGAAACAATAACAATCAGATGTGACATAGATGTTAAGACTGTCACAAACGCATGTTGCCCTTGGCTTAAACCATAACTTTTTTCAGACAGAGACGTCCCCAAGTCAAAACAATCCAAATGGGTCAACACAAAGAAAGAATGAGGTGGTGATTATGTACCTACCACCCTGGTAACATCTGTCTATTTTTCCAAGGGCTTTGAGCTGGAGCAAAAATCTGATTGCATGTCTGTCTGTCTGCCACAAGCCAACTATCACCTTTTCTTAACACTTGACTTGTTCAGTAACAATCTTATATATGCTTAGCGTAGACAAATCTTTTTTGTGAAAGCTTATACTTGTAATAGAATTGGGCTTTGTTTATCGTCTAAATAACATTCGGTTAAAAGAAAACAACTGTGCATGCGCATTTAAACAGGTGTGTAGGTCCCTATATTGAAGACGCCCTTCGGTCCTTTGTTTGGGGCATCCGGTTTTGCGCAGTTTACAATAAAAGAGAAATTGAATGCCATCTTTTTACAGTATTCAAATTTTATGCGCATGCGCAGCAAATAAGGAATGGAGAAGACTAAACTACAAACAATTAATATCAGTTATGTCACATTTTATCATTCTACAGCCAACATGACCCCTTCTTTAAAGTCACACTATATTTAAGATCTATGATAAGAGCCTAAAATCAGAAAAATGCCTTGCGCATGCGCAGTAGGCATTTCTCAATGTGGTTCTATATTCTATTCTGCTTAGTCAGTCATGGTCAACAACTTGGCCAAATTTCATGCTTGTATCCGGAAAAGCACAATCAGGCCAAATTTTGGCTCTTAGCCGCCTAGCTAATAGGAAAATAGAAACAAATCTCCCAAACCCAATACACAGTATGTAAACTGAAATAAACATCCTGTACCTTTTCCTCCTAGCTCACGCCGTATAAACATGAATTTCAGCGCTCGTGCGTAACCAGTAGTCGATAATCGTGCAGATTTGAGGTTTTATGCCGAATTTTTTGGACCAGCTATCATGATTTAGGGACTGTAGCATACGTGTGGTAAGTTAATTGTGTATTCTCTTGTTTTATCCCCATTTAACCTTGTCTAACGAAATCCTCCGTGCTGTGTTTTGAATTTGCATTCAACCCAGCTTATTAAATCAGGCGTTATTGTCAAAGAAAACGCAGGTTGCTGTCAATCCCTTTCATCAAGAGTCAGTAGATGAATAGTTTTGCCCTCCATCCAAAGGATTATTATGAGATCTTTTCAAATTATGCTTAAAAATGGTGTCAACTGACGATACAAATACTATACCAACAACTGCGCTCACACTGTACCACTAACTCGGATGCATGATGGAGTTACTGCACCGCTAACTGGATTAAGCTAAATCTGGCTTCATGCTCTTACAGTTATAAATTCTATCTTTATCATCTCAAGACGCATTCCAGTGTTTTCATTGATTTAGAAAATAAAATAACAGGGCCATGTACATCATTTAGCTCTCACAAACGAATTAAAAGCTTTCATCTAATTATAATTTCAAGAGAGTTTATTACTTTCATGCATCTAAGTAGCGATGATTGAGACAAGCCTTCCATTCCCACAGTCTCGCCAATGATATTCATCTTTTACACACACAAGTAAAGTTTGTTTTGGTGCTTGAGGTATCAGTTAACAAATCAGTCATGTCTGAACGATTTCCTGTTTTCCTCTGTTGAACCAGTACTTATAAGTGGATAAAGCCTTTGGTGAAGGACACATAATCACAAAGGAAGGGTGTATATTAGACAAAGGCTGCCAACCCCCTGAAGATAGCTACAGATTTACACTCAAATAATGCATTTACATATATGTGATAGTGTCAAAATCTCATGAGCTGGTCTGTTCTTTGATGATACCCATTGGTGATTTTTTTCATGAAACAAATTAAGAATTGCATGATGATATTGTTTGCTGATATAGAATATTAAATACCGTTCAGACAGCTGTAGAGTGTCTTTCTAATCCCAACCGCAATTTGGAGAGTGGATTATGAAAATGGACATCATGTGCCCATCTATCTATTAATTCATCCACCCATCTGTCCATAACACGTCCTTGTCCTTTTCAGGTCTCCTAAACTATTTGAAAGATCTTCATCAAACTTGGACAATATATTTATAAGATTTGGCTCAAAATTATATAGACAAATTGTCGGTATTCCAATGGGTACTAATTGTGCTCCTCTTGTTGCAGATTTATTTTTGTTTTGTTATGAGAGAGACTTTATTTTGTCTCTGTCAGACAATAATCAAGCTGATATTATTGAAGCTTTTAACTCTACCTCCAGATATTTAGATGACTTACTTAATATTGATAATCCTTATTTTGAACAAATGGTGGGTCAGATATATCCAACTGAACTTCAGTTTAATAAGGCGAATTCTTCTGATACTGAAGCTCCGTTTTTGGACTTGAACTTGTCAATAACAAATGGCATAGTTTCTTCTAAAATTTATGATTAACGGGATGATTTTAAGTTTGAAATAGTAAATTTCCCATTTCTTGATGGAGATGTTCCTCGCTCTCCTTCCTATGGTGTATATATTTCTCAGCTTGTTCGTTTTGCTAGAGTGTGCTCTAATGTTGATGACTTCTACAACAGAAACTTATTTTTAACTGCTAAATTATTAAAACAAGGTTATAGATATCATAAAATTCGAAAAGCATTTTCTAAATTCTACTACAGACACTCAGAGTTAATTGTTAAATACAACATTGGGTTAAAAACTCTTCTGCAACAAGGCATATCAGAACCTATATTTTATGGTGATTTAGTCTATAAATTCAAACGAATTGTTGGAAAACCTAATTTTAGTGATCAATTCAAAAAGATAGTAAAATGTTATATAAGGGTTGGATATAATTTGGATATCATGCGACAGTCTGCATGCCTAGTTTTAAACCCAATCACGGCTTATAGCTATGGTTTCCTCTTTAATTGCACGACGGTGGGTCAGGCCTCAGACTTTATGACGGCTCTGACATAAAGCTTTAATCAGTGGGTTGGTGCCTGATGCTTATCTGTAGCTGGACCCACCGTGGCTCAACTTGAGGTTTTCTTTAGCTCTGACTATCTGTGAGTCATGAGTCCTTTTCTTTGTTTCATCATGGAGTGAAAATTTGATTAGAGTGTTTTCCATGATGATACATTGCATTAGTTAGATGGCCTCGATGCGAGCTGAACATTTCTTGTACTTCAACAACAGCAGAATCTAGGGCGAAGATTTGGTACCAGTAAAATGCATTTAAGCCCCCCGGTGGCTTAGGCTGCTGTCCGTTCTAAGGCGGTGGTTCTGTTGTTGTTGACTTTTTGTTTATTGTTACTCCCATTGTGGGAGTCTTTAATTGTTCTATGTTTTGTTGTACGTTACTTTATGTCCATTCTAGTATTGCAATCATCTTGATGGGGAAGAGAGAGCTGATTGCTTTGCTTAATTTGTCTTCCTGGTGTCTCGTGATGGTTGAGCGGCTCTTCCTCGCGGTGCCACGGGGTAGTCTGCAGTTTGTGATTGTGGTATTTTCTGATCATACTCACTTACTATTTTTGGTGAAATGTTGATCAAACTAAAATGGTATGCAAAACCAATAGCATAACTATGCAGGCTCAAGGTCAAGGTCACAATCATAAGTCAATGGAGGCTGCTATTTATAAAATTTTAATTAACTTCCTATAATTTTTAAAATCCAATAAAAATCCCAGTTTCATCACAAAATGTACATTTTTTGTGTCGCCTGCAAATCATGGTGGTCACATATGGATCATGTCTAGGTTGTCATCGTCGTCTTCTGAGTTGTCCACGTTGTAACACTTTTGGTTTCCGATCGATAACTTTTGAAGCGATCCATTAATTCCATTCAAACTTTACAGAAATGTCAACCATCATTAAATACAGATCAAGTTTGAAAGGTTGATAATCCGCAAAATTTTGACTTAGTTATGACCCCTTTTATACTTAGATTGCGGCTAAATTGTTGGTTTTGATCAAAAAACTTTTGAAGGGATGCAACTATTTCATTCAATTTTTACTGAAGGCTAAAGCATCATAGAATACAGGTCAAGTTCGAATTTGGAGATCAATCACAATTTGTTTACTGAGTTTTGGCCCTGTTTTGACTTATGTTTAGGCTAATGCTAAAGCTATATTGGCTTTTTTGTGGAATAAATAACTATTATATCTGACAACTTCTCACTATAGACCATGGTTACCCAGTGCCTGTAAATAAACATGACAGTGATTAAAAATTTACCCCACCCCTAGACCCCTTAGGTGGGGTCAAATGTAAAATATTTAAATTTTACAATAACTCGGTCAGTTTTCAACATTTTTTATTGAATTGTCGCATGCAGACAGAGGTAAAATAATTATGAAACATATCAAACGTGGTTTTAGATCAAAGGCATCGATCGGATCCCCTGGGTGGACTTAGGTGGTGGGGTCAAAAGCTCAAAATTCAACTTCTTTAGAATATGGTCATGTTGCATATCAAATTAAAAGGAATCACACATGCAGCAACATGGTAGGGAATATTTTGCCAGCAGACCCCCCCCCCCCCCCCGCCAACACTGGGGGTCTAAGTGTCAAAATACAACTTTTTCAGAACATAACCATGTTGCATATTAAATTTAAGTATATCACCAATGCAGCAAAATGGTAGCAAATATTTTGCCGGCAGACCCCCCCCACCCAACCCTTGGGGTCAATAGGTCAAAATTCAACTTGTTCAGAACATGGTCCTGTTGCCTATCAAATTAAAGAAGAATCACAAATGCAGCAACATGGTAGTATCTTTTTGCCAGCAGACCCCCCCCCCCCCCCTACCAACACTGGGGGTCTAAATGTCAAAATTTATGTCAAAAGGTAAAAAGGTATGATATATATGAAACATATCAGATGTGATTTTAGATCAAAAGCCTCTGTCTGATCCCCTGGGTGGACTTAGGGGTTGGGGTCAAAAGCTCAAAATTCAACTTCTTCAGAACATGGTCATGTTGCATATGAAATTAAATGGACTCACAAATGCAGCAACATGGTGGCAAATGTTTTGCTCGCAGAACCCCCACCTGATCCTGTGGGTGGGCTAAAGTTTCCACTGTTTTAGATCATGGTCATGCTGCATATCAAATTAAATGGAATCACGAATGCAGCAACAGCGACATATTCTGTCCTTACACACACCTGCGACCCCTGGGGTGGAGTCAAAGGTCAAAACATTTTTTTCTTCTTAAAGTAGTCATGTTGCATATCAATTAAAGAGAATGGAGCATAGAGAATCATACAAGCACATATTCTGCCCTTACACACACACACACACACACACACACACACACACACACACACACACACACACACACACACACACACACACAATCTGTGGATTGGATTAAAAGGGGAAAATCTGAATGTGGTTCCGTTGCATATTAAACTTAGGGGAAAGAAAGAAGTATAGACCTATACAGAAGCAAACACTTTAACCTTACACACACCCCTGACCTCTGGCTCAGGTTGAAGGCAGTTCTTAAAATTGTACAGATAAGTTTATTTGTTTATTAAACAAAGCACTGAAAACTAGATAGTCGAAATGGCCGATACTAGCTAGTCTGACCCAGAAAACTTGCACACTCTAGTTTCAGTTCTTCAATGCATTCTTTGCTTCCAAAGGATAACCCTTTTAAGAAGATTTTTTAACTTTGATCTGTATGATACCCAAGGTGAACTGGGGTTGGAGAAAGTGAATTTTCGTTTTGTGATTTATAACTTTCTTTAAAATAATCCTTCGCCAGGGATATGAATTTGACAAATCCGCCATGGTTGACTTCTTTTTTGCCAGGCGACACATCTGATTCTAGGAATTCTAGTTTTCAAAAGAAACTATTTTCTACAAAAGAAGCAACAAAATGCATAAAATTAGTAGCAGGAAACTAATTATTATTATGAGAATGTATATTTGATTAGGGTTGTGTGATGACACTAATCCTTAAAATGGCTGCCCTCCATACCTTTTAATTATTTTTAATACATACATCTGTAACTTTTTTACCGTTTATTCTATTTTCCTTGGGATTGTGGTTGATTGAATGATTAACTAAGGGCTTAAATTTCAGATTGATTTGCTTTCAATGTTGCTGTCCCCTTTAAAAAAAGTAAAGGGGATCAAACTGAAGAGCATGTTGAATATACCACTTGGATCCTCTCTGCCAGACATCCATACTTTGTATAAGGGAGTAGAGGAGGTTCTGACGAGTCATCGCATATGCCGACACGCCTTCGCTTTCCATGCTCGAAAATGCGTTAAGTATAAAAACCCAAATCCCTGCACTGGCCCTCGTACACATACATAATTTTGACCCAGATGAGGTGTCTATTAAAGTTAAGTACAACTCGTAGTATTAAATGCCAACACAGAGCCTATTTTGGATCCGTGATACCAAATAGTTTCAATTCAGATATGGACCGATATTTTTTTAAACAAAAACCTTTGTGAGAGAAGTTTCCAAGTCTTAAAATCACCAACAAAGACAAGGCTACTCGTGTCACTCAGAAATTCTTCTTACTCTGCACCAGAACATATCAAAATAATGTTAGGAAGCTCTAGATTAACTGCTTACCACATCTTTGCAATTAGTATGTTTAATTTCTTGATTCTGCGATCGTTAAGTTCTTTTTCCGCTAACGGAGCGGGAAGTCGTTGATTCGAAGCCGCACCATCATGAAAAAAATGCTTCAACAAAAGCCAAAATAGGATTTCAGCTAAATAAAGGGATAAGTAAATAAATTTGATAAAACCAATAATTCCCCCTGTATCCCAAATTAATAACGACACTGACTGTCATTAGCCAAAAAACGTTAAAATGGCTATTGACAGTCAACTGTAAATAGCTATTTTAACGTTTTTTGGCTATTGACAGTTGACTGTAAATAGCCATTTTAACGTTTTTTTGCTATTTACAGTTGACTGTAAACAGTTGACTGTAAATAGCCACTTCGTAAAATTTATCTTAAACTGTGGAATGAATGCTATATTCGTCATACAGTTTATGATAACTGACTTCATGTATATTAAAGCCGAACATGAAAAAATATATATCAATGCCCTTGCGCATGAGCATTGCTAGTCTCACATGCATTTTAGTGGGCCCCAAAGTGCTTTCGGTAGCGAGTCAGACTGTCTTACTACATATCCTGGGGTCGCGAGGGTCCCATATTTTCCTGCAGATTGATCATGAAATAATTTCTAAGGTCATTCTCACCCCTTCCGCTGCTCAGTTACAAAGACTTATCTATTGATGAGATGGTAGGGGCCTGATGCTTTGGCTGTTTGTCGGGCCCACCGGGGTTTACCTGTTGGATTTCTTTTGCTCCGGTATTCAGTTTTATTTACTGTTGAGTCCTTATCTTTGCTTTAGCCTATCTCCTTGTTATATCTTGATTTATATGTTTTAGGAGATGATGCATTGATAAGTTAGGGGCTTTCATGCAAACCAAATATCTACGTGTCTTGATCCACATCTGAATTAAGGGTGAGGTTTGCGCCGTTAAACCTGTTTAAGCCCTCCAGTAAAATATTTTACTGACCGTTCCAAGGCGGTACTTCTTTTGTGTATCTTTTTATGTTTTTGTTCTGTCTTGTGTTTGCTATGTCTTTGTGTGCGTCTGTTTATATATGCTTTGTGGTCACCTGCTGGGAAAGGGCTGACCTCTTGGCTCTCGTTTGTGGTGTCTGCTGTGAGTTTGTCACTTTCCCATTGGTATCCTGGGTCAGGTGTGGTACTTGATTGTATCGATTCCTAATCTTTGCACCCTTACTTACTTTTTTTTTAAAAAAATGACATTTTTCAAAATGTCAAAATACGATATTCGGCCCGATTTCGAATGTCAAAATTGGATTTTGAATGTCAAAGTACGATATTCGGCCTCATTTCGAATGCCAAATATGATTTTGAATGTCAAAATACAATATTCGGCTCATTTTCGAATATCAAAATAGGATTTTGAATGTCGAAATGCGACTTCCGCCCAATTTCGAATGCCAAAATAGGATTTTGAATGTCAAAATACAATATTCGGCAGCAGTTCGAATGACAAAGTAGGATTTTGAATGTCAAAATATGATATATACGGCCCGATTTCACATGTAAAAATAGGATTTTGAATGTCAAAATACGATATTCAGCCCGATTTCGAATGTCAGAATAGGATTTTGAATGCCAAATATGGTATTTGGCCCCATTTTGAATGTCAAAATTTGATTTTTATGTCAAAATACGATATTCGGCCCCATTTTGAATGTCAAAATAGGATTTTGCATGTGAAAATACGATATTCGGCCTCAATTTGAAGGTCAAAATACGATATTCGGCCCCAGTTCCAAGGTCAAAATAGGATTTGGAATGTCAAAATACGATATTCAGCAGCCCGATTTCGACTGTGGAAATAGGATTTTGAATGTCAAATTACGATATTCTGCCCAGTTCCAAGGTCAAAATAGGATTTGGAATGTCAAAATACGATATTCCGCCCGATTTCGAATGTGGAAATAGGATTTTGAATGTCAAATTACGATAGTCGGCCCAAGTTCGAATGTCAAAAAAGGATTTTGAATGTTAAAATACGATATTCAGCCTCAATTCGAATGTCAAAATAGGATTTTGAATAGACTGTCAAAATGCGATATACGGCCCCTTTTTCCAATGTCAAAATAGGATTTTGAATGTTGAAATACGATATTCAACCTCAAATCGAATGTCAAAATAGGATTTTGAATGCCAACTGCGATATTCGGCCCCAGTTCAAATGTCAAAATAGGATTTTGAATGTCAAAATTCGATATTCAGCCCTATTTCGAATGTCAAAATAGGATTTTTAATGTCAAAATTCGATATTCGGCCCCAGTTCGAATGTCGAAAAAGGATTTTGAATGTCACAATATGATATTTGGCCGGGTTTCGAATGCCAAATAGGATATTGAATGTCAATCGCGATATTCAGTCTCAACTCGAATGTCAAAATAGGATTTGGAATGTCGAAATACGATATTCGGCCTCAGTTTGATTGTTAAGATAGGATTTTGAATGTCAAAATACGATATTCCGCCTCAATTCGTATGTCAAAATAGGATTTTGAATGTCAGAATACGATATTCCGCCCAGTTCAATGTCAAAATAGTATTTTGAATGTCAAAATGCGATATTCCACCTGATTTTGAATTTCAGAATAGGATTTTGAACGTCAAAATATGATATTCGGCCTCAATTCGAATGTCAAAATAGGATCTTGAATGTCAAAATACGATATTTGGCCCCAGTTCAAATGTCAAAATAGGATTTTGAATGTCAAAATACGATATTCGGTCCCAGTTTGAATGTCAAAATAGGATTTTGAATGTCAAAATACGATATTCGGCCCGATTTTGAATTTCAAAATAGGATTTGAATATCAAAATTCGATATTCGGCCCCAGTTTGAATGACAAAATAGGATTTTGAATGTAAAAATAGTATATTCGGCCTCAGTTGAGGGGGTGGACAGGGGGGGCGGGGGTACGGGGATAGAGGGTGCGGAATCGGGGGTAGAGGGTGCGGAATCGGGGGTAGAGGGGGCGGGAAGCGGGAGTAGAGGGGGCGGGAAGAGGGGCAATTGTGGGCGGGGGTCTGGAAAAATTGGAGGGCGAAATTGCTTTTTTACCAGAAAATTCATAAAAAAATGATTCATAACGATACCCTTTAAGACCTTTAAGTCATATAAGGGCCTAGAAGGACGCAGTTCACTATCGAGTCTTGGTTTCGAATAATTTCGGGCGTCTTAAAAGTAGCAAACTTGATCGATTGTTTCTGTCCATATTTATCAGTCTCCGTATTGGATTGTGTCCCTTTGCTTCCCTTCCTCTTTGAAATGCCGGTTGGAATTTACACATTTAAACGGCATTCAGCTGCCGTCGATAACTATTTTATTTATTTCGTCAGGGACGTATATATAGCTACCGCTTACACAAAAACGCATTAGAGTACGTATTAAACCGAAACTAGTGAATTATTGTATGCTAGTTTTATTCCTGGTAATACGTATACAAAGGGTGTGAAGAAAAGCAATTCTAATCTGCCTAAATCCAGTTGTGGCAGGTGTTTCCAATCGTGACAGGTGTTATCATGTTTATGGTGGCATTACTTTCTTTGAAGGTTCGGCACCCAAAATCGAAGTAAAAAAGAGGCCCTGATTTTATAAAGATTTTATATTGTACACCACTACCTAGAGTGTGTTATATCGTGGCGCGCGGACCGTGATGCCGCATTTTCATTTTGTGGCGTCTCATCAGTAGAAATGGTGTCGTGCATTAATTACTACTCTCATCCTTACGGCGTCTCATCTAGGTTATTCATCAGCATACGCTATTTTAAGTGCAGACTATTAATTTAAGGCAAGTTGCGTCCCTGTCCGCGCTAGAGAATGACTTTTGTAAAAAAAAAAGGCTTCTTACAAGGCTGACCTCCATGGTATGCTAGTGTTTTGATCTGTCAAAATATCGATGAATGGCGTATTTTAAAGAGACTAAGTCTGCAACTATGAACATTTTTCGAAAAATTTTCTTTTCTAAAAATGTTTGTAAAGGTAGAATTAAGTCATGTTTTCTCAATAAATCTGTTCACTATAGCTGAAAACTGCATGGAAAAGTGAATTATCTTATAAAAACAGGTGTGTTTTTTTCTCTTGTTGGTAATTATTTGCGTCCCTCCAATAATTATTGAAACGGGTAATTCTTAACATAAATGCTGTTGTTTTGATACTGATAATTTGTTAAGATTTACGAAATTGGTAAAATGCATGCCTGAATTTTAGTTTTTTTTACTGTGTTCTTGAAAAATAGAAACACTATTTCTAAAATTAAAAGATCAAAAGTTACAGACTATGCAGCTTTAAAGTGACATTCACAAGAATCAAGTATTGAGATTCGTGCTCAAAAGAGTTAGGCCTACACCCTACAATGTTCATACTAAAATCTATTTTTCCACAAATGTGAAAGAGTTTTATGAAGGTTCCTTAGAGCATATATCTCGCAAACTCAAAATCATGCATATGAACCCTTCCTTGTCTCCCTTATAGTTCTTCTAAAACAAACTTTTTACAAAAATAGTAAGTGAGTATGATCAGGAAACACCACAATCACAAACTGCAGACAAACCCATGGCACCGCGAGGCAGAGCCACACAACAATCATGAGACACCAGGAAGGCAAACTATGCAAAGCTGCAAAACTAGAATGGACATAAAGTAACGTACAACAAAACATAGAACAATTACAGAATCCCACGATTGGAGTAACAATCAACAATAAATCAACACCAGCAGAATATTCTAATACTTATACACTTTTGTAGACTGCTGAAAACCTTTGCAAACAGTTTGGACCCAGATCGGCTTCTATCAGGCCTGATCTTGATTCTGCTAGCCCTGGTCTTGACCCAACACTTTTGGCACTCTGATGGCGCCAGGTATTCCTGATTTTTATTTTATTTTTTTGCGAAAAAGTTAGCTTTGAAAACAAATCAGCATACCAAGTATGCAAAAAGAGTTAATCGACACACAATTTTTAAGAGCAGCGCAAAGCATGTACCTGTATTTATGATTTTAGAAGTAAGGCCAAAAATTTAAAAAATCAATATTGTTTTTGCCGTTACCTCTTCAATATCTTCAATATGATAAGAGGTCGATAGGTTGGCAAACTCTTTTTTATAAATTTTTTGTATGAAAAAAGTAAAATAAGAATCCTTTAAAAAGTCTAGAAAATAGACCTTAATATCCCAAAAAGGCTCAAAATTGAGTAGGCGCCAAAAGTGACCATAAACAAGAGGTTCTTGTTTTGCCTAGTATAAATAATCTTTCCTTTGCTGGTTCTAGAAAAGACATTGATCTGGAGATAGTCTGGTTCTTTGCCTACTGAGTAATTGTGCATGAAAATACGACAGATGAGTCTATGGTGAACCATTCTTAGTTCTTCACTTACATATATACGCTTTAGTTCTTGAATAAGAACAAAATTTTATCAGGGGGAGGGAAAAATCTGATAGGGGGAGGGAATTGGAGGAGAAGGGGGAGGGAAGTGGGGGGGGAGGGGGAGGGAAGTGGGGGAGAAGGGGGAGGGAAGTGGGGGGAAAGGGGGAGGGAACTGGGAATGGCGTACCCCCCTGTCCACCCCCTCTCAGTTTGAATGTCAAAATACGATACTCGGCCCGATTTTTAATGTCAAAAAATGTAAAACGAAAAGAGAAAAAAAAAGCGAATACGAAAGGTGAAAAACCAAAAGTGAAAAACGAATAACGAAATCGAAAAACGAAAAGGGAAAAACGAATAACGAAAAAAGATACGGAGTGGCTGCTGCCAGACGTCTGGCAGCAACGAAAAGTCGGATAAATCGCTGGTGACAGACGTCTGGCAGCAGCGGAAAGTCGGGTAAATCGCTGGTGCCAGACGTCTGGCAGCGGCGGAAAATCGGATAAATCGCTGGTGACAGATGGCTAGAAATCAAATGATCTGTGAATGGCACAAGAATTACACGTAGCTGCCGACAGACGACAGTACGTGACCCGTTTTCTAGAATTTCAATTGACAAAGACTACTAGTACCGTGGCGTAAAATGCGATCATTTCCAAAAGAATGCGTTGGCCGAAGATCCACGCATGATCATCACTGTAGTCATTCCACTACGGCAATTTGGGTTTCGTCACCCACTCCGGTGTTATAGTAAAATTACCTTCAAATAAAGGCTGACAAAATTGAGAACTTTCGAATATGTTTGCTTCGAGATTGTATAGTCTAGTTAACAACCTCTGTGTTGTTTTGCCAAATCGGAGATAAAATCAGATTTTAAATGTGTTTTTGTACAGTTACGAGGGCTGTTCAAATATGAATGCAAGTAGCTTCATAACTTTCTTCACATATATGCTACGACAAAATGCTATACCTTTCTGGAAAGAACTATTTGTCGCCTTTAAAATGGCACCAAACATAAAGAAACACTAACTATATTTCTCGAGTTACAGACCCTTATATAAAGGCCATTCCTGTATACTGAAGTTTTTCTGAAGCAAATTGCAATGCACGTTTTGGTACATCTATGATAAAGTGTCATATCTTTGTAAGTTTTAGACAAAATGGCACCAAGTTTTAAATGCAGAATTAAGTAACAATTTAAAAGTTGCTTGCAGGAAAAAGTTTATATAATCCTGTTTCAATCTCGAGTAAACAGGCACGTTTGTGACGTCATTGATTTTATGATAAACGTCATTTTGAGTTATCTACTGGTGATGGAATAATAAACATCGTTGTGTCGTTTTCTTTGCGTTTTGCTGAAAACATGCTAAATATGTCATAAGGAAGTTTTCAAAATAATCTGTCTTCTATTAACAGAGTTATCCCACTTTATATAATTTTTCAAGCATGTTTCTGCTTTTTAATGACGTGTTTACATTAATCAAAATATGTTCAATCTGTCTAGTCCTCAAGACCAGGTAAGTAATTTTATTGTAAATAATGCCTAAAGTGGTCAAGCTTAAAGTTTACGTTCACATTTAGAATAAAGCCGCAATGTTATGATAAAAAAAATAAGTATAAATTTTATAACCCCCTTCACTTAAGGCATTTTTGACTTGATAAAAATGCTTTCCAGCGGTTGAAAATTACCCACTATCCATCAATACTTTGTTGCAACAGCTCAGTATGGGCGATCAACGTATTGTCTTTGAGTTAAAACTAATTTAAATGATGTTTCGTGCATTTTGTTATAGATAAGTTTAACTGAAAACTGAAAGGTGATGTTTTGTTTACCATTTATTTGCAAGCATAAAGAGACTTTAGTGAAAAAGATTCGTTGTTATTTAACAAAAGCATGTCGGATTCTCGCAACTTTCACAGAATCATTATGTAAGAGTATGGGGATACTTCCTTAAAATTTTCAAGAAATTTCAACTGTTCTTCGAAGAATTATACGCTCGTTTCTATCACTGGTATATGTTCGAAGCATTGAGTTTGTTAGTATACACACGTGACCCTCATTCAAAGGGCTATAACTCGATAAATATACTGTATTTTTCTTTTTGGTCTGGTGCCACTTTAAAGGTGACATACAGTCCTTTATAGAAACGTTTACCATTTTGTCGTAGCATATATGTGAAGAAAGTTATGAAGCCACTTGCATTCATATTTGAACAGCCCTCGTATATTAAAAAATTGTCAATTACGGTTTCGTAAAAAATATACGGTTTCGTCATTGATTAATTGTCCTAGATGACGAAACCGTAATTTCATGCCTAGACATCAAACGTTAAAGTTTTCATATAATTTTAAAGCTAAAAGATACAATGAGACTTTGATGAACAAAAATTATCGGAAACCAAGCATTTTCAGGCATTGATCTGTGATTAAATGAAGAAATTGAGCATGATGAGAAAGTTACCTTAACACCGGAATGAGTGACGAGACCCAAACTGCCGTAGTGGTATGACTACAGTGATCATGCCTTAGCAAGATCGTTGTGACACATGTGACACATGTAAGCGAAGACAGTCGTTGAATTCATTTCTGTCATTACAAAGCATGACAAATGGTTTTCAGAGTGAGGTGAGGTTTACACATGCTGCTGATATATTATTTTCCCATCTTAAATTCATGTTTCTGGCATTCTGAATGAGTTTCAGACATGATAGGTCAAACAGGGTATGTACGCTTTGTTTTTGAACACGAAAAAGAGGAAAACATGCGTTTGGTAATTTACAAATCCTCTATAACTAAAGGGAGAAAAATGTGTTATTGATGAAAGTTTCACCGTCTTGGTGTTTCTTTGTTAGCTTTTAATGCAAAATTGTTTCGCTGGATAAGCTATGTACATAAATTTTAGCACAGAATTGTATTTTACAAATTTCTTGAGTTGTTTATGAATATACTTGTGCCGTGGTGTCAATTACCCCACCCGCCAATGCTAAGTGTCATTGTTTTTTTACAAAAATAAAGCAACAAATGCTGCTATCATCTGACTTCCGGCGAGTTTAGCGAGAAGACACGTTTTCACAGAAGAGTTATAAAATATCAATAAAATAAATTTTAAAATGATTGCCAGTGATTACAGCCAGATTCTTTTATCAAAATTGTGAGATACTATGGCGTAGCGTGATGTGCTAAGAGAATTTTCAGCTTTGAGAAGGAGGAATGTGAAAAATTGTGATAATCACGTCGAACGAGAAATGGAGGGTGCTGAATGATGAAATTAAAAATTGAAAAATACGTTCAACGGAAGGTCATCTGATAAAAATAATAGTAAACTATGATTGTTAAAATGTTTAAATAGCGATATAAAGATAAACAATGTGCTATTTATGGAAATATCACACAGGATGACAGGGATTTCAAGGGCAGTCAATACGGAGATGGAAGCTCTTTGTTCACATTGGTAAGAGATAACTACTTACTATAAACAATGGCATAATATAATTGTACAGATATATTGACACCAAACAGAATAGGTAAATATTTGGAAAAAGCTACTAGTGTTGAAAGCAATTTACCTCAAAATAGGAAAACTGTCACAATTTTGACAGACAGCAAGGGGGACTATCTGAGTAGGCATGTGACAAATGTTGTGGAAGTGGACATTCTTTTGGGGGCGAGAAAAGGTTGCACAACAGAGCGCGGTGCAAAATGGTTGGTAGAAAACTTTGACAAAAAGAGAAAGGATCATGGTCAGTTGTGCATCTATGTTTGGTTGGGGACATGTGACTTTACAGAGAAAGGAAGAAAATATGTAGGCCTAAGACATAATCTCGAGGAATGTTTCAATAACTTGTCAAGTAATTTAAAAGAACTATCCAAATTTGCGGAAACAAAAAAATCAATATTGTCTTCCTTGAGGTACCATACATATCAATTACGAACTACAACAAATTTCATGGTTACAAAACCCCTGAAATATTCTTAGAAGATGATAAAAAAACTGCAGGATATTTTTAGCAGGGTAAATGAACAGATAGTCAGCCTGAACATTGAGAACGGTACACAATCGCCAAAGTTCAACTGCGACCTTGAAAAAACCCCAGAAAGAACAATAGGAAACGTTACAACCTAAATCTATACAAGGATGGAATAAACCCAGATGCCAAATTAGCAAAGCACTGGTTGAGGAGTATATCAGAAAAGGTAAGAAAAGATTGTTATTATCGTTAAATTAATCAAGTGCTAAATTAAAACAGTGAAAAGTCACTCCTTACAATAAACAACAAATTAATAATTGGTTGATGAACTCAAATTGTCAAGATATTCACTCCACATTCATAGTATGGATAAATATTTTTGTGTCAAAATACTAGCTGCTAAAACCAAGGTTTGAAATAACACAGACTAGGTGTGTGAGTGAAATGTCACTCTGCACTCATTAAATATTTATGATGCACCTATACTTTCGTACCAGAACACTAGCTAATGAACCTTGGTTTGAAAGAAATGTGGATAAGTTACTTATTTTGTGTTTCATTTAGGGTACAATTTCGTCAAAGTATAAGACTGATAAACTTAATTTGAAATAAATCCAAGCACCTACAAATAGATGTGTGGGTGAATTGTCACCCCTCATCAAGATTAACATTAAGAATAAGGCAAATTAGTTATATAATGAAAATTTGTGCAGGTGAATTGTCACTCCACACTACTCACATCAAGATGGAAGGTAACACCGCAGGTATCCAAGGCAAAGAGGGGCGTCAGGAAAATAAAAGACAGCGACCTGGATCAAGTGATGAAGATTGTCCGACATTCTTGTGCCAGAAATGTGATCAGAATATCCATGACAAAGTATATGCTCTTGTTGCAAGCTACACTCTTGTTTACAATGTGCAAAAATATCAGCAATCCTATTTTAGTGTATTAGAAACAATGACTTGCAAAATTTTCACTGGACATGTTCAGCTTGTACATTTATGTTCCTGTCGCTGGAGAATATTTCAGGAACATTAAATGACATTAAAGTTAAACATGAACATAGAATGAACACTATTGAAAATAGAATGGACAATTTGAAAATATCAACCAAACAAGAAATCAAAACAAGTGTAATTGCAATGAAAAAATACATTGTTGATGATATCAAACAAGAAGTGAAACAAGACATAAACAAAATAGTGTACGATAGAAATAATCAATTCGATCAATTCGATGATAGGAGAAGAAGAGAAATGAATGTAGTAGTCTTTAATTTAAAGGAGCACAAAAATGATTCTGGTCAAATAAACAAATTAAAGAATGAAAGAGATATAAAAACATTAGCCATTGCTTTGGGCCTGGAAGAATTGAAAATAATAACATCTTACCAACTAGGTAAACCCAAGTCAGCAACCAGACCATTGAAAATTATTCTAGAGGATAGAACAAAGCGTAAATTTCTGATTGACAATGCAAAGTTCATTCCTAAGAAAGCACCACAACACTTACCTGATGTGATCATACCAAAGATCTGACACCTTTGCAGCAAGCTGAAAAGACAGAGTTTATTAAAGAAAGGAAGAATAAGGGAATGAAACCTGAACAAATGGCTGACAGTTCCAGTGCTTGGGCTCTACCAATGGTTATGGAAACACAAGACCAAGCAATTAGCCCAATTTCTATTAATTGTAATTATCTGTAATCAAATACAATTTTCAAAGTAATCAAATGTAATTGTAATCATGATTTTTTTTCAAATACATGTAATGTAATTGTAATGATTACTGAAAATATTTTAAGCTGTAATTATAATTACTTTCAAATACTTTTCAAATACATTTGGCTATTTACTTAGAAAATTTGCCCATTACAAGAAACGAAATGTTTACTAATGGTAATATCTTAATTCAGATCTATGAATGAATAATAGAACACAGGATAAATAAAACGTATTGACTTTTGTGGACAATAAAAGAAGCACACTTTAAAATATTTAGTCACTTTCAGACTTAACATGTTATTAAGATTAAGGTGCATTTTGTATAAATTTAAAACCAAACTTTTTGTTCAAATTAAAAAATTAAAGATTATTGCAATAGACAACTTAACATGGTATAAGGTACACTTTTCTCCCAACGTTCACTCTAGGCAGCATTTCTGTTTCTCCTATTTGCTGGAGGCCTTTAAAGAAATTTTGAGAAACAAAACTAGTTCTGTTCATTTTGACATGCTTAGCTGATTTCATATGTTAATTCATCAAACCCAGACCATAACAAGAAGACTACTCAAAGGTGTTAAATCTTTTGTTATTGAATATAGCTAGCTCATGTGAAAAGGTACTTATTACCTTCTTAATAGCTACCTGTATATGTGTGCAATCTGGACAAAGGTTATTACACAGAAGTACATTTTCGTGTGGAATGGCTAAATAACTGTTTTTCATCCAATAATGAGTTGCAAGTGTTTCTTTCCATCACATCATTAAATCAATGCGCAAAGGCAGCACCAGTTTTGAGCCATTTTGAATAACCACCAGAAGCTTCAGGAAATATCAAGGCTAAATGCAAGCATAGTGCATCATATATTGCTGGACTCAAAGGGGCAGGTTAGCATCTAAAGACTGTAGTTGCAAAGGCCTCCAACATTGTAAATTTTGTGCAAAAATCTGTTAATGCAAGTGAAATTCTTGAAGGTGAGAAGAAACTACACGCATCAAATGCAATGCACTGGAACTCAGAGCAATATATGATAAAATCAATCTTGAATGTTCCAGAAGAAAAACTGAACAAAAATGAATGTAAAATCCAACTTTCCATATATGAAAGAAAATTGTTGAGTGAATTGTGCACAATATTATGCCCATTTGAACATGTGACCATTCTTGTGCAGAAAGAAAACAACATAAGTGCTAGTCTCATTGTTCCAGTAACAATCGGGCTAAGACACCAAATGCATCAAATATCATCCACTTTCAACAATAAAATGGTGTCTACATTTCAGCGCTCTATCAAAGAGGGACTTTCATGCTATGAAAAAGAAGAATCTTATGTTGTTGCAGCCTTTCTGGATCTAAGATTCAAGCTTAGGTGGTGTGAAAGTGATAAAACTGAATCTGTTGAATCAGTTGTGCGCAAAAACCTTCAAACAATGTCAGTACAAGATAATGAAATTTTGAATTCCCCACCTAAAAAGAAACAAAGACCAGATGATTTCTTTGATTTCATGAGTTCAGGTTCTAAATCCGAAAGGAGCACAACATTTCTGGAGCAGTAAATGAACTTGAAACCTATTTGCATGCCAAGAAATGGGCACTAATCCTCTCGATTACTGGAAAATTAACAATATCAGTTACCCTACATTGGCAAAGCTTGTTAACTTTAATAAGAACATGAATAAAATTTCATAGCTAATTATTTTTCATTTATTTAAGAAATAACAGAATAGGACAGTAAAGCTTTATATATAACTTCAAAAACCCTATCCGTCTTTATAACTTTAAAAGTGAGTACTATATAGCATTGCATATTTACATAAAAACTTCAAAAGTAATTAGTAATGTATTTGATTACATTTCTAAAGTAATTGTAATTGTAATCATTACATTTCTACAGGTCCTGTAATTGTAATGTAATTGTAATCATTGATCAGTCAAAGTAATTGTAATGTATTTGAATACTTTTCAAAGTATTTGGCCCCAGGTCTGTTGGTAGAGAAGGTTTTAATGAATTAGGATGTTTATATAGAAGCCCTAATAGTACAATAGCAAATTCAGAGCAATTAACAACACTAATAAATAAACTCCATAAAGAGAAATATTCACATTTGCTAGAAGTTGGTGATTTCAACTACCGAGAAATAAATTGGATCAACAATAGCACCACTGTTAGTGAAAACCATCCGGCATCAAAATTCTTGGAATGTATACGTGATGCGTACCTTTACCAACATGTAAAAGAACCAACCAGAGTTAGAGAAAACAATTAATCTAGTACTCTTGACTTAGAGCTAACCAATAAAGAAAACATGGTTGAAAATATAAATTATGACCCAGGGTTAAGAAAAAGTGACCATTTGACACTATCATTTGAATATACATGTTTTACGACAACCGATCCAGATGTTGCCTTTGTGAAAAGGAATTACTTCAAAGGAGATAACGCAGCCATAAATGAAAGCCTTAAAAACATACTCGTACATTGGGAAAATGCTTTAAACGGATTAGACTTGGCCCAATCATGGTAATACTTGGCTGAAACATTTGTCGAATTAACATAATCATTTATAGCGGTGAGCAAAGTAAGAGATGAAGGAAAAAAGAATAATCCATATGTCACAAGATCAGGATGGGAAGCAATAAGGAAAAAACACACAAAATGGCAAAAATACAAGCATTGCAAAACAACAGCAAACTATGAAATATACAAAAAGGCTAGAAACTTGGTTATATCAGAACTAAGAAAGGGAAAATACTTATATGAGAAAGACCTGGCTGCAAAGATAAAAACAGATAATAAGCTCTTCTTGGGATATGTTAGATCAAAAAGTAAAACAAAATCAACAGTTAGTAAATTGATGAACGACGAATGGAAGGTCTCACACTGCTTGCATACTGAATAAAAAAATTTGCAAATGTTTTTGAAAAAGAGGGAGATGAGGAACTACCAGAATTCATGGAGCGGAACTATAGTCAACCACTAGAGTCTCTAATATTTACAGAGGAACAAGTTTCGAAAGCAATTTACCATATTAAGGCTTCCAAATCCCAAGGACCCGACAACATCCACCCAAAACTGATAAAAGAAACAAAATCAGCTATAAAAAAAACACTTAATTTATTGTTTACAAAGCATTTGGAGGAAGAAAAATCCCGACAATTTGGAAAAAGCCAATGTTACTGCTATATTTAAAAAGGGAGAAAAGAGTAAAGCTGAGAATTATCGCCCAATCAGCCTCACCTCAGTACCGGGCAAATTGATGGAAAGGCTAGTCAGAAACGCTATAGTTGAGCATATGACCTCTAACAACTTGTTCTCTGAGTCACAACACAGCTTCTTAAAAGGAAAATCTTGTGTAACACAATTGCTTGAATACTTGGAGAACATAACAGAAGCTATGGACAATAGGAAGGATGTGGATTTTATTTACTTAGACTTCTGTAAAGCATTAGACAAGATACCACATCGAAGGCTGTTAAGAAACTGGAAAAATACGGAATAAAAGGGAAACTTCTCAACTGGATAAAGGATTTCCTTTCAGATGGACAGCAAAGAGTATTTATTAAGGGATCAAGCTCCACTTGGACAGATATTACATCAGGAGTCCCTCAAGGAAGTGTCCTGGGGACTACACTCGTTCTAGTCTACATAAATGATTTGCCAGAAGCTATAGATGGACTTGTAAAAATCTTTGCAGACGACACAAAGGTCTACTGAGCAATAGAGTCAGCAGACACACCTGAACTTCTACAAAATGATGTTGGTAAATCAGAGTATTGGGGAGGTGAATGGAAGATGTTCTACAACACAGACAAATGCCATCATGTTCACATAGGTGAAAATACAGAAGCCAGTAAATATGAAATGGGTTCAGGTGACAATACAAGTACAATCAAAAGAGTCGAATCGGAGAAGGATCTGGGAGTATTTATTGACGAGAAACTTAACTTTCGTGAGCACATAACAATGAAAGTAAATATTGCCAACAGGAACCTAGGAATAATATGTAGAAGCTTCACATACATGGACAAAGAAATGTTCTTAAACCTCTACAAATCAATGGTGCGGTCCCATATAGAATATGCAACACAGGTATGGTCACCTCAATACAAGAAAAACAAAATAACTTCAGAAAATGTCCAAAGAAGAGCAACGCGTCTAGTTAAATGCATTAAACACCTACCATATTCTGAGAGACTTAAAGCATTAGGGTTACCAACTTTGAAATATGGCAGGGAACGTGCCGACATGATTCAGGTGTATAAAATTCTTCATGGCATTGACATAGCAAACAGGGAAAAACTATTCCAAATGGCACCGTACACAACAACAAGTGGACACCCCCTTTAATTATTTAAAAAAGATGTTGCCTAAATCTTAGGAGCAACTACTTTTCACAGCGTGTGATAGATCAGTGGAACGGTCTGCCAATAGATCCCTTTCACATTGTTATCTCCCTTAGCAATCGCTCTTTAATTGAAAAATCGATAAAGCTGTTTTTGAAAATGAAGGGGCAGATTGCTTATTAGTTTCATTGCAAAACACATAGTGATGCTTTATAAGTCGATTGTTCTGGCTTTTCACCGCTAGAATGAGATACCTGTATTTTAGAAATCAGATAAATTAATGTTTTCATATACATTTTATAAGTCTTCAGTCTTTTTTTCACTTTAATTAGTGTAAAAAATATACTTTGATATCGAGCTTAGATAGGCTTCTTCTTCGGGCACAAAATCGCTATTTTTTCAGGCACTAAGTCCCAAAAAACTATTTGAAACACATGCTAGCTGAAAAGACAAACTTGTCTGTTTATATGCGAGCATCGACAACTTAGAAGAGCCCGCGCAAATGCACAGTCTCATTAGGGCATTCGCTGCTCCCACACACATCGGATCCATTGTTATGTCCGAACGCACATACATTGTAAAGGCAGTGCATGTAGACAGAGGCTCAGACAAAAAATTAGATCCCACCAGACAAGCATGCAGTAGCGCACGCATGCTACCAAATAGACGTGCGTGTAGTTGCACTAAATGACTTAGCATATGCGATAAATTTCGAAATGGAACTATAAGTAAATACCTCCAATCATAGACCCATTAAATTACATCATTTCTACACAACGCCCGCTTATGCGCATGCTCACGAGAATCATAACTGCTCGTACATACAAATTATGGATAAGATGAAGACTCAGATCTATTTTTAAACACCAGTCCACTGGTTAAGAATGTATGAGTATATATTGGCGACTTTTACGTATATGTGTTAATACGTACCAATTAAAGAAAGCGACATACCACGTCATAAATCATTCGAATACTGTCGAATTACAAACGTGTGTCAGGCACGTATGCTTTTATTGTTTTCAAACAGCCCCAGGCATAGGTTTAAAGGACCGGTTGCACAGTAGTAGATTTTAAAAAGGGCCTCGGCGCGAGAAAACCTGACTTTGGTGCATGCGAACAACAAAGGCGCATGCCTGTATTCGCATCCACGCAGTCTGATCAGCACCTTTGTTGTTCGATTATTGGAAAGAATAATATCTAAACTTGCCTCATGCGAAATTTCATTTTTACTAGTCATTGTAGCTGAACAGACTGGTTTGAGTCTTACCGAGTTTTACTCAGAAATCTGCAAGACAGGTTTCTCGCCAGATGGCCTTAATATATCTTCCAGAAGACCCTGTTTAGACGTCAAGTGCATGAAATGTAACCATAGACCATGTAGACATTGAATGAGAACGAAATTTACCAGACTCTTCAAGGTTCGAGTACGCATAGTAAGGAAGGAAATTATTGATACAGTGTATGTTACAATAAATGTCCTTTACGCACATACGGCTCATTCGGAAAAAAGTCAGTCCAGGATGCTTAGAAATCATTTTTTTTTATCACAAATATTCGGAATATTGGAATTAATTACTTATTTTTGTTACATTTATTATTTAATTTTACTATTTGTCTAATCTTTATTTGCGGATTTATTTTTCTTTTAATCGTTTTCCATATTCCATAGTGTGATGTAAGGCAGTCGTATAAGGTTGCCTCTTCACGTGTAATCTCGCGGAGATAACGCGGAACGAGACTGTTTGGCGCATGCGCACTAACAATGTGAAAAGAGTCTATTAATCTAGTAACAGCACCCTCCTTAAACGCCTTCAAAAGCAGACTCAACAAATTCTTTAAGACCACCCCTTCAAATTCAGAGCAGCCTGCTACCTCCAGGAAGATGAAACCAGACAGGGAAACAGTTAAGAAAAGCATCCAAAGAGGCTACCTAGCCTATTATGATGTCGGCGTCAAGTAAGTCAAGTAAGTGCTTCTAAGCTCTTGTAGGATATCTTAAATATATTTCTGGCATATATTTACCATCGTAACGGTAATTAATAACTTTAAAAAAGAAAATACTTAAGGTTATCTATAATTGCTGTACACAAAATGTGGAAAACCTTTTCGCTTACCGTACCTCTCTATTTGCAAGTTTACAAATCACTGCACAGGTTTACAGCTTGAAAACATCGTGCATCATATTCAGCATACTTTCAGCTTTAAAATGATATATAGGAACCTTGGTGCCTAAGGGGTGCAACCAACTTCTTAGTTAGGCAACTTATTTCATTTCACCTAACGGACTATTAACTAAAACAAAAAATAACTAGAGCTTGAAACACATGAAATACTGAAAAGAGAGGCTTCAGCAAATGCAATATTAAAACACTATTAAAGTTTTTCTTTAATGACTGTATAACGCCATGCCATGGTTCTAAGCCTTGTCTAGAGGTACGTTAACGTTTCAATCAGCTTCTTTTTTATAATGCCCGATTTTGCTTACTTTCAGGGATATTGAATATTTCGGAAAATTAATCATGGAGATATTTTCCAGTTTATAAGGGATATAGTGCGACCGGGTAACGGACGTTGGGCGTGTCAGGCAAAGCGCTGCCATTCACTGTCAATTTAGACTGGTCAACAGCAAATTAGGTATCACAGCATAGGCACACTTTAACCGTGCAAAACAACTCAGCCGCAGACGACAAAGGTGGCCAGCTTTATACGGTTAGCATGCCTGGTAAACACTCGCAAGCACATCTAAACAGAAAACATCAGTCTTACTCGTTTACAGACACATTGGTATATATTATTGCTCACTGTTCAGGGCCTCCTAGAACGTATGCGAATTTTAGTTAGATCAGCAAGGCAGACTGGTCCATGTTAGAATGGTTGTCGCTCAGATTGCACAGCGTAATGAAGAGCGTACTTTTTACCTGTGATTTCCTTTAGTATTGTATTTACTATACATAACAGCCATGTCACAAGAAACCACCTTAACCCATTTAAGCAGAGTGGAATTTCCCACTGTTATTAATTGGACCTGTCCATTTCCGTTTTAAGGGTTGTTGGGTGGTATTTTTCATTGTTATTCCAATCTTGATAGGGCAATCTATAAGCAAACAGTGGAGACCCTGATCAGACGCCTCGTTTTGCTGCATCTGATCTGCGTCTGCACTGTTTGCCTATTTACCACAAAAATGATGCTAGCCATAATATGGGTTAAGCGCAACAAAACCATACATTTGTAGGAATAGCGAACTATTCTACACATGATATACGCATAAACGGCGTACGTGTAATACAGGTTTAGTGATTACACATTAATCAACTAGCCCAACAAACAGGCTGATATGAATGACGCCTTCAAAAATCTGTAGTTACCTGTAGAGTCAACCAGTGGTAGAGTGCTCGACTTGAGGGGTCGTTGGTTTGAGTCTCTCTGGAGGCACCATGTTATTTCCTTGTGCAAGACACGTTATACTCCATTTAGTATCGGTACAACCTAGGATATGTCCCAGCATGACAGATTTTTTTGACTGGGATGTAAAGTATCAACTTCGAATCATCGAGGTCAACAGTTGCTCAGTGCTAGTGTGCTAGACGTGTGTTTAAAGGATTGCTGTTTGGAGAAGGCTCAATGATGGAACTTAGGAATGTCCTATTCTCTGCTAAGTACTGGTTCAGTCTAGATGGTCAGGGAAACGTCGCGACATGACGGAAAAAATGTTGACAGCGACGCAAAATATCAATACAAACGAAAAATATCAACGCAAATTAACAAAAGAGACCCTTATCTCGAAACTATGCTGCAGCTGACCTGTGTGCGTCTACTTGTACACAGGTTTATCTTTAGTGTGCTACTTGGAAAATATTCGTGATAGATATGTTGTAGATGAAAATATTTTTTCCAAATTCTGTTTGTCTGGCAAGAAAAGGATTTGGGGGTTTTAGCTCTAACTTCGAAAGAATAGTTTTATGAAAACAACAACAACATCAAAACAGCCCACCTTCCCTTCACACAAACCAACACCAATTAAATTTTGGCATGATAAGGGTTCAATATCTGGGCCACGGGAAAGGGTACACAGATCTTTTATGAAATAATAAAAGCTGTGTGATTGTAGATTTCATTGTCGAAGATTGCTGTTTTGCTTGAATAGTTTATAATACATGTACGTGTTTAAGATACATGTGCGTACATATTTCAATCAACAGCTTAGCGTAGGTATCTACACTGATCAGATTCATCTGCAATAATTCGAAACGCTTATTTTTCACGATACGGAAACTATTAAACTACAGGTATATAATATTGGTGTGGAGAGTTTCACAGATGGATGAATACGCAGACAATGTGACCTGACTAACCGATTTCCAAATGTATTTGTCCAGGGGTTGAACTTAGCTAAGTACCACCCAACGTCTCTAATCTGGACGGAGTATACTTGCCTGTTTACTTCAAATGAAATGGGATATTATATGACCCCCACCCCCCATACAAGCCTCTACAATGATAGGGTAAACGACCGCCAGCTTTTTTGAAAAGCTAATACTTCTTTATTGAAATGATGGAGCAAAATTTGAGCCCCCCCCCCCACAAACACACACTGACACTTAAATAATGAGCGGTCCCTTAAATGTACAAGTATTAGCGTTTCAAAAAAGCTGGCGGTCGTTTAGCCCTATCACTGTATGTATTATTGCACAATGCCAGTGCCGGACTGGGGATGAGGCTGGGGGCACGTGCCCCTACCCCCCCACGAAGAGGTTGATGTGAGTGTCCTAAAAAATTTTTCGCGCATTTATATATACGGTAATGGTTTGGTGGTGTTTGGGGTGTTTTGGGGTGGTTTGGGGTATTTCGAGGCCGTAGGTTTCCAAAAAAAGAAATTTAGCGCATTATATGTACGGTGATGGTTTGGGTTTTTTTTTATTTGATTCTTTACGTCCACTCAACAATCTTTCAGTTATGCGGGACGGTCTTCCTGGGTTGAACCAGTACTAAGCTAGGATAAATGTGTCTTGCTCAAGGACCACAACGCAGTGACGCCGGTGAGGCTCGAACCCGCGGCCCTTCGGTCTCGAGTCAAGCACGTGATGGTTTGGTGGTGTTTGGGGTGTTTTGGGGTGGTTTGGGGTGTTTTGGGTAGGTTTGGTGTATTTCGAGGCCGTAGGATTACAAAAAAGAAATTTAGCGCATTATATGTACGGTGATGCTTTGGTGGGGTTTGGGATGGTTTTGGGTGGTTATGGGTGTTTCAATGGACCGCACGACGGCTATGCTAACAGATCAAATTCGAAAACGAGTTTGCCTACAGTTTCACGGACAGTTCTGCCTCGCGCTGTAGGTTAACCCACGATATTTGGTACCCCGCTCGTTGTTCGGCAGCGCATAAAAACTAGCCTGAGCAAGGCATAAAGGTTCGGTCAAAACCTGAATTTGATGTATTTTTAGCACAAAGTTTATAAACTCGTCAAAAAAATGAGTTAAGCCCCATGTCACTTTTTCCCATAGCCATAATGTTAAATTCCCAAAGTTTAGTTGTTTATTTCAAAAATATCGATGGTAGTTGAAAATTCTAATTCCATCCAAGTTAGACAACAATGCCTTAGGTGTAATTACACAAATATTGAATTGTAAATACCGATTTTCTTTGGGTATGTGCTAAATTTTCCAAGAGTATCCAATTTTTGGCCAATTTTACTATAGGAATGATAGGGAACGAAATTGGACATTTACTGGAATGTGTGGAGCTCTATGGAAAACTTATCAATAAATCTGAAATCTAGCATATGTTGAGAGGAAACATTGCTGCTACTTCGCTGAAAATGTTATTGAAAAATCTTTATTCAGTAAAATGTTATGATAAATCAAACATAAATGTATTAACATTAAGTCTATGGGAAAATTTCTGGTGGGGCTTAATTTATTTTGACCAGTTTATATACGGCCGGCCACGGCCGACCGTAATGACAGTGTCCGGTATTTGTGCTAGTAATTAAAAAAAAATATCAAGTAATAAAAAATCTTCATGGATCTGTAGATCTATCTTTAAGAAGACCCTATAAATAACATACGATCCAATTTTCAGGTTGATTTGCAAACGGTCGGGTCTGAAAGCCACCGCCGAGCTGAGCTGCTGACCCCAATACCTTTTTTTTCAATATCATCCTCTGTTGAGATTTTTCAAAAATAAGTTTTATCTAAAATCATCACATAGACTAAAAGCAATAAGTGGAACATTAATAATAATAGTTAATAGTTTAAATTTGGATTTAATTGAATTTGAAGAAAAGGAAGTGACGTGATTGAAAGAAGGCGGTCTTCTTCACAGAGCTCCACTTTTTTTCTCTTATTCTTAAGTTTCTTCACCCCTAACAACTGTATTCAATATTGCTATATCATTCTGTATTATTGTTCTCCATTTCGGACAACCCAGTTTCACAAAAGCATCCCAAATTTGCAGTAAATCTTCACAATAAACAAGTCAGTTTGGGTTCTGAAAATGACCTTGACCTTCACAACCACTGAATGTAAACTTCCGGTTTAAAACCCACCAGTTTTCGTGAGTATCTGTTTGAGGTATATTTCAACTATTCCTCACCTGCGCAGTCCTCTCTGCCTGTCTTTTGGTTAGATATACTGTCACACAGTATGAGAAAGATGCAAAGCAGTCTGTGACTGATCTAGGATGTTTACAGTATCCCTTGTGCTCATCTTTGAGCGGTCAGTTTGTCACTTCTCTGAGAGTAAGCAGGTCACTCTAATTAGGCCCTGTTTGTAGGAACAAAAGTGTTCTCCTTTATTTATGCAGCCTTTTGCTTGCTCAGTCCTATGCTCCAGAACCTAATCCTGGACCCCGTCCAGTGAAATTTCCTTGCGTCATCTGTGAGAGGGCGGTGCGATGGAATACACCAGTAGTCTGTTGTTATAGCTGTGATAGATGGTATCACCAGGAATGCATGGGGATGCCATAAGGAGTCTACAATGGACTGAAAAGTGTAAGCTGGGAATGATTCCACTGTGGCGTACCCAACTTTGACACATGCCTGTTTGATACAACAGTTTTTGAAACAACAAACTCCTTCTCATACTTGAACGATACCTGCAACACCGAGACATCAGACCTGAGTTTCACCAACCCAGTAGCAACTTCTTCGCCGAGCAAAGTTACACCAGGCCGAACAAAACCTACCACTGAGGACTCTTGTTATCAACTGCCAGTCGATCAAGACACCAGGTAAACCTGCCCAGCTCCAGAATTTAATCCAGTCAATCAGAGCAGACATAATCATCGGCACAGAATCATGGCTCAGTCCTGAAATCAAATCAGTCGAGGTTTTTCCACCCAACTTCATGATCTACAGGAGAGACCGCCCCAAGGGGCAAGGTGGTGGAGTTTTTGTACTAGTCTCCCACCTGTATGAGATTGAAGAACCAGAACAGCTTTTGGTTGACCAAGATTGTGAACTGGTATGGGCAAAAGTCAAGGTACATGGTTCTAAAGACCTTTATGTTAGACCCCCTGACAACCATGATCCTGAATATCTAATGCGGCTGCAGTCTTACATCACTAGAATCCCAATACACAATGGTGTTCACTTATGGCTTGGTGGTGATTTTAACTTGGCTGACATCGACTGGGGGAATGAATGCGTCAAGCCCTATCCTGCCCATGGTGCACAGTGTCAACAGCTACTGAACATTGCCAAAGACTCATTCTTAGAACAAGTCGAAACAGAACCCACAAGAGTCACTGAAACAAGCTCCAACATACTTGACTTGTTTTTCAGCAACAACGAGACTCTAGTTAACCAGGTCCACATAGTTTAAGGTATTGCTGACCATGAAGTGGTCTTTTTAGAATCCAGTCTCAGACCGATTAAAGCCAAAGCAGCCCTTAGGAAGGTATACCAATACAAGACAACCGACTATGAGGGATTCAAGTCAGAACTTAGGGAATATGCGACTGAGTTCCAGAATATATCCAATTCAGAGGACATTGGTACGTTGTGGACCAAGTTCAAGGGTAAAATACATGAACTTATGGAGAAATATATCCCCCAAAAGCAGCTCCATGGAAACAAAGTCCATAAGCCATGATTGACAAACATGTCAAGGCACTGCAGAGAAAGAGAAATAAACTCGTCAAGAGACAGCGAGCAACCCACCGTGCCAAAGATATCTCCCACTTCAGACAGATGAAAGCCAAGGTACAGAGGGCTGAACGCCAGGCATATTGGAAGCATGTGGAGAACATAATTGATCTTGGAGATCCTGAATCAGACCACAGACCAAGTAAGCAGAAGCGATTCTGGTCGTTTATCAAGTCTCTCAGGAAAGACAGCTGCGGAGTGGCCCCCCTGAAAGAAAATGGTAAGATGCATGCCGACGCACGAGACAAGACGAACATCCTGAACCAACAATATGAGTCAGTTTACACCCATGAAGATACGTCAAGTGTTCACAAGCCATCCGGCGAGCCGTACAATCCCATGGAGGAGATCACTGTGACTGAAGAAGGAGTAAGGAAGCTTCTCCGGAAGCTCAACCCACACAAAGCTAGTGGCCCAGATTTGATCCCTGCTAGGATATTAAAAGACATGGCAGATGAGATTTCACCCTTACTCACAATCATCTTTCAAAGATCTTTTGACTGTGGAAAAGTACCGGATGATTGGAGGGCAGCTAACATCCCCCCGGTTTTCAAGGAAGGTAACAGATTTAAAGCCAGTAATTACCGTCCTGTGTCACTCACCAGCCTGTGCTATAAGATTCAAGAGCACATTATAACCAGCAACATCCTAAGACACTTAGATGACAACCGCATACTGACCGACTGCCAACATGGCTTTCGAGCAAGACGCAGCTGTAAGATGCAACTCCTCACTCTCGCCCATGAACTGGCAGAATCCATCGACAAGAGAAGACAAATGGATCTCATCATCTTGGACTTCTCAAAGGCATTTGACCGCGTTCAACATCAACGTCTCTTAGCCAAGATTGACCACTACGGCATAAGGGGACAGACATACAGATGGATCCAGTCATTCCTGTCCGAGAGGAGCCAGCAGGTCATAGTTGATGGTTCTGTATCAGACAAAGCACCAGTAGTCAGCGGAGTACCCCAAGGAACAGTGCTGGGACCACTCCTTTTCTTCTTATTCATCAACGACCTACCGGATTGTGTCAAAGCCAAAACTAGATTTTTTGCGGATGATTGCATCATATACCAAGACATACGATGCCCAAATAATTGCCTTCAGCTACAAGATGATCTTAACAGACTGGCCGATTGGGAAGAAAAGTGGGGAATGTGCTTCCATCCAGAAAAGTGTAGCGTGCTAAGAGTCACAAGATCAAGATCACCAGTACTGCATGATTATTCACTGTAGGGACAAATCCTGCAAGCTGAATCCCATTCAAAGTACCTTGGAGTTGACCTGACAGTGAGTCTTACATGGAATACCCACATAGACAGGGTTGTGAAGAAAGGTAATAGCATACTGGGCTTCTTGCAGCGGAATCTGCGAATTAACAACCAAGACACCAAAGCTTCAGCATACTTCACACTTGTCCGTCCAAATCTGGAGTATTGCTCGACAGTGTGGAGTCCATATACTAGCCAGGCCAAACACAAGATAGAGATGGTGCAGAGGAGGTCAGCACGATATGCAACAAACAGATACCGCAATACGAGCAGTGTGACTGACATGTTGGAGAATCTGAACTGGGAAACACTTGAGACAAGACGAACCAAATCACAATTGACTATGATGTTCAAGATACTGCATGGTTTAGTGGATATCCCTGCTGATGATTACCTTACTCCAGCATCAACTTGAACCAGAGCCTTACATACAAAGAAGCTGAGACAGTATGCCTCCTCCACAGATGCTCTTAAGTACAGCTTCTTTCTTCGTACTATTACCACCTGGAATTCTTTATCAGCTTCAATAGCTGATGCCTCCGACTTGGTATCCTTCAAGCGGGAGCTTTCGAAGTCTTCATTCTAATACAGTTAGGGGCCAAACTGTAAGTAGGACCTAATGATGGATAGAGCTATACCGGTCTGGCCTTGTGCCAGGGGGCGGCTACCGTAGCCGGTTTGGTCTAGACGGAAGGGCTGAAAACGCAGTTTGAAATCTTTTCAATTTTCTGTCTTTCCTATCACTGATTTCTAACTTTCCTATCATTTCCTTTTTTTTCTTCCGCCAGCAGTTTCGTAATAGTCAACGGGGACTGAAGATACTTACAACTTAGATGTAGAATCGCCATTTCATTAAGGTTAGTCAAAATGTCTATAAATAGAACTGGATGTGGCCTTTAGGAAAATGACCATTTTCGTAAAATTAACGAATTTTTAAGTAAGATTCCTTTAAACTTTTTTTTCACTTTATCTTTTATTTTCAGAATAATTGCCAAACTTGCTTATAGACCTTTCAAATTTCCAATAAAAATCAATTGAAACCATGACTCACTCAGCTGTGGCTTTCAGGCCCCCTGCAAGCAATAAAATGGCAATAAAATCAAAATTATTCTTATTTACTATTATTATTATTGTTCCACTTATCGATTTTAGTCTATGTGATGATTTTAAATAAAAAATATTCATGAAAAATCTCCACCGATGATGAATTTGAAAAAATAATAAACTATGTAGGTCGGCACTCGGCAGCTCGGCTCGGTAAGGGCTTTATGACCCGACCTTTTGCAAACTTTGGTCCCGGTTTCGGGCGTTAGCCCCGGCTTTTACACCGGCCTTGCCCAAACTCCCCTACAGCGATGTCTCCTCGAATAAATTCTTCTGAAAACATCGATCATTATGTGCCCCTAAGCAAAAATTTTGAAAATCTGGTAGTATGTCTGTAGAGAAAATGTATCTTTCTTCCTTACTTTACATAACTCATGTATCTAGAGGTAATTTGGTACTTAACTTTTTACCATCTAATGACACTTTTTAACTTTAGACAGAGCAGACCCAGATCAGGCAGCTCTTGTAAGTGCTGTTTGATCAGGGTCTACTCTGTTTGTGTATAAATGGAAATATGATACAGCTGATCCTACACTAGTGGACATGACAAGTAATCTCTCTTCTTTGTACCAACATGAAAGTTTATATACATATTTATCATATGAACTTGCGTCTGGGAGCGATATACTGCCATGCAATAAAATCGATAAACCACTAATGGTTTACAGATTTAATAATGCTTCGTAATGACGTGCAAATTAGTTTTTATTAGTTGATTTACAAACCCTCCTACTGTAATTTTCAAGAAAGTAGAAACAAAATAAAATTTCATTTCTAAAATTATTTTTATATTTTATCCTCCGACTCTAAATATTATTTGTTTCCTTGAAAAAATAATCTATTTTTGAGGTTCTGTCTGTGTATTTTTGAGAGTGACACTGTTAAAATTGATTGTTCTATACAGAGTTTTAGAAAAATGATGAAATATTTAAAGATTTAATACAAACTGTTGGTTTACCTTGCTAGTTTTACTGTTTCTTCTGATGATACTAAAAAAAAACTATAAAAAAAGCTCTTAAAAAACACACTCTGAAAATGACCAGTCAACTGGTCATTTTCAGAGGGTTTTTTTTTTGTTTGTTTTTTGTCCGCATGGCCCCAGATCTGTAAAAAAATCCCGTAAATCAACTGATGAAAAAATTCTGGCCTAAAAGATTGCAAAATCCTAACATTCGGACGCTTAAAATACCATTTCAGAGTTATTTAGACTTGGTATCCTGGGTCAGGTGTGGTACTTGATTGTATTGATTCCTGATCTTTGTCCTCTTTCTTACTTTCATATGATAAATAGAATCTAACATTCATGCTTGTACATTGTTGAATTTTTAAACTCGTTTTGAAAAAGTGATAAAATGCTTGGCATGCCTCACATTTTATCCCTTTTCCTCAACCTGTTCAATAAATTCAGTAAAACATGAGCACTCATGTTAGATCCTCAATATAATTATTCATAGTAGGAGGAGACTAGCATGAATATTCATGAAAAAGGGTTAACACATAATATGTACACTTCTTGCTGTCTTCACTTTGACAATTTTATTGACACTGATTGAATATTTGTTTGCATGCAATATGTTATCCAGGGGTGTGGAAATATCAAAATTTTATACTAAACCTGGGACAAGTAAATGACCATATATACATGTCCTAAGAAAATTTTACTTGTCTCAAGAAAATTTTACTTGTCTCAAAGATCAAAGAACTCCGCTTAGCATTCATTTTGCTGATATTATATATATATTCTTTAAAAGCTTTGAAACCAGATTTAAATCAATTGAAAACAGTGTAGATCCAGATCAGCCAGCTGATCAGGATCCACATGGTTTTCCATACAACATGATATTGTGGGTTCATGTTAATTGATGAATAATGAAAAGCATTATAGCACTAACTATGTTAATACTTGTTGTTAATGAAATGGGACGCGGTGTGACAAATCAGGCATAGTATCTCCACACCCCTGATGTTGCCTAGCAATGTTACAAATAAATATTTTGATTGTTTTAAGTAATGTTTAATTTATTTTTCACTAAGTGTCCTTAATGTCATATGAAAAATTCCATCCTACATTAATGTTGTACTTCTGTATTATCAATTGTGAATAAGTGATAAGATGCTCAGCATTCAGGCTCTCTAACTTTTCACTTAACTTGTTTTTTAAAATTAATTCAAAAATATATACTTGGGCACTAATGTAAGATTCTCTTAGACTATTTCAGTATATAATTAGCCTAGATTGACTTGCCTCTTACTCAAGCAGTGATAGATGTTCACACAAGTTTATTTTTAGCAACCAAAATATCAAAAAGAGCAAAAACTTGTGACCTCTTATACCATCATTAGTTACTATAAGATTATTAATAAATAATAAGTTGGACCTTGTATTCTTTCAATTTCTCTATTAGCAACTATTACTTGGCTAATTAGGCTATAAGGCTAGACTTAACTCACCTCAGCCAAATGTTCACATGTTAGCTATTGGTATACCAATGACGCTGGCATCTTTGAGCCGGTCATATGACTTGAGGTTATCCTCTACTCATAGGTGATAATTTGATTCATAATTACCAGATTCCTTACCTATAATTTTTACCATTGGGTTCTTTCTTAATTCTTCTACAAGGTTCTTCTGAGTCACTGTGGAGCATTCATCCTGGAGTTTTAGTTTACTTGTAGGAGACAATGTGACTCCAAATTTGTTCAGTCTGGCAATACCCTGAAATAACGTTGGCAAACAAACAAAAACTATTAGCATGCTTGTACAGCCAATGTATTAAGCCCAAACCCCTCTGAGTGAACTAGGGATGCTTTGCATTTTTAACTCATTTGAGCTATGGGTTCATGTTGCCCTATTGTGAAAGTTGGATATCTGTCATTGATCATGCATCGTCAGCAATTGCTTCACAGGATTATGACCAAACTTTGCAGAAATGATCCTTATATGGTCTTTTTAAATAATTCTTCAAATGGTACAAATCTTTCGCATATCACAATTGGGTTAAAAAAGTGTTTTGAAAGAAAACAATTAAAAATCTTTTTGTCTCAAACCACAATGCCTCAGAGCCTTGATATTTGGTTGTAGCATCAACTAGTGGACCTGTACAATTAAAGCTTTGCCATGGTATATTATAGGGAAATGATTAAAAAATCTTCCAGGCCTAGAGCCTTGAGGTTGATATTTGGTTTATATCATAATCCATGGGGCTGAAAATGGCCAAACTAGGGCTAGCATGTTTTACATGGTTTGATATATGGAAAGCATGAAAAAGTCTTCTTTTCAGCAATGTCACAGCTAGTAGTGGTGTCTTGATAGTTTTTATCCAGAATTCCCAATTAGACCTTCAACAATTAAGTATGTTTATATTAGGGCCCTTGACCCAAAAATGTTCCTCTCAAGTAGTCTCTGATTATAAATAGGATGATTATAGTGCAAAAGCTATATTGGATTTGTTGATGGAGTTTCTCATTTCCCCCTTGGGCCCGGGTCAATCAGACCAAATTTTGGCATTTCCAATTCATTTGTAAATAATTTAATTGGAATTTTGCAAGAAAGAACTAAGAAAAAATGGATATGAAATATATCAAAAAGGATTTTAGTTTGAAGGCGAGGGACAGATTTCTTGGGTGGATCTATAGTGGAAAGGGCTGATTACAAAAATAAACTGCTTCAGAATATGATCATGTTGCAAATCAAAGTAAAAGGAATAATTTAAAGGATACAATAACATGCTAGCACATATTTTGCCTTTACATTTTTATGAAAGTGGTCATGTTGTGTATCAATTTAAAGGAAAAGAAGTGTAAAACAAAATGCAAGTAAAATATTTGACCTAATGCACACTCCTGACCTCTTGCATGTGCAGATAAGATTATTTCGCTTGAATTTGTATGCAGAATCCGGGTGCAGAATGGTATTTACAATCTAATACATGTTATTCGAAAGACAAGTTAATATAACCTGGCTTTTCCTGCATAAATACACACTAGAGACACTTTAGTAGAGTGTACACACAAGTCTGGCATGGTACTTCCACATCCCCTGAGGTCCTGACAAGAGATTTACTGTATTGACCTAATCTTCATAAAAAATTGTGTGTGGACTTTGTAGGAAACTGGGTTTAATAGGGTATGGCTAAACACTACTTCTTCAGGTCGAATTTCAGAAGAAGCCTTGTTTACAAAATCTTAGTGGCAATTTTTTTACCTCGTCGGTTAAATGACCCTCCAGGCAAATAGCAGTTGTAATCCTTTGAAAAGCTGACAATTCAGGGCTACGGTGGTGCATTAAAGTTGCATAAGCCATGGCTACACTTGGCCCTACTGTGTCTATCTCAGTTGAATCTCTGCCAGTCATTGATATAAATAATCGATATAGATATGGCATCCTGAAAATGAATTGAGACAGCAAACTTCACAGTTACATTTATATATGGTATAATATTTCTGGTCATGATTTCATTGGTGATAATCTATTACAGGAGGGTTTAGATGGAGGAGGGGGGCGGGTCTGGTATTCACTATTCATTAAAAATTTAGCCTATTATTCAGCTCATTTAAATTTTGGGTTATTCATTAAAATAAGACCCATAGTTCATTGAAATCTGATTATTCACAGTATTATTATTAATTATTTTTTCTTCTATTCATTAAAAAATAGGATTATTCATTATTTTTAGGCACTCATTATTCAATAGATTCATTATTTTTGGCTCATTATTCACTATTTATTATAAAAAGGGGCCATTATTCACTAATCATTATACCCTATCCAGACCCTCTTACATGTGTAGAAAATGTATAGCAAATTCAATTAAATTGTAGTGAATTTATATAGAGGATCTTACAGAGGATCTTCCCTATCCAGTAACATATAGCCATATATAATTGGGGTTAGCAGGATCTGAATGTCAAAATTTGCAAAGGGCAATAACTAAAAACAAATAAAATGATTTTTGTTTCACCAGGTAATCTACTCATTATCCTCTATAAGCAGACCAAGTTTGAAGCTCCTACCTGCTATAGTTTTTGAAATATCCTGATTACAAATTTTCATCATGACCCTTTAAAAGGGGCATAACTCCACAAAGGGAGTTATCCAGATAAAAAAATACCGGTCAGTTATTTTTTGATGCTGAGTCCATCTATGAAATTTCAAAACCCTATCTCATAACTGGCAACGGACAGAGGGACGCACCGAAGCACGGACAGACAAGCCCAAAGCAATATGCCCCTTCATCTTGTTTAAAGTTGGGGGCATAAAAATATTCCTTATAATCCAGCACATGAGACCAAAGCTATAACTTGCATCTTCTAAAGCCATCCCAAATGATTTATAATCCTCTCCTGCTTGAAATATTTCAATCCACCAATAAATAGGTCACCTCAACTCCATATCCAGTTATATTCGCAGCCCATGTGAAAGAAATAAGTACTAAAAAATTCCATATATCCAGCATATGAGACCAAAGCTATAACTTTCATCATCTAAAACCATTCCAAATGAGTTCTAATCCTATCCTCCCTGAAATATTTCAATCCACCAATAAATAGGTCACCTCAACTCAATATTCAGTTATATTCGCAGCCCATGTGAAAGAATTAAGTACTAAAAAGTTCCTCATATCCAGCACATGAGACCGAAGCTATAACTTTCATCATCTAAAACCATTCCAAATGAGTTCTAATCCTATCCTGCCAGAAATATTTCAATCCACCAATAAATAGGTCACCTTAACTCAATATCCAGTTATATTTGCAGCCCATGTAAAGAAATAAGTACTAAAAAATCCTCAAATCCAGCACATGAGACTGACTTAGAAGCTATATTTTTCATCATCTAAAACCATTCCAAATGAATTCTGATCCTATCCTGCCTGAAATATTTCAAGCCACCAATAAAAAGGTCATCTCAACTCAATATCCAGTTATATTTGCAGCCCATTTGAAAGAAATAAGTACTAAAAAATTCCTCATATCCCGCACATGAGACAGAAGCTGTAACTTTCATCATCTCAAACCATTCCAAATGAGTTCTAATCCTATCCTGCCTGAAATATTTCAATCCACCAATAAATAGGTCACCTCAACTCCATATCCAGTTATATTCGCAGCCCATGTGAAAGAAATAAGCACTAAAAATTCCTCAAATCCAGCACATGAGACCAAAGTTATAACTTTCATCATCTTAAACCATTCCAAATGAAATTTAATCCTATCCTGCCTGAAATATTTAAATCCACCAATAAATGTTGAACCCTCCATACGCCATAGTATTTCTATATGTGTCAGCCTAAGAACATGTGTAACCCCCAGGGGGGGTACTCTGATATTTTCATACATACGTAGGCTCGTACCATTTTTTTGGGGTCAAATTTTTGAATTTCAATATTTTTTTGGGGTTTTCAGAAAAATGAATATTTGTTTGGGTATGAAAATTTTGTGGTTATTTTTTTGGGGTCATCCCAAAATTGGACTAGTTTTAGGGGTTATTTCTATGTATTCTAGGGTATTTTCTTAAGGTAAATATACAGAATAGGGATATTTTTTGGGTTGCAAAAATTTTAAATATTTTTTTGGGGTGCTTGAAATTTCTGATATTTTTTTGGGGTGAAAGGTAGATGCTGGGTCCGAGCCTACGTATGCAGAAAAGACTAGAGTACCCCCCCTGGGGTGTAACCTTCACTGTCAACTCGACTAAATTTCCAGATTGAATAAGTAAAGTTTCATTTATGGCAGCTCTTTTAAATATCCAGTGGAATCCTCCATAACCTTCACTATAATAGTCCATGAAAGAAGTGATGTTCCATAGTTGTCAAAACAACTGAATTTACAGTGCCATCTCATGCAAATATTTAGTTGAATAATCCATAACCTTCCCTATATTAGTCTATGAATAAGCAAGGTTCAATATGTATCATCTAAATTAAATATAGAGTTGAATCATACAAGAAGTATCACATTTAAATATCCAGTTGACCTCCATAACCTTCACTATATTAAGAATCCTATATAACCTTCACTATATTAGTCCATAGGTGAGGTTCAATATGTATCATCTAAATTAAATATACAGTCCATGAATACAGGACATCACATCTAAATATCTAGTTGAACCCTCCATAACCTTCACTTTATTAAAAAAAACTCTATAACCTTCGCTATATTAGTCCATGAATAATTAAGCGAAGTTCCAATTCTTCAATATATGCCATCTCGGCTAAATATCCAGTCGAATCCTCCATAAACTGCACTATATTAGAATCCTACAAAACCTTCACTATATTAATCCATCAATAAGTGAAGAATCCTCCATAAACATGAGTGATCATGTTTTATTGAATTTATTGAACGAGTTGGGGAAAAGAGATGAAATGCGAGGCTTGCTGAGCATTTTATCTCTTTTTCGCAACAAATTTGAAAAATTCAATAACACAAGAGCATGAATGTTAGATTCTATTTACCATATGACAAATAATTTGTAATCTCATTTCTAGCATAAAAACGTTATATTTTGTCATTATGTACGCAACGTTGTTATGGACGTCATAACGTTTCCCGTAAATCTATAAACCACTAGTGGTTTATTGATTTTATTGCATGTTGTTATTTCACTCCCAGAAGCGACGTCATATAATAAATCCTATTATTTGCTTAAATGTTGGGGACAAGTTGCATTTGTCTTCAGGTTGCCCGCCGCACAAGTTGAGTTCTCTGGCTTAATTCTAATACTGTGACCTCATTTATTTTAGTCATACATGTTTGTCCAAATCATAATATAAACATTTTTTATGCTTAAAATAAACAAAAAGGTGCCTTAATAGTTTTTGATGAAATGAAAAATGTGGCCTCTTCTTTTTTGGGGGAAATATAAATTCTGCCTGCCTCATCTGGTTTTCAAAAAAGTGGCCTGAGAAACACTTATTTTTTTAGCCTTATATTTGATAGTCAAGTGTAATGGTCCCTATGTTCCAAATTTTTCAGCAAACAGCCTGCATTATTGTTTTACACAAATGTGTTAAGAAAATGCAACTTCAATACTCTATAAAAAAGGTAAAACAAATTGGATGCAGCCTTGAGCATATGGAATACATTTAGAGTCTATATTCCTAGTTTGCTTATGTAATCTGAAATTACAGTCAACTTATGTTATAACAGCATACCATTTTCTTAATATACATACCTTGATGAAAATTCTTCTATAATCTTTGGAATCAGGCTATCACCATTTGCTGATAGTGTCTCCACTGGCCTTAGACGACCAAGCACAGATTTTGCCTCATTCTTCTTACATAGCTCTACACATGTCTTCCCAACATCAGTGATGAATAATTCTATGTTACGGGTGTATGCAGAGGTCACATTACCATGAGGTTGCAGTGTTTTTAGAATTTGTCTTTCTGGGGTAACCTGTTCACTGTAGCTGTGATCTTTAAGCCCTGTACAGAAGCATTAATTAATTAATAGTATTTAGTTCAACATGTATTAACATATGTTTAGATTAACAAAAAATTTTAGGGTAAAATTGTAAATATTTTCTTGTCCATCAGTTTTAACATATGTTTTGGGTGCTCAAAAGAACCGTATCATTGAGACAGTTCTTTTGAGTACCCACAATATATGTTCTGGTTTAGAAATAAGAAAATAAATTTTTGGTAAGCACTCTTAACTAAAATCCTGTATTAAGCAAGCAAATTTGATTCAGAAACAAGGTCTCTATATAACTTGAATATCTAGAACAGTTTATAATCTAACATTAGTGTAATTATTAAAGCTAGACCTACCTGTACATCAAACATGATAGAAGTAATGTTTTTACTGTTTTATTCTATGAAATCTGGATAGTTTTACCAAATTACAGGTAATGTAGACGTGTAAAGATTTAATTTTTCAGAAAATGCCAAAATATGACAGAATATATATATATATATTTACCGGATTTTTCAGTAAAATGCTAGTAAACACCAGTGGCATAAAGATAAAGATAATGAAGCCTTATTTAACGTCGCTTATAATGTAACAGACAACATTAGCTCATGAGCTATTCTGCGACATAACAATTATATCTTTAACAGATACTTACCTGTCTTTATCTCCCTAGCACAACCCCTTTTATGCGAGCGTCAGCAAGGGAGCTGCTAGTTCCATTTTTTACACCTTTGGTATGGTGCGGCCGCGGGATTCGAACCCACGACCCCCCCGCTCCGAAAGCGGACGCTCTACCAACTGAGCTATCGAGGCATGGATTTTATGCATAAATGCTGGCATTTCCTCAACCTTGTGATTATGAAACATTACTCAAATATAAGGTTTTGTGGATCTCCCTGTCCCTTTTAAAAGTATGTATATTATGAATATGCCTGACAGATCCCATAAAGCAGATTGAAATTGTTGTCCTCATTATTATATACTATTAAAGATACATGTAATATAAATTTAAAGACTTTGTGTCCCAGTGCTTGTTGTAACAATTATTAATTTCTTTTAATGTTTTGTCCTTTTTGTAAATACACTTCAATAAATAAATTTTCATTTCAAAGATGCAGTTTATTTATTCTAATATGTGATTGATTCCAGTATTCCCAACCCTGCCATAATAATTAAATGTGCTTGAATGTGAATGCACAATGTGAAGGCAGAAGATATTCAATATACACATACAGTTACAGTGTTCAGGACAACTGCACGAATAAATGGGAAAGCGAAACTTTACCAATCTCTGTTTAACCTTAATTCAAATATTCTACTATAATGGGGGCTATACTGCCCCCACACCCAAACAGCATTGAAGGCCGGGTACCAAATATCCAATATCCCTGGAAGTAAACAGGCAAGTATCCCTTATAAACTGGCAAATATCCCAGATAAATAAACTATCGATATTTGGTGGTGATGGGGTGTATTAAAGGACTTTTCAGTCACTTTCTGCAATTTCTGGGGACCGCTAAACTGGAACTCTTCCCAGTTTCCTAAATTTTTAATATCCTGAAAGTAATCAAAACATTGAACACAGTATCCCATAATCATGGAAGTAAAGTGGATAGCATCCTATATCCCTGGAAGTAAATATCCTTATCCTTAAAACCCCTATACAAGTTTCATTGAAAGTAAGCATGCAATGAATTTCTACAACAATAAACTAAATATACCAGGGCACTAGATCTATATCATTACCTACACTCACATTAGTTGTTACTGCAAAATCTTCAATGTATGCCTTTACAGGCTGAACTTTGCACTCTGGTACCCTCCTCCAAAGGTAAATCTTAGCTCTTTGGTATTTTTCTCTCTGGTGATTTCACGTCAATTAACTGATACATATCGGATATATATCAAAAAGAGTTCTAAAATAAAATTAATGGGGAAAGCTACCAGAGATTAACATAAAACTTATGACCGGAAATTCTGAAGAAGCAACTAGGGCAGCAAACCTGGAATTGAGGAATGCTCTGGCAAGCTTTATCACACGGACAGGGAGATTCAAAAGATAAATTTAAATATTTCAAAACATTTATAACTTGCTCGAAGGTCTTTTACAAAGTGAATGTACATTGAGAAAGCAGAAGATTTTAAAATCTAGATACAATACAGCACACAGTGTTCATTGGCAGTGTATAATTGCCTATTAGAATCAACAACAACAACAAAAAACTATTGAGATGCAAGTTTCTGGTCCTGTGTCTATTTGAATCTCTCTGTCCTCTCAATGTACTGTCCTATTTCGTGTTGTTGTTTGCAGCCATCTGGCCGAAGTATCACTCTGGTAATTGGGCTCTTCGAGTTCGGTATAACTTCATAGTAAAAACTCTTAGGTATATTTGTTAGGCGTGTGTGTCAGGTTCCGTGGTTGATTAAAGAAAAAAAATATATTTCCTCACAGATCAGATATCTCCAGTTTGGCAACTCAACATTACTGCCATTACCGGTAGATAAAATTGGCATTAAACTATTTTAACTAAATGTTTGGCTAGATTGCACTTTACCAGGCACAACTAATTTTGGCTAGGGCTTTAGGGTCTGTTTATTTCTTGAAACTTTTGATGTGGTTGGTTGCTATAACCTGAATATAATTAAGGGGGTATGGGGGCATAAGCCCCCATTTATCATATGAGGTAGTTTCCAGTTTAGCGGTCCCCGGAAGTATTCCTTTGCGCATATCTACTGTTGCTATTAAGATAGATAGCGTGTCGATCTCCAAAAAAATGACAAAAAAAGCGAAAATAACCCCAATAAGCATTTCGACGGGGGTGTGGGGGCGGTAGCCCCCATATTTAAAGGAATGCATAACCAGATAAATAAACTGGGGACCGCTAAACTGGAAGTCTTCCATCATATGCTACATGAACAGACTCTACCATGGTGCTCGGTAAAGTGCAAGTGTCCCAAATGTTTATCTTACCATTTTCATTTGAGGGGACTTCACTTTCTTCCAGATATGCATGCCTGTCTCTGTTCTCTTTATTCTCCAAATCGGCTGTGGTAGAAGAACCAACCGATGAATCTTGGTCAGGGAGCTGAATAGTTCTCGCTTTCTTTATGAACTGGTAGGCACCATCAAGTTTTCTTATACACCGGTCACAAATAGCATCAAATTTCACAAATTCAATATTCAAAACATAAAAAAGTTTGTCAATTAATTCTTCAATACCAGCTCTTCTTTTTCCGCTTTTCTGATTCAATCTTGTATATCTATTGCTGTCCGTTGATCCGCAAGTACAACATTCAGCCATATTTGTTTACCCTGGCGTTCCGTTGAATACTGGTACCAAGTTGCTCAAGGTAACACGGCTGGGATGTACGAGAGAACCAGTCTACTGTATGTTGCTAACGACCGAAAATAGATCCGGCAGATTCCTACTCATTTGGAACCATGTGGCAGTGGGGTTTTCTGAGGGAAGGATGACCGCTAGGGGACGCCACTGTTGGGGAGTTTGGCCTTGCCGGATAATATTTTCTTTGAGAATTAACACCAACACCGCTATAAGTATTGTAAACAGAAATTAAAAGATGATTGTCAGAGAAGAATTGTAGAGTTTTACGATAAGACCGAAGAAAAATGTATATCATAAGCAAGAAAAACGTCTCAAGAATACTTAACTTTGTAAGTATGCAGTTATAAGATCAAAACTTCGCTTAAGTATCGTCTAACTTGGGCAACTTCAAATCTATATACATGCCCAGACACGTGACGTTAATTCAGTCACATTCGTTCTCTAGATCTACAGACACGTTAAAATCGGTTACTAGAAAGGCCGGATTCTAGAGCAAAACCGGGGTTCATCGGACGGCAGGGTTCATCGGACAGGTCGTTTTACGTCAGCTTTACAGCTCCTCCGACAGACACTTGTTCAGAAAGAAGTTATCCATTTGTTTATGCTACCAATCTTCTGTCAGATACTGCACTAAAAATTTGCATAGCACATGACACAACGCTGTGTTCTCATTGGCTAAAAGCAAGCTCCGAAAAAACACGCCTTGATTTAAAGGGATTTTTACAAAATGGCGCCAAAATAAAACATCGTGATTCGTCACCGCTCTACTTTAAGGATATTCATGTGGACAATATGGCGTGGTGACTAAAATCTGCGGGTGCTTTGAATTTCGAGCTGTAACAGGACTAATATGCTCTTTTGCTCCGAATTTCAGAAATAATCATAAGAGTTGCATAATATAGGTTATATTTTTGTTACTGAATGAAATAAAAGCATCTACATCTACATCGTACGTTGATCCGTCATCTTTGACAATTATTCAACGGTTGACTTCGTTATGGTAGCACTAGAAAAGATGAAAAAACTAGAGAATATAGGCAGTTAGAAGTAATATACAGAATAAAAAGAGTAAACAGGTCTAATATGATACAGACATGGGGCGAATTAATCGTTAATGCTAATGCATTATTAATGCATTACTTTTTTCCAGTAATTCAAGGTAATGATTAATTCACCAGTTTTTGAATTACTTCAATGCAAATTCAATGCATTAATTTTGTCAAAATTCACTGCATTACTTGCATTACTTTGAATTACTGTCTAACAGAAATTTTGCCATCAATATAGTATACAGACTGCACAATAGAGAAATGAGATACCCAACAAAAGGACTTGTTTCCATTAGTTATTTCCATTCACAGTTTCCTTTTGTTCAACTGCCTTATAAAGACTGTTATTTGACTCAGGAACATGCTAAATGAACTGTGAAACTTGTAAGTAAGGGTTTTGAGTGAAACAGCTTGCTGTATAAAGTGAAAAAAGCTTGCAGTTACTGGCAATCCCAGAAGAACCCAGAATGGTGAAAGTATACCTGGGAAGTGTTGAAATAACAGATATTTTATCCCACTTTATTTAAATCAGTTTTTTATCTATAATTCATTTTAAAACCCTTATAGCGCCAATCGCAACAAAAGTAATCTGCTTTTCTCGTCTGCTGAAATGTTTAAGAAGCCTCTATGAAAAAAAGTGTGGACCCAGATCAGACTGTTCCTATAGGAGCAGTCTGATCTGGGTCCACTCTATTTGCTTCTATACATAAATATTTCAGTGATGTTAGACAATTATTTGCAACAGACGACTTCAGCAGACGTCATTTTTCAGACGCTTTTTTTCTTGGCGCTTTAATGGTTAAGGCTAATAAAATAAGCTTTAAAATGGTGTGAATTTTGTTACAATCCAATATCAAAGAAACAAATGTTTTGATCACAATAAGGGTAATTATCACTTGATTGTCCTGTTCACACATTTTGACACTTGACCACTGACAGTGTGTCTCTATGGTCAGTTTTGCTACAGGGTAAATATATTGGGGTCAAAAATATAAGAGATTAGGGATTATGATAAAACCTGCCCTTTGTGCAGGCTTTGCTTATTGAATAATTCAGACAAGAGATATAGGGCAGGAAACTCCAAATGTTTATAATTTTCCTCCCATAAAATATACTTCCATTGGAAAGCTTCCCAGCGGTATAATAAATATACAATATCACTTAAAAAGCTGGGACTGCTACATCTGAGTGTTATTTCCTCAAATTTTAAAAAATTATGAAATTTGAACGAATATTACATAAAAGAAAACGAAAACCACTACCAAAAGTGAAGACATTGTAATCTGTGCCTCAGTGAAATATTTAAATATATATATATATATATATAATATCTATATGTGAAATTTACATGTTTACTGTATGTACACATTTTGTTCAATGTATCAAAACTGTTCAGAGGTTACAGTATTGTATGATTCTGTTTCACGTAAGTGAAAGTAATGCTTAATTCAATGCATTACTTTCTTAAATAATTCTTATTCAATGCATTACTGTATCAAAATCCAGTAATGGTAATGGTAATTCAATGCACATTTTTGTCAAGTAATGGTAATTCAATGCATTACTTTCAAAAATAATTCGCCCCATGTCTGATATGATATAAGGGAAAACAAACAAATAAGAGTTCTATGGGATAAAAAGAATAATAAATAAAAAGATAGAAGGAGGAAAGTATTCCCAGTTGCTTTTGGCTCACCAGAATAAATAAGTCAAATATTACCTTGAAGTTAGCCAATTTTTGTCTATCCACTCTCCCATTTGTCTTCATCATAAATTTAAGCTTTTTGCACGAACATGTAGTGTAATATGTGATCTAGCAAACACGGAATATAAAATTTCCAAAATTCATTTCACAATGTCACTATTCTTGCTGATTCAATAGCACCTAATCCTCATACGATAGCCATTGGCAATAATATACATGTCAGTTATACAGGTAAGTTTACACACACACACACACACACACACACGTCTACTAATCTTTCTACTTCATAGCGAAATACAAAAACCGTGTGGGGACTAAGCGGGTCTCGATTCGTGCATGTATCATCGTATTCTCGTGTCACTATCTTTATCATAGCAATTTGGTAGAGATGCACAGGCTTGGCTGAGCTTTCGTTGCACGATAATGCGATAGGTTCCATAAGCTCATGTGCTGACTCATATATAGCTTGTGAGTTTTACAGTGCTTTTATAGTGCTGGTTAAAATCCAGTTTTGAGGCCCTGTCACATTACATAACATAGGTCCAGATAGGCATTTTTTCAGCGTAGAACTGTGAATATTTTCTTATCTATAAGTCCAAACATTTGTTTTGGTGCTCAAATGAATCGTCTTCTTGAGAGGGATCTTTTGGGAAGCCACAGCTAATGTTTCCTTTTGAAATAAGAAAAATAAGTTGTGAAATCGCATGTGCGGATCCAGAGGGGGATATGGGGTCCACCCCCCCCCCCCTGGAAAATCACAAGTTATATGGGTTTGTATAGAAATTATCCATTGGACCCCCCCCCCCCCCCCCCCCCCCTCCATGGAAAAAGTTGCCCTCCCCCCTTGAAAAAGTTGGACCCCCTCTGAAACCTTTAAAAATAATAGTTTTCTTTGAAATAACCATTGGACACTCTCTGTAAAACTGTAAAATAAGCTGAGGACTAAAAAACAAAAAACAACGTTGTCAGAGCTATTTTCTGGCAAGTGGACCTGGACCCCCTGGCAATAATCCCTGGATCCGCGCAAGAATTGCATTATTATTTAGAGGCCTGCTCAATGTGAGTCTGCATTCCCTGATTTGATTCTTACTTACCTGTACATCCTCACAGTCTTATCAGAATGCAAGTGAGGATAACCAGTAAATACCACAATCACAGACCAATTCACCAGAGGCGCAAAACAATAGCTGCCACGCGACAGCAATTGCACAATTAGAGATAAGCAGCTCTGATGATTGCAAAAGTGTATAGTGCATTACAGAACAAGGACCTTATTTTGTGTCTTATGTCTTATTTTACTTCAAATGTCGACAGAGACTCTATCAGGCTGTACACGTTGGGTCATTGCTGGTTGCATCATCGGCATTAAAAGTTCTGCTATTATAGCTCTTTTTTCATTTGTGTGAGCTGCTTGTAACCATGTTTCTGTATTATTATATTTCCACTATTCAACCACTGTCACGATGCTTTGTGTGCTTCTATTAATCTGCTTGTTCTTAGTCCAAAATCAGCCTGCGCACCAATACAGTAAATGGGTAGTGTGAGCTGGCAAGGGAGTGCCTACGTGTACGCAAAAAATGCATGCGCGTACCACTCTGCGCAACCAGTATCGTTTCTTAAGCCACTAACTTTGATTTTCTGAAGAATAAACTGGAAATATTGTATTAACTCTTTGCCCCCCCCCTGGAAATGTTATGATACTCTTTTGTCGTCTGCTGCTTTTGCTGTTGTTGTTGTTTTTTGTTTTTGTTTTCAAAATCATCTTTTTCAAAATAATTCTTTTAGGAATACCATTTGAGTGTCAAACAGATTGGATCCAGATTAGGCCCAAAATATTGTCTGACCTGATCTGGGTCCAAGCTGTTTGCAAAGTTTATCAGCAGATGACACTCAGAAGGTAATGAAATAATTGCGGGTCTTGGGAGCTAGTTTAAGCCATGTGAATGTTCTAAACCAGGGCTTTGCCCCCTGATCCCAATCTAGAGTGCATATTCTATAAAAAAAAATTGCCTCAGGCTTGTAGACTCTGGGTACTTGTACTGACCTTTAGGGTAGATCACTGGGACTCTGGGTACTGGTATTGACCTGTGGGGGAGATGACTTGGACTCCTGGTACTAGTACTGACTCTTGGTACTAGTAATGTCCTCCAGGGCAGCTTTTTCTTATTAAACATCACTTTCATTTTTAAATACAATTTTTATCTTTATGTTCTATTCATAGTAAAAATAAATTAAACTTAATGGATTACTAGTATCAGCTCAATTTTTACTCTAGTGTTTTCAGTGTATGGCAGTAATTACTCATACATTTTTCAGTGTGTTGCACTATGGGGATTGGCTGTATGTTGGTGGTTTGCTCGTTACTGTCCATGATTTTTGTTTTACTTCATTGTCATCCAGCAACTAAAAACCTTTGTCCCCATGCAGAGGTCATGCTAGCTTTTCGCGACCATGGAATTATAACGACTTCCTCCAATAAGACAGAACCCAATGTAACCTATACAAATCGGCTTGTGCTTGTTCATCATAGGAATTTCTGCTCATAATTATCTCGAAGCAAATATTATTTGGAGAACAAAGGTATTCTTTGTATTTTCCTATAAAAGCAGTTGATTGGTAGCCCTGTTCACAGGTGTTGATATACATGTACATACACCTAGCCGGCTATTTTATGAGTGTTAGGTGCTATCGAATAAGCAGGATTGGTGACCTTGTGAAATAAATTTTGGAAATTTTATGAATTCGTTTTGCTGGATTGCATATCACACTACATGTTTGTGTAAAAAACTTTTATTTACGATGGAGATAAATTGGAGAGCGGGTAGGCAAAAATTGGCTAACTTCAAGGTAATATTTGACTTATTTATTTCTTGTTTTTATTTCATTCAGCAACAAAAATATAAACTATATAATATTATGTAACTCTCATGATTATTTCTGAAATTCAGAGCAAAAGAGCACACTGGTCTTGTTACAGCTCAAAAGACAAAGCACCCGCAGATTTTAGTCACCACGCCATATTGGCCACATGAATATCCTTAACATCCTGTCCAAGGGGTTTTTACACTTAATTTGTGGCTCGAATTGATTTTTTACTTGAAAGAAATATTCAATTAAGATAAAAGTGTTTGTTTTATTTATTTATATCCTTCAATCGTTCAGATAAATAGAGCATCAGCTCAAAAAAAGAACACCCATCTACATGTTTGTATTTCAAAAATAAATGCACAGCATCATGCATAATTACTATTAATATGTGCGTAGAATTATTTTCACCATAGCCAGTATCCTCACAATTTACCCTAGCATGCGCGGATCCAGGAATTTTCGTCAGGGGGGGTGGGGGTCCAGGTCAGACTGACAAAAAAAGCTCTGACAAGTTTTTTTTTTTTTTTTTTTTTTTTTTATTAGTCCTCAGCTTATTTTACAGAAGTCAAATGGTCAATTTCAAAGAAATCTATCATTTTTCAAGGTAAAAAACATTTTCCAGGGGGGTCCAATTGCTTATTCCCTATAGAAACCCATATAACTTGTGATTTTCCAGGTGGGGGGGTCCGGACCCCCTGTCCCCCCCCCCCCCCCTCTGGATCCGCGCTTGCCTAGCGAGGTAGGCCTGTATCCCACTGAACTGGTCAACAATCAGTTCTTTAATGTCTGCATACACCAGCATTTGGTTTAGCAAGAATATGGTTCTACCATTAAACTGCACCCCCCTCTGGTGGCTTTGGCTGCTGTCCGTTCTAAGGAAGAGGTTCTGTTGTTGTTGATTCATTGTTTATTGTTGCCCCATTGTTTTTTTGTTTTTTTTGGGGGGGGGTCTGTGTTTTATGCATGTTTTTTTTTTATCCATTACTTTGTGTCATCCTAGTTTTGTAATCAGCTTGGTGGAGAAGAGAAAGCTGGTTGCTTTACTTTAATTGTCTTCCTGGTGCCTTGTGACTGTTGGTGTTCTGTTGCTCATCCTCGCGGTGTCTTGGGTTAGTCTGCAGAATGTGATTGTGGTATTTCCTGGTCATAGTCACTTGCTTTATAGAGGAAACTTTCAATCTTCGATCCAAACCATTTTCGAATTCAGACGTGCTGCAAACTTCTAATTACGGTACTTATTAAGTAATGCGGTCTTCAAAGGGCGCTTATCACTCTAAATTAATGAGTGTTAATCAGCTACTTTTACCAGAGATTATTTGTTCTAATGCCACAGCATTAAATGAGCTTTAAACAAATGTATTTGTGTGGCTCGAATGTTGTGTGAAACTGTCATTTCAGCCGAATTTGAGTGGTTGCGTAGGGTCCAAACTGTGATGTAATCTAACCTTCGCATATGGAGAAAATGATTGTTTGGAATATTGGACAGATTACCTGACGGTTTAAATTGTTGTTTTGAGTATTTACTACAACAGTAGATGATGTTTTGTATCATCTGTATGTGGTGTTTCCCCCTAAATATGACCTGTCCGATGAACCCCTAGGCCTGTCCAATGAACCCCGATGGCTGTCCGATCCACCCCTTTAATACCCTGCACTCTTAGAAGGCTTATTACTCGCTCTAGATGAGATAAAACACGCTAGATTTGCCTCCCTTTGACAACATAGTGAATACACTTGAATATGTTGTCCATTGCGGTCATCCAATGCGACGACAACCGACGATATCTGAATTTGAAGTAGCGATCTCGAAAAGGGTCAGATGAACCCCGGTTTTACTCTACCTATTGACGGGAAAACACCTGAAAGGGTGCAAATCAAAACGTCCCCTAGTCAAAACGAATCCGGGACCTTCAGCCCCCAAACCATTTCCTCCCCAAGGTTCCGGGTCATTTCGGCCCATAACAAAATTGGCCCATGTCAATTTCGGTCCATAAATTTTGTCAACCTGGATTTCTGAAAAAAATGATATATTATTGAAAATATTTAATATTGATAATAGTCGGGGAACCAAAGTCGCATATCGTGCAAAAACACAAATTTTTTGCACCCGAGAGGTATACGGCTGGAATTTTGTACACTGAAAGTCCAAATAGTGCTTGATATGAAACCACTGTATAGCAATGCGACCAGAATTGCATTTCGCGAAAAAATGCATTTTTGTATGCCATATAGGTCATGTTAAGCAATCTTTCATAGCATAAAAAATTGTGATGTTTCCCTAATCAATAAGTTAAAGAGTGTGCTTTTGGTCTCCAAAAGAACCGTCCCATTTAATAGGTCCATTTAAGTACCCACAACATATGTTTTGCATGAGAAATAACAAAACTAATTTTCGTTTACGTACTCTTATCTGGAGGATGTGTATGAGAAGCCGTTTGACAGTTCGATAATACAATAATACACTATCACGGCCTCCAATCTCGGCCTCCTTCTCCAAAAAGAGCAGAACGTAAAGTGAGGCGAAGGCCCTTCCGGGAAGCAGGCAGTGGGCAAAACAATGGAACACGGTAAGTTGTGTTGACTCATTTTCAATCATAAGTAAATTTTCAGCGCAAAACTCGAAAATCTAAGAATGCTATGCTTCGGGCAATTGTTCAAGCTATCCGTAGAGCATGCTGTTTGCACATTTGAACTTAATTGTAAGCGTGAGAGTTTTTCTCCCGTTGCACAGTTGTCCAAGAAACGGTGGTTCCCGCATGGTTTTGCCTTCTAACCAAACGTATAGTAGCGTTTGGACCCTTATTCATACTACCGAGGCCCCTCCACACCCATGTTGTCCCAAATGCAATTTTTCGAGATATTTCAATGATAATTGAGTGATTTAGAGCCAAATTTCTTTAGGAGCAGGAGGCGAAGGGCAGGAGAAGCAGGCTGGGAGAGGAGGAGCAGGCGGCGATGAAATCAAAATTTGCATTGATTTTGCTTATTTTTAATAATATACTTATCCAATCTATATCAAACTTGCATGTATGATACGAATGATTAAACGCTATTGTTAACTGAATTATTCTGATCACAAACATTGCTATATATACCTCTCTTATAATATATATACCTCTAGCAAGCTCATGAATTCTGGGTTAAACAAACAACACAATGGGAGAATAAGCGAAACGCTTTTGTTTCCTTTATAATGCGTGTACGGACATTATCAGATTTGCAATAATTAAGTTAACATCTTTTGAGACTGCTCTTATACACGAGTTGTTATATCAGTTATATGATGTGCAAGGTATTCGTACAGCATGGGTATTTTCAAAAAGTACACTTTTTATACATTGTAGTATGGCTGATGCTTTTTTTTCTTTGATCTTTGCTGATGTTTAAATCAGACACCCTAGAATAACGACGAAGGAGGAGCTTAAAACAGTGGGGCGCCCCGATGTTCAAATTTCAAGGAACACTTGGTTTGAATTCCTTTTTTTCTGCGTCTAAGTCTTTCGCACCATCAGTAATTGTTGCTCTTAATCAAAGCTTGAGAGGGGGTGGGTATAAAACAGAGGTTCGACCCAGTCTGAGATTTTTGATAATCCTTTTCCCAAGAACTTAGGGAGAAATTCACAAGTATCACTAATCTGTGAGCATTACATGATTCCAATGAGAAAAAAAGTGAACCACACATTACGTTGGTGGTGGCATTTAAAGCGAAGTAATTTCGATTTATTTAAATGGTTTGAAATATTCATACAAGCAAGTTTGATATAGATTGGATAAGTATATTATTAAAAATAAGCAAAATCAATGCAAATTTTGATTTCATCGCCGCCTGCTCCTCCTCTCCCAGCCTGCTTCCCCTGCCCTTCGCCTCCTGCTCCTAAAGAAATTTGGCTCTAAATCACTCAATTATCATTGAAATTTTGAAAAATTGCATTTGGGACAACATGGGTGTGGAGGGGCCTCGGTAGTATGAATAAGGGTCCAAACGCTACTATACGTTTGGTTAGAAGGCAAAACCATGCGGGAACCACCGTTTCTTGGACAACTGTGCAACGGGAGAAAAACTCTCACGCTTACAAACTAAGTTCAAATGTGCAAACAGCATGCTCTACGGATAGCTTGAACAATTGCCCGAAGCATAGCATTCTTAGATTTTCGAGTTTTGCGCTGAAAATTTACTTATGATTGAAAATGTGTCAACACAACTTACCGTGTTCCATTGTTTTGCCCACTGCCTGCTTCCCGGAAGGGCCTTCGCCTCACTTTACGTTCTGCTCTTTTTGGAGAAGGAGGCCGAGATTGGAGGCCGTGACTATCAAATGCATTTAAAAGTATGGGCAGTCATTTGTGCACCAAAATAATCTTCTTAGGGGCATTTTGTCTAACCAAATACTATGCGGTTACATTTCTGCACCTCAGACGGGGACAGACAGGTTTTTCATCGTGCTATGATAATAGTTATACGAGTTTTTTTCATCTTAATTTTACCACAGTTAAATGAAATTAGTGTTTTCAGTAGATAAAAATCCCCTTGGTCAATACAATGACCCTCTGTTTCAAATCTACTGTAAATATGGAAGATAAACATCCTTTAAAACCTTGATAAATTTCATCTCTGTGTTAAACTGCTCTTAAGTTGTCCTGGTATTTAACTACGCACCAGCTGGCATGGACTAAATTACTAAATATCAAATTATCATGGTTTCATATTTTTACTTTTCATCTACCTTTTCTAGTTTGCAATAGAAAATAAAATAAATTGTCTAAATTTTTGTCCTAAACGTCTGTCTAACTGTATGGAGTGTTTAAACACATTCAATTTAAAAATTATGTATTTATGGAAAAAATATGCAATTCAAACCACTTCAGCGGAAATACAAAAGTGAATAAGTAAGCACACAATTTTCTACGAGATATGCTTCCAAGCAATATATAAATATTTATCAAATACATTTTTGGCCAATAAATGCAGTTTTAATGAGATTTGAAGAAAAGAAAACTATGAATTTAATATCAAAATGGGGGTGCCCTAATCTACATGCTTTAAAAATCAATAAGCAGCATTTTTAGATGACCACCACTGCTTCTGAGGTCTACGACGATGTTGTATTATTATATAAACTCAATTTTTTTCAATCCAGAACGTTTTTGATAAAAATATATAACATTTAAAAAAAATTATTTTGACATGTTCTTGCTGGGCTTCCGTAGAAAGTTGACTGCTCTGGCGTTATGCAAGTCGATCGAGTCTGCTATACAGTGGTTTCAGATACACCATGGAATTACCTTTGCAACCATACAAAATCCAGCTGTATACCTTTCGGGTGCAAGGGTTAGCATTTTTTCTACCTTGGTTCCCCGACTATAAATAGAGTTATATTGAGGAAAAAAACTGAAAATACATTGACTTTACAATTTAGTAAAGACAAGAAAACGCTCAGACTGGTATCACAAATCAATATATTTTTCATTAGCAAATAGATCTACAACTTCTTCAGTGATTTAAACTGAATAATTGGATTAAGAAAGAATCGCTTGTGTTTCAGATGCGAGCAGGAAGCACTCTGGCTAGTATGCGCAATTGCACAGGCTCGTCTGAGCCTTGGCTGCTCGTTGCCTTTGTGATGAACTCTACTCTAACATACAAACTCTTAATCAATTAAAATGAACAATTCTCATTAATTATTATGTTTGTGTGGATAATTACAGGTAAGCTGATTATAGAAAACATACCAATTATACATTATTATATCTGTGGGCCGAAATTGTATAGGCCGATTTGGTTATGGGCCAAAATTGACATGGGCCGAAATTGACATGGGCCGAAATTGTTATGGGCCGAAATGTCCAGTGACCTTCCCCAAGACGTTTCCCCCCTGGTCGTTTCGCCCCCATTAGTCGTTTCGCCCCATTAGTCGTTTCGCCCCTAGTATATCTGAGAAGTTCTGTCATTTCTAATCTGGGTCTAAACTGCTTGCAATGGCACAAATCGCCACATACTTTAAATGCATGAAAGATCATAATGTTTGGTACTTGAGTACAGTACACCAAACGAGGATTTACCATATTTCACGTTGGTTTCGGTGTCGCCACCCTGTGTCTCGCCCAGTCACGGTGGTTTCATGGTGACGGCCACCGTGAATTCCAGGTAAATCAACGAGACAGTCAGCGTGACGAAGAACGTGGCGTAATTATTGATTTTCGGGAGATGGGATGTTTTATTGCGACACCGTGTCTGTTCGTGTCAGGGCGAGAAATACCGTGTCTGTACGTGTCAGAGCGAGAAATTTATGACTTAATGTTTACCTTTGCCATTTCTGCGCATGGTAGCAAGGTACAGCTTACCACATATGCTCAAAAGCCTTCATAGGCTAGCGATCGCCATTATAATGGATTCGACTAATGAAGAATGGATGATGAAGAAATTGATGTTGAATTAATAAAATTCATTAAGAAATGTCAAATAAAAATAGCGGAGGCTAGCGATCGCCATAATAATGGATTCGGCTAAACAAAGAAATTGATGTTCAATCAATTAAACTTCGTCAAGTATATCGAATTTAATACAAAAGCGGACGCCATTTCTGCGCATGGTAGCAAGGTACTAAATGAAGAATGGATTACAAAGAAATTGGTGTTGAATTGAGTAAACTTCACAAGAAATATCAAATTTAAAAAGAGGTTATGATATAACCAGCCTGCTGAGTTACTTATGCTCGCCCATAGATACTTTCCTTTAAATTGAAAACTGCGTGGATGTGAACTATGTACAAAAAATATTTATCTTACCTTCAAACGATTTACTAATAGTCCATTTATAAAAGCCTTATCTTCTAACGCACCATTTGTATTTTTTCATACCATCTGATAGCCCCCCATCCCCCAGCCAGAAGGTGACAATGAACCCTTCCTTGTAGACACGAGCTCACAAATTGTCTGCTGCGCGAGCGTGAATATAATATGATTGTCTACGTGACGAAGCGCACATATATGCGCACTGGTCATTCGCGGATCCAGAAAGAACGTTTTTTAGTTGATGACAGGAGAGGATCCAAATACCATCATTGGCGAAGCACCCATAAATTTACACAACGCACGTGCGTAATAAAAATAGTAACACTCAAGGGAGTTCACCCAATGTGGTAAAAGTGATTTTCCATACCCAAAGGAACTGCTCTTTAATTGTAGAAAATAATTGCTTGATACAATAGTCTCCATTTGACGTGCGTAACTTTTTCAACGTTCTTGCGTTCTGGCTACGCCATTGACCATTGAAGCGAACCATCATCGAATGCTGACTTGGTAGATTTGTGATGTTTCAGGGGATCCAGTATTGCTGATAGACTGAACCCTATATTTTGCGATTTTTCAAGGGGTCCGGATATCCCCTCATGCTGGTGATTACATAATTGGGTATACGTCTAAAACACGTACGTCAACAAAAAAAATAAGGCGAACTGATCGAGTGCATATGCCTCGCCTAGCCTGTGCTACTCCGCATGAAACATAAACGTTTAGTAGACGTAGACACGCAATCGTTGGTGAGTTTCTTATTGCATGTGCATTGTGCGAGCAACAAAAGCTCAGGCGAGTCTGCGCAAAGCGCAGTCTCGTAAGAGCATTAGTTCCTCACATTCAAAACATAACTATGCACGGCGTTTGCAACGAATGCGCAGTCGCTATAAGTACATTTAGTAGACGTTGGTGTTTTTATTGATTGTGCGAAGCGAGCGCAAGAGCAATCAAAATAGGCCGACCTGAAAAAAATGTTGGTTTGCCTTGCTCCTATCTACCCACCCAAAACAGGCCATACCCCAAAAAATCATTGCCTTTCTGAGAATCTTTATTTTCTTTTTTCTTTTTCTCGAATTCTGTTAACAAACTCTTCTTTAAAATCAGTAAAAGCTGTTTTTTAATTGAAGAAAGGTTACTTAGATTGTTATTATACAAGTGCGGATCCAGAGGGGGGGGGGGGACAGGGGGTCCGGACCCCACCTGGAAAATCACAAGTTATATGGGTTTCTATAAAGGGAATAAGCAATTGGACCCCCCCCCCCCCCCCCGGAAAAAGTTGGGGCCCCCTGGAACCTTGAAAAATGATAGTTTTCTAGTTTTCTTTGAAATTAACCATTTGACTTCTGTAGAATAAGCTGAGGACGAAAAAAAACAAAAACAAAAAAAAAAACGTTGTCAGAGCTTTTTTTTGTCAGATTGACCTGGACCCCCCCCCCCCCCACTTGACGAAAATTCCTGGACCCGCGCATGTTATATGCATTCTTACCTTATACAACATCCATTAGTTCATGTGTTTTGGGCGCTCAAAAGAACCCTCTCATCGAGACGGTTCTTTTGAGTACCAAAAATACATGCTTTGGCCCAGAAACGAAAAAACGCGAGATAATTTACCTTCGAAGTTTCCAAGACGAGTCTGTTCAGCTACAGTGACAAGCGAGAATCTTAACATTTTCAAAGCATCCCCCTTTTTGGAGCTGTGCGCCAAAATTTTATATCCGTACAATTGCGCGAGTGCGCAGGCTCATCTGAGCTTTATCTGTTGCAACTGTGTTAGATTATGCGTTGTCCGATGTGGGGAGAGGGTAAGAGGGTTGGGGAAAGGCGGGGTAGTCGAGTAGAAGTTTATAAGAGGTTTTAATTGGTGAGATGCGTATTCAGTTTTTTTTATCTTCTGTTCAAGTGGTGGGTTTGTTTATAAGATTATAACGTCAGGTCTGCGAAGGCTCACGAGTTGCTTATAAATGCATGACCCCACCCCCTGTAACCTTGGAAAAATAGTTCTCTTGAAGTACACCGTAAACTAAGTTAGACTAAAATACATATAAAAATGTCAGAACTTTTTTGTCAGTTGGGCCTTGACCCCCCCCCCCTCCCTCTGCCGATAATTCCAGGATCATCGGCTGTACGTCATTTCGTTGATGTTAGTGAACAAAGTTATCTTCTTACCTGAAAATGATTTACTAATTAAATCCGTAATTTCGATTCACCGACGTTTTAAATTTTCCACCAATATACAACGACCAAATTGTTTGTACCCTCCAACACCGGATAGGCGGCAATCGAAAACGTTCTTAACAATTGACGAACGCCATCGGAGACAGGGGATCTGGACCCCCCCCCCCCCCCCCCCCCCCGATTGAAAAAAATAAAAAATATAGGGTTTCCAAAGCAATACTGGTCCGGATCGCCTGAAAAATCACAAAGCTACAAATGTACAGCATTCAATGTTGGGCCACCATCGGCCCGCCAGCGACGAAACGCCATGTGGCGTTTCGCTGGCAGGTCGTTGGTGGCCCGCTTATTGTGGTATTTGGATCCTATCTTATCCCCTCATTAACTTAAAAAAAGTTGTCAAAGTTGGACCCCCCCTGGATCCGCGCATGAACGCCGATAAAAAATCGCTAGAAACAGTTTTTTCGACTGCCATAGTCTGGCGACAAATTGCAACCTAAAACTCTGCCACTAACGATTTTTTATCTACGTTCGTCGATAGTATTATCGTTTTAGATTGCCGCATATCCGATGTGCCTCCGAGTTACTTGACGAGTCTGCTCGGAAGAATCGCCTTGGAGAGGCATGAGTGCTCACAACATGCAGAAATAAGTTTGGCATGACCTTTGATGTCAAAAGTTGAAACACTCTTTGTCGACTTCAAAGCCGAAATCGCCCTTGTGTACGTGACAAAATGCAGTAATTGAATGACGGGCAATGTCTTCTGCTGATTTCAGGAATTCCATAAAAGTGTCAAACAGTTTGGATCCAGATCAGGCACGACTTTTCAACGGACCTGATCTGGGTCCAACTTGTTTGCAAAGGCTATCAGCAGACGACACTTGTAATGCCTATTGGGTCCACACTGTTTGCCTACATTAGTCAATATATGCAGCAGACGACTGGAGCAGATTACATTTTCAGAAGCATTTTTTTCGCTGGCGCTTTAAGGGACAACGAAACCTGAACAAAGTTAAAATGATTTGACATCTTTACACGACTTTTAAAAATCAGTATTCGACAGACGGGGGTTCACGTCACACAGCGCAGATGCACAACCTGAAATAAACTTCTACTCTATTCTTGACCTTGAAGCAGGGCGTCTAAAATCTTCGAAGCACGTCGTCTCATAGAGGTCGACGTGTGTGAAGGGAAGGAAGTGACAAAAATATCTCTAGTCCCACTAGATAGCTGTGCATATACGTCGGAAGAATTAATAATCCCATCTGCGAAATATACATAAATCTTCCGAGCAAATCTTCGGCCAGTACAGCAAACGACAACACAGCATGCTTATGCAGATGCGTCTACAAAAAAGATTTCAGAATTTTAAACAATGAGCTTCGACGGTCCGCTGTCTTCATTGCAATATTTTCTTGGAAAAAGTACACGAAAAAAAGTAACCAGACCTCCAGATAAGAATGCGTAAATGACATATAACTTGGTTTCTTAACAACAAACACTTGTCTTGGGTACTCAAAAGAACCGTCTCACCGTTCCGATGAGACGGTTCTTTTGAGCACCCAAAACACATGTTTGAACTGGAATCACACTCAAAACATCCGCTAATATTATCTGCGTCGTGCAAAAAGCTCGAAACCTGGCAGCTTCCCGTTTCACGTGCAGATGTCAACATATACATTATGTACATGAGAGGTACATCACATGTCAGTGGATCTCCAGTGTTGTTGTTTTTCTGTTGGTGGTATTCGTTACTAGAATCGCATTGGATATGCGGTTCTAACGAGTTCTCAAACTATTGTTATGTTAGTGTAGATATACGTAAGAAAAGAAAAGTATGGTTTAAATATCGTGACATGTACTGCTCATGCACGAATCCAGAACGTTTTGTCCGAGGGGGTCCAACTTTGACAAAGGTTTTTTTAGTTGATGAGAGGATCAAAATACCACAATCAGCGGGCCATCATCGGCCCGCCAGCGAAACGCCATTTAATGCCGTTTCACTGGCGGGCCGATGAGTGCACAAAATTAAATGCTGGCTTGATAGATTTGAGATTTTTCAGGGAATCCGGACCAGCATTGCTAAGAAACCCTATATTTTTATGATTTTTCAGAGGGGGTCCGGACCCCCTCCCCCCCCCTCTGGATCCGCCCATGCTGCTTCATGTAATTTGTGGTAGCTACAGGATAATTTTGCACGTTTTTTGTGGCCTGTCGAATCTGTAAATTAACTCAAGGAACACTATCAGAGTAACAAATTATAATCAGGACCATTACTGAGTAGCTAAGGCTCTGCCAAGCGTGCGCAAATGCGCACACGTCTGAGCTTTTGCAGTAGCAACAACAACAACGTCGATTTCGTGTCTGCGTGCGCAAATGCGCACGCGTCTGAGCTTTTGCAGAAGCAACAACAACAACGTCGATTTCGTGTCTGCGTCTTCTAAATGTTTTGAATGCGTTTTGCTCTATACAGCGAGACTGGGCAGACTCGTTTGGGCTTTGTTTTGCTCGCACTAAGTGCAATAAAGACCAAGTCAACGTCTTCTAAATGCACTTATGTTTTGAATGGGAATAGCAAAAGCACTGGCGAGACTGCTCAAATGGACAGACTCGCTAGAGCTTTTCCTGCTCGAACATGCAATGAAAACCAACATCGATTGTTCACGGTAGGGAAATTTTTTAATTAATTGTCTCCCGACGTTTATCAAATGAGACTATTAAAATGAGTTTGTCCGTTGGTGAAATGAGGGGTACTGTAACTTAATGAGCGCAACCCCCCCCCCCCCCTTACAGGTTTAGTACGATCTTTTTGAAACTTCACAGATGTTTTGTCCATGGACTGAGAATGTGCATTTGGTTTGGTCCATTATCGTCAAATTATTTTTTCACTTTTTTCCACTTGTGAACTTTTAACTTCTGCCAATCTCGGATACAATGTGTAGTTATTTGTGAGCGTAACTCCTCTTCAATTTTATTCCGGTCTTTAGGAAACTTCGCAGATGTTTTGTATATGGTCTTAAACGTGCATCGTGCATGTGGTTTGGGCATGATCCTAAAGTTATTTTCCACACTAGACCTTTCATTTCTCGCACAAGCGAAGTACATAGGGAAAAGAAATATTAAAAAAGATATTAGGTATCTCGTCTAATTTGATAGTCCGGCATGACAGAAATGCTTTAAATCTTAACTTAATTTCAAAGCCGAGGAGTCTTGCATCAAATAGCGTTTCATCTGGGTCAACATTGTTTGCTAAACAGAGGGGTTAGAATTGCCTCTGCAATGCGTCGCTAACGAGTTTCCTCAAAATATGGTTGTGTTATGTTGAGAAGAAAAAGACAACTTATAACTTCTAAATAAAATTAAAGTTTATTGTAGAACCTCAATTCATAATCGGTGCTCAAAATGATCGCATGTCAAAGGTAAAAAGCTGGCGAAATGTGATGTGAATTTTGTCACGTACGCTTCTGTTTCACGTGCAGGTGTCGGCATACTTCATGGGGAGAAAATCTGGACAAATAGCGCTTTCTAGTATAACTAGCACATTACCGTGAAAAGCCTGCGCTATGCTACTGATCGTTTTCGACAGTTTAAACGGGTCCTCACCTGTTAAGCGCGAGTGTAATGTTTATATAACAGTGCAATAAAATACACGCTGCGACACCGTGGCTATTATCGGATCCACCGTGAAACGGTCACCAGTCTCGTTCTGTCGGTGGACGTCAACGTGTCGTCACCGTGGCGACACCGTGCGTCACTCTAGGTCACCTCCACCGTGACTAGTGGCGAATGATAATTACTCGTTTGGTGTACGGTAGGTCACTCTTGAACTTGCATGCACAGCAATCTTGTTGGAGGTACATGCCTCTATATCGTCCTCATCTACCTCCCTAATTTTGGCATATGAGCTGCAATGGCTCTCACGAGACTGCAAGGAGGCACAAAATACCAATTTGAGCAAGCCAGTACCAATAGAAATTAAAATCGAGTTTGAATCACAGTGCATGTTTCTGATTGCGTGATTTTCAATCCTGTAGAAAATTTGTGGAGGGAAACTGAAAACAATGTGCAAATTAAACATGTTCAAGATAGAAAGAAAAACTTTATTTATTTTTTGTCTATAGAAATAGACTCGATTTCAGCTAAGCTATTAACTTTAATGAATAATATGACCCTTGCACACAGCGCAGACTCAATGGTTTATCAGGTCAAGCTCAAACCAGCATGCCCAGCTACAGGGGCTAATCAAAATAGTGAGATTTTGAGTCTCGCTCGTTTAGCTATATAGCAAATAATGAAGGCACTGATCTGGCTGCGCCGATGCGTGGCTGCTTTGCGCCTTTGTTTTTGGCATCCAACAACATTGTGCTTTCTCGCATGTAGGCTCATTTTTCTTCACATGCTTCCCAGATCTTAGTCTATGAGCTCTTATGATTATAAATTAAAGAACGCTAAAACAATAAACATCATACGGCCGGAGAAGGAAACTTTAGGAGATTAAAACTACAATGATATTTTTACCCATCGGATTAAACATGTGTTTGGGGTGCTCAAAAGAACCGTCTCGATGAGACGGTTCCTTTTAGTACCCCAACAATGTTTGGGTTGGACGAGTCCAAACTTTTTATACATTTTTTGCATTGGCGTTAATGATTAATACATTTTTGCATATATGATTATTTTTTTAATGATTAATGCATGAAAATAAATAACTTTTAAATACAAACCCAAGCGCATAACCCCACTAGATAGCTGCCTCTGCATGATTGTTTTTATAATCTTACAACTTCATATATCTGAGCTGTAAAATTCCTTTGTCGCAAATGCATAATCCAGCTGCTACGGCTGTTAACTAAGCAAACAGCAATGAATGAGCGGCAAGTTTTCGTAAATTGCACCCCGACCAAAATGCATCTTCTTTCAGTTGTTTTAAGGCGCAAAAGACTTAAAAGAGAAAACGCAATAGTTGTATCTATAAGGGCTGACTCGATTAATCGAAATATCGGTTAACCGGTTGATATACAAAAGAAAAACGATTATCGATATGAAAATTCAAAAATTGGTCACTTTTAATGGATGTTCTGTTTATTTATTCAATTACAATCCAAGCGGAATTGCCTCGTGTTATTTTTTGTTTTGTGCATGGTTGTAAACAGTAGACGTGTATAATTTCCTGTCACGAAGTAGTAAAACGTACTCTGCAGGCTAACTCAACAACATATTGTTAAAAAAGTTATTCATGCGCTTCTCTGTTTTAAAGAAGTACAAATCAAGAAATATTCATCAGATGAATAATCTAGCATGAAAGTTTTTTTTTCCGCAGTTCAAGGTTGGGCGGTCGAAACCACCCCCGGTTTTAACCGGTTAAAACCGCATCGGTCAGTATGCCAAAAAGTGGTCAATACGAATCTGGGTGGTCAATTGAAAATTTTAAGTGGCCGTTTTAGTGGTGGATTGAGATATTTGGTCAGGTTTTATGTTTCATTTATTGAAAAAAATAAAAAAAAAAATACTGTTTTGCCCATGCCAAGGGCACTTCTCACAGTGAGATTTCAATCTCAAGACCTTAGCACTGACTTCTGCATAATGCCATTACAGTCCAGGCACCTAACACTAGTCTTTTTTCATAATCAAGGGCAGAATAGAATAACGATACAGGGTCTTTTGCATCGTTTTAAGACAATAACCGTTATTAATTTATGACACTGGTTAAATTATTAATTTTACTGATAACAGCAGGTTACTGAATGACCACACTTTCACACCTCTATATTATCACAGATGTCACTGAATTAGCCATGCATTTTAAGCTCAGTTATTGGATGGGTCTTATAAACTAGACACACCTTCTTCAGTCTGCGAGACATGTCCAGTATTTTGACAGTTTTGTTTGTTCTTGGGTAATTAAAGTTAAAACTAGAGCGCGCAATCGTTGGGGCGCCATCGCAAATCCCCACGCTAAAGTTTTTGGCTCCCTCAGCACCCCTAAGTCCCACCACGGGGCATGACCTTGGCAACAGAATGAAATTTCTGTTTCATATGTTTTCTATCTTTTATTTGTGAGAACACACACAAAGTTTGGTATAAAAATCTTTGAAATTGACATGTTAATGATATTTGACCTTTTGACCTCGCCCCAAGGTCACCAGTTTGACCCTAGGATGAAAATGTTACTTGCATTTTGTTCTGCTCGTCATCCCCCTTGATTTGATATGCTACATGACCATGTTTGAAAAAAAAAATGTTTGACCCCCTGGGTACCCCCAGTGCCCCAAAGTCCCACCCCTTGGGCATGACCCAGGCGACAGAATAAAAATCCCGTCTGATATGTTTTGTATCTTTCATTTGTGAGAACACACACAAAATTTGGCATAAAAATCTTTGAAATTGACATGGTAACCGAAGTTTAATGATATTTGACCTTTGACCTCACCCCAAGGTCACCAGTTTGACCCTAGGGTAAAAATTTTACTTGCATTCAGTTCTGCTCGTCATCCCCGTCGATTTGATATACCACATGACCATGTTTGAAAAAAAAAATTATGACCCCTTGGGCACCCCCAGCGCCCCAAATTCCCACCCCTGGGGCATGACCATGCCCCAGGGGTCAGAATGAAAATCCTGTCTGATATTTTTGTATCTTTCATTTGTGAGAACACACACAAAGTTTGGTAAAAAATCTTTGAAATTGACTTTGTAATTGAAATTAAATGATATTTGACCTTTTGACCCCTCCTGAGGACCCCAGGGGGCGGGGCCAAAAAAAGTTTGACGTTGTACGCCCCATTCATGTCAGTAACTCACACACCAAATTTGGTTGAATTTCGTCAAATGGTTTAGGAGGAGATAGCATAATGGACAGACGGGTGGACGGACAGACGGACGGATGCGATTACAATATCCCCTTCGCTTTTTAAAAAAGCGTGGGGATAATTAACTCCTTTATAAATTGTTCAGAATTTAGCGTTTACAGTTTTCACACCTTTGTGTTTTCAGAGAAGAAGCCAAACTAATTTGCTTTTTAACTAATAGAGCATTTGTTTGTTTGTTTGTTTTGTTGCTTTACGTCCCAAGTCAACAGCTATGGTCATTGCGGGACGGTCAGTTTTTTCCTGGGCAGGCTTGAACAAGCGGTTAACCAGTAATTTGTGCACATACTTTCGCTTGTAACTGACAACAACCCTTCTTGAATGAATCAGCGGAAGGGAGGAGAATGACCGTCATGATCAATCTCCACGAAAGTATGGGACCGGACCGGGATCGAACTCGCGACCCCTGGATCTGCAGTCAGACACGCATCTGTAGCCAGACACGTTGCCGACTGCGCTACGCGGCCAGTCAGTTTGGAGTATTGATTGATTTTTATTATTTTTTTCATTAAATAAGTCACTGATTTAAATATTTTTATGACTATGTAAAAACACAATATGCAAATTAACCATTTGCAAGCTGGGTCATTTTTCATGATTTTGTTGTCATCTGCTGTTTTTTATGTTCATTACTTGTATTTGCTTTAATTTTTTTTTAATGGGTAATAGAAAATAAGTTCAAGTCTTTAGTCTGAACTGAAAGTTGTGGTAATGATTCAGAACTGAAGATCTAATACTAATGACATTTCATCAATGTTTGTTTTACGGCTTATTAATTATAAATACTTTTTTTTAAAGCAATAGCAACTCAGGAAACACATTTTCAATTAAGCCTGTATGATCTTACATGTATATTGAAACTATTTTAAATCTGTTTAAAGAGTCCAGTAAAATGGGATAACTAATGCTAAACTTCTTCACATCAACCATGTTTTTTTCAATTGACCACCAATCGACCAGTAATGACCGGTTAAAACCAGTAATGACCGCTGGTCTGGTCAATAAGCATATTGGTCGGTCGATTGCCAACCTTGCCGCAATTAAATTCGAGTTTAGAGGCTTTCAATTTTACCGACGTTTACAGTGGGTCTTATTTTACACAAAGGTGTTCCACGGGTGGTAAACCTAGGAACTATCGCAAAATTGTGTTAGCGTAATTTTGTTCCCAAGCCACATCCGGGACACGTCGTGGTAGTTTCCAGGCCGAAAATTGGATAAAAAAAGGTTGGTGTCACTTTTATTTTTGTTTTATTTTACAACTAAGAACAAACAATGGTAAAATCTGACAATGTGGTTCCGTGTAAATATGTCTCAGCGTCCCATCTAGCCCAAAATTTTGTTTGAAAATTATTTCCTTTCTTTAGATTCGTGTTTCCCCACTGAGCATCGGACCAACTTTCCCCAAAGTTCGAAGGAATTTAGCCCATATCTGTCAAATTAAATGGAATTTGATATTATTTGATGATGGAAATGATAAAAAGACCCTGAATAAACATTCCTGCACAGAAATAAAATCTGAGCATTTACTTGTAAACGATTCATGCCCCGTTCGTCCTGTGTGGTAGTTTCCAGCTCATCGTGGTAGTTAAACCGCTATCGTGGTAGTTTCCAACACTTTGTTGGATACGTTTCTGAAGTGTTACAAAACATTATAGTTGTTGTTTGTTTCGCATGATAACTCTTGAACTCGTCAATTAATTACCACGGTAAACAAATAAATCACATTTCAACACCATGAGGAAGCTAAGCTGAGGACTCGAGATTCAATGTGATGCTTGACAGGTGACCATACCCTGGACTGCCAAACAACACCTCGGGAAATCTAAAGCAAAAGAAGTTCATCATTTGAGCCGTGGTGGACCAAGCAACAGACAAAAAAAATGATATAAAAAATTGCGTCACTCGCTACGTTGTTCCATGTTCAGTCAACTTTAAGATAAAATGGCAGGCTAAGACTACTGGCCCAAAGTATTGTTAGTACTTGCGCTTCAGAAAAAAGGGAAATATCCTCGGGTTGGGACACTTTTTATATACATGCAAGTGTGACGATGAACGGGCATGTTATTTGATAATTAAAAAGCATGTTTATTCAAAAACAAAATATGAGAATATCCCTTCTTTTCATTCTTCTCATTACTTCAATAGCCCACTGAAATTAAAATCCAGGCAGTCGACATTTGTTATCTGACAAAAGGTTGTTTGAAAAGGTCTTCATATGAATAAAAGTGGTATTCAAGGTTCGGCCCGCACACCCTGTCTTTATAAAAATGAAGTAGCTCCTGAATAGTGAACATATGCTGATGCTAACTACTACTAAATTCCTACAAAGTCTTGGAAACTACCATGATAGCATTTTAACTACCACGATGAGCTGGAAACTACCACACAGGACGAACTGGGCATGAATCGTTTACGAGTAAATGCTCAGATTTTTTTTCTGTGTAGGAATGTTTATTCAGGGTCTTTTTATCATTTCCATCGTCAAATGATATCAAATTCCATTCAATTTGACAGATATTCACCATATCTACATTAATTGCTGGTTCCCAGTCTACAGGTGGTCAGTAATGTAAATACAGGTAACCAGAACCCCCCCATTTCCAGGTATTGGGGGGGGGGGGGGTACTGGTTACCTGTTTATCCATTACTGACCACCTGTAAACCGGTAACCAGCAATTAATGTAGATATGGTGAATGGGCTAAAATCCTTCGAACTTTGGGGAAAGTTGGTCCGATGCTCAGTGGGGAAACACGAATCTAAAGAAAGGAAATAACTTTTCAAACACAATTTTGGGCTAGAGGGGACGCTGAGACATATTTACACGGAACCACATTGTCGGATTTCTCCATTGTTTGTTCTAAGTTGTAAAATAAAATAAAAATGAAAGTGACACCAACCTTTCTTTATCCAATTTTCGGCCTGGAAACTACCACGACGTGTCCCGGATGTGGCTTGGGAACAAAATTACGTTAACACAATTACGTGGTAGTTCCTAGGTTTACCACCCGTGTGTTCGTGTCTTGCATACTTGACTTCCTTTTGTATGACGTCACGCAACGTGAATTTGATAACAACAATGGCCAACTGCGAGTTTTACCAACTTTGCCAATTAGCAGGTCAATCTCCTTCCAACAGAGTGGATGACGACTTGTTTTGAGCAAAGATGCCACTTTTTATTTAAAACCCATTATCTTTTGAATATAACACATGCTACTTAGTGTTGTTTTGTGAAATGGTGGGGAAATCAATGTCATTGACCATGTAAGAGTTGTCAAAACGTTCCGAGACCCTCTGTCAAGTTTGAGTGATTACTAAACGGTTATATATCGAAATGCAAGGACCGATTATCAATTGGCATTTTGACTTCGATTAGCCAGCCCTAGTATCTATTGGGTCTAGAAGTGTTATTTTTGCCTAAATTACCATCTACTTCCTTACTGTATGTATGCGAGCAAATACTCTGACAAATGCTCTGACGAGACTGCGCGGGACTGAGCGTTCACTATTCACACATACGATAAGAACCAGAGGCTCATTTAAGTTCACAATATACTGATCACTCCTTAACACATACTTTCACACTCACTGGGTGGGAGCGAAAGTACACGAGACCCTTTGTGTTGATCTGTATAGTGGACAAATCCTTGTGTTTTCTATGACCTTGATGACGGTGTGTGTGTTGTCATCTGTGTAATAAGGTTTTGGACATAGACAACTTGGTGAGCGTGTTTTATTTATTCTTGTGTTCCTTATTGAAAAGCTTTGGGCACAAAAAGATGTCGTTTTCTATGGTATAACTTGTTTTCTTCTTCCACAAATCACTATTGCTTGCGAGAATTACACATCACCTGTGAACAGAAAATCGACCAATTGAGCGCTTTGATTGAAACAAAATATCGGTCAATGCCTTTTTAAGATAGAGTAATGATCTATGATGACATTCACTTAGGATAAATGTCGTTAGAAATGCGTATGGTAGCACACGAGGAGCATGAGTGACCATTCCCAAAATTTTCAGACTGCATGGCATGTCGCAGAACTAGTGTATAGTTTTTGTTATGACACTTCCTTTTGTCTGTATCGTGTGTCGATTTTAATAGGCAGTAGTTTATAAGTTTAATTGAAAAATATTTTTCTTTGCAACAAAAAAAAATATGCTGAAGTATGTAAAGCAAAGCTACGTTAACCGTTTACCTCAATGAGAGATGCCTTTAACACTTTTTCAATCAGGGCAGACACAGATCAGCAGCTCTTGTCAGAGCTGCCTGGTCAGGGTTTACTTTGTTTGATAATAAAAAAGGTTACAATATGATAGTGGAAATGACAAGTAATTTTAGGTAAATATACAAACGTGAAATTTTATTATTGCCACAACTTTGGAAAAGTTGAAGAGGCATATTGAAATAAGCTTTTCCATACGTCAGTCGGTTCATAATTTAAGATCGGGTTTTGAAATTTTATAGATGGATTTCTCATCAAAACAGAAGTGACCCGTAATTTATTAAGTCTGGATTATTTCCCTTTGTAGATTAACAGTGTTCAATCTAGAGCGCGCCATTGCGCCATTGACCCCTTTTAAAGGCAACTGGCGCAAGTTCGATGTCTACTGGGGCCGAAATGGCGCGTTGCAAATCCTGTGAGGTTCGAAAATATGCAACAATTTCAGCTAAAAACTGTAAAAATCGCCATAAAACATCGTGGTGAAAAGCGGAAGTTTACAGTTTTACTTGGTTTCCCTTTAATTTAACACGGAAGTAGAGCTTTTAATGAAAAAAGGGAACCAATCTACTACGACTGTTAGCATACTGATCGTGCAACTACGATTTAAAAAAAAAAGCAAAAATAAATTTTCCTTTTTAAAGGAGGGCTTGCCTAGTTGAAAAACAGCATGTGCACCTTGTTGGGAACACCTCCAACTTTGGTTATTGCACTGCACTAAAACCACGCCATAGATGAACATTAACAATAGTTATTGAGTCGGTGGGTAAGATACGCTTTCGGAAAAAGAAAAACGCAAACAGTTATCTAAAGCGGCACCTAGCAACGTACACTGAAGGACTTTTAAAAACGCAAAAAAATGAAATTAATAAAATTTTACTTATTGTCAACGTATTAATTTTTTTGGTTTTGGCAACAATGAACATTAACACGTCAGCAAAACATGTTTTTAATCTCATGCCAAAATATAAATAATATTAGGACAACAGTCTATCAAATAGCAATACCCTTAGATTCAAAAGTTGCAAATTGAAATTTGTCTAGGAATCAGACGTGATTTAAAGTAATTGTTTCAAAATATTTTTATTAAAACCCTGGATACAAATTACCCTCGAAGCCCTATTATTTGTCTGTAACTGACGATAGCCAGCCAGAACGGATATCTTCGATGCAAATATTGTTGATACACTTGACGTAAGTTGCTGTCTTAACGTCAGGTCATCATTTTTGGTTAACCAGACCTGCCTCAATATTTAACTGTCCCTGTAGCCTGATAACGATCTCTGAAGGGCTGTATTGTTGATCGCCTTTACCAAAGGCCTGGAACTTTTCAAATAGTCATTTCATGTTTCCCATATTAACATATTCCTAATGTGTTGCTAGTCTATAGGCTGATGCTAAGTTCTGATAATCATACAACTCTACAATTACATTTATAGAGTAATGAACATAACCATTTGGAAAAGAAAGAAATATTATTACAATATTTTACGTGTATTAATGACCACTTTTATTATCAAACTGGTAGCAATTCTATATAGATTACTGATGGCAATTATAATGGCCCACTTCAAATCGAAGTTTAGTTCCTACTATAGTAACTAAAGTTCAATTCGAACATCGATAGTCGCTACTATAGTGACGTCATGAACCTACTAAAGATCAACGGTGGGTCAGAGCACCGTTACTCTAGTAGCTTATCTGGTTCCCTCCTCTAGACCTATCTAGCAAGATGGGTTCAAGATCTATCAATAGCGTCAAAATGTTTTATTTTACAAAATAAATCCTTGATGTGTTCTATTTGCGGTCCCTCTTATTCGGAATTGTTAATTAGAGTAGTCTGTGCAGTTTATGCACACCCTTTTTGTCTATGATGAAGAATTGAGGTGGGAAATACAGGGCTATTCACTTTGCTTACTTGACAACAAATTAAAAGGGAGCAACTGTAGCCATTTAGGTGTAAACGTACGCACACATCTATATGTAAGATCTTTAGTAGGAACTTTAGTTCGATTCGAAGTGGGCCAATATCATTCCAATTGTGCCAGATGGTTCATGTTTTGACAATCGTGGCATGATTAATAAAGTTATAAAACTAAATCTGCAGTGTTTTATACATGCTTATGTACAAGCTACATGTAAAATTGACCCAGAAGCGTATGTGACACGCCATGATCCCAAAATATATCCTCACGCCAAATTTAGGATTCCTACCTCAAATTATATACAGATAAGCTCTGAGCTCGACATTCATTGCTAGAACAGAAACCAGAGGTCAAGGTCACAGTGACCTGGAAACATTTGGTGATTCTCCAGGGTCCAAGATGTATCTACATACCAAATATGGAATGCTACCATAAATAAAATAGGCGATCTGCTGTGGGTGCATTTTTTCAAGAACTGACTCCTGAGATCAAGGTCACAGTGGATGAAACAATGAGCGACATTCCATGACCACAACATATATCCACAAATTGAATTTGGGGGTTGATATGGCATACAATATGAGACGTGCTCTTACAGGGCTCGCACAGACCTGGAAAAATTTGGCCTTTGTCCTGGAAAAAAGTGCCTTTTGTCCTGGAATTGTCCTGGAATTTTGTAAAATAATCCTTGAAGATATGAATTAGTCTTTGAAAAATATAAAAATACAATTAGTCCTTTCAGATTTATGGGATGCGCTAAAAACTGTGTGAAAATCGCAAAAAAACCTGAATGAAAATTGCTAGATACACGTCAAAGAGCGAGGTGCAACTCGTATTCTATTCTATTCAATTTGTGCGGTAGTACAGGTTTTTATCACTGGTGTCAGAATCAAAGAAAGAGTGTGCCTATTCATTTCGCCGCTTCTGACTGAAAAAAGTGCACTTTAAAACGTTGTGTTATACAAAATTGGGAAGAAATTGAGTCCTTGAAACATGGTAAAATCCTGGAATAGTTCTGTAAAAGTCCTGGACTTCTGTTTTCCCAATTCTGTACGAACCCTGTCTTAACTTGCTGTCGGTGAGTTGTCTTGTCGTTGAACTGTTTTGTTCCCATAACCACGACCGTTATGCTAACAGTTTGTTTATATAAATAGACAAACCAGGTAGAGGGTATCACTATTCCGACACAAATGCTTGCGGCGAGAGCGCCGCAGGCAAAAACCTTCCGTTGCATTATCTGGCCCCCCTGGGTGTTGTGTCGTCTAAAGATCTGCAAAACAGCCGTGGTTTGCTTCTTTTATTTTAACAGATAATTCCCCTGAAAGAGTTACATTTAAAACTTGTCCAGATAAATTTATCAAACAGCTAATAAAATAGCTAGCTTAGTAGTATACATCTGTGTATAAAATGGGACTCAATTGAGATGGAAAATTAAAGAGGTAAGATTTTACTTTGGCTATCTTCATCTTTCTTGTCTATCAGACCTGAAGGAGCTTGTACTTGGTGTAGGTTTCAGTAGTTCCAAGTATTCCACCCCCCTTCTTCAGATTTTCTATCTTACCCCCACTTTATGTTGGCCGGGGAAAAGGGCTGGGGGTGAATAAAAAATCATTATGTATAGGGGAACCCCTGCCCAATTTTTTTTTTCAGTCTGTTGACTTTTCATTCTGTTGACTTGGTCATTTTCAAGCTATTTCTATAAAGGGGGAGACCCTGCCCAAAATTGTTCAGGATGGGCTGGCCTCTAAAGTCATTATGCAAGCATTTTATTTGTGCTTCCCCCTTCCATTTTAATGGTTGCTGCAGGTAGTATACACCAAAAATATTTTCAAAATCAACAATTAACTAGGAATAATGTACTATGGGCATTCTCTTTCTTATACCCATCTACTATACACTGGGTATTTTTAAATATAATCAGTCTTATAAGTAATTTACTGTTTTATCTCCTATTTATGTGAGGGCCCCTTCTTTTTCTAAATGGCCCCCTATTTTAGGTTGGATGGGCCCGGTCGGCCCCCTTTGCTGCAATCCTAGATTGAACACTGAGATTAATGCTCTTTTTAGGGGCCATTATGATTTTTTGTAATTAAGATATTTCAAAAAGTATTACAGCTAGAAGCTCCAAACTTGGTCAGCTGATAGAAGAAATAAGTAGATTACCTGGTGAAAATTAAAAAAATAATCCTTTGCAAATTTGAACATAGAAAACTTTATATCTCAAATACTCTTACAGCTAGGAGCTTTGAACAAATTTGAATAGCTGATAGAGGATAATGAGTAGATAACCTAGTGAAGATTTTATTATTTTATTTTTTCGATTATTGCCCTTTGCATTTTCCGAGTTATTTCCCTTTGCAAAGTTGGACAGAAATAAAGATATCTTGTAATAAAGATATCTTGAAACTTTTTAAGCTAGTAGTCTCGTGTATAGACCTGGGGGTAATGGTTTAAGAGCTGTCCTATGATAGCACTAAAATAATCTCTTAAGACACACATTGTTTTCTCCCCAAATTCATGTTAAATACGAGGGTAACTCAAAAATAAATGAGAGTTGATACATATCTTTTAATTACGAAGGTGGGATCAAAAGTAATGCAACCAATGATGTTAAATGACAACTAAAGGTGGGATTGCATTTTTGTTTATTTTAAATTGTCAAAATACCATCCCTTCACAGATACACTAATTTTCAAATTTTTAATTCAATCCTTGAAGACTTTCTCATAGTCTTTTTGGGGAATACCTCTAAGGAGGTTTAATATGGAGACACCTAACTTTTGGCGGGAGGTATATTTCTGCCAGCAAGATTTTTCTTGAGACGAGGGAAGAGAAAAAAGTCACAGGGGACTAGATCAGGGGAATAGGGAGAATGTTCTAGAACATAGACCCCCTGTTCTTTCCAAAAGCGACACCACACTTCCGGCCTTGTGACTTGAGGCATTGTCATGTTACAAATAAATACCACAGATGCCTATCTTCGGTCAACATTTCTGGTAGAATTTGACAAATTTTCTAAGAACTTTGTTCCTGTAAAACCTTGTATTCATTGACTTGCCTTTGGGTATAGAGACTTGTATTGCTAGTCCGTCAGGAGTGAAAAATATGGCATACATAACCTTTTTTACACTTGTAATCCTTTTGGCAATACAAGGCCTTCTTGCATTTTGGTAAGCCATACTCGATTACTTATTTTTTGATGCGGTTCGAAATAGTGCATCCAAGACTCATCATATGTTACTACATCCATAAATAATTTCTGATCATATCTTGGAAATCGTTTAAACAGTTTGCGCGCCGTCCTAACATGCGTGTATTTTTGCTCCTCATTGAGCAAATGTGGGGCTTACCAAGTGCTTTCCTTCTTCATTTTCAAAATGTTTCGCCAAAAGCGCAGTGCAAATGCTTTTGAAATGTCAACCATGTCCGCAATCTGCTGAAAAGTATATCTTTGCGTCTGATTTTACTATATAAATTTTTATAACAATCTTTGGACTACTTGCAGATTTTGATCTACAATATTTTGGTGCACATGTAACAGACCCTACGCCTGCACTGAAATCCCTAACCTGTCTGCAAACTATGGAAAATGACATTGAATTACTAACATAAACAGTACATATGTCAGCAATACTCAGCATAAATGCCCGTTAAACCTCTGCTAAGTAATGCGCGAGTCTTAATGTCAGCCCTGATTTCGATCTCATTTTCAACGCTTCTCCAGACCATTTTGCTTCGCCTATGAGTAGGGTTTGTGCAAAAGTAAATTTCGCGAGAGATATTGTGTCTACATGTGCAGTTGATACATCGATTGAAAGGTGAGAGAATGGAGAACACATACAATGCGCGGGTTTTATCTTCCCGCCAACAGTTGCGGTGTGGCATTACTTTTGATCCCATCCTCGTATTTTTGATGTACGACAGTCGAATTTGGCATATTTGAACTATCCTGCCTAAGAATATGCAAAAACATGATCATACAAAGTAAAGGCTCATTTTGCTATGCAAACAAAGAGCGCGATCTCATGCCATGCGTTCATGCTGGAATAAAGCGTAGCTGTTGAAACACAATACAAAAGTGAGCGGCATCAATTTGTGCATTTGTTGCAAATAAAATGCATACATCCATTTTTACTAAATGCAACAACTTTAATTTAGGCATTTGAATTTTATTCCAAAGAAAACAGTGAGGATAAGGCAATTTTCCCAAAACAAAAATCACCAACAAAAGTATAATGGTTCATTCCAGAATTGAAACTATCGCATAAGTATCATATTTATGAGTGCTTCATTGTGTTTAGTAATTGCTTTTAATATCTAAATGCATATTTGAATATTTTCTGGAATAAACTGTTGCTATACCATAACACGATCTGTCAATAATTGTCAAAAATAGAATTTCCATCGAGCTTCGTTGCTAGACAATGAAATATAATACGTATCGAAATACTTTCTGCAAACCATCTTAAAACATTGCTAACACATTGTTTGATACAAGTGGAGACAGTCGTTTATATATTTTGCGTTTCAGAAACTCCCTCAAAAATACGAACGGTTCAATATTCAGGAGCTCTTGAAATAACTAAAATCTTCTTCAAAATCTTAATATCTGCCAAAAATTACCATCACTTAGGCCAAGGAAGATAATTCCTGGTAGGTATTGTGTAGACTCGTATTGCATGTAGTGCTCGCTGCTCCGCTATACCATGTTCACATGAGGTAAGCGATCCCGTTCATTAAATATCAGTCTCATGAACAGGCTAAAGGACCTCTGACACTTTGATAGGGTATCTGCCTATTTTTCAGATGCTTCCCAAATTTTCCCTACGCATAAGATATCGCTGGTATTCTTTTAGATAGGACGCTTGATGTATTAGGAACAAATTAAGGTTATAATTAGACAGGCAGATCCCTAAACAAAACAGGAGACGCTACCAAAGGGGGTAGGGGTTGCAAAATTTGACTTCACCAAAACATTTAAAAAGTAATCATTTTCACGTGTAAGGGTATTATATCATCAATCCTCGATTACAAATCACAGTGAAAGTATTTTAAAGTCCAAAATCATGAGCATTTTAGTGATTATTTTTGTTGTTGTTTTTTCGGTCTGATTTGTTAAGAAATATTTTGAAGTGCAACTGTAGTCCATATTCAACCTTGATGACAATGTATTTACCTGGTGCAATATTATGCAGCAATGTACTATAACCATTCATCCATGCATAAAGTACACCTAGGCAATGGCCATGTAGTTAATGTGTATTGGATAGATACAGTATATGTGCAAAATAATCTACCAACTGAATTTAGTAAAAGGACAATTTTCATAATCTAAAGAAAAATACGCTTAAACATTGTTATATCTAATGACTAATGGGTTATGAAAAGGTAGCTTACTTGTGCTTATTATTTCATTATACTGGAAAAAAAAGATTTTCAAGAGAGCACACCAAAAATCCAAATGCTAATGATCGGGCTCGCCCAGACGTCACATTTTGGGCTGTTGGATATCATTCCCCCCCGAGTCCCAGCTAGCTTTTCACATATATTATGTTAAATATGAGAACACACTAACGTGCAAAAGGATTAGTTGGGACTCGGGGGGGAATGATGTTTTAAAAATATTTTTCTATTTCCTATATGTATAATACAAAAAGTGACCATTTTAGCCCCAAAATAAAGCCGTACATTTATGGAAATAGAAAATCAAATGCAAAATCATAAAATAGAGACCAACAGCGAGCTTATATATGAAGATGGAAGCATTTGATCGACTTTAATTTTTATCAAAATAATAGGCAGCAATACACTGTGATTCCCATTACCACCGTCAGAGGTCCTTGTGAACTTTGGCCAACTCGGCATGCTTAATTTGCAATGTAGCTAATCACGCGCGGATCCAGGAATTTTTGTCAGAGGGGCAATGTGTCCTGAAAATCTTAAGTTGTATGTGTTTCTATAGAAATAAGCATTTGGACCCCCCCCCCCCCCCCCCCCCCCCCCCCCGAAAAAATTGGACCCCCTCTGAATCTGTTCCGACGGCTAGAAAACAGCCTTGATTGCGTTTTTTGATTCCTCAACTTATCTATATGCTTTTCCAAGGATTCAGAGGGGGTCCCATTTTCCCAGGGGAAGGGGGGGTCCAAATGCTTTTTTGTATAAAAACACATTTAACTTAAGATGTTCCGGGGGGAGGGGGGTCCGGACCCCCTACCCCCCTCTAGATCCGCGCATGCTAATTTAGTGAAATAAGCATGTTTATGCTAAAGCTAAACTGCTTATTTAGATCTTCCGGAATTTGTGTGACCAAGTTGGTATATCCAGGACAAATAATACATCAAAACAATGGCTAGACTTTCCCGTCTTAAAGGAGGCTATTCGGCCTATTTGAGCATGCTAGAGACGCATCCGTATCCGTAGCCGGCCATCAAGTTGAGATAACCAGGATCAGTCATGCACCTATACATGATGATTATATAAGATACAATGACTACCTGGAGTAAAGGGCTTTTAGACTTTCCCATCTAGATGGAGACATTTCTGAATCGTATTTCTTAGTTATGATCAGGATTATCAAACTGTGCCTCTTGCCTGGTCATTTGAAGCATCCAAATGCCGAGCCCTCCATACAAGGCTAGAGTAGAGTATAAATCTGTACCCAAAGACACCCCAGTGGGTACTCTCAATTTTTCTTCATACATAGGCTTGGACCCAGCATCTACTGTTTACCCCCAACCCCCCCCCCCCCAACCCCCACCCCCCCAAAAAAAAAAAATCAGGAATATCAGGTATACCCAAAAATATTTGAAAATTTGCGGCCCAAAAAATATTCCCATTCTGTACCTTGACCTTAAAACGCCCTATAATGTATAGAAATGACCCCCCCCCCCCCCCCCCAAAAAAAAAAAATAAAATCATACTCCCAAAAGTATTACTTTTCTGAAATTTTGAACCAAAAATAATGCTCCGAACCTAAATATATATGAAAATATAGGAGCACCTCCCCTCACCCCCCGGATAGTCACTGCCTAAGGACCCCCACGACTGGAAGAGTGTCACTTTGTACTATTAGTATTCAACAAACAATGTGTGCATCTGCCAAGTTTTCTCACTTTAGAAAAAAAATTTCAAACATATTTAAATGTTATCCTACAAAAAACATCGAAACCCCTTTATAATATTATCATAACATACTATACAGCATGCCTGCAACACGACGTCCAGTGCTGATAGTCAGTTTTGCAACACGCGATGCAGAACAATTTTTGACCCCTCTATGATATCCATTGCAATTAATTGCACTTACATAGCACGGTATTTAGAAATATTAATATAATCTGAAACAAAATACATCATGAAATACTCATAATGCAACATCAGTCATTTCAAATAACGTTTTTGGCAAATATTTATGAAAAAGTACCGATGTTGCTTTTAAAATCGAAAGTAGAATGATGATTTTCTAAGAATAAACGTGTAAATAACCGAAATCACGGCAATAAACAGAAAAAACGGAGTAATACGTCGAAAAGACCTTGACTTATGCTTCTTGTACTACTGGTATTAAGCTGAAATTCTTAAGGTAAATAATATTAAATCACAAAAATAAACACTCTGAAACTTACCGGACATGCTTCACACAAGGATTTGTCCACTATACAGATCAACAGAATGGGTCACGTGTACTTTTCGCTCCCACCCAGTGACACTGGTCAATGTAAACGCACCGGTGGTTGCTACAACGAGCTGGTGGTGGCATTTTTACGCACTGGTGATGGCTTAAAAGGTTAAAAAAAATCTATACCTGATGACTTTATGATTTATTTGTAAGCTTGCATTTATTTTATTTGTGATGACACCTGGCGCACAGACCAACGGTAACATTGCAGGTTATGGCTCTGCCAAGCAATTGGTGATTTAATTCATGGTTTGGACTGCAAATCCAACACAGTTCTGGAGTTTTGTCATGACAGGTGCTTTTTTCTAGTATAACTGCCTAAATTGAGGGAAATCTGCATGTCTAAGCGCAGCTGTTGTCATATTCCCATGAAATAACATCCAAAAAACGATTACCACTTTGTACTTTTTTTTCTTGGTAAAGTAGCAAATGTTTTATTGGGGAATTTTATTACAACGCACTGGGAGCATTTTTTGACGCATTGATACAACGCACTGATGGTTGCCCAGATGTGCCATGGTTGCTGGTACAGCCTCACCACAGCATTCACTGTTCTTATAAACGGCACACAAATCGCTTTTTGAGTCAGCACATGATATTTCAGTACTGCGACGAAGACTCAGGTGAGCCTGTGCAAATGTACAGACTCGCCAGAGCCTTCTCTGCATTGAAAAAATAGAGAGTAGTAATCGTTTTTGGATGTTATTTCATGAGACTATGATAACATAGCTGCAGCTGTGCATAGACATGCAAATTTCCCTCAAGTAAGGCAGTTCAATAGAAAAAAGCACCTGTCACTGTCAAACTCCACAACTGTGTTGGATTTGTCGGTCAAACCATGATGTAAATCGCCAATTGCGTGGCAGAGCCATAAACTGCAATGTTACTGACGGTTTCTGCGCCCAGGTGTCATCAAAAGTAAAATAAAAGCAAGCTTATAAAGAAATCATACAGTCTATAGGCATAGATGTTGTGGTTTTTGTACACTGATGAAGGCTCAAGCGTGACTCTGCAAATGTGCAGACTCACCAGAGACGCTCCAGAGCTAGCCATGTTCGCACTTTGAGAGTGTTTCTGCCTATTTTTCAGTTTGGCCCAAAATATTTTAATTTAATCAGATTGTTTGTCCGTTGTGATACATTGCAATAGTTAAGAAGTCTCCATGCGAGCTTAATATTTTTGTGCTTCAACAACAGCAGAATCTAGGGCGATGATTTGGTACCAGTAAAATGCATTTTACTGGTACCGTGGTGAAACATTGCAATAAGTAAGAAGCCTCCGTTCGAGCTTAACATTTTTTGTGCTTCAACAACAGCAGAATCTAGGGCGATGATTTGGTACCAGTAAAATGCATTTTAGCACCCCAGTGGCTTAGGCTGCTGTCTATTCTATGGCGGTGGTTCTGTTGTTGTTGGTTACTCCCATTATAGGATTCTGTAATTGTTCTATATTTTGTTACTTTATGTCCATTCTTGTTTTGCGATCATCATGATGGGGAAAGAAGGGAGCTGGATGCTTTGCTTAGTTTGTCTTCCTGGTGTCTCATGCTTGTTTTGTGGCTATTCCTCTCAGTGCCATGGGTTTGTCTGCAGTTTGTGATTGTGATATTTCCCAATCATAATCACTTACTATTTTTGGGTGTCATTCATGCGAACAGCGATGGCTTTGGCGAGTCTGCACATTTGCTTGGTCTAGTCTGAGCCTTCGTCCCAGTTCAAAATTCTTATGTGGTGGCTCAAATGGCGATTGAATGCCAATTTGTGCGAGCAGCAAAGGCTCTGGCGAGTCTGCACATTTGCACAGGCTTACCTTAGCCATCGTCACTGTACAAAATCTCTTGTGCTGCCTAAAATGGCGATTTGTGTGCTATTCACGCCAGCAGCGAATACTTTGGTGAGTCTGCATATTTGCGCAGGCAAAGTCACTAGACAATGCGGTAAGTATCTAGATCTCTTGTGCTGGCAGCAAAGGCTTTTGGGAGTCTGCACGTTTGCACTGGCTCACCTGAGCCTTCGTCACAGTATCGAAATATCATGTGCTGGCTGAAATGGCGATTTTTGTAACGTTTATGTGCACAGCGAATGCTGTGGTGAGTCTGCACTAGCAACCACATCACTTCTGAGCAACCATCAGTGCGTTGTATCAATGCGTCAAAAATGCTCCCAGTGCGTTGTAATAAAATTCCTCAATAAAACATTTGCTAGTTTACCAAGAAAAAAAATACAAAGTGGTAATCGTTTTATAATAGATATATGAAATAAGGAGAAGTAGATACTCAAATATTAACCTTTGTCATGCTGGGTGTTTTTATGGAGTGTAGGACAAAAGCCCACTAGGACAAAAGCCCACTAGGATTAAGCCCACTGGACAAAAGCCCACTGGGACAAAAGCCCACTAGGGCAAAAGCCCACTTATATGCATTTAGCAGGAATAGGTCTGCACTGATGGACAAAACCCAGGGGTGTTTGTGTGTGTGTGGGGGGGGTACTCTCATTTTTTCTTCATACGTAGGCTCGGGCCCAGCATCTACCGTTCACACCCCAAAAAATATCAGGAATTTCAAGCACCCCAAATTAATATTTGAAATTTTAGCAAACCAAAAAATATCCTCCATTCTGTACTTTGACCTTTAAAAAAGACCCTAAAATGAATACAAATGACCTGTTAATATAGTCCAATTTTATGATGACCCCAAAAAATATCCACAAAATCTTCATATCCCAAAAAATATTCAGTTTTCTGAAAAAAATCCCAAAATATTGAAATTCAAAATTTTGAACCCTGAAAAATAGCACGAGCCTACGCATGCATGAACATATCTGAGTACCTACCCCCAGCCTGGGGGACAAAGGTACAGACAGACCTAAGATGAAGAATCTCCCTTCTACCAGATTAAAGGTCATTTGGATTAATTAGACATATGTTTCCCAGTTATAAAAGGTTTCCCAATTATAATAGATTGTTTGACCCAAACTGTAAATTGATTTTCTTCAAATATTAATGGCTTTTAACACCCAAATTAAGTTGTTTGTCACAACATACAAGTGAAAACACACTACAGGTGTGATTTACCCTGAAAGAGCAGTCTGATCAGGGTTAACATTTTTTATAAAAGACTTAAACCTATTTATTTTTTCAAATAGGGCCAAATTGCCAAATTAAGCATTTGGCTTTTGTCCAGTGGGATATTGTCCAGTGGGCTTTTGTCCTAGTGGGCTTTTGTCCAAGTGGGCTTTTGTCCGTTCCCCATTTTTATGTACTAAACTCCTCCCCAGTTTTTATCACATTCTTTTAAAATATTTCAATTAGGCTATAAAAAAATACAAATGTTTCTCGGACACCACCGCATCTAGTTGAAATGCCCCGCATATACACTTTTTTTCTCTTTTGAAAAAAAATAATAATAAACACCGCATTCCTTCGGTGTTATCTTTCAAGATCATCAAAAGTTCACCAGCATGCCAACAGTTTATTAAGTGACCGTCAATAAAGATAATCCCTAAATAAAGTACCCTCTCTGCTCTCCGCGGGTGTATAACAGCTGTTTTGTCCATCTGATTATTGATTTTCACTGTGTAAATGGTTGACACTCTACGGGAGCCAATTGAAAGCGGTCAGGTGTGAAGGGCACTAATTCACATTGTCATCATTGGAGTCTTTCCTTTATGTCAAATTACGTAATGAACATTTTCTCTTGGAAAGGCTCAAGTGAAAGATCAAAGACTTAGACCGATGACATAAATAACTCCAGATAAGTTGGTCTTGTAGATAGCTAGATAAATTCAATGACTGCAAGATTAAAGTGTCAATATAAAAAAGAAAAGTCAGTTTTTGCTATCCATCCATCCATCCATCCACCCACCCTGATCCTCTCTTCACTTGTAAAATTCTATCTATCTATCTATCTATCTATCTATCTATCTATCTATCTATCTATCTATCTATCTATCTATCTATCTATCTATCTATCTATCTATCTATCTATCTATCTATCTATCTATCTATCCATCCATTCATCCATCCATCCATCCATCCATCTATCCACCCACCCATTCATCCATCCATCCATCCATCTATCGCATAGACAGTCCAGCTACCGAATGAAAAGAGAAGATACTGTTTCTTCTATATTATTTCAGATACAGCACAGTGGATTCCATTAACTAATCAAAAAGTTCTTATAGTTCTCTAATGAACTAATGTATAGTGTTGACAGGCTTTTGTTGTCCGTCTGGGGTAAACACTGGAGTGTAGGACAAAAGCCCACTAGGACAACAGCCCACTGGACAAAAGCCCACTAGGACAAAACCCCACTAGGACAAAAGCCCACTAATATGCATAATGCTGAACCAGCACTCAGGTGGCTTCTGATTAAGACATCTGATCACAAGTCTGCACAGTTCTATGCAAAAAAAAAAACATATTGTTTGATGAAATAACCCTAGTAGTGTAGAACGACTATATATTGTTCAATAACTTATTTAAACATCCCTTTTTGTTTTGCACCTCTCATGAAAGTGAATGCTAATTGTTACTCCAAGATCAAAGGTCATTTGGTCTAATTCGACATGTGTTTACCAATTATAATATAAGATTGTTTAGCTCAGACTGTAAAATAATTTATTGACTTCTTAACACTTAAATTGAGTTGTTTGTCACAACATGAACACAAGCAATCATATTGTTAGTGAAAACCTGAATGAGAAGTAACCTGAAAGTGCGGTCTGTTCAGGGTTAACAGTGTTTGACTCAAGTGCGCTTTTGTCCTCCCTGCCATATTTAGCAGTGGGCTTTTGTCCAGTGGGCTCTTGTCCTAGTGGGCTTTTGTCCCAGTGGGCTTTTGTCCGTTCCCCTTAAACAGTTTCACTTCTCCCTAGGATCAGCAAACTTCTCCTTAAAATACTTGAAGGGAGAAGTCACTTCTCTCTAAAATTCTGGGCCAGCTTGGTCCCTGATAAACCCGTTCTTACGAAAACCTAATGATCAGCACAAACATGATTAAAATACTGCCAGCTTAACTTTTTGTCAAAGAATGCCTCGCATTTGATGGGTGTGCGTGTGAGCATCAAGTCAGCCATGTTTCTTAAAGAGAAATTTCATTCAATTTTGTTCAAAAGAAAAAGAAAAAAGAATGGCCTCATCTGTTTTGGGGGAAATAATAAAAAAAAAAACTGCCTGCCTCATCTGTTTTTTGAAAAAATTGCCCGAGAAACAATTCTTTTTTTTAGCCTTATTAGCTTGTATTTACAAGCAAGGCCGAAAACTGTGTAGATTAAGATCAGCTGGGTTCTCAAAAGCCAGCTGATCTTGTTCTAAATTGTTTCAAAACAGGATATATCAAGTGTTTAGCATGATTAAGGGTTAACTGATTATAGCAGAACAATTAAAAGGGAAAATGGTAACATTCCTTTTGTACAAAAGCATATATTTTTAAAATTCATTTCTAATACAAGCACCAAGTGCTGTATTGTTAGCGTATTGTGAGATGACCTCACAATACGATACGCGTATCGTCTGAAAACGTATCGCGATGCGATACGATTTCAGTGAATCGTTGCAGCTCTAGTGAAGACCCAGATGCAATGCTGCAAGTGACAGGGTCTACACTGTTTGTAAAGACAAAAATGAGCTACAGAGAAAATAGAATAAAATGTTATATACACTGTCAGACTACACGCTCATTGCAGGCATGTGATATTCAAAAAACACTCAATCTATCAATAATGGATAATTGATAATCAGTCACATGCTCTGATAATCCAATTATCGCTGATTATCTTAATGGCTTGTCGACAATTTGGATGGTTACCATTTTGATAATATTCTTATGACTGAAAATATTTTGTTCTACCGAATAGTAACGATTCTGAGGAGACGCTACTAAAAAGCTGAACTGCTGAATATTAGTTTTGTTTATTTTTTCAGTTGTTGTTCACCATTGTGATATTGTCGTGGGTGTATGTAATAACTGCAGGGCGTTACGCAGCTCAGAGATATCTACGAGAGGAATATCTTTCCTAGACACAGTCTGAAGCATTTCAGTGATGGAGTTGAAAAAAGATTGTGCTGCCATGCTGAGTAATTATGAAGTACTTACACTACTCTCAGACCTACAAACAGGGAAAGGTCAGAAGAAACCAAATACGAGCCAGACACATTTAGCCACAGTTTCCTATGAGACTGTTAAATATCTTGGAAATACTCCATGTGCAAAGCAGTCTCCTGAAATCATTTCCAAGTTTATGAAAGCTGTTCAGCCATACAAGCTAACAAAATCTGAGAAACTTCAACTTTTGAATCAGAGACCTAGTACTGCAGTAGAGATACAGTTGATAGTAGAAGAGAGTGAAGAGAGATTGACAGAAGAGCAGATATATGAACTGTTAACTGTTGTTAGTGAACACTTACCAGGTGGGGAGGAGGAGGAAATGGAAGAAGAGCCAGAGCAAGGATAAATTAGCCTGTTGGAGATTTTGATACTTCCCAACAGGCCAACAACCTTACAACAACCTCATATCAACATCAATGTGACATCATGTTGTCACATTGATTTTGATACGATGTTGTTTTGACGTCATTTGCCTGCTGGGTTATTGCATTGTTACGCAAGGAAGGCTCAGGCAAGCATGTGGAAATGCACACACCTACCATAGTTTTCACTGCAGGGTATACAGGCTCATTTGTGTATTAAATCTTTCAAAGGCAGCCGATTCATATCTACTGTCAACAGGGTTGGCATAAAACCCAGGTTTTATCATAAAGCCCAAACAGGCGGGTTTTACAGGTTTTATGGGGGGCGGGTTTTTGGGGGTTTTATGTGGGTTTAATAAATCTGAAAGTTTATCATTAAATAATTAATCATAACTCCCACAAACAGCTTCTACTTTACAGTTTTTCAATGCAAACAGTACGGGTCTAAAGAGAAACAGCCTGATCAGGATTAAAGCTGTTTGCATTTCTGTCTGCATCTTTTGATTGTATTACTTTGTGGTAAAATTTTAGGCTGGTTACAAAGCAAAACTTTGGGGATATCCCAAAAGTTAGAAAAATAACAGTAGTATTGTTTTGACTGTGATTCACACCTTTGGGGGCAGTAATTGAGCAATTATCCTTGACTATTGAAATTATGGTCAAATGCAGTCATGCTGGTCCTAGAAACAAAAGTGTGAATATATTTTAATGCAGCCTTATCGGAAAATGGGAACTTATTCACACTCTTGAATAGAATTACATGTATACATACATGATACATAAAGTTTATTCAGGCTTAAGCATAAAACAGCTCATCACCAATGAAAGTTAGCTTCAAATTTTCATTTACTGCCAATATGATCAAGCAATAAGACCCAGAGTGGAATTGTTTATATTATTGAAGCCCAAGATATTTTTTCAGGGGAAAGAAGACATTAGAAGACTAGCATAAATTTGATAATGACAAGATAATAATAATCAGATATAGCTGAAAACTGACTTTTCTGTATCTTGTAAATACATGTAATATATTTTTAAATGTCAATGACTTTTGTTTATTATGTTGATACTCGTATTTTGACTATCTCACTATTACCATTTAAACTGATTAAAGCTGCATACTCTGTAACTTTGAAAATTTTTCGAAAAAATTTCTTTTCTTTTTAAATCATTTGTAAAAGTAGAGTTAAGATATGTTTTCACAATAAACATGTTCAGTACAGCCGAAAACTGCATGGAAAAGTGAATAATCTTATAAAACAGGTGCTTTTTTAGTTATTTGCGTCCCTCCAATAATTCTAGACAGTTGATTTTTAACATAAATGCTCTTGTTTTGATCGTGATAATTTGTTAAGATTTACGAAAATGGTAAAATCTTTACGTGCATTCGAATATTTTTACTGTATTCTTGAAAAATAGAACCTTTACTTCAAAAATTAAAAGATCAAAAGTAACAGACTATGCAGCTTTAAAATATGGCTATATAGAATCATTTCTACACTTTTATATCTGGGTCATTTTAGCTAAACTGAAGCAAAAGTGTGACATCTATGTCAATAGTTAAATATGATTTTTGAGCAATGAAACGTAGTTCAGAGGAAGCTTTTATTAGTGTATTTTACATTTTTAGCCATAAAAAGATAGTTTATTGCTTGTTTTTCTTTAAAAAAAGCTTATTCTTGCTGGCACCCTGTTTGTTATGGACGTAACATTGCCAACAGTTAAATCCAAATACACTCATTATTTGTAACAATAGAGAACATTGAAATTCACCTATGTTGACAGTGAACATGTACATACATGTATTTAACTTGATTTAAAAAAAATGAATTTTACCAACATCAGGCTGAAAAAACTATATTGTATTTATGCTGGTGGAGTTGAACTTTTGAATTTCTACTGAAGTGGCAGTGTTAAATATTTCCTGCTACTAATTACTTATAATCTGTTTTCACTGATGAAGCAACAACAATGAACTGTTCTTTTACCAACAGTTTAACTGCAACAAATGATTATGACCTATATTTGTAGCGGATGTTACTCTTGACTTTTGAAATGTAACATCCACAACTGTATATGAATTTGCAATGTATCATTTCAAATTTAATCAAATTTCTGCAATGTTCAATCATAACAAACCATTGAAAGTGTTGAATAAAAATATACAATCTCCGCATTATAATGAATGTATTTACAGGAAGCTATATTTGGGAGAAACCCATAATTTTTGCATATATTCCTACCGAGGGTCATATGTTTCTAGGAAGAAATCATCACTATCTGCACTAAATGACTGGGATTCGGTTTTATTATTGTTGTATTTCGTATCGTTATGGATATATTAATTAAGGCTAAACGCTGCTTTTATTTTTTATTTCAAATTCTCATTTTAGCTATCTTTTATCTACAATACATGTTATGGATGTTACCATTGACTATCTGACATGTACAGAATATGTCAAGTTACATCCGCAACAGTTTTTTGGCATTACACTTTACTGGATAGTGTAATTCTAACTTTTTCAACATTTTTCACTGGGACTGTTTTTATAACTATTTCTGGATTTCAAATAATTGCAGAGCTTAAGTGAGATTAAAAGTTGAAGTACAAAACTGCTATGATGTCAACATGTAGCGTCTACTCAATGAAAGTATGTCAATATAACATCCATTTCAATCATAACATACATAACAATTACAAAAACTGAAAATTTAATCAAAACTGTAAATTGTAGGCATCAACCACTCTCAAAAGAATGCAGAACAAAAGCTTGTGATTAGATTTGTAAATACAGTGAGCTAATATGTATGCTATTCCTTGTGTAAATAGAGCACAAGAGTATACGTAACATGTATCGTAAATTACAATGTCAAATGATCGCGTCCGTTCATATAATGCATAAAATCAGAGATAATTGGCCTTCAAAGGCAGTAGTGTTCTAATAAAGAAAGCATAATGTAGACTTCTACTGTTTTATTAAGTAAGCATGCTCAAATACATTCTAGGAACATCTGATAGGAACCTGTTGCGGACGTAACTATGCCAAAACATTTGACAATTAACAAACTCAAACCCATATTTGTGGTTTCCATCTTCTGTGCGCATAAACAATTAACACATTGGACACAGTGTATGCACTTATACCCAATTATCTTGTATTCATTCTAATTTCAATTACCAGACATATCCTGAGAACATTTCTTGCAGACGTAACTTTTTGACAGATATTCGACTTGGTCCGAAAAACTTTTCCACATTTTTAACAAGACCATTTGTGGAATATACATGTTTATATTTAGCTGTCTTTATTCTTTTGCAACTGGATTCTTAACTTCATTTCCTTTTATTCATTCTGTCTAACCATAATTTTTCTAGAAAAAAAATACCAGTGTAAATTTGACTGAGCGAGTTACGTCCATAACGACTTTTTCATGGAATCCGTTTTCCAGCTTACAATTACACAAAAGCAACAAATTTTAGCAAATATGACAGTTTGTTTATTGTATAATTGATTTATCATCCCGTTTCAGAACTGAATGGTAAAAATTTACTCTTTTATTTTTTCAGACCAAAATTTGTGACCTAAATTTGTCACAAAAACGTCCGATTTTTTCAATGATTTTGATCATATTTTTATTGAAAAACATCTCTTTTTATCAAGTTTTTCATTGAAATTGTCTTTACTATGTCTTTAATTCTATCTGAATACATAGAGCCATTTTCAGCTTGCCTCATAAAGTCGGTTTGCAAAATATTTTATGTCAAAGTTACCAACACTCACTGTTGCAGTTTAGCTAAGAATGACCCATCTATCATCAGACTAAAAACTGAGAATTCATAAGACCAAAAAAACCCGCATATTGCCCAAAGTGGGTAATATGACCTTATTGCCCAATGGGTAAACCCGAGTTTTATGGGGTGGGTTTACCCTGGTGGGTAATATCGTGCCAACCCTGACTGTCAAAGTAATTTTGTTGGTTTAAAATATGTTGATATGCGAGGTGCGTTGTGTTATGGCAAGACACTTTATCATCTGCCTAGTACTGGATCAACCCAGAAAAATATAGAGATCAAATATGTTTTTTAACATCTGCCTTTCTGCACGTTCGGGAGAGTTCCTCAAAGTATTTCTAATATGCACTTAAGTGTACTACTGTCTGTCACAACCATCGGAGTTGCTCATGGAGACATACAATAATTAAGCTGCCGTATGAATAAACCAAAGCTCTCAGTGAGGATTGAGGGCAAATCTTCATTGTGCGCTAAGCCAAGGATCCATGTGTTCTGCATGGACAGTTCCGACTGATCAGACTAGGCGCTTGCCTTGACTTAGCATAGATCAGTGTTCGTTTGTGATTGCTTAATTTGTGCTTCACAAGGAACCATCGCCTTGGGTACCAGAACTATGTGTTGAGGAAAAGAAGTTTAATGAGCCATTGTAGTGTTATGGAGATAGGCTCAGGTTCCATTAATAAATTGCAAGTTAGCACACAACGTTTAGGTACTTATCGCATCAAGGACCAGCGAATGCTCAGACGAACCATTGCATATGACCATTCTTTAAATACCAGAGGTCTTCGTTGAAATGATGTACAGTTAGATAACAGCTCTAGTAAAAATATTTTTGCCAAGCCCTGTTCGATACTCCAACATGATACATTCGATCAGGCTGAGACTTAATTTCGTTTCTTGCATGCAGTTTGAGCTTTGTAAAGATTATAAGAAAACAGAGCAAAAAATCAATCTATTCCAAAAGCTGTGCTGTAGACATTCAGAAAAGAACCGTCTCATACATACCCAATCGAGTCTATTAAGTATGCACATCATTCAATCAAACAGTTTTATTGGCTTGATCTGAGAACGCATACAACATTAGGACCAGAACACGAGAATTCGGTACTAATCGTACATGCGCAAAGTCACCATTTAAACATGCATTACTATTTAAACATGCATGCACAGCTAGCATGTTGGTGCTAGCAGTCTAAATTTTACCCTGAAACCTCATGTAACTTCCAACTTTGCGTATACGAGCAGTTATTACTCTAGCAAAGCTGTGCATAAGTACTGGCTTGTCTGAGTCTTCGCTACTCTCCTATGCCATAAGTATCAAAATCTCACATAATTGCTTTAATTTGTCTTCTTTTTTTTTATACAAGATATAAATATAATATTTTCAAATATATATTGCATCAGCCAATATTAAAGACAGCAATGCTTTGACATTGGTGTGAGTATTATGCATTGCATAAAGTGGGACTTGGTGAGAAACTTCCTCTCTTTTCAACTATACTGCGGACAGTAATGACCCGGGCGAGATGTGATATATACTTAAACCAATTTCTAATCTGTCACTTCTCAAGCTCTTTTTTCTGACCAAATGCCAATAAAATTTAAACAAATGTTTGCCTATATATGGCCAAGTGCAAATAAGGTGTGACATTTTGGTCAAAAAATTTTGTGTGTAGAATGCATGTGTTCATGTATTTTCTCAAGCAATATACATTATATTTCATGGAAAATAGAGTTTCTTTTGTGGAAATTAATGTATAATGGGGAAAAATTACATGTAATTGAGAAAAATCCTGCAAGATTGTGACTATACTAAGGTTTGTTTTAGAGAAGATTTGTGCCCAAACTCAATAATTTGGCATCTGTTTTCACTTCTGGTGGCAAATGGTATCTGACGAGATTTTGAACACTGTTTTAGGGGTATTTTATTATTTTTGTACAAAATTATGACTATTTACACCCAAGAAAGGTATTTAAAAATGAATATGGCCTAATTAAATTCTACTGCTTTCACAAGAGGCAATATTGATTTGATGCAAGTACTTCAGCATATACTCTGATGTTGCAGCAAACAACGGTGAAAATTTGGTGTTGATGTCTTCTGTATTTTTCCAGTGATTTTAAACTTAAATATTGGTCTGGAACATCCAGATTGCCGTTACTGTTGGGACACATTAACTACATTATATTTCTTAATATATTAACAGCATATAAAAAATCAGCTGTGTAATTCCATTGCTGGAAATATTCACAGAATGTTTATTTACCAAAATCAAAAGAAAACAACAGTATTTAACCAAGTACCACCAAGTGACCCTGCTTCTTGAACACCCAGTATTTTAATAAAACAGGCATTGTAAAATTTAGAATATTTTGTTTCATGGTTTTGCTGTACAACAGACAAAAGAGAGACACTTGTAACAAAGTTGATACTGACCAGAGATATACTGAGACAAAAATTTCAAGGAAAACTTTCATGTTGGACAAAATACGAATGGTAGGAAATGGCCAGAACACCAATTATGTAGCACAGTTTCTGTGATATTGGGATATACTATTGAAAAGTAAGGTATTTTATGTTTCTTTATGACCCAGATTTGGTTCCATTCAATGGTTTACCTAATTTAAACCTTTTTCAAGAAATATGAGTGGCATTAAGATAGAGGTATAAGCGTAACTGTTGGGACAATTTTCAAAATGTACCGGGGTATATCAGGATCTTGTTGGACAATACTTATCAAGTTTCTTATGTCCTCTGTGACTAAAGCTTTCTGGAAGATGTGTTTGGTCATTGTTTACCCATTACAAAGCTTTTGTAGCACCCACAATATGATGCATGAGAAATTGTCCCTACAGTAACGGTCCAGTAATAGCATTCATAAGCATTATACACATAGATTACAAGTAAAACAGAACACTGAAATGGATAGCTATGCCCTATACTTATGATTTGGAATGGTTAAATATTAAACTTGACCACAAGAAAGTTTGAGAATACAAATGTATATCGGATAAGCATCAGATTATAATACTGTTTGGGGGTTACGCTTAGACGTTGAATTATGTCCTGAAACTGGTAATTCCTATATAGTTGTTATAAAATTATGGTTCTAAGAATAGTATAGAAGGGTATAAATCATTTTTGCAAGGTATGCCCACATCTTGTTTGGAAATGAAAGCTAAGAAAACAGCCGTTGATGTTGGGACATTTTCTGTTACTGTTGGGACATGACAATGTAGTGCTCGATATAAGGTTTCTATGAGAATCCACAGAAAACTTCTGCCACAGGTAATAACTGGCCTCCATCTAGGAATGCAAAGACTGGCAAATGAAGCTGTAAATACACTACCTGCAGATGCAAGACAATAAAATAAAAACATGGTGGACACCGTTACTGTTTGGACAAATTTTGGCCTGATGCAAATGGCTCAGTAAACAAAGTAACATGGAAAGAAAGTGACAGGAAGTGTAAAACTAGTATCTGTGATCTATATACAATATTTCAGAGTACTTCAGTATCACCAAACCCTTTCCTGGTAAATACAGCTCATGCCTTTAGATACATGGGGTTGAATTTGACTTTTTGGTCCCTTTTGGTTATTTTTTGAAAAACATTGCCAAAAAATAATTTTGTGATTTTTTTTCAAATAATTTAGCATTTCTTTTTGAGCAAATAGTTACAGATAATGTAGACATAGAGAAATAGGCTATAAATATAAGTGATTTATAGCAATTTAGATAAAAGAGAGTGATTTTAAATGTTCGTCACACAAAACCAAGGTTTTTTTTGTAGTTTTTGCAATCTTCTACTGCTGGTAATTTCTGGACGGAACACCTGATTGCCATGAAATTTTCAGCATATTTTCTTCAGGCCCTATCATTTTGAAAATACATGAGCTTAGTCTGATATATTCAATACTTTTGAAATTATTGTTTGGTATATCCTGGCCCCAACAATATGAATCCTTATTTGCACATGGCCATATGTGCATTTTAATGGGCAAACTTTTAACGGTGTTTGTGTTTTTGAACAGTTTTCTTTTACTTCAAACTTTTTGTGGTTAAAAATGCAAAAATCGACTTTTTTGAAGAAAAAAATGGTTTTTAGGGTAGTTTTTATAAGATTGACGTTAAGGTGGTTACAAACGGGTCTGTCCGACTTGAAAAACACCAAACAATTGAAATTTTGCTCATGGTATATTTTAACGCATTTTTCAAAATGTTGCATTTTTCAACATTTTTCGAGATTTTTGAAATTCACCAGTAGCTCCTGATAAAATTGTTAGATTCACTTAAATTTATTTGAACACTGTAGGCCAAACACAGTAGAATTTGATAAGTTTATTTTTGCTGATTAAAGTTTTATCACCACTGTTCACATCCGGTTTCAATGTGAGAGTTTAAAAAAAATGATTTTGTAGCATTTTATTTTTTTTTTCAATTCTCAAAGAAGAACGGTGACGTCTTAGGCGCGTTGCTGAATTTCATATAAGGCTTACTTTTTGAGAAAACTTACATCATTGTCATAAAGGATGAAACCGGTCTCAAATCAAAACTAAATCCTCTACTTTAATTTTGATTGGGTCGTACGTTCGAAAATTTGAAGCGTCATATCTAAAAAGGGGAGATAATTCTATCCTTGCAAAAAAGGAAATTGTGAAGTACGAATTTCGAAACGATATTTAGCAGTTTTAAAACATTATTTTTTCGTAAATTATTTTATCATCTAAAATCAATTTAACCTTTATTTATTTTTAAATCAATTTTGGCTTATTTTCTTCATTTGCAGATATAACTAATGAGGGATAACTCTTACTACCCTATAAAATAGGATATTTCCCTCGTTATCGTTTCTAATAATACCGTCTTTTTTAGTAAAAAAAGCGTAAAACTAGATCAATTCAAAGAAAAATATAAACTTGCTTTTTAAAAACATGATTAACAGCATTCTGACATGCTTGACGGCTTGAAAAATTGCTTGCAAAGTTGCTACCCTCGTGTGAAAAATACTCTGTTTTCGCACATTTCACCAATACACTTGATATACTATTAGGCGCAGTTTCTGAATGCTGTTGAGAAAATTTACCTCATTGTCCTAAAGGATGAAACTAGTCTTCAATTGATGATAAATTTTTATACTTATTTTTGTTTGCGTCGCACACTCAGAAATGGGTAGCGTCATATTGAAAAAAGGGGAGATTATTTTATACTCGCAGAAAACAAAATCACAAAGTATGAATTTTAAAAGTATCAAGTATGGACTTTTTTCGGAAGACAAAGGGTCTGACACATTTCTTTAAGGTAATTTGGTATGCTTAATCCGAAAACCAATGTTTGCAAGCTGAGAAATGCCGTCTTATGTAGCTTATGTGCATGTTTCATGATGGCCGCCAAAATCATACAGAATCTTACATTGTTGTTTATTCATTGTTTAATGTACGTCTGAGTATTTTGTGGGTGTTCTGTGTTGGTCTTTGTTTTACTATTCATATCTTTGTGTTCTTTCTATTTTTGTTAACACCTTGACCAGGAAGGGAATGATAGTTGCTTTGCTTTAATTGTCTCTCTGATGTCTTGTGACTGTTAGTTTTCTGTTGCTCTTCCTCACGATGCCGTGGGTTGATCTGCAGTAGTGAGTGTGTTTTTTCCTGTTTATACTTACTTACTTTTTGCTTATCTAGTGTCCAGCTATTATAATGAATGTTTCATTCATAGCACTATTTTGAACTGGTTTCAAGCTTTTAAAGAGATAAACGAGAACTGATATGGGTTTTGAGAATCGACAAGTAGTTTTGATTCAACTGTCCATAATGCCCATTTTCCCTAGCAATACCCAAAAATGTGTTACACTATCTACAGGTCCATTAAAAAAGTTATTTCACTACGCAATATTTCAAAAGTTTTTTCACATTTTATATCATACATTTATGGTCTATGTTTTACTATACGTATTATTAAATGTTTATGCCATTTTGTTTCTGTAAACCATATCAACTTGTAATCAGGCAGCAGTTGTATATAAATATCAAATATATATTCCAATGAAATACAACATACTTTAAATACACTCCAACGATAAGACAACAATATTGTACCCCTACATCATAAAGTCAGTATTTCTTTGTATCTCCCTTTGCTTTAATAAAATCTTTTATTCTCCTTGGCATTGGATTGTTAAGTTCTTCCAGGACGTTCGTTGCTACACTATACCACGCTTCACATACTGGCCTCCACATCTCTTTCTTTCTACATGGCATTTGGTTATCAATCTCTTCATTATATTCCAAACGTTCTCTATGGTATTCATGTCTCGCCAATACTCTAGTCATTCTAGAACGGGTATTCCTTTACATTCTTGAAATGTTCTTTTAGAGTTATGGCATGGCGCGATATCATGTATAAAGATATATCCCTTCTGTGGGAACACAACACATTCACATACTATTTCAATATCATGGGTAATATCACTCTGGTATTTTACACTATCCATGTTACCATTCACTTTTCTCTGAAGAGAGATGCACCTGCTGCTAATGGCTTCACAGACTTGTACACATACTGGCGATTTTACAGTAGCCTGAATACACCTAGCATGATATTTTTCATTCTGTTTGCGCCAAACACGACAAGGCGTCGATTGTTATGATTGTGAAATTTAGACTAATGTGAATACGTTGTGTTCCCACAGAAAGGATATATCTTTATGCATGATATTGCGCCATTTCATAAGTCTAAAAAGAACTATAACATTCCTTGAATGTAACGAAATACCCGTTCTGAAATAGACTGGGAATTTGCCAGAAATTAATTCCATAGAGACCGTTTGGAATGAAGAAAGAGGTTGGTAACCAGCTGCGGCGTTTAAAAGAAAAGCTGTAGAGGTGAGTATGTGAAAAGATGTAGAGGCGAGTATGTGAAGCATGGTATAGTGTAAGACCAAACGTCCTGAAAGAACTTAACAATTCAATACCAAGCATAAATGACGATCTTATTAGAGCAAAGGGAGACATAACGAATACTGACTTTATAAGTTGTATGCATACAGGTATGTTATTGTGTTTTCGTTGAAATGTATTTAAGTATGCTGTTGTGTTTTCATTGGAACGTATTTAATATTCATATACAAATGTTGTCTGATTATACGTTGATATGATTTATAGAAAAGAAATGGCATGAGAATTCAATTACATGTATGGTACAACATAGGTCATTAATGTATGAAAATGTGAAAAAAACTTTTAAAATATTGCTTAGTGAAATAACTTTTTATATATAAAAAGTAAACGCATTTAAATTCCTTAGTACCCAATGGTCGAATTAGAACAGCCTTTTGTCCTAAGGACAACTTCTCATGGTGGGACCGCCTCCAGTAGGTAAAAGTATTGCCCTGAAAATAACTCCGTTTGAGCTATGTGAAATTGCGTGGTTTCCATGGCAACAAACAATGCGCTTCAGAACAGTTGGATAGGTCCCTACACATTACTTATATCTCAACAGAAAAAAATCATCCTAAAGTATTAACTCGTTAAAAAACAATAGTAAGACATAGCGGCTTCATTCAGCGGTAAAGTATGCTAATGATCAAATTTGCATATTCATGAAAATTCATGAATACAGTAGGAGATCGTTAAAAAAATAAAAGGGTGTACCCACAAAGATACAACTCAGCTGCGAATTATTTTAGGCAACCACTCTTGGTACCAAATAATGCCAAAGCACTTCACTTTTACCAAATTGTCCATTTAACAATTTTTTTAACATTGTCACTCATAAATATTAATCAAAATATAAGAAATAAGAGGAAATTTTGGAAAAATTAAAGGCGTGAACTTACAAAATTACGCATATGGTAGATGCTAGTTATCCTATTCTCAAATTAAAGCCTAGAACTAATTTTTATCTTTCTATGTTCTTCTTTCTTTTTAATGTTATCTTATATATTCATGAGTATGCAAATGAGATCATTTATATATTCATCATTTGGTCAACGAGCTATATCTCAACTTTTATTTGGTACCATGTTAGGTAGTCCAAGAAGCTGAAATACAGGTTTTTTGTAGGTCAAACCACTTTAGTTTTCTACTGTTTTTGACTTATACTTTTTATGTGTTCTTTAATGTTAAGAAATATGAAAATCAGACCAGAGGGCCTGTGCACACTTTAACGCATAACAGAATTGAATAGAAAATAAGAACAGTGGCCGCTGATGAGAAGGCATTTACTAAACGGATCGTGCTTATGCACAGACCCTTGAGACCTTCATTGTTCTGCTTCAAAGGGCGACAATGTTAATCAAAGATGACCTACAGTCGCAACCAACATTGTTTTGGTATAGACAACCGTTAAACGTGAACTGCCTCAGGCCAGTTTAGATGTGTTTCAAATGAATCACAGTTATGTACAGCCTGGGTACAGGTTATGAGTGCAGACATTCCTATGAAAATAATGTTTGAAAGCACACCAAGTGTTCATGTAACTGTATACAGAGGGGATATTCGCCAATTGGAGACAGTCTGGACAGCCTGAATATATGCTAAGAATGAGGAGTGGTTTGCATCTTTTTGATTATATATGGTTATATATTTGAAAGCAATCAAGTAGGCAAGCGAGAAGATTACATCCTGTTTGTAATGGCTACAGGAGAAAAGGGAGAAGCAGCTTTGAGGGTTTTAAATCGATTTATGCAAAATGCCGAGGAAAATTTAGTTATCGTCAGAAATTTCATGCTAAATGAAAATGAATATGAGGCGAAATTTGATATAGGTGCCAGCAGAGGCAGAGGTAGAGGTAGAGGGAGACCTTTTAATAGGATCAATGTGGTGGATTACACTGCAAGAAAGAGGACACAACCTGCTTGGCCGTATAACGGTAAATGTCGGAGGTTGTCCTCTTCTTCAATGTCTTCTAGGTCTTCATCTGCCTCATCCAGCACGTTATCTTCATCATCTTCATCAAATTCTTCAACATGCTCAGAACTTTCCTCATCTTCCACTGATTCTGTCCAGACTAAGGCTTCGGCTAGGTTCAGTGAAGATGAGGAAAAACTGATGGAGATTGGCATGGCTACCGCTAGCCTATATAGTAATGAAGAGATGACGAGCTGCGATGAGCCATTTCTATGAGAAATAATTGATGAGAGGAGAGTGATAGAAAATAGTAAGATAGAGATAGAAAATAAGAAGAAAGAGAATGAGAGAGGAGTGCAAGAGAATGAACAAAAAGACCGAAGGGAGAGATAGGAAAGAGAAAGAATGAAAAGGAAGAAAAAGAAAGAAGAGTGAGAGAGCAAAGAGAGAAAGAACAAAAAGCAGAAAAAGACGGAAGTAGAAAGAGGAAAAGGAAAGAAACGAGAGAGAAGAGAATAAAAGAAGAGTAAAAGAACAAAGAGAGAAAGAACAGGAAGAGCAAAAGAACAGGAAGGAAAAAGAAGAAAGGGAAAGAAAGGAGAAAGAGAAGAAAGAAAAAGAAATGGAAAGAAAGCTGAGGGAGGAGGAAGAGAGAATGAAGGAAAAATAAAGAAAAGAAAAAGAGGAAATGGAAAGAAAGGAAAAAAAGAAACAAGAGAAGGCAGAAAAAGAAAAGCTTGAGAAAGAAGAGAAGAAAGAAAAGGACAGAAGGAGAAAGAGAAAAGAAAGAAAGAGGACAGAGAGAAAAAGAAGAAAAGGAGAGAAAGGTGAAAGAAAAGAAAGAAGAGTGTGAAGAATTAAAGAAGAAAAAGGAAAAAGTAGAGAGAGAAAAAAGAGAAAGAGAGGAAAGAAGACAGGAAAATGATTTAAAGGAGAAAAAGGAAAAGGCAGAAAAGGAAATGAAAGAAAAAGGAGAGAAAGAGAAAAACGAGAAATAGAAGAAAGAGAGAGAGAAGATAGAAAAATCAGATATGGAAAGGAAGGAAACGGATAAGAAAGAGGATAAAAGAGGGAAAGAGAAGGAAAAGAAAGAGGAAGGAGAGAAAGAAAATGCAAAAGATAAGAACATGAGTCAAGCAGTGGAAAAGGGGAAGGAAGTGAAAAATCCAATTAAGGGGGTCAACAAAACTAACAAAGAAAAGAGAAATAAGGTGATAATCATAAATGGTGAAAGAAATTCTGGTAGAAAGAATATCAAACTTCACTCATCAACATTTCTAAAACAGCAAGCAATCAACACAGATCAATCCCAAAAGATCATTTTAGATTTGGGAGGTACAAAATTTCATACATGCAATAGGACATTGAAAACACTTACACCAGCATACTTTCAAAAATGCTAGCACCCAATTCTCCATTGAAACCAGTTGATGGAATATATTTTTTGACAGGGATAGCACATTATTTCGACACTTAAATTTCATGAGAACTGGTGAAGTACCTTATCTTAACATTAAACAATTACTTAATTTGAAAGGGGAAGCAAGTTATTTTGAGTGTGAGAGATTATTGCTTGAGATTGAGAAGAGATTGAAAGGAGAAATTGGTCTGGAAGAATGAGTGAGTGATTTAACATAGTGTTTGTATGGAGGATATGTTAATCTTCTGTACATGCTATAGTTAGTTATGAAAGCAGATAGTAAAAGAGAGAGAAAATGAGAGAAATAGGAGAAAGAAATATGAATGAATAGTAGTATACAGTTTAAATGGATTTAACATAGTGTTTGTATGGAGGATATGTTAATCTTCTGTACGAAAGCAGATAGTAAAAGAGAGAGGAATGGAAAGAAATATGAGAGAAAGTGATATATAGAAATAGTCTTATAGTTATTTTAATTTAGCTCAAGATAGTGTTAAGTGGAGGATATGTTAATCTTCTACATATACTATTGTTGATGATGTTGACCAGATAAAGAAAAAAATGTTTGAAACGAAAAATAATTAAAAGTGTACTTTTCAAATAAAACTAACACAGTGTCATGCTGAGGACATGTTAGTCTTCTACATTTCACTATGTTGGTTTTGGTTAATGCCGAAAAGATATTAAGTTTTATTATGAAAATAACCAAAGGTCTCCCTTTACTTGTGAAATGCATAAAATATACCCGACAAAAAAAGAAACGCACCACTTAGAACTGTTCAACTCCAAGGAAGATCACAAGAGATAGTCCAGTTTAGTTTGTATCAGTGCAAAGGTATATCAAGCACTGCTGCGTCACACGTCTTTTGCGATCTGGCGTCAAAATGTGTTAAAGAAAATTGGTCATGAACCAAGTGGGGGTCAAATTGTAAAGTCACGAGAAATAAGCATTTTTATAATGATCTCTTGCTGGATAAGTTCAAGCAATGATAATCATTTCAGTAGACCAAATTGTACTTATTCTTATTACACTTATTCTTTGCAAATTATATCTGTTAATTAATCATACGCGATGATTAAACCAGGTAGCTCATGTATTGTGACTACCCTTTGGATAACGATTCCACACTTGAGATAAACCTTCCAAAACATTTAAAGAGTTCAACATTGTTTTAATCAAATTAAATGGTCCTAACTGAAGAAAATGGATTTTGGAATAACAAATATGCATTAATAAACACACTGGTTGTCTCACATAAAGACAACGTATCGTTTTCATACTTTGCAAATGTAAATCATACTCGGAATTTAATGTAGACAGGAACATTGAATTAACGCTTCCGCAACTCAATTACCATTCGCCTTGGTGAGTTTTGTGCCTGTACAGGGAAGGTACAGATACTCATCTACGTCACGCTCAAGTTTTAGTAAGATTTGATCAGAGATGAATATTTAATGACAATTAACATTTTCGTTTTAAAAGGAGATCTAAATGGGAAAATCGTAGTGGTGCGTTTCTTTTTTGTTGGGTATATATCAATCCAAGTGAATATAGTGAATGTGTTATTCCAACATGTTTTTGTTGGTATTAAAATTATATATCTTGATACATAATTATGAAAACAGAGTTAGTTCTTCAGTGAACATATATAGAGACTGAAAAATGATATGAATCAGTCTTCATCTGAAAATTGGTCTTAGACTGCAGATGTCGGTCTTCAAACAGAGAACTGTAGATGGAAGACACTCGACCCAGCCAGATTTGGATACTAACATTTGCTGATTGAAAGTGAACAACACACACATTAAAGTGAACTTTATTAGTTTTATTAACATAAACAATTTATAGTAAATTACAAGTATGCTATGTAGGTATATAAGGGAAACCAAATAGAGATTGTTACATTAGGTACGACTTAAATTGTCAACTAATTTAATGGTTTGTTGATGTAATCTTTATCAGCAAAAGTTAATATGTAAGTACTATTCAGGTTGTACATTAAATTGTATTGTCATATACTCAGAAAAACAATTGAAGGATATTGAAATTCTTTTGACTTTATAGCATTTGAGAAAATAATTTTCAAACAAAGTAATTTTATATGTGATAGAACTACCACAATGCAATTCAGCAAAATGCAAAATGAAATTTACGGGTCTTCGGTTACAATACAGTACCACGCCAAATGTACCGACCCTCTCCACCCAAAGTTCACAAGCAATAAATTTAGCGCTTATATTTTTTGCTGCAACCTTTACCTGGTAATTGCTTATGGTCTAATTCTGACCACAGATGAGTTTTTACTCCCATTGATCAGCCATTGGCCTTAATAATGGGACAGTTTCTTCAACAAAAATGCACAGATAAGACATACCCGAGTCAATATGACAACAAATTGGCAGTAAAACACCGACAACAGCTGCAAAATTAGGTGTCATACTTTTGACAGAGAGCCAACAATGATTTTGGAGCCAGTCATTATGGAACATAAACTATAAAATGGGTTTCAATCATTTTTGAATGTTTGTGACTTTTTAGTATAGAGGGTTGCACAATTCTGATTTGTACAGTACTTAAACCATTGAAGCGTGATTGAAATCAAGCATCCATTTTGATTGCAGATATCTTGAACTATGAAATGCATGCATAGTTAGTTTAGTTTTTATTGTATTGAATGTTAGAGATGTAACTAAACCTAAATATCCTTCAATTGTTTTTCTGAGTATAGTTCAATATGATGAACAAACTGAACATCTTAAAATATACACCTGTATAGCATACCTGTAATTGAGTTCATGAAGTAACATAAACAAAAATAATAATAACAAAAATACTTTGACAGCATATATCCTTATACAATAACACCTTTACCTAGAACGATAACCTGTAAAGCTTGGTATCAATCTTCAGAGATGATCTCTCTACAAAAATGTGTTCTGATCTAGTCAACTATAGAGGCTGATGTTTTTATTAAGGATAAATTGTTTAATGTAGAGGTCATGAATTAAGAATGACCTATCTAGTGTGATTTGCAATTAGGCGTGTCTTGAATTAAGGATGTATGTACATGAGTTAATAAAAATGTTCTATTCACAGCCAACCCGTGAAAAATTGTCTATACAAATTTCAGGGGCTGACGTTCAATGGAAAGGTCAAGCTTTCAGAATGACAGATTTTAAGATAATTCAAATTGGGGACCAATTTTTACGCAGGTGGGGGTAGTGTAATAAATTGGCCACTACCCTAGAAATCACCCCAAGTAACCCCATCATTAACTTTTTATATCTGCCTTTTTCTTAACTAAGCGATAGTTGCCTTCGCAAAATGTGTAAACTTTATCGTCTTTCATTCTGGTTATCGTTGACCTGTTCTTGGGCCTATTTGAAGAATATACGCAGACATTCAAGATAAATGACAAAGGGATAGCTAATACAAGTTGATTGTTTGATGGTAAGATGCTAAAAACCTTTCCACATGTACATTCCAAGCTAAAATCCATGTTTTTCTGTCAACCACATAAATGTAGAAGTCATTTGTCGCCATCTTCTTCTTCCTTTCTTAGAGTTCGTCCGTTGATTTGTCGGACCACCACCGTTCGGTGTAAGAGGGTTCCTAAAGATAAGAGCTCAATTTAAAATCAAAAATTAAAGTTAAAACTGGTGTATTTATGTACAGCTGTGCTATTTACATTGTTCACATTATTTCACATAGTTAAAATTTCTAGCTGGTTAAAATATGTTTTAATTTGGCGACTCTTTTTTGTGAATCTCGTGTATGTACTCTCTGGTGTACAGTTCCACCTGTGTAAGTCCACATTTATCAGCTACTGTAGGTTTAACCATTGCTGAAGGGTCTAATACGAGTCTTGTAAAAGTGTCAGGATCTTGCTGTTCTAATCATGATGCTGTATAGTTGGCCATCCTCTGTTTGAATATATTTCTTTCAATTTCAAACACTGAGCATTCAGCGACAAAGTGCTGTCTAGTCTCTGGCCCCGCAAGGCATCTTGAATTCTCCAGGTCTATCTTGTTGTTTCGAGCCAGCTGATTGGTCAGCATTGACTAGCTGAACCAATCAGAGTTCTTGACAGTTATTATTGTATAGCTTCACGTTGGCTCGTGCCATAGCAGTATAAATACTCGTGCGCGTTCATAGCGTCGGCACCCTGCCGCATGACTTCTGAACTGACACGGTTACCAGGATTCGGTAAAAGACAAAGAAAGAGCTTTTAATCATGATGAGAGAGGTAGTGTAGGCCCCTGTGTCGAAATTTGGGCTCCCGTGTGAATTTTTTGGTAAAAGTGATTCTTATCGATTTTCAACTAGATAAATATATGCAGTGTAAGAAAAAAGATGTTTACAATTTTTTCTTGCAGTATTAACTTCACAGTGACATCACAAAAGGGGGTACCGTCTTTTCACTTGCATCAAAGAGCTTATATGAAGTGGGGTTACTTACACACCTAAAATAATCTTATTTTTATGTTTGTTGCATTGAAATGGTTAACAACGTCGAAAGTAACACTAAAATGAAAATTTGATCCAATATGGACTTCAATTTTACATGAAATTGACGTCGATTTGACGTCAATGTGCTGGAAAAACACATTGCGTACAAAAAACTAATTCTGGAAATTCACGTGTGCCTTGCGACTAAAATCAGACATTAGCCTAACTGTATGTTCCTGGCTTAGCTTTTTGCAACAAGTTAGCTCTATGATGGTTGGGGAGTTCAGCTGCCACAGCGTGTTAACTACGTTACCCTACATTTTTAAACAAAATAAATGTAATCATGGTTGTTAAGGTAATACTTGAATTATATCAATTGGACAAACATTCACGTATCATACAAGAACATTTTATTCCTTACATATATTTATGTTTATAAAAGTTATATGGACCCATTGTAATGTTATTTATGTTACATTTCAAGCTACTCCATTTAAAATCACTGAAATTCTGTTAAATAATTTTCTTTGATAAGCTTCCCAGTTAACTTTCAGGTTTTAAGTATACCTTCCAAAAGATAAGTAATGGACCATTATGTAGCTGCAAACAGTTTGTTTGTATCACAAATACTTTTAGAGTTATAAACTTTTAAATATGGTGACCCTTAACAAAAAGTTCATTCTTTAATCCAGCATTCAATTCAATTGGAAAATCTTTAAACACCAAATATGATCATTCTGTTGATAAGCAAGAGTGAAAAGTCATGCTTAACTTCCACTCCAGTGTAAAATATTAGTTATGGTTTTGTTTGTACGACATCATGTAACGTATATATTACAATTGGCAAGACTGCATATACATTGCTTTATTCCGTAAATTATACGTCAGAGGATACTTTATTTCATCTCAAAACTGACTATGCAGGTTGAATAGATATCAAAATACCAGTCTGTCTGAAAAAAAGGATTTATCAGTTTGCATTTAAGTTCCTACTTATTATCCATGGACATTTATATAGTATATATTTGAACTTCTTACATCTACAAAGAAATGATTTGCCCAAAATTATAGATTTTAAAATTCATAAACACAGGTAATTATAACACTCAAGTAACAGCACTTTGAAGGATACATTTCAATTTTCTGTCAAATATGTTAAAATAACATAATAGTACTGTACAAAATAAATTACTTTCCCATATGTTTATCCAAAATGTTAACAAAGACGATATAATTAAGCCAGGAAAGCTAATATATTATTTAAATTTAGAGTTTTGTAATAGTTTTCAAAAGAATTCTAAGTTTAATTGAGGTACTTTTATTCATTTATTTTAAGTGTCTGTAATTAGTTATTGTTTAAAGTGACTGTCTTGAAATCAAATTGTATCCTGACCTTTAGCTGTCACAGTGTATGCATATGGTTACGCATTAAAGAAGCTTTGAAATTAATTTTAGTTTAAATACAGTTTAGCTTTCGTTGTGCAATCAACATTACAGTTCATCACATTAAGTAAAAACCTTGGATCACTTGCTCAACCAATAATATCTAAAGAACTGCTTTATTGATGAGAAACATGCATATCCCTGGAAATAGAGAAAGTTGGTTATAGTGTTGAGTTTTGCTTTAAGGCCACATTAGATATGGTCATATACAAGGAAATATGCCAGCTGTTACTACGATACCAATTAGAATAAAGACTTTAAATAAAGACTCAGCTAAAATTGTATCCGGCTAAATTTTAACAGGTGACATTCAAGTTATTGTAAAGTAGATTTTACAATGTTTTTGGATTGCTGGATAGAAATATGAGATATTAAAAAAATGTAGTCAAGCGATTAGATCTGATTTAGTTTTAGCAATAAATGTTAATATACGAGGGTCATTTTTTATGTTCGTAGAATCGGGCTGTATCTCTACAAATATAGAATTTACGGTACCATAACTATATATATTTTGAAAGGTCTAGCTTTTGTCTATCAACTGGTATAAATTTTACATCATTAGAGCTTAGTTCGGTCAAGATATATAGCTTTTAATAGTACAAGAAAAGGACACTGGTCGAAATCCATGTCATTTTAACCACGCAGAAAGCAGGAAATTAGACGCTGTTAAGTTCCATCCGCTATTGTGAAATAAGCATTTTTCAAGCCGATTTCTCTTTTGCACCATCAAAATAAATTATTCAAACACTAATCGTAGACGAGTGCAGCAAAACTATAAGCATGCTGTTTGCTGTTCTATAACAATTCTAAAACACCCATCAATATACCAAAATAATCACAGTCAAGTGCTAGTTATAATGTCTGTTAAAATTACGATTATGAACAAATTTTAAAATTTCTTCTGGTTTTGCATAGCACATTATATACATAATCATTCGTCAGCAGTTATATTGATGTATCGATTTAAGCGTGTAACTGGCTACTTCCGGTACTGGCATACCCCCATGTTATAAAAAGTGGGTGGGGTAAATCAACCCCGCGTAGAAAACACAATAACAATAGGATCTGCATAATTTTCTTATTGCAGTAATTTCAACACCTGTTTAGAGGCACAAAAACAGTTTTAATGTATTTTCTAAGTATAGTACCGCGCCATGGCGTCATTTATGTACAAAATAAGGTATTTTAGCACCCCATTTATTTTGCAGTTCATTTTTAATAAAACAAAAGCATCAACTTTGTTTTGGGATGAAAGTTACCACAACACTTCCATCTACCATATAAACAAGAAAAAATATAATTCTACTTTACAGCTAACATATTAAGCCACATTCAAAAGCCCGTATCCAACTTTCACTTATGTCAACTTTTTACAATAAAAGTTTATATGCCTACTGTTCATTTTGCTGAGGTTCCAAACAAATCGTCCATATCTATTAATTGCTGCGTATTTGCTATAATGTTTATATAATATTGTAGCACGTGGTGTCCTTGATCTGCAGCCAAATTTTCAGAAGCTGTGTATGGCTATGGACCCATTTTCATGCAATTGTTACTGACGTTCTGTCAGAGACTTAGTCCATTAATTTCATATTTTTACCATATTTCCAGTGTGCGATATATAGGTATGTCTTTGCCTCTTAGATGACATTAAAGTAATGCATTTTGAAATAATTTTAGGTTGCATATATAGATAAAAGCTCAATCTTTCCAAATATATGCATGATGTATGCATTTACTTTCGCCGTTTTCATTAAATCTACCTCTCTACGAACATAAAAAACGTCCCTCGTACCTGATGTTAATTTCCACTAAACAGAACGTTGGCAAAATAGACTATATATATATATATATATATATATATATAATATATATATATATATATATATATATATATATATATATATATATATATATATATATATATATATATATATATATATATATATATATATATATATATATATATATATATATAGTACAGGAACCTCGCAAACATGATTAATGTAATCATCAATAACAATGTTTTACATGTATATTTGTACTAACGATTAGAATAAGTTGCTAACTTGCCAGGACATAGATTCAAAAGGAGCATACACAATGCTAACTGTTCAGCATTAAGATGACACTCTTCTCAGTATCGACATTGTCACCAAAGATAGTCGCACATGCAAAGTTTAAAAAATGCATGAACTTATGCATATTTAATTTGCGGTGTATACTGTTAATCAGTTATCTCTTAAAGAAATCATTTCATTTAAATGTACAGGATATTGTTATAAATCTCAGAGGTTGATTTAGCAGTGCCTCATTGTCAATTGTGTAATATGCGTGTATGGAATAGTTTACGAAATGCTGAATGCTATATTTCACATATGTTCTTTGACAGTAACGCAAGCATAAAGCACGTTGCTTTTAGATGAACATATTTTAGACTCTTTTACTGTAACTCATAAATAAATATTTGGACTAGCAAATGCATTGTTTTATCACTCATGATGATGCAGAGAGGCTAGCGTTCTAACATTTGGTCATCAACCTCCATATTACTTTGTGTACACGAGCAACGAAGGCTGTGGCAAGTCTTACTACAAATATGCACAGGCTCACCTGAGCCTTCATTGCTAAACACTGCGACAAGTACCAAGATCAAATGGGCTTATTCCTTTGATCTGTTCTTTCGTTACTAGTGAATCCTTTTTGTTTGATTTGGACTATGCAAAGCTTATTATTAGGCTACAATTTTGTATCAACGATAATGTTAACATTTGACATGCTTAATATCAATTTGATATTATCTGCAACAAAATTCAACTCTAAGACTAATGGGTCTAATTGATAATATAATGCAAAACAAATCATTTATTAAAAGCAATAATCTGTTGTGAGTCAGCTATTTATCAATGGCTACAATATACATTGATACTAACAATGCCTGGGGGCTTTTCTAGGTGATAAACATATATCTTTCAAATGTATGACTAAAATGAACCATTACAACAAATTTTGTTCTGTTTGAATGCTTCACAATAGTTTAGAACCAGACAGAACAGATGATAAGTGCAATATGTCCTTAAAATTATCTTGTTATGCATTTTACCATCTTTAAGGTATGCTTTTGTCTTCGAACTGGACATCGTTCTGATATAAAGCAGTTTTAACCATAAGGATAGGCTTGGCATGTGTCATACCTTTGGGCAAAAATCGTAAAGTTTTTTTAATAATTTCAGTTTATTTTTTTCAAAAGACAAGGATAAAGGACTGTTTTAAATTCTCAATTCCCGATTTTGATATATGCTTGAATTGACCTACAATTACAAATTCTGATAAGACTTTTATTCCTGAATGGTATAAGCATAGTAGTTGGAATAAATAGCTGGCGTATACAATATGTGATAAATCTTACTAAGCTAGCCCATGCTTAATATCATTGTGTTATCTAAAATATGATATAATATAAAACAATATATTTTATTGAGCATTAAACATTTAACAAAGTTTATAAACTACACAATAAGTTAACACACTAATGTAGTGAAACAACAACTTTAATTTTCCTGAGGAGCATCTAGCATTTTTTTCTGATATGTTTGATGGCTTTATATGTGTCTTTTATATATTATTTCACGTATAAAAGAGACAAATATATCAGTGTCAGTGAGATAAACGATATCATTTAATAAGAATTTCAGAAAGTAAAATGCTGTTTACATATTTAATAAAACGCACAGACTTTAAAAAAACGTTGTATGGAAATAAAGTTCAAATTTTATTCTTTTATTCAACCATGCGTTGTTTGTATTTTCCTTTATTGACAATTAATGGCAGGTTAATTGCAATAAATGTCCCACTAGCAGTGTAAACTTAAATAGTGTTCCTTTGTAATTTAAATATGCATTTAAAAGAAAGTAACGTATATCACAGTAGTAACAGATCCTTTTACTTTGATAACATCATATTGCTAGTCATTTGCTTACAATTAAAAGGTAATATTGTCATGTAAGAATAAGGAGTAATTAGATAAGATTTCCAATTATTTTACAGTAACGTAGAAAATTTTGCTATTGCGTGGTATCACCCCAACCGCTAAAGAGTAACATACATTAATTTGTGGCTTGTAGAATGTGGTTTTAGAAAATTGTAGTGAAAAAAGTGCCCTATGAGGTATTTTGGTAGTCCAATGTCTTTTGACAGTAATGCATTAAATAGTTATACATTTAAAGTAACATATATAACTGTAACATCATAGTGATGTATTGTTCAAATGCATACCGGCTGTTTCCTTCATTTAAAAATGTTTTAAGGCAAACAAAATGTTGATAAATTATAATTTAGTATAACTTGGTATTTGCAAAATAGGATTTGAAACTATAATAGGGTAACGTAGCCAACATACCTGTCTAAATACAGGTCAGAGAGCTAACGTATGTCATTTTTCATCTTATATAATATAGTCTCAGAAAAGTATAGTGAACAATATTTCCCTGCTGTGTGGAGAGGAGGGTCTAGCTATTTGAGCTTTCACTATCACAGAAGTTTCATTTTGGTACTGACGTCACTTTTACATGTTCAGACATCATTTTGAAGTTAATGTAACCTCTTTAAAATCCAGAGTCGGGGCCTATGCCCAGAATTCAACATGTCGCCAGTAAAATTACCACAACTGATCAAACAGTTCATGTTTATGCCTGCTGGACTTCATAACACTCCACTTTCAAGCCTTAAATAAGCTGAAATGGGTACGTCACTTTGTGACGTCACTGTGACGTTAAAACGCCAAAGAAAAATTGTAAACATCTTTTTTCTTCAACAGGACACATTTTTCTACAACAAAGTGTATGGTTGACACTTTTACCAAAAAATGCACACGGAATTACACAGCGGCCTACACTAAGGTATACAAATTTCGGTTATGAGTTGTATAGTTAACCTAGTATATCATTGATGAAAAAGGCTTATAAAACTATTGTTTTTAAGTCTAGTTCTCTCAGATTTTACCGACTTTTGACTTGCACTGCTTTAACCGATTTCTGTGGGCTTGACCGAATTTGATCCCCTGACCGAATTTAAGCAAAGCATTGTTCCCATTTTATTAACTATTGTATTTAGCATTGAATACTGGAGTAAGTCCGTTAAATTACATGCTACAGACATTGTTTACAGAACGAGATAGATCTAGAGAATTCTTGAGGCCCTTTACCGAATTTATGTCTGCATAAGCCTTTACCGATTTTATGTCTGCTTAAGGTTGCATATAAATTTTATGCCCAAGATATTTGAGTGAACTCGTTATGTATATGTTTTTATACTAGGAAACCTATGTCATTTTTTAGCCATTTTAATACAAATTAAAACAAGTTAAAGTGCCATAATCTTGTCTCTCCCTTTACCCATTTATTGAAAAGAACCATAAATCAGGCGAACCCCCTGATTTTCGTGTAGCGATCAGATTCCTTTGACCTGAGCTCGGCTAGCATAATCCTGACATTGAATACAGATTTTTACCAGGTGAAACCAAAAATATATAAACTGGCCAAAATAATTTAAGCCCCACCAGAAATTTTTCGATAGACTTAATGTTGATTTATTCATGTTTGATTTATCATAACATTTACTGAATGAAATATTTTTTCCATAAAATATTCAGCGAAGTAGCAGGAACGTTTCCTCTCAACTTGTGCTAGATTTCAGATTTATTGCTAAATATTCCATAGAGTCCCACACATTCCAGTTATTGTCCTGCATTGATCCTCATCATTCCTATAGAAATCATTGGCAGAAATTTGGTTATCTTGGAAATTTTAGCACATACCGAAAGAAAATCTGTATTTTATTTGAAACGTAGTGTAATTACACCTAAGATATTGTTGTCTTACTTGGGTGGAGTACTTTCGAACGACATTTTTGAATAAACAACTGAACTTTGGGAATTTAACATTATGGCCATGAAAAAAGTCAATGGGGGCTTAACTTATTTTGGTCAGTTAATATTGAAGAAAAAGAAAGTCAGCAGACGATAAAACAGCATGATAAATTACCCAGCATGCAATTATAAAAGTTAGATACACACAAGAGAACTCTTTTTAGCCGAGAAACATGTCTTAGGGATTTGCGACATTTAAAAAGGCTCAAGAGACAAGATAATAGAAGTTTATACAAGTTTACCTATTATAGTTAATACCAGGGACTGTTGGCCGCCTGAGGTGTAGCCTTTGGATACAGTTTCTGAACCCACCTCCAGGGGACTGTAAGCCAGGGTGCAGCCAATGTATACGGTTTCCAAGCCTACCTCCATGGGACTGTCAGCCGGGGATAAAGGCTGTTTATAAGGTTAAGAACCTACTTCCAGGAGACTGTAAGAGTGGGGTGCAGTCTGTTAATAAGGTTTCATAACCTACCTCCAGGGAACTGCCTGCATGGGAGCTGCCTTTTTATACGGTCTCTGAACTTACCTCCAGCGGACTGTCAACAGGGAGTGTAGCCTGTTTTACTTGTTCCGAACCTACATCCAGGGGATTGTCCGCTGGGGGAGCATCCTGTTTTTACGGGTTCTGGACCCACCTCCAGAGACTGCTGGCCATGGATACAGCATGTTTATACAGTTTCCGAGCCTACCTCCAAATGGGTGTCTTTGCTTTGTCCCAGTCATTTTTCTTTTCCATCTTGTCGATGTGCTCTCCTAGGTTGACTGATAACCAGACAAAAGCAGTGAATACCTCTTTCTATCTCCCTCTCTATTCTATTTCTCTCTCTCTCTCTCTCTCTCTCTCTCTCTCTCTCTCTCTCTCTCTCTGGTGGAGCACATCACCTCTGTTGAGGCTCAGACCGTGAGCCTATCCATCTCAAGACCAAATTTTAATCGAGCCAATATGAAGAGAGATAGATAGATGATAACTGCGAGTCAATTATATGATCAAAATACAGCAGGTTCAGGTTCTAAAACCCCATAGGCCTGATGACACAGATCCAGGGACCTATCTGTTATGATGGGATTTAACACGTTAAACTGGTCCACATCATGAATTGCAAACGATGGTTAAACAAATATCATGGGATGTGAAGATAGCTGACATGAAATCACGCTACAATGGCAAAATATAAGGGAGTGTTATTGAGACACAAAGAAGGAAAAGAAACGATAAAGCATTTTGTTGGGATAATGTTTGCGTTGTGTTCTAGGTTTTGTTTATAAAATAATCGTTTATTTGCACGTAATGGGTCGGGCAACGCACTTTAACCTTTTTGATTGGCTGTTCAACAATGTGTTTCAACGCAAATTGTACGCTGAACTGTGTTGATACACACGGGCTGTCGATTGGTTACCAGGTAACTGCGTTGCACTGCAGTTCAACGCGTATCGATAGTGAGATTTGATTGGTCAATCGAAATTCTCGTTGGAAACGACGACAGACAAAACATCGAATGGACATAAGATCGATATGACAAGAATACGACATAACAAATAATCTAAAAAAAACTAGAACCGCGCAGTTGATGGGGTGCCATCGCAAATCCGCACGCTAAAGTTTTTGACCCACCCCCAGCACCCCAAGTCCCACCCCTGGCCCAGCATCCCGACAAGAGAATGAAAATTCTGTTCAATATGTTTTCTATCTTTTATTTGTGAGAACACACACAAAGGTATATAAAAATGAAATTTACATGGTAATCGAAATTTAATGATATTTGACCATTTGACCTCACCCCAAGGTCACCAGTTTGACCCTAGGATGAAAATGTTACTTGTAATTTGTTCTGCTCGTCACCCCTGTCGATTTGATATGTCACATGAACATGTTTGAAAAAGATTGATCCCCCTGGGCACCTCCGGTGCACCAAAGTCCCACCCTGGGGCATGACCAATGTGACAGAATGAAAATCCCGTCCGATATGTTTTGTATCTTTCATTTGTGAGAACACACACAAAGTTTGGTATAAAATATAGTAAGTGAGTATGGTCAGGAAATATTACAATCACAAACCGCAGACAAACCCGTGGCACCGCGAGGAAGAGCCGCTCAACCATCACGAGACACCAGGAGGACAAATTAAGCAAAGCAACCAGCTCTCTCTTCCCCATCTAGATGATTGCAATACTAGAATGGACACAAAGTAACGTACAACAAAACATAGAACAATTACAGACTCCCACAATGAGAGTAACAATTTTCAAGAAGTCAACAACAACAGAACCACTGCTTTAGAACGGACAGCAGCCTAAGCCACCGGGGGGCTAAAAAGCATTTTACTGATACCAAATCTTCGCCCTAGAAATCTTTGAAATTGACATGTGAACCGAAATTTAATGATATTGACCTTTTGACCTCACCCCAAGGTCACCAGATTGTCCCTAATACGAAACTTTTACCTACATTCTGATCTACTCGTCCTCCCCGTCGATTTGATATGCCACATGACCATGTTTGAAAAAAAGTTGACCCCCTCGGCACCCAGGCGCCCCAAAGTCCGACCGCTGAGGCATGACACAGGCAACAGAATTAGAATCCCGTCTAATATGTTTATCTATTATTTGTGAGAACAAACACACAGTTTGGTATAAAAAATCTTTGAAATTGACTTTGTAATCGAAATTAAATGATATTTGACCTTTTGACCCCTCCCCTGGGCCCCAGGGGGCGGGGCCAAAAAAATTGCCGTTGCACGCCCCAATCATGTGTAACACGCACAAACACCAATTTGGTTGAATTTCGTCCAACGGTTTCGGAGGATAGCATAACGGACGGACGGACGCACGGAGGCGATTACAATATCCCCTCTTCACTTTTTTAAAAAAAAAACGTGGGGATAATGATCGACAAACTTCGGCAAACATCGACATGCCTAATTAATGTAGCCATATATTCTTTGTGGTGTTTGAATGAATAATTTAGTTTGATCATATTTATTTTATTATTTTGTTTTAATATCAAGTTTACTGGCTTTTCCATTCTATTTATATGTGATATTGTGTGCAACTCACTGAAAAAAAAACAGAACACCCGGTACATCGATATAGTATTGATATTTTTTCATATTCTGGTCCTTCGGGAATATTGGGTTCTGACCGAAAGCAGAATACCGCTTGAGCCGGTGCTAGGGAGTGCGAGAATTGTTGCACTTTCCATTAGTTCTCATGAACAGACTCAATAACACGGAGTCGGCTGTTTTCTTTTATTGTATCGTAGGTACTCTCTATTTCTGAAGGATCCGGGGTTTTTTACATTATTTTGACGCTAGATGCAAGATAACCGTTTAAATCCATTCGAACTGACAAAGTTTTCTAAAAGATAGTAGGACACGCTTGGCTGTTTGATGATTCTTTACGCCCCAAGCATCTATTTTTCAGTCATGTCGGGTCTTCTTGGATAAAACCAGTACTAAGCAGCGGATGAAGTGTCTTGCTTAAGGACACAACACAGTAACTGTGCCGGGGGTGATATTTGAGACATCAACCCTTCGATCACAGGTCTAGTGCTCTACCAACCGAGCCACTGCGCTCCAGTAGGACAAGACTACATTAGTTTTGTTCCTGGCTAGAAAAGCTCATAGACTACCATGGAAATATGATAGTTGCTACCCAAGAGGAAACCATGCTTTGTAACCAAGATGTGAGTACAGAAGATATTTCCAGTTGTAATCACGAGGAAGCAGACACCAGATTGTACGTTCATGCTAGACACTCTGCACAACACGTGAGTCAATCATAACTCATGAAAGCAAGTGACACCGATGTTTTGGTAATGGCAGTGAGTGTTTTTTCTCTCTCTCTTTTAAGCACGTTGGGTCTTCGCGCGAGCATTGGGTTGGGTTTGGACAAGGCACGAATTTTAGATGGATTTCTTCTTATGACATCTGTCATTCTATTGAATTAGTCAAGTTAAAGCTGCATACTCTGTAACTATGAACATTTTTCGAAAAAAATATTTTCTTTCTAAATCATTTGTAAAAGTAGAATAAAGTTATGTTGTCACAATAAATCTAATTTCTACAGCTGAAAACTGCATGGAAAAGTGAATTATCTTATAAAAACAGGTGTTTTTTTTCTTGTTTGTAATTATTTGCGTCCCTCCAATAATTCTAGACAGTTAATTTTTAACATAAATGCTGTTGTTTTGGCACTAATAATTTGTTAATTATTACGAAAAAAGGTAAAATGTATACCTGAATTTTAGTATTTTTACTGTGTTCTTGAAATAGAAACATTATTTCTAAAATGAAAAGATCAAAAGTTACAGACTATGCAGCTTTAAGTCACTTGGAATTAGTGACCGGGATGATTTTTTATTGAAATGTTTGTCATTGCAATGTACAAAAGGTTCAGGCCATTTACGGCTATTAGCGAAGTATGATTAGATCTTTTCAAAAGAAAACAGGGATCATAATATGATTAAATTCCACCGACACGTGCAGCTTTGATCGAACATATAAAGCGCCCTGCATAGCAGACAGAGTACATATGGGGACAGGCGTTGGTATGCCCCGAGGAATGGGGTTGGGCCAAGAAGGACTAAACTTGCCCCAATTGCCCAAAGTTGTCAATAGCTGAGAAAATGTGGTTGCAAGAATGAATGCCATGGAAGATGCAAATGTTATCATTTGAGCGTACCGTGTACAGCTATGTGTAGCTGTAACTTTGAGCAGCAGTAAGTTTACAGCTACTGAATACATTTACTTCAAACCCACATTTTGTTTCCTTGTTTGAGTTTAGAATGCAGAGTCACTATTTTGGCTACTAATTGATTTAAACAATATTTTATTCAGATAAGTTGCATGTAGACAAATATATACAATGTGAATATATCCATAATCTGACAGTAAGCTTTAACCTTGTATGTAAGCCATTTCCCGATCTTTAACTGTCCCAGTAGCCTGGTAACGATCTCTGAGGCCTTATATTGTTGACGGATGGCAATTATTATATATGGCAACGCCAAAAACACGTAACCCAGCTTTTAACATTCCAATTGCGCCAACTTATTCATGCTCAGACAAACGTGGCATGAATAATAAAGCCATAAAACTTAATCTGCTGTGTTTTTATACATGTTTACTTACCAGCAACATGTGAAATGATAAAATATTTTGCTTCATTAATTCGTGGGGACGCCACGTGCAAAACATGGTAAACCAGTTATGCGTAGTTGGGGGTGGCCAGTGTCTTTATAAACACCGGTATTGGGTACAGATAGAAGCATAGAGTCGTTACCATCCGTATATCTGTTAAAGAAGGCTAATCAAAGCACTGAGAGTACTGATGCGGACGGCTGTACTTAAGTCTCCAAACCGCGATGTTGTTAGTTTGATACCTTTCACAAAACCCACGATTCAGTTAAATAGAATGGTATAATTTTGGCGTGTTTTTTTTTTTTTTTTTTTTTTTTTTTTTTTTTTGAGCGGAGTGTTTCAGGTGAAGATGATCATGTGATGTGTTTCTTTGTTAGTTATTTATGAAATAATTCAAGATGTATTTATAGTTTTATGTAATTATTGAATAAAAACAGAGATGACATGCGAAACATTTAAGTGTGTAGGCTCAGAAAGGTTCGAGTCTTTAGGTGAAACACAGAAATAAGGTGAACGCCAATGGTCTGTGCTCTTCATAAGATGGAGGAAAATAGAGGTAATACGAATGCGTTGGAAAGAAAACGGAATATCTAAATATTGAGTATTCTAACACACCTCGCCTAAAGAGCCAATGTTAAAAAAAGTGTGATATATCAAACAATAATTCACAGCTAAAGCGTGTGATAGCTGACGTCATTTGTTACTGGAGCGTTAGACGGTGTAGCGTCGTTTTTACGCTTGAAAGACGTTATAAATACATGTAAACGTATGCGACATAGTCTAAATATCGGCGGGAGTTCTTCGGTGCAATGCCGCGGATAATTGGGAGAGGCTGATGACTTCAAATGTGTTTTCGTCGTTAATTGTGCGTTAGAATCGAAGTAGATCAGCTCCAGTGCGTGAATTGTTGTTTAAGAATTCACTGTTTGTCGGTCAGCTGTACGAAGATAAATCACTCACCCTACGCGCTCGTGATTTGATCTTCTTTACAACTGACCTCCAAACAGTGAATTATTAAACAACAATTCACTTTTGGAGCTGATCTTTTTCTTAAGTATAAATTGTACGATTAAATAAGCCTATTTTATACTTAGCAGTGAAATCAATGCATATCAAAAACAAATAAATAGAGGACATTTACTTTCTTGAGGTGAATACCAAATATGTTTCATCGAGTGTGTTGAAAACATCTGAATTTTCGCGAGTGCGCAGCACGTGTGAAAATTTCGATGTAACAACTCACGAGATGACATATTTGGTGTTTACCTAAAAAAGTAAATTTTCTTTTTATTTTATACTTTTTAGTAATGGTTCTGGCGAAATCACAATAATATAAAAGAAGACAAAGGAGTATTTTTAACAGAATTCCTGAATCAATCTATAGTCATTTGGACTTACAGATAAAAAGAAATTTAAATTAGCGTCAAAGTACGAGACAAGTGACGTCATAAAATGTTTGATGAAGTTACGTAATATATGTTAAATGCATCGCCTCACTCACTGAAGCGGGAGGTGCTGAAAATGCCGCAAAAATGGCTTTGTCTCTGACTTTTCCATTAGCTTAATGCATTCACTTCAAAACTTCAAACGCAAATAACTAAGTGTGGGCATGCATTTTCTTAGTTAAAACGCGACGAGTATTTTAATACCAAAATTATTTGGGTTCGCTAAATTATTTCGTTTTTGCATTTTCAGCACCTCCTTTTTTAGTGGATGTAACATTGCATGTAGCCTATAAAAAGTATGAAATAAAAAGAAAATTTACTTTTTTGGTATATATTTCATCTCGTCAGTTGAAAATATTAGAATTTTCACTTGGTAAGTTCCCAGTGATATGCCCCCATTCAATTTTTAGGAATTGATTGGACCCAGGCATGCTTCTGGGTCAGCCCCTGAGTCTGGGATTTCAAATTTCAAACTTTTTTGCAAGAGTCTTCTATGGGCTAAGCTGTAAGGACAGGTATTATCTAAGTTTACTCAGTGTGAGATGTGCGAACACCGCTTTGTATGTACAAACAACAAACATGGCGTTAACGAAATTTATCTATTATGCAGGTATCCAGTTTTCGTCAAGGGGTGGGGGTGGGGTGGGGGCAACTACCAGCTCTGACAAACATGCTTTCAGTATACCTACCTGCTTCGTTAGAGGTGCACCTAATGACTTAAGATCAGTCTGCACATCGCCATAATAACATACAGGCCTCCAGATAAATGTAGGAGTGCTTAATTTAACTTCTCAACCAAAACATTAAAGCTGTAGGTATTAACCACATTAATTTCTGGTAACCGGCCTACAGACAGTCAGTAAACTCAATAAGGTAACAAGTACTCTCCCCTCCCCCCCCCCCACTTCAATGCATTGGAGGGGCTGGTTTATTATTATTATTATTATTATTATTATTAATTAACACCTGTGAACCAGAACCAGCATTAACGGAGATATGGTCAATTCAAAAGAACCGCCTCATTGAGACGTTTTTTGAACACCAACCCTAGACCGCAAATTAAATGTCTGTGCGTCTTTGCAGCATCCTCGCGGATCAATCTATTTTTAAATCAACAAAAAACACTATATATAGCCTACCTAAATGTGATAGAAGCCATCAAAATTCCTTCTCCAGTGTATAAAAACGGACAAAAATATAACAAGAAAAAAAACAAGTGATTATCTGCCCTCTCGTAAACTCGATAAATAATTTTGAGCCAACGCCCAGTATTGTATGATAATTTTATGTAATAATTTTTCTAGTTATGTGTTGTTTTTTTTCTATTCAGAATTTCCTTTCATTCTAGGTAAAGACCCCCGTAAGGTTTTGAGAAAGTGTCAAAGATGTTGGATTTTTTGGTATCTTGGCAAAAACATGTCATGACCCACCTGTCACCCAGATATTCAATGAATTAGGCAATAACCAGGAGTTGGTTCTGAATCAATGGGATTCTATCCACTTCCATGTCTGTTAAGCAGCCTGTGCCACTAAATTTTGTAGAATTCAAATTGAATTGTGGTAAATCTAGTATTTATTATTATTATTATTATTATTATTATTATTATTATTATTATTATTATTATTATTATTATTATTATTATTTTATTATTATTATTCGTGGGTGTTTATTAAAAATGCTTCGGTCAGAACAATAACCAATGTCATTTACAGGTCTCACATGTATATCAAATATTGACACTGTGAATGGTTTCTAAACACAATGTTGTTGAGTTTATTTCTATGATAAACGCTAGGGTCGGCCTAAGTCATCAATGCAGCGGCCAATGTACACAAGGGAATATTTTCCTATTATGTAAACACAGATTTCAACATCGAGTCCGCTGCCGCAGACTGCAAAGACTGTCTTCACATTTCACATTTCTTTGCATGATAGTTTAAAATTACAGCCCATCAACCCCGCTTGCTTACACTTGGGCCTCGACGCGACAAAACCTGTCTTCGGGGTTTCCGACAAAGCCAGACTAAAACCAATCTCCTCAGCTACAGAGACTAGCTAGAAAACTGAAAGTTCGCTTATAGCAAGCTTAGATATGGTACTTTCCAAAACGCGAATAACAAAGGCGCTGATCAGACTGCGCTGATGCGTAGACCGGTCTGCGCCTGTATTGTTCGCAAATCCCCGAAGACAGGTTTTCTTTAATGAAAAAAATACAGGAACCATCAATCAAGTGCATGCGATATATGTCCCAATAGTGCGGGGAGAGCAAACATGGCAGCACGTGTGCAATGCAAAAAACATAGGCTGTGGGGGATGACTTCCATGGTTCCGATAATATGTATATACTCAGTTGTGTCTGAGCATATGCACAGAATCGCATATTCCTTCATTACTTGCTGATTTGATAAGTATCAAAATCGTGTATGTTAGACAAAATATTTTAACGTCTTGTCGCTATTTTGCCCAGCGAAGGCTATCGGTCACAAAATGAAGACCCAAGCAAGACTGCTCAGCCAGCATGAGCACCATAGAAATGTTTGCGGTTTTTTCAAAGAAAAGAAGAATAAAAATACCTTGTAATATTAATGACAAACAAATTCTACCATCCGATTTAAAATCAGGAAAGACGTGCCATTGAATTTACTTGCTGCATGCGAACAATAAAGGAACAACCAAAACGGCGCATTTATTAAGGCATTTACACGTACAATAAAACTTATTTTAGGCGAAATTTCAGTAGCATAGCTCTGTAGCTGAGCATGCTGTCGCATATGAACAACGTGCGCGTATACTCGGATCGGCGTCTATTTCCTTCCTCGAACTTAATACCCTAAGAGTTTAGAAAAGTTTGATTCTTTATCAAAATTTTGGGCTTGATCCGGGTCTAAATTGTTTGCAGCCGGCTAGTCTTATCAGCAGCAAATGCAATTTATAGAATAAATGGTGATCGCTGAGTTAGAGCTCAAAAGAGATCGATGGACACAGGAAATTATGTATTCTGTATTAATATTTTAGTGTTTTGTTGTTTAGACCAACTTTCAATATCTATGTGTCTTGATCCAAATCTGAATTAAGGGTGAGGTTGGCGCGCCGTTAAACCGGTTTAAACCCTCCATTATTATATTTTACCGACCGTTCCAAGGCGGTACTTCTTTTGTGGATCTTTTATGTTTTTGTTCTGTCTTATGTTTGCTATGTCTTTGTGCGCGTCTGTTTATATGTGCTTTGTGGTCACCTGCTGGGATAGGGCTGACCTCTTGGCTCTCGTTTGTGGTGTCTAACTTTGAGTTTGTAACTTTCCCATTGGTATCCTGGGTCGGATGTGGCACTTGATTGTATCGACTCCTGATCTTTGCACCCTTACTTACTTTCAAGTCCTTTCCCTATGTACACATTAACACATAGTCTTGTGTTTCTACCTCATGGGGTTAACCATTGATCTCTCTCTCTCTCTATATATATATATATAGGTCACTGGTTTAACCAATACTAATTTTAACTACATGTACCTAGCACAGCGCTTTTATACACATATTGTAAGTAGGCCATTGTTTTATCATTATATTTCAATACCCTTTAACTTAATTACCACGTTGCACATATCATAACCGAAAACATAATTAATTGCTCTAGTATCTTAAAATACTATATTTTAAATAGGTGAAAACACAAAAAGCCATAAAAAGGCGAACTATTTTTCTCGCGTAAAGTTTTCCTTAAATACGTTCAAATCGTATTAATCCCTTATTCTGCTGCGCCTGTAGCCTGCGTTATAGAAGTCAACTGATTAGGATCTACTCTGTTTTCCAGTCAGCCTCTAAATCAGTTGTAAAAACTGAATCCATGCAAAGCATATCGTTGAAAATAGGGAAGGAGTATAGAATATTGGAATTTTCAACAGGGAAAGAATTTTAAATTTGCGTCTATTAACTTTGCTACCGGATGGACCGCAAAAATGTAATGGATGCAAAAATATAAATAATAATTTTCATTTTTTGCGTTCTTAAAGTCCTTCAGTGTACATGTAGAAAGCCACATAAGCCACTACCAAATACTTGTTCATTTGGAACAACTCTCATTTGTTGTGTTCTGGTGTTCAAAAATACAGGGACATATACAGTTGCAATATTTTATGCTAAATGCTCTCTAGTGAAAGTATGTGTGTGTGTGTTCAAATTCTCTGAAACCACTGGACCAACTGAAGCCAAATTCCATGTGGCACCACCATGGAATAGGGGAAAAGATGGATTCAAATACTTTAGGTCATTTGTTGTTATTCATTTTTGTCAACCCCCGGATGGGGGTGGGGGCATTTAGCAGGGATTTTACCACAAATTTGGCCCGCAGTGCAGGGCTTTTAGCAGGGCTTTGAAAAGTAAAAAAAACCCCACTATTCCCCAACCTCGAGGAGGAGCGGGGGATACAAAAGACTAGTGCATGAAAGGGGGTATATATTATATGGTAATTCTGTTCTCCGAACTAAAGGTTTATACATGGTGATATCTTAGGAAAGCAGAGCTCAATAATATAGCTACAAAATTCATTTATGTGCGTATGGGACTCCAAATAAGCATAGCAGTCCACATGTAGTGTATGTCCATTTATTGGATTAAAAAAGGCTGCTAATGTCAAAATTAATGTGGCTAACGTTCCTTTTAAAAAAAATGTTATCTATGGAGCATGCATGCCAAATTTCAATCCTGCATCATAAACTGCAAGATTTTTTCACTATCTGCTCCAGGAACATAATGCTTTAAAGACAATCATAGTCGTATGCAGCACTTGATGAGCGCGCTGGTTTGGGATGGGTTGGCATTTTGAAAAAGCTTCAAGTGGATCAATGGAGAAGAAAGAGGTCGTCTAAAATCAATTCTAATGCATTTGCTTTTGTAACGTGACATCTGATTGGATGACGTCAAATTGCGCAGTATATCCTGCGATATACGCAGGATATACTGTCGGAAATTGTTTGATGTCATTAATTACGTCACATTTCTTTCTGATTGGATGACATCTGATTGGATGACGTCAAATTGCGCAGTATATCCTGCGATATACGCAGGATATACTGCCGGAAATTGTTTGATGTCATTAATTACGTCACATTTCTTTCGATGACGTGCGGCTTTATGCGGCTTGCGATGCTTCAATTCGAGTCGAAACTGCAGAAGTACATTAGAATGGGGATAACCATATTTAACATTTAAACTTGGGGAGGTATATCGTCGGATATACGTTCAGAAATCACGTCTTACTGCTGCGCTCGCGCGTCGCCTTAAAATTTAATTTTCGACCGTATATCCGACGATACACCTCCAAAAATGAAAAGTTTGAATACAGTTATCCCCTAAATTTTTGAAAGATATTCAAATATTATTTAAAGTAATTCCTTAGTTTTGCAAAGTAAGATACATGTATCCCAGTATTGGACAATTGTTCAAGTGAATATATGGATGGAACTTGGTTTCGCCTTCAAATGTTGAAATTTAATTTTGAAACTTAAAATGTGTCAATCAGCAAATAAAAATCTCCCATACCTGTATTACAATGAATATAATAAATTGTTTGTATTGCGCTCATAAAGTGCTGTCTCTTAAATACTTTTAATTTATGCATATCACAACTGTGTATGCACATGCACCATAAAATCAAATCCTGTATAGAAATGTTTGAGTCCATGATAAAGTTTCACGTTGTCCAGAATCCATGCATACATTCATTTATAAAGCATAGTCGTTTTCTCGTGTTATGTTTGCCAACAATAATTTGTATATTTCTTAAAATTTTGCCTGCGGCTTTCATTCAATTAAATAGACGAGTCTCGTTAAAAGAGTAAACTGTTAGGTTGAGCGACGAAACTGATGTCATTCTTTTTGTAACAATACCCGACGTCGTCACACTGTAGGTTATCTCTGTATGGTAGGCGCTTTCACTGTTTTCATATTTGTGCCACAGCTCGAGTAAACATGTGCAGGTGAAACAGGCTAATCAGCACATATTTTTTCGCGATCTAGAAACTATAGCAGCTAACGCGCAACACCAAACTTTTCAAAATTGGACTTTTGTCTGGTCGGAAATTTCGGTGGTAGATTTTCTCATGAAGTGGCTCGCTTCTTTTCGATATATCTAAAGAATTGTGATAACCTGACTTGTGTATGTTTATGTGTATCAAATGGTATTGTCTTATTGACGGGAATCGCTATTCAGCATGTATTTTTCGATTGGAAGAAGTTTTATGATTATCTTATTTGGTTGTGTGCTAACATTGATACTTCAGCACAAAATGTCGAAGTACTTCCATAAAAGTTATATATTGCAGTCGAGGGCGGTGGTTGAAGGAAACAGGTACTTCAGTGACATGCCACCAATGATATATAACTGGAGTCTGTATTCATCGAACCGATCATTATATTCTGATTTTGAAAAAAATAAAACTAATTTCAATGAGATTAGGGATACGGTGATGCGGATAAATGACGCACATAACCAGAAAGGGAATTTGGATGCCAAACCACGGATTTCGTTAGATGACTCGCAGCATAGCAGTACAGTAGACGAAACTGATATAATCGACGTAGAATACAATATTTTGATAGGCGACTCGCACCAGAGCAATTCAACTGACAAAGAGGAAGTTGAGACGAATGATGCGGAAACTCAGAATTTGATAGTAAGTTCGCAGGTCAACAGTCCCATTGACGAAACTAAGATAGCTGACACTCAATACCAGATTTCAATAGAAGACCATCAGCAACACAATACATTAGATGCTGATGAGATGAGTAGCGCCAAAACTCAGAATTCGAGAGAAAAATCGAAGCTCAGCAATACGATTGGTGAAGTTAAGATAAATGTTGCTAAAAGCGACAATAACATAACAGTCTCGCAACGTCAGAATGAATTAGATGACACATATTACCAGAATATGAGAAAAGATGTACGTGTGGAGCAGGTAGAATACCAGAGCAAAATAAATTTTTCAAACTGGAACCTGGTAAATGAGGAACTGAGAGCAGCTGTGAATGTGTCTAGAAAACGGATCGACTATGACAAACTTCTGGGCTGTAGGAAACTTCCAGACGTCCTTATAATTGGTTACGAAAAATGTGGCACTGTGACCCTGAAATCTTATTTAGGGATTCATCCAGAGATATATTTCCGAAACTTACTATGGAATTATAAATTATTTGATAGGTTCAGTCAGACATCGGTGAAAGCCTACACGCGGAACAAACATTGCACACCTGATGGGCAGCTAAGACTAGAGAAACTCGCCACAACAGGAATGGCGAAAAAAGCGTTTGAAGTAATACCAGATATAAAACTGATTGCCATTGTTAAGGAACCCGTAGAAAGATCTATGTCACATTATGTTCACAGGATAGCTGAAGGTATAGAAAAGAAGCCGTATGATTTTGATTCCATGATAGGTGCAATTATGGACTATGATAGACCGTTCTCAATCAAATCATCTGTGTTATTCCGTCAGTCGCGCTATATAGATCGACTTGAGCCATGGATTGCATATTATGGAATTGACAAAATACATGTTATTGATGGTGATGCGTTTGTGAAAAATCCAGCAGTGGAGTTAAAAAAGGTGGAAAAGTTTTTAGGTATCCAGCCATTTATTTCTGAAAACAATTTTGTCTATAATCCGGTAAAAAAGTTTTATTGTCTCAAACAGGAAGGGAATGAGGGTTGTATGACAAGTAATAAAGGGCGACCCCATCCAGAAATGTCAAATGCAACGAGAGCGAGGTTGCAAGATTATTATAGGCCATACAATCAAAAACTATCGTCAATTTTCGGCCAAAACTTCTCCTGGAATTATTAACACCTCATGTACATTGTATTCTTCTTATTATTAATACATACACCAAAAGTATATAGTCTTAATCTACTTTATATATTACATGGCTACATATGAAGTAAAATTTCTGATTGTTTGAAGCGTTCGCTTAAGTCGAACTCGGACCCAGCACTTTAAGCTAAACCAAGTCCAAATTTTATACTGACGTCAACTAAAAACGTCTCACTCTTTATCACTGATTTCTTAGCGATGATATATAAAAATGAACAGCCACGCAATGCTTCATTATGTAGAGGTTGGGCGATGTTGGAAAATGACTTTTATTTGATATGCAGGTGACGCGTTATTCCGATGACGTCATACAGGCTCAACGTGCACATGACGGCATTGTGCATCGATCGCTTATGATTTCAATTTGAATTTGCACCCAGCCTGTGTCGATAATGTTTTGCTAATCAATGAAAAAATTTTGGGTCATTTTTTCAAACAGTTGTGCTTGCGAGTAATAACTTATTATGACGTCATATTAAAGACAAAATGTAAGGTCCGTTTACGAAGCTTGCCAACATTCTCGTTTTGCATTAAGTAATGGAAAAATGATAAGGTGGTACATGCGGTAATGTACACAGAATATGCCTGCATAAAATTACGTTATTTAAGATGAGCTGTAACGCGCAATGGCCAGTCGTTGGTCTACGTTAACGTCATCAAAAATGGCCGTCTGGAACACGTGCCAGATTGCGTTTCCTCCGCAATCGTCGCTGGTTTAAGACAAAAGACTTTTGCAAAGGATTCGTAACAATTTTTTCACCCACTTTGCAGTCATGTCATTTAAGTTTTAATAAAATGCATGGCGAAAATATGGGTGGGGTAAGTTGTTTCGTTCAGCAGACGCATACAAACATTATCTTAACATTATAAACGCATTTTTTGGTAAAATAGAGACTGTTTTACAATGGTAAAACACGTCTTTCCTTTCGGATTGTGTCTGGAAACAAAGCAAATGTGGCTAAAATCTTGTGTCGCACAAAATGGTGACCCCTGTCTCAAACCGAGGTCGTTTTCTCAGCCTCAAATAATCATTCCGCAATTTTGTTTTGATGAGATACGCTAGACTAATAAGATGTTATAATGCATTAAAATTCATAACCTTAGTCTGATCAGTCTTAGAGATAGACACGTTTATTTTTAGATGAGGCGTTTTTTCTTGACGTCAGTATACTTCGACTCTCGGACCCGGTATATTGTCCGAGAGGCGAAGTAAAGTTTGAATATACCTGCTTTAGCTTAAATTGTGCCACCGTACCGAATACGGCTACCTTCGAATTGAGCTACTCCGTGAGCCATATTCGAACGAAGAAAGCTACTGGGTTTGGGTATTTATATTCAAAGAACTTACATTGCTACGGATAAACTACTTCTTAATATATAACGTACGCAAGCTTTAGCTTATTGCTATGGGGACTGCTGTAACCAAAGCAACATCGGCCCATAGAATAGCTGCTGTGAGACGGGCGGTCCTATCCAGCTAGTATATGCACTGATATCTAAGTGTCACAACCTGCAACTACCGGAAAGCGAGGGTAGGGTAGGGTAGGGTTAGGGTAAGGGTCATACCATGTATCAGTAATCCAGGTTTACCATATATAGCTACATTCGGTGAAAAACGTGACGTGCTTCGAATATAGCTACTTTCCAATAGTGTAGCTATATTCGTATGCTTCCTTTCGAATAGCGCTACTGAGTAGCCTTATTCGAAGGTAGCCCTTTATGCAGCACAACAGTACGCATTGCTCAATTGATTTACCTGTTTCCTATAAAATATAATATACATGTACGCTATGGGTACTTAGCTAACTTAGGGAGCGCAGTGGCTCAGTGGTAGAGCACTTGACTCGAGACCGAGGGGCCGCAAGTTCGAGCCACACCGGCGTCACTGTGTTGTGTCCTTGAGCAAGAACACTAATCCTAGCTTAGTACTGGTTCAATCCAGGAAGACCCGTCCCTTTTTAACTGAAAGATTGTTGATGGGACGTAAAGAATCAAATCAAACAAACAAAAACTTAGCTAACTTAGGAGAACCGAATGAAGTACACAAACACAATCAATCAATTTTACATAAACAACAATGTCTTCTTCTACCATCCCAGTATTTTGGTTGGAAAATAAAAAATATATGATGTGTATGGCTGCGTGGACGCAAAAATCTTCTACAAAGGAGTCTTATAAGGCGAAATCGCATAAGACAAAAGTAGAGGCCTTTACTGCTCATGGAAGGAACGTATAGATGAAGGTGCATCCCTAAATGTATGGTTATAGCCCAACCAGGTGGCTGTGTATTAGAAAACAGTATAGACATTGAGATGATCGTGCCAGACGCCTGTAGAAATTTTACAGCCGCGAGAAACACAACTTTGCTACTGTGAAGGGGGGGGGGGGGGGGTAAAAGCGTCACTTGTTTTAAGTTTTGTTTCTAAATGAAGTTCAACTTTTTACTCCAGTCTCTTGTAAAAATAAATAACTATGAAATTTTCACTTCATATTTACCCTCTTATTACCTCAATAAATGCTGTGGTTAAGTTTAAAGACATATGCGGCTATTTCCAATGCGCATCTTTCCCGCGTCTGGAAACGGGTAAAGTTGTCTAGGCCCTGTCTTTCGACCATTAACGGATTCGGATCAACACAGCTTTCCGATATTCTTATGTCATATCAGTGTTCCGGCATTTTCTTGACAAAATAAAGTAATTAAAGTGTGTCCAAAATATCTTTTGACATCTTATCAGAACTGATCGTCTCAGCACTAAAGACAGAAAAATGAAGCTCAGTCGAAATCAAACGACGTACACATTTACCCTGGTGACGAATACGATAGTGGCCGAGTCTCTACTACATGCACGGCTCTTTAGAGCGGCGCACGATCTGGCCTCGTGGCCTAGTGGTTAGCGTGTCTGGAAGCCAGAGGAGCAGGATCAATTCCCGGGTGCGCACATATTTTTAGTGTTGTTTTTTTTCTTTCTTTTTTAACATTTTAATGCTAAATCGCTTCATTAACTAGTAAATTGGCATCATCAAAACGACCGAAATGGTCATTCCTGAACGTTTTATATTGAATTACGCATGAAACCTATGGGGGTGGGGTTAAATTTGGCACTCTTGAAAGAGAATAAGTTCGGTGACCCCAGATTGTTATTCTTTTTTTTCTGAAAAGTATTATAATAGTCCATGAATTAAATAATATTTTTTTAAGATTTTCAACATCAGATTTTTTATACATGATTTATTCTAAAAACAAATTTTAATTTTCGACGAATTGCCCAAATATATCATGCAGTATCTTGTCACAGCATGGGATAACAAATAAACTTGCACATTTTCTAAAAGGGTTTGAGGTCATGGGCAATAATTGAAGCTAAAAGAAAGAAGCTGGCTGAGGATTACAACCGTTTTAGCTCGATATTTAGGACTAGTGTTATTATTTTATATTTTTAGATAATTGGTCAAATGCTGAAAACTTCCATCTGAGATTCTGAAAAAATAAGCACGGTGACATATCCTTTTTATTTCATAAATGGATAGCCCATGCATAAAACAAACTGTATGCAAAGTATTGAACATATTTCAACATGGGAAGTATTTGTTAGCATATGTACTTAAGTGTGCAGGTAAAATTCATACAGGTAAATGATGTTACATATACCCACTAAAAATCCAAACATATTTGCCGTATTTTTCTGCATTGCTAAGGATGCAGCTCTAAAATTAGAGGTGTCCTTGGTTTTGCGCCTGTGATATGTCACACACTGATTAACCCTTTGTCTACTAATGGATTCTTCCTTCCTGTTTGATACAATAAACATAGGATAATCCATTGTACACATGTCATGTTATGTAATAATTTAAAAACAAATGGGTTTTTTTACCGTATATCTTATTTTACCTTAACAAACTATAGTGACATTGATGAAATGGACCGATGATGGCCCAACATTGAATGCTGCCTTGGTAGCTTTGTGAATTTTGCAGGGGGTCCGGACCATTATTGCTGAGAACCCCTAATTTTTGTGATTTTTCAGCGGCCGGGGGGAGGGGGGTCCAGACCGTCTGTCCCCTCTCTGGATCCGCGCATGTAAAAACAAAATACCTTGCTTTGTAAGAACATATTTTAGCCTACGTGTAGCATACTCAATTAAAAAAGAAACGTCCGATTTTCACGGTACTGTATATTTCGATCCAGTTAAAGCTGCATACTCTGTAACTTTGAACATTTTTTCGAAAAATTTTCTTTTCTTTTTAAAACATTTGTAAAAATAGAATTAAGTTCTGTTTTCACAATAAATATGTTCAGTACAGCTGAAAACTGCATGGAAAGTGGATTATCTTATAAAAACAGGTGTTTTTTCTCTTGTAAGTAATTATTTGCGTCCCTCCAATAATTCTAGACAGTTGATTTTTAACATAAATGCTCTTGTTTTGATCGTGATTATTTGTTAAGATTTACGAAAATGGTAAAATCTTTACGTGAATTTGAGTATTTTTACTGTATTCTTGAAAAATAGAAACTTTACTTCAAAACTTAAAAGATCAAAAGTTACAGACTATGCAGCTTTAAGATGTTTCAGCAAAATTAAAACCAAAACGTTTATCAAACGTCCGGCACACAAAAAATGGTAACAATTTGGTTGTATCTTCTTATCTTTAAGAGTTATTAAACCTAATGTGCACACAGCTTTTTCCATTTGGAAGTTAATCATTTAAACGTAACACATTTAAAGTTTAATGGCAACCAGAAGCGCACGACGATGAAAAACATCTAAAAATCCCAAGTCTGCTTATTTAACGAGCGAAATTGCAGTTCCAAGCCTTCCATTTACGAAATTAACTAAAATTACCTCCATTTGAATTAAACAATTTAAGAACTTCCAAATCTCCTTAACCTTACATCATTTTGAGACCGTTTTTGTTTTAATCTGTTGTGTTTGTTTATGACAACAATTATAAAATAGAAATAAACAATAACTATGGCTGATGTCGGGCATCAAAGGTTCACTAAATCTGTGTTTTATATCCCACCCCTTACTGCAAAATCATCTGAGAATTTCCAATATCAATTGTTTTGCTGCTGATTTGTCTTAATTTATGTTAAAATGCTTGTGATGTCGAAAAAAAAATCAAAATTGTTCGATTCTGTTGATTATCAAAATGCTGGACAAACAATGAATTTTCTGAGTGTTTTCACACCCGCTCATGATCGATGTTTTGTGACGTCAGAGTATGTTACATATTAATGGCTGTGGCGGTAAAAGCAATGAATACACTAGCCAGCATATCTTACTAGAGAGTTTGCTCATTGATGTTTCAATATGCTTTAATGGCTCGAGATTATGACGGACACACAAGCTATTGATGTTGTGACTTTTGATTGTAAGGGTACTCGTGTTCACTGCTTGGTGGTCTGCGGCTCTACTGATTATCAAATTAATTTCTCTTAAATGCAAATTGTTTCTGAATAATCAAAGTTTGTAAGGTGCAAATTTCATGGATATTCGTTCATACATTTAGAACTGGCAGACATAAACGTTGAGCGGACATAACTTTATTGTTTGAGTATATATACATTTTTAGGTTTCGTGGACAGTTGTTGAACCTTACAGTTGTCACAAAGCCACGCCCTGTTAAGGTACAAATAGGGAATAGTAAAAAAAATAACAATTGATAAAGTGTTGAAATTTCCATCCTATGGCACCTTTTTTAAAAGCACATAATAAATGAAAAAAAATATTTTCAATTACGCTTTTTAATTCTTTATCTATTTTGCTAAGAAAAATTAAATTTGCATCAGTAGCTAAGAAATTATTGTCAAAAATGGGGTTCATCATGGAATTCAGTTCCACAGTACACGCGAATAACAAAGGGCACAGATCAGCCTGCGCTACACACAGTCCTATCAGCGCCTTTGTTTATCGAAATTTAAATAAAAAGTCAGGAATACAGTCAGATTTTCAAACAGGTTTGATCAATATTAAACACTTTGTCGGACCAGATCTGGGCCCAACCTGTCTGCTAATGTTAACAGCCGACGACAAAGGGACATGTCGAAGGCTCATGGATAGCCTGGTTTAAGATCAAAAACGCCGCTACGACATGGGCGCACTTCGAATCAAATAAAAGTTCCTACTATAGTTCTTACGTAATAGATGCGCACGCACGTTTACACCCCAACTACTAAAGTTGGAACTTTTAGTTGGTTGGCAAGTAAACAAAAATGATAGCCCTGTATGCTCCACTTCAATTCTTCGTCTTAGACAAAAAGGATGTTATAAACTGCACAGCGCTTCCTAATAATCAATTACGAATAAGTGGGACCAAAAATTATGCTCAGCTAGGTTTATTTTACAAGAAAACATATTATTTTGAGGCTACTGACCGATCAACAACAGCACGTGGCCTGAAAGCGGTGGCTTTGATCTTAGACAGCATGCTGTCCTTGAGACTTTGTCTGCGGCTGACAATATTAGCTGACAGTTTGGGCACAGATCTGGCCCGACAAAATGTTTAATGTTTTCTGGGGCGAACTTATCAATAAATACAAAGATATAAATGCGACTTCAAAGACAGTATTCACAGACTACGCAATGCTCAAATTAGTACTCTATAGTCCCCATATGTTTCTATTATTCTGTCAATCAAAGGTGGGCGTGGTTAAATTTTTTCTCCGACTCAGAAAACTGGGACCTAGCTGGTACCTTTTACCATATAGATGCAATGCATGCTGGAAACCAGCTAAATCAAAGCGACCGATTTACGTGTCAATTCGTCATATATTTCCCATATACTAAAGTTTCAAAGTTAAATTGTAATTTAATAACAGAAATAACTTAAGAAAATAGTGTTGCAGTAACCGGACAGATTGATAAAATATGGGTTTATATTTTGGGTAAATTTAGTAGCCGTGGATAGATCTATAAATAGAAAGATGCTGAATAAGTAATAACAAATCCCCACGAATAATGATATGGCGCAATTGGTAGCGACGGTGACTGTTATCGGTAATACATTTTAGGATTTAAATGGTCGCAGGTTCGAATCCACAAGGCGTTGCTATTTTTTTTTTCATTTATCCCATGTGAGTTATTTTTTAGCAGTATTCTCCTACTATTGATATGCATCTCGGAAAATGAGAAAATTGGGAAAGTTTCTATCTCTTTTATTGTAATTCATACATGAGTTCATTTTAAATCGAGCACACCTTGTTCTGCTAATTATATGTCCTGAAGATTGCATTACTTATGACGTCCACCGCATATGTCCAAGTGCACACAAAAACATTATATCACGAAAGAAATAGTTAGTAATACCCTGATTGGACTGCTCATAAGGAATCACAAGTTTAGGACCAGACCTGAGACTTTCATAAATCCTGTGAAGCTATTCAACGTTTTTCTTTAAGTAAAAAATTAATACCTTTCTCCCCATTCACGAAAAAATGTCTTCTGCTCTCCCCAGTTCATGCACTATACTCATTTTTTAATGTTTTTTTTCTCTCTCTCATAGTTTTTTTATCCTAACCAAGTTAGCAAACTCTGATCGTGATGAAAGTTGAAGAGAAAACTTTAGCGTTAATTTATCCAACAGTTCCGAAGTATACTGACGTCAAGAAAAAACGCCTCACCTAAAAATAAACGTGAATATCTCTTAGACTGTTCAGACTAAAGTTATGAATTTTAGTGCATTATAACATCTTATTAGTCAAGCGTACCTCATGAAAGCAAAATTGCTGAAAGAATATTTGAGGCTGAGAAAACGACCTCGGTTTGAGACAGGGGCCACCATTTCGTGTGACACAAGATTTTAGCCACATTTGCTTTGTTTCCAGACACAATCCGTTGACAGGAAAAACGTGTTTTACCATTGTAAAACAGTCTCTATTTTACCAAAGATGCGTCTATAATGTTAAGACAATGTTTGTATGCGTCTGCTGAAAGAAACAGCTTACCCCACCCACCTTTTCGCCATGCATTTCAGTAAAACTTAAATGTCATGACTGCAAAGTTGGTGAAAAAATTGTTACGAATCCTTTGCCAGCGACGATTTCGGAGGAAACGCAATCTGGCATGTGTTCCAGACGGCCGTTTTGGATGACGTTAACGTAGACCAACGACTGGCCATTGGGCGTTACAGCTCATCTTAAATAACGTAATTTTATGTAGGTATATTCTGTGTACATTACCTCATGTACCACCTGAACATTCTTCCATTACTTTATGCAAAACGAGAATGTAGGCAAGTTTCGTAAACGGACCTTACATTTTGTCTTTAATATGACGTCATTATTTCATAAAGCTATAACTCGCAAGCACAACTTTTAGAAAAAATGATCCAAATTTTGTTCATTGATTAGCAAAACATTAACGGCACAAACTGGGTGCAAATTCAAATTGAAATCATAAGCGATCTATGCACAATGCCCTCATGTGTACGTTGAGCCTGTATGACGTGATCGGAATAACGCGTCACCTGCATATCAAATTAAAGTCATTTTCCAACATCGCCCAACCTCTACATAAAGAAGCAGTACGTGGCTGTTCATTTTTATATATCATCGCTAAGAAATCACTGATAATGAGCGAGGCGTTTTTAGATGACGTCAGTATATATTGTAATTAGTTTTAACTACCAATTATAGATCGGAGATAAAATTGGCATAGGCCACTCCCTTTGAACTTCAGAGTGGAAATATGTTGACTGTCGGTATCCATCTATCAAGCAACCCCCCCCCCCACCCCCAGTCATATGCCTGAGGCAGGGGGCCGCAAAACGCCGACGTTTAAACCGAAAATAGTAGTAACGCATCATTGAGACGGTTCTTTTGAGCACCAACCCTCAACCCCTCTGTACGCAAATTATATGTTGTCCGTGCGCATTTGCAGCATCTTCATGGATCAATCTATTTTTGAATCAAGAAAAAAAATCTAAATATGTAGCCTACTTATGTGTTAGAAACCATCCAAATTCCTTCTCAAGTGAATACAAAAACAACAACAACAACAACAACAACAACAACAACAACAACAACAAGAAAACAAACAAACAAAAGACAATGCATATACACTACGTGGATATCTATTGCCCTCTAAACTGGGTGAAACATTAATGAGCCACTAAAACGCCACAGTATAACATGATATTTCATGTTATAGTTTTTCTTGTTGTTCTTCTTTTCTTTGAAAAAACCGCAAACATTTCTATGGAGCTCATGCTGGCTGAGCAGTCTTGCTTGGGTCTTCATTGTGTGACCGATAGCCTTCGCTGGTCAAAATAGCAATAAGACGTTAAAATATTTTGTCTAACATACAAGATTTTGATACTTATCAAATCAGCAAGTAATGAAGGAATATGCGATTCTGTGCATATGCTCAGACTCAACTGAGCATATGCATTTTCTCGGAACCATGAACGTTCTCCTCCACAGCCTATGTTTTTTGCATTGCACACGTGCTGCCATGTTTGCTCTCCGCGCACTATTGGGACATATATCGCATGCACTTGATTGATGGTTCCTGTATTTTTTTCATTAAAGAAAACCTGTCTTCGGGGATTTGCGAACAACACATGCGCAGACCGGTCTACGCATCCGCGCAGTCTGGTCAGCGCCTTTGTTATTCGCGTTTTGGAAAGTACCATATCTAAGCTTGCTACAAGCGAAATTTCAGTTTTTAGCTAGTTCTGTAGCTTAGGAGACTGGTTTAGTTTGGCTTTGTCGGAAACCCTGAAGACAGGTTTTGTCGCGTCGAGGCCCAATTGTAAGCTAGCGGGGAAATCGGTGGGTTGGTGCCTGATGCTTATCTGTTGCTGGACCCTCCGTGGCTCAACTTGAGGTTTTCTTTGGCTTTGACTATCTGTGAGTCATGAGCCATTTTCTTTGTTTCATCATGGAGTAGTAATTTGATTAGAGTGTTTTTCCATGATGATACAAGTTGCATTAGTTAGATGGCCTCCATGCGAGCTGAACATTTCTTGTACTTCAACAACAGCAGAATCTCGGGCGAAGATTTGGTACCAGTAAAATGCATTTAAGCCCCCCGGTGGCTTAGGCTGCTGTCCGTTCTAAGGCGTTTGACTTTTTGTTTATTGTTACTCCCATTGTGGGAGTCTGTAATTGTTCTATGTTTTGTTGTACGTTGCTTTATGTCCATTCTAGTATTGCAATCATCTTGATGGGGAAGAGAGAGCTGATTGCTTTGCTTAATTTGTCTTCCTGGTGTCTCGTGATGGATGAGCGGCTCTTCCTCGCGGTGCCACGGGGTTGTCTGCAGTTTGTGATTGTGGTATTTCCTGATCATACTCACTTTTTGATGGACTGTAATTTTAAACTATCATGCAAAGAAATGTGAAATGTGAAGACAGTCTTTGCAGTCTGCGGCAGCGGACTCGATATCGATATTGAAATTTGTGTTTACACAATAAGAAAATATTCCCTTGTGTACATTGGCCGCTACATCGACGACTTAGGCCGATCCTAGCGTTTATCATAGAAATAAACTCAACAACATTGTGTATAGATACCATTCACAGTGTCATTATTTGATATACATGTGAGACCTGTAAATTACATTGGTTATTGTTCTGACCGAAGCATTTTTAATAAACACCCACAAATAATAATAATAATAATAATAATAATAATAATAATAATAATAATAATAATAATAAATACTAGATTTACCACAATTCAATTTGAATTCTACAAAATTTAGTGGCACAGGCTGCTTAACAGACATGGAAGTGGATAGAATCCCATTGATTCAGAATCAACTCCTGGTTATTGCCTAATTCATTGAATATCTGGGTGACAGGTGGGTCATGACATGTTTTTGCCAAGATACCAGAAAATCCAACATTTTTGACACTTTCTCAAAACCTTACGGGGTCTTTACCTGCCTAGAATGAAAGGAAATTCTGAATAGAAAAAAAACACATAACTAGAAAAACTATTACATAAAATTATTATACAATACTGGGCGTTGGCTCAAAATTATTTACCGAGTTTACGATAGGGCAGTAGCCTAGATATTCACTTGTTTTTTGTTTTTTTGTTTTCTTGTTACATTTTTGTCCGTTTTTATACACTGGAGAAGGAATTTTGATGGCTTCTATCACATTTAGAAAGGCTATATATAGTGTTTTTTGTTGATTTAAAAATAAATTGATCCGCGAGGATGCTGCAAAGACGCACAGACATTTAATTCGCGGTCTAGGGTTGGTGTTCAAAAAGCGTCTCAATGAGGCGGTTCTTTTGAATTGACCATATCTCTGTTAATACTGGTTCTGGTTCACAGGTGTTAATCATTATTATTATTATTATTATTATTATTATTATTATTATTATTATTAATAATAAACCAGCCCCCCCCCACAATGCATTGAATTGGGGGGGTGGAGCTCTGGTTACCTTATTGATTTTACTGACTGTTTGTAGGCTAGTTACCAGAAATTAATGTGGTAAATACCTACAGCTTTAATGTTTTGGTTGAGAAGTAAGAATTAAACACTCCTACATGTATCTGGAGGCCTGTATGTTATTATGGCGTAGCGCAGACTGATCTTAAGTCATTAGGTGCACCTCTAACGAAGGTAGGTAGGTATACTGAAAGCATGTTTGTCAGAGCTGGTAGTTGCCCCCACCCCTACCCCTTGACGAAAACTGTTTACCTGCATAATAGATAAATTTCGTTAACGCCATGTTGGTTGTTTGTACATCCAAAGCGGTGTTCGCATATCTCACACTGAGTAAATTTAGATAATACCTTGTCTTACAGCTTAGCCCATAGAAGACTCTTGCAAAAAAGTTTAAAATTTGAAATCCCAGACTCAGGAAGCATGCCTGTGTCCAATCAATTCCTTAAAATTGAATGGGGGCATATCACTGGGAACTTACCAAGTGAAAATTCTAATATTTTCAACTGACGAGATGAAATATATACCAAAAAAGTAAATTTTCTTTTTATTTTATACTTTTATAGGCTACAGCAATGTTACACCCACTAAAAATGGCGGTGCTGAAAATGCAAAAACGAAATAATTTAGCAAACCCAAATAATTTTGGTACCAAAATACTCGTCACGTTCTAACTAAGAAAATGCATGCCCACACTTAGTTATGTGCGTTAAATAATTTTGTTACCAAAATACTCGTCGCGTTCTAACTAAGACATGCCCACACTTAGTTATGTGCGTTTGAAGTTTTGAAGTGAATGTATTAAGCTAATGGAAAAGTCAGAGACAAAGCCATTTTTGTTTTTTCAGCACCTCCCGCTTCGCCTCGATGCATGCAACATATATTACGTAACTTCATCAAACATTATATGACGTCACTTGTCTTGCACTTTGACGCTGAATAAATTTCTTTTTATCTGTAAGTCCAAATGACTAACCAGGAATTCTGTCAAAAATACTCCTTTGTCTTCTTTTATATTATTGTGATTTGACCAGAACCATAACTAAAAAGTATAAAATAAAAAGAAAATTTACTCTTTAGGTAAACATCTCGTGATTTGAAAACATCGAAATTTTCACACGTGCTGCGCACTCGTGAAAATTCAGATGTTTTCAACACACTCGATGAAACATATTTGGTATTCACCTCAAAAAGTAAATATCCTCTATTAATTTGTTTTTGATATGCATTGATTTCACTGCTAAGTATAAATAGGCTTATAAATCGTACAATTTATACGTAAGAAAAAGTTCAGCTCCAAAAGTGAATTGTTGTTTAATAATTCACTGTTTGGAGGTCAGTTGTAAAGAAGATCAAATCACGAGCGCGTAGGGCGAGTGATTTATCTTCGTACAGCTGACCGACAAACAGTGAATTATTCAACAACAATTCACGCACTGGAGCTGATCTATTTCGATTCTAACGCACAATAAACGACGAAAACACATTTGGAGTCATCAGCTTCTTCCAATTTTCCGCCATTGCACTGAAGAACTCCCGTCGATATTAAGTCTATGTCGCATAAGTTTACATGTATTTATAACGTCTTTCAAGCGTAAAAACGACGCTAGACCATCTAACGCTCCAGTAACAAATGACGTCAGCTATCACACGCTTTAGCTGTGAATTTTTGTTTGATATATCATACTTTTTTAACATTGGCTCTATAGGCGAGGTGTGTTAGAATTCTCAATATTTAGATATTCCGTTTTATTTTCAACGCGTTCATAAGTTACCTCTGTGTTCCTCCATCTTCATGAAAAGCACAGACATTGGCGTTCACCTTATTTCTGTGTTTCACCTAAAGACTCGAACCTTTCTGAGCCTACACACTTAAATGTTTCGCATGTCATCTCTGTTTTTTTTTCAATAATTACATAAAACTATAAATAAACCTTGAATTATTTCATAAATAACTAACAAAGAAACACATCACATGATCATCTTCACCTGAAACACTCCGCTCAAAAAAAACACGCCAAAATTATACCATTCTATTTAACTGAATCGTCGGTTTTGTGAAAGGTATCAAGCTAACAACATCGCGGTTTGGAGACGTACACACTTAAGTACAGCCGTCCGCATCAGTACTCTCAGTGCTTTGATTCTGATTCCCAGAAAGCTGCTTTTGAGCTTCTGTCGTAATGCATGTAGTATCAGTGCAATAGGTGAATCTAATGGCAAGAGCCAGCCGACAAAATATTTTCAAAATTCTTATGCACTCGAGAGTTAGAATGGGGAGGGGGTCTGAAATTTCATGACAAGTAAAGGTGCTTTAAAAAGTGATTTCTGCACGTTTTCTTGAATTATTTTGTAGGCATGGTGATATATATTGAACATATCATATGCAGAGTGTTAACGAATCACATTATGGATGAAACTGTTTTAAAAATAAAATATGTGTTGTAATAAAATGATTTGTGGGAGATAATTTAGAAGTTACCTGTACATTTTTGACTACATGTACCGTAAATAATACAAAACTGAAAGCTCAACTAAAATTAATACTTTTGAAGGAATGAAAGTGTCCGATTTGGCATTGGCAAGTATAACTGATTCTAACTAGATCCTTTGAATATTACTTTTGCTTTGTTTAAAGGGCATAGCATGTCGAATATATTTAAAGTACCCAAATATTTAAGGTAAAATATAGATGTATATCCATGTTGAAAGCTACCTATATGAGAAAATCTATTGAACACTAGAGTATTTACCTGTTATAACTCTTTGCATGCCAACGGAGAATTTTTTCGTCTGCCAATAGCCTTTTGTAAACAGTTTGAACCCAGATGAAGACCAACAGAATGTCGGCTTTGATCTGGATCCAAACTGTTTGACACTCCGGTGGTGGTCCTGGGTGTATTATTTGTAAAAACTTAATTTTGAAGAAAGTCAGCAGACGAAAATAAAAACATAAAGAATTCCCTAGCATGCAAATAGATAAGTACATGACGTTTGCAAAATAATGTGTTATTGAATAACAGTGATATTTTTATGAAAAAAATGCATAAACCTTGCTAATTCTATTTTTAATCTTTGCGTACTTTATATTTAACTGGCACAGAATACAAAGCAATTTAGGAGCTTGGTTCTAGAGAACTTCATTACTGTCATTAATTTCTTAGTTGGTAGAAAAGGCATTTTATGGGCTTAGGCCCTGGGTTTTTGGGCTGCTGAACATCTTTCCCCCCTTGTGCCAGCAAGCCACTTCCATACAATGTGTAAAATGTGATAACACATATACAGGCAAAAGCTTTTGTTGGCACACGGCGTGGGGGGGATGATATTTTAAAAAAAGGTTTTCTGATTTCTATATACTCTAATGTAAAACTGATTGTTCTACCCAAAATTTTACAGCTTTGAAGCATTTAATATTGAAAATGAATTTCACTGCCATAAAGTACTCAGGTCAGGGTAGCTTCAAGGTGAAGAAAGGGACGATTGACAAACTTTTATTTTTACTGAAAACCATAGGCATTTACCCATAGCAAGTGTCAATGATCCTTTAGATACATTGGATTCAGATAAGTTTTTTTTTATATTGTATGTTATTGCCACCTGCATGCTGGACAATTTTCCATGCTTTTGTTGCCTGCTGACTTTTTCCCTAAATAAACACTTTAAAAAAATCGTTGAGGAACACCATCAGGCGGTTAAACCGTATGGATCCCTATCAGAACAGATGCCAGACCCTAATCTGGGTCCAAACTGTATGCAAACTTGTTAACAGCAGACGACAAAAGTTGCGTGGTTTATTTTCTCTTTCTGGCAGAGATGCTTCTTTTGTATACCTACAGCATATCATTTAATGGTAAATATGTGTAACAGGTCACTATTTAAATATTGCACTTGTCCTGCTGGAAGAGTGACTTACAAATTTCACTCGTCCTGCAAACGCATGCACATGTCCTTATAAAGCGTATGCAATAAAGAACATTTATAAGTGAGTAATGTGTAATACGACTTCCTCAAGTAATTCTTCCTAAAGCACTCGTCCTGTACTCTCGTCCTACAGGACGAGTGCTTGGGAAGAATTGCGTGTCCTTTCTAGATTTCACTCGTAATTACAAGCGGACGAGTGGAATTTTTGTCCCCTGTCACTCCTTTTAACTCAAACTACCAATAACTCTAAGTCAAACTTTTTTATTTAACAAGATTTATTAACTCACTTGGGGATTTAAGTTCAGATTTTAAGTGATTAAATTTTAGTCTCTGTCTTGTAATATTCAACGTTGTCTAAGAAATTGTGGTATATAAAGACCACATTATCTACGGCCCATCATTTTCACTATCTCTACCCCTGTAAATAGAAAAATACATTCAATCTCTTTATGGTCTAAAATAACAATACTGAGAATAGATGTGGAAATATTAACATTCTGTACTTGTCCATGGACAAGGATATGATCATAATTTTTTAGATAGATAATGTGTTTAATGTTTTCTAAAACAGTATAAAAACAGATATAAACTCTAATGAAAACAGTGAAGATCCAGATCAGTTGGCTTCTTCAGAAATCACCTGATTAGGCAGGATCCACACTGTTTCCATACTATATGTGAATTTATAAAATTTAATCACAATATTATAGAATTGTATTAACTTTCTTCGTACATGTACTTGTCCATGGACAACTGAAAATAAAGAGCCAGGTATGATTTGGGCCATATTTGGCCCCCTCTCAAAATTTATTCAAATATTGTTTTGTTCTGTTAGGCACCATATCCACAAGACGGAACTAAAAAATTAACATGTTACGACATGTACAAGAAAAGTTATAGCCATTGCTTTTTCCCTTCCATTTTGACCATGATTTAATCAGATTTTAGGGGGTATGTTTACGTTTTGCACTATTGTATGAGCGTAGGACATTATAAGAAAACCGTAAGTATCAAATTTTATCAAACCGGTCTCGTAAAAATAATTGCAACATAAACTTTACCAGTTTGTATATATATGCATGCATAAAGGGGCGATAACTCTGTATATTTCGCGGCAATTGATGGATTACAGAAACAGGTATCATATAGTATTGCTTTACCACATATAATGCAATATTTTGTATTATTAAGTAATTATGGGTCTGTTGTCTGTTGATAAATATCATATTGCTGAATCATTTGATTATGCAAATCAGTGTTTATTATCGCCATCGCATGATAATCGGTTGCTATGGTAACGGAAATAGTCAAAGTGTTGCAAAAACATATAGATTCTGAAATAACTCAAAAACTTTACAACCTAAATTAATTGAACTTTGTATGTTGAATAGGTGGTATTGATCCAATTATGCAGATCATTTTGTTTGGCTGTCGCATGAAAATTGTGGTTGCTATGGTAACGGAAATAGTCAAAATGTTGCAAAAACATATTGATGCCAAGATAATTAAAAATTCCTCAAACTAGCTTGATGAAACTTGGTATGTAAACCGGTGTGAATATGCTTATATACGCAGTATTTGTTTTTTTTCTGTCACGTGAAAATTGTGGTTACTATGGTAACGGAAATTGTTAAAATGTGTCAAAATATATGAATCCTGATACATGTACCTCAAAAACTATTCAAGCTAGCTTGATGAAACTTGTATGAGAAAAAGTGGCAATGTGCTGAAGAAGTCTTTGAAGTTTTTTTGGCCAAATACTTTCAATACCCAAACTGGTAGGGGACTTATGTGCTGCAGTGGCCAACAGTTTTTCAGTCATGTCGGGACGGGTCTTCCTGGGTTTAACCAGTAATAAGCAATAAAGTGTCTTGCTCAAGAACACAACGCAGTGGTCCCGGTGAGCCTGTGACCCGCAACCCCTCGATCTCGAGTCAAGCACTATATCACTGAGTGGCTCCTTCTATACTGGGTCCGAGTACAGACCTATCAAATATAAACACTGTAAACGGTATCCAAATAATTAAGCCTTATTTCAGTGGTTAACGGTAAGGTCGGACGCGAACTTGCAGGCGTATGTCGCCGATGCGGCATCCATGTACACCAAAATTACAGATTCCAATACCACATCCGCCCTCACAGACTGTAAAGACTGATTGATATTCATCAAACTTTGCATGAAGTCCGCATACAATTAAAAATAAGTAACTCCACCAACCCTGCCAGCATTGTCGGATCCGGTTGCTAACAATTATCGGAACCACGCATCAAGCGTGTGCGATATATAGAGCAGTTCTTATTCTTTTGCGCAAGCACGGACGTACATGTTTTTTCTCGAGTATGGAGAGTGTGCAGTGATGCTTAGCATACAGTTGATCAGCGAATGCTCATGTGAGCCTGCGCATATGCACAATCTAGTCAGCCACTCAGACACGTGAAAACAAATTAAGATATATGGGCATATTGCTAACTGTGTGGGACTCGCTGTTAGATAATATAAAGGCACGAGATACTGTAATACATGTACGGACATACGTAAGAGTAGAAATGGATGCCACTCTGGCCTCAAATTTTTTTATGGCATCCATTGCTACCCGTAAGGCCATTCACAAGTGATTTCGTCCAAAAGAAAAACAATCTTTTTCAGGTACATGTTTTAAATGGTGCTTTAGTGGCAGAGAGTAGTATAGACTTTTTGCTGGTTATGAAATAAAAAAAACTTACTGTATAAAATGATCGCTGTTGCTTTTTAATTGCAATGTTTGTTTACCTGTACAAAGTGTGATCATCAAATTGAGGTTAGCTAAAGAGCAGCAATTAAAGTCGGTGTAGCTATAATTCAACAAAAACGTGGCTTTGATCTGAGTTCAAACTGTTTGCAAATACCATTAGAAGACCGAAAAGAACAAAACCCATGAATATTTGACTGCAGCATCGATGTGTTTGCCGCGCCCGATCAGGATCTAAACTGTTTGCAAAAATTATCAGCAGAAGACCAAAGCAGATAGAGTTAAACCCATGAATGTTTTACTTTAACCTCGCTCCATAGGGTCTTATAGTTGTGATATTTGTTTTCTTTAAAGTTAAAGTGCGATGAGAGAATGCTTTTACAAGACTAAACAGATGTGCATCCTTGCAAAGCCGTCGCTGGTAATCGATCCGATAAAAGTAATCAAAATAATAATAAATCATATAGTGTTTAATACTGACAATTATTGGGGTTTTCCCACGTCTGATATACACCGGGCTAGATGCCTAAAGCATGGTCTGAGCCTTCCTGTACGTCCCAACTCTGTGTGTAAGTAAGCAGCTAATGCTCTGATATACACCGCAGCTATCTAGTGAGGCTAAATGCATAGGACGTCGCGCATAGTATTGGCGTACAAAACGTGGTTTTGCCTTTAATCTGTTTACAGGAACCGATTTTTAATGTTCTGGTCATATTTTTGGTTTTGAAACTAGGGGTGTACGTTCGCCCTGTTAAGAGTTTATTGATTCTTAGATTTTATTTATCAAAACAGTTAAAGGAGAGCGCAAGAACTCAAAATTTATGGGGTAAAACGTCTGTAACTCTGTAACAATACCGCTGTAGTAGGCATGCGCAAATGCGCGTTACAACGCCATTTTGACGTCAATTTTTACGAAATTTAGTCTACGTCAAAGCTAAAACGTTACCGTTTAACGTCATATCCAGTTTGTTGTTTATTTCTCTACAACGGCGTCTCATAAAGTTAAGTTTTGTAAAATAAAATCTGTAACTCGTGACAAAAAACGCGCGAAAAATACAGGCATGGTCTCTTCGGTAAGAGATTTTGTAATCTTGATGGCATTTTATTGACAAAATATTTGTTTGTTTGAAATGTACCTTTTCCGTTGTGAAAGATAATCGAAAAATATTTGCATTGCCGCTTTCCATTTAAAAATGTTCAAGAAAACCCCAAGTCTTAAAATTTGTTACCAAAACACAATTTTCATTAAAATAAATACACATACTCTTGAAATTTCAGCATAGCTTTAACGTTGAGAATGAAACTCACTAGAAAATTATATCTCCACAATGTACTTTGCTTGCTTACTTATAAATGCGGTATATGAAGTTTATCCGCCGAAAAATAAAGAAAATGTGAACATTTACCTCAGTCTTAAATTTTGTTACCGGCGGTAAAAATGACGTTAAACATAGAGACGTCAAACGAGGCAATTTGGGAGTAAGCTGTCGTTTTCAGTTCTCTTGTGTATGCGTGTGTACTAAATTGGAAATTCTTGCATGAAATTTTCTTTGAGATGTAATCGAATTAGCTAGAAAGCGGTTTTCATATATTTTACCAGCAAATGAAAGTCTCTCCAGAAGCAAGGCGTCTAGCTAACTATAAGGAGAAAGAAAAAACAATTTAAGGTCGTGACGTTACAATTCGACGTTACGTTTTGTACGCCAATACCATGCGCGTCGTCTCAAAGCATGGTCTGAGCCAACTCTTTGTGTACGTAAGCAGCTAATGCTCTGATGCACACCGCAGCTATTTAGTGAGGCTAGATGCCTTAAGCATGGCCTGAGCCTTCATGTACGTCCCAACTCTGTGTATGCGTAAGCAGCTAATGCTCTGGCGATAGTGTACAATTGAACAGGCTTGTCTAAGCCATAGTTGCTCCAGTGACATGTGTCACTGCGGTTCCTCGCATACGTGATAAGTACTGGAATATCAGGAACATATGAAAGACAGTTTCTCGTACAGCGAATTGCATCTCGAAGAAAAAAACGATCTGTGGCACCCACCCCTCTCTCAAAAACACGTACGAGATTGATGAAAAGATAAAAAAAAATACAATGATAAAATTGTTGTGCTCGGATATAGCATTTGATTGTTCTCTCAGAATCTCGAAACGCAATGTTTTGGGCCAGTCCATCAATCTGTAAGGAGTATAAGATCGCGTGGGCTAGAAACAAGACCCAACTTGTTTGAGATTGCAAATTTTCAGGAGCTGCTTCCAACGATGACACACTGCATGTCACTTACTTCGAGATGTATGAAAGTGTTCTTATCATGCACATCGGCCGTGTGAATTTACACGGCAAAGTTAGACATTCGGTAGAGGGACTACACAGACAGAATCAACGCTTTGCATGCTTTATTTTCGTGTGTCGATTTTTTAAATTGATTTGCGAAACTGTCATTCTCTCTTGATATTCAACAAGTGTAAATGACAGACAGACAGACAGACAGCCAGACAGACAGACAGATAGACAGACACACGCACGCACGAACGAACGCACGCACGCACGCACACACTAAGCTCGACAGTTTCTAACTACATATATGTATTTTCTCTGATCATGCGTAGAAGTAAAGATGTTCCAATAATTTCTCATTCTTTCCAAAACAAATAGAACCTAAAAATCTTAGCATAGTAGGTTTAAATTGTCTCACGGTTACAAATTTGACAGACTTGCCTTTAACTGGAAGTCGATGTCAGCAACATGCGAACAGACAGAGAGCTTATTGTTTTGTTTTGGTTTTCTCACATTGTCCGGTACATGTAGGGGCGGTCTAACATTACACCCGACTAATCTAATTGTTAAATCAGTGGACTTTTACAAGATGTAAAGTTGTTACGTGATTGGCCCTCGACTTCGCGAATATTGCGCACGTTGTACATATTTACTGACCCTTGTGTAGATATGGTACCTCTGTGAAATTAAAAAAACAACCCACTCTAGCCCGATTTCACCTAGGGTATTTCGAAATAATAAAGGAAAGTTTTTAACATCAACTAGCGAAAATGAAAATAGAAAATCTCATAAAAGGGTAATGCGTCATGCAATGCTAAGTACTACCCAGAAGGAGTCCGGATTTTAGTGCGTATGCTACAACTGCAGTTGCATTTATTCACGTCAGCAGGAGTTGTCCCCTTAAAATGAAAGCAGAAGAAATGTTTACATCGGAAGGTCGTGCATATATTAACCAGTTTGGAGGAAAAACGAGTGAGATTTGTATCAGATATTTATAGCTTCTAACATTTCTGGTAAAAAGACGTTCGTAGATCTTCGTACTTCTTCGCAAAGCATTCGGTAGCACGAGCGACGTGCCGAGCAACGGTTGCAAACAGCTCGATGACGTTAGTTTTTTTTCACAAAAGTTAAAAATAGATGTCAGCGCAGGCATGTATACAGCTGAATTTTTTAAACAGAGCAGATAATCATAAAATGTATAATCATGCTGAAAATAATCTGTGTACACGGGTGCGCTAAGGTATTTTGAAGCCCATTTTCGTGCAGAAAATAGGCGAAATTTTCAAAAATCGGCTTATAAGGCTGGGTTTGGGGGCTTTAAAAAGTACGAGAAACACCATCAATGCAGATAATTCTGGGTGTCATGACAGTTTAATGACTTTTATTTCATTTGGCGGAAAAATGGAAGAAGAAAAGTAAATTCTAAATTTAAAAAAATATGGGGGCCAAATTTGGCCCAAATCATACCTGGCTCTTTCTTACTTGTCCTTTTTTCATACTCAACTCAGCTGAGAATGACAACAATCCTGCTTATGAATGTTAAAATGCCAACAATTGTTGGCATTTTAACACTTATCTATTAGCATGATACATGTAAACAAAAAACCTGAGAGACTTAAAGCAAGAAACTTCTTTATTTGTCGGTATTTTAGTTTTAATGAGCATTTCAGGGCTCGAAAATAGCACTTGTCTGTTCGTATTTACGAGTCAGCCTCAGGCTGCAGGGCAAGAGAAAACTGATATTTTTAGTGAAAATTATTTTTTTCCCCATATATGCCAATATTTTCTGTGATGCAGGGCAAGTGCCTATTTTAAGATATTTCAAGGCCTGCAGTTGGAATTTCATGCTCAGACGCAATGTCGGGCCTGATCTGGATCCATACTGTTTGACACTCTAATGGCACGGTTGAGAACTTTTCCCTTTTTAGTGGATCTCTTCTTTTTTGCTAAAAATTCTGAAAAGAAAAATGTCAGAATCTAATTTGAATGATTCAATATGCACAAATCTGATGTCATTTGAATATGGGTTAGAGGGTTTCCTCTTTTTCTTTTTTGAAGAAACTTGTTCTTACCAGTTATGGTACTTTGTTTGCTTGATTTGATTCTTATCGACCCAGTCAACAATTTTGAGTTATGTTGGGGTGAGTCTTCTTAGCTTGAACCAGTTCTAAGCAGATATTAATATGCCTTAATGCAGTGCCACCAGTAGGGCTCGAACCTGAACCTGCAACTCAGATTCAGAATCTTAATATTAAAGTATCTGACCAAACTGCTCTCTAGTTTGCTTTCTTTCAAAAAAAAATAAAAATAAAATTAACAACATAGTCACTGATCAGGCTCCTTCTCCAGATAAGAGTGCAATGTAAAACATTTTTTTTCTCAACCAAACCATATGTTCTGTGTTCTCAAAAGAATCATAATAATCAATGCATGCGATGTAAGTGATTCCAATAGGAGAGCTAGCAGGGGTCCAGACAACAATAAACTGGCAGTATTTTATGATAATTTAGGATAGTATTTTGCATTTCTCCAAAACAATCTATGTTGTGGCCTTTGGTTACTCATTGGAATCATGTCATAGTGGCATTAGGGAATATTATCTAGGCAACCGGGTTCATACAAACTCCAGGCAACAAATTCCATGATTTTCCATGACTTTTCCATGATATTTTATGAGTTTCCATGATGGAAAAAATAATACAAAACCTATCTAGTTCAGCAAAATCAAAAATTCCTGACATGCATAGTTTAAGACATTTTGTTTCCATTGGTGTGAATATCTACTTATGAATTGTGCATTTTGATATAAGAGACATTAGAGAACCAGATTAATTTAAACAATGAATAAAAGGACCCAAATAAAAAAGACAGACCAATATAATCAACAAGAAAAGCACCAAATCTCGGAACTTTGCAGGATTATCAAAGCCAAAATTGCGAAATAAGCGGATCTATTGCAATCCTCCACCCTAGAAGCAACTTCGCCAGAATATTTTCAGCTTTCCATGATGTTTGTTTTTTTTTCAAAAATTCCATGTCTTTTCCAAGATAAAAATGATTTTTCATTATAAAAAGTGAAAAATCAAGATTCCATGATTTTTCCAGAAAAAATATGTTCCAGATATGTGAGAGCCCTGAGGCAATATACCTCTCATAACTGGAGCTCTGGATAAGAAATAGAGCGGTGCAAATTATACAATTTTAAAGTATGTATATTTTACTTCTCATTGTCAAATACAAGCCACTTTCTTTTACTTGGTGGTTTCCTTGAAGACTTGCGAGCCTTAGAACATGTGTAAGGATCAGCAGGCAATAGATCTGGAAATTCTTTGGTTGGTAGACTTTTGTTGACAAGTGATAAAATTGTTGAAAATCAAGATTCCATGATTTTTCCAGAAAAAATATGTTCCAGATTTGTGTTAGCCCTGGGGCAATATACCTCTCATAACTGGAGCTCTGGTTAAGAAATAGACCTGTGCAAATCATAAAATTTTAAAATATGTATAACTTACTACTCATTGTCTAATACAAGCCACCTTCTTTTACTTGGTGGTTTCCTTGCATACTTGGGAGCCTTAGAACATGTGTAAGGATCAGCAGGCAATAGATCTGGAAATTCTTTGGCTGGTAGACTTTTGCTATGAAAATGCTGAAAATTAAGAAAGATAAACCTTTATGTCATTGTGGTTGATTTTCTTATAGGGCCAAATAAATAAATTTGTGTGTTTCTACTGTTTCAGGTAATAGGTCTGAAAAGCCTAGGCACACAAATTTGTTGTTGGCAGAAATGCCTTTCCAAACGCACATTTTTTTATAAAGAAAAGCCTAGAAAAAAATCCTAGGTTCCACCAATAAATTTATGTATGGTCGGGTAGTCCTTAAAACACAGGTATTCTTTATTTGGCCTAGGATTCCTGATATGTCTCATGGGAGACTACCACAATTTGGAAAGCTACTTCGCTACCATGTTGTTATCTTTAATTTATACTGTAGTTATGACTCAATCTCCTATAGACTGGTATCAGACCAGTAAATAGAAAAATAGTCAAATACCTGCACATACATATACAAGTATACATCTCTGAAAACAATCTCTGTCTTATTTACTGTATTCTGAGCAATGTGGAAGTAATTAAGTATCATAAATTTATCTCTGTAGTAGTTATACGAGGGTCAACCAATAAGTTCTGACAATGACCCCATAAAACAAAACCTATATCTCCAGGACCTGTTTCAATAATCTTCACATGTTATTTAGAATATAGGGAATTGAATCAACTGTTCGAATAGTTTCCATGTTGCAATCGCAATGGTTGCTAGGCAACTAAAGAACACAAGGTAAAGGGCCATGGACGGGACACTATATATGGTTTACATGCCCACATTTCTAAGAAATTACAAACTCCTGTTAAAAACTTGATATGTAGATAAATTAAGACATTATGTATGTTGATTCTGAATGTTATAAATAATGGTTTAGCTTGTGACTGTGGTGTTAGCAGGGTTTTGATTATGAAATATCACTGATTTTGCAAGAAATATTTTACTTAAAAATGGGTTGTACTACTAGTGTATTATATTTGGTATATAGCATTTATTGAAAGTTTTATATTTTCTATGGGTAAAGAATTTAGAACAGATTTATCGAAACATGTATCTATTAATATGTAAATTGATCATAGTGGCTTTTATTAAGTGTTCAAAATGTACTCTTTTATAATTAACGCTTAAAGTGGGGCAAAAATGTAGTTATCTGTTGTTGCCTAGCAACCAAGAAGGTTCAAAGCAGCTAGGTTTATGTCATTGTGGCATTTGCTTTTATGGGTCAATTGTGTATTCAGACAACAACACCAACCACTAATATAACATTTCAAAGAAACATACAGCATCTTTATCTAACTCTACCCCCAGCAGAAATTAGTGAAAACGTGATTTTTCGTGGCCATGGACTCTCACAGTGTTGTCTACAAAACTGTATAGCATAGGATCAAGTCGTGATAAAAACTCCAAATTTCAAACATGAATAGGCAACACCCACCGCCACATGCAATGGGTAATATAATTCTGATTACAATAACAGTTTCTGAGATATGAGGCCATTTCAGAACTTATTGGATGACCCTCGTAGAACTTTCAGTTAGATGTCTAAATACAGGGCCTGAAGACAGGCTAAATCTCCTACTACTATACAGGATTCCAAACGTGAAATGGCAGTCTAATAAGCATATGCTCATCAGTGCTGCCAGAAAAGAAACTATTGGGCGTGCAAGAGCCTACAATTTAATAATCTGCAAAGTGATTATGTCAATTTGCATTATGGCCAGATAAAGAATTTTTTTGCATGTAAGATTGTTATGATTTTTATATCATATCAGTTGAAAAAGTGGTTTGTGTGCTTTTAACCCTTTGTATACTGATAATGTTCTTCCACTTGGTGTGGTATTATGAACTTTGCATGGTTAATTATATACGTATATATTGAGGGGTTACAGGTAATAATTTCCAATTAAACTACTATTGCTTTCTCTGAAGACATCCAATCTTAGCAGTGTAGATCCTGATGAAATGCCACATTGGGTCTTCACTGTTTGCTAAAGTACCCGTTGAAGGGGTTTCCTGCATGCAAATGGTAAAAGGAACCGTCTCACTGAGAGGGTTCTTTTGAGTACCCACAACATCTGTTTTAACTTTATTTTTCCACCAAACATGCATCAAATGTAACATATGGGCCTCGTCGCGAGAAAATCCGTCTTCAGCATTTCCGAAAAAGCGAGATTCAAACCATTCTCCTAAGCTACAGAGACAGGCTACTAAACTGTAATTTCACCTGTAGCAACTTTATACAAAAAGCGAATAACAAAGGCCCTTATCAGACTACGCGGATGAGCAGGCTGGGCTGCATCTGTGTTGTTCGCAAACCCCAGAAGACATGTTTTCTCGCGTTGAGGCCCATATAATAACATATATAATATTTTGAACCATTGTCAGATCATGAAGGTTTAATACATGTTTCTTTGTGTTTTAATTTCCTTAAGATAGATTATTGGGGCAGGGGGGTGTTCAGCTCCTGTGAAAATGGAACCTATCACACATCCTGTACAAACGGCCATGAAATGTACACATATCCACCGGACAGTCCTATTATTTCAGTTTGCATGGCAGCTAAAAATCAGATTGTACTACATTGTAGACTATGTGCTCGAAAGCTCCAGTGATCCTGCGGGGATGCTCATCTACTGACCTGTTCATCGCAAATGGTTCATCGCAAATGCAATAGACCCCAAAAAGGCAATAAAAAGTAATATTTTCCGCATTTATGTACTCTTTTCTTGAGGATGACAGACAGTGCAAATAACATCAAACACAAACTTCTGACATTTTACCAAATCTTGACAGTGGTACATTGAAATGTAAGTTTGACAACACAGGACAGTGGACAAAAAACTGGACATCCAGGCACCATGTCCCCTGCCCCCCCCCCCCCCCCCTAGATATATGATACAAATGCACGCACTGTTGACAAAATCCAACACTTTGTTAAACAGTTTGTAATCAGACAAAAACATCCAACATAGTGATGATACTTGTACTTCGTATTTGACAACAAAAACATATATTGTGGGTACACAAAAGAACCGTCTCAATGAGAAATTTCTTTCGATCACACACAGACTATGTGAAAACTAATGGACAAAAATAATGACACATTGAGCTGTAATATTTTGTTTGTTCTTATGGTTCAGGCAGGACTTGACCTAACCTAGGTGGTATCCATTAAAGGCAGGACTAAATACCATAATGGTATGTCCTATCAACCTCGGTCCCAATATCTATCTTACATACTGCACGTGTATGCTAAAAAGTTGGCCATCATGCCATGCGGTATGACATGTCTGGAATCTGTATTGTCCGAATACTAGTTCGGCCGTTCGCGATTACATGGAACAATGACAAGAACATTAAAACACTGGTAAACCTACCTTGATGCAAACAAATCTGTTGATGTTAATTAAATATGAATGTAGAAAGTTGATCATGAGGCCTTCAGCATAATTTTATCTGTATTTCCATCGCTGAGGTGACACTTTTCGCCCGACTTTTCTAGTCTGTTTTTCGGCTTTGGGGATACACCGCATTCAAGCCAGCACGTGGCTGCACCTTTCCACCATGGTTTAATGTTGACCAGGTTGATGGCTTGGAAATTAACTACTAATAAGCGCCTTTTTGCGGTCAGACGAAACAGCTTTCTTTATTAATATGAATGTTACAACAATAACATACATGTCTAAAAAAACAACAGCAATAACGTGTTTGTTATTGCCCAGGTTATTGTCGCAGTAAGCAAATAAACATGGCGAGTCCACTGCGTTTCTTACGATTAGTCTGGTACTCGGCGTCTCTTTGTGTACTAAAAATAGACTAAAGACAGAGTCGGAGAGGCAGGGTACCAGACCATCTTATATGCATAAAAATCATATCACTGCTCATGGTAATTATTTTAAATATCTCTTCATTTGAATTAGCAAATGTATATATATCCGAGCAATAAACTATTGCTACGATACTCAAAGTACTGTATTTTCTAAATTGCAAAACAAACCAAAAACAACAAAACATGAAAAGATAGAACTGCATTTTTACGTGTAGGAAATGAGTTCAAATCGTATAAAGCAAAGGATTTTTCAACGTCAAAATCTCTATCTGTTAAACTTGAGAACGGATGTAAACATCCATCCCCAAAAAGTGCATGTATCCCAAATATACTTAGACGGTAGTACCGAACCCTTGTTAAAAGATAATTCTAGTCAGACAAATCTAGTCAGACAACGTCATCGACGCTTTATTGGAGTTAGATAGCTGCCACTCATGTCTCTAGTTAAGCTATGCACGCGGAGAGTTTGAGTAATAAACTATTTGTATGATGTAACTCCGGGTAAGTTAACACCTTGATGTGCCTGTTAGCGCGCGCAGGCTGATCAAAGCATCTGCTTTCCCATCTGTTTTCAAATTAAGCGTCGTTCTAGTATGGGGTGTTTTGCTTTATCTGTCAATGTCTTCTGGTTTTAATTTACCAAACCAATATGACAGTATAAACATATTTAACAATTGACAAAAAAGACAGAAGAAAAACACAGGAAACAGAATCTGAGGACGAACTACCAAGAGTAAGCCCCAGCGAACAAGAAGGATTGAAACATATCCTGGTCGCCGTCGATGCAGTCCCAGTACTTATAAGATATGCATGGAAACAGCGTTGTTTCAACGGCTGTTTTTTCATGACTCAACTTCTCAAGATAAGAAGTTGCTGCTAATGTTACCATTTTAAGAGACTCAGTGGAGGCATATGCGTGTCGTCTCTGGTGTATACCTTTCAGTACGGCTAGTCACGGAATGCTCTGATTTACGCCCATTTGTTTTGTTTGTTTGTTTGTGTTGATCCATTACCTCCCGGTCACCAATTTTAGTCATGTTTGGACGAATTCCTGTCTTCAACCATTACTATTAGCTGATATAGTGTCTTGCCCCATGACACAATACTATGACTCTGGTGATTCACAAATTAGCAATCCTTCGATCCCTAGTTTAACACTCTACCAACTGAGCCAATGTGCTTCTTACGTCCATTAATTTTGTAAATATGACGCTCCTTTTTCTTAGCTTGGATGAAACCCAAGAGCAATATATTGGACACTGTGAAAGCGCTCGCCGAATGCTGGGGCGTGCCTTTGCGCTATTTTAGCTAGCAAGTGGGGAGTTTTTTTGACTGAGGCTTATCTTGTATATATATGCGAGCTGTGAATAATCTAATATGGCCGTTCACATATGCATGCTTGTCTTAGCATTAATTAATTGCCTTTATAAAAAGAACCAAACTCGTGTATCACCACTTCTTTACCCATTGGCTCAGTGGTAGAATGTTCAACTTGAGACCCAAGAAGTCCCTGGTTTGAGCCATATTGTTTGTTTGTTTGTTTGTTTGTTTGTTTGTTTGTTTGTTTGTTTGTTTGTTTGATTGTTTGTTTGTTTGTTTGTCATGGGAGTGATATAACGACATGCGTTAAATTCGATATACCACTAGTGGTTTACAAATTTTGGTAACGCTATGTAATGACGTCCGAAATGGTTTCGCATTATAATTATATGGCAACATCAAAGCGTAGTTCCACGCAATTTTTAAACGCCATTTAAAAGTAGTTTTAGGGTCTAACAATAAATAGAACCTAACATTTGTGCTCCTGTATTATTAAATTTATTAAGCTTGTCACGAAAAGTGACAAAATTATTGGCAAGCAGCTCGTTTAATAACTTCAATTTTGGGATCAAACGTGTTTTTCTATGCATTACCACCTGCTAGAACACGAAATTGGTGTTGAAACCCAAACCTGAAAGGCGATGGTTATGGCGACCCCTGAGGGATCTAGCAGATAATAGTGTATCAGAAAACCATTATTGCATAAGGTCATTTTCTCGCGTGAAAACTTGCAACGACGTTTTCGAAAAGTTTAATAATGGCATGCAGAAGGTAATAAAACATTTTCCAGATCAAAGACTTGCGTCATCCTGACGACACTTCTGTGCGCGTTACTGCTGATGACGTCAATTAAATGATTAAATGTAACGAATCCAGAATACGTATAAGTATAGTAAAGGAAAAAAAGGCAACAACAAAAAAGCTGTGCATCAACAACACGTGAATGGCTAGATTAAAACATGGTTTGCGCCGATTAAACATGACTGTCAAGCTTTTTATCCAATTATAAAACATGAGCTCATCATGTAAGGTCCTCTATTTAACGTCCTGCTAACAGGTAAGATCATACAGAAACTTGGTTACAGCTTAAAGCCTTATCAGACAAGCAATTGTGATTCCATGTTTAAAGTGACACCCGTTTTCTTGGTTTAAACAACTTTATACTGAACTTACACGTGCACAACGAGTAACTAAAACTTATTTTTGGTGTGAGCCCTTATTTTGAACTGAAGCCTAAATCCCCTGTAAAAAATAACTTAGTTGTTCTCCCCTGTAATTATACCCCTTTGTACCTCAATAGATACACGTGGTATATTTGCATTTGCCATTACGATATTTACTACTCTACGGGAATATCTGTATCCGCGGATTCAGCAAAAATCTTTACCGCATACCCCCCCCCTCTCTCTCTCTCTCTCTCTCTCTCTCTCTCTCTCTCTCTCTCTCTCTCTCCCATACACTCACCCTCATTTTGGCACACACACAAGCGCGCGCGCACGCACGCATGAACTTGTAAAGGTCTTTAGGGGTCCTAGAACGTGCCTGATGAGGAGTAGACAAATGATAGGCTTTTTGTCATCTGCTGAATTTTCTTTCGAGATAAATTGTTTTCAAAAATATATGTTTCAGGAGTACGAGTAGAGTGTCAAACAGTATGGATCCAGATAATGCCTGACACTCTTAGCCTGATCTGGGTTCAGGTTGTTGACAAAGTTTAGCAGGCAAATATTTGATGTAGTAGGATCAAAATATGGCGTACATTTGCATTCAGCAACAATTTATCTCGAAGGAAAATTAGCAGAGGGTAACAATGACATAAAATTACTCAGCACATAACCACAGGGGGTTAACTCAGTCACAGTGCGGGGTGATTCTTTATGAAAGTTGTCAATGATGCTTTATGAAAGGGTTTCAGGTGCTTTATGATTTCCTTAATCAGTATAAGGTAGGTGATGGGAAACCGCATTAAACGTAAGATTCTCGAAGCCCGAAAGTATTTTATTTTTATTAATTCATATAATTGAAAAGCTAATGGTTTTACTCTGTCAGTCTTTGCGATGATGGTTTATGTGTCAGGGATTAATGAGCGGTTTAATTCAGATATTGTTAAAACCCATAACAAAAATCAGTATTTTCATCAAAGTACAAATTCCATCAAAGATAGTGTGCATACGACTTCAAGTTCAATCTAAATGTGTTTGAAAAAATCAATTTTCTCCTCATGTAAAACTATAAAGGGCTTATTTTAAATGACTAATATTGACAAGCCCAAAAAAGTAGTAAAGAATCAGTAACATATTTTGGTAACAGGTTCTTTACCTGTACGAATGATGGATAACTGGTTCTTTATGAAAGGGTTCGGATGCTTTATGAAAGAATTTGCAAAGATGTTAATGGTTTTAGAATCAAATATCAAGGCAATTAGACCTTGTACTGAAGCCCTGACTTATCTATTGATTGAATTAAGATTTAACGGCCTAGTCAACAATATTTCTGTCATGTTGGGACTCCTCCAAGAGACAGGGAGAGACTCTAAGGGCCTAATCCCATCCAAATTTGCCGCAAGTCAAGCAAATCACGCCCTATCATTACGATTAAGGTTAAGATTTATTTCAATATTTTATCAGTGATGCCGAGACATAGTCTCTGATTTCGTTTAATTTAACTGTTGTTTGATTTGATTTGTTTTCTATGGTAAACAGCTGTGGTCAACTTAACTACAGTGTTCTTATGCAAGCCTACTGTAGGGCAGTTTACCATTACTTTTGCTCATTCTTATACAAGTAACTGGCAACTTGGTCTTCTTGAATCATCAGGAGAGGAAACAACTCTCCATGAAAAATATGCTGGGTGCGATCTCCTGTCTGCTTGAATATTAAGCAGATAGGCAACTGGCCGAGCTACAGAGTTCAGATTGTTAGCTAAGCATCGCATGTGCGTGTCCCGAGGGTGGGGGACAGCGGGTTTGCATCCCACCTGGAAGATCACAAGTTGTTATATGTTTCCTTAGAAATACTGTTATTGACAACCTCGAGAAGAAGTAGAAACCCTTGGGTCCAAATGCTTTGAAAAAGAGGCCAGGTCCGCACTGCCCTCTGTGAAAAAAACTAAAATAGAGTTTTCAGGACACCCAACCTCCCAGACAGAATTTTCTGGATCCTCCCATGCATCATAAATATCCAAACCCTGCTATCAGCATCCAGTACTGTAGCATTGTATCCGGTACATCAATATGTCTTTTTCGAAACTCCCAAAAGGAGCATGCGGTGGATTGATGGGGTTGGGGTGGCTCAGCATATTTGGAGGGACTTCACATGAATTAGTGAGAGTTGAGCCTGACAGGGCAGAGTAGGAGCATTTGGTTTGTTCGTTTGCTTGTTTTGACTTGCATGGCTTGATTCTTTACGCCCGAGTCAACAATCTTTCGGTCTTGTCGGGATGGGTCTACCTGGATGGATCCAGTAATAAGCAGCCGGTAAAATATCTGTTTGCTTTAATACTTTTCATCCCAGTCGGATCGGGACGATTTCTTATCCTTCTGTTTTATACCAGTTTCGGTGTCTTGCTCTAGGACACAACACAGTGACTCTGACGTCTGTGAGTCTCGAACTAGCAAACCTTCAATTGAGCCACTGCGTCCCACACAGGCATGAAAGATTAAGGCAAACAATGTCCATAATACATAAGTTTAATCTTACTTGTTAGTCTGCTCTTGATAAACAAAAAGAGACATAAAGACAACAACTATTTACATGTTTTGATTCTCAAAAGAAACGTCTCATTTAGACGGTTCTTTTGAGCACCCAAAGGAAATACAAATGATTTTTTTTCAAAATTCGCAAACTTGCCCCGCCTAATGATATATCCAATCATTAGAATCTAACAAATAACCTATAAAAAGCAGACTCTTTGTGAACCCTGTCCCAGACGCCAGATTTCTCGTTCTGGATACCTGCAGTTGAAATTATAGTTCTCTTCGCTGGAGTTGTTTACTCATAATTTGAAAGCAAAACAACATCTAGCAATGCGCAAAGCTCGTGCTGTATTGAGATTAAACATACCGGATAGGCGGCAATTGAAAACGCTCTTAACAATCGACGAACGCGGATAATAATCGCAAGAAACGGTGTTTACGATTGCCAATCGGGCGACAAATGACAATAGAAAACCCTGTTTTATCGATTTTTGATCTGCGTTCGTCGATAGTATTAACGTTTTCGATTGCCACCTACCTGTTGTGATAAAGAAAAATGTACGGCTTTTGTGTCTGTACGGGCGATAATCCTCACTTACGCTTACGGCACATCTAAAGTTTTGGACATTAAAAAGTCAAGCTTAATTGGTTCCTTCATGTATATGCGAACATTATCCTTTTATGCATTATCCAAGTCACATACCTCGGGGAAAGGGTGCGTGTGATTTTGGGGAGGGGGTACCTGCAAGTACTCTTTCTACAAAGGCTTGGTCCCCCTTCCCCGCATCCCGACAAAAATTTCAGGATCCGCCCTTGAATAGCGTTTGATGTAGCACGAAAAGTGATTAAAGCATACAAGCTGGCTCCAAGGCGCTCCGTGCATTTTCTTCTTGAGCTATAAAAGCTAGCTAGACTTGAAATATTGGGTGTAGTTTTTAAAATTGGCAGAAAACAACATGGATGCGAACAAATCTGCACCATCTGTCTGCAAAAATGCAAAAACATGTCTTCATTCGGTGAGTGACAATCAAGCATTAAAAAGCTAGCCAAAAACTGCATTTGATCATTACACCCAAGTCGGCTGCTGCATATATTTGTTTAGATTATTGACAATTATATTAGCACAGAAGCAAACTGCAACAGTCTGTTCTGGGTCAACATTGTTTGCCTAAGAGGCTTCAAAAACATTCAGCATACGACAAAAGCAGACAGCTTTTGTTGAAATTGGCAAGAGGATCAAATTATCGATGTCCATGCACGTTCTGAGAAAATATTTCTAGTCTTACGATATAATAAACTTTTTTGGGGCGAGGTACCTCTATTACAGAGCGGGCACGATTAAATTGCAAATTCTACAATTTTCCGTTTTAACGGGTCATATATATTTGTTTTTTTTAAAAAAAGGTAAAACAGAGTTAAAGTCCTTGTGTATTACACGTCGTCTTATGTTGATTGATTTCTGTTTCATGAAGATGTCTTAAACTGACCTCTCTGTATCTCAATAACTGATTGAGATACAGAGAGGATGATCGATGGACAGACATCTGAGTTGAAGTTGTTACCTTGAACTTGGGAGATGGTGGCTGAGAGTTGTGCCAATACATTAGATTCCGGACCAGGTTTGAGCCACTGTTGTGTCCTTGACTTTGGGAGTTTGTGGTTACGTGTTGTATGCGACACACCTTCGTGGGATCAATTATAACCATGTGAAGTTATAATCAAAATATAATGAGATTGGCCTACCCGGGCGCGAAACCCATATTTACAGCGTGGCTCACAGATTTTGGGTCAACGCTGAAACTAAATTGAGCCGTGACATGTGACTTCCAACAATGTGGCGTTTTGACACGTGTAGACTCAAACGAGCCTGTGCAGCCTCCTTTTAAGCCTAGAAACTCCAAATGATGTTCAATCAGTAGCTTAACGCTCATATAATATTAAAGCGACTAGCAAAGGCTCTGATCAGACTGCGCGTTTGCACAGGCTGATCTGAGGCTTTGCTGGTCGCACATACCACATTGTTGTAAATCTCATGTCACGGCCTTTGTAAATCGCTTATTGGAAAGTATCATATCTAGATGTGCTACAAGCAAAATTTTAATTTTCTAGCAAGTCTCTGTAGCTAAGCAGGATGGTTTGAATCTCACTTTGTCGGAAACACCGAAGACAGGGTTTCTCGCGTCGCGGCCCAATTATAAAGTCTGATGAGATATGATTTTTTATTCATATGTTTATTATTTTTGATGTATTTTAACTAAATCATCATTCCTCTAAAATACTTCTTCGTTTGCCTTTTCTTCTTCTACTATCTCAAAGATGTTTGAACAGACATAAATTAATTTTCTGGACAGCATAAGATAAGATGTGGAATGGTAGCTCTTGCTTGTTTGTTTGATTTGATTCTTTATGTCGCAGTCAACAATCTTTCAGCTATGTCGGGACGGGTCTTCCTGTGTTGAACCAGTATTAAGCAAGGATAAATGTGTCTTGCTCAATGTCACAACGCAGTAACGCCGGTGAGGCTCGAATCCGCAACCCCTCGGTTCTGAGTCAAGCACTCTATCACTGATTTGGAATGGTATCGGTTGGTATGGATTCATGGGGGCAATATTAGCATCTACGACGGATATCATTCCAGTGGTACACCTTCATGCTATCGGTAATATTCATATGAGAGTATAATTTTATTGGGTCCCGTAGCTCAGTCGGAGGCAAGCCCAGCTGTTCATCAAGGGTTCGTGAGTTCCATTGCAACCCAACCAAAATCCATTATTTCCTGGAGATTGGTCATGAAAACAGATATATACAAGTACGTTCATTCGCCGCCTTCCGCTGATTCAAGAAGGGTTCTTGTCAGTTTCACGTGAAAGTATGTGCAAAAAGTACTGTTTTATACCCCTATTCCACACAGGGCCCGAATCCCACGAATCGCCACAAATTGACAAATATTTGGATTCGTGGGCTTAAACGTACTCAGTTCGCGAAGATCTTAATAATAACTGAATCATACAATCCGTAGTCAGTTCTTGCAATCCGTAGGCCTATCGGCAATTGGGATCAAAAAATTTTAACTGTTCAAAACTTGGCCACGAATTCCCCGATTCGAAAAATCGTGCTTGATTCGTAACAAATTCCTAATGCAGTCTTGGACATTGTAACTGAATCGTAATCGATTCGGATGCGTTCTTGGGCATTCGTAGCTACTCTCAACTCATTCGTGGGTAATCGGGATATTAAGACAAGCAATGAAACCAAGGAAGAGATAGTAGAAGGACTTTCCCTTAGAGCAACTACCCCATCACGCGCATACATTCGAGCCAGTCCTGGAAGTTGAAACAAATTTGGCAGATTCAGGAGCACAATCAGGATCAGTCAGTAGCTCCTGGCTGGTGGTTTTGCTGATGGTGAGCTACCATATTTTTCCAAGTCAAAAAGCCAGGGCCAGGGCCTCTCGACATTAACGTAGTTGTTTTCTGCAATAGCTATATAAGTAGCTGTTTTAGACACTCAAGTTGCAGGATCAAGTCTACAGCTGACAAACGAGGAACGTTCATTTTGGAACTGATCCCCCCAAGCATGGATGGGCTTTTTATAACTGTCGTGAGAGGCGAGAGAAAATCTCGCGAATCATCACGAATCGTCGCGGATTTCTGTTAATTCGTACCCGATTCGTGCTGCATTCGGCATATTCTCAACTAAATTCGTGATCTATTCTTTTACTTATTAATAGGGTTATTGTACATCGTAGTGAATTCGGCACTCAGGCCGAATCCAGACGAATCCCGCGAATATTCGTAACTGTTTCCAGTGATTCATTTACAATTTTTGGCTTATTGGTCCTGGGACTCAGGGAGTCCCAACTGCAAACTTATGAGTCCCCAGCACTATTTTTAATGACAAGTCTGCAATACTATTGCATCCCGGGACTCGCCAGGACTCGCTGAAATAAAAACTTATGCACAAAAGATGCAGGATGCGCAGGTAACAAAATCACTGTGTTTCTTACCTATTTCGTAACTGAATCGTAGAACATAACGAATGAATTGAGAATAAGAATACAATTCTCCACGAATCCTAACATCGATTCTTGATGATTCGGGGATTTGTGGTCTGTGGGGAAATAGGGCAAGCTTGCCCAGTAAAGTGTGGAATGCCCTAACATGACGGAAAAATTGTTGATTTTCCCCTCTCCTACCCCCCTCTCCTACCTCCCCAGACCCTGGGGATGGGGTCTTAAGGTCGAAATTCAACTTTTTTTCCAGTACAGCATCAACACAACCCAACACCACCAAAGATATTTGTACCAGGACACCATGTACGGATCCAGGAATTTTTTGTCGGGGGGGGGGGGGGGGTGGGGGTTCCAGGCTCCTCAACTTATTTTACAGTTTAAAGAGGGGGTCCAATGGTTTTATTACACATTTTCCAGGGGGGTCCAACTTTTTCCAGGGGTGGGGGTCCAATAGAAACCCATATTTTTATAACTTGTGATTTTCCAGGGGGTCTGGAGCTCCTATCACCCCTCTGGATCCGCACATGGACATTGTGGCATTTTGGCACGAATAGGCTAAGACGAGCCTGTGAGGCCTTCTTTTAAGCTAAGAAACTTCAAATGCTAATCGGTCAATAGTTTTTAAGCGACTAGCAAAGGCTCTGATCAGACTGCACATATGCACAGGCTGGTCTAAGCCTTTGGTGCTCGCACATACCACATTGTTGGAAATCTCATATTGCGGCCAATTTATGGGTGCAAAAAATGCAATACAGCTGTATATCAGGACGATATTGCATTTGTCTCATAAAGAACCTGTAACTTCTTTCATTAAGAATATGTAACAACTTTCTAAAAGAACCTGTAACCCAAATTTTAGGCTCATAAAGCATTTGTAACCTTTCATAAAGAGCCATTAACTTCAAAAAATTTTGAAATTGGCAAAAACGTATATTTAAGGAAGAATTTAAGCTTCATATACCAAATATATAATATAATGGTTCGTTTCCAAGCATGTTTTGCTCGATAAAACTATGAAATATACACATATGGCATTTGTTGCAACTTAGCATCTCTATTGTAATTGGTGAATTGTTGGGCAGCTAAACTGTATGATAGATGCATAGACTATCATAAAACATGCCGCTTATATGTCTTTTAACAAAATTTGACTCTAAAACTGTCTAATATAACCATTTTTACCCCGTTTCTGGCATTAGCATCGCATCTTGTAAAGAATCATTAACCCAAAGTAAAGAATCTGTAACCCTTTTCATAAAGCATCATTGACAACTTTCATAAAGAATCACCCCGCACTGTGACTGAGTTAACCCCCTGTGATAACGTTCCGCCAACGCTGTAACTTGAATCGCTTTAAATACAGGTCATTCAATGCACCGTTTTTAGATGTGCCGAAAATTTAGTTAATATAAGCGGCGAATCATAGCTGAATGCACGAGTAAGCACCACTGATCTGTAAGAACCATAGTTTATTTATATCGTTAGGTTCACTTAGGGACTAATTCAAAGAGATTCATCAGAAACACGCCAAAATTCCATCTAATCCCAGCCTATATAAAACACAATATTTAAGTGAAAAAAATCAATTACGCGGTCTATATCTAAATTCATTTCTCTTATTTATTTTTCAATTGAAATTATTATTAAAGAATAATCCGCAAAAAACTGGGGTCACTTAGCAGTTTACTTCCAATATATCTTAAGTTATTTAACATAATATTTGAAAATGGCGCTTTTCCAGAAAGCTGGGTTCTAGGTAATATCATACCCAATTATAAGAATAAAGGCAAGGCACAAAACCCTGAAAATTACCGTTCCATAACACTGTTAAGTTGCGTAGGGAAATTATTCACACGAATTATCAGCAACAGGCTAGCAAAGGATGCAGACTAATGTAATATACTGAACGACTGTCAAGCAGGCTTTAGGAAAGGCTATTCCACAACTGATAACTTATTTGTAATTAACAGTTTAATTGACATAATGAAATCTAAAAGAAAGAAAAAATACTGCGCTTTTATTGATTTTAAGCAAGCTTTTGATACAGTTTGGCGAGATGGATTATGGTATAAACTTGAAACATATTGCATAAATGGCAAATGTTTAAAGCTTATACAGAATCTTTATAAAAATATAAAATCAAGAGGGGATTTCAGCCTTCTTCCCATGTAAAGTAGGAGTCCGTCAAGGAGAAAATCTCTCACCATTTCTGTTTGCAATTTTCTTAAATGATCTTGAACATTATTTAAATATGCATAGGGTACAAAGCATCAAATGTGAATACAATGATAATAACATTTTGATTTTTTGCAAGCTATTATTGTTGTTGTATGCCGATGACACGGTGATATTTAGTGAGAGTGCAGATGAATTACAAAATGCTCTAAATGTTTTCCAAGAATACTGTAAGACTTGGAAGCTAACAGTCAATATAACAAAACCTAAGATATTAATTATAAGTAAGGGAAGACCCAGCCTTAACCAACACTTTTATTATAACAACTCTGAGATAGAGATAGTTGGAGAACATAAATATTTAGGAATTTACCTCTCAAGAAGCGGAAACTATAGAACTGCCAAAAGGTATATTGCTGAGCAAGCTGAAAAAGCTCTCTTTTCATTAATTAGAAAAATACGTGTTCTTGATTTACCTTTTGACCTACAAATAGATATGTTTAATAAAACAATTAAACTTATTCTTTTATACGGATCGGCGATATGGGGATTTGGTAACTGTGATGTAATTGAAAGGGTTCAATTAAAATTTTATAAATACATATGCAGTGCGAAAAGAACTACCCCTTCATTCATAATTTATGGTGAACTAGGAATAACACCAATTTTTGTTGATATAAAAGCTCGTGTAGCTTCTTTCAGATCAAAAATTATAGAACCAAGTGATGGCTCGACAAAACTATCTTCTCTTCTTTATAATATAGTATATAATTTGCACAAAACTGTAATTTTAAATCAAGCTTTGTTGAAAATGCAAAAAACATAATAGAATCATGTGGATTTTCTGGGTTTTGGATATCTCAAAGTGGCCCGAACCCGTAATGGTTCTGTCTAGCAGTCTTCCAAAGACTTAAAGACCAATACACGCAAGAATGGGCAATCCACCTTAAAACACCTTCCATTGGAACCAACTTTAGACTGTTTAAAGACACATTTTTTAAAAGCCAATACTAGTTAATTTTGTTAAATTTTAACAAAAAAATGTACAGCAAATCGTACCAGAAATCATAATTTACCAATCGAAACGGGTAGATGGAATGGCATAGCACTGGATGAAAGAAAATGCTCTTTTTGTAGATTAGATATCGGGGATGATTTCCATTTCACCATGTCATGTAAGCACTTTGACACAGCACGAAAAAAGTAATAAAAAATATTATACACTCTGAAGTTTAGACAATTAATGAACACAAAGAATGAAACTGATTTGAAGAAGCTGAGCCGCCTTTTAATTATTATAAATGAGGCGTTTTATAACGTATAAACAAATATTTTACAATAATTTCTGCTATTTGATACAATTATACATAGGTTGTGAGTGCCCACTATAATCGAATCATCGAAGCGATTCTAGTAAGCACACACCACCTATGGTATCGACTAATATAAATAACCGAAAGTATAAGATATGCGTATCGTTTTTGCGTTCAATGGTGTCCATGGTTCTTGTGACTAACCGTCTTCTGTATTGTAATTGAGCTGACGTCGACGGCACATGAACCATGGATAATATTGAAATGTCTTAACTTTGAAGCATACAAGAGAACAGAGATTGTGATATGTGCGCTCATTATGACCGCTACACTGAGGTGGTCCTGATGAGCTCTCACCATCCAACACGCATGACGTGCTAACCTTTATAAAACAAAGTTCACGTGTGATTTACATGGGCGGAAGAAAAAGTTAAACTTTGGAGATCTGAGTTTTGACATTCGAAATATACTTATAAAATAATTATTTATATGCAATTCCTAGTTTAAATGGTAAATTGCCACTAGATAAACTGAAAAATTAAAACAGCCGATATGGTCTGCCTAATTCAGTAGTTTTGGCTGACTCTATATGGAAAGTCATCTTCGAAATCCTGAGTTCGGGAATAATCCGGAAAACGTTCACCTATAGATGTATAGAATGGAAGATACCTAGATTGAGGCTTGTACTGTTATAATTATGTGATTAACTCATATAAGCATAGCGTCCTTTTTTGTGACATAGGCAAACAGTGCAGTCTCAGATCAGACTGCACAGAATACGGCGTCTGATCAGGGTATCCACTGTTTGCTTACAGAATGGCCTATAAAATGTTATTAAAAATGAAAAATACTATCCAACAACCCTTAAAACGGAAATGAACCGGTCCAACTGGTAACAGTGGGAAATTCCATTTGGCATAAATGGGTTAAATGCAAATTTTGTCTGTACGACTGCCAAAATATATATATTTATATAATGCTCATTCACTGGTCCCACCTCATGGAGGTGGTATTGATATGTATTCACATTCGTTATTCACGGTCATTAGACACAACGGTACAAACGATCAACATGAACCGTTACTGCATTAAGCCGTATAATGTCAGCACGGAAAGCGACAAGTTACTATAATAGCCTTAAAAGCATCAGGGCGTGACTGCACTAACAATAATGAACTGCTCCATAAAATAGGGGTGTTACAACGTTATGCCATGCAGTTATTCATAATAACAGGATAACTTTCCCAGCGATTCGATGGCGCAGTAAGTATAACGGTTGTACTCAAAGACTGAAGGGGTTCGAGACCAAGGGTGAGGGTTCGAGCCCCAGTAAAACTTTTTTTATTTTTTATTTTTTGCTTTCGCAAAGACGCAGGAAATTTTTCGCGATTTACATGTTTGCAGAAAAAAAAACATGTTTTGATGTGTTATGCACATGTAAAGCGACTTCACTCAGTAAAATGGCGAGGCTTGTATAGAGATACAGCGACGATGCAGGAGCTATTATTGAAAACGTGTACAAGTTCTGCATGGAGGAAAAGAAGTCTGGAAAGAAACTGTCACTGAATCGTGTATGGGACAGGACAGCAGTACTCACTGGCGTTAGCAGATCTACCGCTCAGAAACGCGTGGAAGAGAAGAAGAAGGCACAGAACGAGCAGCAACAACCAAAGCAACCACCGTCATCTACGTCGAAAGTGTCACTGGATGACTTTGATAAGGGTGTTGTACGGAAGACCATCGCCAGCATGTACTCCTTGAAGAAGGTTCTGCCAACCCTTGATAAAGTCTGAACAGAGCTCAAACAGAGTATTGGTTACACTGGCAGCAAGGGTCGTCTTCGCAAAGGTCTCCTTCATACGGAGTCTGCTAACACACGTTGTGGGGTGAATCAAAAAGTAGTGCTGATGGAGAGACAAGATGTAGTCCTCAGCAGGACCAGATACCTTCGCATGGTCAGGGAGCTGAGAGAGGCGGGTTACATAGATGAAACTTACGTTCATACCAGCCACGCTGTCCCTAAATGCTGGCAAGATAGTACTACTAGACTAAAGATACCCTTTTCTAAAGGTAATTTAAGAATAGTGGAATTGTGCGACCCTTGGGTCTGCACTATAATCACTATTTGAGTTCGTCTACTCGTCCGTCCGTTAGCAGTTCGTGAAATTGTTCATAGCTCTTGACCACATAGTATATTTTGATCACATTTTGCATGCATATGTCATTCCCTAACCACTGGCATGCTATACCACTTTTTTATGAAAGAGGGTTTCATTCAAATTGGCAAACATTCAACGTTGGCCGTGCATATTACAGTCTGTTGATTTCACTTTACATAAAATTGATTTATTCTATGTAATAAATATGCTAAACTTTTATATTTTCAGGTGAAAGAATGATCATACTCCATGCTGGGTACAATGAGGGATTCGTACCCAACGCAGGACAAAATCATTTTAATTTCCTATATTAAAATAACTAAACATCAAATTCAATACATGCAATATAAATGCAAGAAAAAAAGTCCGAATTGAGGTTCGAACTCACGACTTCGGATGTTTCAGGAGAGCGTTTTAACCACTGAACCAATGAGAGTTATAAATTATAGAGCTTCTATGGATATAAAGAATTTTTAAAACAAAACAGTTAACGGTAAATTATCTGCTCAACCCAGGATCATGGACTCGACCAAAGGTCAATACTGAGAGGTCACAAATGAATAATAGCTGAATAGCATACATGACAGACCAAGAAGTGTAGATACACATCTTTCTTTGTCCAGTCTACTATGCTCACCGAGAATGTACATATGCTTCACACACACACACACACACACACACACACACACACACACACACACACACACACACGCACGCACGCACGCACGCACTGCCATGGTATTAGTCTAAATCTATAATGTATAATGATTAGTCAATATGTCATGTATATGTTTTTCTGTGCGTGATGAACATGATTTCCTCTGATCAATCTTGTATTTCGCTTTTCCGGCAAGGCAGATTTCGGGAAATCTAAAGTTTTGACAGACAGATCGAAGCCAACGAGATGGCGTGGCCTTGTACCACATAAGGCTGCAGCCAACGTTGGAATTTCTGCATTCTGATAATTATTAATGCTCGTAAAAGAATATCAATACAAAGGCAACAAAACATTTCAAAGAAAACTGAAATATCATACAACTGAATACACTACTTTGTTCCGACACCAATGACTCACAAGAGCTCGGCATTGACGTCTCTGCGAAATAGGTACCTTTAATAAGTTTCATACCTAAAATGTAATCACATTGTGTTCATCTATGGTTAAGGGTAGGAGTGGTTGGTTCCTTATAGAGAAACCAGCGGCCCCTCCCTTAATATATAAAACGCCGATAAATTTGCATAAATTAAATCCTGATGTAGGTCGGGCCAGGTTTAGTTCGGTGCCAAGGCGCTGGATTGATCCTGGCCCTACATTACATGACATTACACGTTACAGTTTCGATCCAATGTCGAGCCAGTGTTTGTCCAGAGCTGTTTGCAATGGATTAGCTTTGGACCGACTAGGATCACTGTTAATAAGAATTAACTTTTGAAAGAGAAAATTCGTTGTGCTCCACCTACGAAAAGAGATTTATGATTAGATATTATATATGTAGAATCTAATAACCGAATGCATGACCGCCATGGTGTCTAACTCATACATGCATATATTTGTATTATACCTCTAGTTGTTAACTATGTTGACCTAGAGTGAAATAAAGAATTGAGAATTGGGAATAAACCCTGGAAACATAGTAGTGAAGCCTAGGATATCGATATTTGAGCACGCAGTTGCCGTTCTGTGTTCCCACGCCAGGTACTCAGTACTGGCTAGCACACAAGATATCCCGATGCGGCTGATTTTGTCTTTCTGGGACATAAAACATCAACTCAAACAAAGATGGTTGCTTTCTAAATACACTCTATATCATGATTGTTTACGCATACGGAGCTTAAAACAATGAAACAGGTATGCCACTCCATGCCTGTTTTATTTCAGAGGTAAAAAAAAGAAAATAGCACAAAAAAGAAAAAACGAACACGGTGACATATGCTTTTTAATTAATTATAAGTTTCTATGCGAAATTCCCTTCAAAGTAATAATTTTTTTGTTTCTGTAGTTACATTGTGTGACATTTAGTTTATCCTAGATTTAAACGATTTTTGGCCTTAATGTTTTTTTTACAAAATGGATTTTAGCTTAAAAAAATAAATTACATTCCGATTTCTCGCTGTTTTTGTTTTCTTTTATTAGCCAATAGCATGTAGCGTATTCCCAGAGAAAATATGGCATATCTCACGTTCATTTTTTTTAAATATGAGAAATTGATATTTTGAAAAACTCATATTTTTTTTCAATTTTTAAAGTTTAATAACTTTTTTAAAAGCATGGTAAGGTCTTGTTATTTTTGTCAAAATTGATGAGTTTTGAGCTATTTTTTAAATATCAAAAGATGGTAACTTTTTGGACATATGCTAATAAGTCCCGTTCTACCTTAAGCCGTTATACATGTATAGTGTTTTGGTACATGGTATTTCGGATTGCTATATAATGCAAGTATGCGCTACATGTATAAGAATAAAACGAATCACTAACATGAAAAAGTTAACAGAACGAATCGCTTTTCCCTTTGCCAAAAATCCGTGTTCGAAGATCTTTGTTTTGGCCATCAAAAAAAAAATCACTGGCTGTCTTATTTACTGTATTCTGAGCAATGGGGAAGTAATAAAGTATCATAAATTTATCTCTGTAGTAGTTATAGAACTTTCATTTAGATGTCTTAATACAGGGCCTGAAGACAGGCTAAATAGACTGGTGTGGAACTTGTTGCATAGGCGACCAACTCCAGTAGGACTCGGGCGAGACTGCACATCTGTGAAGTTTCACAATAGCCTGACAAGCTCAAGCACTGTAAAATCAGTATAACTGTAATAGCTGAGCTGTCATCCGTTTTGGTTTAAACTTACACTTACATGTACTTTCCTACTAAAACAACATGAGGCCAACATTTCTCCAGTGATAGTTAAAACATTACTACCTGTGAATGTTGCAGTTACTCTCTGGATCCAGCAATACAATCGAACACGGCATAGTTTTAAGCAGTTGAAAGGTTAAACCCAAACCAGAGGCAGTTCAATCTTTTTTTATTATGAATTTCTGCAATATTTTCTCAAAGTGTAGGTTAACCATGCCCAAAAGATATGGGGTTTATGCACACACGCACGCATACACGCGCGCACGCACGCATCCTGCTGCAAACTTTCATTACAGGCAAGGTTTTACATATAAATTTCTTTTGCTCTTCAAAAATTGGGTGTTTCAATATAAACTCTTTTAAGTGCTAAATTTCTGAAATGGATTCATCCAGTTGTTGATCAGCCCTAATACATCCTTTTAGCAAAATCACAAAAGATTTCGCTGCTCATACGCAGAAGGGAGATCGAGGAAGGGTCAGGCCACAATTTAGGCCACTAGATAGCCGTTTAAGCATGTTGAAAGAGTGAGACGAGTACCAACATCGCATGAACTGACTCATTTCCCATTAGACCACTGTGTCGTTTCGCTGGCGTGCTAATAGTGGTCCGAGATTGCATGCTGGCAGGGTTGTTGAACAATCGTGATCAGACTGCTACTTTAGAGCTGTCGTGATTGCAATGCCTTCTCTATAAGGTTCATTAATTAATGTCAGAACATAAACTCAAGAAAACAACAACACAATAACATGTAAATAAATAAAAGCAATGTCGAAATTCTGAAGCAGAGTAGCACTCTAAAGAATGGTTTTTTGAATAGTGAATTGTGCAGTACACGATCTAAACTTTGGGGCGTTTAGAAAAGACAATATTTATTTTCGGACGAATCAAGACAGTTTGTGATCAGCTTTGATCTAAGGACATTAAAAGTTAATTGAAATAATTTAAATTGATCCAGACCACACAAAATAGGACCTTAGAATTCGAAATAGAAGTCGTCTGCTTTGTCGTATACTGTCGTCGTTTGGAAACACTTTTAGCGGCAGTGTGGACCAAGATCAGGCTGGTCCCATTGGATACCATCTAGACTGAGAACAATAAAACTCAGACGAAACACAGACGAAAGCAATTTAGAACTACGATGTAAAAAAGGAAATTCAACGACAATTTGCTGGAAGATTCTACCTGTAAATATATATTAAGCAGGTTGACAAGTCGCCTCCTTCATCGTATGCTGTTGCCTTTATGAAGTTTATATAGCAAACAGTGTGGGCAAAGATCAGACTGCTGCATACTATTAGAGCAATAGTCTAATAAGCATCTAAAACCGGACAAATATCGACCCACCAGCGAAATGCCCTTCAAATAGTGGTCCATATTATTTACACACAAGTTAAAATCAATTTTTGTCCAAGTGAATATATTTCATTCGGCTAATAATGTCGTCTGCTGATTTTTTTCTTTCAAAATCGATCCTTTTTTTTTAAAATTCAATCAGTGCAAACATTTTGTATCGTCGGGTCTGATCTGGGTCCAAATGTTTGCAAAATTATCAGCAGACGACATAAGTAGGAAAATAGTTAAGTCACCAAAAATGTATTCGTTTATAGCACAGATCAATGAAGACAAAACCGCAATCTGATCATCTGTGCTGCCTGCATGCATACATTCATAATAGGTATAATACATGTATACATTCATAATAGGTATAATACATGTATACATTCATAATAGGTATAATACATGTATACAATGTACAAAAGTGCCTTTTTGCAGGGTTCGACTTTAAATTGATTTCTTAGGGGCGATCATTTTGATTCCTGATAAGATAACTGATAATGTCTGCAAATTTTGATGAACATTCTATCAGTGATAACAATGAAAGAAAATTGAAAATGTGTGTTGCCTTTGAGAAGGCATAAAAATGAAAACATTATTATTATGGTCAGTGAAAACTCTTCTTTCTGTCTTTGGAGTTTATGTATTCGTATTTCAATTGCACAGTTTAGTCGTTATGTTACATCACAAAAGTTTCTATTCCGTATATAATCCGTCATTAAGAGACGAAATCTCACTCCTTAGCAACCAGCTTAGTGACGGTGGCTCGAGTAGGGACGAGCAGGAAATACCAAAAGAACATATTAACAGAACACTCGACAAAATACAGGGAGATCCGCACGCTCAAAAGACAATTTCAGAACTAGTTGTCGAAAACTTCCCGATGTGCTCATCAATGTGGCACGGTTACTCTGAAGTCATTCTTGGAGATTCACCAACAGGTATACGTCCAAGATGTAAGTTTTAATTATGAGCTTTTTGACAAAGGTTCCGAAGTAACCACCTAGAAAATAAAACAGTACACAAGGAATAAAAGATGTACACCTCGTGGTACCTTACGACTGGAGTACTGTCTACTCGAGGTGTTGCACGTCAGACACACACAGTACTGACAGATATGAAACTTTTAGCAATAGTCAAAGAGCCAGTGGAAAGATCAATGTCTCATTATGTTCACCGAAAAGCCAAAGGTATAGAAAAGAAAGGCTATACATTTGACTCGATGATTAGGTCCATATTAGAACACAATAAACCGATTCAGCTAAGAGCGTCGGTTCTTTTTAGACAGTCGGCTTATGTTGACCGTCTTGAACCATGGATATCGACTTACGGTTTGGAGAAGATACATATTGTCTAGATGGAGACAATTTTGTGAAAAATCTGACTGAGGAGTTGCAAAAAGTGGAGCAATTCCTGGGTTTGAAATCTTATATCTCCCCAAATAAGTTTGTGTATAATCGCGTGAAGCAGTTCTTTTGTTTGAAACAAGTAGATCAGGACTCGTGCATAAGCAGCAATAAGGGACGGTCTCATCCCAATATGTTGCAAGCTACAAGAAACAGACTCCAAGAATATTATAGACCATTATAACAAAAAACTCTTCAAAACCATTGGCCGCATTTTTTCATGGAATGAGGAATAAGTAACTCATTTTCACGGTAATGTTTCCGTGTGTATTATCGGTTAACTGTTTGTTATCACTTGCAAACCGATTGATAATCGGATTGACTCCAGCTGTTAAGTTTTTAGAACTAATTTTTCGCAATAGCTTTTTTTGTCTTCAATTTTAGCAAAATGTGTTCAAGATGAAAGTTGTACGGGAGAATTTCCGCCAACTTCTCCAAAAGGTCTTGTGCTTGAGGCGCAAAGACATTTTTGTGGATATAGATGAAGATTTTGCAATAAATTGAATTCGTCCTAAATTTCTAAGTCTTTTAATGACGGGTATAATTCGTATAGAAAGGGGTAGTTTCAAATAATATTTGGAAGCGGTGCAAATCCCGTTCTTCAAAGGCTATGCATAACATAAAACTGCTTTTAACATACTCAGAATTTACCGTGCAAATGCAGAATCAACTTAAAGCAGGCTCATTTGTAGGAAAAAAAGGCTGTGTTATCGCATGACGTGCCATTTTTCTCTTATGCACGTGCTATGAAATGAACGGCTTTGAGATGACCCTACTAGTTTAACGCACGAGCGAATCAGGCCCGATTTCTATTATATTTGAACAAGCCATCCATCGCTTTAGTAAATGAATTTGGGCGGTGCAATGTAACTTTTTGACTGACATCTTGGACTTGGTTTATTTGCGCTTTGCTTAAAATGTTCAAAGAGTACATCTAAGCACCGAGGAACCTGTAGCATCTAGGATGTTGGAATCATTTGGAAAAGTTGGCGGAGATGTTCCTGAATACTTTTCATCGCGAACACATTTGCTAAATTGAAGATAAAAAAGTTAATGCGAAAAATTAGTTCTAAAAACTTAACAGCTGGAGTTTTTTTAATTATCGATAGTATACTTGAATATGAATAGCTAGATAAGACGCATTTCCTGTCAAGCTACAATTTTGAACGTAAAATTGTAATTACTTTCTTACCCATCAATTTAAGGTCACTACCGACACCTGGACGATTTTCCCCGAAAAATAGATTTTCTTAATTTTCTGTAAATTTCTGTTTCATTTTATTAATAATGATGTAAAACAATAAAAAAAAAGATTTCGCCGTTTGAGCTATGGCTCTTCAAAGATATGCATAATACGTCCTTTACCTCCAAAAATATTCAGGGTTGAACATTTTTGGTACTTCAACAACCACCGAATCTAGGGCGAAGATTTGGTACCAGTAAAATGCATTTAAGCCCTCCGGTGACTTAGACTGCAGTCCGTTCTAAGGCGGTGGTTCTGTTGTTGTTGACTTGTTGTTTATTGTTATTCCCATTGTTGGAGTCTGTAATTGTTCTATGTTTTGTTGTACGTTACTTTATGTCACTTCTAGTTTTGCAATCATCTTGATGGGAAAGAGAGAGCTGGTTGCTTTGCTTAGTTTGTCTTCTTGGTGTCTCGTGATTGTTGTGTGGCTCTTCCTCGCGGTGCAATGGGTTTGTCTGCAGTTTGTGATTGTGGTATTTCCTGATCATACTCACTTACTATTTTTGATGTACGAGATATACAGGTCTATGATATTGTAGCTGATGATTATGGAATATTGTGAATTATTGCATCAGAACAGCTTAAGTTAACTTGAAATACAGGGATCATTAATTGATGCGAATCCAGCCATTATATATTTACTGACCAATTTTTACATTAAAAAGAATAGCCAAAATTATTGCTTTTTTTACGTTCGATCACTACATATTCAAATATTTTAGGAAATCAATATTAAAGATTTTTGTGAAACTTTTATATCATAAACATTAGTAAGTAAGCTGAATCTGTGTGATATCTGAGCAATTTTCACCGTATTTCTTGATAATTTCTTGATCATTTTTATAACATTTTTAGACTTCATTAAAACACTTTTAGTGTAGGCCCCTGTGTCAAAATTTGGGCCCCCGTGTGCATTTTTTGGTAAAAGTGATTCTTATCGATTTTCAACTAGAGAAATATATGCAGAGCAAGGAAAAAGATGTTTACAATTTTTTCTTGCAGTTTTAACGTCACAGTGACGTCACAAAATGGGGTACCGTCTTTTCACTTGCATCAAAGAGCTTATATGTGTTGGGGTTAATTACACAACTAAAATAGTCTTATTTTTATGTTTGTTGCATTGAAATGGCCAAAAACGTCTATAGAAACACTAAAATGAAAATTTTATTCAATATGGACTTCAATTCTACGTGGAATTGACGTCGATTTGACGTCAATGTGCTAGAAAAACACATTGCGTACCCCAACAAAATAATTCTGGAAATTCGCGTGTGCCTTGCGACTGAAATCAGATCTTAGCATATGTGTATGTTCTTTGCTTAGCTTTTTGAAACAAGTTAGCTCTCTGGTGGTTGGGGCGTTTAGCTGCTACAGCGTGTTAACTACGTTACCCTACATTTTTAAACAAAATAAATGTAATCAAGGTTGTTAAGGTAATACTTTGATTATTTAAATTGGACAAACATTCATTTATCATACAAGAACATTTCATTCCTTACATATATTTATGTTTATAAAAGTTATATGGGCCCATTGTTATGTTATCTATGTTACATTTTACGCTACTCCCTTTAAAATCACTGAAATTTTGTTAATTAATTCTCTTTGATAAGCTTCCCAGTTAGCTTTCAGGTTTTAAATACACCTTCCAAAAGACAAAAGATGGACCAATATATAGCTGCAAACAGTTTTTTTTTTTCACAAATACTTCAAGAGTTTTAAACTGTTGAAAAAAGATGACCCTGAACAAAAAGTTCATTCTTTAATTCAGCATGAAATTCAATTTGAAAACCTTTAAACACCAAATATGAGCATTCTGCTAATAAGCAAGAGTGTAAAGCCATGCTGTGCTTAACTTCGTTTCTGATGTAAAATATTAGCCTTGTTTTTGTTTGTACGGCATCATGTAACGTATATTACAACTTTTAAGATTGCATATAAATTGCTTTATTCCGTATATTATACGTCATAGAATACTTTATTTCATCTCAAAACTGACTGTGCTTGTTAAATAGATATCAATATATAAGTCTGTCTGAAAAAAGGATTTATCAGTTTGTATTTAAGTTCCAACCAATCCATGCACATTTACGTTTGCAAAATAGTATATATTGTAACATTTACATCTACAAAGAAATGATTTGCCCAAAATTATAGATTTTAAAATTCATAAACATAGGAAAAAATAGCACTCAAGTAGCAGCACTTAGAAGGATACATTTCAATTTTCTGTCAAATTTGTTAAAATAACATACATGTAATAGTACTGTACAAAATATATTATATTACCATATGTTTATCCAACATTTTAAAAAAGACGATATATGATTGAGCCAGAAAAGCTAATATATTATGTTAAGTTTAGAGTTTTGTTATATTTAATTTAGCTACTTCTATTCAGTTATTTAAGTGTCTGTAAGTAGTTATTGTTCAAAAGGACTGTCTCAAAATCAATTTGTAACCTGACTTTTAGCTGGGTATGCAGATGGTAACGCATTACAGAAGCTGTGAAATTAATTTCAATTTATATACAGCATAGAATTTATTGTGCGATCAACAAAACTGTCCATCACATTAAGTAAGTACCTTGGATCACTTGCTAAACCAATAATATCTAAAAAAAACTGCTTTATTGATGAGAAACATTTCCATGGAAATAGAGAAAGTTGGTTATAGTGGTGAATTTTACTTTAAGGCCACATTAGGTATGGTCATATACAATGAAATAGGTCAGCTGTTACTACGATGCCAATTTAAATAAAGGCTTTTCAGCTAAATTTGTATCCGGCCAAATTTTAACAGGTGACATTCAAGTTATTGTAAAGCAGATTTTAAAATGGTTTTTAGAATGCTGGATAGAAATGTGAAATATTAAAAAAAAATGCAGTCAAGAGATTAGATCTGATTGAGTTTTTGCAATAAATGCTTATATGCCTGATATTAATTTTCACTAAACAGAACGTTGGCAAAATAGTAAAGGAACCTCACACACATGATAAATGTAATCATTAATAACAATATTTTACGTTTATATATATATGGGTACTTAAGATTAGAATGAGTTGTTATCTTGCCAGGTCATAGATTCAAAAGGAGCATGCACAATGCTAACTGTTCAGCATTAAGATGGCACTCTTCTCAGTATCAACATTGTCACCAATGATAGTCGCACATGCAATGTTTAAAAATGTGCATAACTTATGCATATTCAATTTGCCATGTATACTTATATTCAGTTATCTCTTAAAGACAATATTTCATTTAAATGTACAGGCTATCATTATAAATCTCAGAGATTGATTTAGCAACATCTCATTGTCAATTGTGTAATATGTGTGTATGGTATAGTTTACTAAATGTTGAATGCTATATTTCAGATATGTTCTTTGACAGCAGCGCAAGTATAAATCACGATGCTTTTAGATGAAAAATATTTTTAGACTCTTTTACTGTAAATCATAAATAAATATTTGGTCTAGCAACTGCATTGTTTAATTACTCATGATGATACAGAGGGGCTAGTGTTCCTGAATTTGGTCAAAATCCTTCTTTCTGCTTTGTGTATACGAGCAGCGAAGGCTCTGGCAAGTCTACATACACATATGCACAGGCTCACCTGAGCCATCATTGCTCAACAGTGCGACAAGTACCAAAATCAAATGGGCTTATTCCTTTGATCTGTTCATTCGTTACTAGTAAATCTATTTTGTTTGATTTGAACTATGCAAACACTTATTAGGCTGCAATTTTGTATCAACGATGATGTTCACATTTGACATGCTAAATATCAATTTGATATTATCTGCAGCAAAATTCCACTGTAATATTAATGGGTCTAATTGATAGAATAATGCAAACAAATTATTTATTAAACACAATAATTTGTTGTGAGTCAGCTATTTTAGCAATGGCTACACTATACATGTAATACTAACAATGCCTGGGGACTTTTCTAATTGATAAACATATATCTTTAAAATGTATGACTAATATGAACCATTAGAACAAATATTGTTCTCATCTGTTTCGACGTTAACAATAGTTTAGAACCAGACAGAACAGAGAATAAGATTATCCTTAAAATTATCTTGTTATGCATTTTACCATCTTAAATGGTATTCTTTTGTCGCCAAACTGGACATCATTCTGATACAACGTTGTTATAACCATATGGATAGGCTTGGCGTGTGTCATACCTTTGGGGAAAAATCGTTAAGTTTTTAAATAAATTCAGTTTGTTTGTTTTTTTTCAAAAGAAAAGGATAAAGGACTGTTTAAAATTCTCCATTCTCTGTTTAGATATATGCTTGAATTGACCTACATTTGCAAATTCTGAAAATGCTTTTATTCCTGAATGGTATAAGCATAGTAGTTGTAATTAATAGCTGGCTTATACAATGTGATAAATCTTACTAAGCTAGTCCATGCTTATTATTATTGTGTAATCTAAAATACGATAAATATAGTACAATATATTTCATTCAGCATTAAACATATAACAATGTTTATAAACTACACAATAAGTTAACATATTAATGTAGTTAAACAAAAATAATTTTCCTGGGGAGCATCTAGCATTTCTTCTGATATGTTTAATGACTTTATATGTGTCTTTTATATATCATTTCACGTATAAAAGAGGCAAATATATCAGTGTAAGTGGGATGTAAAGATATCATTTAATATGAATTTAAGAAAATAAAATGCTGTTTACATATTTAATAAAACGCACAGACTTGAAAAAATCATTGTTTGTGAATAAAGTTCAAATTTTATTCTCTTTTTCATCCATGCTTTGTTGGTATTATCCTTTAATGAAAATTAATGGCAGTTAAATGGCAATAAATAGCCCACTAGGAGTGTAAACTTAAAAACTGTGCTTTGCAATTTAAAAATATATTTATAAGAAAGTAACGTATATCACAGTAATAACAGATCTTTCTACTTTGATAACATTATATTGCTAGCCATTTGCTTACAATTAAAAGCCTTTATTGGCATGTGAGAATAAGGAGTAATTAGATAAGATTTCCAATTATTTTACAGTAACGTAGAAAATTTTGCTATTGTGTGGTATCGCTCCAACTGCTCAAGAGTTAACACACATTATTTTGTGGATTGTAGAATGTGGTTTTAGAATATTATAGTGTACAAAACTCCCCTAGGAGGTATTTTGGTAGTCCACTGTGTGATAGTAATGCATTAAATAGTTATACCTTTGATTTTAGTAACATATATAACTGTAACATCATAGTGGTGTATTGTTTAAATGCATACCGGCTGTTTCCTTCATTTAAAAATGTTTGAAGGCAACAGCATGTCGATAAATAATAATTAGGTATAGCTTGGTATTTGCAAAATAGGATTGAAACAATAAATAGGGTAACGTAGTTAACATGCTTGTCTAAATATAGGCCAGAGAGCTAACGTATGTCATTTTGCATCTTATATAATGTAGTTTCAGAAATTACAGTGAACAAAATTTTCCTTGCTGTGTGGAGAGGAGGGTCTAGCTATTTGAGCTTTCACTATCACAGAATTTTCATTTTGGTACTGACGTCACTTTACAATGTACAGACATCATTTTGAAGTTAATGTAACCTCTTTAATATCCAGAGTCAGGGGCTAAGCTCTGAAATCAGCTTGTTGCTAGTAGAATTACCACAACTGATCAGACAGTCCATGTTTATGACTGCTGGAAATCATGTCACTCCACTTTCAAGGCTAAAATAAGCTAAAAATGGGTACGTCCCTTTGTGACGTCAATGTGACGTTAAAACGCCAAAGAAAAATTGTAAACATCTTTTTTCTTAAACAGGATACATTTGTCTACAAGAAAATGTATGTTTGACACTTTTACCAAAAAATGCACACAAAATTACACAGCGGCCTACACTATTTCTGTGAGTGGTCACTAGAAGCATCTCAAAGACATTTCCGATGAATACTCACTACATACAATTTATACATGTGTATGTTTTGTGAAAAAATAATGAACACTAATTTTGGAAACCTGTCTTTTTGGAGATGATGCATTGATAAGTTAGGGGTCTTTCATGCAAACCAAATATCTATGTGTCTTGATCCACATCTGAATTAAGGGTGAGGTAGGTGCCGTTAAACCGGTTTAAGCCCTCCAGTAAAATATTTTACTGACCGTTCTAAGGCGGCACTTCTTTTGTGGATCTTTTTGTTCTGTCTTGTGTTTGCTATGTCTTTGTGCGCGTCTGTTTATATGTGCTTTGTGGTCACCTGCTGGGAAAGGGCTGACCTCTTGGCTCTCGTTTGTGGTGTCTAACTGTGAGTTTGTCACTTTCCCATTGGTATCCTGGGTCAGGTGTGGTACTTGATTGTACCGATTCCTGATCTTTGCACCCTTACTTATTTTTATACCTGCCCCTACCCCCTGTAATGCACGATTTCAATTTTGTAACTTTTTAACTGCGTATTAACAAGGAATAAATTTACTTTCAACAGACCAAAGGTCTTTGTAATTATCTAATGTTTTAATGATATCTGTATGCGTAGAAAGTATTTCTTTGAAGATTAACTAATAAAGGAAAGTTGTTGGTGACAAATAAATATATAGTGTTACTCCACCCAATTTTTTCATTTTTTTTTTCAATTCTGGCGCAATGAAAGAGTTAAAAATGGTTCAAACATTTGCAAGCACACATTTTCGTTGTTGACATATAAAGACAATTGAAAAAGTCATCAAAATATATCAAAATAGTAGGGTAATTCATTATTCGTTTTTTAGGGTTATTGATGCATTCATTAGACTTTTTTTTCACCTCAACATGCAAAATAAAGGGCAGTAAATCATGTTTGTTGCAAAATTTTAGATCAGTTGAGCTAACAGACGTAGAGATTATCAAACCAAATATCTTGTATATGCGTTCACTGCAATCTGATCATTAGTGAGCAAGTTATTGGAGAAATTGGATTGTCGACCAATTTTCTATGTAAATATCAACATTAAGGGCAATAACTCATGTTTGAACAAATACAAATGTGGCAGAAACACCTTTTAATCAACAGTTTGACGTGGTAATGGTTCAGAACAGCTTTCATCCACTTTCGAAAATGAGTTTTCAATTATCGAGCTTTTACTTTCTATTCTGCAGTTTTCCCATACAAAACAATGGTAAAATGATAAACAGGAGCAGTAACTCGTGCTGAAATTTGTTGAAAGTTTAATGCATTATATTTGCGTCTGACATGCCAATTCCATATATTTCTGTAAGTTTCTGGTGAATATGGTAACAAACAATGAAGTTATAAGACAAAATGTGTTTATTCATGCAAGAGTTATGGTTATTGGTGTCGGAAGTGACCTTAAATATATGTTTGGGTACTCAAAAGAACCTTCTCATCGAGACGGTTCTTTGAGTACTCGCAACATGTGTTTTGGTTGGCAGCTAAAAAAAAAACTTTTATCTTATCTTATCTGACCCAGGCATATTATGTGATATTTATATCATTTTTAGTCTTCATCAAAACACTTTCTGTGGGTGTTCATTAGAAATTTCTCAAAGACATTTCCGATGAATACTCACCACATACAATTTGTACATGTGTATGTTTTGTGAAAAAATAAGGAACACTAATTTTTGAAACCTGTCTTATCTTTGGCTATACATATCAATAACTTCCCATTGTAACTGACAGTAAAAACATAGGGATTATTTCCCATTGTAATTGACACTAAAAGATATGGATAACTCCCTATTGTAATTGACAGTAAAACATATCGACAACTTCTCATTGTAATTGACGCTAAAACATACGGATAACTCTCCATTGTAATTGACAGTAAAACATATCGACAACTTCCCATTGTAATTGACAGTAAACCTATTGATAACTTTCCATTGTAATTCAACTAACTTAATCGAAAAACAGTGATTGATAAATGCTTTTTTTACACTTTAAGGATGACCACTTTTTTGTTCATTTGTCTAAAAGTTCAACAATTCTGTATATTTTCTTGCTTCTATACATATGTCAAATATGGACAATCCGTTGCATTACCATGGGTGAAAGTTAAAAAATCCCAAAATCTTGAACATAAGAAAATCAAACATGTAGAAAATATACAAAATATTAACAACTTCAAGCTGAAATATTAAATTGTCTTTATAAAATCTAAAAATTAAATCAGACGAGCTGATCTTCCAGATTCAGTATTTTGAAGCTGACTCTCTATCGACTTTCTATGGAAAGTCAGGCGCAAAATCTTGAATGCAGTAATATTTATGAAAATTTTTACACATGCGCTATAAGATTCAATCTCTGGGTTTAAGAAATTCCTTGTAGTTTTGAGAACATAGGTTGATAAAACCACAGGCGGAGCTGTAGACTTGGCCTTCGACTGAGGGCTGCAACAAAAGCGAAACACAGATAACCCTGTGATTGAAGGTTATTTTAACACACTCATGGTTACATGTACAATTATTTGCTTTCATTTCCATAATATAAGGGATTAGGTGGTCAAATTTGGGTTCAAAATTCGAACCTTGAGCAAAATTGCTCAAATTTCCCAATTTAAGGGGCTATAACTAGAACATATACTTTTCCAGAAAAATACCAATATAGCACAATAAGTTTTGGGTAATTGTCTTGCAGCTGATACAAGTTTTGAGTCTGTGCGTGAATGCAAATTTATAGTTACTCAAGATACAGTTTACTTTTGGGTCCCAAAAATGACCACTGCACATATGAAAAACGTATGCGTGGATTAAAAAAAGAAAAAAAAGTTTAGATCACCATTTCCTCCTTCACTTTTCCTTTTCTTTCTCTTTTTCCATCTTCTCTGCCTAACAACGCGTCACTTGTACCCAGGTATTTACGGCTAGCTTAAATAGTATTGATTTGACAGCACTTTGTAGATAGGCGTAGAATGATATGCAAAATGTCACCATCGCGAAGAGCTCTGAAACCTATAGCAAATTAAAGATTTCTGTCCAGTAGCTCTTCTCAATTATTTGCTTTCATTTCCATAAGGTAAAAAGGTGGTCAAAGTTGGGTTCAGATATCGAAAATTGAGCAAAATTGCCACTACCAATATAGTCGAAAGAGTTTTAGATTAGTGTCTTACATCTGACATATGTTTCGAGTCTGTGAGTGATTGTGACTTATCATGCTTTATCACTGTGTACAATTGGAGCTTAGATTTATGCATTCAAACTCTTCATTAGAAGGACCCAAAATAATATGCAAAATGTCACCATCGTGGAGAGCTCTGAAACCTATGTCAAATTTAAGGATCTGTTCAGTAGCTCGTTCATTTCAATAAGGTATAAGATGGTCAAATTTGGGTTCAAATAGCGAAAATGGAGCGAAATTGGCCAAATTTCCTACATAAAGGGGCTATAACCTGAACATATACATTCAGAGAAAACTACCAATATATTCCCAAATAGTTTCTGATTAGTGTCTGACCTAAGTTTCGAGTATGTGCGTGAATGTGACTTTTTCATGTTTTATCACTGTGTACGATTGGAGCATAGTAGATTTAGCATTAGAAACACCAAAAATAATACGTAAAATTTCACCATCGTGGTTCTGGTGCAGTTGCTCTTCTCAGTTATTTGCTTTCATTTCCATAAGATATAAGGTGGTCAAATTTGGGTTCAAATATCGAAAAAAATAGCAAAATTGCCCAAATTTCCTACTTTAAGGGGAACTCGAACATGTACTTTCAGAGAAAACTACCAATATAGCCCAATGCGATTGTTTAGTATCTTACATCTGACATAAGTTTTGAGTCTGTGTGTGAATGTGACTTAATCAAGATTTATCACATTTATCACAAAATTTCCCAATTTAAGGGGCTAAAACTCGAACATATACTTTTTGAGAAAACTACCAATGCAGCCCAATAAGTTTTTTATAAGTGTCTTTAATATAAATGACATAAGTTTCGAGTCTGTGCGTGAATGTGACTTTATTATGTTTTATCACTGTGTTCGATAGGTGTTTAGTAGATTTAGCAAATTAGAAGTACCCAACATAATATGCAAAATGTCACCATCGCGGAGAGCTCCGAAACCTATGTCAAATTAAAGGACCCTGTCCAGTAGCTCTTCTCAATTATTTGCTTTCATTTCTATAAGAAATAAGGTGGTTAAATTTGGGTTCAAATATCGAAAATGGAGCAAAATTAAATTTCCTTATTTCTGATAAAACTACAAATATAGCCCATTGAGTTTTTGATTAGTGTCTTACATCTCAAATAAGTTTCGAGTCTGTGCATGAATGTAACTTTATCTTGTTTTATCACTGTGTACGATTGGAGCTTAGTAGAATTAGCATTAGAAGGAACCAAATTAAACGCAAAATGTCACCATCGTTGAGAGATCCGAAACCTAAGGCAAATTAAAGGGTCATGGTCTTTTCAATTATTTGCTTTCATTTCCATAAATAGAGGATCTTACATGAGTGCTCATGTTTTATTGATTTTATTAAACGAGTTGAGGAAAAGAGATAAAATGCGAGGCTTGCCGAGCATTTTATCTCTTTTTCGCAACGAGTTTAATAAATTCAATAAAACAAGAGCACGAATGTTAGATTCTATTTATCATATGACATTAAGAATACTTTGAAATCTCATTTCTGGCGTAAAAAAAAACGTTATAATGTTGTCAATATGTACGCAACGTTATTATGGACGTCATTACGTTTCCCGAAAATCGATAAACCACTAGTGGTTTACAGATTTTATTGCATGGCGTTATTTCACTCCAAGACGCGACGTCATATGATAAGGTATAATATAGTCAAATTTAGGTTAAAATATCGAAAATGGAGCAAAATTGCCCAAATTTCCTACTCGAACATATACTTTCCGAGAAAACTACCAATATAGCCCAATGAGTTTTTGATTAGTGTCTTACATCTGACAAAAGTTTCGAGTCTGTGTGTGAATGTGGCTTTATCATATTTTATCCCAGCGGGCACGAGTTTGTTGATTTAGTGTTGATTCAACGTTGACAATATATGTTGAAATTATGTTGAAAATATATTTGAATTTGAAACTTGAATAAACGCTGACATATAAACGTTGATTCAACGTTGACATTCAAACATTGAATCAACATTGATATTTCAACACTGACTCAATGTTGAGTCAAAACTGATCAACTTTGATTCAACCTCACCTTTAAATCAAATTCAACACTAATTCAACCTTAAAAAATGTGCCAAATAAATGCTGAATTAACGTTTCTTCAAGCATATCATGAGGCTTAATCAATACAGATTCACAATGTATTGCATATATCCCACAATTGGGGTGCAGCAGGCATAAACCAGGGGTAAGAGAATAAATCTGCAACTAGAAAATAATAAACCCCATCTAAAAATGTGAGGACTAAACACTTGAAAACGTATGACCCATTTTAAGAATTGAACTACATCATGAGAAGGCCTTCTTTTCAGTAGGGACAGGTCATCTACATACATGTAGTAACAATGCAGCTGGTCAGAGTTCTCACTAGGATTTTGAAAACAGAAGTTATAGAATCTATTCCTTGAAAAAAATTAGGAGTCAAAACTGAAAAGTTGGAGTTTGATCCAGAAAACTTGGCAGTTTTAGCTGAAATATGAAAATTTTATGTATTATTTCAAATTACTTGTGAGAACTCTGGCATTGCATCAGTGTGTCATACCGATTGTGGTGAACCCAGATGTTTCGATTTTCATAAACAAAAATTAAATAGTTGTTTTTGTTTTGTTATTAAATTTCCTTTGGAATTTTTTATTGAGATATTCAGTTTTTGTTTTTATTCATCAAGATAATCACTTCATACAAAGTTATTTAACAAAACAGTGTTGTCTGCTTATTATGTCTTCTGTGCATTTTAAAATTTTCTCTAGAATAATTTCATCATGTAAGCAAACACTATGAACACTGATCAGACTGCTCCATACTGTTTGCAATATAGATCACAAAATTACACCAAATTTACTCCAAAATAATTTCATCATGTAAGCAAACATTATGAACCGAGATCGGACTGCTCATTAGACTGATCTGGGATCATAGTGTTTGCAATATTATATAAACATTATATATCAGTTCATTTTGTCATTAGCAGATGACTGTATTAAAACAAAGAGTGCTGTCTGCTTATTACATTTGCTGCATATTTTCAATTTTTCCCCAAACAAATCTTTTCATGTTAGATAACGCTATGAACCCTGATCAGACTGCTCCTAAGCAGTCTGATCTGGGTCCATACCGGTTGCAATATAGGTCACAAACTCTCATCTGATTTACACCAAAATAATTTAATCACATTAGCAAACATTATGAACCTTGATGAGACTGCTCATAGGTCTGATTTGATTGATACTATTTGCAATATAGGCCACAAAAATGTATTAATCAGAAGAGAATGTAAAATATTTAACAAAAAAGTGCTGCCTTTATAATAAAATTTACTCCAAAATAAATATATATCATGTAAGCAAACACTATGAACACTGATCAGACTGCTTCTAAGCAAAAGCATGTAAATATGATTAGCAAAACTTATTTTACCTGCTCCAGAATAAATGTATGATTTCCAAATATGTGTAAGCAAACACTACAAGCCCTGATTAGACTGCTTCTAGTGTGAGTCCATACTGTACATACTCAAAAAAAACTTCTCAATGAGACGTTTCTTTTGAGCACCCAAAATATATAAAAAAAACTTTTGGATAAAAATATAATCACAAAGGTATGGGAACTTTACATGGAAGTCTGCCCACGCTTAGATTTTGAAAATATTATGTTATTTAATAGTCTGGTGTATAACTTTAATATTTATGGTGCGTTTGAGTTTTTATGCAATTCCATTGCTAATTTATGACGTCATGATACCTTAGGGTACCCAGTTATAACCATTTCTAAAATAATTGACATATCATGTAACGGGCGGAGAAATGTTTTATTAAATAGCTATATTATTGATAAGTTCGCTGTTACTTGAAATGGCTTTGTATGTATTAGGATATTGGGTAGGCATTCATTTTTATAGCATGGTACCCCAATTTTCGACTGTTTATTTTGTATTCAGTCAAATTTGGAATTAATATTTTTACAGGTTGTGGTCTTTGTCAAGATACCATTTCAACATTTAAACTATCCATATATGTTAAGAATATGTAGACCAAATTTCATGAAATTCAAGGACCAGTAACATAATTTTTTAACTTGATGTAAACACATGGCCCTAATTCATCGAAATGTAAAAAATACGATAATTATGTTTCAGTGTAAAACATACTTGAATACTTGTTAGTTTGAATCATCATGCTAGTACGTTTATTGGTAGGAGTTGATATGTTCAGTGTTTTCCCCTATTATGGATTGGAAAAACAAAACAATATTCTTTGATATTAAGTGCCACGATTCTTATTTAATGAAGTGCTTACACAATAATATTAGCCAAAATGATACAATATGTTGACACCTGTACTTAGCACATCCAGTTTCTAACATTAAAACTACAGCTAGCCAATGTTACACTTAATATGTAACATTATTAAGAATTTTAATTCATGCAGAAGAGAAACCTTATGACAAGTCAGTTCATACAGGAGAAGAACCTTATATCTATGATTTTATAATTGTAAGACTCATTAATAAACCTGCTTCACAAAAATAACCCCCTGTCAAACATATTGGTTAAAATTAACCTTTTTGGTCACAGATAACTCTTGGCTTCAAAGGTATTGCTAATTTAATGCTTAAATCTTCTCTGTTTATTCTGTTTTGTGAAAATGATGCTGATTTCCATCAAAGAGCAACATGTATACTTTAGCTGGCTGTATATTCTAGGCATGCAGTTTTGTTTCTGGACCTCACTTATTCATTTAGAACACTGTTTTATGATACCTTTGATAAGACTCTGGAACACGTTATCCTGGTCACGGCACTAAAATGTGGTTCCTCTAGTTCAGTTGGGATGTAAAGGAAATATTTAGTCTTCTTGTTTTCACATGTTTATTGTTAGGATATTATGTTTCTTAAACATTATCATGCAGGACTTGAGGAATTGATACACATTGTCTTGGCCCTATAGTGCAATGACACAGGGTCATGACCTTCGGCATTTCTGACCATTGAATCATTTAAAATTGTCTAAACATGTCTTTCTTTAAGAAAAGTGGAAGTAGATTAAAAAAACAACCTCCTTATGTCGAGTTATTGATTCATTTGAACTAAATAATTAATTTTGCTAAAACTGACCTATACCCATAAGAGGTAGGAAATGACAAAGTAACCGTTTTTTGATTTTCATGATATTTGGCTCAGATCAGCAGTATATATATGTCATGTTTTTAAGATAATATGATAACTTGACAAAGACTAGAACAAATCCATCTTTTGACTTGAATTTTGAATGTTTTGTAAATTTTTGAAAAAAAAATATTGAAATTTTACAATCACTTCTTCTGAAAACGTAAACCATTTTTTTATCCAAATGGTTTCGTGGTATTAAAATGTCTATGGTATTTTGGATTCAATCTAGATGACAAATCATAGAAATAAACAAAACTATAGATTTAGGACACGGAAATTTAGAGACAGGTACCACCTCAAAGGTGGAGTACGTCAGGGTTGCTTCCTAAGCCTTATTCTTAACTATCTAATTCGATAAATACATTTTCATAGTTCGTATATAATGAGTTAATTATGTGCAAAGTTTGATGAAAATCCATGCGTGGGCACAGATGATGGTACCCCTTTAAGATTAAATAATTCGCTAATCTGGACCAAAATGAAGGGTAATCCTCATAGTCTGATTGACACCAGCCCCCCCCCCCCCCCCTCCCCCCCTGAAGATTGTTTTAATCTCAACAAACAGTGCAGACCCTGAGGAAATACCACCTTATGCGGTATTGTATTAGGGTCTTCACTGTTTGCCAAAGGGTCTTGTTTACTGTATCCAGAATGAAAAGGGTTAATATAGTATACATGCATGAAACAGACCTCCAGATAAGAGTGTGTAAATATATTTTTTATATCTATTTCTCATTCAAAACATGTGTAGTGGGTACTAAAAAAAACCGTCTCAATGAGACAGTTCTTTTGAGCACCAAAAACGGCTGTTAAAACTGATGGGTAAGAAAATATTAACAATTTTATTCTTAAATGCATTGCTAATCTAATCACTAAGCTGGTGCCAGCTCTTCTGTTTCCTCAAATCTTTAGTGCACTAAGCTCTGAGTTTTCGGTTTTCTTTGAGTCATAGAATTTTGAAGTAAACAGCGAGGAAATTGGCGTAGTTATAGAAAATTTCAAAGGGTTTGCTGGTTGGAACTGACTGTTATTCAAATATTGTAGTGTCTCCCATGGAGCTAAACTGCTCAGATCTTCTGATGGCCTTGATCTTTTAGATACAGTTAGCAGGGGTATCCTGCTGTCACCTGGTAAACTTGTCCTTCCTGAATGACCCGAGCAGCTGCCGAAAAATACACTCGTCCGCTTGCCATGGCGAGTGCCTTATGCTGTAGCATGAGTAGTTTCCAATGTTAATTGTTGAATTTACCTAAACATATGGTGATGTAGGACAAGTAGAAATGCTGGATCTAGACTGACCAAATGTAAAGGCTGGTACTTCGGTGCCTGTTGAATTTCTGAAAGTAAAGGGAGCCTCATAGGTTTAGATAAACAAAATTTTTCAGCATTAAAATTGTTAATATTTTTATACCCATCAATTTTAACAATGTTTTGGGTGCTCAAAATAATGATCTCAATGAGACGGTTCCCTTGGGTAGCCACAATATATGTTTTGGTTGAGAAATAAGAAAATTATTTTTTTTGGTATTAGCTCATACTTAAAGGGGGCGGCAACCCTGATGATTACTATGTTTCATATGGAAGATCTTTATATACCATGCATTTTGATATCGGTTTCATCTAAATCGGTTGAAAAATATGGAAGTTGTGGGCATTTGAATATTTGCAACTGGACTGTAATGGAAGCGGCAATATTGTAGGCTTAGTGACGTCACATAGCCTAATTAAATATGCGTAATCAAAATAAAAGACAAACCAATGCATTGATTGCAATTATCTTTAATAAAACATTTTCCTTACGTATAAAGTGTGTTCTTAAAAGGGTATCCTTTGGAAGCAAAGACTGCACCAAAGAACTGAAACTAGAGTGTGCATATTTTAAGGGCCAGACTAGCTAGTTTCTGCCATTTAGGCCTCATCAGTGACCCTCTAATCGTTTCAAAGTTCCACAATGAAACCCATGATCCCAAAGGACGTGAAAATAAAATCTAAACTATAGTGAAGGGCAGGGAGACGTTCTACCGCCGCCACACAGTCCCAGTCACCAGCTGTAGTGAAGTCAAATATGTTCTTAAAAGGGTATCCTTTGGAAGCAAAGACTGCACCAAAGAACTGAAACTAGAGTGTGCATATTTTCTGGGCCAGACTAGCTAGTTTCTGCCATTTAGGCTTCATCAGTGACTCTCTAATCGTTTCAAAGTTCCACAATGAAACCCATGATCCCAAAGGACAAGAAAAAAAAACTACACTATAGTGAAGGGTAGGGAGACGTTCTACCGCCGCCACACAGTCCCAGTCACCAGCTGTAGTGAAGTCAAATATGTTCTTAAAAGGGTATCCTTTGGAAGCAAAGACTGCACCAAAGAACTGAAACTAGAGTGTGCATATTTTCTGGGCCAGACTAGCTAGTTTCTGCCATTTAGGCTTCATCAGTGGCCCTATAATCGTTTCAAAGTTCCACAATGAAACCCATTATCCCAAAGGACAAGAAAAAAATCTATACTATAGTAAAGGGCAGGGAGAGGTTCTACCGCCGCCACACAGTCCCAGTCACCAGCTGTAGTGAAGTCAAATATGTTTTTAAAAGGGTATCATTTGGAAGCAAAGACTGCACCAAAGAACTGAAACTAGAGTGTGCATATTTTCTGGGCCAGACTAGCTAGTTTCATATCTGCTGAAACACAGATGATGTGATAGTTTTGATAACTACAAATTAAGCAGTTGAATAAATTCTGAAAACTAATCAAATATTCAAAATGGCGGCTAAATGTTGGCCATATTGAATTCTTAAAATGCCCATAACTTCCCAATTTTTCAACATTTCGATGATACTTGTATCAAAAGTTATGGTTCACAGTGCTCTTTCTAGTTTAACATACTTATCATTAGGGTTGCTGTCCTCTTTAAGGCCTGAGCCTGTTAAACACATTATCAAATTTAATGCCACAACTGTTAAAAATTTGTGACACATGCAAAAAACAAATTAAAAACAAATAATGTGCACAAAATAAATGATATATCCAAGAGTCATTTCTTTTACTTTTTGCCAATATACATGAGAGAAAATAATGATTTTTGCCCAAAAATTAAATATACATTGTAGCTTCTCATAGGATCTAGGAGCAAAAATGAAAATAAAATCTTTCTGAAATCCTCTGATGTTTACAAAATTGAAAGGAAGACCCTACACTTTTCTAAGGCATTTGCTCATTTAAGACCCTGATATTTTATCATTTATTCAACTTGGAAGAATTTTATATTTATTGCATTAGGTGACCATCAAATGCTCGAATGAGTCTGACCCAATAAGCTTGTGGTCCTGATGTTCACACATATTGACAATTGTGTCATAATATGGATGTTCATGTAGGTTAAAATCTAAACCAGAAATTAAACAGCATTTAATAGCTACTCATACATATTTAAAGAATGACATTACTGTGCAGATGTATCGCATTGACTGTCCATCCCAATTCGAGAAAATCTGTCTTCAGGAATTGCGAGCATGTAAGACTCAAATCAGCCTGCTCAGCTACAGAGACTAGCTAGAATCTTGAAGTTTGGGTACAGAAAGTATAGCAAATTTACTTTCCAGAAAGCTAATAACAAAGGTGCTGATAAGACTGTGCAGATGTGCAGGCTAGTCTGCACCTTTGTTGTTTGCATACAACAATGTCAGGTTTTCTCACATCGAGGCCTAGATACTACTAAATATATCATATGTGCCGCAATGTGTAATGAATTACAGTAAACTTGTTTAAAACGGCCACTAAAATCGACAAAACAAAAATCTTAATGACAAATAGTAGCTTAATTTGCTCCCCATTCTGCAATACGTTTGACCTGCATTAAGCAATAATTGGTCTTGAAAACCAATTTTTGATCTTTTTGAGAGTGGCAATTTTAAACATGTTTTACTACATATTCAGTGAGAATCGCCCATAATACTAACCTGTTTTTGCCTAGTGCTTGATTTTCTCTTAACTTGGGATGCCATTGACATGCCATTGCCTAAGCTGTTAGTTTCTTATACTGGCTGCAGTGGCACTTTGTCTAATTTGAAAGGTACTTTAAGCTTACAACTGCCAGCAAACTGAGACAAATACCCATCCTACTCTGAAAATATCAATTTGACCCATTTTTTACATACTCAACATAATACATAGGTCACCGTCAACACAATTTTAGTGCAAAATTGTGAATATTTTAAGGGTGCTCAAAAGAATTGTTTGATAGAGACGGTTATTTTGAGTACCCACAACTTATGTTTTTAGTTGAGAAATAAGAAATATGAATTACTCTTATCTAATGCCGTCCTGGCCCCTGGTAATAGCAGCATTAAACTCTGAATATTTGCAATTTGTAACCTCATTTGATAACAATAATGATCATGAGCAGCTTCAGGCTTCAATTCTGAAATTACCAAAATATACTCAACAAAAAAAGTTAAGGAAATTGTGTTTGAGGGGCTATGACAAAAGATCTAAAACATTTAATGACTTTTGAATTTCACAATAGTATAATGTAACCATTTTTCTTTATAATGAAATTTTATCTGGGTCTGTAGCGCCCATAGCAGCTTAGTAAATCTATGTCGAAGTTGACTGGTCTTCACTCCATTTTTCGCAAAAATTCAATTTACAGAGCAAACAGGTTTTCATACATTAACGTTCACCATGTCCTTCGGGAGATGAATATGTTTAAAACCTAGGACGACAGATCTGGTGGTTATAGAGGGACACTTGATCAGTCAAGTGTACATGGATGAGGACTGGTGTTAAGGTCTGATGTCCTGCCTTTTTGTGCGAAAACCAGTGACAGAACCAGGCCTAGGATGACAATGTCAGAACACACATCACTAGAATCAGCAATGTTGTGCGCATTGACTGGTCAGTTCGCTCATCAGACATGTCTACAATTTAACATGTCTATGACATTTTTGGCCAGAGAGCCCAACGCATAATAATGGCATCAAGAGACCCTCAGCCTCTCGATGCAGTGTTGCAGGAGATATTGATGCTGATCCCTCAGCAACAAATCACCAGTATTCAGAGTATACAAAACCGGTGCTAGTCCTAATTTGCCGTTGACTGGGTCAAACTCGTTACTGATGAAGGCATTCTCATCTTCGAAATGTGATGTTTAATGCTATCAAGTTAATTTCATGTGACATTCAAAGGATTGCATTTCAAGTTTTGAAAACTTACATGTTTTTCATGTGTTTATGAGGGAATACTCTGTAGTCATTTTTGTGAAAAATGACTTTGACCCCTGGGTTACTTAACACTGTGCCACAACAAAGGTATTAGTGCCAGCAAACTAAAGTAAACATTTTTCTTAACCGATGACATGTATCTAATCAAATAAGTAATAATTTGATAATTGTTTGCTTTGGTGTTCTTATGTTGCATGGTTTTCTGAGATTTCCTTAACTTTTTTTGTTGAGTATATATGCTACCATGTTGCTGCATGATTTGCTAAGCAACATAATTGAATTTTGGACTCTGCCCCATCCCCGAAGTCCACCCCCTGGGTCGGAGACAGGCCTTCTATCTGAAAGTACTTTTGATAGGTTTCATCTTATTGTATCTCTCTCCGCATGCAAAATTTTAGTAAAAAATTACCAACTGACCAACACCAACCAGCTGAGTTATTGCCGAATTTAAATATTTGACTTTTGATCCAACCTTAGGAGGTGGGGTAAATTTTAATCACTGTCATAGCAGGAAAATGTCAGATATAAATTATAATAGTTTTGGAGAAATGTGAAGTTTATTCCAAAAAAGCCAATATTAGGCATATATATAGCTTTTGCATTAGCCTAAACCTAAGTCAAAAACAGGCCGAAACTCAGCCAAAAGTTTGCGAATTACTTCGAACTTGACCCGTACTATAATGCTTTAGGCTTCTGTAAAATTTTAATGAACTCCTTGTGTCCCTTCAAAAGTTATTGATCGGAAAACACAATTTAGCCAAAATCTAAGTCAAAATGGCCATAACTCAGTCAAAATTTTGCAGATTATCCTCCTTTCAAACTTTGCCTATAAGGGTAAAAATAGAGTGAGACACCCTTTTACGTAGTAGTCAGGGCCCTTAGGGACAAAAAATAGGTCCCGTGCGAATTGGGTGCCAATTTATGGTGACCTATATCAAAACCTTCAAAGGAGTCGTACCTTTGATTTAAAGGTGGTCACCCATCTCAAATCCGCGTCTGAGGCTAGTTATGACGTCATAAATATGGCGACCATAATGAGAAACTGCTCGTTAGTAAAAGCTATGGATTGTGTTAGTATGGTCATATTTATCCAACACGAACGCTTTTTTTTAACATAATATCAATTATTTTAGTCATATGATGGTTACATCAATGCTTTACCTGACTTTGACAATGAATTATTTCTCGATAATTATATTTTGCATGCAAAATACTGTAGATTTCCTATAAGTACCCAGCTTATCGGGTCACCTTTAGGCTGATGGCTGAGAATGTTATTGCCCCCACTCGGGAATTTGGCAAACTTAACCTATCTAAAAGAGGATTTCAAGCTGCGTCTTTTAATAGATATTTGCACTATGTTCGCCGGAGCGTTAGCCTCTGACAGCCTGTTACATATGTTACCATATTAAATTTAAAAAAAAAGAAAATTAAAAGTTAGAGCTACAGAAAGAAGGCTAATTATTTAAATTACTCATAAGGTCTGCATATTGACTACTTTAGCTACATATAAATTCTTTTGGAGCAAAATTACAGCTTCCTGTGGTGTTATGTGCGTTACTTTAATTAGATTACCCTTTAAACATGAAAATTGTGACCAATATCATTTACTTTTTAGCTGATATGTGCATTTTCGAAAATGTTTTGATTATTTTATGCTAACAAACTCATGTGGGTTAGAGAAAATCCAAAGTTTGGTTTTATACTTTAAATAAAGTGTCTTATACGAGCAATTATAAAAACAACCCAAAGGCTACACCCAATTTTAAGGAGTCGAATTTGGTAGGCACCATTTAAGTAAAAAATATAAGAAAACATTTGCTGCTGTTGGATATCTTGCATTTTCGGGATTGTCTTGCTCATATTATAAAGACTTATAGATCTTGCAACAAGGTTAAGCAACAAGATTGAATCACTTGTTGAAGGCTGTAACATATGTTACATGACATAATAAATGAGCAAGGACATTCACTTAATGTAAGAAATGATATTTCAGGAAAAATAAATATAATTCGCATGTTTTCCTAGCTAAAGTCTCTAGCCTCTGGTGCCTAAATCTTAGGTATTGATGACTATTAAGCCCCTGTACATTTGTTACAGATGTTATGAATATTTGTTTTCAATATTTCTTAATATGAATAATTCTAAAATAAAGATAGATCCTAGAGGAACATAGGAAATAATCTTTTCACATTTAAACAGTACAATTTAGTTAATGTCCCTTTCTAATGTAAATATTCTAAACCAATCCTTATCCAAGTCATATACATGTACAATACCGATTATTATTTCTGCTTCACTGGTAAAATAATTGTCCTCCTCATATCATAAAAACTAGAAAAATCATCAAACAAGATTTTTACTGCAAGCTGAGTACTTCCCAAACCCTTTTAGACATATTCTATCGTATGTACCGATTCAAGGTGCGTCGAATAGGAGATGTTTGCACACTGTTAGCATGGGTGTTAGCCTGTATCAGCTTGTTACATATGTTATTTTAACAATTTAAGAATAAGAAAATTGAAAGTTTGAGGTACAGAAAGAAGACATTAAAACTAGCTAATCAATGAACATTCTAATAGTTTGCAAATTACTGGATGTCTTTACTACATATGACAGCTGTTTAACATTAATACGGCTACATGTTGTATTATGTGTGTTACATGAACTTAATTATAATTTAAAAGTGGTAATTTTGGCTATCGTCATTTAGTTTAACGGCTGCTCTGAGTTGGTTTCAGACCGTTTTAGATTAGGCTTAACAAACACATACTAAATTGACGAATACAAAACCAAAGTTTGCTTTTCTATCTTAAATATTTTGTCGTATATGAGCTAATGCACAACCCTACCCCCAGTTTTGCAGAGGAGCAAATTTTGTTTTCGCCGCTTAAATAAAACACATATAAAACAATTTTAAAGTGTTGATATTTTATGTTTTCTTAAACAGTCTTGCGCATATATCATCAAGTTTCTAAGACCAGGACACTTATTAAAGATGTCAATGTGCAATGATGCCACAACCAGGGCTCTGATCGAAATCCATGCACTTTCAGGTGCTTGTATTAACTAGTTCAATGTCAGGAAAGAGCAATAAATCATATTGGCAGGCATTTAGCTATGCTAGAGACTCTTTCCACGAAGCATTCTTTCACCTCGGCTCAGTGCCCTTAGAAAGCACTGTGGCGGATGCACTAGAGTAATATATTTGTAAATTGTCCTGACCTCCTTTCTCTCGTTTGTGATGTCTAACTAAGAGTTTGTTACTTTCCCATTGGTATCCTGGGTCAGGTGTGGTACTTGATTGTATCGATTCCTGATCTTTGCCGTCTTTCTTACTTTACATTAGCCAGTCACCGATATTGTTCGACTCACTGCGTTGAGATGGTGGATGTTTTGGAGAGAAAAAAGCTGAATTGCAAGAACTACCACTTCCAAGAGCTGTGTTTCTCGAAGGTGTCAAACGTGCGCAGTATCAGTGAATCATAAGGAAAACCTCATCTGTCATTTATCTTGACAAGTCAATGCCTGACAATTATGGTTAGAGGCCGGACTGTGATAAATATTGCCCCGTTATGATGACATTGCCCATGTGCGGATCCAGAGGGGGATAGGGGGTCCGGACACTCCCCCTGGAAAATAACAAGTACGTATATGGGTTTCTATAGAAATTAGCATTTGGACCCCCCCCCCCCCCTGGAAAAAGTTGGACACCCCCCGCCCCGGAAAATAATGGACCGCCTCTGGATCCTTTGTAAAGTATAAGTATAGTTTTCTCAGCAATACAACCATTGGAACCCCTCTTAAAACTGTAAAATAAGCTGAGGACTAAATAAAACTGACAAAAATTCCTGGATCCGCTCATGTTGTCTCCTGCCCCCGAAACCCCTCTGCAGCTGATAAAATGTGGTTGCAGCATGTCTGTATGCGAAACATCTCGGTGTTAGTACAAAGCAAACCATTTACATTGTACTGATTTGTGTTGCTGTGGAGCAGAAGAGGACTCATGTAAACTATTGCCAGTAATCAATATGCTTATGACTTTTGAACAACTATTTTCATGTGGATTCAGATATTTCTTTAGCCGTATCAACAATAATGCCTTATTGTCCGATTATGACCTTTGAAGACGATTCTACCTAGTAGCATGCGAAAGATAAATCAGATTGTAACAGCTTTCTATTGCCCGTGCTATCGAAGTACAATGTAGAGGGGTTTATCATTATTTCCATATCAAGAACTATTAAGTAGACTCTTCTAACTTATGATCCTTCAGTGGTCAAAATCGGGCTATAATGAGTTTGGTTGATAGTGAATGCAAATGATTATTACTACTATCTTTTATTTGGGTGTAGGATAAGCAGCTACAGATAATTCAAAAGCTTTGAAGCGTGACTCTATTTACAATATTGATATGTTGTTCTAGAAGAAAGAGTTTCAGGCATTTATTTACATTTACTATAAAAGCTTTGACATGCACATATGTTCTAGCCGGACTGGCTCATTTTACGTATTCTGCATCAATCGTTTGAAATAGAAAGACCCAAAGGTCATTGGTCAGAGGTCGTAGTACATCTATATATATAAAAGCATAAGAGATTATATTTACACCGTTTATTATCAAAAACACTGTTTGTTTTTCATTCACTCCACTGTCTTTTTATTCGTAAATCGTGACGGCATTTACGTCCCACCCTCAAACTGACTTCACCCTATCTGAATATTTTGTATGTTACGATTTAAAAGAGTTTGCATTCAGTCATGATAAGGCTACCAGTTCATTAAAGAAATATTTCCAAGCGTTGGGAATGGACAAAATGCATATATATGTGGTATTTACATATAAGGCGTCATTTCAATGACGTCATCTTTTTGTTCTGATGCGAAGACAATATGGGCGACATGTTAATTTCAATCATTTACCCCCTAAGATTAAATTTGGTGTATTTCGACTGAAATTGGCACACAAAATGCAAGAAAGTCCTGATCCCCACATACTACAATGGACTGATTGCTGATTTAAATTGCACTGATACAATATACGCTATTTTGATGACGTCATAATGACGTCCAGACGTAAAACCCAGATGGGTGACCAGGTGATTTTCATTAGTTATCCCCTAAAGTTTGATTTGGTATAGGTCACCATAAATCGGCATCAAATTCGCACGGGAGCCCCTATCGCCCCTGACTATAGGGCTTTGGTTAGAATAAGGGCAAAAATAGAGAAAAACACCCTTTGTTGCAGGGCTTTGGTTAGAATAAGGGCTAAAATATATTTTTAAAAAACGCCCTTTGTGGCAGAGCTTTGGTTAGAATAAGGGCAAAATAGAGAAAAACATCCTATTGGTTAGGCTCTGTTATGTTCAACATTTCCTTAGTCCTTATATCGATTCTGAGGTCAACCATAAACGCCATTTTATCAAAATTCCATTCATTAACAAAGGTATTGAGTTTATTGATTTACATAGTACTTTCAAGGTGTAATTTCATCTATTCCAAATTACTTTAATAATTCTGAAACTCCTATAATTTGTTATAAATGTAACAAACCAATTAGGTCTACTATATTTAACTTTAATAAAATTGTAAATGATTTAGATATAGATTCCAATACTCCTGCCTCCTGAGATTGTAAAAATTCTAATTATTTATATCCCTCTGCAGGGCATGTTATTACAGGTAATCTAAAAGTCATTCCTGACGCTAGAGTTCGCAATATCATTTCTAAAGGTCCTAAATATAGATTTCCCTCTAATATTAATTTCTCTATATGTCGTAGAGAGATCGCTGCTTCTTTAAATGACTTTAGTAATCGTTGGTGCAAACGGGAAAATGTTGGACATGATGCCTTGAAAGAATGGGAGATTAACATTTTTTTTAAAATTATTGATACTCGTATTTCATTTTACTCTCGTAATACACATCTTTTGCCCCCTAAACCTAAATCTTCTTTTCGTCATCTTAAACGAGGTATCCAGGATTTTCATATGAACTATGTTTTGGTTCCAGCAGATAAAGCTGCTAACAATGTTGTAGTTGTTTGATGATTGTATTATATTAATACTCTTAAACGTGAGCTTGTTGACACTAATGTCTAATCAGTAGAACTGATAAGGTTGAACTAATTGCAACAGAATTTTTTCAGCAATCCTGCGACTGCTCAAGTTATCTTGAGCAACATACTAAAAGTTGCAAGTCCTATCTTGTGGGGAAGTATATATATTTTCGACTTAAAAATGATCACTTTTATGCTTAAATTGGCCATTGAAGATTATTGTTTAGTCATTTGGACACTTCTTCGACGGTTGTTTTAAGTCCTTTATGCTTTAATTATAGCATTTGATTAGATTATATGAGTATTACACATGATAATAACCATATCAAACCATATCAAATGAGCCGAAATGTTAAAAATCAGGGGTTGAATTACCTCACCCACCATATTACAATTATATTAAGATAAGAAACATAATAGTTCTGTTTACTTTTCTATTACAACATCTAAGTATTATTTTAACAGTGTTGAGGTTGTTGTGATTGAACTTAATGACCAAACAACATGCCATATGATAGTACAGTTATATACGTTACTTACTTTCAAATGTATTACTATTCAATGCAGTACTATCTTCAGACCATAGGCTGCCAAAATACCTCTTAGAAATCAGGTTTGTAGACTGTTATTTTCTAAAACCACATTATACTAGTCACATTATAAAGTGTATTAGCTCTTTAGCAGTCGAGGCGTTACCCTATAATAACAACACTCACTACGTTACCCTAAAATAATAGGAAATCATATAGTTTTATTATATCAAATTATATCCTTATTATTACATATCAATATTATCTTTTAATTGAAAGCAAATGATTAGCAATATGATTTAACCTAATTTAGACACCTGTGATTACAGTTATATACGTTACTTTCTATTAAATGCAATATTTTAATGCAATAACAGCACTATATGAGATACAAAAAAGTATGTAAATAACTGTCATTGGAGTGCCCAATAATGAGAGAATGATGAATACTGTATTATTTGACAAAACAAGTAACTAAGAATAAAACCCAACAAAGCATTACTGATAAAAAGGAAGAAATTTGACCCTAAATCACATAAAACGCTTTTTCAAGTCAGAGTGTTTTATCAAATATATAAACAGCATTTTTAGAAACTACTTATATTTTATGATCAAATTATGTTTCTCAATGCTTACATGACATCTTTTTATCTTTCTGAAATTTTGTGTTTCCTTCTTATTGTATTTGGAATGATATATACAAGATATTTTACTGGCTACAGCTGAAGTTAAATGAAACATTGATATAAATAATTGTATTTCATAACCCAGTGTTGAGCAATGAAGGAGCAGGCGAGCTTATGAAAATGTGTAGTTAGACACAACAGAACCTTTGCTGCTCCTATACACAAAGTAAGTGTGTAAATGAAGACACAGGCCAAATTCTAGAATGCTATCTCCGCTGCATCAGTATGGGTGATTAAAGATGCATTTGCCATGTGCCATAAGAACAAAAATCTCTTGTGCTGCTCCGAATTTTCATTTGAGCTTGTATAAATTACATAAAAGGCGTTCAACATTATTTTTTTCAACTTAAGGTAACGAAATTCATACTTTTACTACTGTCAAAGAACAAATCGACATGGTATTGAATATTTGATATACTATAACATACACACATAACACAAATGACAATAGAAACACTGCTTTATCATCCTCTGAGATTTATAATAACCTTAATACAATGTACAAGTAAAAGAAATGTGATTAAACAAAAAGAAGCATGGCAAGTTCATGCGCACTTTCTAGACATTACATGTAAGTCGATCATTGGTGACAATGACTGTGCTGAAATAAGGGGCCTCTTAATGCTAATGTTTGTTAGAACAGTTGATATTTTTGCGTGTGTCTATTGATCAATACCCTCAGCATTTTTAGGCGCTTTTACATATTTCCTATTTACGAGATGGGCAGTCTTATTAGAGCCTTTGCTGCTCACATGTAGTGCATTTGTTTACTGTCTGACAAAAAGAAAACATATCTGAAACATATTACAGTTTAAAAAAAGCTGTGTTGATTTTGATTTTATCCCACTTATTAATTGAGTCAATACACTGGAGAGTTTACAATTCATTCTAATGTTTATATGCATATTACGCTTTGTTATCAAGGATTCCATTTACAAGATTCCTGTAATAATTTGGCCATACCACATTCTGTATAGTGGAAATTAGCATCAGCTATATAAGCATTGTTTGCTAAATGTAAGTAAGATCCAATGACTGCACGTTTTTTAAACATTTAACTTTTCCATCTTACATTATGAAAGAGCATTGTAAAATCTATTAATTTTGACATTAACAACTTGAATGTCATCAGGTATAATCTAGCCTGACAATTCTGACTGATAAAGTTTTAAAGATTTCAATTGGTTTCGTAAATAACATTCGACCTGTTTCCTTGAATATGATATCAAATGGGACCATTGCCATTTTGCAAAACCAACCATCATACCTGATTTTCCCCATTTTTAGGGAAATGTTTTCTCTAAATAAAACATCTCCTTATAAAGTGTTATTAATTATGCAAATGATCAGAAGTACTAAGTTGGTGTGATATGCAGCTTCATTAAATAAACAATGATAGGTATGCTGAAAATAGACTAAAATCATTTTAAAAGCTAAAAACAAGTAATGTGTCACACTCTGCATCCGCATAAAGATGTCAGTATACAATTTGATTTTTGAGACAGTCTCTTTAAAATAACTGATTACAGACACATATTATGCATAATATCTAATGTAACATATATCAAAGTTTTTTCTAACAACTCTTAGATGATTGATTCTATCTGGAATGTAAGCAAAGGAAAATTGTATGCTACCATCTCCCTAAAACATTTTGTAATTAGCAGTTTTTTACGTAAATTGGCCTCGTTTACAAGGAAATAGCCTGTATCATGTTACTGACTATGTTTGTATAATGTGAACAACAGAAACTGGGTACACAAAACTATTTTTAAAATAACTGATTAGATTTCTTTCAATTAAGTTATTTTTTCAGATAAATATTACAAAAATCTACATTCACACATATATTAGCTTTTCAGGCCGAATTGTATACAGTCTTAAACAGTTTGGACACGCTTTGGTTCTTATGATATATTTTATAAGGTTATATATGTTACTTTGATATATTTGACATAACATGGGAATGTATTCTTCTACTGTTATTAAAGAACTATCCTTTTATTTGTTATGAGTTTTAAAATCTTTAACTTTGGACAAATAAAAATGAATATTTTGTAGATAAAAAGCGTTCAAAATTTTACTATTTCACAAATGTAAATGTGTGTAGATATATCGACTTTAGTGTATAGATATAGTTTCTTGAGAATAACTGATAATTATTTTAGGACAAACTAGTATCTTGTTATAAATTTAACACAAAAAAGTTTTGAGATGAAATAAAAAAAAAATATGATCTATAAGATAAGGTATTTAGCAGTATATATAGCAAGTCTCAAAGTTTGTAATGTATGTTACATATTTCGTTACAAGCATCAAAATGCTACTTTACACCAGAAAGGATGTTATGTATAGCTTTTTCATAGGGATAATCAATCAAATGATCATAAATGGTACTTGATTGTATCGATTCCTGATCTTTGCACCATTACTTACTTTTAAAAGTTAATAGATAGCATAACATAATTTTAAAAGTGAAAAGGTTATTACTTTACTCAACATTTAATTCGGGATCATCATATATTCAACAGCTTATAATTCTTAAAGTATTTATGATATAAACAAGCTACTTGCAGTTTTGAAATAGTCAGTTAATTGTCGTAAAGGAATGTGGTATCTCAAACCCAAATACTCATTATAAAGCTTATCAAATGAAACTATTGAACACGTTTTTAATGATTTCATAAGGTGTAGTTGGAAATGTAACGTAAATGTCGTAAATAACATAAAGGTGTGTTTCTTGAAGCATATCATTTATTTGGATACTTGTTTAGGCCTCAAAGCAAGCTGTAGGTAGTAACAAAAGACTATATGCATCAGCTGGATACCACCTGGATATCACTTCTTATTCAAATGTCTCAATTTAGTTTTAAAAGTAAAAGAATGGGGTAGGTGTATAAAACGTATCCTCCTGAAAAACTGCTACCACAATTTATCCGTAAAACTTGTCTAGAAATGTTGTAGAAGGCTAGTCTTAACTAATAAAGTCAAACCTTTTCTGGCAGGAAAATTGTGCCAATCGAATTTTCAAATATTTAGCTCCTTGACTAGTAGTGAGTCTGATTGATAATCTGACTTTTAAATGTATGGACAGCAATCGGGGGAATGTGAGTTTTAATTCTAATAAGGCTACATACTTTCATAAAGATTATTCTCCCCCTGTCACTGATTTTCAGTTACTGATGACAGTACACAGTGTTCACTAAGTACCCGTAAACCACTTATGGAACGAAGCAATGATAACAGACCATCATGGTATGATTGAGAAAAAAACCTGTTGAAAGCGTCATCGTCCAATCACAACAACAACAACAACTACTACAACAACAACTGGAAATTCTATTGTGAGAGTCACTATGGGTTATCAGCTTGTTATGAATGGTAGAATAATACTAATATATTGTAATAGAAATGTAAACAGAACTATTGTGTTTCTTATCTTAATATATTGGTGGGTGGGGTAATTCAACCTCTGATTTTTAACAATTCGGCTCATATTATATGCTTTCATATGTGTTTAATAACATGTGTATAATGTGTATTACTCATATAATCAAATCAAATTCCATAATCAAAGCATAAAGGACTTAAGACCATTGCAGAAGAAGTGACCCATTGAATAAAAATGATCTTCAATGGCCACTTTAAGCATAAAAGTGATCATTTTAAGTCGAAAATATGAGCACTTCCCCACAAGATAGGACTTGCAACTTTTAGTATGTGATCAAAGGCATGATAATATAGCAAATAAAACTAATGGCATTTCTGTTGCAATTAGTTCAAGGTTAGCCTATTTTTGAAACCCCACCGACTAGTCTATATAAGCTGCAGCCTTCTTTAAGTGAGAGGGTGATTGTTGATGGGCATGGTTGTCATACAGCCCTACATTTTGGTGTCAAAGCTAAAGAAAATCAAGACAAAGTTCCTACGTTGTACTGGTAACTTAAACTCCATAAAAAACAATATAAAGCAAGATTTATTGCTAATTCTAGTTCTTGTACGACAACAGAACTTTCTTAATTGTTAACCTCGTGTCTTACAGCTGTTAAAAAACATGTTATTAAGTATTGTGAAAAGGTATATGAGAGATCCGGTAAAAACCTATTTTGGTCTATTAAAACTTCAGGTGAAATTTTAGATAAACTTAAAGCTAGAGATTTCAATGCGACCAGTTTGTCTACTTATGATTTTTCTACTCTTTACACTACTTAACCTCATAATTTAATTAAAGATAAACTTATTGCTCTTATTGAAAGAACCTTCCAGAGAGAAGGCTCTCCTTACCTTGCATGTAATGACAGAAATGCATTTTTTACTTCAGAAAACCCTAAAAAATATCATGCATGGTCGTGTCAAAATGTATGTGATGCGCTGACCTTTTTGTTGGACAACATTTTTATTCGATTTGGCACCAAGCTGTATAGACAAGTAGTTGGGATTCCTATGGGCACTAGTTGTGCTCCCCTGGTTGCAGATTTATCCCTGTTTTGTTATGAGAGGGACTTTATGATGTCTCTTTCTGATGATAAGCAGGGAGATATTATTGATGCATTTAACACTACTTCCAGATATTTGGACGATATTTTAAATATTAATAATGTTTTTTTGACAATATGGTTAGTCAAATATACCCTTCAGAGCTCCAACTGAATAAAGCCAATGCCTCTGATACCGAAGCGGCATTTTTAGACTTGCATTTGTGAATTTCTAATGATACTGTTTCTACCAAAATTTATGATAAACTTTGATTTTAAAATTGTCAATTTCCCATTTCTAGATGGTGATGTTCCTCGTTCTACATCCTATGGAGTATATATCTATCAACTCATTCGTTTTGCTAGAGCATCTAGCTATGTTGCTGACTTCAACACTCGCAATAAATTGTTAACTCAGAAACTTCTTAAACAAGGCTATCAGTATCATAAACTTCGCAAAACATTTTCAAAATTTTATAGACAATACTATGATTTGATTTCTAAATTCCAAGTTGGATTTAAATCTCTCTTGCGCCAAGGACTTTCGGAACCTGATTTCTATTGTGACTTGGTGTATAAGTTGAAGAAGATTGTTGGCTCTAATAATTTTTCAGCGCAGTTTATAAAAATAATCTCCCACTATAAAAAGATTGGCTATAACATTAATGTATTGCAACAGACTGCATGCTTGGTAGTCAACCCAATCACGGTTGGCAACTTTGCTTTCCTCTTTAATTGCACACTCTATTTTTGCCTTTATTCTGACCAAAGCACTACCAAAAAGGGTGATTTTCTCTAGTTTTACTCTAACCCTAACCAAAGCCCTGCTACAAGGGGTGTTTTTCTCTATTTGTGCCCTTATTCTAACCAAAACCCTACCAGAAAGTGTATTTTACTCTATTTTGGGCCTTATTCTAACCAAGTATGTTTTTCTCTATTTCAGTCCTTATTCTAAATAAAGTCCTACCAAAAAGGGTGTTTTTTCTATGTTTGCATTATTTCAACCAAAAACCAAAAAATACCAAAAAGGGTGTTTTTTTGCTCTTATTCTAACCTAAGCCCTGCCAAAAAGTGTTTTTTTTTCTCTCTATTTGTGCCTTATTCTAACCAAAACCTCACAAAAAAGGGTGTTTTTCTCTTTTTTTTGTCCTTATTCTAACCTAAGCCCATCCCCAAAGGGTGTTTTGCTCTATTTTTGCCCTTATTCTAATCAAACCCCTACCAAAAAGGGTGTTTTCCTCTATTTTTGCCCTAATTCTAACCAAAGCCCTAACAAAAAGGGTGTTTTTTCTATTTTTTGCCCTTATTCTAACCAAAGCCCTAACAAAATGGGAGTTTTTTTCTATATTTTTGCCCTTATTCTAACCAAAGCCCTGCCATGAAGAATGTTTTTCTCTATTTTTGCCTCATTCTAACCAAAGTCCTGTCGAAAAGGGTGTTTTTCTCTATTTTTGCCCTTATTCTAAACAAAGCCCTGCCATAAAGGGTGTTTTTCTCTATTTTCTCCCTTATTTTAGCTAAAGCCCTACGAAAAAGGGTTTTCTTCTCTCTTTTTTTGTCCTTTTTCTAACCAAAGTCCTACCAAAGGGGGTGTTTTTCTCTATTTCTCCCCTTATTTTAGCCAAAGCCATATTAAATTGGTTTTCTATTCTAGTTCTTATCCTAACCAAAATCCTGCCACATAGGGTGTTTGCTCTATTTTTGCTATAACCCTAACCAAACCCTTCCACAAAGGATTTTTTTTTCTATTTTGTCCTTATTCTAACCAAGTCCCTAGCAAAAAATGTTGTTTAACTCTATTTTTGCCCTTAATCTAACCAACGCCATACCACAAAGTTTGGTTCGATAAGGCCCAAAATAGAGTAAAATACACTTTTTGGTGGGGCTTAAGTTAGAATAAGGGAAAAATAGAGAAAACACCCATTGTGGCAGTGCTTTGGTTAGAATAAGGGCTAAAAAGAAAAAAAATGTGGCAGTGCTTTGATTGGAATAAGGGCAAAAATAGAGAAAATCACACTTTTTGGTAGGGCTTTGGTTGGAATAAGTTCAAAAATAGTGAAAAATTATAATTTTTGGTAGAGCTTTGGTGAGAATAAGGTTAAAATTAGATAAAACACAGGACGTTGGTTAGAATAAGGGCAAAAATAGAGAAATGAACACTTTTCGAAGGGCTTTGGTAAGAATAAGGACATAAATAAAGTAAAACACCCTTTTTGATAGGGCATTGATTAAAATAAGGGCAAAAATAGAGCAAAACACACTTTGTTGCAAAACCTTGGTTAGAATAAGGCCCAAAATAGAGTAAAATACACTTTTTGGTAGGGCTTTGGTTAGAATAAGGGTAAAAATAGAGTGAAACACCCTTTTACGTAGGGCTTTGGTTAGAATAAGAGCAAAATAGAGAAAAACATCCCTTGTTAGGGCTTTGGTTAGGGTTAGAGAAAAACTAGAGAAAATCACCCTTTTTGGTAGAGCTTTGGTCATAATAAGGGCAAAAATAGAGTCAAACACCCTTTTTGTAGGGCTTTAGTTAGAATTAGAGCAAAAATAGAGAAAAACACCCTTTTTTGGTAGGGCTTGGTTAGTTTAAGGGCATAAATAGAGATAAACACCCTTTGTGGCAGAACGTTGGTTAGAATATAGAAAAATAGAAAAAGGCTCATTTGTGGCAGGGCTTCGGGTTAGTATAAGGGCAAAAACAGAGCAAAACAACATTTTTGGTAGGGCTTTGGTCAGAAAAAAGGCAAAAATAGATAAAAGAGAACTACACCCTTTTTATTTGGGCTTTGGTTAGAATAAGGGTAAAATAGAGAAAAAACACACTTTTTGGTAGGGCTTTTGTTAGAATAACATCAAAAATAGATAAAAAAAAATACCAATATTGGTAGGGCTTTGGTTAGAATAAGGGCAAAATAGAGAAAAGCTTCCTTTGTGGCAGAGCTTTTGTTAGAATAAGGGTAAAAATAGAGTGAAACACCCTTTTACGTAGGGCTTTGGTTAGAATAAGAGCAAAAATAGAGAAAACATCCCTTGTAAGGGCTTTGGTTATGGTTAGAGAAAAACTAGAGAAAATCACCCTTTTTGGTAGAGCTTTGGTCATAATAAGGGCGAAAATAGAGTTAAACACCCTTTTTGTAGGGCTTTAGTTAGAATTAGAGCAAAAATAGAGAAAAACACCCTTTTTTGGTAGGGCTTGGTTAGTTTAAGGGCATAAATAGAGATAAACACCCTTTGTGGCAGAACTTTGGTTAGAATATAGAAAAATAGAAAAAGGCTCATTTGTGGCAGGGCTTCGGGTTAGTATAAGGGCAAAAACAGAGCAAAACAACATTTTTGGTAGGGCTTTGGTCAGAAAAAAAGGCAAAAAAAGATAAAAGAGAACTACACCCTTTTTATTTGGGCTTTGGTTAGAATAAGGGTAAAATAGAGAAAAAACACACTTTTTGGTAGGGCTTTTGTTAGAATAACATCAAAAATAGATAAAAAAAAAATACCAATATTGGTAGGGCTTTGGTTAGAATAAGGACAAAATAGAGAAAAGCTTCCTTTGTGGCCGGGCTTTTGTTAGAATAGGGGTAAAAATAGAGTGAAACACCCTTTTACGTAGGGCTTTGGTTAGAATGAGAGCAAAAATAGAGAAAAACACACTTTGTTGCAGGGCTTTGGTTAGAATAAGGGCAAAAATTGGAAAAACATACTTTTAGTAGGCTTTGGTTAAAATACTGGCAAAAATAGGGAAAAACACCATTTTTGTTAGAGCTTTGGTTAAAATAAGGGCAAAAAAAAAGAAAAAAAAAAGTAAGGTCTTGTGTTAGAATAAGGGCAACAGAAATATAAACACCCTTTTCGGTAGGGCTTTGGCTAGAATTAGGACAGAAAATGGAGCAAAACACCATAATTGGTAGGGCTTTGGTTAGAATAAGTGCAAAAATATAGAAAAACACCCTTTCTGGCAGGGCTTTGGTTAGTATCAGGGTAAAAATAGAGAAAAACACCCTTTGTGGCTGGACTTTGGTTAGAATAAGGGAAAAAATAGAGAAACATCACATTTTTGGTAGGGCATTCGTTTAGAATAAGGGCAAAAAAAAACACACCTCTTTTGGTAGAGCTTTGGATAGAATCAGGGCCAAATTGAGAAAACCACACTATATGGTAAGGCTATGGTTAGAATAAGGGCTAACATAGAGATAAACACAGTTGGGGCAGGGCTTTGGTTAAGGTTAGAGCAAAAGTAGAGAAAAACACCCTTTTTGATTGGGCTTTGATAAGCATAAGCGCAAAAATAGAGAAAATCACCCTTTGTGGCAGGGCTTTGGTTAGAATAAGGGCGAAAATAGAGAAAAACATACTTTTTGGTAGGGATTTGATTAGAATAAGGGCAAAAATAGAGAAAACACCCTTTTTTTAGAGCTGTGGTTAGAATAAGGGCAAAAATAGAGAAAATCCCACTTTTTGTATAGCTTTGATTAGAATAAGGGCAAAAGAAGAGATAAACATCCTTTTGGTAGGTCTTTGGTTAGAAAAAGGACAAAAATAGAGTAAAACACCCTTTTATAGCAGGACTTTGGTTAGGAAAAAGGGCAAACATAGAGAAAAATACCCTTTCTGACAGGGCTTTGGTTAGAATAAGGGCAAAAAATAGAGAAAAATACCCTTTCTAACAGGGCTTTGGTTAGAATAAGGGCAAAAAGAGAGTAAAATACCCATTTTGGTAGGGCTTTGTATAAAATCAGGGCAAAAATAGAGAAAAACACCCTTTGTAGCAAGGCTTTGGTTAGGGTAAGAGCAAAAGTAGAGAAAAACACCCTTTTTGGTTGGGCTTTGATTAGAATAAGGGCAAAAATAGAGAAAAACACCCTTTGAGTCAGGGTTTTGGATAGGTTTAGAGTACAAATAGAGGAAACCCCGTTTTTGGTAAAGCTTTGGTTAGAATAAGGGCAAAAATGGAGAAAAACACCCTTCGTGGCAGGGCTGTCGTTAGAACAAGGGCAAAAATAGAGAAAAACACCTTTTGTGGAAGGGCTTCGGTTAGAATAAGGGAAAACATACAGGAAAAACACCCTTTTTGTTAGGGCATTGATTAGAATAAGGGCAAAAATAGAGAAAAACACCCTTTGTGGCAGAGCTTTGGTTAGAATAAAAGTAAGTAAGGGTGTAAAGATCAGGAGTTGATACAATCAAGTACCACACCCGACCCAGGATACCAATGGGAAAGTTACAAGCTCACAGTTAGACACCACAAACGAGAGCCAAGAGGTCAGCCCTTTCCAAGCAGGTGACCACAAAGCACTTACAAACAGACGCGCACAAAGACAAAGCAAACATAAGACAGAACAAAAACATAAAAGATCCACAAAAGAAGTACCGCCTTGGAACGGTCAGTAAAATATTTTACTGGAGGGCTTAAACCGGTTTAACGGCGCGCCAACCTCACCCTTAATTCAGATGTGGATCAAGACACATAGATATTTGGTTTGCATGAAAGACCCCTAACTTATCAATGCATCATCTCCTAAAACATATAAATCAAGATATAACGGAGATAAAGCAAAGATAAGGACTCAACAGTAAATAAAACTGAATACCGGAGCAAAAGAAATCCAACAGTAAAACCCCGGAGGGCCCAACAAACAGCCAAAGCATCAGGCCCCTACAATCTCATCAATAGAAAAGTCTTTAAGTCGGAACCATCATAGAGTCTGAAGTCCGACCCACCGGCGTGCAATTAAAGAGGAAAGCAAAGTTGCCAACCGTGATTAGGTTGACTACCAAGCATGCAGTCTGTTGTAATACATTAATGTTATAGCCAATCTTTTTATAGTGGGAAATTATTTTAATGAACTGCGCTGAAAAATTATTAGAGCCAACAATCTTCTTCAACTTATACACCAAGTCACCATAGAAATCAGGTTCCCTTAGTCCTTGACACAAAAGAGATTTACTTGATATTGATAATCCTTATTTTGAACAAATGGTAGGTCAGATATATCCAACTGAACTTCAGTTAAATAAGGCTAATTCTTCTGATACTGAAGCTCCATTTTTGGACTTGAACTTGTCAATAACAAATGGCATAGTTTCTTCTAAAATTTATGATAAACGGGATGATTTTAATTTTGAAATTGTTAATTTCCCATTTCTTGATGGAGATGTTCCTCGCTCTCCTTCCTATGGCGTATATATTTCTCAGCTTATTCGTTTTGCTAGAGTGTGCTCTAATGTTGATGACTTCAACAACAGAAACTTATTTTTAACTGCTAAATTATTAAAACAAGGTTATAGATATCATAAAATTCGAAAAGCATTTTCTAAATTCTACTACAGACACTCAGAGTTAATTGTTAAATACAACATTGGGTTAAAAACTCTTCTGCAGCAAGGCATATCAGAACCTATATTTTATGGTGATTTAGTCTATAAATTCAAAGAATTGTTGGAATACCTAATTTTAGTGATCAATTCAAAAAGATAGTAAAACGTTATATAAGGGTTCGATATAATTTGGATATCATGCGACAGTCTGCATGCCTAGTTTTAAACCCAATCACGGTTTATAGCTATGGTTTCCTCTTTAATTGCACGACGGTGGGTCAGGCCTCAGACTCTATGAAGGCTCTGACGTAAAGCTTCAATCGGTGGGTAGGTGCCTGATGCTTATCTGTAGCTGGACCCACCGTGGCTCAACTTGAGGTTTTCTTTAGCTCTGACTATCTGTGAGTCATGAGCCCTTTTCTATGTTTCATCATGGAGTGTTAATTTGATTAGAGTGTTTTCCATGACGATACATTGCATTAGTTAGATGGTCTCCATGCGAGCTGAACATTTCTTGTACTTCAACAGCAGCAGAATCTGGGGCGAAGATTTGGTACCAGTAAAATGCATTTAAGCCCCCAAGTGGCTTGGGCTGCTGTCCGTTCTAAGGCGGTGGTTCTGTTGTTGTTGACTTTTTGTTTATTGTTACTCCCATTGTGGGAGTCTGTAATTGTTCTATGTATTGTTGTACATTACTTTATGTCCATTCTAGTATTGCAATCATTTTGATGGGGAAGAGAGAGCTGATTGCTTTTCTTAATTTGTCTTCCTGGTGTCTCGTGATGGTTGAGCGGCTCTTCCTCGCGGTGCCACGGGGTAGTCTGCAGTTTGTGATTGTGGTATTTCCTGATCATACTCACTTACTATTTTTTAAGTCTAACTTGGAATTTAGAAATCAAACCATAGTATCGTCTATAAAATTTTGAAAATGTTTTGTGAAGTTTATGATACCGATAGCCTTGTTTAAGAAGGTTCTGAGTTAACAGTTTATTGCGAGTGTTGAAGTCAGCAACAATGCTAGATGCTCTAGCAAAGCGAATGAGTTGAGAAATATAGACTCCATAGGATGTAGAACGAGGAACATCACCATCTAAAAATGGGAAATTGACAATTTCAAAATCAAAGTCGTCACGTTTATCATAAATTTTGGTAGAAACAATATCACTAGAAATTGACAAATGCAAGTCTAAAAATGTGGCTTCGGTATCAGAGGTATTAGCTTTATTCAGTTGGAGCCCTGAAGGGTATATTTGACTAACCATATTGTCAAAATAAACATTATTAATATTTAAACTATCGTCCAAATATCTGGAAGTAGTGTTAAATGCATCAATAATATCTCCCTGCTTATCATCAGAAAGAGACATCATAAAGTCCCTCTCATAACAAAACAGGGATAAATCTGCAACCAGGGGAGCACAACTAGTGCCCATAGGAATCCCAACTACTTGTCTATACAGCTTGGTGCCAAATCGAATAAAAATGTTGTCCAACAAAAAGGTCAGCGCATCACATACATTTTGACACGACCATGCATGATATTTTTTAGGTTTTTCTGAAGTAAAAAATGCATTTCGGTCATTTTATACAAGGTAAGGAGAGCCTTCTTTCTGAATGGTTCTTACAATAAGATCAATAAGTTTATCTTTAATTAGATTATGAGGTAAAGTAGTGTAAAGAGTAGAAAAATCATAAGTAGACAAACTGGTCGCATTGAAATCTCTAGCTTTAAGTTTATCTAAAATTTCACCTGAATTTTTAAAAGACCAAAATAGGTTCATTAAAATAATTTCCCATTATAAAAAGATTGGCTATAACATTAATGTATTGCAACAGACTGCATGCTTGGTAGTCAACCCAATCACGGTTGGCAACTTTGCTTTCCTCTTTAATTGCACGCCGGTGGGTCGGACTTCAGACTCTATGATGGTTCCGACTTAAAGACTTATCTATTGATGAGATGGTAGGGGCCTGATGCTTTGGCTGTTTGTCGGGCCCACCGGGGTTTACCTGTTGGATTTCTTTTGCTCTGGTATTCAGTTTAATTTACTGTTGAGTCCTTATCCTTGCTTTATCTCCTTGTTATATCTTGATTTATATGTTTTAGGAGATGATGCATTGATAAGTTAGGGGTCTTTCATGCAAACCAAATATCTATGTGTCTTGATCCACATCTGAATTAAGGGTGAGGTTGGCGCGCCGTTAAACCGGTTTAAGCCCTCCAGTAAAATATTTTACTGACCGTTCCAAGGCGGTACTTCTTTTGTGGATCTTTTATGTTTTTGTTCTGTCTTGTGTTTGCTATGTTTTGTGCGCGTCTGTTTATATGTGCTTTGTGGTCACCTGCTGGGAAAGGGCTGACCTCTTTGCTCTCGTTTGTGGTGTCTTCTGTGAGTTTGTCACTTTCCCATTGGTATCCTGGGTCAGGTGTGGTACTTGATTGTATCGATTCCTGATCTTTGCACCATTACTTACTTTTATTATCAGAGTTGTTTTGTCTGTGCTGCGTGGCGGCCCTAAAAAGTCTCCCCGCACTTTCATTTAATGCTCTTATTTTTCCAATCCTCAGGATTTTGTGTACAATCTCCTTCCATTATTCCTGTCCCTGGATATCCTCTATGTCTTGTACCGCATTTAAGATCACTAGATGACCGATTTTCATACCCCGTTGTATTACTTCTGCTTTCTATATACCTGTGGACTTGTATTAGCCATTTGGATTATCGCTTGCATTTGTTATACCTTCCTTTGCTTTTAAGGACTCATATTATACTGGCTTGTCATTTTAATAACCGGTGTGTTGATTGCTTGTCTTGGGATGGTACTTACCCACACAACTTTTAATGATAAGAACGAAAATAACAAAATTACATTTATCTCCCATTAGTTTACATTCGGCGTCCTCTGTTCGTATTCCTAGTTCAGTTAACAATTTTCGGGATATGCTTCCTACCATTAGGTTTTCTCCTCTTGGGTCACCTATTATCAGGAAGTATACTAAACCATTTAATGCATTCAAAAGACGCGGAATGTATCCTAATGTTTCTAAGTGCAATGCCAAGAGGTGTGTCTGTTGCACACATTTATGTACTAAAACTACCATTACATCATCTGTAAATGGTAGAAAATTTTCCATAATTAATAATAATGATTTGGACTGAACTTCATCGGATCTGATTTATGTTATAACTTGAACTGAAACTAACTGTGGAATGCAATATATTGGACAAACTGGCCGATCCCTCAAGACTAGGTTTCGTGAGCACTTTCGTAAAATGAAAAAGCCTAAAAAAATTGACACATTTCTTTTTCGCCATTTCAAAAATAATGGTCATCCACCTAGTAAAATTGTAATTCAGCCGCTTGAAAAAATTACATATGATCCAAATTCATCAACTAGATTAAAAAATATTAAGAGACATGAAACTGAACTTAAATGGATTAAATTTTTGCAATCACCTTTTCCTTTAGGCTTTAATGATAATATATACCATGAGGGCAACATTTCTAAAATGCCAGATTTTGATGTTTTTTCTGTTTTGGAATGTAAAAAACGTAAAAGTAGATCTCATGGTAAACGTAAAAATGGCAACATTAAGCGCAAAATTTGTACTGAAAAACGCTTAAATACTTCTCTAAAGGATCTTTCTTTAGCTTTAATTAATCATGGTCGACATGGCTTATTTTCATTTTTAAGTTCCTTGCCTATCTCAGTTTTACGCAATTTAGAGTTAGAGGCTAATAAACTTTATGATAGAGCAAAAAAATATATAAAGCAGCACTCCTTACAAGGTGTTATGTTCAACATTTCCTTAGTCCTTATATCGATTCTGAGGTCAACCATAAACGACATTTTATCAAAATTCCATTCGTTAACAAAGGTATTGAGTTTATTGATTTACATAGTATCTTCAAGGATAATTCAGTGATTTCATCTATTCCAAATTACTTTAATAATTCTGAAACTCCTATCATTTGTTATAAATATAACAAACCGATAAGGTCTACGATATTTAACTTTAATAAAATTGTAAATGATTTAGATATAGATTCCAATACTCCTGCCTCCTGAGATTGTAAAAATTCTAATTATTTATATCCCTCTGCAGGGCATGTTATTACAGATAATCTAAATGTCATTCCTGACGCTAGAGTTCGCAATATCATTTCTAAAGGTCCTAAATATAGATTTCCCTCTAATATTGATTTCTCTAAATGTCGTAGAGAGATCGCTGCTTCTTTAAATGACTTCAGTAATCGTTGGTGCAAACGGGAAAATGTTGAACCTGATGCTTTGAAGGAATGGAAGATTAACATTTTTAAAATTATTGATACTCGTATTTCATTTTACTCTCGTAATACACATCTTTTGCCCCCTAAACCTAAATCTTCTTTTAGTCATCTTAAACGAGGTATCCAGGATTTTCATATGAACTATGTTTTGGTTCCAGCAGATAAAGCTGCTAACAATGTTGTAGTTGTTTGACGATTGTATTATATTAAAACTCTTAAGCGTGAGCTTGTTGACACTAATGCCTATAAACTGCAGCCTTCTTTCAGTGAAAGGGTGATTGTTGATGGGCATGGTTGTCATACAGCCCTACATTTTGGTGTTAAAGCTAAAGAAAATCAAGACAAAGTTCCTACGTTGTACTGGTTACCTAAACTCCATAAAAACCCCTATAAAGCAAGATTTATTGCAAATTCTAGTTCTTGTACAACAACAGAACTTTCTAAATTGTTAACCTCGTGTCTTACAGCTGTTAAAAAACATGTTATCAAATATTGTGAAAAGGTATATGAGAGATCTGGTAAAAACCTATTTTGGTCGATTAAAAATTCAGGTGAAATTTTAGATAAACTTAAAGCTAGAGATTACAATGCGACCAGTTTGTCTACTTATGATTTTTCTACTCTTTACACTACTTTACCTCATAATTTAATTAAAGATAAACTTATTGATCTTATTGAAAGTACCTTCCAGAGAGAAGGCTCTCCTTACCTTGCATTTAGTGACAGAAATGCATTTTTTACTTCAGACAAACCTAAGAAATATCATGCATGGTCGTGTCAAAATGTATGCGATGCGCTGACCTTTTTGTTGGACAACATTTTTATTCGATTTGACACCAAGCTCTATAGACAAGTTGTTGGGATTCCTATGGGCACTAATTGTGCTCCCCTGGTTGCAGATTTATTCCTGTTTTGTTATGAAAGGGACTTTATGATGTCTCTTTCTGATGATAAGCAGGCTGATGTTATTGATGCGTTTAACACTACTTCCAGATATTTGGACGATATTTTAAATATTAATAATGTTTATTTTGACAATATGGTTAGTCAAATATACCCTTCAGAGCTCCAACTTAATAAAGCCAATGCCTCTGATACCGACGCCGCATTTTTAGACTTGCATTTGTCAATTTCTAATGATATTGTTTCTACCAAAATTTATGACAAACGTGACGACTTTGATTTTGAAATTGTCAATTTCCCATTTTTAGATGGTGGTGTTCCTCGTTCTACATCCTATGGAGTCTATATCTCTCAACTTATTCGTTTTGCTAGAGCATCTAGCTATGTTGCTGACTTCAACACTCGCAATAAATTGTTAACTCAGAAACTTCTTAAACAAGGCTATCGGTATCATAAACTTCGCAAAACATTTTCAAAATTTTATAGACGATACTATGATTTGATTTCTAAATTCCAAGTTGGACTTAAATCTCTCTTGCGCCAAGGACTTTCGGAACCTGATTTCTATGGTGACTTGGTGTATAAGTTGAAGAAGATTGTTGGCTCTAATAATTTTTCAGCGCAGTTCATTAAAATAATTTCCCATTATAAAAAGATTGGCTATAACATTAATGTATTGCAACAGACTGCATGCTTGGTGGTCAACCCAATCACGGTTGGCAACTTTGCTTTCCTCTTTAATTGCACGCCGGTGGGTCGGACTTCAGACTCTATGATGGTTCCGACTTAAAGACTTATCTATTGATGAGATGGTAGGGGCCTGATGCTTTGGCTGTTTGTCGGGCCCACCGGGGTTTACCTGTTGGATTTCTTTTGCTCCAGTATTCAGTTTTATTTACTGTTGAGTCCTTATCCTTGCTTTATCTCCTTGTTATATCTTGATTTATATATTTTAGGAGATGATGCATTGATAAGTTAGGGGTCTTTCATGCAAACCAAATATCTATGTGTCTTGATCCACATCTGAGTTAAGGGTGAGGTTGGCGCCGTTAAACCGGTTAAAGCCCTCCAGTAAAATATTTTACTGACCGTTCCAAGGCGGTACTTCTTTTGTGGATCTTTTATGTTTTTGTTCTGTCTTGTGTTTGCTATGTTTTGTGCGCGTCTGTTTATATGTGCTTTGTGGTCACCTGCTGGGAAAGGGCTGACCTCTTGGCTCTCGTTTGTGGTGTCTTCTGTGAGTTTGTCACTTTCCCATTGGTATCCTGGGTCAGGTGTGGTACTTGATTGTATCGATTCCTGATCTTTGCACCATTACTTACTTTTACCGGATCTCTCATCTACCTTTTCACAATACTTGATAACATGTTTTTAACAGCTGTAAGACACGAGGTTAACAATTTAGAAAGTTCTGTTGTCGTACAAGAACTAGAATTAGTAATAAATCTTGCTTTATATGGTTTTTTATGGAGTTTAGGTAACCAGTACAACATAGGAACTTTGTCTTGATTTTCTTTAGCTTTGACACCAAAATGTAGGGCTGTATGACAACCATGCCCATCAACAATCACCCTCTCACTGAAAGAAGGCTGCAGTTTATAGGCATTAGTGTCAACAAGCTCATGCTTAAGAGTTTTAATATGATACAATCGTCAAACAACTACAACATTGTTAGCAGCTTTATCTGCTGGAACCAAAACATAGTTCATATGAAAATCCTGGATACCTCGTTTAAGATGACGAAATGAAGATTTAGGTTTAGGTGGTAAAAGATGTGTATTACGAGAGTAAAATGAAATACGAGTATCAATAATTTTAAAAGTGTTAATATTCCATTCCTTCAAGGCATCATGGTTCAACATTTTCCCGTTTGCACCAACGATTACTAAAGTCATTTAAAGAAGCAACGATCTCTCTGCGACATATAGAGAAATCATTATTAGAAGGAAATCTATATTTAGGACCTTTAGAAATAATATTGCGAACTCTAGAGTCAGGAATGACATTTAGATTATCTGTAATAATTATAATTAGATTATATCCCTGCAGAGGGATATAAATAATTAGAATTTTTACAATCTCAGGAGGCAGGAGTATTGGAATCTATATCTATATCATTAACAATTTTATTAAAGTTAAATATAGTAGACCTAATAGGTTTGTTATATTTATAACAGATGATAGGAGTTTCAGAATTATTAAAGTAATTTGGAATAGATGAAATTACTAAATTATCCTTAAAGATACTATGTAAATCATCAATAAACTCAATACCTTTGTTAATGAATGGAATTTTGATACAATGTCGTTTATGGTTGACCTCAGAATCGATATAAGGACTAAGGAAATGTTGAACATAACACCTTGTAAGGAGAGCTGCTTTATATAGTTTGTTTGCTCAATCATAAAGTTTATTAGCCTCTAACTCTAAATTGCGTAAAACTGAGATAGGCAAGGAACTTAAAAATGAAAATAAGCCATGCCGACCATAAAGGCTAAAATAGAGAAAGAAAACACCCCTTATGGTAGTGCTTTGGATAAAATAAAAGCAAAAATAGAGCAAAACACCTTCGTGGCTGGGCTTTGGTTAGAATAAGGGCAAAAATAGAGAAAAACACCCTTTTTGGTAGGTTTTTGGTTAGAATAAGGGCAAAAATAGAGGAAAACCACCCTTTTTGGTTGGGCTTTAGTTAGAATAAGAGCACAAATAGAGAAAAAAACACACGTTTTGGCAGAGCTTTGGATAGAATAAGAGCAAAAAAGAAAAAAAAAACTTTTTGTAGGGCTTTGGTAAGAATACTGGCAAAAATAGAGAAAAACACCCCTTTTGACAGGGCTTTAGTTAGACTAATGACATAATAATGAAAAACACACTTTGTGGCAGGGCTTTTTGTATAATAATGGCAAAATAGAGAAAAACACCCTTTTTAGCAGAGCTTTGGCTAGATTAAGGGCAAAAATAGAGAAAACCACACTTTTTGGAATGGCTTGAGTTAGAATAAGATCAAAAATAGAGAAAAACACCCTTTATTGTAGGGCTTTGGTTAAAATAAGGGCAAAATAGAGAAAAACACACTTTATGGTAGGGCTTTGGTTAGAATAGGGGCAAAAACGAGAAAAACACCCTTTTTGATAGGGCTTTTGTTAGAATAAGGGCAAAGATAGAGAACAACACCCTTTGTGGCAGGGCTTTGTGTAGAATAATGGCAAAAATAGAAAAAAAAACACCCTTTTTGGCAATGCTTTGGTTAGAATTAGGGCAAAATTAGAGAAAAACACCCTTTTTGGTAGGGCTTCGGTTAGAATAAGGACAAAAATAGAGAAAACACCCTTTGTGGCAGGGCTTTGGTTGTTTAAAGGCCAAAAATAGAGAAAAACATACATTTTGGTAGGGCTTTGATTAGAATAAGGGCAAAAATAGAGAAAAACACCATTTTTGTTAGAGCTATGGTTAGAATAAGGGCAAAAATTAAAAAAAAAAAACGCCCTTTGTGGCAGAGCTTTGGTTAGAATAAGGGCAAAATAGAGAAAACATTGTTTATGGTAAGGCTCTGGTTAGAATAAGGACGAAAATTGAGAAAAACACTCTTTTGGTAGGGCATTGGTTGAATAAGGTTGAATATTAGAATAAGGTTGAAAAAAAAAACAAAAAAAAAAACATCCTTTTTGGTAGGACTTTGGTTAGAATAAGTTCAAATATAGAGAAAACCCCATTTTGTGGCCGCGCTTTGGTTAGAATAAGGCAAAAATAGAGTAAAACACCCTTTTTGGTAGAGCTTTTATTAGAATAAGGGACACAAATAGAGAAAAACACCCTTTGTGGCAGTGCAAAAATAGAAAAAACAATCTTAGTTTGAGGGCTTTGGTCAGGGTTAGAGCAAGAATGGAGAAGAATACCCCTTGTTGCAGGGCTTTGGTTAAAATAAGGGCACAAATAAAGAATAAAACACACTTTTAGGTAGGGCTTTGATTAGAATAAGTGCAAAAATAGAGAAAAACGTCCTTTTTGGTAGGGCTCTGGTTAGAATAAGGACAAAAATTGAGAAAAACACCATTTTTTGTAGGGCTTTGGTTTGGGATAGAGTACAAATAGAGGAAACATCCGTTTTGGCTTTTGTCAGAATAAGGCAAAAAATTAGAGAAACACGCCGTTGTGGGTAGGGCTTTTGTTAGAATAAGGGCAAAAATAGAGAAAACTCCCTTTTTGGTAGGGCTTTGGTCAGAATAAGGGTAAAAAAGAGAAAGAAAACACCCTTTGTGGCTGGGCGTGGTTAGAAAAAGGGCAAAACAGAGTAAAACCCCCTTTTGGGTAGGACTTTGGTTTGAATAAGGGCAAAAATAGAGAGAAACACGTTTTTTGGTAGAGCTTTGATTAGAAAAAGGGCATAAAAAGGTGTCAGGGATTTGGTTAGATTAAGGGTAAAATAGAGTAAAACAACCATTTTTGGTACGGCTTCGGTTAGAATAATGGCACAAATAGAGAAAAACACCCGTTTTGGTAGGGTTTTGGCTAGATTAAGGGTAACAATAGAGCCTTTGTGGCAGGACTTTGGTTAGAATAAGGGCAAAATAGAGAAAAACACCCTTTGGGGCAGGGCTTTTGGTTAGAATAAGTGCAAAAATAGTGCAACACACACTTTGTGGCAGGGCTTTGCTTAGAATAAGGGCAAAAATAAAGTAAAAGCCAATTTTGGTAGAGCTTTGGTTAGAATAGGGGCAAAAAAAAAGAAAAGCACCCTTTCTGGCAGAGCTTTGGTTAGAATAAGGGTAAAGATAGAGTAAAACACCCTTTATGGTAGGGATTTTGTCAGAATAAGGGCAAAATTGAGAGAGAAAAAAACTTTTTGTGACTAGGCTTTGGTTAGAATAGGGGCAAAAATAGAGAAAAAACACATTTTTGGTAGGGTTTTGGTAAGAATAAGGGCAAAAATAGAGGATAACGTCCTTTTTGCTAGTACTCTGGTTAGTATAAGGACAAAAATAGTGAAAACACCCTTTTTGGTAGGGCTTTGGATAAAATAAGGGCAAAAATAGAGTAAAACACCCTTTTTGGTAGGGCTTTGGTTAGAATAAGGGCAAAAAGAGAGAACAACACCCTTTGTGTAGGGTTTTTGTTTAAAAAAAAGGCAAAAATAGAATAAAACACACTTTTTAGTATGGTTTTGGTAAAACATATATTGTGGGTACTCAAAAGAACGGTCTCATTGAGATGGTTCTTTTGAGCACCAAAATATATACTGAGGGAAAAAAAGTTTAGCAATATACTTTTAGGATTCACTGTTAAGAAGAAATAGGACTTTTAATTTTATAGTGTCAAAAATATATGTTGACAAACGTTCACGAGTACGATGACATTAACAGGTTGACATTTCACATAATGTAAAGTCTGATTTTATGCCCTCTTGCTTAAACAGCTTATCTGGCAATAGTGCGAATAGTTTTCGATTAAAAAGTTCATTTTTCTGTCCAATGTTTAGATCTAAAACCAAGAAAGTGAAAAGCGGTTTAAAACTGAATGTTATGTTTACCCTTTTCGTACAGTTTTTAGGTGAAAATCGAATTTTTCCAAATTACCTCCCTTTCAATTGAATAACGTTTGAAATTAAAATGCTCAGCAGATCAAACACTCACTATAAAGTCGGATTTTGTTTCATTTGACCACTTGAGGGTAGCCATTATGTCATTTTCAAACAACTGTCATGTTTGCGAACCTGCCAATGAAAAAGATCTAATGCTTCAAAGATCACCTATTGGAAACCCCATTATAAATAATTGCTAAACTTTTTTCCATCAGTGAACACATTTTTATGACGGTTTTTTTGTGTGTGTTTCTTTGCCCCCTCAACAAGTTCAGCACCAGAACAGAATTCAGAACCCCAAAAGGTCTACGCCCATGATGTATTGACGAATGCTTACATTCAGTGAGGAGAAAATAAGATGCCAGTGATAAAGCTGCAAAACTGTACAACATACCCCACATAGAATAAGGGCAAAAATAGAGAAAAACAACCTTTGAGTCAGGGTTTTGGATAGGGTTAGAGTACACCGTTTTTGGTAGGGCTTTGGTTAGAATAAGGGCAAAAATAGAGTAAAACACCCTTCGTGGCGGGGCTTTGGCTAGTATATGGGCAAAAATAGAGAAAACACCTTTTGTGACAGGGCTTTGGTTAGAAAAAGGGCATAAATAGAGAGAAAAAAAAAACTTTTTGGTAGGGCATTGGTTAGAATTAGGGCAAAAATCGAGAATAATGTCCTTTTTGGTAGGGCTCTGGTTAGAATAAAGACAAAAATAGAGAAAAACACCATTTATGGTAGTGCTTTAGTTAGAATAATGACAATAATAGAGAAAAAAACTTTGTGGTAGGGCGTTGGTTAGATTTAGGGCAAAAATAGAGTAAAACATCCCTTTTTGGTAGGGATTTGGTTTAAATAAGGGCAAAATTAGAGAAAAACACCCTTTGTGGAAGGGTTTGGTTAGGGTTAGAGCAAAAATAGAGAAAACACCCTATGTGGCAGGACTTTGGTTAGGATTAGAGCTAGAATAGAAAAATTTAATAGGGCTTAAGCTAAAAATAAGCGCATAAATAGAGAAAAACACCCCTTATGGTAGGGCTTTGGTTAGAATAAGGACAAAAATAGAGAAGAAAACCCTTTTTCGTAGGGCTTTAGTTAGAATAAGGGCAAATACAGAGAAAACACCCTTTATGGCAGGGTTTTGGTTAGAATTGGGGCAGAAATAGAGAAAAAACACCCTTTTTGGCAGGAATTTGCTTTTGAATAAGGCAAAAATAGAGAAAAACATTCTTCATGGAAGGGCTTTGGTTAGGAAAAGGGCAAAACTATAGAAAAACCGCCATTTTGTTAGGGCTTTGGTTAGAATAAGGGCAAAATATAGAAAAAAAACTTTTTGCCAGGGCTTTGGTTAGAATAAGGGCAAAAATAGAGAAAAACACCCTTTTTGTAGGGTTTGGTTTTAGGGCGTTTTTGGTGTGGTACTTGATTGTACCGATTCCTGATCTTTGCACCCTTACTTACTTTAGTTAGAATAAGGGAAAAAAAAGAGAAAAACACCCTTCTTGGCAGGGCTTTGGTTAGAATAAGGGCAAAAATAGAGAAAAACACCCTTTATGGTAGGGCTTTGGATAAAATAAAGGCAAAAATACAGCAAAACACCCTTCGTGGCTAATTTAAGTGATCAATTCAAAAAGATAGTAAAACGTTATATAAGGGTTCGATATAACTTGGATATCATGCGACAGTCTGCATGCCTAGTTTTAAACCCAATCACGGTTTATAGCTATGGTTTCCTCTTTAATTGCACGACGGTGGGTCAGGCCTCAGACTCTATGACGGCTCTGACGTAAAGCTTTAATCGGTGGGTTGGTGCCTGATGCTAATCTGTAGCTGGACCCACCGTGGCTCAACTTGAGGTTTTCTTTAGCTCTGACTATCTGTTAGTCATGAGCCCTTTTCTTTGTTTCATCATAGTGTGCTAATTTGATTAGAGTGTTTCTCCATGTTGATACATTGCATTAGTTAGATGGCCTCAATGCGAGCTGAACATTTCTTGTACTTCAACAACAGCAGAATCTAGGGCGAAAATTTGGTACCAGTAAAATGCATTTAAGCCCCCCCCCCCCCGGTGGCTTAGGGTGCTGTCCGTTCTAAGGCGGTGGTTCTGTTGTTGTTGACTTCTTGTTAATTGTAACTCTCATTGTGGGAGTCTGTAATTATTCTATGTTTTGTTGTACGTTACTTTGTGTCCATTCTAGTATTGCAATCATCTTGATGGGGAAGAGAGAGCTGGTTGCTTTGCTTAATTTGTCCTCCTGGTGTCTCATGATGGTTGAGCGACTCTTCCTCGCGGTGCCACGGGGTAGTCTGCGGTTTGTGATTGTGGTATTTCCTGATCATGATTACTTACTATTTTTGGTTAGAATAAGGGCAAAAATATAGAAAAAAACACCCTTTTTGTTTGGGCTTTGGTTAGAATAAGGGCAAAAATAGAGAAAAACACCCTTTTTGGTAGGGCTTTGGTTTGAGGGCATTTTTGTATGGTACTTGATTGTATTGATTCCTGATCTTTGCACCCTTACTTACTATAGTTAAAATAAGCACAAAAAAGAGAAAAACAGCCTTCTTGGTAAGGCTTTGGTTAGAATGAAGGCAAAATTAGAGAAAAACACCCTTTATGGAAGGGCTTCGGATAGAATAAAGGCAAAATGGAGTTAAACACCCTTCGTGGCTGGGCTTTGGTTAGAATAAGGGCAAAAATAGAGTAAAACACCCTTTTTGGTAGGGTTTTGGTTAGAATAAGTGCAAAACTTGTGATAAAGGGCTTTAGTTAGAATAAGAGCACAAATACAGAAAAAAACACTTTTTGGCAAGGTTTTGGTTAGAATAAGAGCACAAATAGAGAAAAACACCCTTTTTGGTAAGGCTTTAGCTAGAATAAGGACAAAAAAGAGAAAACACACTTTGTGGCATGGCTTTGTGTAGAATAATGGCAAAAATAGAGAAAAACATCCTTTTTAGCGGGGATTTGGTTAGAATAAGGGCTAATAGAGAAAAACACTCTTAATAAGAAGGGCTTGGGTTAGAATAAGGGCAAAATTGAAGAAGAAAAAAAACACATTTTTAGTAGGGCTTTAGTTAGAGTAAGGTCAAATATAGAGAAAAACACACGTTGTGGCAGTGCTTTGGTTATAATAAGTAAGTATGGGCGCCAAAATCAGGAATCGATACAATTAAGTACCACACCCGACCCCGGATACTAATGGGAAAGTAACAAACGGCAAAAAAGAAGAAATAACCTTTGTGGTAGTGCTTTGGTTAGGTTTAGAGCAAAATTAGATAAAAATATTCTTTGTGGCAGGGCTTTGGTTAGAATATAGAACAAAAATAGAGAAAAACACCCTTTTTGGTAGGAATTTTGTTAGAATAAGGCAAACATTGAGAACAAACACCCTTTTTGGTGAGACTTTGTTTATAATAAGGGCAAAAATAAAGTAAAACACCCTTTGTGGTTGGATTTGGTTAGAATAAGGGCAAAAAAAAATAAAACAACCTTTTTGACAGGGCTTTAGTTAGAGTTAGAGCAATAATAGAGAAAAACACCATTTTTGGTAGGCTTTGGTTATAATAAGAGCAAAAATAGAGAAAAACACCCTTTTAGGTAAAGCTTTGGTTAGAATAAGGGCAAAAATAAAATGAGACAACCTTTGTGACAGGGCTTTGGTTAGAGTTAGAGCAATAATAGAGAAAAATACCTTTTTGGGTAGGTTTTTGGTTAGAACAAGGGCAAAAACAGAAAAAACACCCTTTGCTGAAGAACTTTGATTAGAATAAGGGCAAAAAGAGAAAACACACTTATTGGTAGGGTTTTGGTTAGAATAGGTCAGAATTAGATAAACCCCACTTTTGGTAGGGATTTGATTTAGTTAAGAAAAGGGCCAAAAATAGAGAAAAACACCCTTTGTGGCAAGGCTTTGGTTAAAATGAAGGCAAAAATATAGTAAAATACCCTCTTTAGTAGGGCTCTGGTTATATTAAAGACAGAGAAAAACACTCTTTTTTGGTAGGGATTTGGCAAGAATAAGGGACAGAAATAGAGAAAAACACCCTTTTTGGCGAGACTTTGGATAGAATAAGGGCAAAAAGAAAAAACACCCTTTGTGACAGGGCTTTGGTTAGAATAAGGGCAAAAATAGAGAAAAACACCCTTTGTAGCAGGGCTTTGGACATGGTTAGAGCAAAAATAGAAAAACACCTTTTTGGTAGGGCGTTGGTTTGAATAAGGGCAACAATAGAGAAAACACGCTTGTTGATAGGGTTTTGGTTAGAATAAGGGCAAAAATAAAGAAAAACACCGTTTTTGTAGGGCTTTGGTTAGAATAATGGCAAAAATAGAGAAAAATCACCTTTTGATATGGATTTTGTTAGAATAATGACCAAAAATAGAGAAAAACTCCCTTTGTGGCAGGGCTTTGGGTTGGAATAAGGGCAAAAATAGAGAAACACACCCTTTGTTGCAGTGCTTTGGTTAGAAAAAGGGCAAAAATAGAGCAAAACAACATTTTGGTAGGGCTTTGGATAAAATTAGGGCAAAAATAACGAAAAGCACCCTTTTTGGCAAGGCTTTTGTTAGAATAAGGGTAACAAATAAAGTAAAACACCCTTTTTGGTAGGGCTTTGGTTAGAAAAGTGCAAAAATTGAGAAAAACACCCTTATTGGTAGAGTTTTGGTTAGAATAAGGGGAAAAAATAGTGAAAAAACACTTTTCGGTATGACTTTTGATAGAATAAGGGCAAAAAAAGAGAAAAATCCCCTTTTTGGCAGGACTTTGGTTAGAATAAGGCAAAAATAGAGAAAAACATCCTTCATGACAGGGCTTTGGTTAGAATAAAAGCAAAAATATAGAAAAAATAACCATTTTGTTAGGGCTTTGGTTAGAATAAGTGCAAAATAGAGAAAAACACCCTTTTTGGTAGGGCTTTGGTTTTAGGGCATTTTGATGTGGTACTTGATTGTATCGATTCCTGATCTTTGCACCCTTACTTACTTTAGTTAGAATTAGGACAAAAAAAACAGCCTTCTTGGCAGGGCTTTGGTTAGAATTAAGGCAAAAATAGAGGAAAACACCCTTTATGGTAGGGCTTTGGATAGAATAAAGGCAAAAATAGAGGAAAACACCCTTCGTGGCTGGGCTTTGGTTAGAATAAGGGCAAAAATAGAGAAAAACACCCTTTTCTGTAGATTTTTGGTTAGAATAAGAGCACAAAAAGAGAAAAAACCCACTTGTTGGCAGGGCTTTGGTTAGAATAAGAGCAAAAAAGAAAACAAAACTTTTTGGTAGGGCTTTGGTAAGAATAATAACAAAAATAGAGAAAAACACCCTTTTTGGTAAGGCTTTATGTAGAATAAGGACAAAAATAGAAAAAAAAACACTTTGTGGCGGGGCTTTGTGTAAAATTATGGCAACAAGAGGGAAAAACATCCTTTTTAGCAGGGATATTGTTAGAATAATGGCTAAAAATAGAGAAAAACACCCTTTTTGAACTGGCTTGAGTTAGAATTAGAGCAAAAATAGAGATAAAACACCCTTAATTGGTAGGGTTTTGGTGAGAATAAGGGCAAAATTGGAGAAAACCTTTGTGGCAGTGCTTTGGTTAGGTTTAGAGCAAAATAAGAGAAAAATACCCTTTGTGGCTGGGCTTTGGTTAAAATATAGAACAAAAATAGACAAAAACACCCTTTTTGGTAGGGTATTTGATAGAATAAGGCAAACATTGAGAACAAACACGTTTTGGTGAGATTTTGGTTATAATAAGGACAAAAATAGAGTAAAACACCATTTTGTAGTAGGGATTTGGTTAGAGGAAGGACGAAAATAGAGGAAAACACCCTTTTTGGGAAAGCTTTATGTAGAATAAGGGCAAAAATAGAGAAACACACCCTCTGTGGCAAAGCTTTGATTAGTAAAATAAAATAACCTTTGTGACAGGGCTTTTGGTTAGAGTTAGAGCAATAATAGAGAAAAACGCCATTTTTGGTAGGCTGTGGTTATAATAAAAGCAAAAATAGAGAAAAACACCCTTTAAGGTAAGGCTTTGGTTAGAATAAAGGCAAAAAATAAAATAAAACAACCTTTGTGACAGGGCTTTGGTTATAATAAGGGCAAAAATAGAGGACAAAAATAGAGAAAAACACCCTTTGTAGCAGGGCCTTGGACATGGTTAGAGCAAAAATAGAAAAACACCATTTTTGGTAGGGCGTAGGTGAGAATAAGGGCAACAATAGAGAAAGCACGCTTATTGGTAGGGTTTTGGTTAGAATAAGGGCAAAACTAGAGAAAAATACCCTTTTGATATGGATTTTTTAGAATTATGGCCAAAAATAGAGAAAAACACCCTTTGTGGCATGGCTTTGGTTAAAAAAGGGCAAAAATAGAGAAAAACATCCTTTTTGGTAGGGCTTTGGTTAGAATAAGGGCAAAAATAGAGAAATACACCGTTTTTGGTAGGGCTTTGGTTAGAATAAGGGTAAAAATAGAGAAAAACACTCTTAATGGCAGGTTTAATGAGGGCAAATATAGAGTAAAATATGTTCTTAAAAGGGTATCCCTTGGAAGCAAAGACTGCACCAAAGAACTGAAACTAGAGTGTGCATATTTCCTGGGCCAGACGAGCTAGTTTCTGCCATTTAGGCTTCATCAGTGACCCTCTAATAGTTTCAAAGCTCAACAATGAAATCCAGAAAATCTACACTATAGTGAAGGGCAGGGAGACGTTCTACCGCCGCCACACAGTCTCAGTCACCAGCTGTAGTGAAGTCAAATATGTTCTTAAAAGGGTATCCCTTGGAAGCAATTTCTGCACAAAATAACTGAAACTAGAGTGTGCATATTTCCTGGGCCAGACTAGCTAGTTTCTGTCATTTAGGCTTCATCAGTGACCCTCCTTATAGTGCCACCCTTTTTGGTAGGGCCTTGGTTAGAGTAACGGCGAAAATTGATAAAATAACCCTTTGTGGCAGGGCTTTGGTTAGATTAAGGGCAAAAATAGAGTAAAACAACCTTTTTGGTAGGGCTTTGGTTAGAATTATGGCAAAATAGAGAAAACTTCCCTTTTTGGTAGTGCTTTGGTAGGGCGAAGATTTGGTACCAGTAAAATGCATTTAAGCTCCCCAGTAGCTTAAGCTGCTGTCCGTTCTAAGGCGGTGGTTCTGTTGTTGTTGACTTTTTGTTTATTGTTACTCCCATTGTGGGAGTCTGTAATTGTTCTATGTTTTGTTGTACGTTACTTTTTGTCCATTCTAGAATTGCAATCAGGGAGCGCAGTGGCTCAGTGGTAGAGTGCTTGACTCGAGACCGAAGGGCCGCGGGTTCGAGCCTCACCGGCGTCACTGTGTTGTGGTCCTTGAGCAAGACGGATTTATCCTAGCTTAGTACTGGTTCAACCCAGGAAAACCCGTCCCTATTTAACTGAAAGATTGTTGATGGGACGTAAAGAATCAAATCAAACAAAACAGCAATCATCTTGATGGGGAAGAGAGAGCTGATTGCTTTGCTTAATTTGTCTTCCTGGTGTCTCGTGATGGTTGAGTGGCTCTTCCTCGCGGTGCCACTGGGTTGTCTGCAGTTTGTGATTGTTGTATTTCCTGATCATACTCACTTACGTCCTTTTTGGTAGGACTCTGGTTAGAATAAGGACAAAATATCGGGAAAACGCCGTTTTTAGCAGGGCTTTGGTCAGAATAAGGTCAAAAATTGAGAAAAACACCCTTCTTGGTAGAGTTTTGGTTAGAATAAGGGCAAAAATAGAGAAAAAAACCTTTTTGGTATGACTTTTGTTAGAATAAGGGCAAAAATAGAGAAAATCCCCTTTTTGGCAGTTCTTTGGTTAGAATAAGGCAAAAATAGAGAAAAAATCCTTCATGGCAGGGCTTTGGTTAGAATAAGGGCAAAAATATAGAAAAACACACATTTTGTTAGGGCTTTGGTTAGAATAAGGGCAAAAATATAGAATATTTTATATTAGATTTATCTGAATAGTGCAGACCCAGACGAGCTGCCTCAGGGAGGTAACTCATCTGGGCCAGCACTAATAACATAAGAATCTAGGTCATGAGTTGTATTGACTTTTGAACTTTTTGTGGTATCAAACATTGACATCAAACATCAACATATATTTATCTGGATAGTGCAGTCCCAGATGAGCTGCCTCAGGGAGGTAACTAATTTGGGCCAGCACTAATCAGATTAGAATCTAGGTCATGAGTTGTATTGACTTTTGAACTTTTTGTGGTATCAAACATTGAAATCAAACATCAACATATATTTATCTGGATAGTGCAGACCCAGATGAGCTGCCTCAGGTAGTTAACTCATCAGGGCCAGAACTAATAAAATAAGAATCTAGGTCATGAGTTATATTGACTTTTGAACTTTTTGTGGTATCAAACATTGAAATCATACATCAACATATGTTTATCTGGATAGTGCAGACCCAGATGAGCTGCCTTGGGGAGGTAACTCATCTGGGCCAGCACTAATCAGATAAGAATCTAGGTCATGAGTTGTACTGACTTTTGAACTTTGTGTGGTATCAAACATTGAAATCAAACATCAACAGATATTTATCTGGATAGTGCAGACACAGATGAGCTGCCTCAGGGAGGTACCTCATCTGGGCCAGCACTAATCAAATAAAAAAACTAGGTCATAAGTTGAATTGACTTTTGAACTTTTTTTTGTATCATACATTGAAATCAAACATCAACAGATATTTATCTGGGTAGTGCAGACCCAGATGAGCTGCCTCGTGGAGGTTACTCATCTGGGCCAGCACTAATAAAATAAGAATCTAGGTCATGAGTTGATTTGACTTTTGAACTTTATGTGATATCAAACATTGAAATCAAACATCAACATATATTTATCTGGATAGTGCGGAAACAGATGAGCTGCCTCTGGGAAGGATCTCATCTAGGTAAGCATTAACCAAATAAGAATCTAGGCCATGTTGTATTGACTTTTGAACTTTTTGTGGTATGAAACATAAGAATCAAACAACAACATGTATTTATCTGGATAGTGCAGACCCAGATGGGCTGCCCCAGTGAGGTAACTCATCAGGGCCGGCACTAATCAAATAAGAATCTAGGTCATGAGTTGTATTGACTTTTGAACTTTTTGTGGTATCATACATTGAAAATAAACATCATATATTTATCTGGATAGTGCAGAACCAGATGAGCTGCCTCAGGGAGGTAACTCATCTGGGCCAGCACTATAGAAAAAAGAATCTAGGTCATGAGTTGCATTAAACTTTTGTGGTATCCAATATTGAAATCAAACATCAACATATATTTATCAGGATAGTGCAGACCCAGATGAGCTGCCTCAGAGAGGTTACTCATCTGGACCAGCATTTATCGAATAAGAATCTAGGTCATGACTTGTTTTGACTTTTGAACTTTTGTGGTATCAAACATTGAAATCAAACATCAACATATATTTATCTGGATAGTGCAGAACCTGATGGGCTGGCTCAGGGAGGTACCTCATCTTGGCCAGCACTAATCAAATAAGAATCTAAGTCATGAGTTGTATTGACTTTTGAACTTTTTGTGGTATCAAACATTGAAATCAAACTTCAACATACATTTATCTGGATAGTGCAGAACCTGATGGGCTGCCTCAGGGAGGTAACTCATCTGGGCCAGCACTAATCAAATAAGAATCTAAGTCATAAGTTGTATTGACTTTTGAACTTTTTGTGGTATCAAACATTGAAATCAAACTTCAACATACATTTATCTGGATAGTGCAGAACCTGATGGGCTGCCTCAGGGAGGTAACTCATCTGGGCCAGCACTAATCAAATAAGAATCTAAGTCATGAGTTGTATTGACTTTTGAACTTTTTGTGGTATCAAACATTGAAATCAAACATCACATTATATTTATCTGGATAGTGCAGAACCTGATGGGCTGCCTCAGGGAGGTAACTCATCTGGGCCAGCACTAATCAGATAAGAATCTAGGTCATGAGTTGTATTGACTTTTGAACTTTGTGTGGTATCAAACATTAAAATCAAACATCAACATATATTTATCTGGATAGTGCAGAACAAGACGAGCTGCCTCAGGGAGGTAGCTCATCTGGGCCAGTACTAATAAAATAAGAATCTAGGTCATGAGTTGTACTGACTTTTGAACTTTGTGTGGTATCAAACATTAAAATCAAACATCAACATATATTTATCTGGATAGTGCAGAACAGGATGAGCTGCCTCAGGGAGGTAGCTCATCTGGGCCAGCATTAATAAAATAAGAGTCTAGGTCTTGAGTTGTATTGACTTTTAAACTTTGTGTGGTAGCAAACATTGAAATCAAACATCATATATTTATCTGGATAGTGCAGACCCAGATGAGCTGCCTCAGGAAGGTAACTCATCTAGGCCAGCATTAACCAAATAAGAATCTAGGCCATGTTGTATTGCCTTTTGAACTTTATGTGGTATTAACATTCGAATCAAACAACAACATGTATTTATCTGGATAATGCAGACCCAGATGGACTGCCTCAGGGAGGTAACTCATCAGGTCCGACACTAATCAAATAAGAATCTAGGTCATGAGTTGTATTGACTTTTGAACTTTTTGTGGTATCATACATTGAAATCAAAGATCATATATTTATCTGGATAGTGCAGACCCAGATGAGCTGCCTCAGAGAGGTTACTCATCTGGACCAGCATTTATCGAATAAGAATCAAGGTCATGACTTGTTTTGACTTTTGAACTTTTGTGGTATCAAACATTGAAATCAAACATCAACAGATATTTATCTGGATAGTGCAGACCCAGATGAGCTACCTCAGGGAGGTAACTCATCTGGGCCAGCACTAATCAGATAAGAATTTAGGTCATGAGTTGTACTGATTTTGAACTTTGTGTTGTATCAAACATTGAAATCAAACATCAACAGATGTTTATCTGGATAGTGCAGACCGAGATGAGCTGCCTCAGGGATGTAAATCACCTGGGCCAGCACTAATAAAATAAGCATCTAGGTCATGAGTTGTACTGACTTTTAAACTTTTTGTGGTATCAAACATTGAAATCAAACATCAACATATATTTATCTGGATAGTGCAGACCCAGATGAGCTGCCTCAGATAGTTAACTCATCAGGGCCAGAACTAATAAAATAAGAATCTAGGTCATGAGTTGTATTGACTTTTGAACTTTGTGTGGTATCAAACATTGAAATCAAACATCAACATATATTTATCTGGATAGTGCAGACCCTGATGAGCTGCCTCAGGGAGGTAACTCATCTGGGCCAGCACTAATCAGATAAGAATCAAGGACATGAGTTGCATTGACTTTTAAACTTTGTGTGGTATCAAACATTGAAATCAAACATCAACAGGTATTTATCTGGATAGTGCAGACCCAGATGAGCTACCTTAGGGAGGTAACTCATCTGGGCCAGCACTAATCAAATAAGAATCTAGGTCATGAGTTGTACTGACTTTTAAACTTTTTGTGGTATCAAACATTGAAATCAAACATCAACATAATGTTTATCTGGATAGTGCAGACCAAGATGAGCTGCCTCAGAGATAACTCATCTGGGCCAGCACTAATCAAATAAGAATCTAGGTCATGAGTTGCATTGACTTTTGAACTTTTGTGGTATCAAACATTGAAATCAAACATCAACATATATTTATCTGGATAGTGCAGTCCCAAATGAGCTGCCTTAGGGAGTTAACTCATCTGGGCCAGCACTAATCAGATAGGAATCTAGGTAATGAGTTGTATTGACTTTTGACCTTTGTGTGGTATCAAACATTAAAATCAAACATCAACATCTATTTATCTGGATAGTGCAGACCCAGATGAGCTGCCTCAGGGAGGTAACTTATCTGGGCCAGCACTAATCAGATAAGAATCTAGGTCATGAGTTGTATTGACTTTTGAACTTTTTGCGGTATCAAACATTGAAATTAAACATCAACGTATATTTACCTGGATAGTGCAGACCCAGATAAGCTGCCTCAGGGCGGTAGCTCATCTGGGCAAGCACTAACCAAATAAGAATCTAGGTCATGAGTTGCATTGACTTTTGAACTTTTTGTGGTATCAAACATTGAAATCAAACTTCAACATATATTTATCTGGATGGTGCAGACCCAGATGAGCTGCCTCAGGGAGGTAACTCATCAGGGCCAGCACTAATCAGATAAGAATCTAGGACATGAGTTGTATTGAAGTTTGAACTTTTTGTGGTATCAAACATTGGAATCAAACATCAACATATATTTATCTGTTGTATTGACTTTTAATCTTTTTGTGGTATCTAACATTGAAATCAAGCATACATATATTTATCTGGATAGTGCAGATCCAGATGAGCTGCCTCTGGGAGGTAACTCATCTGGGCCAGCATTAACCAAATAAGAATCTAGGCTATGTTGTATTTACTTTTGAACTTTTTGTGTATTTAACATTGAAATCAAACATCAACATATATTTATCCGGATTCTAGGTCATGATTGGTATTTCTTTACGAAAATTTTTGTGTACCGGGTATTAAACTATAAAATCAAGCATCAACACAGATGGATTTGGATAATGCAGACCCAGATGAGCCGTCTCCTGGAGGTGACTCATCTGGGCCAACACTTATCAAATAAGAATGGCTCCTGCAAGTCTTATATTTCGTTTCGATAAGAATGCAGTGAGTGCGTATACAAGTAGTTATGATAGTTAAAGTCCTAGCATCTGCCTTAGAGTCGCAATAAGGCAGGAGAAAATGGGACTGCAACATGAGAAATAGGCAAACACAGTTTCCAGCCTAACCTGTTGCCACCAATATCTTTATCTAACATAATCCACATTTTATATTTTGTTCTTGGTGCTGCATCACTGGCCTCTAAATTTACATTTGAGTATACAAGTCCTGTTCTATTGCATACCTACATTATAATTGTCAGTGATATAAAAGAAATTATTGAGCAGTCCAGTAATTTATGGACAGAAAAAGTTAGCAACAGACTTAATCTTATTTATATCTCAATGAAGTCTGGTTAAGATGAGCTACCAGTGTATTAACTGCAACACCAATCAACCATCTTTTAAAGCTCTGATTTCACTAAGGGTCATACAATCCACCTGAGGTGCCAAAATAGTATCTATAAGCCAAATGCATGGTAGATCAACCTTGTATCATGTTCTTTTTCAAAATTTGTGCGTTTTTGTATATGTATTTGTATGTTCATTGTTTTTTTTTCAGTATATGCCTGACAGCTTCTACCTGGTCTGCATCTTTGGGGTTTGCCCAGTATATTTTTATAAATATGGCAACTTTCTTAATTTTAATGTCTGACCTACGCATTATATCTTTCAATACACAAGGCATGCAAGGGATGAATAAAAGAATTGGTGTACTTGAAAAATAGTAAATGAGTATGATCAGGAAATACCACAATCACAAACTGCAGACAACCCCGTGGCACCGTGAGGAAGAGCCGCTCAACCATCACGAGACACCAGGAAGACAAATTAAGCAAAGCAATCAGCTCTCTCTTCCCCATCAAGATGATTGCAATACTAAAATGGACAAAAAGTAACGTACAACAAAACATAGAACAATTACAGACTCCCACAATGGGAGTAACAATAAACAGAAAGTCAACAACAACAGAACCACCGCCTTAGAACGGACAGCAGCCTAAGCCACCGGGGGGCTTAAATGCATTTTACTGGTACCAAATCTTCGCCCTAGATTCTGCTGTTGTTGAAGTACAAAAAATGTTCAGCTCGCATGGAGGCCATCTAACTAATGCAATGTATCATCATGGAAAAACACTCTAAGCAAATTACTACACCATGATGAAACAAAGAAAAGAATATTTAAAAGACAAAAACTTCCACATCTACTGCTTACAGGACACACATTTTACCGACAAAATAAAAGTTCAGTGGGGGAAAGACTATGTAATGAGCACCTTTAGGTCCAATGCTAGAGGTGTAGCAATTTTATTTGGAAACGATATAGAATTGAGTATTCATAAACAGGTCATAGATGAGGGAGGAAATTTTATCATATTAGATATTACAATATTTAAGCAAATACTAACTCTTGTGAATCTATATGGACCAAATAAGGATGATCCAATGTTTTTTTTTTTCAAAATATAGCAAACCATATTGATATAATGAATAATGAAAAATTTATTTTATGTGGAGATTATAACTGCATACTAGATCCTCTCTTAGACTGCTATAACTATAAGCACATTAATAACCCCAAGGCTAGAGATAAGTTAATAGAGATGGTAGAAACCTATAACATGATAGACCCATTCAGAAATAAATATCCTACACTAAAAAGATATACATGGAGAAAGAAGACACCATTAAAACAAGCTAGACTAGACTATTTCTTGGTTTCTGCAGATATAATGCAGTATGTTAAAAATGCAATATAGATATGGCATATCGATCAGATCATTCTGTGATCACTCTTTAATTTCAACTTGATGACATTAAAAACGGAAAGTCTTATTGGAAACACAATAATTCTCTACTCACTGACAAAGAATATCTTGATATCATCTATAAACATATAAAAGAAATTAAGAGGCAGTATGCAATACCTATATATATTCTAGAAGAAATTGAGAATATACCAGATCAAGAAATTCAGTTCACTATAAACGACCAATTATTTTTAGATGTCTTACTGATGGAATTAAGGGGCAAAGCCATTTCATATTCAAGTTATAAACATAAAGAGAGAAATACAAAAGAAAAATATTTAATTGACTCCATAACAGAAATGGAAAATAATTTAAAAGAAAAAAATATGAAAAATCTTGAAAATTTAAAAATCCAACTAAATGACATTAGGCAAGAAAAACTAAAAGTACATATTATTAGATCAAGAGCCCAACATACTGATAAAGGAGAAAAACCTACTAAATACTTCTGTGGACTAGAACAACATAACTCTATCAATCAAACGTGAAATGAGTTAGAGCTTGATAATGGAACAATTATAACGGAACAAAATGCAATACTGAAAGAAACAGAAATATCTTATAAAAATCTTTATAATAAGTTTGAAGATCAGTCTGAGACTATTGATTTGGAAACATATATTGACAGCAATTTGGTTACCAAACTGACAGAAAGAGAAGCAGAACAATTAGAAGTACTTTTAACTTACAGTGAAATATCAAAAACATTGAAAAATATGAAAAATGACAAGAGTTCTGGACTCTCTGTTTTTTCAGCTGATTTTTTAAAGGTTTTTTGGAAGCAACTGGGATTCTTTGTACTCAGATCAATTAACTATACAAGCACAGCACAGGACAACTTTCAACAACTCAAAAACAAGGCATAATAACATGTATCCCGAAAGATAATAAACCAAAAAAAATCTTTAAAAATTGGAGACCTCTTACTCTTTTGGATACTGTATATAAAATAGCATCTGGAACAATAGCAAATAGGATAAAATTAGTACTCGGTAAAATTATTCCTAAAGACCAGACAGGCTTTATAAAAGGAAGGTATATAGGAGAAAACACACGCTTAGTATATGACATGTTACAACATACTGAACAGAATGACACCCCAGGTTTACTTTTACTAATAGATTTTGAAAAAGCTTTTGATTCATTGTCCTGGTCCTTTATTCAAAAAGCACTTAAATTTCTTAACTTTGGATATTCAATTAGAAGATGGATAAAAGTATTTTATAATGGAATATCATCAGCAGTTATACAAAATGGCAATCTGTCTTCTTTTTTCTCAATTAGTCGTGGATGTCGGCAAGGTGGTCCTCTATCGCCATATATATTCATTATTTGTGCCGAGTTCTTATCAAATAAGGTATGAAATAACAAAGCAATAAAAGGAATATATATAAACCAATCAGAGCACAAGATTTCACAATACGCGGATGATACATCAGTGTTTCTTGACGGCTCAGAAAAATCATTGAATGAAATGTTAAAAGAACTGGAAGATTTGCAAATATATCAGGCCTAAAAATTAACTTTGAGAAGACACAACTTGTATGGATTGGCTCAAAGAAATTTGACACTTCTTCTATAAAAACTAAATGGAAACTTCTTTGGGGCAAGCAAACATTTAAACTTTTAGGCATTAATTTCAATACAGACTTAACAAAAAATATGGAACAGAACTATAGACCCAAAATAAGAGCACTAGAAAATATAGTAAAAAGGTGGGAAAAAGAAACCTGACACCATTGGGAAAAATATCAGCAATAAAGGTACTATTCATACCTGCTTTCAATCACTTATTTATCACTTTACTCAGCCCAGACCAAGAAATAGTTAATCAGATTAATAGCATATTCTTTAATTTTTTATGGATTAATAATGTAAAAATTAAAAGAAACGTGGTGATTAAACGATATTGGGAGGGAGGCTTAAAAATGGTGAACCTTGCAGCATTTATTGAGGCATTAAAATTAACATGGATTAGAAAACTTCTTCAATCTGATAGTAAATGGCAAGACTTCATCAATTTTTTTATCAAATCTGACAAATTAGTAGGGTGCAGTACAGAATACATCAAGAAGGAATTGATAAATATAAAAAATCTTTTTTGGATAGATGTTTTCCAAAGCTGGATAAAATATAATGAAAAACTTGTTGTTGATGATGAATTTATATTAAAAAGTCCAATATTTTTTAACAAAAACATACTGATTGGGGGACTGACTATATATATATTATGATAAATGGTTCAAAAATGGGGTAAGATTTATCAATGATCTAGTTAAAGACAATGGGGAGTTTTTCAGTTATCAAGAATTTTTGGAAAGAGCAAGAGTACAAACAAATTTTCTACAATATGTGGGGATAATACAGGCCTTTAAGGCATACATTAAAAAGAAAAAAAAATGATATTTTTGGAGCCCTTTTATACCGGCCCACCTTTCCAATATAATAAAAAAACAAACAAGGGGCCAAGATTATGTATGATATATTAAATATAAATGAGGATAAACCAACAGCACAACAAACTTGAAACAACCTTTATAATATTCAAGAAAAAGACTGAAAAAAGATATATATGTACCCAATGAAAATAACAAAGTACTGCACGCTACAGTGGTTTCAAATTTGTATAAACCATAACATATTAATCACAAACAAACGTCTACAATATATGGGTATAAAGGACGATCCACTATGCACATTTTTGTAAAACTCATGTAGAAGCAACTGTCTATCTACTGTGGGACTGCAGCATAACAAAAGATTTTTTTTAAAAAAAAAATTATCATGGCTGCGAAAGTTCCATATTCATATAGAACTGTCTGAAAAACTATTCTTATTTGGACTAGAATCAGGGGAAAAAGTATCAAATGTCAGTAAATTTATTTTACTGTATGCAAAAAATTACATCTACTGTTCTCGCTGCAACAATCATTCATTTATGCTCGAAATTTTCAAGAAAAAATTATATTTCATGTATAAAATACACATGGAAATAGCATATGCCAATAACAATTTGGATAAATTTCGAAATGAATGGAGACCATATAAGGATCTACTTAAGGTTATAAATACATATTAACTCCTTACCAACTAAATGAGCAAATTTTAAATAAAAGTCAAAAACCAGAGCAAATCCATATACAGTTAATTTAAACCATACATGCAACCCTTTGAAAAATTATATAGGGCAGACTCCAGCTTCCCCCCCAGTCCCCATTTTTAAGCTGCCAGGTATACACTTGCATACACATAAATATCTGTTTGTTCTATTGTTAAGATGTACAATGAAAGATGGTATATATTATAGATATGATATAAGTATATATTGTACAATGAATATTATATTGTAACTATGTTATAATAGAAATAAACAGATATATAAAAAAAATATAGAAAAACACCCTTTTTGTTTGGGCTTTGGTTAGAATAAGTGCAAAAATAGAGAAAAACACCCTTTTTGGTAGGGCTTTGGTTTTAGGGCATTTTGGTGTAGTATTTGATTGTATCGACTCCTGGACTTTGCACCCTTATTTACTTAAGTTAGAACAAGGACAAAAATAGAAAAACCGCCTTCTTGGCAGAGCTTTGGTTAGAATAAAGGCAAAAATAGAGAAAAACACCCTTTATGGTAGGGCTTTGGATAGAATAAAGGCAAAAATAGAGCAAAACACCCTTCGTGGCTGGGCTTTGGTTAGAATAAGGGCAAAAAATAGTAAGTGAGTATGATCAGGAAATACCACAATCACAAACCGCAGACAACCCCGTGGCACCGCGAGGAAGAGCCGCTCAACCATCACGAGACACCAGGAAGACAAATTAAGCAAAGCAACCAGCTCTCTCTTCCCCATTAAGATGATTGCAATACTAGAATGGACACAAAGCAGCACACAACAAAACATAGAACAATTACAGACTCCCACAATAGGAGTAACAATAAACAAAAAGTCAACAACAACAGAACCACCGCCTTAGAACGGACAGCAGCCTAAGCCACCGGGGGGCTTAAATGCATTTTACTGGTACCAAATCTTCGCCCTAGATTCTGCTGTTGTTAAAGTACAAGAAATGTTCAGCTCGCATGGAGGCCATCTAACTAATGCAATGTATCGTCATGGAGAAATACTCTTATCAAATTAACACACCATGATGAAACAAAGAAAAGGGCTCATGACCCACAGATAGTCAGAGCTAAAGAAAACCTCAAGTTGAGCCACGGTGGGTCCAGCTACAGATAAGCATCAGGCACCAACCCACCGATAAAAGATTTACGTCAGAGCCGTCATAGAGTCTGAGGCTTGACCCACCGTCGTGCAATTAAAGAGGAAACCATAGCTATAAACCGTGATTGGGTTTAAAACTAGGCATGCAGACTGTCGCATGATATCCAAGTTATATCCAACCCTTATATAACGTTTTACTATCTTTTTGAATTGATCACTGAAATTAGGTTTTCCAACAATACGTTTGAATTTATAAACTAAATCACCATAAAATATAGGTTCTGATATGCCTTGTTGCAGAAGAGTTTTAACCCAATTTAACAGTTAACTCTGAGTGTCTGTGGTAGAATTTAGAAAATGCTTTTCGAATTTTATGATATCTATAACCTTGTTTTAATAACTTAGCAGTTAAAAATAAGTTTCTGTTGTTGAAGTCATCAACATTAGAACACACTGTCGCAAAACGAATAAGCTGAGAAATATATACACCATAGGACGGGGAAACAGAGAAAAACACCCTTTTTGGTAGGGTTTTGGTTAGAATAAGAGCACAAAAAGAAAAACAACTTTTTGGTAGGGCTTTGGTCAGAATAATGGCAAAAATAGAGAAAAACGCCCATTTTGGTAAGGCTTTATGTAGAATAAGGGCAAAAATAAAATAAAACAACCTTTGTGACAGGGCTTTGGTTAGAGTTAGAGCAATCATAATGAAAAACACCATTTTTGGTAGGCTTTGGTTAGAATAAGGGCAAAAAATTGAGAAAAACACCCTTTGTTACAGGGTTTTGGTTACAAAAATGGCAACAATAGAGTAAAACACTCTTTTTGGTAGGGCTTTGGTTAGAATAAGGGCAAAAATAGAGAAACAGACCCTTTGTGGCAAAGCTTTGTCAGGATATGGGCAAAAGCATAATAAAACAATATTTTGGTAGGGCTTTGGTTAGAATAAGGGCAAAAAAAGATAAAAGAGAAAAAAACTTTTTATTAGGGCTTTGGTTTGAATAAGGGCAAAAAAGTAAAATACCGTTTTTGGTAAGGCTTTGGTTAGAATAATGGCAACAATAGACAAAGTAAGTAAAGGTGCAGAGATCAGGAATAGACAAAAACACCTTTGTGGCAAGACCTTGGTTAGAATAAAGGCAAAAATAGAGTAAAACATCCTTTTATGACATGGCTTTGGTTAGAATAAGGGCAAAAATAGAGTAAAACACCCTTTTTGGTAAAACTTTGATTAGAATAAGGGCAAAAAAAGAGAAAACACACACTGGTAGGGTTTTGGTTAGAATAAGGTCAGAATTAGAGAAAACCCCACTTTTGGTAGGGATTTAGTTAGAATAAGGGCCAAAAAACACCCTTTATGGCAAGGCGTCGGTTAAAATAAGGGCAAAAATATAGTAAAATACCCTCTTTAGTAGGGCTCTGGTTATATTAAGGACAGAGAAAAACACCCTTTTTTGGTAGAGTTTTGGCAAGAATAAGGGCAAAAATAGAGAAAAACGACCTTTTGGTGAGACTTTGGATAGAATAAGGGCAAAAATAGAAAAAAAACCTTTGTGGCAGGGCTTTGGCTAGAGAAAACGCCCTTTGTAGCAGGGCTTTGGACATGGTTAGATCAGAAATAGAAAAACGCCCTTTTTGGTAAGGCGTTGGTTAGTTTTAGGGCAACAATAGAGAAAACACGCTTATTGGTATGGTTTTGGTAAGAATAAGGGTAAAAATAGAGAAAAACACCATTTTTTGTAGAGCTTTGGTTAGAAAAATGGCAAAAATAGAGAAAAGCACCTTTTAATAAGGATTTTGTTAGAATAATGGCCAAAAATGGTGAAAAACACCCTTTGTGGCATGGCTTTGGTTAATAGTAATGGCAAAAATAGAGAAAAACATCCTTTTTGGTAGGGCTTTGGTTAGAATAAGGGTCAAAATATGGAAAGCACCCTTTTTGGCAGGGCTTTGGTTAGAATAAGGGCAAAAATAGAGTAAAACAACATTTTTGGTAAGGGTTTTGGTTAGAATAAGGGCAAAAATAAAGAAAAGCACACTTTTTGTCAGGGCTTTTGTTAGAAAAAAGGGTAAAACATAAAGTAAAATAAAGTAAAGCACCCTTTTTGGTAGGGCTTTGATTAGAAAAAGTACAAAAATTGAGAAAAACACCCTTATTGGTAGAGTTTTGGTTAGAATAAGGGCAAAAATATACAGAAACAAAAAACTTTTTGGTGTGACTTTTGTTAGAATAAGGGCAAAAATAGAGAAAAATCCCCTTTTTGGCAGAACTTTGGTTAGAATAAGGCAAAAATAGAGAAAAACATCCTTTATGGCAGGGCTTTGGTTAGAATAAGGGCAAAAATATAGAATAACACCCATTTTGTTAGGGCTTTGGTTAGAATAAGGGCAGAAATATAGAAAAACACCCTTTTTCTTTGGGCTTTGGTTAGAATAAGTGCAAAAATAGAGAAAAACACCCTTTTTGGTAGGGGTTTGGTTTTAGGCCATTTTGGTGTGGTACTTGATTGAATCGATTCCTGATCTTTGCACCCTTACTTACTTTGGTTAGAATAAGAACAAAAAAGAGAAAAAAAACAGCCTTCTTAGCAGAGCTTTGGTTAGAATAAAGGCAAAACTAGAGAAAAACACCCTTTATAGTAGGGTTTTGGATAGAATAAAGGCAAAAATAGAGCAAAACATCCTTCGTGGCTGGGCTTTGGTTAGAATAAAGGCAAAATAGAGAAAAACATCCTTTTTAGCAGGGATTTGTCTAGAATAAGGGCTAAAATAAAGAAAAACACCCTTTTTGGCAGGGCTTTGGTTAGAATAAGTGCAAAAAAGAAAAAACTTTTTGGTAGGGCTTTGGTTAGAATAAGGGCAAAAATAGAGAAAAACACCCTTTGTGGCAGGGCTTTGGTTAGAATAATGGCAAAAATAGAGATAAACACCCTTTATAGTAGGGTTTTGGATAGAATAAAGGCAAAAATAGAGCAAAACATCCTTCGTGGCTGGGCTTTGGTTAGAATAAGGGCAAAATAGAGAAAAACATCCTTTTTAGCAGGGATTTGGCTAGAATAAGGGCTAAAATAAAGAAAAACACCCTTTTTGGCAGGGATTTGGTTAGAATAAGTGCAAAAAAGAAAAAAAAACTTCTTGGTAGGGCTTTGGTTAGAATAAGGACAAAAATAGAGAAAAACACCCTTTGTGGCAGGGCTTTGGTTAGAATAATGGCAAAAATTGAGAAAAACGCACTTTGTGGCAGTGCTTTGTGTAGAATTATGAGAATAATAGAGAAAAACATCCTATTTAGCAGGGATTTGGTTAGAATAAGGGCTAAAATAGAGAAGTACACCCTTTTTAAAATGGCTTGAGTTAGAATAAGAGCAAAAATAGAGATAAACACCCTTAACTTGTAGGGCTTTGGTTAGAATAAGGGCAAAATTGGAGAGAAAAATACACTTTTTGGTAGGGCTTTTGTTAGAATAAGGTCAAAAATAGAGAAAACACCCGTTGTGGCAGTGCTTTGGTTAGAATAAGGGCAAAAGAGAAAAAGAAAAAAACCTTTGTGGCAGTGCTTTGGTTAGGTTTAGAGCAAAATTAGAGAAAAATACCCTTTGTGGCAGGGTTTGGTTAGAATAAAGAACAAAAATAGAGAAAAACACAATTTTTGGTAGGGCTTTTGTTAGAATAAGGCAAACATTGAGAACAAGCACCCTTTTTGGTTAGACTTTGGTTATAATAAGGGCAAAAATAGAGTAAAACACCCTTTGTGGTAGGAATTTGGTTAGAGTAAGGACAAAAATAGAGGAAAACAACCTTTTTTGGTAAAGCTTTATAAAAAGGGCAAAAATAGAGAAACACACCCTTTGTGGCAAAGCTTTGGTTAGAATAAGGGTAAAAATAAAATAAAACAATTTTTGGTGAGAGTTAGAGCAATAATAGAGAAAAACACCCTTTTGGGTAAAGCTTTGGTTCGAATAAGGGCAAAAATAGAATAAAACAACCTTTGTGACAGTGCTTTGGTTAGAGTTAGAGCAATCATAGAGAAAAACACCATTTTTGGTAGGCTTTGGTTAGAATAAGGTCAGAATTAGAGAAAACCAAACTTTTGGTAGGGATTTAAATAGAAAAAGGGCCAAAAATAAAGAAAAACACCCTTTATGGCAAGGTTTTGGTTAAATTAAGGGCAAAAATGTAGTAAAATACCCTGGCTTTGGTTAAAATACCCTCTTTAGTAGGGCTCTGGCTATATTAAGGACAGAGAAAAACACCATTTTTGGTAGGGATTTGGCAAGAATAAGGGCAAAAATAGAGAAAAACACCCTTTTGGTGAAACTCCATAAAAAAAAACAATAAAGCAAGATTTATTGCTAATTCTAGTTCTTGTTCGACAACAGAGCTTTCTAAATTGTTAACCTCGTGTCTAACAGCTGTTAAAAACATGTTATCAAATATTGTGAAAAGGTATATGAGAGATCCGGTAAAAACCTATTTTGGTCTATTCAGGTGAAATTTTAGATAAACTTAAAGCTATAGACAAGTAGTTGGGATTCCTATGGGCGCTAATTGTGCTCCCCTGGTTGTAGATTTATTCCTGTTTTGTTATGAGAGGGACTTTATGATGTCTCTTTCTGATGATAAGCAGACGGATGTTATTGATGCGTTTAACACTACTTCCAGATATTTGGACGATATTTTAAACATTAAAAAATTTTATTTTGACAATATGGTTAGTCAAATATACCATTCAGAGCTCCAACTGAATAAAGACAATGCCTCTGATACCGAAGCCGCATTTTTAGACTTGTATTTGTCAACTTCTAATGATATTGTTTCTACCATAATGATATTGTTTCTACCAAAATTTATGATAAACGTGACGACTTTGATTTTGAAATTGTCAATTTCCCATTTTTAGATGGTGATGTTCCTCGTTCTACATCCTATGGAGTCTATATCTCTCAACTCATTCGTTTTGCTAGAGCATCTAGCTATGTTTCAGACTTCAACACTCGCAATAAATTGTTAACTCAGAAAATTCTTAAACAAGGCTATTTGCTTTCCTCTTCAATTGCACGCTGGTGGGTCGGACTTCTGACTCTATGATGGTTTGCAACCTTACTTACTTTAAATACTTATCTATTGATGAGATGGTAGGGGCCTGATGCTTTGGCTGTTGTCGGACCCGACGGGGTTTACCTGTTGGATTTCTTTTGCTCCGGTATTCAGTTTAATTTACTGTTGAGTCCTTATCCTTGCTTTATCTCCTTGTTATATCTTGATTTATATGTTTTAGGAGATAATGCATTGATAAGTTAGGGGTATTTCACGCAAACCAAATATCTATGTGTCTTGATCCGAATCTGAATTAAGGGTGAGGTTGGCGCCGTTTAACCGGTTTAAGCCCTCCAGTAAAATATTTTACTGACCGTTCCAAGGCGGTACTTCTTTTGTGGATCTTTTATGTTTTTGTTCTGTCTTGTGTTTGCTATGTCTTTGTGCGCGTCTGTTTATATGTGCTTTGTGGTCACCTGCTGGGAAAGGGCTGACCTCTTGGCTCTCGTTTGTGGTGTCTACTGTGAGTTTGTCACTTTCCCATTGGTATCCTGGGTCAGGTGTGGTACTTGATGGTATCGAATCCTGATCTTTGCACCCTTACTTACTTTGGATAGAATAAGGGCAAAAATAGAAAAAACACCCTTTGTAGCAGGGCTTTGGTTAGAATAAGGGCAAAAATAGAGAAAAATACCCTTTGTAGCAGGGCTTTGGTTAGAATAATGGCAAAAATAGAGAAAAATCACCATTTGATAGGGATTTTGCTAGAATAATGACCAAAAATAGAGAAAAACACCCTTTGTGGCAAGGCTTTGGTTAAAAGTAAGCGCAAAAATAGAGAAAAACACCCTTTTTGGTAGGGCTTTGGTTAGAATAAGAGCAAAAATAGAGAAAAACACCCTTTTTGGTAAACCTTTGGTTAGAATAAGGGCAAAAATAGAGAAAAACGCCCTTCTGCAGGGCCACGGTAAAAAATAAGAGCAAAAATAGGGAAACACACCCATTACGGCAGAGCTTTGGTTAATATAATGGCAAAAATAGAGTAAAACGTCCTTTTTGGTAGCGTTTTGCTTAAGGTTACGGCAAAAAAAAGCACCCTTTTTGTAAGCATTTGGTTTGAATCAGGGCAAAAATATAGTAAAGCACCCTTTTTAATAGGGCTTTGGTTCGAATAAGGGCGAAAATAGAGTAATACACCCTTTGTGGCAGGGCTTTGGTTACAATAAGGGCAAAATATAGAATAACACCCTTTTTGGTAGGGCTTTGTCTCCATGCGAGCTGAGCATTTCTTGTACTTCAACAACAGCAGAATCTAGTGCGAAGATTTGGTACCAGTAAAATGCATTTAAGCCCCCGGTGGCTTAGGCTGCTGTCCGTTCTAAGGCGATGATTCTGTTGTTGTTGACTTTTTGTTTGTTGTTACTCCCATTGTGAGAGTCTGTAATTGTTCTATCTTTTGTTGTACGTTACTTTATGTCATTCTAGTATTGCAATCATCTTGATGGGGAAGAGAGAGCTGGCTGCTTTGCTTAATTTGTCTTCCTGGTGTCTCGTGATAGTTGAGCGGCTCTTCCTCGCGGTGCAACGGGGTTGTCTGTGGATTGTGGTATTTCCTGAACATACTATTTTTGGTAAGAATAAGGGCAAAAATAGAGAAAAACACCCTTTATGGTAGGGCTTTGGAAAGAATAAGGGTAAAAATATAGGAAAACACCCTTTTTGATAGGGTTTTGGTTAGAATAAGGACAAAAAAAAAGAGAAAAACACACTTATTGGTAGGATTTTGGTTAGAATAAGGTCATAATTAGAGAAAACTCCCACTTTTGGTAGGGATTGAGCTAGAATAAAGGCAAAAATAGAGAAAAAACACCATTTATGGCAAGGCTTTGGTTAAAATAGGGGCAAAAATGTAGTAAAATACCCGCTTAAGTAGGGCTCTGGTTATATTAAGGACAGTGAAAAACACCCTTTTTTGGTAGAGATTTGGCAAGAATAAGGGCAAAAATAGAGAAAAACACCCTTTTTGGTGAGACTTTGGATAGAATAAGGGCAAAATAGAAAAAACGCCCTTTGTGGCAGGGCTTTTGTTAGAATAAGGGCAAAAATAGAGAAAAATACCCTTGTGGCAGGGCTTTGGTTAGAATAATGGCAAAAATAGAGAAAAATCACCTCTTGATAGGGATTTTGCTAGAATAATGACCAAAAATAGAGAAAAACACCCTTTGTGGCATGGCTTTGGTTAAAAGTTAGGGCAAAAATGGAGAAATACCTCCTTTTTGGAAGGGCTTTGGTTAGAATAAGGGCAAAAATAGAGAAAAACACCCTTTTTGGTAGACCTTTGGTTAGAATAAGGGCAAAAATAGAAAAAACGCCCTTTTGCATTGCCACGGTAAAAAATAAGGGCAAAAATAGAGTAAAACATCCTTTTTGGTAGCGTTTTGCTTAAGGTTACGGCAAAAAAAAAGCACCCTTTTTGTAAGTATTTGGTTTGAATCAGGGCAAAAATATAGTAAAGCACCCTTTTTAGTAGGGCTTTGGTTCGAATAAGGGCGAAAATAGAGTAATACACCCTTTGTGGCAGGGCTTTGGATACAATAAGGGCAAAAATATAGAATAACACCCTTTTTTGGTAGGGCTTTGCCTCCATGCGAGCTGAGCATTTCTTGAACTTCAACAACAGAAGAATCGAGGGAGAAGATTTGGTACCAGTAAAATGCATTAAGCTCCCCCCCCCCCCCCGGTGGGTTAGGCTGCTGTCCATTCTAAGGCGGTGGTCCTGTTGTTGTTGCCTTTTTGTTTATCGTTACTCCCATTGTGGGAGTCTGTAATTGTTCTATATTTTGTTGTACGTTACTTTATGTCATTCTAGTATTGCAATCATCTTGATGGCGAAGAGAGAGCTGGTTTCCTTTGCTTAATTTGTCTTCCTGGTGTCTCGTGATAATTGAGCGGCTCTTCCTCGCGGTGCCACGGGGTTGTCTGTGGATTGTGGTATTTCCTGATCATACTCACTTACTATTTTTGGTAAGAATAAGGGCAAAAATAGAGAAAAACACCCTTTGTGGTAGGGCTTTGGTTAGAATAAGGACAAAAATAGAGAAAAACACCCTTTTTGATAGGGCTTTGGTTAGAATAAGGACGAAAATAGAAAAACAGCCTTTGTGGTAGGGTTTTTCTTAGAATAAGTGCAATAAAGAGAAAACACACTTTTTTGGTAGGCAGTGGTTAACATAAGGGCAAAAATAGAGAAAAATATCCTTTGTTGTGGGGCTTTGGTTAAAATAAGGGCAAAAATAGAGTAAAACTCCCTTTTGACAGGGCTTTGGTTAGAATAAGGGCAAAAATAGACAAAAACTCCCTTTGTGACAGGGTTCCGTTAGGGTTAGAGCAAAAATAGAGAAAACACCCTATGTGGCATGGCATTGGTTAGGGTTAGAGCAAAAATAGAAAAAACAGCCTTTGTGGTACGGCTTTTGTTAGAATAAGTGCAATTAAGAGAAAAACACACTTTTTGGTAGGGCTTTGGTTAGACTCAGGGCAAAAATAGAGAAACAAACCATTTGTGGCAAGGCTTTGGTTAGAATAAGGGCAAGACTAGAAAAAAACACCCTTTTGGGAAGAACTTTGGTTAGAATAAGGGCAAAAATAGAGAAAACACCCTTTTGTTAGGGCTTTGGTTAGAATATGGGCAAAAATAGATAAAAACACCCTTTGTGGCAGGACTTATTTTTTAAAAATAAGGGCAACAGTAGAGAAAAACACCATTTGTGGCAGGGCTTTGGTAAGAATAAGGACATAACTAGAGAAACACATCCTTTGTGGCAGAGCTTTGGTTAGAATAAGGGCAAAAATATAGGAAAAATACCCTTTGTGGCAGCGCTTTTATTAAGGTAAGAGCAAAAATAGAGAAAAACACCCTTTTGTAAGGCTTTGGTAAGAATAAGGGCAAAAGTAGAGAAAAACACCCTTTGTGGCAAGGCTTTGATTAGAATATGGGCACAAATAGAGTAAAACACCCTTATTGGTAGAACTTTGGTTAGAATAAGGGCAAAAACAGAGAAAAACACCCTTCCTGGCAGGGTTCGGTTAGGGTTAGAGCAAATATAGAGAATCACCCTATGTGGCAGGGTAATGGTTACGGTTAGAGCAAGAATAGAGAAAAAAAACTTTCGAATAGGGCTTTGGTTAACATAAATGCAATAATAGAGCACCTTTTATTAATAGAGCTTTGATGAGACGTCTATCGTTGATAGGCATCGATGCCATATTGCAGCTAAGTTTGGGTTGTTTGTTGATGAGGACCATAGCAAGATTCCTACGTTATACTGGCTACCTCAATTTCATAAACGGCCCTATAAATCGCGGTTTATTGCTAATTCTAGTGGATGTACAACTCCTGAGTTGTCTATTCTTTTGACTTCTCGCCTCACTGCGATTAAAAACCATTTCATTAAATATTGCACAACAGTTTATGAAAGAAATGGTAAAAATTTATTTTGGTCTGTTAAAAATTCAGGTGAAATTCTAAATAAAAGTCTAGAGGTTTTCAAGCATCTGGTTTGTCTACATATGATTTCTCTACTCTCTATACTACATTGCCTCATAATCTAATCAAAGAAAAACTAACAGAATTAATTGAACAAACATTTAAAAGAGAGGGCTCACTTTATTTGGCTTGTAATGATAAAAATGCCTTTTTTACTTCTGAACAACCTAAACGATATAAATTGTGGTCATGTCAGAAAATGTCTCAATTATCTTTTAGACAATATATTTATAAGATTTGGCTCGAAATTATATAGACAAATTGTAAGTATTCCAATGGGTACTAATTGTGCTCCTCTTGTTGCAGTTTTATGTTTGTTATGTTATGAGAGAGACTTTATGCTGTCTCTGTCAGACAATAATTAAACTGATATTATTGAAGCTTTTAACTCAACCTCCAGATATTTAGATGACTTACTGATATATATTGATAATCCTTATTTTGAACAAATGGTAGGTCAGATATATCCCACTGAACTTTAGTTAAATAAGGCGAATGCTTCTGATACTGAAGCTCCGTTTTTGGACTTGAGAGAGCTGGTTGCTTTGCTTAATTTGTCTTCCTGGTGTCTCGTGATGGTTGAGCGGCTCTTCCTCGCGGTGCCACGGGGTTGTCTGCAGTTTGTGATTGTGGTATTTCCTGATCATACTCACTTACTAGTTTTGAACTTGTCAATTACAAATGGCATAGTTTCTTCTAAAATTTATGCTAAACGGGATGATTTATTTTGAAATAGTAAATTTCCCATTTCTTGATGGAGATTTCCTCGCTCTCCTTCCTATGGTGTATATATTTCTCAGCTTATTCGTTTTGCTAGAGTGTGTTCTAATGTTGATGACTTCAACAACAGAAACTTATTTTTAACTGCTAAGTTATTAAAATAAGGTTATAGATATCATTAAATTCGAAAAGCATTTTCTAAATTCTACCACAGACACTCAGAGTTAATAGTTAAATACAACATTGGGTTAAAACTCTTCTGCAACAAGGCATATCAGAACCTATATTTTATGGCGATTTAGTTTATAAATTACGAATTGTTGGAAAACCTAATTTTAGTGATCAATTCAAAAGATTGTAAAACGTTATATAAGGGTTGGATTTAACTTGGATATCATGCGACAGTCTGCATGCCTAGTTTTAAACCCAATCACGGTTTATAGTTATGGTTTCCTCTTTTATTGCACGACGGTGGGTCAGGCCTCAGACTCTATGATGGCTCTGACGTAAAGCTTTAATCGGTGGGTTGGGGCCTGATGCTAATCTGTAGCTGGGCCAACCGTGGCTCAACTTGAGGTTTTCTTTAGCTCTGACTATCTGTGAGTCATGAGCCCTTTTTCTTTGTTTCATCATGGTGTGTTAATTTAAGCAGAGTGTTTCTCCATGATGATACATTACATTAGTTAGATGGCCTCCATGCGAGCTGAACATTTCTTGTACTTTAACAACAGCAGAATCTAGGGCGAAGATTTGGTACCAGTAAAATGCATCTAAGCCCCCTGTTGGCTTAGGCTGCTGTCCGTTCTAAGGCGGTGGTTCTGTTGTTGTTGACTTTTTGTTTATTGTTACTCCCATTGTGGGAGTCTGTAACTGTTCTTTGTTTTGTTGTACGTTACTTTATGTCGATTCTAGTATTGCAATCATCTTGATGGGGAAGAGAGAGCTGGTTGCTTTGCTTAATTTGTCTTCCTCGTGTCTCGTAATAGTTGAGCGGCTCTTCCTCACGGTGCCATGGGGTTGTTTGCGGTTTGTGATTGTTGTATTTCCTGATCATACTCACATACTATTTTAGTTAGAATAAGAGCAAAAATAGAAGAAAAAAAACAAATTTGGTGGCAGTACGTTGGTTAGAATAAGGGCAAAAATAGAGAAAACACCCTTTTTAATAGGGCTTTGGTTAAGTAAGGGCAAAAATAGAGAGAAAAAAAAACAAATTTGGTGGCAGTGCGTTGGTTAGAATAAGAGCAAAAATAGAGAAAAACACACTTTATGGCAGGGCTTTGGTTAGAATAAGGGCAAAAATAGAGAGAAAAACCCTTTTTGGTAGATAAGGGCAAAAATAGAGAAAAACAATTGTGGCAAGGCTTTTGCCCTTATTCTAACCAAAGCACTACGAAAAATTGTTGTTGTTTTTTGTTATTTTGTATTATTCCAACCAAAACCCCATATAAATAGAGAAAAACATACTTTTTGGTTAGAATAAAGGCAAAAATAGAGAAAAAGACCCTTTGTGGCAGGGCTTTGGTTAGAATAATATTTGCTAATATTTGCACCCTTACTTACATTGGTAAGGGTAAGGGCAAAAATATAGTAAAACACCCTTTTTTGTAGAGCTTTGGTAAGAATTAAGAGCACAAATAGTGAAAAACACCCTTTGTGGAAAGGCTTTGTTTAGAATAAGGGCAAAAATACAGTAAAAGACCCTTTTTAGTAGGGCTTTGGTTGGAGTAAAGGCAAAAATAGAAAGAAAAAACAATGGTGGCAGGGCTTTGGTTAGGGTTAGAGAAAAAGTAGAGAAAAACACCTTTTTGGTGAAATTGTGGTTAGAACAAGGGCAAAAAGAGAGTAAAACACCATTTGTGATAAGGCTTTGGTTAGAATAAGGGCAAAAATAGAGAAAAATCACCCTTTGTGGCAGGACTTTGGTTAGAATAAGTGCAAAAATAGTGTAAAAATACCTTTTGTGGCAAAACATTGGATAGAATAAGTGCAAAAAAGAAAAAGAACACCCTTTTGGTAGGGCTTTGGCTAGAATAAGGGCAAAATACAGATAAACACCCTTTGTGACAGGGCTGTTGTTAGGTATAGAGTAAAATTAGAGAGAAAAAACCCTTTTTGGTAGGGCTTTGCTTTGAATAAGGGCAAAAATAGAGAAAAATACCTTTTTGGTAGGGCTTTCGTAAAAGTAAGGGCAAAAATAGAGAAAAAAACTAACCTTTTTTGGTAGGGTTTTGTTTAGAATAAGGACAAAAATAGATTTATTTGATCTATTATGGCTTGGACAAGTTCAAGAAGGAAGATGTTTGAAAATTCACTCTTTTATTACATACCAACCAAATAACTTAGGCAAATAAGAACCAGCTCAGATTGCTCTTAATAATACTAGCTTTGAGTTTATAAAAAGATTGGCTATAACATTAATGTATTGCAACAGACTGAATGCTTGGTAGTCAACCCAATCACGGTTGGCAACTTTGCTTTCCTCTTTAATTGCACGCCGGTGGGTCGGACTTCAGACTCTATGATGGTTCCGACTTAAAGACTTATCTATTGATGAGATGGTAGGGGCCTGATGCTTTGGCTGTTTGTCGGGGTTTACCTGTTGGATTTCTTTTGCTCCGGTATTCAGTTTAATTTACTGTTGAGTCCATATCCTTGCTTTATCTCCTTGTTATATCTTGATTTATATGTTTTAGGAGATGATGCATTGATAAGTTAGGGGTCTTTCATGCAAACCAAATATCTATGTGTCTTGATCCACATCTGAATTAAGGGTGAGGTTGGCGCCGTTAAACCGGTTTAAGCCCTCCAGTAAAATATTTTACTGACCGTTCCAAGGCGGTACTTCTTTTGTGGATCTTTTATGTTTTTGTTCTGTCTTGTGTTTGCTATGTTTTGTGCGCGTCTGTTTATATGTGCTTTGTGGTCACCTGCTGGGAAAGGGCTGACCTCTTGGCTCTCGTTTGTGGTGTCTTCTGTGAGTTTGTCACTTTCCCATTGGTATCCTGGGTCAGGTGTGGTACTTGATTGTATCGATTCCTGATCTTTGCACCATTACTTACTTTTGGCCTCCATATCAGAATCTGCTAGGCGCAGAAGAGTTCCAGTCTGGAGCGAATATGGCCATTGCCTGCAAAATCAGAGGCAAAGTTTTTGCAGTCCCCAGTCCAATCTGCAGGGAAGTGAAGTAAATTTTGCTGCTTATCTTACATGAGCACATACCTTGACAGACTGTAGTAGAAAGAGAGACGCAGTGCCACTGGCGTTGGCTAGCATGTACCAATAGCGATGGCCCCGGGGCAAAGTTCCGCTGGCGGCGGCTGCATGTGCTGCATGGTGTGGCGGCGGCCGCATGGGCTGTATGGTGTGAAGCGGAGCAGAGGAAGCAATTCAGGCTGTCAATGCATCGCCGGCTTGGACAAGTTCAAGAAGGAACTCATAATTCACTTTTTTTATTAAATATTAATAAGAACCAGCTCAGTGTGGACATAATAATACTAGCTTTGAGTTTGGCCTCCATGTCAAAATCTGCTAGGCGCAGCAAAATAGTGAGAATGATCAGGAAATACCACAATCACGAACTGCAGACAACCCCGTGGCATCGCGAGGAAGAGCCGCTCAACCATCACGAGACACCAGGAAGACAAATTAAGCAAAGCAATCAGCTCTCTCTTCCCCATCAAGATGATTGCAATACTAGAATGGACATGAAGTAACGTACAACAAAACATAGAACAATTACAGACTCCTACAATGGATGTAACAATAAACAAAAAGTCAACAACAACAGAACCACCGCCTTAGAACGGACAGCAGCCACCAGAGGGCTTAAATGCATTTTACTGGTACCAAATCTTCGCCCTAGATTCTGCTGTTGTTGAAGTAAAGTTCCAGTCTGGAGCGAATATGGCCATCGCCTGCAAAATCAAGCTAGTATTCAGAGGCAAAGTTTTTTGCAGTCCCCAGTCCAATCTGCAGTGAAGTGAAGTAAATTTTGTTCCTCATACCTTGACAGACTGTAGTAGAAAGAGAGACGCAGTGTCACTGGCGGTGGCTAGCATGTACCAATGGCGATGGCAGTTGAGCAAAGTACCGGAGGCGGCCGCATGTGCTGCATGGAGTGCAGCGGAGCGGAAGAAAGCAGTTCAGGCTGTCAATGCAATACCATGTAAGTACAGATATGTAGCAGGCAGGACAGGGACTATGAGTACTGATACAAGTGACTTGGGGACTTAAAATAGCTAAATTTCTGGAAGAAATGGAGCTATTTCCTCGCAAAGCCAATGTCGGCTAATCTAGTCTGATGGGAAACTCCAAGCTAGGTGCTGTGCAGTTGCAGAGCTTAACATTGCACCTACCACTAAACAGGAATCCAGCAAACCATGGCCTTGCATGAGGACTTGCAAGACGTTTGTCTGTATAGAAACTGCGGACTGGAACAGGCGGCCAAGCTAGGTCTGTCCTAGCATTTAGTGCATCTCTATGTCAGAGAATATGCCAACAAGTCAGGGTGGGTCCGTTCATAAGAGGCTGTAGAGACCGACAGCTTATTGGCTTAAAGGCGAACAATAAGCAATCAATTCCGACCGACTATGAATACTGCAAGTATTGTGAGAGAAAATCAGTTGAATTCAGATGGAAATCAAAAATCTAATCTGGCCCTAAAAGATACAGAAACATGAACATATTTGTTGGTCAGGTTGGGTGGTGGCGGCCACACACTGAAAGCTTATAAATTGAAATACTGCTCAAAAAAATATGCAATCAGGTGATATAGCTTTGGCTTAATGCAAAAAAGTCAAATAAACCATATTTATCCTTAAATTTTTTTTAAAAAAAATCATTTATTTAAGCTATTACCGATGAAGCCTAAATGGCACAAACTAGCTAGTCTGGCCCAGGAAATATGCACACTCTAGTTTCAGTTCTTTGGTGCAGTCTTTGCTTCCAAAGGATACCCTTTTAAGAACATATTTGACTTCACTACAGCTGGTGACTGGGACTGTGTGGCGGCGGCAGAACGTCTCCCTGCCCTTCATTTTAGTGTAGATTTTATTTTCTTGTCCTTTGGGATCATGGGTTGTGGAACTTTGAAACTATTAGAGGGTCATGGATGAACCCTTAATGGCAGAAACTAGGTAGTCTGGTCCAGACAATATGCACACTCTAGTTTCAGTTCCTTGATGCAGTCTTTGCTTCCAAAGGATACCCTTTTAAGTAAATATTGGACAAGTTCAAGAAGGAAGATGTTTGAAAATTCACTCTTTTATTACATACCAACTAAATAACTTAGACAAATAAGAACTAGCTCTGAGTTTGACCTCCATGTCAGAATTTGATAGGCGCAGCAAAGTTCCAGTCTCGAGCGAATATGGCCATCGCCTGAAAAATCAAGCTAGTATTCAGAGGCAAAAATATTACAGTCCCTAGTCCAATCTGCAGTGAAGTGAAGTAAATTTTGTTACTTATTTTACATGAGCACATACCTTGACAGACTGAAGTAGAAATAGAGACGAAACCGGTTTAAATAATGGCGATGGCACCGGTACTTTACCGCTGGCGACGGCCGCATGTGATGCATGAAGAAAGCAGTTCAGGCTGTCAATGCAATGCCATGTAAGTACAGATGGGCAGCAGGCAGGATAGGGACTATGAGTACATACTTCTAAATTTCTGGTAGAAATGGAGCTATTTCCCCCAAATCAATCAGGTGGGAAAGAAATGTTTGGTTCACAACTGATTGGTCCCTAAGGAATGATTGTGTGTTAATGGTCTTGTGAACCTTCAAAAAACTTTTTTTTAAACTCCTATTGATTGAAAAGCCAGTAATGAGAGAAACAGAATGTCGAAAGCCCCATCAAGAAATTTAAAATAGTTACAAAGTTATGAAGGTTTCAAAATTCAATTAGATGAAAATATGCGAGAGGCTCATATGACGTCATTTGAGCTTTTTGAAATATTAAATTAAATATATTTCATTTATTTTAACATTGTTTAATATTTTATTTGATGAAATGCATTCAATATGGTAAAATACAACATTTGCGTATAAAAGCTTTATTGTACTGTTTTTAATTGCTTAGAAATCGCACTACATAAAATTTGACATTATGAAAAAATCATCTTGAAACAATAATGTGGGCGGGGCTTAGATGCTAATTTGCATAATTTTAAAACTTGCATAACTTTTGACTCCGTCAGAATTTTTCGATGCGGTTCTCAGCATTCTGGTTTTCTCACCAATGTCATTTAAATTATGAAGAGTTTCAAAAATGTTTTAAAGGTTCACAAGTTAGAGTGAAAAGTGTTTGTTGACATGAGACACATTGTATGATTGATAGCAGTAGAAATTAACAAGACCCTGTTATGATCAGAGCTTTCAGCATGCCACAGCCACAGAGGTCAAAGCAATAGCATGTAATAAAATATTAGTCTGGTGAACCAAATTATTGTTGATCTGTATTGTTCGTTTGATTTAAATAACCATGTATTACACTTGTCAAGCCCAACCAATTGTGTTAAATGAAATGTCACAGTACAATTTCTCTGCTAATGTCAAATCTGTAAACCACAGAAAAATAGCCCCAAACTGAGAATGATTTTTTAGTTGAAGGCGTCAATGAATGTGCCCCATAATGAGAAAACCTGTCATGGAATAATTTTTCCAAAGTGAGACTCAAACAAGTCTGCTCAGCTATAGTAACTTGCTAGAACTTTGAAAGTTCCCTTGTGGCCGGTTAGATAGAAGAATACTTGCAATAAGCATTTAACAATGGCGCTGATAAGACTGGACAGATGAGCATAGTGGTCTGTCCCTTGTTATTTACAAACCCGCGAAGACAGGTTTCCCTTGCCTTGGCCCATATTATACCAATGTATCAATTTAGGTAAGAACATAAATTCATCAACTCCACAAAGAGAACCCTGTCTTTGGGCAATTCTACTAAAATCAGACTCCAACCAGTCTTCTCAGCTATCGTAACTTGCTATAACATTGAAAGTTCCCTTGTGGCCGGTCAGATACGATACTTTTGCTCCGGTATTCAGTTTTATTTACTGTTGAGTCCTTATCTTTGCTTAATCTCCTTTTTATATATTGATTTATATGTTCTAGGATGCATTGATAAATTAGGGGTCCTTAATGCAAACCAAACATCTATGTGTCTTGATCCATATCTGAAATAAGGGTGGGGTTGGTGCACCGTTAAACCGGTTTAAACCCTCCAGTAAAATATTTTACTGACCGTTCCCAGGCGGTACTTCTGTTGTGGATCTTTTATGGGGGTTTTCTGTCTTGTGTTTGCTATGCCTTTGTACGCGTCTGTTTATATGTGCCTTGTGTACACCTGCTGGGAAAGGGCTGACTCCTTGGCTCTCGTTTGTGGTGACTAACTGTGAGTTTGTTAATTTCCCATTGATATCCTGGGTCAGGTGTGGTACTTGATTGTATCGATTCCTTATCTTTGACACTTACTTACTTTCCGATAAGCGTTTAACAATGGTGCTGATCAGACTGCATAGATGGACAGGCTGCTCTGCTTCTTGTTATTTGCAAGCCCGCGAAGTCGGAAGACAGACCTTCCCACGTCTTAGCTAACATTTACCAGTGAATCAATTTAGTTAAGTATAGGAGATTCAGACACATTCACATTACAGACCCAATCCCCACTCTGAGAGAAATGAGCAAGTAACTATGAGCATTGCCATGTTAGTCATTATGTGAGACTGCATAACAGTCGAAAAGTTGCATTTAACTAACAGCTATTAAAGCAGTTGTTCTTGACTACTTAATGTTCTGCTATGAGAGTGTTTTGAGAATTTGGAACACTTGTTCTGGTGTATGGATATAAGTTCTGCAATAACCAGACACTCATCTCAAGAGCATTTTATCAAATGATCTTCCAATATGGTCTTTAAACTGTTTGGAACCAAAGAACTGAAACTAGAGTGTGCAAGTTTTCTGGGCCAGACTAGCTAGTTTCGGCCATTCAGGCCTCATCAGTGACCCTCTAATAATTTCAAAGTTCCCATATAAAACCCATGATCCCAAAGGACAAGAAAATAAAATCTACACAATAGTGAAGGGCAGGGAGACGTTCTACCGCCGCCACACAGTCCCAATCACCAGCTGTAGTGAAGTCAAATATGTTATCTTTTGGGAGCAAAGATTGCACCGAAGAACTGAAACTAGAGTGTGCAAATTTTCTGGGCCAGACTAGCTAGTTTCGGCCATTCAGGCCTCATCAGTGACCCTCTAACAATTTCAATGTTTCCAAACTCGCTTACATGCCTAACTATTTGCCGCAATACGAAATGAGCGTTCTTGGAAAAACAATCCCAAACCCGGTTATGTCAAATCCAAGCCTGTAGAATGTGTTTGATATGAAAAAGATAGTTTGCTTTGCTCAAAGCACTGCCAGACTCATTCAAAAACAGTCGGTCAGTAGGTGCATTCCTCAATGTAAACATTTTGCAGCGTCTGTAAAGTGGAAGGACATAATTTCAAAATAGTGTTTAATTTGAACAATAGTATATTCGACTCCGTATCTAGATGGGTCTGTTTTTATGCCTTCAGATATTACTGTACATTTATCCATTAATGTCACATCTCAAAAACACAGATTAGTAGGGGGTCAAATGTCACAAATGGATTTTATTAGCAGCACTTTTGTTAGATTTTTTTCAAAATTATCTGGGAAGCATTTCATTGATTACACGTTACAGACTGCAATTTCCTCTCATAAAGTAATGGGAATGTATCTCACAAAAGTGTGGGTTATGGAAAATATACCACGCAGAATATGGTCCTTTTCTTGCAACTAATTGACTGAAAACAAAATAGAGTGGGTGGGTCATGGGCTAAATTATCACATTCAATAACATAATAATCCATACACCGGAATTGTCATGTTCAATTAAGGGACAAGGTACACCTGTTCGTTAGTATGCAAAGTGTATTCCACATAAGAAACAACTTATATTGTAAATGTTAATGTTTATAACGAAGAGTTATATAAAAACACGAACCATCTGCTGACACCCTCGTAGTGGATCTGTATTTATCTACAGAAATGTTTGAAAACTTGAAAGCTTCTAAGGTCTCTTTCATATGTTGAAAGTGTTCTAGCAGTCAGTGCATTGTCAAATAAAGAATTTACAGTATGTTGTTATTCATTTAGTTCCATAATATTTTCTCTGGAGATGGGCATGGTTGAGGATAAGAGTGTGTGTATGGTGCTACCATACAAACTTCTGGAACAGTAATCATCTGAATCATCAGGTCGATATTCAATCATTTTGGGAGCTGTAAAAATGCTGTCTATTAGTAATTTTGGTTCAAGTAGAACTTCCAAAGTTCTCCAATGCACGCTTATCTGAAAAGCTGGGCATGACCCCCAGTGCCAAACCAAAATCCAGTGGCATGCAGCCAACACATTGCTAATAAGTTTGTCTGACCTTTGACTTCCATAAATTAGCATGTTTTATAGATGCACAGACGTAATAATAGATCCAAAACAGTGAATAAGTCTGCACAGCATGCACATCCTAGAATGCAGTTACAAACAACTTCAGGTTAGAGTAAATCCACAACACAAAAACTGGTAATGACAGTAATTTTTTCATACACAAGAACAAGTACCAAATGAGCAAAACACTCTCATAGCAGATCATTGAACAACTGCTTTAATTCAATGTTTAACTGATAGTTAAAACAAAATTAAGATCTAAGTCTCGAATCATGCATATCCTAGAATGTAGTCATCTTCTTTGCATCTAAGATCCTTAGTTACCAAGACACGCTTGATGAGCAATCTATGATCTACTTTTACAGCCTTGATGAACAATTATTATCTAAGAAGTCTCTGTAAATATATGGCACTGCAACATTTTATACACCCTTGATGAACACCATTTTCTTAATGCTAAGCTTGAGCATACCATACGGGTGCATAGGATTACATGCCACTGGAGTTTGGTTTGCCCAGCTTTTTAGATAAGCAAGCATTCGAGAACTTTGGCAGATTCTACTTGAACCAAAATTACTAATAGACAGCATTTTATAGTTCCCAAAATGATTGAATATCGACCTTTATGATTATTGTTTCAGAAGTGTGTATGGAAGCACCATACACAGACTCTTATCTTTAACCATGCCCATCTCCAGAGAAAATATTATGGAACTACTGTGTATCACAACAGACTGTGAATTCTTTATGTGACAATGAACTGACTGCTAGATCACGTTCAACATATGAGACAGGCCTTAGAAGCTTTCAGGTTCTCAAACATATTTGTTGATGAATACGGATCCACTACTAGCGTGTCAGCAGATGTTTTGTGTTTGTTATAAACATTTACATTTACAGTATAAGTTGTATTTATGTGGAATACATTTTGCATACTTTCGAACAGGTGTACAGCGTCCCTTAATCCGGTGTTCGGATTATTATGTTGTTGAAAGTGTTAAATGTAAACATGTTCAAGAAAGCGACTAAGAGTAAAATCGTGAAAACTGGTTACATATCACCATATATGGGTTATTTACTCCATGCAGCATGTGTGACTTTGACGTCATGGGGAATTTACAATTAATCAACAGGAATTTGACCACACTACTAATATGTGCATTGGAGATATGACATTTATGGATACATCTGAAAGCATAAAAACAGACCATCCAGATATGGAATCAATATGTTGTTCAAATTAAACGTTTTGAAATTATGTCTGTTTTTGAATGAGTCCGGCAGTGCTTTGACCAGAGAAAACCATCTTTTGTATATCAAACAGATTCTACAGACTTGGATTTTACTTAACCGGTTAGTTCATTTCGTATTGCGGCCAGTAGTTCGGTAGAAAGATAAGTTGTATTTATGTGGAATACATTTTGCATACTTTCGAACAGGTGTACAGCGTCCCTTAAAGCTGCATACTCTGTAACTATGAACATTTTTCGAAAAAAAATATTTTCTTTTTAAATCATTTGCAAAAGTATAATAAAGTTATGTTGTCACCATAAATCTAATTTCTACAGTTGAAAACTGCATGAAAAAGTGAATTATCTTATAAAAACAGGTGTAATTTCTCTTGTTTGTAATTATTTGCGTCCCTCCAATAATTCTAGACAGTTAATTTTTAACATAAATGCTGTTGTTTTGGCACTAATAATTTGTTAATTATTACGAAAAAGGTAAAATGTATACCTGAATTTTAGTATTTTTACTGTGTTCTTGAAAAATAGAAACATTATTTTTAAGATGAAAATATCCAAAGTTACAGATTATGCAGCTTTAATTGAAAATGACAATTCCGGTGTTCGGATTATTATGTTGTTGAAAGTGTTAAATGTAAACATGTTCAAGAAAGCGACTAAGAGTAAAATCGTGAAAACTGGTTACATATCACCATATATGGATTATTTACTCCATGCAGCATGTGTGACTTTGACGTCATGGGGAATTTACAATTAATCACATATGATAAATTAACTCTATTTCAATATTTCGGCCAAAGGCCTTTTTCAAGAAAAAACATGCACTTTAGTATCAACTACATAGTCTCTGTTCCACCATTTTGAATTTGTTTATATGTGCCTTGTGTACACCTGCTGGGAAAGGGCTGACTCCTTTAATTCAATGTTTAACTGATAGTTAAATGCAATTTTTCGACTGTTATGCAGTCTCAGATAAGCACTCACATGGCAATGCTCATAGTTACAGAGCCATTCCTGCTCATCTCTTTCAGAGTGGGGATTGGGTGTTATGTGAATGTTGTTGAATCTCCTGTACTAACCTTAATTGGGAAATGTGGGCCAAGGCGTGGGAAAACCTGTCTTCCCGGGTGTACAAGGGCCTACCCATCTGTGTAGTCTGATCAGCACCATTGTTAAATGCTTATTGGAAGTATCGAATCTAACCAGCCACAAGGGAACTTTCAATGTTCAATGTTCTAGCAAGGTACTATAGCTGAGCTATAAGGGATTGCGTCTGGTTTTGGTAGAATTATCCAAAGACAGTGTTTCTCTTTATGGAGCCCATTCATTGACGCCATCAACAACAAAAATTAATTCTCAGTTTGGGTCTATTTTTCTTTGGTTTACAGATATGACATTAGCAGAGGATAACAAACTAGGTACTAGTTGACAAGTTTAATACATTGTTATTTAAACCAAACAAACAATGCAGATCAACAATAATCCAGGCAAATATTTCATAACATGCTATCGCTTGAAACTCTGAGACTGTCAGCTTTGATCATAACAGGGTGTTCTTAATAATCATGCCCTGTATCTCAGAACATTGAGGGATGGTCAACAAACGTTTATCACTCTTACTTAACATATTATCATTCCTTTGTTGTGAACCCACCTGATTGATTTAGGGGAAATAGCTGCATTATTACCAGAAATTTGATATTTTAATTCCCCAAGTCACTTGTATGTGCTCATAAGCCCTGTTCTGCCTGTACTTACACTGGCAGCCTTAACTGCCTTCTTGTGCTCAGCACCACGCCAGCTGAACCTTGCTCCGGTGCCATCGTCATTGGTACATGCTAGCCACCGCCAGTGGCACTGCATCTCTCGTTCTACTTCAGTCTGTCAAGGTGTGTGCTCATGTAAGATAAACAACATAATTTACTTCACTGCACTTCACTGCAGATTCGATTGGGGACTGCAAAAACTTTGCCTCCGAATACTAGCTTGTTTTTGCAGACTGGAACTGCTGAGCCTAGCAGATTCTGACATGGAGATCAAAATTAAAGCTCATATTTACACTGAGCTGGTTCTTATTTACCAAAGTTATGTGTAATTTTCAAACACCTTATTTTTTGAGCTTGTACAATCCGTATGTAAGAAAGTATCTTAGTAAGTAAGGGTTAACATTTTGCAACTTTATTATCTTTCTTGAGGCCCTCAAGTAGGTCAAATAAACTAACCAAAAGATCTACCAAAAAGGGTGTTTTTCTCTATTCTTGACCTTATTCTAACCAAAGCCCTACCAGAAAGGGTGTTCTCCGCTATTTTTTCTCTAATTCTAACCAAAGCCCCACCAATAAGGGTGTTTTTCTATCCCTGACCAAATCTCCTTTCACAAAGGGTGTTTTCTCTTTTTTTGCCCTAACTTTTAACGAAAGCTCTGCAACAAAGAGTGTTTCACTGTATTTCTTACTAAAGCCCTGTCACTAAGGGTGTTTTTTCTCTATTTTTAACACTATATTAACCAAAACCCTACCAAAAAGGGCGATTTCTTGCCCTTATTCTAACCAAAGCCTTACCAAAAAGATTTTTTTTCTATATTTGCCCTTATTCTAACCGAAGCCCTGCCACAAAGGGAGTTTTTCTCTATTTTAGCCCTTATTCTAATCAAAGCCCTGGTTTGCCAGGCTCTGCAAATGCACAGCGCCTAGCTTAAAGGTTCGAATTAGACTAGTCTTGCTACACTAGCCTTTGCAGGGCTCTGAGCTAAATCTTCCTGATTGTGATACCAAGTTTTGGAGTTTGAAACAGATCACAATAATTAAAGCTACTAAGTTTTGGAGTTTGACGCAGATCACACTGTTTGAAGCTACTAAGTATGATCAAAATAAACTATTTTTTTCCAAGCGGCTTTACAGGCTGATGTTAAAGACAACAAGATTCACTCAATAATTTTAACGCTGGACTCAATGGATTAGTTCTTGATGAACTGCTATTACCCTCAAAGTCTAAAATAATCTACGGAGAACGTCTATACAATCCTAATGATGAATCATTAGTTATCGGCATGGAATCTCAAGATTGTGCTCAGTGTTATAGTACATTTTACACAGCTTAGAACAGCTTTATCTGAGACATCTCATACCTGGGCTTTGGTTAGAATAAGGACAAAACACAATCTTTATGTATGAAGACATTATAGCCTTTATGAACAGTCATCTTCTTTGCATCTAAGATCCCTAATAACCAAGACACGCTTGTTGAGAAATCTATGATACAGCCTTGATGAACAGTTTTTATCTTAGAAGTCCCTGGTGATTATGTGGTACTGCAACTTTCTATACACCCTTGATGAACTTCATTTTCTTAGTGCTTAGATCGTTTTGGTACACATAGTTTTAAGAGACAGTCTGACATCTACTGTCATTACAAGTTATTGTGTTGTGAATTTACTCTTACCTGAAGCTGTTCGTTACTGCATTCTAGGATATACATGCTGTGCAGACTTGTTCACAGTTTTGGCCCTATTATTACGTCTGTGTAATATTCAGATGAATATTATTTCAGAAGTGTGTTATGGTATTACCCTTTCCATACACAGACTCTTATCATCAACCATGCCCATCTACAGAGAAAATATTATGGAACTAAGTGAATAACAACAGACTGTGAATTCTTTACTTGATCTACTTTTACAGCCTTGATGAACAATTATTATCTTAGAAGTCTCTGGTACTGCAACATTATAAACACACTTGATGAACATACAATGCAAAGACTAACATAGTTTTACTAGAGATGTTGACAGTCTGGTAAAAATTTACTGTCATTATATGTTTTTGTGTTGTTGATTTACTCTTACCTGTAGCTGTTCGTCACTGCATTCTATGATATGCATGCTGCGCAGAATTATTCACAGTTTTGAATCTATGAAAACATGCTAAATGTCAGACAAACTTATTTAAATTCACCATATAGCAATGTGTTGACTGCATGTCACTGTTTACATGCCACTGGATTTTGGTTTGGCACGGGGGTATGCCCGAGCTTTTCAGATAAGCATTCATTGGAAAACACTAGTCAGTTTCTACTTGAACCAAAATTACTAATAAATAGCATTTTATATATATATATATTATGCTCCAGAAGTGTGTATGGTAGCACCATACACAAACTCTAATCATCAACCATGCCCATCTCCAGAGAATATAATATGGAACTAAGTGAATAACAACAGACTTTTAATTCTTTATGTGATAATGCAAGTGCTGCTAGAACACTTTCAACATATGAAACAGGCCTTAAAAGCTTTCAAGTTTTCAAACATTGCTGTTGATAAACAATCCTGCACATAATACGGATCCACTACCAGGGTGTCAGCAGATGTTTTGTGTTTGCCCTTTGTTATAATCATTTACATTTACAATACGAGTTGTAATAATGTGGAATACACTTTGCAAACTTAGAATGTCCCTTAATTGAACATGACAATTCCGGTGTACGGATTTTTATGTTTCTGAATGTGTTTAAGGTATACAGGTAAGCGACTTAGTGGAAAAATAACATCAAAACAGACCATCCAGAATCAATATTAGACAACATTTTGTAATTATGTCCTTTGTCTGAAAGGACAAAATGTTAACATTGAAGAATGCACCTACTGACCCACTGTTTTTGAATGAGTCCGGCAGTGCTATGAGCAGAGCAAACTATCTTTTTCATATCAAACAAATTCTACACTTGGATTTGACTTAACCGGGTTTGGGTTAGTTTTTCCAAGAGCGTTCATTTCGTATTGCGGCCAGCATGTAAACGCGTTTGGAAGATCATTTGATAAAACACTCATTTAGATGGGCCGCTGATTGTTATAGAACTTATACACAAACAAGTGTTCAAAATGCGCAAAACACTCTCATAGCAGAACATTGAGTAGTCAAGAACAACTGCTTTAATAGCAATGTATAACTGTTAGTTAAATGCAACTTTTCGACTGTTATGCAATCTCAGATAATTACTCAAATGGTAATGTTCATAGTTACAGAGCCATTCCTGCTCATCTCCCTCAGAGTGGGGATTGGGTCTGCATATAATATACTGTAGGGAGACAAAACCCTAGTATTCGCCCACGTCCAATTATTGTGAATTTCAGAGACTATCCTGATGTGGAACTTATCCTTGAAAATGCATAAAGTTGAAAGGTACCCCCTTTGGTATAGATAAAGACTACCCCAGAGAAATACTAAATGCGAGGGTGCAGATATGGCCACAATATAAAAAGGTGAGAGAACAGAACCCAAACACGCCAGTCTATATAGGGTACCCAGCCAAATTGATAGTAAAGTGGAGAGTGGTAGTAGACAAGTTCCCAGAATGGAAAAATATCATCAGCAAATCGAGAATTCATGAACATAGTGACACTGACCATTAGATAACATACAGTGAACCTTTAAACATGAATAGTGCAATGGGCTTCACACAAGAAATAGTTGAGAAAGAACATAAAAGTAACGATTCTGATGATGTAGTATCCATGCAGAGTGCTAGGTCGAGATCAAGAAGCGTTTCATCAGAGAAACTGAACACAAAAGAGCTTAAAGAGCCAATAACTGTCAATACACAAGTAGGTCTAGAAACTGCTGATAGTAGTGGAAAAAGTAACACAGAGCCAAGTGCTGTGAGAAGTGAGCCAAATACTGTGGTAAGTGAGCCCAAACCAAATAGAGCAAGATCGTGTCAAAAAGAAACAAGTACATCACAAAAAGACAAGAAAGAACTGCGAAGCACAGATAGCCAAAATACCCAAGAATCCAAGGGCCGTCTTGCCTATGATGAGGAAATGAAACGCTTACTAGATAGTGTTGAAAAAGTTCGACAAAATCGCGCAAAACAACCAGTTTGTTCTTCAAGTGAAACCCGCTCCAGAAAACGTGACAGTGATGCTCGTAACCAACAGCCATAGGGACCCGCGAGAGGAGCAAATACCAAAAAAGATAAACATCTCCAAAGTAATACAACTGAAATAAATAATCTTGCAAGTGCTACAACGAATGCATACGGAAAGCAACTATTGATAGGTACTTTAAATGTATGTGGTCTAAAAAGAAGATCCTTATACCCAGAATTCGTTGACCTGATTAAAAGATATGACATATTTTGTGCCCTAGAAACTAAATTAGACTCAACTGACATTATCACTCTACAAGGGTATCAATTCATTAACTGCCCCAGAAAACAATCTTTTATAAGAAAGTCTGGTGGTATCGGATTTTTTATAAAAGATGAGCTGTATAATTTCACTTCACATGTGGAATCCCAATCAGATTTTTTAACTTGGCTACACATTTCTAAAAAGTACACAAAAACCCAACAAGATATTATTCTAGGGGTCAGTTATGTCCCCCCACAAAGCTCTAAGTACTACAATGAAGATGATTTTGCTACCCTTGAGGAGGAAGTGAAGTCAACATGCAGTAAAATGAATTTGTATACTTAACTGTCGATTTCAACGCACAGACAGCGATTCTTAGAGATTTTACATCTTCAGGCAGATCTCTTCATAAATATCTCGATCTTGACCAACAAATTATTGACTACTTTGATCAGGAATCTACCTTGTATAAACATTAATTATTACTAGATCGTATATCCAAAGACAAGAGAACTAACAATGCTGGCTTTAAGCTTGTCGAGATATGCAAAAATAATAACCTATTTATCGTAAATAGTAGATTTGGCCAGGACAAGGCCAAAGGCGAATTTACTTTCAGATGTCAATCAGTTATTGACTATTTCATTAGTTCAGCAAAAGGCATGTCTATTTATGATTTCAAAATACAAGAATTGGACAAGATATTTTCAGATGGTCACTACTTAATTGAGTCAGTTCTTGGCCTGGGCTTCAATGCACAGATAGGCAATACAAATATAAAAACCCAGACAAACCAGGCCCTAAATGCCAAACATCAAAATTGGAATGCAAGATTTATCGAACAGTTTAACACAAACTTATGCAAAACTAAAATGGAGGAAATCTACACTTATCTCAATAAAATAAAACTCCAACCGAACCAAGATAAAATAAATCTAGCAACTGCACAAATTACACAGCTACGAGAGAGTGCAGAAAACGTTTACACCAGTTACTACATGCCGATACTCCAGAGAGACACAAAACAAACCATGGTACGGCATTCAATGTGCAAAGGCTAGAACTAAATACACAAGAGCCAGAAAACGATATCAAAGCTACAAAAAAGGTGCAAATAGAAATTCACTGAACCATGAACAAGGCCAAAGGCGAATTTACTTTCAGATGTCAATCAGTTATTGACTATTTCATTAGTTCAGCAAAAGGCATGTCTATTTATGATTTCAAAATACAAGAATTGGACAAGATATTTTCAGATGGTCACTACTTAATTGAGTCAGTTCTTGGCCTGGGCTTCAATGCACAGATAGGCAATACAAATATAAATACCCAGACAAACCAGGCCCTAAATGCCAAACATCAAAATTGGAATGCAAGATTTATCGAACAGTTTAACACAAACTTATGCAAAACTAAAATGGAGGAAATCTACACTTACCTCAATAAAATAAAACTCCAACCGAACCAAGATAAAATAAATCTAGCAACTGCACAAATTACACAGCTACGAGAGAGTGCAGAAAACGTTTACACCAGTTACTACATGCCGATACTCCAGAGAGACACAAAACAAACCATGGTACGGCATTCAATGTGCAAAGGCTAGAACTAAATACACAAGAGCCAGAAAACGATATCAAAGCTACAAAAATGGGGCAAATAGAAATTCACTGAACCATGAATAAATATATAAATAAATATAAAAGGTCACAACAATCCAAACTGCAAAAAATGTCTAAACATTCACCTAAAGAATATTGGAAATACCTGAACAGCATCAACAAGTCGCAAAATACACAACAACCATCCATAAATACCTTATTTCAATTTTTAAAGACCTAAACCATAACACCGACACAGGCGATCTCAACTTTAACGAGCTGAAATAAACTTACAGGATGACGACCCTTGCCTAAATGCACCCATAACACAAGAAGAAATTTCTAAATGTATCAAGAAGCTAAAAAAATTCTAAGACACCAGGTATAGATGAAATTCTTAACGAACATATCAAGTATACACAACAGCAGATGTTACCAATATATACAAACCTTTTTGATATTATTCTCCAGACAGGCATATTCCCTGAACAATGGGTCCAAGGCATGATAAAACCGATATACAAAAACAAAGGTGATCCGTTAAACCCTGAGAACTACCGGCCAATAACCCTGCTTAGCTGCCTAGGGAAACTATTTACCTCTATAATTAATGAACGTTTAAATCTTTTTCTCAATGAAATCAATATACTCCTAGAAAACCAGGCAGGATTTCGAAAAATTACTCTACTAATGACCATATATTTGTCCTCTAATCACTCATTGAAATTCTAAAACAACAAAAGAAAAAGTTACACTGCGCCTTTGTAGACTTTTCAAAAGCTTTTGACAGTGTTTGGCGAATAGGACTTTGGAAAAAAATGCTACAAAATTCTATAAATGGTAAACTATTTCAAGCTATATTTAACCTGTACCAAAATATAAAGTCTTGTATCACCCTTGATAACTCAAACTCGGCTTTCTTCGAAAGATTCATTAGCCTAAGGCAAGGCGAGAACCTTTCACCTGTTCTTTTCGCAATATTCCTAAATGACTTGGAAGCTTTTTTGGAATCAAAATTTAACTCTGGAATCGAAATAGAATACAATAATGATGAAATACACGTGCTCACCAAACTGGTTGTACTTTTATATGCAGATGACACGGTGCTGCTAGCAGATTCGCCTGAAAACTTGCAAAAATGTCTTAATGACTTCAAGTCCTATTGCACAGACTGGAAACTAAATATAAATTATAATAAAACAAAAATAGTAATTTTTTGTTCTCGTAAAAACTGACAAGCATGTTTTCACTATGGAAGAGCATATTATTGAGGTCGTAAAAAGCTATAAATACCTAGGAGTACTCCTTTCGAATAATGGGAGTTTCTTAAATGCCAGAAAATGTATTTTCGAAAAAGCAAATAAGGCTATGCATCTTCTTTACAAACGGATAAACAACTTAAACCTGCCTCTAGACCTACAGCTTAAACTATTTGACAACACCATCCTACCAATAATGACATACTCGTGTGAAATATGGGGATATGAAAATGTGCAAATGTTCGAACGTATTCACACATCTTTCCTAAGAACTATCACTAAATGTAGGAAGAGTACTCCACTGTATATGCTATACGGAGAATTAGGACGCTATCCTATTGAAATTACTATAAAATCCCGAATAATAAATTTCTGGACTCGAATAATAACTGGCAACCAACTAAAACTAGTCAACATACTTTACCAAAAACTCCTCCACTCAAACGAACAGTTCAAATGGCTAAATAATGTTAAATCTATACTTCGAGAAACAGGTAGGAACGATTTATGGAAAAATCAAAGTGTAAACATGCTTACAGGGGTACACCATTGCATAAAAAATATACTTAAAGATCAATTCATTCAGCGTTGGAACCAACAGTTAAGTAACTCATCAAAATGTCTTAATTACAGCCTGTACAAAACTGAATTTTCGTTTGAAGAATATCTCAACATACTACCCAGAAACAAATACTTACCCCTGATTAAATACAGAACTGCCAATCATTATTTGCCCAATGAAACATTGCGTTGGCAAAGCATTGACGTATCTGAACGAAAATGTCGGCTATGTAATGCACAGGACATAGGCGATGAATTTCATTACCTATTTGTTTGTGAAAACTTTAAAGACGTAAGACACCAATACATGAATACGTATTATTTTAAACATCCCAATATTCTAAATACAAAGAATTACTAAGCTCCAAATCCCCATTAAAATTATCAAAGCTGAGCAAGTTCGTAGCTATAATAATGAGACAATTTAGCGTTTAGACATTCAGCGTTGGAACCAACAGTTAAGTAACTCATCAAAATGTCTTAATTACAGCCTGTACAAAACTGAATTTTCGTTTGAAGAATATCTCAACATACTACCCAGAAACAAATACTTACCCCTGATTAAATACAGAACTGCCAATCATTATTTGCCCAATGAAACATTGCGTTGGCAAAGCATTGACGTATCTGAACGAAAATGTCGGCTATGTAATGCACAGGACATAGGCGATGAATTTCATTACCTATTTGTTTGTGAAAACTTTAAAGACGTAAGACACCAATACATGAATACGTATTATTTTAAACATCCCAATATTCTAAATACAAAGAATTACTAAGCTCCAAATCCCCATTAAAATTATCAAAGCTGAGCAAGTTCGTAGCTATAATAATGAGACAATTTAAGCGCTAATTTTATTAAACGTCACATACCAATTCTAAACATTTCTGAAACAAGTATTTTATTCCCCAACACACAATGCTCCTTAGCCCCTCGCCCCACTTCTGGAGTATCACGCAATGTCGCCAAAACATTGCCTCTTTGCCTCCTTATAGAATCAATAAAAGCGTGGAAACGGTAAGAATAAAATGTCTCACGACATGGAAAAATACGGTCCTGCATTCCAAGCGTAAAACCTATATAAATCAATATAATCTAATGAGACAATTCTGACCAGCATGCCAAATATGCAACTATAATAGATAATCGTCACCACCAAGAAAACTAAAGTAAAAAAATATCTATGCACTTTGCGTAAATTAAAATGAAAACAGTTAAAGACTTTAACCAGTTATACATGTAATGCTAATAAGAACGGCCTCAATGAGACAATTCTGATCAGCATGCCCGGTATGCAACTGAATAGATAGCCGTCACTACCAAGAAAACTAAAGCAGAAAAAAATCCATGCAAATTACGATGAAACCAGTCAAAGACTTAAAGCAGTAATACCTGTGATGTTGATTAGAACTGTCTCAATGAGACAATTCTGATCAGCATACCCAGTATGCAACTGAAGTAGATAGCCGTCACTAACAAGAAAACTAAAGCAATAAAAAATAATCCATGCAAATTATAATAAAAACAGTTTAAGACTTTAATCAGTAATACCTGTGATGCTGATTAGAACTGTCTCAATGAGACAATTCTGATCAGCATGCCCGGTATGCAACTGAAATAGGTAACCATCACCTACAAGAAAGCTTAAGCAAAAAAAAAATCCATGCAAATTACCATGAAAACAGTTAAAGACACCAGTAATACCTTTGATGCTGATTAGAACTGTCTCAATGAGGCAATTCTGATCAACATGCCCGGTAGGCAACTGAAATAGATAACAGTAAAGAAGAGAAAACTGAATTAAAAAGATCTCTGCACTTTGTGCAAATCACCATGAAAACAGTTAAATACTTTAACAATAAATACCTGTGATGCTGATTAGAACTGTATCAATGAGACAATTGTGATCAGCATGCCCGGTAAGCAACTGAAATAGATAATCGTCACTAGCAAGAAAACTAACGAAACAATCCTTGCACTTTTATGCAAATTATGAAAAAAAAACAGTTAAAGTCTATAACCAATAATACCTGTGATGCTGATTAGAACTGTCTCAATGAGGCAATTCTGATCAACATGCCCGGTAGGCAACTGAAATAGATAACAGTAAAGAAGAGAAAACTGAATTAAAAAGATCTCTGCACTTTGTGCAAATCACCATGAAAACAGTTAAATACTTTAACAAGAAATACCTGTGATGCTGATTAGAACTGTCTCAATGAGTTTTGCTATATATACAAATCAACTACCATGTACTTAGCACTTCGGATCGATTATCATTGATAACTACCTGTGATGCTCACCGGGATCGTTTTGCAAAACAATTGTGATGAGTATATTTATCGTAAATTCTTTAAACGTTGGCATTATACAACTAGACAGGATATGATGAAATTGAATCGTCTCAGGGAGACATTTTTGTAGGCCTTGTCATTAAGAGACGGTGTAAAAAAACTGCAATGTCTCTGTGTGTGCATTTCAAAACTATTATTCAGAGTTTACACTTGATATTGATCAGAATGGCCTCAACGAGGTGGCTCTGATGAGAGTATATGGTGAGTGACTCCAAATATATAAAACCACTTTATTTTTGTGCTTACTACATTGCCTCGGCCAGTTTTGTTCCTTCATTTAACACGACCACATTGCATTAATTTTATAATTTGTACAATATGCAGGAACTCCTTGCCCAAACTGGAGCACGCTACCTGAAATATCTCAGAAATGCCTCAATGAGAATTTTGGGGCATCACTACCATTTTATTTTATTCAGAATCCGATTTACAAACAGCTCGGACCCAGATCAAACTCTGCAAACTGTCGGGTCTGATCTTGATCTAAGCTTTTGGACGATCTGGTAATATTTTGGAAAAATCGTGAAAAATGTCCCAATGTAAAAGTAGATGTCTGGTGCGAAATGATTCAAAGAATGTTGATTTACAAAACTTACAATACTTACCAATCTTTACGAGAATTAATTTCCAAAAAACTACTGCACATGTCCAAACTTGCTGACACACTACGAAGTGATGATTGAAAGTATAACTAGGCCAAGGTTGAGTAGCATGTTGCACGAGATCTGCATGCTTTTACAACACCAGGTATTGTTATGTAAATTTTCCTAAATCCATTGAGACCGGATTAACTTGCTGCTATCGCCGGTTATAGCTGAGTGTTTATCGGGTCTCAATTTGAGTTAACTTTTGGGGCGTCGGACACGACTAAGTCGTCTGCCTTTTGCGTCTGCTGTGTTGTCCTTGCCATTTTCGGTCGAACGTTGTGAGTCCGTGTGGCTCCGCATCGTTTGCAGATATATGCCAGTAATTCTGCGGCAGACGTATGGGCAGAGGTCTATTACAGATGTATTTTTCCTGACACTTTCGGGTTTAGAAATGTATGCATATAAGCAACCATATAACACTGCATTGTAATACCTTTATAAAGTAAGTCGACATATGCTGATTTGCTTCTCTCTCTCTCTCTCTCTCTCTCTCTCTCTCTCTCTCTCTCTCTCTCTCTCTCTCTCTCTCTCTCTCTCTCTCTCTCTCTCTCTCTCTCTCTCTCTCTCTCTCTCTCTCTCTCTCTCTCTGCCATGATGCCACTACATGTTGTATTATGTATATCCGCTCATATGTAGCAAATTATGTAATCTGAGCTTGATTAATAAAGAAATGTTATGTTATGTACTTAAATTGATTCATTGGTCAATATTGGCCAAGACGTGCGGAAACCTATCTTCGTGGATTCGTAAATAACAGCCTGCTCATTTCTGCAGTCTGATCAGCGCCATTGTTAAACGCTTAATTCAAAGTACCGTGTCTTACAGGCCACAATGGAACTTTCAAGTTACTATAGCTGAGCTATACTGGTTTGAGATTCACTTTGGTTGAATTGTCCCAAGACAGGGTTTCTCGTGACGCCGTCAACTACATAGAGGATATTTACTTTTTTGAGGTGAATACCAAATATATTTCATCGAGTGCGGTGAAAAAAATCAGTATTTTTCACGAGTGTCATGTAAACTTTCTTTTTACTTTATACTCAAAGGAATTACAGAAATCACAACCTTACTTTTTACTTGGTCGTTTCTCGTTCGAATTGACTTTTGCAGTGTGTTTATTGGGTATAACATTTGGTGTAAACATAGTTTGCACCTAGAAAATGGCTTAGAATCATATTTTAACGAATGAAACGCAAGAAATCAGCATTTAAAGAAAGTCTATTGAGTGTGCCTTAGGGTAGGCGTCACGTGCAAACTGGCGCTACGCCAGGTCAAACAGTGACGTCATTATGTTTGATGTTGGCGTCACAACATGCGTTGCGTTATTTTTGACAAATATACTTCACTTAAAACCTTATGTTAAAAAATCTCAGTCACAAAATTGCCAAGAAAGCCTTGGGTTGCTACAGTTCTATTCTATTCTACAGTGAAAATATAAATCGTATCAGTCACTAGTGAAAAAATACGATATTTTTTCACTGTAGAAAAATACCAATTTTACTCACATTTGATATGCATTGAATTCACTGCTTGTGATAAAATAAAAAAAAAATCATTCACAGTTTGGGGCTATTTTTCTGTGGCTTATAGATTCGACATTAGTAGAGGATATGTAATGTGCCATTTCATTTTACAAACTAGGTAGGCTTGAAAAGTGTAATGCATTGTAATTTCAATCAAACAAACAATGCAGATCAACAACAATTTAGTTCATTTCCAGGCTGATATTTCATTACATGCTATTGCTTTGAACTCTGTGGCTGTGACATGATGATTGTGAGACTGCCAGCTTTGATCATGACAGGGTGTTGTTCATACACTGCATCTCAGAACATTGAGGGATGGTCAACAAACATTTATCACTCTAACTTAACATACTATCATTCCTTAGTGGTGAACCAAACATTTCCTTCCCACCTGATTGATTTAGGGGGACTTAGCTCCATTTCTATCAAAAATTTGCTATTTTATTCCCCCCGAGTCACTTGTATTTACTCATTGTCCCGTTCTCCTGCTACCCTTCTGTACTTATATGACATTGTATTGACAGCCTAAAATGCTTTCTTCTCCTCCGCACCACGCTATGCAGCACATGCGGCCATCGCCAGCGGTATCTTGCGCCATATCAACATGCTAGCCATCGCCAGTGCTCTACACCAAAAAGTGTTTTAATTATTGGGTACATCTTGCTGTCCTAAACATCAGCCTGTAAAGAGACCCCTCGACCCAGCGTGGAAAATCTCAGCTCATCATTCTCCTTATTTTGAATAAAAGCCCTACCAAAAAGGGTCTTCTTCTCCATTTTTGTTCCGTTTCTAACCAAAGCCCTACCACAAAAAGTGTGTTTTTCTATTATTGCTCTGACCCTGAACAAAGCCCTGTGGTTTCTCTCCTCCGCACCACGCCATGCAGCACATGATGACAGTAATTTTTTATCAGACTATCAACATATCTCGTAAAACTATGTGTACAAAAACGATCTTAGCACTAAGAAAATGAAGTTCATCAAGGGTGTATAGAAAGTTGCAGTTCCATATTTTCACCAGGGACTTCAAAGATAATAATTGTTCATCAAGGCTGTAAAACAGATCATAGATTGCTCATCAAGCGTGTCTTGGTTACTAGGGATCTTAGATGCAAAGAAGATGACCGTTCATAGAGTGTCTTCATACATTAAGATTGTGTTTTGCCCTTTTTCTAACTAAAGCCCTGGTATGAGATGTCTCAGATAAAGCTGTTCTAAGCTGTGAACAATGTACTACTAGAACACTGAGCACAATCTTGAGATTCTATGTCGACATCAAATTGGTCATCATTAAGACCGTATGGACGTTCTCCGTACTTTTTAGACTTTGAAGATAACAGCAGTTCATCAAGAACTAATCCATTGAGTTCAGGGTTAAAATTATTGAGTTAATCTTGCTGTCATTAACATCAGCCTGTAAAGAGACCCCTCAAACCCGCGTGGAAAAACTAGTTAATTTTGATCATATTTAGTAGCTTCAAACAGTGTGATCTCTAAAACTTGTATCGGAACCAGGAAGATTTGGATCAGAGCAATCCCCTGCAAAGGCTAGTGTAGCAAGACTAGTCTAATTCGAACCATTAAGCTAGGCGCTGTGCATTTGCAGAGCCTGACATACCAGGGCTTTGGTTAGAAAAAGGGCCAAAATAGAGAAAAAACACCCTTTGTTGCAGGGCTTTGGTTCCTTAACCAAAAATTGAGAAAACATCATTTTTGGCATAGCTTTTGTTAGAATAAGGGCAAATATAGAGAATGAGAAAACCCTTCTTGGTATGGCTTTGGTTAGTATAAGGGCAGAAATAGAGATATCGCTCTTTTAGGTAGGGTTTTGGTGTGAAATAGAGAAAAAACATCCTCAGTGACAGGGCTTTGGTTAGAATAAGGGCAAAGTGAAAGTGAAACACTCTTTGCTGTAAAGCTTTCATTAGAATAAGGGCAAAAATAGAGAAAAACACTATCTTTTTCATATTCAACAAATTCTACACTTGAATTTTATTAAACTGGGTTTGGGTTAGTTTTTCCAAGAGCGCTCATTTCGTATTGCTGCCAGTATGTAAGCGCGTTAGGAAGATCGTTTGATAAAACACTCTTGAGATGGGCGTCTGATTATTATTGAACTTATAGAACACCAGAACAAGTGTTCCAAATGCGCAAAACACTCTCATAGAAGAACATTGAGAAGTCAAGAATAACTACTTAAATAGCATTGTTAGTTAAATGCAAATTTTCGACTATTATGCAGTCTCAGATAATTACTAACATGGCAATGCTCACAGTTACTGAGCCATTCCTGCTCATCTCTCTCAGAGTGGGGATTGGGTCTGAAATGTGAATGTTTTTGAATCTCTTGTAATCACTTGATTCATTGGTAAATGTGGGCCAAGACGTGGGGCAACCTGTCTTCGCGGGTTTGTAAATAACAAGAGCATAACAGCCTGCTCTGTGCAATCTGATCAGCGCCATTGTTGAATGCTTATTGCACATTATCGTATCTAACCGGCCACAAGGGAACTTTCAAGTTACTTTAGCTGAGCTATACTGGTTTGAGTCTCACTTTTGTAGAATTATCCCAAGACAGGGTTTCTCGTGATTGAGCCCATTCATTGACGCCATCAACTACGAAAATTCATTGTCAGTTTTGGGCTATTTTTCTTTGATTTACTGATTTGACATTAGCAGATGATATGCGGTGTGACATTTCATTTAACAAAAATGGGTTAGTCTTGACAAGTGTAAAGCATTGTTATTTAAATCAAACAAATGGGAGCGCAGTGGCTCAGTTGTAGAGTGATTGACTCGAGACCGAGAGGCCGCGGGTTCGAGCCTCACCGGCGTCAATGTGTTGTGGTCCTTGAGCAAGACACATTTAACCTAGCTTAGTACTGGTTCAACCAAGGAAGACCCGTTTCTTTTTAACTGAAAGATTGTTGATGGGACGTGAAGAATCAAAAAACAATAACTTAGTTCATTTCCAGGCTAATATTTCATGACATGCTATTGCTTTGAACTCTGTGGCTGGCAGTTTTGATCAAGACAGGCTGTTGTTAAAAATCATACACTCCATCTCAGAAGATTGAGGGTTTGTCAACAAGCATTTATCACTCTAAACATACTATCATTCCTTAAACCAAACATTTACTTCCCACCTGATTGGTTATGGGGAAATAGCTCTATTTCTATCAGAAATTGTGCTATTTTAATTCCCCAAGTCTCTTATATGTACTCGTAGTCCCTGTTCTACCTGCTGCCCATCTGTACTTACATGGCATTGCATTGACAGCCTGAACTGCTTTCTTCTGCTCCGCACCAGACCATGCAGCACATGCGGCCACCGCCAACGGTACCGTTCACCGGTGCCATCGTCATTGTTACATGCTAGCCACCGCCAGTGGCACTTCATCTCTCGTTCTACTACTGTCTGTCAAGGTGTGTGCTCATTTTTCTGCAGATTCGATTAGGGACTGCAAAAACTGTGCCTCCGAATACAAGCTTGATTTGTGCAGGCGATGGCCAACTCACTCCAGACTGGAACTCTGCTGAGTCTCGCATATTTACTTCAACAACAGCAGAATCTGGGGCGAAGATTTGGTGCCAGTAAAATGCATTTAAGCCCCCCGATGGCTTAGGCTGCTGTCCGTTCTAAGGCGGTGGTTCTGTTGTTGTTGACTTTTTGTTTATTGTTACTCCCATTGTGGGAGTCTGTTATTGTTCTATGTTTTGTTGTATGTCCATTCTAGTATTGCAATCATCTTGATGGGGAAGAGAAGTGCTGATTGCTTTGCTTAATTTTTCTTCCTGGTGTCTCGTGATGGTTGAGCAGCTCTTCTTCGCGGTGCCTCGGGGTTGTGTGCAGTTTGTGATTGTGGTAATTCCTGACCATACTCTCTTCTAATAACTAGAATGATTTTTCAAACATCTTCCTTCTGGAGCTAAGTATCTTAGTTTCTTAGTAAGTTTCTATTTCAAGAGGGTTACATGGCATTGCATTGACAGCCTGAACTGCTTTCTTCTGCTCCGCAACACACCACGCAGCACATACGGCCACCGCCAGCGATACCTTGCTCCGGTGCTATCGCCATTTGTACATGCTAGCCACCGCCAGTGGCACTGCGTCTCTCTTTCTACTACAGTCTGTCAACGTATGTGCTCATGTAAGATAAACAACTTAATTTATTTCACTTCTCTGCAGATTCGATTGGGGACTGCAAAAACTTTGCCTCCGAATACTAACTTGATTTTGCAGGCCATGGCCAACTCACTCCAGACTGGAACTCTGCTGAGCCCAGCAGATTCATACATAGAGGTCAAAATTAAAACTAGTATTTATTAGTTCACACTGAGTTGGTTCTTATTTGCTAAAGTTATGTTTAATAACTAAAGTGAATTTTCAAACAGCTTCCTTCTAAAGCTTGTCCAAACCGTATGTGAGAAAGTACTTTAGTTTCTTAGTAACTTTCTATCTAAAGAGGGTTAACTTTTAACAACATTATAATCTTCCTTGAAGCTCCCAAGTAATTTTATGTAGTTCAAATAAACTAACCACAGGGTTTTTATTTGCCCAAAGCCCAACCTAAAAGGGTTTTTTTTTCTCAATTTCTGCTCTTATTCTAACCAAAGCACTGCCAAAAATGGTGTTTTTCTCTATTATTGCTTTAACCCTAACCAGGGCCCTGCCACAAAGGGTGTTTTTCTCTATTTTTGCCGTATTCTAACGAAAACTCTACAACAAAGGGTATTTTACTGTATTTTTGCCCTTATTCTAACCAAAGCCTTGCCACTAAGGTGTTTTTCTCTATTTTTGCCCTTATCCTAACCAAAGCCCTACCAAAAAGGTTTTTTCTATTTTTGCCCTTATTCTAACCAAAGCTTCACCAAAAAGGTTGTTTTCTCTACTTTTGCCCTAGCCCTAACCAAAGCCATGCCACAAAGGGTGTTTATCTCTATTTTTGCCTTTGTAGAAAGCTCTACAACAAATAGTGTTTTACTGTAATTTTGCCCTTATTCTTACCAAATTCCTGTCACTAAGGGTGTTTTTCTCTATTTTCACCACTATTCTAACCAAAACTCTGCCAAAAAGGGTGTTTTTCTCTATTTTTGCCCTTATCCTAACAAAGCCCTACCTGAAAGGTTTTTTTCTCTATTTTTGACGTTATTCTTACCAAAGCTTCACCAAAAAGGTTGTTTTCTCTTTTTTTTCCCCCTAACCCTAACCAAAGCCCTGCCACAAAGGGTGTTTTTCTATATTTTTACCCTTATTCTAACGTAAGTTCTACAACAAATAGTGTTTTTCTCTATTTTTGCCAACCAACTCAACTCAAATTTATTTACATTTAACAAACCAAATCTTTACCAAAAAGGGGATTTTTCTCCATTTTGCCTTTATTTTAACAAAAAAAGTACCAAAAAAGGGTGTTATTCTCTATTATGCCCTTATTCTAACCAAAGCCCTGCAGCAAAGGGTTTTTTTTCTCTATTTTTGCCCTTATTCTAATCTAAGCCCTACTATAAACGGTATTTTCTCTATTTTTTGCCCTGATTCCAACCAAAGCCCTACCAAAAAACGTTTTCTCTATTTTGCCCTAATTCTAAAAAAAATTAACAAAGAGGGTGTTATTCTCTATTTTTGCCCTTATTCTAGCGAAAGCTCTACAACAAACAGTGTTTTTCTCTAGTGTTGGCCTTATTCTAACCAAAGCCCTGTCGCAAAAGGTTTTGTTCTCTATTTTAACCAAAGCCCTAACAAAAAGAGTTCTTGTCTCTATTTTTGCTCTAACCGTAACCAAAGCCCTGCCATAAAGTGTCTATTTTCTCTATTTTTGCCCTTTTTCTAACCAAAGCCCTACCAAAAAGGGCATTTTTCTCTATAATTGTCCTTATTTGATTGTTTGTTTTAGAATAAATATTGTTTATTTGACAGTTTGACATTTAACCGTTGCTATGTAGTTATATTGCATATTGTTTGGAGCAGCATTTCAATTTATTAGCGGTCAGAGTGTTTCGATCGATAAAAAAGGAACAGGTTTTTTATAAAATGAACATACAACGTGCCTTTTGATTTATGATAGTTATAACTGGCTTATTCTTACTAAGGATAAGTCATTTCACAAACTGAAATGCTTCTAGTTCAATTGTACCCTAGGAATTATGAGATTAAATGAACAAATATACATTCTTATGTCTAAGAATCGTCCACTCTGAATGCACTGAGTGACATAGGAACCATGGGTATAGGAACCATGCTTTGGGTAATCTCAGCTTTCTTCTAGAACTAAGGTTGGCAATTCAAAAGCTTTTTTGTACAACTTGGTTGGAGCCTGATGCTTATTTGTAGCTGGACCCACCGTGGCTCAACTTAGGGTTTTCTGACTATCTGTGAGTCATGAGCCCTTTTCTCTGTTTCATCATGGAGTGTTCATGAGTTGCATTAGTTAGATGGCCTCCATGCGTGCTGAACATTTCTTGTACTTTAACAACAGCAGGATCTAGGGCGAAGATTTGGTACCAGTAAAATGCATGTAAGCCCCCCCCCCCCCCCCCCGGTGGCTTAGGCTGCTGTCCGTTCTAAGGCGGTAGTTCTGTTGTTGTTGACTTTTTGTTTATTGTAACTCCCATTGTGGGAGTCTATAATTGTTCTATGTTTTCTTGTACGTTACTTTATGTCCATTCTAGCATTGCAATCATCTTGATGGGGAAGAGAGAGCTGATTGCTTTGCTGAATTTGTCTTCCTGGTGTCTTGTGATGGTTGAGCGGCTCTTTCTCGCGGTGTCAGGGGGTAGTCTGCTGTTTGTATTTGTGGTATTTCCTGATCATACTTACTTACTATTTTTGGAATTACTACTGACTTCTACAGCCCTGTTATTCCACTTTCAAGATCAGTGATTTATTCTTTATAAAAGACAAACGTTTATCACTCTAACTTAACATGCTATCATTCCTTAGTTGTGAACCAAACATGTTCTTCCGACCTGATTGATTTGGGGGGGGGGGGGAGGGGGGGGAAATAGCTCAATTTTATCAGAAATTTTGCTGTTTTAATTCCCCAAGTCACTTGTATGTACTCATTGTTACTGTTCTCCCTGCTGCCCATCTGTACTTACATGGCATTGCATTGACACCCTGAACTGATTTCTTCTGCTCCGTAACAAGCAATGCGGCAAGTAATTACATGTAGGTTTAACAAACTAACAAAGGGTGTTTTTCTCTATTATTGACCTTATTCTAAGGGGATTGCTCTGAGCTAAATCTTCCAGATTGTGATACCAAGTTGCAGAGTTTGACACAGATCTCACTACTTGAAGCTATCAATTATGATCAAAATAGACTATTTCCTAAGCTGAGATTTTCCCACGCGGGTTTGAGGGGTCTCTTAACAGGCTGATGTTAAAGACAAGCATGATGCACTCATAAAAATTTAACCCTGGACTCAATGGATTAGTTCTTGATGAACTGCTATTATATTCAAAGTCTAAAATTATGTACGGAGAAGGAAGGAATTCCATACAGTCTTAATGATGACCAATTTGATATCGGCATGGAATCTCAAGATTGTGCTCAGTGTTCTAGTACATTGATTACAGCTGAGAGCAACTTTCTATACACCCTTGATCAACTTCATTTTCTTAATGCTACGATCGTTTTGGTAGACTTATATAGTTTTACGAGATGTGTTGACTACACCTTGAGGCTGCATAGGATTACATGCCACTGGCTTTTGGTTTGCCACTAGGGGCATGGCCCAGCTTTTCAGAGAAGCATGCATTGGCATTTTCTACTTAAGCCAAAATTACTAATAGAGAGCATTTTATAGCTCCCAAAATGATTGAATATCGACCCGATCTAATATTCAGATGATTATTGTTTCATAAGTTTGTATGGTAGCATCATATACAGGCTCTTATTCTCAACAATGCCCATCTCCAGAGAATTATTATGGAACTAAGTGAATAACAACAGACTGTGAATTCTTTATATGACAATGCACTGACTGCTAGTACATTTTCAACAGGCCTTAGAAGCTTTCAAATTTTCAAAAAATTGACTTTTCGTATACTGTAGAAGTACGCTGGTAGGGTGTTTATATTGACGTTAGCCAAACAAAGCATGGCATAATGCAAGTGTAAACACTGATAACATGCCAAAAGTAAACAATAAACTGTAAACTCAACTTTGTCACTGGACCATTTTCTCGTTAGAAAAACACATAAGCATAATGGAAACCATTAAAATGTAGGATATCGAATTTTGACGTAAGAATTGACGTTTTTTTGACGTATGACAGTCTCAAGTGATAATTCTTGAAGAAAACGTCATTGTCATGAATAAAGCTCAAAAAGAAAACACTTTTTTCGCGTTTCACGCAGTATTCAGGGTTGACGTCAATGACGTTAAGCCGTTTCAAAATCCTACAGGAATGTTGCCTTGATCCGCAATCTATGCTAAGACTTCTTAAAACAACAAACCGATGGTCGAATCAAATATTGTATGCTTACAATGAATCGAAGTGTTTGTTGCGTTTCTTCATTCTTTAAGTATATGTTACATCCTTTAATAAGCGCTCTTATCTTAAAAACTTAGTGAATCTTTGAAGTGAAATGGTCTAATTTGTGCTCTGTTCATCCTGCATTTCATTGCTTTACCTGCTGGGATACATCTAGTTCGTTCATCTGAAGGGAAAAAAATCACCTCGGTTTCAGCACTTCAAAAGTACTAAGAGGGTAACTGATGAAGCCTAAATGGCAGAAACTAGCTAGTCTGCCCCAGAAATATGCAGACTCTAGTTTCAGTTCTTTGGTGCAGTCTTTGCTTCCAAAGGATACCCTTTTAAGAACATATTCAAATAAGTTTTTGAATTCTTGTGGAAAGATGATAAGTGCAGAGACATTATTAGATGAAAGTATGTTTGTAGTATGTATGGAAAGGCTACATTTATAAAAGTTAACCAGCTAAGATATGATTCTTTATCACAGAAATATCAAGGTACATCAGTCGAGGTACTCATTGCTTTTAATGGCATAGTTTTCCTCCTTGTAAAGCTTTAGTCTTCTACCTACTTGCAGAGTATCACTTGAAACACATACTCAAAGAGTCAACTATTAGGAATTCATATCAGTTTCCGAATGTCAGTTACAAGCGAAAGTATGTGCATGAATTACTGGTTAACCGCTTGTTCAAGCCTGCCCAGGAAAAAGTGTGATTAGGTGTACTGACCGTCCCGCAATGACCATAGCTGTTGACTTGGGACGTAAAGCAAAAAAAAAAAACAAACAAACAAAAGTTTCCGAATGTTCCAAGCCATGAATGGCAAAATTGGAAAGTTGATAATGGCTCATCAATTTTGAGTGGACTGGTGGTAAAATTGTACAACAGTAAATGATTGAAATATTGTGTGATGATTCTACTATTTGCAAGGAGGCGTGTGACAACAATAATGCTTACCACAGAAGCTGACAACGACAAATGTTTTAAACATGAGTGTTAAATCGATGAGAATCCGTTTGGACCATTTCATTTATTGTATTGTCTTGTACAAAATTGTAAAACTATCTTTTCTATTTGTGGCTCTATATCTAGCATTATATGCACAGTATCCAAAAGGTCATTGATATCATCTGTTACAACAGTCCATGGGCATGATAATCAGAAATGAATATAATTTCCAGTGTTTTCGCACCAAAGACACATTCAGTGTCCTGATCTTAAACTTATTGACATCTTGCAGATATATGAGCAAGACAAAGAAAATGTAAAATATCCACAGTCTGCAATTGCTTTAATGTATTTTACTTAAACGGTAATAACAAAATTTGCTTCTCGGCAAAACTGCGAGTAGGGCTGTGTATTATCTCCTTTAAGACAACATATTTAAGATTGAAAAGCAAGTTAGGGTAAGAGCAAAAGTAGAGAAATCATCCTATGTCGCAGGGCTTTGGTTTGGATTAGAGCAAAAGTAGAGACAAACACCATGTTTGGTAGGAACCTTGGTTAGAAAAAGGGCAAAAATAGACAAAAAAGCACCCTTTTTTGGTAGGGCTATGGTTAGAATAAGGGCAAAAATAGAGATAAACACCCTTTGTGGCAGGGCTTTGGATAGAGTTAGAGCAAAAATGGAGAGAAACACCCTTTTTGGCAGAGCTTTGGTTAGAATAAGGGCAAACACAATTTGTGGTAGTTTCGGAGCTCTCAACGATGGTGACATTTTAGCCCCTTAAGCAGGCTAGGGAAAATGGAGCAATTTTGGTCAATTTCCGCTGCTTGATTCCAAATTTGACTACCTTATACCTAATGTAAATGAAAGAAAATCATTGAGAAGAGTTTCTGGACAGTACCCTTTAATTTGCCATAGGTTTCGGAGCTCTCAACGATGGTGACATTTTAGCCCCTTAAGCAGGCTAGGGAAATGGAGCAATTTTGCTCAATTTTCGCTGTTTGAGTCCAAATTTGACCACCTTATACCTTATGTAAATGATAGCAAAATTGAGAAGATTTTCTGGACAAGACCCTTTTATTTGCCATAGGTTTCGGAGCTCTCAACGATGGTGACAATTTAGCCCCTTAAGCAGGCTAGCTCAATTTTCGCTGTTTGAGTCCAAATTTGACCACCTTATACCTTATGTAAATGAAAGCAAATCATTGAGAAGAGTTTCTGGACAGTACCCTTTAATTTGCCATAGGTTTCGGAGCTCTCAACGATGGTGACATTTTAGCCCCTTAAGCAGGCAATGGAAAATGGAGCAATTTTGCTCAATTTTCGCTGTTTGAGTCCAAATTTGACCACCTTATACCTTATGTAAATGAAAGCAAATCATTGAGAAGATTTTCTGGACAAGACCCTTTTATTTACCATAGGTTTCGGAGCTCTCAACGATGGTGACAATTTAGCCCCCTAAGCAGGCTAGCTCAATTTTCGCTGTTTGAGTCCAAATTTGACCACCTTATACCTTATGTAAATGAAAGCAAGTCATTGAGAAGAGTTTCTGGACAGGACCCTTTAATTTGCCATAGGTTTCGGAGCTCTCAAAGATGGTGACAATTTAGCCCCTTAAGCAGGCTAGCTCAATTTTCGCTGTTTGAGTCCAAATTTGACCACCTTATACCTTATGTAAATGAAAGCAAATCATTGAGAAGAGTTTCTGGACAGGACCCTTTAATTTGCCAAAGGTTTCGGAGCTCTCAACGATGGTGACATTTTAGCCCCTTAAGCAGGCAAGGGAAAATGGAGCAATTTTGCTCTATTTTCGCTGTTTGAGTCCAAATTTGACCACCTTATACCAAATGTAAATGAAAGCAAATCATTGAGAAAAGTTTTTGGACAGGACCCTTTAATTTACCACAGGTTTCGGAGCTCTCAACGATGGTGACATTTTAGCCCCTTTAGCAGGCTAGGGAAAATGGAGCAATTTTGCTCAATTTTCGCTGTTTGAGTCCAAATTTGACCACCTTATACCTTATGTAAATGAAAGCAAATCATTGAGAAGAGTTTCTGGACAGGACCCTTTAATTTGCCATTGGTTTTGGAGCTCTCAACGATGGTGACATTTTAGCCCCTTCAGCAGGCAAGGGAAAATGGAGCAATTTTGCTCCATTTTCGCTGTTTGAGTCTAAATTTGACCACATTATACCTAATGTAAATGAAAGCTAATCATTGAGAACAGTTTTTTGACAGGACCCTTTAATTTGCCCTAGGTTTGTGGAGCTCTCAACGATGGTGACATTTTAGCCCTTAAGCAGGCTAGGGAAAATGGAGCAATTTTGCACAATTTTTGCTGTTTGAGTCCAAATTTGACCACCTTATACCTTATGTAAATGAAAGCAAATCATTGAGAAGAGTTTCTGGACAAGACCCTTTAATTTTCCATTGGTTTCGGAGCTCTCAACGATGGTGACATGTAAGCCCCTTAAGCAGGCTAGGAAAAAGGGAGCAATTTGGCTCAATTTTCGCTGTTTGAGTCCAAATTTGACCACTTTATACCTATGTAAATGAAAGCAAATCATTGATAAGAGTTTCTGGACAGTACCATTTAATTTACCATTGGTTTCGGAGCTCTCAACGATGGTGACATTTTAGCCCCTTCAGCAGGCAAGGGAAAATGGAGCAAATTTGCTCTATTTTCGCTATTTGAGTCCAAATTTGGACACATTATACCTAATGTAAATGAAAGCAAATCATTGAAGACAGTTTTTGGACAGGACCCTTTTATTTGCCACAGATTTCGGAGCTCTCAACGATGGTGACATTTTAGCCCCTTAAGCAGGCTAGGGAAAATGTAGCAATTTTGCTCAATTTTCGCTGTTTGAGCCCAAATTTGACCACCTTATAATTTATGTAAATTAGTCCGGCAGAATTTGAGCGAATTTTAGGATGATCTGGAACTTGATTTTAAACTTTTTTTATTTATGGATTCTGGTAGTGCATATATTGTCCTTGAAAAATCTGAGTGATGCCACTCTGGCATCATTGAGCATTTCGATAGCGTCCAAACTGGAGGCCATTAATAAGTTAAAAATTGTGTTATATGGAAAAAATGTCTCAAATCCACTTTCCTTTTAAATTGCTAGCTATGACGTTGGAATCTAGTTGAAGACACTAAGCTCATAACAAAAAAAAATAGAAATGAAATAAGAATATAGGCAAAATGGAGCCTAACTTGCGGCCATTTTGAATATTTCAAAACGCTCAATGATGCCAGAGTGGCATCAGTTGGATTCATCAAGTACAATGGCTCAACAACAAGAATCAACAAAGAAAAAAAACCTTTAAAATCAAGTTCCAGGTCATTCTCATTTTCTACCGGACTAAATGAAAGCAAATCAATGAGAAGACTTTCTGGACAGGACCCTTTAATTTGCGATAGGTTTCGGAGCTCTAAACGATGATGACATTTTAGCCCCTTAAGCAGGCTAGGAAAAATGGAGCAATTTTGCTCAATTTTTGCTGTTTGAGTCCAAATTCGACCACATTTTACCTTATGTAAATGAAAGCAAATCATTGAGAAGAGTTTCTGAACAGGACCCTTTAATTTGCCATAGGTTTCGGAGCTCTCAACGATGGTGACATTTTAGCCCCTAAAGCAGGCTTAGGAAAATGGAGCAACTTTGCTCAATTTTCGCTGTTTGAGTCCAAATTTGACCACCTTATACCTCATGTAAATGAAAACAAATCATTTAGAAGAGTTTCTGGACAAGACCCTTTAATTTGCCATTGGTTTCGGAGCTCTCAACGATAGTGACATGTTAGCCCCTTCAGCAGGCAAGGGAAAATGGAGCAATTTTGCTCTATTTTCGCTGTTTGAGTCTAAATTTGACCACATTATACCTTATGTAAATGAAAGCAAATCATTGAGAACAGTTTTTGGACAGGACCCTTTAAGAGTCATTATCTGAGAGCATCAGACAGGCACTAATTGTGCTCCCCTGGTTGCAGATTTATTCCTGTTTTGTTATGAAAGGGACTTTATGATGTCTCTTTCTGATGATAAGCAGGCTGATGTTATTGATGCGTTTAACACTACTTCCAGATATTTGGACGATATTTTAAATATTAATAATGTTTATTTTGACAATATGGTTAGTCAAATATACCCTTCAGAGCTCCAACTGAATAAAGCCAATGCCTCTGATACCGAAGCCGCATTTTTAGACTTGCATTTGTCAATTTCTAATGATATTGTTTCTACCAAAATTTATGACAAACGTGACGACTTTGATTTTGAAATTGTCAATTTCCCATTTTTAGATGGTGATGTTCCTCGTTCTACATCCTATGGAGTCTATATCTCTCAACTCATTCGTTTTGCTAGAGCATCTAGCTATGTTGCTGACTTCAACACTCGCAATAAATTGTTAACTCAGAAACTTCTTAAACAAGGCTATCGGTATCATAAACTTCGCAAAACATTTTCAAAATTTTATAGACGATACTATGATTTGATTTCTAAATTCCAAGTTGGACTTAAATCTCTCTTGCGCCAAGGACTTTCGGAACCTGATTTCTATGGTGACTTGGTGTATTAGTTGAAGAAGATTGTTGGCTCTAATAATTTTTCAGCGCAGTTCATTAAAATCATTTCCCATTATAAAAAGATTGGATATAACATTAATGTATTGCAACAGACTGCATGCTTGGTAGTCAACCCAATCACGGTTGGCAACTTTGCTTTCCTCTTTAATTGCACGCCGGTGGGTCGGACTTCAGACTCTATGATGGTTCCGACTTAAAGACTGATCTATTGATGAGATGGTAGGGGCCTGATGCTTTGGCTGTTTGTCGGGCCCTCCGGGGTTTACCTGTTGGATTTCTTTTGCTCCGGTATTCAGTTTAATTTACTGTTGAGTCCTTATCCTTGCTTTATCTCCTTGTTATATCTTGATTTATATGTTTTAGGAGATGATGCATTGATAAGTTAGGGGTCTTTCATGCAAACCAAATATCTATGTGTCTTGATCCACATCTGAATTAAGGGTGAGGTTGGCGCCGTTAAACTGGTTTAAGCCCTCCAGTAAAATATTTTACTGACCGTTCCAAGGCGGTACTTCTTTTGTGGATCTTTTATGTTTTTGTTCTGTCTTGTGTTTGCTATGTTTTGTGCGCGTCTGTTTATATGTGCTTTGTGGTCACCTGCTGGGAAAGGGCTGACCTCTTGGCTCTCGTTTGTGGTGTCTTCTGTGAGTTTGTCACTTTCCCATTGGTATCCTGGGTCAGGTGTGGTACTTGATTGTATCGATTCCTGATCTTTGCACCATTACTTACTTTTTTTGGAAATAGAAAAAAATAGATTTTATTGAAATTTTGCCCATTTTTAACTTCTGTCAAGAGTTGAACAAAAATACATTTTTTTCTCAATTTTTCACTCCCGTATCGATGGCAACCACGATTTCCTATTTTTAGCATTTTTCATCAATATTTTGAGCTAAAAATTACAGTATTTTGGACTGCCCTACCCAAAAGCAAATGTGGCAAATGTTTGTGTTTGTGCTTTCAAACAATAAACATGACTAATTACTTCACAATTGTACTGATTTTGTTACTTTTCCGTTTCCATGGTAACACGTGCGTGCTATGATGGATTTTTACATGCTATTATGCATTTTTCAATGCACTAAAAATTGGCAATTTTCAATATCATTTTTCTAAAAATTTCTACATTAGATTTTTTTGTTTTTCTCTCAATTAGTTAACTGATACCTATATTTCACCATATTGAAAAATTGGAATCGGGTTATTTTTTGTTTTGAAATAAATTTTATTTGAAGTTTATTACTGTCGAAGCAAAAATATTATGTTTTTAGATGAACAAAATGATTATTATCTTTTGTATTTTATCAACATAGTGATTATCTGTCACAAAAAAGTACCGTTTCACACAACCATCGTGTAGCAATCATAAAAAATACTTTAAATTGTGGTTTAATGCTTATATTGATATAATATTAGGGATCAAAGTACCCCACCCACTAATGTTAAATGTAAAACTAAATCCTATTTTGCTTAAAACTGGACATTTCAAACAAATTTTATGACAACAGGAAGTTTTAATTGATATAAATACATTTCCCAGGATTGTTTTTTAAATTTTGGTGTATCTAACCATCTGGTTGCTATGGCAACTATCCAAAGTAATGTTGCCTTAACAATGACCAAATAACTCCGTTATCATGCATAAAAAATAGTAAGTGAGTATGATCAGGAAATTCCACAATCACAAACTGCAGACAACCCCGTGGCACCGAGAGGAAGAGCCACTCAACCATCACAAGACACAAGGAAGACAAATTAAGCAAAGCAATCAGCTCTCTCTTCCTCATCAAGATGATTGCAATACTAGAATGGACATAAAGTAACGTACACCAAAACATAGAACAATTACAGACTCCCACAATGGGAGTAACAATAAACAAAAAGTCAACAACAACAGAACCTTAGAACGGACAGCAGCCTAAGCCACCGGGGGGCTTAAATGCATTTTACTGGTACCAAAGCTTCGCCCTAGATTCTGCTGTTGTTGAAGTACAAGAAATGTTCAGCTCGCATGGAGGCCATCTAACTAATGCAATGTATCATCATGGAAAACACTCTAATCAAATTAACACTCCATGATGAAACAGAGAAAAGGGCTCATGACTCACAGATAGTCAGAGCTAAAGAAAACCTCAAGTTGAGCCACGGTGGGTCCAGCTACAGATAAGCATCAGGCACCAACCCACCGATTAAAGCTTTACGTCAGAGCCGTCATAGAGTCTGAGGCCTGACCCACCGTCGTGCAATTAAAGAGGAAACCATAGCTATAAACCGTGATTGGGTTTAAAACTAGGCATGCAGACTGTCGTATGATATCCAAATTATATCCAACCCTTATATAACGTTTTACTATCTTTTTGAATTGATCACTAAAATTAGGTTTTCCAACAATTCGTTTGAATTTTAACCCAATGTTGTATTTAACAATTAACTCTGAGTGTCTGTAGTAGAATTTAGAAAATGCTTTTCGCATTTTATGATATCTATAACCTTGTTTTAATAATTTAGCAGTTAAAAATAAGTTTCTGTTGTTGAAGTCATCAACATTAGAGCACACTCTAGCAAAACGAATAAGCTGAGAAATATATACACCATAGGAAGGAAAGCGAGGAACATCTCCATCAAGAAATGGGAAATTTACAATTTCAAAATTAAAATCATCCGGTTTATCATAAATTTTAGAAGAAACTATGCCATTTGTTATTGACAAGTTCAAGTCCAAAAACGGAGCTTCAATATCAGAAGAATTCGCCTTATTTAACTGAAGTTCAGTGGGATATATCTGACCTACCATTTGTTCAAAATAAGGATTATCAATATTAAGTAAGTCATCTAAATATCTGGAGGAAGAGTTAAAAGCTTCAATAATATCAGCTTGATTATTGTCTGACAGAGATAACATAAAGTCTCTCTCATAACAAAACAAAAACAAATCTGCAACAAGAGGAGCACAATTAGTACCCATTGGAATACCGACAATTTGTCTATATAATTTAGAGCCAAATCTTATAAATATATTGTCCAAAAGATAATGGAGCGCATCTCCCATTTTCTGACATGACCACAATTTATATCGTTTAGGTTGTTCAGAAGTAAAAAAGGCATTTTTATCATTACAAGCCAAATAAAGTGAGCCCTCTCTGTTAAATAATTGTTCAATTAATTCTGTTAGTTTATCTTTTATTAGATTATGAGGCAATGTAGTATAGAGAGTAGAGAAATCATATGTAGACAAACCAGATGCTAGAAAACCTCTAGACTTCAATTTATTAAGAGTTTCACCTGAATTTTTAATAGACCAAAATAAATTTTTACCATTTCTTTCATAAACTGTTGTGCAATATTTAATGACATGGTTTTTAATCGCAGTGAGGCAAAAAGTCAAAAGAATAGACAACTCAGTAGTTGTACATGCACTAGAATTAGCAATAAAACGTGACTTATAGGGCCGTTTATGAAGTTTAGGTAACCAGTATAACGTAGGAAGCTTGCTATGATCCTCATCAACAAACAACCCAAACTGAGCTGCCATATGGCATCGATGCCTATCAACGATAGACGTCTCATCATGCCTGCTATGCTCATATGTTTTGGCAGTGCTAAGTTCTTGCTTTAGGGTGTTAATATAGTATCTTTTTCAAACGACCACAACCTTGTTAGCAGCCTTATCTGCGGGGGCCAAAACAAACTTCCTATGGAATTCCTGGATCCCTCTCTTCAAGTGTCTAAAAGTGAATTTAGGTTTAGGTGGTAGGAGATCTAAATTGTTGCAATAAAATGAAATTCTACCATCAATAATTTTGAAAATATTAAGTTTCCAACTATTTAAGGCATTAGACTCAACATGCTCTCGTTTACACCAGCGATTACAAAATTCTTGTAAGGCTTCTGCAATTTCCCCACGACATGATTTGCACAGGAAACTACCTTTTTTCATTAATGTCATGTCATTGATTTGAGAAGCAAATGGATGTGTAACATATTGTTCTCTCTCATTCTTAGTTAAACCTCATTAAAAGCATGGTTGCCATGGCATTTGGGTCATTTTATTCCTATGGAAGCTAAAAAAGTTTCCATATTCAACTAGAAAAGTACCAAACAAATGATATATTTATTACATAACATAACTTTAAGATGTCATATATAAACTACATTATTGCAAACTTACTATCGTAAACATAAAAAGGGTAGAAACAGGAGTTCTATCCAGTCTTGACCTTAAATTTAGGTACTTGTTACCCCACCCACTTATACAACATATGAAAACCCTTGTTTATGTATAGAGTTTTCTTGAAATATAACATTTTTTATATATTATAGAAATTGAACTGTTACAAAGATAATTGTATATGGTCAATTAAAATTTGGTGTTGATAAACAGAACCATCATTGTTGCTATGGTAACTGGTGATAAGCTATGCCTGATCATGCCTTAGTAACCACAAAAAAACTTCTAAATTATCATTTTTTATTCTCAATGTTTCCACAATTATTTTATTTTGGATAGAATGGTACCTCATCCCACCTCCTAAACATTGCGTCACTTTGAATTAAGAGCTTGCAAATATAGGTTTGACATGGAAAATAAGCTTTTCTACATCTTCCGGGCTCTTATTTACTCCACCAATCGATTTAAAAGGTACAAATAAATTGAAATTTTGCCCAAAAAGGCAGATTCGGAAAAATGACAAAAGAGGATGTTTCTAAAACATGTTTGTGAGAAGACTGGAACAGTTTTTAATTTTTGTGTCACCCAAAGAATGGTTGCTATGGTTAATGTTGATAATTTACACCTTTAATAACAAATGCCAAAAATCTTCAAAAAGTCATGCTAGTTTTTTTATTCTTAAGGTTTCTATAATGATTTTATTATTTTGATTTTAAATGTTACAAAAAAACAAGAGGGCCCAAGGGCCTTGGGTTGCTCACCTGAGAATGTCTGTTCATAAGGTCAGGTACAAGCATCAACTAGCCCACCAAACAGAGTTGGATATAAATTGGATATCTTGCGACAGTCTGCATGCCTAGTTTAAAACCCAATCACGGTTTATAGCTCTTTAATTGCACGACGGCGGGTCAGGCCTCAGACTCTATGATGGCTCTGAAGTAAAGCTTTAATCGGTGGGTTGGTGCCTGATGCTTATCTGTAGCTGGACCCACCGTGGCTGAACTTGAGGTTGTCTTTATCTCTGACTATCTGTGAGTCATGAGCCCTTTTCTTTGTTTCATCATGGAGTGTTAATTTGATTAGAGTGTTTTCCATGATGATGCATTGCATTAGTTAGATGGCCTCCATGCGAGCTGAACATTTCTTGTACTTCAACAACAGCAGAATCTAGGGCGAAGATTTGGTACCAGTTAAATGCATTTTAGTAAGTAAGGTTGCAAAGATCAGGAATCGATACAATCAAGTACCACACCTGACCCAGGATACCAATGGGAAAGTGACAAACTCACAGAAGACACCACAAACGAGAGCCAAGAGGTCAGCCCTTTCCCAGCAGGTGACCACGAAGCACACACAAACAGACGCGCACAAAACATAGCAAACACAAGACAGAACAAAAACACAAAAGATCCACAAAAGAAGTACCGCCTTGGAACGGTCAGTAAAATATTTTACTGGAGGGCTTAAACCGGTTTAACGGCGCCAAACTCACCCGGTGGCTTAGGATGCTGTCCGTTCTAAGGTGGTGGTTCTGTTGTTGTTGACTTTTTGTTTATTGTTACTTCCATTGTGGGAGTCTGTAATTGTTCTATGTTTTGTTGTACGTTACTTTATGTCCATTCTAGTACTGCAATCATCTTGATGGGGAAGAGAGCTGATTGCTTTGCTTAATTTGTCTTCCTGGTGTCTCATGATGGTTGAGCGGCTCTTCCTCGCGGTGCCACGGGGTTGTCTGCAGTTTGTGATTATGGTATTTCCTGATCATACTCACTTACTATTTTTGATAATGGATCTGACAGCACTTTCAATAAAACCCAACAGGATATTGAGATTAAATGATCTTTCACTACCAGTTCCATGGCAACCATGAATTTCAATTTTTAGTATTTTTAGCTATATTTTGAGTTAAAAATTTAAATATTCTGGACTAGCCTCCCCAAGAGGCTGTGTGGCAAATGTTTGTGCTTTCATACAATAACCACGACTAAGTACTAACCCTTGTACTGGCTTTGTTTCTTTTCCGTTTCTATGGTAACACATGCTATGATGGATTTTATTTGTTATTATGGATTTTTCAATGCACTAAAATTGGCAATTTCTATATTTTATAGAAATGTATATTACGTAAGTCAAGACAATGTGTCCCACACATAAATGATTGCTCCCCCTTAATTGCCGAGTTCCCTTTGAATATTAAAAAAAAACTTGTACCCATCGTAACTCAGTTTCAGTCATTTATAGATCTATATGAAATTATAGAATGTGTATAGGGTTCAAGACAAAGTGTTGCATACACTTATGGTTATTTTACATTTTTTCATTTCAGAGACATGGGTTTTATGCTTATTTTGTGTCGTTTTCATTCTTGCACATCCCATAATTCGATAACCACTTGTGATATCTTCATGAAGTTTTTTTAGAAATGTACCTTAGGTAAATACAATGTGTCATGTGCAAGAATGATTGTTCTCCCTTTTCAAGTTTCTAGGTTATGCCATTTTTATTCATTTTCCAAATTTCCCCAAAAAATTTGTGTAGGCCCCATAACTTTGTTAACATTTGAAACTTTATATGAATGTATATCAGGTCAAAACAATGTGTCACGTACATTCTTTTCTTTTCATTCATTTCTTAGTTATGGCCCTTTGATTATGTTTTATGTTTTAGGCTTATTTTGTGTAATGTACATTGGTGTACACCCCATCACTTACTCACTGTTCATGATATCTACATGCAGTTTTATAGGAATATGTATTACCTGAAGACACTGTGCAGCATGCAAAAATAATGGTTCTCCATTTCCTAGTTTCCAAGGTTTGCCCCTTTGATTATTTCATTTCCAAAAATTATTATACACCCCATAAATCAGTAGCCATTTTGGATACAATCATGCGACTTTATCCGAATGAGTTTTTTTTTTTAATTTATTTTTATTTCTCTACTGACATGTTCTCAACAATATCACAGGACAAATAGTACATGCATGTAATATGGTATCATTTCGATTCAACGTCTATGCTATTACATATAAAAATACGAAATATGAGTCGCAGCGCTAAAGAGAGTCCATCTGGTAAATATTTGACCATGGGCTGCCCTTGGCATATAATTTTATATTCTTAATAAAGAAAAACAAATTGTGTCATCTATTAAAACTGCATCAAGAGTTAAACTAAGGATACAATTTGTGTAAGCCAACCAGATATGTGCCTACCCGAGCGTACCTGAATGAACTCTCTTAGCGTTGCGGATAATCTCTCGAACAGACATACTAAATTTATAGTTTTTACAAAATCATCTGTATCACTAAAAGTTCTCTGTACATGTTTGAGGTTTCCTACTTTTCAATTGAAAAGGCAGTGGAAAAAACAGATTTAGTCTACACAACATACACGGCCAAAAGCAGCGTGTGCACAGCGTCGTGGTGCTATACAAAGAACTAAACTGGCGCTGCCCTAATGTGTATTGCCAGTTTTGTCCGCCTTTTGGACAGCTACTGTACTGTGCACTCAAGCATGGTGAATAAATATGATTACCAAGCCCTGTCACTAGATGACCCACCTTTCTGTTAGCCAAAGATAATTCTAATTTCCATACGTTAAACCAAATTAAAGAGCTATACCCCTGAATATAAACTTGGTACAGCCCCTACCTTATCTGTGCAGAGCAACATTACCACACTGACCAGATTGGGAATGCTCCTACTGCTCCGCATTTCGCTCGAATATGAAAAAGGCCCTCCAGTGACATGGCTTACCGTATTATGTACATTTTTAAAATACGTGTTAGCATTGGTATATCGTACTGTACTTCTGTGAGGGATTATAAATTCTGCTGGTGGATTAATGTATTTCAAATAGAAGATTTTTTCGTTTCATGTCTCAGCATAGTACCTTGAAAAAATCACAAGGAGTAAGGTATGAAAAACATAATCTGCCCTCGGTGTGGGGATCTGTTTTATGGACTGTAAATATGTATGGTTGTGGGTGTATAGAATACATTACTTAAATGATTGATGTACACGGTGCCCCCCCCCCCTCCAATTTGTGCAGAAAAATGAAGTTACATACTTGAATCGCCGTTATTAATTGATATTATAATATAACGAGCATAATGAGAATATCTATACTTATGATACAGTCTAACATTTAGAGGGTAATTTACCTATTTAGCCAAGACCAATTGAACCGATTGAATCAATTCCGAAATTTAGGAAACACCTGGTAGTATCTTTATTCGAGTTTGAATAGACTTCTATATTAGCGATTAGTGGAGACCCTGACCAGACATCACAATCATGGACATCTCGTTTGAATCTAAACTGCTCTGATTTTTCCCTTATAATTGACATACCACTCCTATGGATAGCCGCATATACTAGTTTTGGTACCTCCTTGCAATGAAAGTCCTAATTGTTTTCAAAGATTTGTAGCCATTTCTGCCAATATTTTGTAAATTTTGGAGACCGATCTGCTTTAATAGCTATTTTCTTTTCAATATGTATGAAAAACTTAAGTTCTTTGACCCATTCCACAATATTCAAACATTTGTTGTTTATACGACATTTGTAAATATAAAATCTTATTGCTTTAAAGGATGGGGTCGACGCCATGTGAAAGATATTTCAAATTCATGTAATTCTCTGTATGGATCTATTAGATTAAGCTCATTTTTAATCATTAAAATGCACTCTTTAGCTTTAGGGTTATTAACATGAAGATAGTTAAAAGTATCTAAATTCTGGTCTTGTACTACATTGAAGTCTCCGACCATGATACATGTATCATTTCCTATTTCCTCGATTGAATCCGCTATTTTTCTGAAAAAATCTGGTCGATCCTCATTGGGCCCATAAATGGTAACTAAAGTAAGTTTTTTATCTTCAATTATCATATCTAATAGTATAAAATTTCCTTCACCATCTTTTTTATATTAACTATTTTATATTCCAAATTGTTGTTGAATAGAATGCATACGCCTTTAGAGTTTGAAGTATACAAGTTGAATACAATATTACCACCCCCATTCCGCCCGAATATATGGTTCTAAGTTTTCCGTAAAATGTGTTTCTTGGAGACAATAAATCTGCATATTTTTACTTCTTAGGTAGTGAAATACGTCTTAACGTTTTTGTGGGTCGTGTAGCCCCCTCACGTTAGAGGACGATATTCTGACAACATTATGTGAAGTCATAATCCACCAGCAAAGGTTTTACTCTCAGAAAAGTCCTATGGAGTACTATATTTGTTATTTGGTTTCTATAGTCAAGGAATATGTCAGTAGATTTTAACATAGATAAACAAGAAAAAAGAAAAAAGATGATATAAAAAAAACAAGAACATCTCGCACTTCCATTCAGGTGAAAGTGAAGCAATTTCATCTGTTTATATAAAGACCATTGTAGGGCTATTATATTTTAAATGAAGTTATGCTAAGCTAGAAGCATGCATCTTATGATCATGTTATTCATCCCTCTGCGCTACACCACCACACAAATCCTATCAAACTAAGCTGCAGGATTCAACCATATTATATAACCGCTACAGATAAACAACAACAAACAATTAAAAAAAACGACTGGATCCTGATCAGCTGGCTTCAGGGAAGCCTGCTGATACCTGATCATACTGTTTTCAAAACAGGACATGTTCGGTTTGGGTGTTCATGGCGCCAGTCATGAAATAGTGAGCGCAAGAAGGAAAAGACCGTTTTTTTAAAGTTTAAGATTCAAGCACAGGTTTTTGCAAAAGCGCTAATGAAGAGAAAGAGTATGCTAACGCTATAAACATAATATGACGTGTTAGACTTCGAGCTAAAAAGGTCCTGCTCCCCCCCCCCTAGGGAATTTTGCAGACATATCCTATCTTGAAGAAAATTTCAAGCCGCATCTTTTAAGAGATGTTTGCACTCTTTGCTCCGGGGCGTTAGTCTCTGACAGCCTGTTACATATGTTACTGTAACAAACTAAGGAAAAAATCAAAATGAAAGTTTGAGCTACAGAAAGAAGATATTAAACCATCTAATTATTCAAATTTCTTATGTAGTTTGCAAGCTGGATGCCTAAGCTACATAAAAGCAGCATTTTAAACAAAATTACAGCCTTCAATGGTGTTATATGCGTTACATAGATTAAATTTCCCTTTTGAAAGTTGAAATCGTGACTAACATCATTCATTTTACAGACAATTTGTGCATTTTTACAAGTGTTTTTAATCTTAGTTTACTAAAATACTCATTTGACTAATAGAAAAAACAAAGTTTGCTTTTCTATCTCAAATACATTGTTTTATATGAGCTATTAAACAACCCTACCCCCCAATTTTAAGTATCCAATTTTGGTATCTATTATTGAAGAAAAATATATGAAAATATTTGACGCTCGTGGATATCTTACATTTTAGGCACTGTCTTGTTAATGCAATAAAGAATCATACATTTGCAAGTTTGCATGAGGATCAGAGCATTTATTAAAGTATGTAACGTATGTTACATGGCATAAAGAATGAGCAAGGAAATTGTCTTGGAAGTAAGAGATGATATTTCAGAAAAAAAAATACTATTTTTCACATGTTTTCCTATTTAACTCTAGCCTCTGGTGCCTTATTCCCAGTAATCATAGTCATTGCTGATAACAAGCCCATGGAATTGTGTTACAGATGTTATATATAATTTTTATCATGTATTTCCTAATGCCTATAATATCAAAATGTATAGACATATAGATAGAAAATAATAGTTCTCATTTCAATGACACAATTTAATAAATATTCCTATTCAATACAATAATTAAAAAACAATCTTTATTCAAGTCACCCTCACAATGTCTATCATTGTGTCTGCTTCTATTGCAAAATAATCACCCATTTCATCACAACCAGTAGAATCATGGCATAGAATTAGGACTGCAAACTGAGTACAATCCTGTTCCTCTCCACCCCTTTGGGAATTATGCAGACATATCCTACCTTAAAAAACAATTCAAGCTGCATCAAATAAGAGATGTTTGCACTCTATTAACCAGGGGGTAGCCTGTAATGGTATGTTATGTATGTTACCATATCAATTTAAGAATAAATGAATTGAAAGTCTGAGAAACAGAAAGAAGACATAAAACTATCTATTTATTTGAATTATTCATGTAGTTTGCATGCTGAATACCTTTGATACATAAGAAAGTGTTTTTTAACAAATACACAGATTCCTATGGTGTTATATTTGTTACATTAATTAAGATTACTTTTTAAAATTGGTAATTGTGACAAACATCATTTATATAAGCATTTCGTGTGATCCTCCTCTTTTGCCACCAAAAGACTTAATTTTCTTTTTGTGTATGGCCAGTGCCAGCGTCCAACAAATTGACTCAGCTATAACTTGACTCCTTAGCATTCTTCAAAAGCAGAAACAGCATGTCAGTGTCATGGGATCAAACACCTGATAAAATATGGATCTTTGCACCCTTACTTACTTTAATGCCATTTGACATATATGCAGACAATGGAGCATGACTCTGATATATGTCTCTTCCTGTGAAGTGGCAAGAGCAATCTTACTGCAGCTGCCTCTGAATCCGTGCTAGTCAAATAATAACTTTGCTCTGATTTTGCAAAAGCTATGTCTCTACCGTGTACCTCTAAGAATACTCAAAGATTTCTGACATTGGTCAAACAGAAATTTGATAGGCTGCTTTTTTGCATCATTTGCCATGGAACCTTTTCAGCCCTTTGGTGCTTAAGTCCTCGGGTCTTAGATCAATAGTATTTTGCTGCGCCCAAAGAACTTTATAAAAGTAAGTAAGGGTGCAAAGATCAGGAATCGATACAATCAAGTACCACACCTGACCCAGGATACCAATAAGTTTTCTTTAGTTACAATGTTGACTCTTGATGGTTTTGGCAGACCGTCTGAAACAATTTCTGTTTCACCTTGAAAGTTATCTGGTATATGAGAAAGAACACGAAGTTGGACATTGCCATCAATTATGTTTGCAGCTGGTTGTTTTTTGATGTCAGTACATTGAAGCAAGCCTTAAAATGATGTAAAACCTTTGATTTCTCAGTTTTTGCAGCCATATCATTAGCTGTTGCATTCAAAAGAAGGAAAGTGGACTATGGGTGGAATAGGATAACCAGTAGTTCTATATTATGCTCTATGGAAGACTTATACAGAGTAAACAAGTTGATAAGGTTGCCCCATTTCATGATCCATTGAAAACACTGAAATTGAAAACACTTGCCTCTGACTGTGTAATCAAAAAGGATGTCACGACAAAGCCCTTGCTCATTTATTATGACGAGTTATATATGTTACATCCTTTAATAAGCACTCTTATCTTAGACACTTAGTGAATCATTGAAGTGAAAGGGTCTAATTTGCATTCTGTTCATCCTGCATTTCATTGCTTTACCTGCTGTGATACATCTAGTTTGTTTATCTGAAGGGAAAGAGTTACCTTGGTTTCAGCATTTCAGTAGTGCTAAGACTTCAAATAAGTTTTTGAATGCTTGGGGAAAGATAATAAGTACAGACATTATTAGATGAAAATATGTTTGTTGCATGAATGGAAATGCTAAATTCATAAAAGTTAACCAGCTAAGATATGATTCTTTATCACAGAAATATCAAGGTACATCAGTCCAGGTACTCATTGCTTTTAATGGCATAATTTTCCTCCTTGTAAAGCTTTAGTCTTTCTCCCACTTGCAGAGTATCACTTGAAACACATACTCAAAGAGCCAACTATTAGGAATTCATATCAGTTTCAAAATGTTCCAAGCCGTGAATGGCAAAATTGGAAAGTTGATAATGGCTCATCAATTTTGAGTGGACTGGTGGTAAAATTTTATAACAGTAAATGATTGAAATATTGTGGGATGATTCTACTAGTAGCAAGGAGGTGTGTGATAATTATGATTACCACAGAAGCAGACAACGACAAACGTTGAACATGAGTGTTTAATCGATAAGAATTAGTTTGGACCATTTCATTTATTGTATTGCCTTGTACAAATGTAAAACTATCTATTCTATTTGTGGCTCTATATTTAGCATTATATGCACAGTATTAGGAAATGTGTCCAAAAGGTCATTGATAACATCTGTAACAACAGTCCATGGGCTTGATAATCAAATATGAATATAATTTGTAGTGTTTTGGCACCAAAGACTTATAAGTACACATTAAGTGTCCTGATCTTAAACTTAATGACATCTTGCAGATATATCAGCAAGACAGACTAAGAAAATGTAAAATATCCACACACTGCAATCGCTTTCATGTGTTTTACAACAGTAATAACAAAATTTGCTTCTCAGTAAAACTGGGAGTAGGGCTGTGTATTAGCTCCTATAAGACAATATATTTAAGATAGAAAAGCAAACTTGGTTTTTCCTATTCATCAATTGAGTATATAATTGTAAAATTCAATAAAACAGTTTGAAACCAAGTCATAGTAGTTGTTTAACTAAATGACGATAGCCACAATTATGGCTTTTAAATTATAATTAGATTCATGTAACGCACATAACACCACAGTTAGCCATATTAATGTTGAACAGCTTCCATATGTAGTAAAGTCATCCAGTATGCAAACTATAAGAATGTCAATTTATTAGATAATTTTAATATCTTCTTTCTGTAGCTCAAACATTCAAATTTCTTATTCTCAAACTGATATAGTAACATATGTAACAAGCTGTTACAGGCTAACGCCTCGACTTACAGAGTGCACACATTTCTTATTAAATGCACCTTGAATGGTTACATAAGATGTAACATGTCTGCAGAATTCCAAAGGGGATTAGGATGGAGCAGGCCCTTATCCAGCTTGATGTCAAAATACTGTTTGATGATTTTACTTATCACGTTAACATATGTAACACTCTCTGATCTTTAAAACTTGGTGACAACTAGCAGATCTATAAGTCTTTATCATACGAGCCAGGTTAAAATCCCTAAACAATGTAAGATATCCAGCAGCTGCGAGTTTTTTTCACAATTTTAGCTCAAACTTTCAAAAAAACATTTCCTTTATTTGATATAGTAACGCATGTAACATGCTGTTTCAGACTAACGCCCCAACTTAGAGAGTGCAAACATCTTTTATTCGATGCAGCTTGAGTTGTACTTTAAGAAGGAATATGTCTGCAAAATTCCCTCGAGGCTATTAAAACATTTTTAGGCATATTTTACGCAAAGACAATGAGCTTACCCATTTATTACATCAGGTAACATATGTTACAGCCTCTGATATTCAAATTTTTGCAACAAACTTGCAGATTTATGAGTCTTTTCATATAAGCAAATGAATCCCAAACAATGAAACATATTCATCAACTGCAAATATTTTTTATCTATTTTTACTTTAGAGTTAATACCAAACTTTTCACCTTAAAACTGGGTAGGGGTAGGGTTGTTTAATTGCTTATTCCAGAAAAAATATTTAAGCCAGGGAAACAAACATTAATTTTTCTGTTAGCCAATTGCATAAGCTAGTCAGCCATGGTTAATAACATCTTGCAAAACACACAGAGAGATTGTGAATGTAAATGATGTTAGCCACACTTGCAAATTTTAATGGGTTATCTGATTTATGTAACGTATATGACACCTTAGGAAGCTGCAATTTTGTTCAAATGGCTGTTATACGTAGCTAAGATATCCAGTATACAGACTATATAAATGATTTTTAAAAATAAATATTTTAATGTCTTCAATTTTTAGCCCAAACTTTCAATTTACTTTTTCTTAATTCGATAAAGTAACGTATGTTACAGCCTCTTACAGACTAACGCCCCGGAGCACAGAGTGCAAACATCTCTTAAAAGACTCGGTTTTTAATTCTCTACAAGATAGGATATGTCTGCAAAATTCCCTAGGGGGGGGGGGGGAGCAAACCCATTCTCAGCCATCCGTCTATGTAGTATTGTTTGGACAATCTAAACTCACAAAGATTTTTCATCATTGATTGTGCACTTACGTAAACAAAACCCCACCCACAGCTACTACAGTAGAGTTTAGATACAACGGAAAACTATTCAAAGTCTTATGGTAGTTTATTGTAGTAAGATAAAAGATCTCCATTGATAATACAGCATCATTTAAACATCGATCACCATGCCAACCACAAGGAAACCCGATAGGGACTCAAGAAAGTCTGAAAGTGAAAGTAAGAAATCTGAAGCACAAAACCCACGGCGAGAAAGTGTGTCCGTTACTCCATCGGGAACAGAACAGACCCAAACAGAAATGAAAAAGTTTATGAGAGAGATCAGAGGGATGTTCACAGAACTAAAAAATGAGGTTGCCGGAGTCAATGATAGATTTTCTGATATCATATCGGAGCTTAGATCAGATATAAATGAAATTCAAACAGAGGTTGCTCAGGTTAACAAAAAGTACAAGATTTGGAAAGACAGGTGGGTGATATAGACAAAAGCATGAGTTACCATGCAGATAAGGTATATGAAATAGAAAAGCAGCAGGATGAACAATATGAAGAGCTAAAGGCTGTGATGGAGGAAAAGATGGAAATGATGATTAAAAAGTTACTGATGATGGAAAAACATGGAAGGAAGTACAACCTTATATTTCATGGTATAGAGGAAGAGAGATCAGAGAAACTATATGATAAAATGAGAGCCTTTTTTGTTTCCCATCTGAAAATAGATGAGAACAGAGCAGAAAATATTGTGTTTTACAGTGGTCACAGAATGCCAACTAAAGCAGTGGGTGTTCCAAAGCCCATAATCATGAGATTTGTATACTATGAGGATAGAGATCTAATCCTATCAAATGCTCATCATTTGGCTAGAACAGGTAAGAGGATATTGACTGATCTACCAAAAACCATGAAAGATGAAAGGGCAAGACTTGCAAAAGAAGCTTATCAGATCAGACAAAAGGAAACACTGAAAACTAGAATCAGAGAAATAGGCTTGGATATTATCCTTGAAGTTAAGAAGCATGATGCAGACAAATGGGTGCAGAGGAAAGTATAGCAGTTTGATAAATATATTGATATTCCTGGTGACAAATAAAACTGAAGCAAAGACTTAATTCAAATATTCCTCAACAAGAAAATCAATGGAACTATGACAAGAAAGTATATGGAGAACATCTAGAAACAGATTTTAGCAAAAGAGTAGCAGAATCTTTGTAATAACAATAAAATTAGAATAACAATCATAAATAAAATCAATGCCATGTTGTATGAAATGAAACCAAATCCAATGTTGTCGATGTGTTTTTTTTATCACCTAAATCAATAACAGTCCTCCTACAGGGTAAAAGTATGGTTGTTCTGAGTGAGATAGACATGTTGTGTAAGGCCTTGGAATGTCTGTAAATAAATAAATAATAGAAATACACAGAGTGATACTATGAACAGGTAAAAATAAGACAGCCCTAGTGCACTCAGAGTGGCAGGGGCTCTGATGAGTGTGCATGCCATTCTGAGTATAATGGGCAAGTTGTGTCAGTCTTGAAAGAATTTGAATAAATAAATATTAGGATATACACAAAGAGAGATTAAGAATAAGAAAAAGTAGACTAAAGTGGCAATCCCAGTGTATTCAGAGTGGCTGGGGTTCTAAAGAGTTTCAGCCATTCTGAGTGTAATGAGCATGCTGCTTCAAGCCTTGTAATAATAATGAATAAATAAATATTAAAATGCATACTAAGTGAGTCAAAATAAGCACTAAATGAGATTAAGAATAAGTGAAAGTAAAATAAAAATGGCAGACCTAGTGCAATCAGAATGGCTGGGGTTCTAAAGACTCCTCGGCTGTTCTGAGTGTAACAGGCATGTTATGACAAGCCTAGTAAAAATTGTGAATATAAAAGGTTGAAATAATCACTAAGTGAGATTCAGAATAGGTGAAAGTAAAATAAAATGGCAGACCTAGTGCACTCAGAATGGCTGGGTCTATGAAGACTTCTCAGCCATTCTGAGTGTAATAGGCATGTTATGTCAAGCCTTGTATTAATTGTGAATGTATAAATGTTAGAATAATCACTAAGTGAGATTTATAATAAGTGAAAGTAAAATATATGGCAGACCTAGTGCACCCAGAGTGGCTGGGGCTCTGAAGGATTCTCACCTATTCTGGGTGTAGAAGGCATGTTATGTCAAGCCTTGTAATAAATGTGAATAAACAAATGTAAAAACAATCATTAAATGAAATTGAAAATAAGTGGAAGTAAAATAAAATGGCAGACCTAGTACACACAGAATGACAGGAGCTCTGAAGACTTCTCAGCCATTCTGGGTGTAAAAGGCATATTATGTCGAGCCTATGAAAATTGTGAATGAATAAGGTTATAACAACCACTAAATGAGATTCAGAATAATTGAAAGTAAAATAAAATGGCAGACCTAGTGCACTCAGAATGGCTAGGTCTCTGAAGACTTCAAAGCCATTCTGAGTGTAATAGGCATGTTATGTCAAGCCTTGTATTAATTGTGAATGAATTAATGTTAGAATAATCACTGAGTCAGATTAAGGATAAGTGAAAGTAAAATAAAATGGCAGAACTAGTGCACTCAGAATGGCTGGGGCTCTGGAGACTTCTCACACATTCTGAGTGTAATAGGCATGTTATGTCAAGCCTATGAAAATTGTGAATAAATAAGGTTATAATAACCACTAAGTGAGATTCAGAACAAGTGAAAGTAAAATAAAATGGCAGACCTAGTGCACTCAGAATGGCTGGGTCTCTGAAGAATTCTTAGCCATTCTGAGTGTAAAAGGCATGCTATGTCAAGCCTTGTAATAAATGTGAATAAATAAATGTTAAAATTATCACTAAGTGAGATTTATGATAAGTGAAAGTAAAATAAAATGGCAGACCTAGTGCAACCAGAGTGGCTGGGGCTCTGAAGGATTCTCACCCATTCTGGGTGTAGAAGGCATGTTATGTCAAGCCTGCCAATAAATGTGAATAAACAAATGTTAAAATAATAACTGAGTGAGAATGAGAATAATAGGAAGTAAAATAAAATGGCAGACCTAGTGCGCATAGAGTGAGAGGAGCTCTGAAGACTTCTCAGCCATTCTGAGTGTAAAAGGCATGTTATGTCAAGCCTTTGAAAATTGTGAATAAAAAAAGGTTAAGATAACCACTTAGTGAGATTCAGAACAAGTGAAAGTAAAATAAAATGGCAGACCTAGTGCACTCAGAATGGCTGGGTCTATGAAGGCTTCTCAGCCATTCTGAGTGTAATAGGCATGTTATGTCAAGCCTTGTATAAATTGTGAATGAATTAATGTTAGAATAATCACTGAGTGAGTTTGAGGATAAGTGAAAGTAAAATAAAATGGGATTGAGAATAAGTGGAAGTAAAATGAAATGGCAGACCTAGTGCACACAGAATGACAGGAGCTCTGAAGACTTCTCAGCCATTCTGAGTGTAACAGGCATGTTATGTCAAGCCTATGAAAAATGTGAATAAATAAGGTTAAACCTAACCACTAAGTGAGATTCAGAACAAGTGAAAGTAAAATAAAATGGCAGACCTAGTGCACTCAGAATGGCTGGGTCTCTGAATACTTCTCAGCCATTCTGAGCTTAATAGGCATGTTATGTCAAGCCTTGTATAAATTGTGAATGAATTAATGTTAGAATAATCACTGAGTGAGATTTAGGATAAGTGAAAGTAAAATAAAATGGCCGACCTAGTGCACTCAGAATGGCTGGGTCTCTGAAGACTTCTTAGCCATTCTGAGTGTAATAGGCATGTTATGTCAAGCACACAGAATGACAGGAGCTCTGAAGACTTCTCAGCCATTCTGAGTGTAACAGGCATGTTATGTCAAGCCTATAAAAAATGTGAATAAATAAGGTTAAACCTAACCACTAAGTGAGATTCAGAACAAGTGAAAGTAAAATAAAATGGCAGACCAAGTGCACTCAGAATGGCTGGGTCTCTGAAAACTTCTCAGCCATTCTGAGCTTAATAGGCATGTTATGTCAAGCCTTGTATAAATTGTGAATGAATTAATGTTAGAATAATCACTGAGTGAGATTTAGGATAAGTGAAAGTAAAATAAAATGGCCGACCTAGTGCACTCAGAATGGCTGGGTCTCTGAAGACTTCTTAGCCTTTCTGAGTGTAATAGGCATGTTATGTCAAGCCTTGTATAAATTGTGAATGAATTAATGATAGAATAATCACTGACTGAGATTGTGGATAAGTGAAAGTAAAATAAAATGGCAGACCTAGTGCACTTGGAATGTCTGGGTCTCTGAAGATTTCTCACCCATTCTGAACGCAATAGACATGTCATGCCAAACCTTGAAATAAATGTGAATAAATAAATGTTAAAATAATCACTGAGTGAGATTTATAATAAGTGAAAATCAAATAAAATGGCAGACCTAGTGCACCAAGAGTGGCTGGGGCTCTGAAGGATTCTCACCCATTCTGGGTGTAAAAGGCATGTTATGTCAAGCCTTGTAATAAATGTGAATAAAAAAATGTTAAAATAATCACCAAGTGAGATTGAGAATAAGTGGAAGTAAAATAAAATGGCAGACCTAATGCACTCAGAATGGCTGGGTCTCTGAAGACTTCTTAGCCATTCTGAGTGTAATAGGCATGTTATGTCAAGCCTTGTAATAAATGTGAATAAATAAATGTTAAAATAATTACCAAGTGATATTTATAATAAGTGAAAGTAAAATAAAATGGCAGACCTAGTGCACCCAGAGTGGCTGGGGCTCTGAAGGATTCTCACCCATTCTGGGTGTAGAAGGCTTTTCTATGTCAAGCCTTGTAATAAATGTGAATAAACAAATGTGAAAATAATCACTAAGTGAGATTGAGAATAAGTGGAAGTAAAATAAAATGGCAGACCTGGTACACACAGAATGACAGGAGCTCTGAAGACTTCTCAGCCATTCTGAGTGTAAAAGGCATGTTATGTCAAGCCTATGAAAATTGTGAATAAATAAGGTTAAAATAACCACTAAGTGAGATTCAGAACAAGTGAAAGTAAAATAAAATGGCAGACCTAGTGCACTCAGAATGGCTGGGTCTCTGAAGACTTCTCAGCCATTCTGAGTGTAATAGGCATGTTATGTTAAGCCTTGTATTAATTGTGAATGAATTAATGTTAGAATAATCACTGAGTGAGATTTAAGAGAAGTGAAAGTAAAATAAAATGGCAAACCTAGTGCACTCAGAATGGCTGGGTCTCTGAAGATTTTTTTAGCCATTCTGAGTGTAATAGGCATGTTATGCCAAGCCTTATATTAAATGTGAATAAACAAATGTTAAAATAATCACTAAGTGAGATTGAGAATAAGTGGAAGTAAAATAAAATGGCAGACCAAGTACACACAGAATGACAGGAGCTCTGAAAACTTCTCAGCCATTCTGAGTGTAAAAGGTATGTTATGTCAAGCCTATGAAAATTGTGAATAAATAGGGATAAATAACCACTAAGTGAGTTTCAGAACAAGTGAAAGTAAAATAAAATGGCAGACCTAGTGCACTCAGAATGGCTTGGTTTCTGAAGACTTCTCAGCCATTCTGAGTGTAATAGGCATGTAATGTCAAGCCTTGTATTAATAGTGAATGAATAAATATTAGAATAAGCACTGAGTGAGATTAAGAACAAGTGAAAGTAAAATAAAAAAGCAGACCTAGTGCACTCAGAATGGTTGGGGCACTGAGGACTCTTTGGTGGTTCTGAGTGTAAAAGGCATGTTATGTCAAGCCTTGTAACAATTGTGAATAAATAAATGTTAAAACAATCACGAATTGAGATTGAGAATAAGTGAAAGAAAAATAAAATGGCAGACCTAGTGCACTCAGAATGGCTGGGGCTCTGAAGACTTCTCAGCCATTCTGAGTTTAATAGGCATGGATAGGATTAATACACATTTGATCTATCGAGTCGCGTTGGCTCGGGTGGGGTGTGCAGGTAAATGTTTACTTGACAATTGTAGACAGGATATTGCTTCACTGTCACTCAATATTGGCACGACAGTAGTGATAACAGTGCTGGGACAGGCTGGGGCTCTGGGGAGTTGTGATGTATGTTATGCCAATTGTATATATAATTGATATGTTTACAACCTACTGTATATGGCCATATTATAATTGCTGCATATTACCTGAAATGCCAACCTTTGCCTGCTGGTTTATCCTACTGATTTCGGTGGCTAACAGAGTGGTGGATACAGATCAGGCCCGACAAAATATTTGGACTTGGTCTGAATCAATACTGTTTGGTAAGGCTTAATTTCGCGGAGGACGGGCCGAGGGGCGAGGGTAATGAAGAAATTCCTAGCTTGAAATTAGTGGGTGACCTGTACGAAAAGACTTAATGATTGTGGATTTACTTACCAGTCTTCACAAGACTTACAAATATCAAAAAAAAACTACTGGCATACTTGTCCTCATACTCGGAACGATGAATGAAAATAAAACTAGGCCAAGGTTAAATAGCCAACTGCACGAAATATTGCCACATGTAGGTATTGATGTGTTTACCTGTAGCTATCGGCGGACACAGCTGAGTGTGTATCGGGTCAATTGGATGCCTATTTGGAAGACCTTTTACCAATAGAGCGAAAATCACAACTTTTTAGTCTGCTGATGCTTTTTGGAGGCCATATTTGGCAAGTGGTGTGGGCCCCGGTCGGATTGCTTTGTAGGAGCAGTGGGATCTGGGTCCGCATAGGTTTGCATCTACCATTTTTGCATATATACTTGTATTAGGTAATATTGTTGGCAAACAATGCAGAAAACGTGTAATAAGTGGCCGTCATTTTCTGATGCATGTTTGGTGTTCAAAGGTTCGTTCATATATAAACAATTAAAACAAATCTTTTTATAACAAACACATAGTACTAAAACAGTATTTAAACGTGTATTTATATGTGTTTGCCTTTCCATCGTTCAATACTTCTCAATCCGTAAGACACCAGTCCGACTTTTATTATGATAATAAAATAAATCCTTATTTTTGTGGTATGCTAAATTGTCTAAGATGTCCCTACGGCAAAAGGCGTGTGTCTGCAAACGGTGCGCGCCCGGTCGGACTACATCTATAGGAGCCGTCTGGTCTGGCTCCACACTGTTTACATCGGTGGTTAAACTAATGCGAAAACAAATTGGCAGACGACCCGAGCAGACAGCTACTGTCCTGCCGGCAATTAGTGACAGTGACGTCGTGTTTTGTGTACAAAGCTAGCGGGAACTAATAATCGATGAATTACCTGTGTATTGGTCCTATCCGCAGGATAGGATTAATGCACAGGTGATCTATCGATTCGCGTTGGCGCAAGTGGGGTGTACAAGTTGGTGTTTTACTTGGCAATTGTAGGCGAATGATTATGTCACTTTCACTCCTGGTTGGCACGACAGTAATATAGCAGCGATGTGGGGATAAATAAATAAATAAATAAATAGCTCTCCATCCAGTGCATTTTAGGAGTATATGAAAATGCTTAATCGGTCTCTATAATAACAAGCCCTTGTCTTGCTGTGCCCCAACATGTCCTGTTTTGAAAACAGTATGATCAGGTATCAGGGATCAGGTCCGAATGAGTTTTAGAGCAGGACAATGTGTCACAAACAAGAATGGTTGTTCCTCCTCTCTTAGTTTCTGAGTAATGCCCCTTTGATTATCTAAATAGTACGCAGCATACCTCAGTAAGCATTAAATATATATATTCATGAAACTTTATAGCAATCTGTATCAGGTTAATCCGATATGCCGGTACAGTTACTTTTCATTTTTCTTTTCAGAGTTATGACCCTTTTATTGTTTTGGGGTTAGTTTTTTGCTTATTTTGTGTAATTTTCATTCTTTTACTCCCCATAACTCAGTAACATTTTTGGATATCGTCATGAAATTCAATAGGATTATGTACCAGGTAAAGATGATTTGTGGTGCGCAAGCATCGTTTTTCCCCCTTTTATTAGATTTCAAGTTATGCCCCTTTTGATTTTTTTCTTTCCCCAAAAGTTCTTGTAAGCCCCATAACTTGGTAACAGTTTGGGATATCCTCATGAAACGTTATAGTTTGTATGCTTATTTTTGTTTGTATACTTATTTAGTAGAATTTTCATTCTTGCAAACTCACTCAGAATTTATTCAGGACGAAAAATTGCTAGATCGTAGTTGTCTGCAATAATACTTAATTGTGACAAGTAGCAATTAACTTGCAGTGTCTTCGGTAGAATTCCGAAATGCTAGCCCTGCACTTTTGCAGCTTTTGATGCAAGGGTGTGTTTTCTTCTGTTATTTATAAAAAAAAAAACGTTTCAAGTATTAACACGAAATTGTACTACATGTTTGTCCCAAACATGTATCTTTTAAAGCGTTTTATTCTCTCATTGGCTAGAGAACGAGCATTTGAAAACTGGCACAAAGGGGTTTCTATGTAGGGCACATGGATGTGTTAACATAACCCTATGGTTATTGTCAAGTATTATCAACCAAGCAAATGTACAGAAGGGTTTGAAAACATGTAGTGTGAAAAATACCTTGTATATTCAAGTAAAACTAGAATTGTCAGAGAATCTGGCTGTAGCCCCGATGCAGCGTTTTCATGCAATAAAAAGGCCAAGTTCTAAAGATACTAAGCAGGAAAATCTAAAGATATTGGGCAGGAACAAATTCTGACATCAATAAAGGGACATAACTCTGTCATAAACTAGATTTTGTCAATATGAATGCATATTTAAAATTTGATGAAATTCTGTCAATTTGTTCTCAAGATATTGAGCAGAAACAAAATTTTGGCGTAAAATCAAGTGCCATAACTCTGGTAAAAATTTGCAGAAAATGACGTGTACTGATCCCAAGATAGATGTTGTCAATATCAATGCATATTAAAAATTTGGTGAAATTCTGTCCATTTGTTCTCAAGATATTGAGCGGAAACAAACTTTTGGCTTAAATCAAGGGCCATAACTCTGGTACAACTTTGGGAAAAATGACGTGAAACAATCCCAAGCTAGATCTTGTCAATATAAATGTATATATAAAATTCGGTGAAATCAAATTCTTGTACAAATCTGCAAAAAAGGACAGGAAATATCCCAACTTAGATCATGTCAATATCAATGCACATACAAAATTTGGTTTAATTCTATAGAGATGTTCTCAAGTTATAGAGCGGGAAAAAAATTATGACGAGGGACGAACAGTTGTCACACGTTTTACATAGGCTTATAAAGGGCAATCATTCAAACAATCTTCTAGTCAGTCTGAAACCACAAGGCCTAGAGCCTTGATATTTTGTATGAATCATCAACTAGAGGACGTCTACTAAGTTTGTTCAAATGATGCCCATCGGGTAAATATGGCACAATCCTGGGGGTCACATGTTTTACATAGGCTTATATTGTGAAAACATGAAAAAAATATTATTTAATCTCAATTTCATGTTGGATTTTATTGAAAGTGCTGTCAGATCCACTATAAAAACTGTTTGGTGGGCTATATGATGCCTTACCTTTGACATTTTGTTTTTTGTAACATTTAAAATCAAAATACTAAAATCATTATAGAAACCTTAAGAATAAAGAAACTAGCATGACTTTTTGAAGATTTTTGGCATTTGCTATTAAAGGTGTAAAGTATCTCATCATTGACCATAGCAACCATTCTTTTGCTGACACAAAAATTAAAATACTGTTCCAGTCTTCTGATAAACATTTTTTGAAGTAAGTAAGGGTGCAAAGATCAGGAGTCGATACAATCAAGTACCACACCGGGCCCAGGATACCAATGTGAAAGTTACAAACTCACAGTTAGACACCACAAACGAGAGCCAAGAGGTCAGCCCTTTCCCAGCAGGTGACCACAAGGCACATATAAACAGACGCACACAAAGACATAGCAAACATAAGACAGAACAAAAACATAAAAGATTCACAAAAGAAGTACCGCCTTGGAACGGTCAGTAAAATATTTTACTGGAGGGCTTAAACGCGCCAACCTCACCCTTAATTCAGATATTTGGTTTGCATGAAAGACCTCTAACTTATCAATGCATCATCTCCTAAAACATATAAATCAAGATATAACAAGGAGATAAAGCAAAGATAAGGACTCAACAGTAAATAAAACTGAATACCGGAGCAAAAGAAATCCAACAGGTAAACCCCGGAGGGCCCGACAAACAGCCAAAGCATCAAGTCCCTACCATCTTATCAATAGATAAGTCTTTAAGTCGGAACCATCATAGAGTTTTAAGTCCGACCCACCGGCGTGCAATTAAAGAGGAAAGCCAAGTTGCCAACCGTGATTGGGTTGACCACCAAGCATGCAGTCAATGTTATAGCCAATCTTTTTATAATGGGAAATTATTTTAATGAACTGCGCTGAAAAATTATAAGAGCCAACAATCTTCTTCAACTTATACACCAAGTCACCATAGAAATCAGGTTCCAAAAGTCTTTGGCGCAAAAGAGATTTAAGTCCAACTTGGAATTTAGAAATCAAATCATAGTATCGTCTTTCAAATTTTGAAAATGTTTTGCGAAGTTTATGATACCGATAGCCTTGTTTAAGAAGTTTCTGAGTTTATTTAAATTTATTGCGAGTGTTGAAGTCAGCAACAATGCTATATGCTCTAGCAAAACGAATGAGTTGAGAAATATAGACTCCATAGGATGTAGAACGAGGAACATCACCATCTAAAAATGGGAAATTGACAATTCAAAATCAAAGTCGTCACGTTTATCATAAATTTTGGTAGAAACAATATCATTAGAAATTGACAAACGTTATGTCTAAAAATGCGGCTTTGGTATAAGAGGTATTAGCTTTATTTAGTTGGAGCTCTGAAGGGTATATTTGACTAACCATATTGTCAAAATAAACATTATTAATAATCAAAATATCGTCCAAATATCTGGATGTAGTGTTAAACGCATCAATGACATCAGTCTGCTTATCATCAGAAAGAGACGTCATAAACTCCCTCTCGTAACAAAACAGGAATAAATCTGCAACCAGGGGAGCACAATTAGTGCCCATAGGAATCCCAACTACTTGTCTATACAGCTTGGTGCAAAATCGAATAAAAATGTTGTCCACCAAAAAGGTCAGCGCATCACATACATTTTGACACGACCATGCATGATATTTCTTAGGTTTTCTGAAGTAAAAATGCATTTCGGTCATTACATGCAAGGTAAGGAGAGCCTTCTCTCTGAAAACATTGTATGTTGTCATTTTTTTCAAATCTACCTTTTTGGTCAAAATTTCGATTTATTTGAAACTTTTTAAATCGATGGGTGGAGTAAATTAGAGCCTGGAAGATGTAGAGAAGCTCATTTGCAATGTCAAACATATATTAGCAAGCTCTTAATTCAAAGTGACACAATGTTTAGGGGGTGGGATGGGTTACCATTCTATTACAAGCCACAAAAATTGATTGTGGAAACACTGAAAATAAAAAAAAAATGACGATTTTGTGAAGTTTTTTGTGGTTGCTTAGGCACGACCAGGCATAGTTTTCCACCAGTTACCATAGCAACAATGTTTTTGTTTTCAACACCAAATTTTAATTGACCATATACAATTATCTTTGTAACAGTTCAATTTTCTATAATATATAAAATATGTTTTATTTCAAGAAAACTATATACATAAACAAGGGTTTTCATATGTTGTATAAGTGGGTGGGGTAACAAGTACCTAAATTTAAGGTCAAGACTGGATAGAATTCCTGTTTCTACCCTTTTTATGTTTACGATAGTAAGTTTGCAATAATGTAGTTTATATATGACATCTTAAAGTTATGTTATGTAATAAATATATCATTTGTTTGATAATTTTTTAGTTGAATATGGAAACTTTTTTAGCTTCCATAGGAATAAAATGACCCAAATACCATGGCAACCATGCTTTTATTGAGGATTAACTAAGAATGAGAGAGAACAAAATGTTACACATTCATTTGCTCCTTAAATCAATGACATAACATTGATAAAGAAGGTATTTATATCAAGTTATGCTTTAACGGAGTTATTTGTCATTGTTTTTGTAACATTATTTTGGATAGTTACCATAGCAACCAGATTGTTAGTTACACCAAAATTTAAAAAAAAAAAAAATCCTGGGAAATTTATTCATATCAATTAAAACTTCCTGTTGTCATAAAATTTGTTTTAAATGTCCAGTTTTAAGCAAAATAGCATTTAATTTTACATTTAACATTAGTGGGTGGGGGACTTTGTTCCCTAATATTATATCATTAAAAGCATTAAACCACGATTTAAAGTATTATTTAGAATTGCTACACAATGGTTGTGTGAAACGGTACTTTTTTGTGACAGATAATCACTACTTAGATAAAATACAAAAGATAAAAATCATTTTGTTCATCTCAAAACATAATATTTTTGTTTCGACAGTAATAAACATCAAATATAATTAATTTCAAAATAGAACATAACCCGATCCCAATTTTTCAATATGGTGAAATATAGGTAACAGTTAACTAATTGAGAGAAAAACAAAAAAAATCTAATGTAGAAATTTTTAGAAAAATGATATTGAAAATTGCTAATTTTTAGTGCATTGAAAATGCATAATAGCATGTAAAAATCCATCATAGAAGTAAGTAATGGTGCAAAGATCAGGAATCGATACAATCAAGTACCACACCTGACGCAGGATACCCATGGGAAAGTGACAAACTCACAGAAGACACCACAAACGAGAGCCAAGAGGTCAGCCCTTTCCCAGCAGGTGACCACAAAGCACATATAAACAGACGCGCACAAAACATAGCAAACACAAGACAGAACAAAAACATAAAAGATCCACAAAAGAAGTACCGCCTTGGAACGGTCAGTAAAATATTTTACTGGAGGGCTTAAACCGGTTTAACGGCGCCAACCTCACCCTTAATTCAGATGTGGATCAAGACACATAGATATTTGGTTTGCATGAAAGACCCCTAACTTATCAATGCATCATCTCCTAAAACATATAAATCAAGATATAACAAGGAGATAAAGCAAGGATAAGGACTCAACAGTAAATTAAACTGAATACCGGAGCAAAAGAAATCCAACAGGTAAACCCCGGTGGGCCCGACAAACAGCCAAAGCATCAGGCCCCTACCATCTCATCAATAGATAAGTCTTTAAGTCGGAACCATCATAGAGTCTGAAGTCCGACCCACCGGCGTGCAATTAAAGAGGAAAGCAAAGTTGCCAACCGTGATTGGGTTGACTACCAAGCATGCAGTCTGTTGCAATACATTAATGTTATAGCCAGTCTTTTTATAATGGGAAATGATTTTAATGAACTGCGCTGAAAAATTATTAGAGCCAACAATCCTCTTCAACTTATAAACCAAGTCACCATAGAAATCAGGTTCCGAAAGTCCTTGGCGCAAGAGAGATTTAAGTCCAACTTGGAATTTAGAAATCAAATCATAGTATCGTCTATAAAATTTTGAAAATGTTTTGCGAAGTTTATGATACCGATAGCCTTGTTTAAGAAGTTTCTGAGTTAACAATTTATTGCGAGTGTTGAAGTCAGCAACATAGCTAGATGCTCTAGCAAAACGAATGAGTTGAGAGATATAGACTCCATAGGATGTAGAACGAGGAACATCACCATCTAAAAATGGGAAATTGACAATTTCAAAATCAAAGTCGTCACGTTTGTCATAAATTTTGGTAGAAACAATATCATTAGAAATTGACAAATGCAAGGCTAAAAATGCGGCTTCGGTATCAGAGGCATTGGCTTTATTAAGTTGGAGCTCTGAAGGGTATATTTGATTAACCATATTGTCAAAATAAACATTATTAATATTTAAAATATCGTCCAAATATCTGAATGTAGTGTTAAACGCATCAATAACATCAGCCTGCTTATCATCAGAAAGAGACATCATAAAGTCCCTTTCATAACAAAACAGGAATAAATCTGCAACCAGGGGAGCACAATTAGTGCCCATAGGAATCCCAACAACTTGTCTATAGAGTTTGGTGCCAAATCGAATAAAAATGTTGTCCAACAAAAAGGTCAGCGCATCGCATACATTTTGACACGACCATGCATGATATTTTTTAGGTTTTTCTGAAGTAAAAAATGCATTTCTGTCACTACATGCAAGGTAAGGAGAGCCTTCTCTCTGGAAGGTACTTTCAATAAGATCAATAAGTTTATCTTTAATTAAATTATGAGGTAAAGTAGTGTAAAGAGTAGAAAAATCATAAGTAGACAAACTGGTCGCATTGAAATCTCTAGCTGTAAGTTTATCTAAAATTTCACCTGAATTTTTAATCGACCAAAATAGGTTTTTACCAGATCTCTCATATACCTTTTCACAATATTTGATAACATGTTTTTTAACAGCTGTAAGACACGAGGTTAACAATTTAGAAAGTTCTGTTGTTGTACAAGAACTAGAATTTGCAATAAATCTTGCTTTATAGGGTTTTTTATGGAGTTTAGGTAACCAGTACAACGTAGGAACTTTGTCTTGATTTTCTTTAGCTTTGACACCAAAATGTAGGGCTGTATGACAACCATGCCCATCAACAATCACCCTTTCACTTAAAGAAGGCTGCAGTTTATAGGCATTAGTGTCAACAAGCTCACGCTTAAGAGTATTAATATAATACAATCGTCAAACAACTGCAACATTGTTAGCAGCTTTATCTGCACGTGTTACCATGGAAACGAAAAAGGAACAAAATTTGTACAATGGTAAAGTAATCAGTCATGTTTATTGTTTGAAAGCACAAACACAAACATCTGCCACATTGACTCTTGCGTAGGGCAGTCCAAAATATTGTAATTTTTAGCTCAAAATATTGCTGAAAAATGCTAAAAATAGAATCTCGTGGTTGCCATGGAAACGGAAGTGAAAAATTGAAAAAAATATGCATTTTTGTTCATCTCTCGACAGAAGTTAAAAATGGGCAAAATTTCAAGAAAATCTATTTTTTCTATTTCCAATGGATTTTGACGCTCTCAGATAATGACTCTTAATTTGCCATAGGTTTCGGAGCTCTCAACGATGGTGACATTTTAGCCCCTTAAGCAGGCTAGGAAAAATGGAGCAATTTTGCTCAATTTTCGCTGTTTGAGTCCAAATTTGACAACCTTATAATTTATGTAAATGAAAGCAGATCACTGAGAAGAGTTTCTGGACAGGACCCTTTAATTTGCCATATGTTTCGGAGCTCTCAACGATGGTGACATTTAGCCCCTAATGCAGGCTTAGGAAAATGGAGCAATTTTGCTCAATTTTCGCTGTTTGAGTCCAAATTTGACCACCTTATACCTTATGTAAATGAAAGCAAATCATTGAGAAGAGTTTCTGGAGAGGACCCTTAAATTTGCCATAGGTTTCGGAGCTCTCATAGATGTAGACATTTTAGCCCCTTAAGCAGGCTAGGGAAAATGGAGCAATTTTGCTCAATTTTCGCTGTTTGAGTCCAAATTTGACCACCTTATACCTTATGTAAATGAAAGCAAATCATTGAGAAGAGTTTCAGGACAGGACCCTTTAATTTGCCATAGGTTTCGGAGCTCTCAACGATGGTGACATTTCAGCCTCTTAAGCAGGCTAGGTAAATTGGAGCAATTACGCTCAATTCTCGCTGGTTGATTCCAAATTTGACCACCTTATACCTTATGTAAATGAAAGCATATCATTGGAAAGCGTTATAGGTTTTGGAACTCTCAACGATGGTGACATTTTAGCCCCTAAAGCAGGATAGGGAAAATGGAGCTATTTTTTCTCAATTTTCGCTGTTTGAGTCCAAATTTGACCGTCAATGAAAGCAAATCATTGAGAAGAGTTTTTGGACAGGACCCTTTAATTTGCCATAGGTTTCGGAGCTCTCAACGATGGTGACATTTTAGCCCCTAAAGCAGGCTAGGGAAAATGGAGAAAGTTTGCTCAATTTTCGCTTTTTGAGTCAAAATTTGACCACCTTATACCTTATGTAAACGAAAGCAAATCATTGAGAAGAGGTTCTGGACAGGACCCTTTAATTTGCCATTGGTTTCGGAGCTCTCAACGATGGTGACAATTTAGCCCCTTAGGCAGGCTAGGGAAAATGCAGCAATTTTGCTCTATTTTCGCTGTTTGAGTCCAAATTTGACCACCTGATACCTTATGTAAATGAAAGCAAATCATTGAGAAGAGTTTCTGGACAGGACCCTTTAATTTGCCATAGGTTTCGTAGCTCTCACCGATGTAGACATTTTAGCCCATTAAGCAGGCTAGGGAAAATGGAGCAATTTTGCTCAATTTTCGCTGTTTGAGTCAAAGTTTGACCACATTATACCTGATGTAAATGAAAGCAAATCATTGAGAAGATTTTCTGGACAAGACCCTTTTATTTGCCATAGGTTTCGGAGCTCTCAACGATGGTGACATGTTAGCCCCTTAAGCAGGCTAGGGAAAATGCAGCAATTTTGCTCAATTTTCGCTGTTTGAGTCCAAATGTTACCCCCTTATACCTATGTAAATGAAAGCAAATCATTGAGAAGAGTTTCTGGACAGGACCCTTTAATTTGCCATTGGTTTCGGAGCTCTCAACGATGGCGACATTTTAGCCCCTTCAGCAGGCAAGGGAAAATGGAGCAATTTTGCTCTATTTTCGCTGTTTGAGTCCAAATTAGACCACATTATACCTAATGTAAATGAAAGCAAATCATTGAAGACAGTTTTTGGACAGGACCCTTTAATTTGTCATAGGTTTCGGAGCTCTCAAAGATGGTGACATTTTAGCCCCTTAAGCAGGCTAGTGAAAATGGAGCAATTTTGCTAAATTTTCTCTGTTTGAGTCCAAATTTGACCACCTTATAATTTATGTAAATGAAAGCAAATCAGTGAGAAGACTTTCTGGACAGGACCCTTTAATTTGCGATAGGTTTCGGAGCTCTCAACGATGATGACATTTTAGCCCCTTAAGCAGGCTAGGAAAAATAGAGCAATTTTGCTCAATTTTCGCTGTTTGAGTTCAAATGTGACCACCTCTTACCTTATGTAAATAAAAGCAAATCATTGAGAAGAGTTTCTGGACAGGACCATTTAATTTGCCATAGGTTTCGGAGGTCTCAACGATTTAGACATTTTAGCCCCTTAAGCAGGCTAGGGAAAATGGAGCAATTTTGCTCATTTTTCGCTGTTTGAGTCCAAATTTGACCACCTTATACCTTATGTAAATGAAAGAAAATCATTGAGAACAGTTTTTGGACATGACCCTTTAATTTGCCATAGGTTTCGGAGCTCTCGACGATGGTGACATTTTAGCCCCTTAAGCAGGCTAGGGAAAATGGAGCAATTTTGCTCAATTATCGCTGTTTGAGTCCAAATTTGACCACCTTATAATTTTTGTAAATGTAAGCAAATCATTGAGAAGAGTTTCTGGACAGGACCCTTTAATTTGCCATAGGTTTCGGAGCTCTCAACGGTGGTGACATTTTAGCCCCTTCAGCAGGCAAGGGAAAATGGAGCAATTTTGCTCTATTTTTGCTGTTTGAGTCTAAATTTGACCACTTTATACCTAATGTAAATGAAAGCAAATCATTGAGAAGACTTTCTGGATTGGACCCTTTTATTTGCCATAGGTTTCAGAGCTCTCAACGATGGTGACATATTAGCCCCGTAAGCAGGCTTGGGAAAATGGAGCAATTTTGCTCAATTTTCGCTGTTTGGGTCCAAATTTGACCACCTTATACCTTATGTAAATGAAAGCAAATCATTGAGAAGAGTTTCTGGACAGGCATCTTTAATTTGCCATAGGCTTCGGAGCTCTCAACGATTCTGACATTTTAGCAATGGAGCAATTTTGCTAAATTTTCGCTGTTTGAGTCCAAATTTGACCACTTAATACCTTATTTAAATGAAAGCAAATAATTGAGAAGAGTTTCTGGACAGGACCCTTTAATTTGCCATAGGTTTCAGAGCTCTCAAGGATATTGACATTTTAGCAACTAAAGCAGGCTTAGGAAAATGGAGCAATTTTGCTCAATTTTCGCTGTTTGAGTCCAAATTTGACCACCTTATACCTTGTGTAAATGAAAGCAAATCATTGAGAAGAGTTTCTGTACAGGACCCTTTAATTTGCCATAGGTTTCGGAGCTCTAAACAATGAAGACTTTTTAGCCCCTTAAGCAGGCTGGGAAAATGATGCAATTTTGCTCAATTTTCGCTGTTTGAGTCCAAATTTGACCGTAAATGAAAGCAAATCATTGAGAAGAGTTTCTGGACATGACCCTTTTATTTGCCATTGGTTTCGGAGCTCTCAACGATGGTGACATTTTAGCCCCTGCAGCAGGCAAGGGAAAATGGAGCAATTTTGCTCTATTTTCGCTGTATGAGTCTAGATTTGACCACATTATACCTAATGTAAATAAAGGCAAATCATTGAGAACAGTTTTTGGACAGGACCCTTTAATTTGCCATAGGTTTCGGAGCTCTCAACGATGGTGACAGTTAGCCCCTTAAGCAGGCTAGGGAAAATGGAGCAAATTTGCTCAATTTTCGCTGTATGAGTCCAAATTTGACCACCTTATACCTTATGTAAATGAAAGCAAATCATTGAGAAGAGTTTCTGAACAGGACCCTTTAATTTGCCATAGGTTTCGGAGCTCTCAACATTGAAGACTTTTTAGCCCCTTAAGCAGGCTGGGAAAATGATGCAATTTTGCTCAATTTTCGCTGTTTGAGTCCAAATTTGACCGTAAAAGAAAGCAAATCATTGAGAAGAGTTTCTGGACAGGACCCTTTAATTTGCCATAGGTTTCGGAGCTCTCAACGATGGTGACATTTCAGCCCCTAAAGCAGGCTAGGGAAAATGGAGCAAGTTTGCTCAATTTTCGCTTTTTGAGTCAAAATTTGACCACCTTATACCTTATGTAAACGAAAGCAAATTATTGAGAGGAGTTTCTTGACAGGACCCTTTTATTTGCCATAGGTTTCGGAGTTCTCAACGATGGTGACAATTTAGCCCCTTAAGCAGGCTAGGGAAAATGCAGCAATTTTGCTCTATTTTCGCTGTTTGAGTCCAAATTTGACCCCCTAATACCTATGTAAATGAAAGCAAATCATTGAAGACAGTTTTTGGACAGGACCCTTTAATTTGCCATAGGTTTCGGAGCTCTCAACGATGGTGACATTTTAGCCCATTAAGCAGGCTAGGGAAAATGGAGCAATTTTGCTCAATTTTCGCTGTTTGAGTCCAAATTTGACCACATTATACCTTATGTAAATGAAAGCAAATCATTGAGAAGATTTTCTGGACAAGACCCTTTTATTTGCCATAGGTTTCGGAGCTCTCAACGATGGTGACATGTTAGCCTCTTAAGCAGGCTAGGGAAAATGCAGCAATTTTGCTCAATTTTCGCTGTTTGAGTCCAAATTTGACCCCCTAATACCTATGTAAATGAAAGCAAATCATTGAAGACAGTTTTTGGACAGGACCCTTTAATTTGCCATAGGTTTCGGAGCTCTAAACGATGGTGACATTTTAGCCCCTCAAGCAGGCTAGTGAAAATGGAGCAATTTCGCTAAATTTTCTCTGTTTGAGTCCAAATTTGACCACCTTATAATTTATGTAAATGAAAGCAAATCATTGAGAAGACTTTCTGGACAGGACCCTTTAATTTGCGATAGGTTTCGGAGCTCTCAACGATGATGACATTTTAGCCCCTTAAGCAGGCTAGGAAAAATGGAGCAATTTTGCTCAATTTTCGCTGTTTGAGTCCAAATTTGACCACCTCTTACCTTATGTAAATGAAAGCAAATCATTGAGAAGAGTTTCTGGACAGGACCATTTAATTTGCCATAGGTTTCGGAGCTCTAAACGATTTAGACATTTTAGCCCCTTAAGCAGGCTAGGGAAAATGGAGCAATTTTGCTCATTTTTCGCTGTTTAAGTCCAAATTTGACCACCTTATAATTTTTGTAAATGAAAGCAAATCATTGAGAAGAGTTTCTGGACAGGACCCTTTAATTTGCCATAGGTTTCGGAGCTCTCAACGGTGGTGACATTTTAGCCCCTTCAGCAGGCAAGGGAAAATGGAACAATTTTGCTCTATTTTTGCTGTTTGAGTCTAAATTTGACCACATTATACCTAATGTAAATGAAAGCAAATCATTGAGAACAGTTTCTGGATAGGACCCTTTAATTTGCCATAGGTTTCGGAGTTCTCAACGATGTTGACATTTCAGACTCTTAAGCAGGCTAGGTAAATTGAAGCAATTACGCTCAATTTTCGCTGGTTGAGTCCAAATTTGACCACCTTATACCTTATGTAAATGAAAGCAAATCATTGAGAAGACTTTCTGGATTGGACCCTTTTTTTTGCCATAGGTTTCAGAGCTCTCAACTATGGTGACATATTAGCCCCGTAAGCAGGCTTGGGAAAATGGAGCAATTTTGCTAAATTTTCGCTGTTTGAGTCCAAATTTGACCCCTTTATGCCTTATTTAAATGAAAGCAAATAATTGAGAAGAGTTTCTGGACAGGACCCTTTAATTTGCCATAAGTTTCGGAGCTCTCAAGGATGGTGACATTTTAGCCCCTAAAGCAGGCTTAGGAAAATGGAGCAATTTTGCTCAATTTTCGCTGTTTTAGTCCAAATTTGACCACCTTATACCTTATGTAAATGAAAGCAAATCATTGAGAAGAATTTCTGTACAGGACCCTTTTATTTGCCATTGGTTTCGGAGCTCTCAACGATGGTGACATTTTAGCCCCTGCAGCAGGCAAGGGAAAATGGAGCAATTTTGCTCTATTTTCGCTGTATGAGTCTAGATTTGACCACATTATACCTAATGTAAATAAAGGCAAATCATTGAGAACAGTTTTTGGACAGGACCCTTTAATTTGCCATAGGTTTCGGAGCTCTCACCGATGGTGACAGTTAGCCCCTTAAGCATGCTAGGGAAAATGGGAGAAATTTTGCTCAATTTTCGCTGTTTGAGTCCAAATTTGACCACCTTATACCTTATGTAAATGATAGCAAATCATTGAGAAGAGTTTCTGAACAGGACCCTTAAATTTGCCATAGGTTTCGGAGCTGTCAACGATGGTGACATTTTAGCCCCTTAAGCAGGCTAGGGAAAATGAAGCAATTTTGCTCAATTTTCGCTGGTTGAGTCCAAATTTGACAACCTTATACCTTATGTAAAATAAAAAGCAAATTATTGAGAAGAGTTTCTGGACAGGACCCTTTAATTTGCCATAGGTTTCGGAGCTCTCAACGATAGTGACATTTCAGCCTCTTAAGCAGGCTAGGTAAATTAGAGCAATTTTGCTCATTTTTCGCTGTTTGAGTCAAAATTTGACCACATTATACCTTATGTAAATTAAAGAAAAAAATTGAGAACAGTTTTTGGACAGGACCCTTTAATTTGCCATAGGTTTCGGAGCTCTCGACGATGGTGACATTTTAGCCCCTGAAGCAGGCTAGGGAAAATGGAGCAATTTTGCTCAATTATCGCTGTTTGAGTCCAAATTTGACCACCTTATAGTTTTTGTAAATGAAAGCAAATCATTGAGAAGAGTTTCTGGACGGGGCCCTTTAATTTGCCATAGGTTTCGGAGCTCTCAACGGTGGTGACATTTTTGCCCCTTCAGCAGGCAAGGGAAAATGGAGCAATTTTGCTCCATTTTTGCTGTTTGAGTCTAAATTTGACCATATTATACCTAATGTTATTGAAAGCAAATCATTGAGAACAGTTTCTGGACAGGACCCTTTAATTTGCCATAGGTTTCGGAGCTCTCAACGATGTTGACATTTCAGCCTCTTAAGCAGGCTAGGTAAATTGAAGCAATTACGCTCAATTTTCGCTGGTTGAGTCCAAATTTGACCACCTTATACCTTATGTAAATGAAAGCAAATCATTGAGAAGACTTTCTGGATTGGACCCTTTTATTTGCCATAGGTTTCAGAGCTCTCAACGATGGTGACATATTAGCCCCGTAAGCAGGCTTGGAAAAATGGAGCAATTTTGCTCAATTTTCGCTGTTTGGGTCCAAATTTGACCACCTTATACCTTTTGTAAATGAAAGCAAATCATTGAGAAGAGTTTCTGGACAGGACTCTTTAATTTGCCATAGGCTTCGGAGCTCTCAACGATTCTGACATTTTAGCAATGGAGCAATTTTGCTAAATTTTCGCTGTTTGAGTCCAAATTTGACCACTTTATACCTTATTTAAATGAAAGTAAATAATTGAGAAGAGTTTCTGGACAGGACCCTTTAATTTGCCATAGGTTTCGGAGCTCTCAAGGATGGTGACATTTTAGCCCCTAAAGCAGGCTTAGGAAAATGGAGCAATTTTGCTCAATTTTCGCTGTTTGAGTCCAAATTTGACCACCTTATACCGTATGTAAATGAAAGCAAATCATTGAGAAGAGTTTCTGTACAGGACCCTTTTATTTGCCATTGGTTTCGGAGCTCTCAACGATGGTGACATTTTAGCCCCTGCAGCAGGCAAGGGAAAATGGAGCAATTTTGCTCTATTTTCGCTGTATGGGTCTAGATTTGACCACATTATACCTAATGTAAATAAAGGCAAATCATTAAGAACAGTTTTTGGACAGGACCCTTTAAGTTGCCATAGGTTTCGGAGCTCTCACCGATGGTGACAGTTAGCCCCTTAAGCAGGCTAGGGAAAACGGGAGCAATTTTGCTCAATTTTCGCTGTTTGAGTCCAAATTTGACCACCTTATACCTTATGTAATTGATAGCAAATCATTGAGAAGAGTTTCTGAACAGGACCCTTTAATTTGCCATAAGTTTCGGAGCTCTCAACGATGTAGACATTTTAGCCCCTTAAGCAGGCTAGGGAAAATGGAGCAATTTTGCTCAATTTTCGCTGGTTGAGTCCAAATTTGACCACCTTATACCTTATGTAAAATGAAAAGCAAATTATTGAGAAGAGTTTCTGGACGGGACCCTTTAATTTGCCATAAGTTTCGGAGCTCTCAACGATGGTGACATTTCAGCCTCTTAAGCAGGCTAGGTAAATTAGAGCAATTTTGCTCAATTTTCGCTTGTTGAGTCCAAATTTGACCACCTTATACCTAATGTAAATGAAAGCAAATGATTGAGAAGCGTTATAGGTTTTGGAACTCTCAACGATGCAGACATTTTAGCCCCTTAAGCAGGATAGGGAAAATGGAGCAATTTTTTCTCAATTTTCGCTGTTTGTGTCCAAATTTGACCACCTTATACCTTATGTAAATGAAAGCAAATCATTGAGAAGACTTTCTGGACAGGACACTTTTATTTGCCATAGGTTTCAGAGCCCTCAACGATGGTGACATTTTAGCCCCGTAAGCAGGCTTGGGAAAATGGAGCAATTTTGCTCAATTTTCGCTGTTTGGGTCCAAATTTGACCACCTTATACCTTATGTAAATGAAAGCAAATCATTGAGAAGAGTTTCTGGACAGGACCCTTAAATTTGCCATAGGTTTCGGAGCTCTCAACGATGGTGACATTTTAGCCCCTTAAGCAGGCTAGGGAAAATGGAGCAATTTTGCTCAATGTTCGCTGTTTGAGTCCAATTTTGACCACCTTTTACCTTATGTTAATGAAAGCAAATCATTGAGAAGAGTTTCTGAACAGAACCCGTTAATTTGCCATAGGTTTCGGAGCTCTCAGCGTTGGTTGTATTTCAGCCCCTTAAGCAGGGTAGGGAAAATGGAGCAATTTTGCTCAATTTTTGCTGTTTTAGTCCAATTTTGACCACCTTTTACCATATGTAAATGAAAGCAAATCATTGAGAAGAGTTTTTTGACAGGACCCTTTAATTTGCCATAGGTTTCGGAGCTCTCAACGATAGTGACATTTTAGCCCCTTAAGCAGGCTAGGGAAAATGGAGCAATTTTGCTCATTTTTCGCTGTTTGAGTCCATATTTGACCACCTTATACCTTATGTAAATGAAAGAAAATCATTAAGAACAGTTTTTGGACAGGACCCTTTAATTTGCCACAGGTTTCGGAGCTCTCGACGATGGTGACATTTTAGCCCCTTAAGCAGGCTAGGGAAAATGGAGCAATTTTGCTCAATTATCGCTGTTTAAGTCCAAATTTGACCACCTTATAATTTTTGTAAATGAAAGCAAATCATTGAGAAGAGTTTCTGGACAGGACTCTTTAATTTGCCATAGGTTTCGGAGCTCTCAATGATTCTGACATTTTAGCAATGGAGCAATTTTGCTAAATTTTCGCTGTTTGAGTCAAAATTTGAATACTTTATACCTTATTTAAATGAAAGCAAATCATTGAGAACAGTTTCTGGACAGGACCCATTAATTTGCCATTGGTTTCGGAGCTCTCATCGATGGTGACAATTTAGCCCCAAAAGCAGGCTTAGGAAAATGGAGCAATTTTGCTCAATTTTCGCTGTTTGAGTCAAAATTTGACCACCTTATACCTTATGTAAATGATAGCAAATCATTGAGAAGAGGTTCTGAACAGAACCCTTTAATTTGCCATAGGTTTCGGAGCTCTCAACGATGTAGACATTTTAGCACCTTAAGCAGGCTAGGGAAAATGGAGCAATTTTGCTCTATTTTCGCTGTATGAGTCTAGATTTGACCACATTATACCTAATGTAAATAAAGGCAAATCATTGAGAACAGTTTTTGGACAGGACCATTTAATTTGCCATAGGTTTCGGAGCTCTCACCGATGGTGACAGTTAGCCCCTTAAGCAGGCTAGGGAAAATGGGAGCAATTTTGCTCAATTTTCGCTGTTTGAGTCCAAATTTGACCACCTTATACCTTATGTAAATGATAGCAAATCATTGAGAAGAGTTTCTGAACAGGACCCTTTAATTTGCCATAGGTTTCGGAGCTCTCAACGATGTAGACATTTTAGCCCCTTAAGCAGGCTAGGGAAAATGGAGCAATTTTGCTCAATTTTCGCTGGTTGAGTCCAAATTTGACCACCTTATACCTTATGTAAAATAAAAAGCAAATTATTGAGAAGAGTTTCTGGACAGGACCCTTTAATTTGCCATAGGTTTCGGAGCTCTCAACGATGGTAACATTTCAGCCTCTTAAGCAGGTTAGGTAAATTAGAGCAATTTTGCTCAATTTTCGCTTGTTGAGTCCAAATTTGACCACCTTATACCTTATGTAAATGAAAGCAAATGATTGAGAAGCGTTATAGGTTTTGGAACTCTCAACGATGGTGACATTTTAGCCCCTTAAGCAGGATAGGGAAAATGGAGCAATTTCTTCTCAATTTTCGCTGTTTGTGTCCAAATTTGACCACCTTATACCTTATGTAAATGAAAGCAAATCATTGAGAAGACTTTATGGACAGGACCCTTTTATTTGCCATAGGTTTCAGAGCTCTAAACGATGGTGACATTTTAGCCCCTTAAGCAGGCTTGGGAAAATGGAGCAATTTTGCTCAATTTTCGCTGTTTGGGTCCAAATTTGACCACCTTATACATTATGTAAATGAAAGCAAATCATTGAGAAGAGTTTCTGGACAGGACCCTTAAATTTGCCATAGGTTTAGGAGCTCTCAACGATGGTGACATTTTAGCCCCTTAAGCAGGCTAGGGAAAATGGAGCAATTTTGCTCAATTTTCGCTGTTTGAGTCCAATTTTGACCACCTTTTACCTCATGTAAATGAAAGCAAACCATTGAGAAGAGTTTCTGGACAGAACCCTTTAATTTGCCATAGGTTTCGGAGCTCTCAACGATAGTGACATTTTAGCCCCTTAAGCAGGCTAGGTAATGGAGCAATTTTGCTCTATTTTCGCTGTTTGAGTCCAAATTTGACCGCTTTATACCTTATTTAAATGAAAGCAAATAATTGAGAAGAGTTTCTGGACTGGACCCTTTAATTTTCCATAGGTTTCAGAGCTCTCAACGTTGGTTGTTTTTTAGCCCCTTAAGCAGGGTAGGGAAAATGGAGCAATGTTGCTCAATTTATGCTGTTTTAGTCCAATTTTGACCACCTTTTACCTTATGTAAATGAAAGCAAATCATTGAGAAGAGTTTCTGGACAGAACCCGTTAATTTGCCATAGGTTTCGGAGCTCTCAACGATAGTGACATTTTAGCCCCTTAAGCAGGCTTGGTAATGGAGCAATTTTGCTCTATTTTCGCTGTTTGAGTCCAAATTTGACCACTTTATACCTTATTTAAATGAAAGCAAATAATTGAGAAGAGTTTCTGGACTGGACCCATTAATTTGCCATAGGTTTCGGAGCTCTCACCGATGGTGACAGTTAGCCCCTTAAGCAGGCTAGGGAAAATGGGAGCAATTTTGCTCAATTTTCGCTGTTTGAGTCCAAATTTGACCACCTTATACCTTATGTAAATGATAGCAAATCATTGAGAAGAGTTTCTGAACAGGACCCTTTTATTTGCCATAGGTTTCGGAGCTCTCAACGATGTAGACATTTTAGCCCCTTAAGCAGGCTAGGGAAAATGGAGCAATTTTGCTCAATTTTCGCTGGTTGAGTCCAAATTTGACCACCTTATACCTTATGTAAAATAAAAAGCAAATTATTGAGAAGAGTTTCTGGACAGGACCCTTTAATTTGCCATAGGTTTCGGAGCTCTCAACGATGGTGACATTTCAGCCTCTTAAGCAGGTTAGGTAAATTAGAGCAATTTTGCTCAATTTTCGCTTGTTTAGTCCAAATTTGACCACCTTATACCTTATGTAAATGAAAGCAAATGATTGAGAAGCGTTATAGGTTTTGGAACTCTCAACGATGGTGACATTTTAGCCCCTTAAGCAGGATAGGGAAAATGGAGCAATTTTTTCTCAATTTTCGCTGTTTGTGTCCAAATTTGACCACCTTATACCTTATGTAAATGAAAGCAAATCATTGAGAAGACTTTCTGGACAGGACCCTTTTATTTGCCATAGGTTTCAGAGCTCTAAACGATGGTGACATTTTAGCCCCTTAAGCAGGCTTGGGAAAATGGAGCAATTTTGCTCAATTTTCGCTGTTTGGGTCCAAATTTGACCACCTTATACATTATGTAAGTGAAAGCAAATCATTGAGAAGAGTTTCTGGACAGGACCCTTAAATTTACCATAGGTTTAGGAGCTCTCAACGATGGTGACATTTTAGCCCCTTAAGCAGGCTAGGGAAAATGGAGCAATTTTGCTCAATTTTCGCTGTTTGAGTCCAATTTTGACCACCTTTTACCTCATGTAAATGAAAGCAAATCATTGAGAAGAGTTTCTGGACAGAACCCTTTAATTTGCCATAGGTTTCGGAGCTCTCAACGATAGTGACATTTTAGCCCCTTAAGCAGGCTAGGTAATGGAGCAATTTTGCTCTATTTTCGCTGTTTGAGTCCAAATTTGACCGCTTTATACCTTATTTAAATGAAAGCAAATAATTGAGAAGAGTTTCTGGACTGGACCCTTTAATTTTCCATAGTTTTCGGAGCTCTCAGCGTTGGTTGTATTTTAGCCCCTTAAGCAGGGTAGGGAAAATGGAGCAATTTTGCTCAATTTTTGCTGTTTTAGTCCAATTTTGACCACCTTTTACCTTATGTAAATGAAAGCAAATCATTGAGAAGAGTTTCTTGACAGGACCCTTTAATTTGCCTCTCAACGATAGTGACATATTAGCCCCGTAAGCAGGGTAGGGAAAATGGAGCAATTTTGCTCAATTTTTGCTGTTTTAGTCCAATTTTGACCACCTTTTACCTTATGTAAATGAAAGCAAATCATTGAGAAGAGTTTCTGGACAGGACCCTTTAATTTGCCATAGGTTTCGGAGCTCTCAACGATTCTGACATTTTAGCAATGGAGCAATTTTGCTAAATTTTCGCTGTTTGAGTCAAAATTTGAACACTTTATACCTTATTTAAATGAAAGCAAATCATTGAGAACAGTTTCTGGACAGGACCCATTAATTTGCCATTGGTTTCGGAGCTCTCAACGATGTTGACAATTTAGCCCCAAAAGCAGGCTTGGGAAAATGGAGCAATTTTGCTCAATTTTCGCTGTTTGGGTCCAAATTTGACCACCTTATACCTTATGTAAATGAAAGCAAATCATTGAGAAGAGTTTCTGGACAGGACCCTTAAATTTGCCATAGGTTTCGGATTCTCTCAACGATGGTGACATTTTAGCCCCTTAAGCAGGCTAGGGAAAATGGAGCAATTTTGCTCTATTTTTGCTGTTTGAGTCTAAATTTGACCACATTATACCTAATGTAAATGAAAGCAAATCATTGAGAAGAGTTTCTGGACAGGACCCTTTTATTTGCCATAGGTTTCGGAGCTCTCAACGATGTTGACATTTCAGCCTCTTAAGCAGGCTAGGTAAATTGTAGCAATTACGCTCAATTTTCGCTTGTTGAGTCCAAATTTGACCACCTTATACCTTATGTAAATGAAAGCAAATCATTGAGAAGCGTAACAGGTTGTGGAGCTCTCAACGATGGTGACATTTTAGCCCCTTAAGCAGGATAGGGAAAATAGAGCAATTTTTTCTAAATTTTCGCTGTTTGAGTCCAAATTTGACCACCTTATACCTTATGTAAATGAAAGCAAATCATGAGAAGAATTTCTGGATAGGACTCTTTTATTTGCCATAGGTTTCAGAGCTCTCGCCGATGGTGACATATTAGCCCCTTAAGCAGGCTTGGGTAAATGGAGCAATTTTGCTCAATTTTCGCTGTTTGGGTCCAAATTTGACCACCTTATACCTTATGTAAATGAAAGCAAATCATTGAGAAGAGTTTCTGGACAGGACCCTTTAATTTGCCATAGGTTTCGGAGCTCTCAACGATGGTGACATTTTAGCTCCTTAGCAGGCTAGGGAAAATTGAGCAATTTTGCTCTTTTTTTCGCTGTTTGAGTCCAAATTTGACCACCTTATAATTTATGTAAATGAAAACAAATCATTGAGAAGACTTTCTGGACAGGACCCTTTAATTTGCCATAGGTTTATGAGCTCTCAACGATGGTGACATTTTAGCCCCTTAAGCAGGCTAGGGAAAATGGAGCAATTTTGCTCAATTTTCGCTGTTTGAGTCCAAATTTGACCACTTTATACCTTATTTAAATGAAAGCAAATAATTGAGAAGAGTTTCTGGACTGGACCCTTTAATTTTCCATAGGTTTCGGAGCTCTCAGCGTTGGTTGTTTTTTAGCCCCTTAAGCAGGGTAGGGAAAATGGAGCAATGTTGCTCAATTTTTGCTGTTTTAGTCCAATTTTGACCACCTTTTACCTTATGTAAATGAAAGCAAATCATTGAGAAGAGTTTCTGGACAGAACCCGTTAATTTGCCATAGGTTTCGGAGCTCTCAACGATAGTGACATTTTAGCCCCTTAAGCAGGCTTGGTAATGGAGCAATTTTGCTCAATTTTCGCTGTTTGAGTCCAAATTTGACCACTTTATACCTTATTTAAATGAAAGCAAATAATTGAGAAGAGTTTCTGGACTGGAACCTTCAATTTGCCATAGGTTTCGGAGCTCTCAACGTTGGTGGTATTTTAGCCCCTTAAGCAGGCTAGGGAAAATGGAGCAATTTTGTTCAATTTTCGCTGTTTGAGTCCAAATTTGACCAACTTATACCTCATGTAAATGAAAGCAAATCACTGAGAAGAGTTTCTGGACAGGACCCTTTAATTTGCCATAGGTTTCGGAGCTCTCAACAATGGTGACATTTTAGCCCCTTAAGCAGGCTAGGCAATGGAGCAATTGTTATTAAATTGACGCTGTTTGAGGCCAAATTTGACCACTTTATTGCTTATTTAAATGAAAGGTAATAATTGAGAAGAGTTTCTGTACAGGACCCTTTAATTTGCCATAGGTTTCGGAGCTCTCAACGATGTTGACATTTTAGCCCCTTAAGCAGGCTAGGAAAAATGGAGCAATTTTGCTCAATTTTCGCTGTTTGAGTCCAAATTTGACCACCTCTTACCTTATGTAAATGAAAGCAAATCATTGAGAAGAGTTTCTGGACAGGACCCTTTAATTTGCCATAGGTTTCGGAGCTCTCAACGATGGTGACATTTTAGCCCCTTAAGCAGGCTAGGGAAAATGGAGCAATTTTGCTCATTTTTCGCTGTTTGAGTCCAAATTTGACCACCTTATACCTTATGTAAAAGAAAGAAAATCATTTAGTACAGTTTTTGGACAGGACCCTTTAATTTGCCATAGGTTTCGGAGCTCTCGACGATGGTGACATTTTAGCCCCTTAAGCAAGCTAGGGAAAATGGAGCAATTTTGCTCAATTATCGCTGTTTGAGTCCAAATTTGACCACCTTATAATTTTTGTAAATGAAAGCAAATCATTGAGAAGAGTTTCTGGACAGGACCCTTTAATTTGACATAGGTTTCGGAGCTCTCAACGGTGGTGACATTTTAGCCCCTTAAGCAGGCAAGGGAAAATGGAGCAATTTTGCTCTATTTTTGCTGTTTGAGTCTAAATTTGACCACATTATACCTAATGTAAATGAAAGCAAAGCATTGAGAACAGTTTCTGGACAGGACCCTTTAATTTGCCATAGGTTTCGGAGCTCTCAGCGTTGGTTGTATTTTAGCCCCTTAAGCAGGCTAGGGAAAATGGAGCAATTTTGCTCAATTTTTGCTGTTTTAGTCCAATTTTGACCACCTTTTACTTATGTAAATGAAAGCAAATCATTGAGAAGAGTTTCTGGACAGGACCCTTTAATTTGCCATAGGTTTCGGAGCTCTCAACGATAGTGACATATTAGCCCCGTAAGCAGGCTTGGGAAAATGGAGCAATTTTGCTCAATTTTCGCTGTTTGAGTCCAAATTTGACCACTTTATACCTTATTTAAATGAAAGCAAATCATTGAGAACAGTTTATGGACAGGACCCTTTAATTTGCCATAGGTTTCGGAGCTCTCAACGATGGTGACATTTTAGCCCCTAAAGCAGGCTTAGGAAAATGGAGCAATTTTGCTCAATTTTCGCTGTTTGAGTCCAAATTTGACCACTTTATACCTTATTTAAATGAAAGCAAATCATTGAGAACAGTTTCTGGACAGGACCCTTTAATTTGCCATAGGTTTCGGAGCTCTCAACGATGGTGACATTTTAGCCCCTAAAGCAGGCTTAGGAAAATGGAGCAATTTTGCTCAATTTTCGCTGGTTGAGTCCAAATTTGACCACCTTATACCTTATGTAAATGAAAGCAAATGATTGAGAAGCGTTATAGGTTTTGGAACTCTCAACGATGGTGACATTTTAGCCCCTTAAGCAGGATAGGGAAAATGGAGCAATTTTTTCTCAATTTTCGCTGTTTGAGTCCAAATTTGACCACCTTATACCTTATGTAAATAAAAGCAAATCATTGAGAAGACTTTCTGGACAGGACCGTTTTATTTGCCATAGGTTTCAGAGCTCTCAACGATGGTGACATTTTAGCCCCGTAAGCAGGCTTGGAAAAATGGAGCAATTTTGCTCAATTTTCGCTGTTTGAGTCCAATTTTGACCATCTTTTACCTTATGTAAATGAAAGCAAATCATTGAGAAGAGTTTCTAGACTGAACCCTTTAATTTGCCATAGGTTTCGGAGCTCTCAACGATGGTGACATTTTAGCCCCTTAAGCAGGCTAGGCAATGGAGCAATTTTGCTCTATTTTCGCTGTTTGAGTCCAAATTTGACCAATTTATACCTTATTTAAATTAAAGCAAATAATTGAGAAGAGTTACTGGACTGGACCCTTTAATTTGCCATAGGTTTCGGAGCTCTCAGCGTTGGTTGTATTTTAGCCCCTTAAGCAGGCTAGGGAAAATTGAGCAATTTTGCTCTATTTTTGCTGTTTTAGTCCAAATTTGACCAACTTATACCTTATGTAAATGAAAGCAAATCATTGAGAAGAGTTTCTGGACAGGACCCTTTAATTTGCCATAGGTTTCGGAGCTCTCAACGATAGTGACATTTTAGCCCCTTAAGCAGGATAGGGAAAATGGAGCAACTTCGCTATATTATCGCTGTTTGAGTCCAAATTTGACCACCTTATACCTTATGAAAATGAAAGCAAATTATTGAGAAGATTTTTTGGACAGGACCCTTTAATTTGCCATATGTTTCGGAGATCTCAACTATAGTGACATTTTAGCCCCCTAAGCAAGCTAGGGAAAATGGAGCAATTTTGCTCAATTTTCGCTGTTAGAGTCCAAATTGGACCACCTAATAATTTATGTATATGAAAGCAAATCATTGAGAAGACTTTCTGGACAGGACCCTTTAATTTGCCATAGGTTTCGGAGCTCTCAACGATGTTGATATTTTAGCCCCTTAAGCAGGCTAGGGGTAATGTAGTAATTTTGCCCAATTTTCGCTGTTTGAGTCCAAATTTGACCACATTATACCTAAGTAAATGAAAGCAAATCATTGAGAAGAGTTTCTGGACAAGACCCTTTTATTTGCCATAGGTTTCGGAGCTCTCAACGATGTAGACATTTTAGCCCCTTAAGCAGGCTAGGGAAAATGGAGCAATTTTGCTCAATTATCGCTGTTTGAGTCCAAATTTTACCACCTTATAATTTATGTAAATGAAAGCAAATCATTGAGAAGAGTTTCTGGACAGGACCCTTTAATTTGCCATTGGTTTCGGAGCTCTCAACGATGGTGACATTTTAGCCCCTTAAGCAGGCTAGGGAAAATGTAGCAATTTTGCTCAATTATCGCTGTTTGAGTCCAAATTTGACCACCTTATAACTTATGTAAATGAAAGCAAATCATTGAGAAGAGTTTCTGGACAGGACCCTTTAATTCGCCATTGGTTTCGGAGCTCTCAACGATGGTGACATTTTAGCCCCTTAAGCAGGCAAGGGAAAATGGAGCAATTTTGCACAATTTTCGCTGTTTGAGTCCAATTTCGACCACATTTTACCTAATGTAAATGAAAGCAAATCATTGAGAAGAGTTTCTGGACAGAACCCTTTAATTTGCCATACGTTTCGGAGCTCTCAACGATGGTGACATTTTAGCCCCTTAAGCAGGCTAGGCAATGGAGCAATTTTGCTCAAATTTCGCTGTTTGAGTCCAAATTTGACCACTTTATACCTTATTTAAATTAAAGCAAATAATTGAGAAGAGTTTCTGGACTGGACCCTTTAATTTGCCATAGGTTTCGGAGCTCTCAGCGTTGGTTGTATTTTAGCCCTTTAAGCAGGCTAGGGGTAATGTAGCAATTTTGCTCAATTTTCGCTGTTTGAGTCCAAATTTGACCACATTATACTTTATGTAAAAGAAAGCAAATCATTGAGAAGATTTTCTGGACAAGACCCTTTTATTTGCCATAGGTTTCGGAGCTCTCAACGATGGTGACATGTTAGCCCATTAAGCAGGCTAGGGAAAATGCAGCAATTTTGCTCAATTTTCGCTTTTTGAGTCCAAATTAGACCACATTATACCTAATGTAAATGAAAGCAAATCATTGAAGACAGTTTTAGGACAGGACCCTTTAATTTGCCACAGGTATCGGAGTTCTCAACGATGGTGACATGTTAGCCCCTTAAGCAGGCTAGGGAAAATGCAGCAATTTTGCTCAATTTTCGCTGTTTGAGTCCAAATTTGACCACCTTATACCTTATGTAAATGATAGCAAATCATTGAGAAGAGTTTCGGAACAGGACCCTTTAATTTGCCATAGGTTTCGGAGCTCTCAACGATGTAGACATTTTAGCCCCTTAAGCAGGCTAGGTAAAATGGAGCAATTTTGCTCAATTTTCGCTGTTTGAGTCCAAATTTGACCACCTTTTACCTTATGTAAAAGAAAGCAAATTATTGAGAAGAGTTTCTGGACAGGACCCTTTAATTTGCGATAGGTTTCGGAGCTCTCAACGATGGTGACATTTTAGCCCCTTAAGCAGGCTAGGGAAAATGGAGCAATTTTGCTTAATTTTCGCTGTTTGAGTCCAAATTTGACCACCTTATACCTTATGTAAATGAAAGAAAATCATTGAGAACAGTTTTTGGACAGAACCCTTTAATTTGCCATAGGTTTCGGAGCTCTCAACGATGTAGACATTTTAGCCCCTTAAGCAGGCTAGGGAAAATGGAGCAATTTTGCTCAATTATCGCTGTTTGAGTCCAAATTTGACCACCTTATAATTTATGTAAATGAAAGCAAATCATTGAGAAGAGTTTTTGGACAGGACCCTTTAAGGTCACTGCCCATAGCAATAACCTTAACTCTAAACATCAAGGGAGGTAATACTTGGTAGCGTTCGATTACGTCAAAGTGTGATTTTACGCAACTATGATATGTTTTCTACAGACAGTAATGCACGTTGGTAATCTGAAAGTGATTGATATCACATTAAAAATGCAAACACAATTTTAAGTATAATGAACAACAAAAGTTGGCATTCTTTACGGATACTAAACAATGGACGCTCAGCTCTGTGAGAAGAAAAAAATCAGTCAGTGTAATGGAACACGCATTATACCAGGGAAATGTCAGTCGACTGTTCGCGGTTTTTTGACAGACCACAACAACAATAATGATATAACTACTTGTATATAGATATATACATGACTTTCTGGTTTTATTTTACCTGCATTAAAATTTCACCAAGACAGACTATCTCGTCACGTTCTCTAGCGTCTACTTTGAACCTGACGTGCGCTAATGACGTCACTTGCTCTTATGACGACATTATGCGTAAACGACAAGTATTGAACTTGACGTTGACGTTGAGAGTCCCTCGCTTTAGTTTGCGTCCTAAACAATTTTGCCTTATGTCAAACTAATGCGTTCCAATATTTAGCTACAAGGGCTATCTTGGGCTAAGGCTGACTCAAGTATAGTCGTGAGTCTAAATTATAGTTAGGCCTACTCTAAATTTACTAAAGGTACGCGAGGAATACTGCCATCAGGGTCTGCAGTCTGCAAACAACAAAGGCACAGACCAGCTTGCGCATCCGCGCAGTCTGATCAGCGCCTTTGCTATTTACAAATTGAATAGTATCGCATTTAAACTTGCTCCAAGCGAGACTTCAATATTCTATCTAGTCTCTGTGGCTGTGAAGGCTGGTTTTGGTATGATCTTATCGGAAACCCTGAAGACAGGTTTTGTCGCACCGATGCTCATATATGCATTTATATTCATGTAAATGCGGACCCAATCCACAAACCTGTTTCATGTGATATGCACATAGAAAATGTCTAGCCCCTCTAGACTACTCGTGGCCAATTCCGCCCATGACCAACGCCTACGGGATCCGTACCAAAAGTAATACCCGCTCCCCCTCCGCGCCAATGAATACCCCCTTTAGTAGCGGGAGGAGCGTGGGCTTAAAAAGAACCTTTTTCATAAAAATGCGGGTCCAACCAAAGCATAGGTAAGTTATAGGTACTCCGTGAGACTGTCTTTTGAGCACCCACAGCAAATATAAAAAAAAATGAGCAATAAAATATTTACAATATTTCGCTAAAATATTTGCTAATCTCCAAGTTTACTCTACATTTGACATGTTTCAACCGAAAGATGTCCGTCAAGGGATAAATAGATCTAATAGAAATAAACTGTTAAGGTCTGGCCTTGCGTCGCGATCGAACATTAGTATGGCACCCGAGACCGCAACAATGATTTAAAAGCATTTCAAATTTTTGGATGAGTACATGTAGTATATGCATCGATCAATTGAAGCGATGTATATTAAAACAGCACATTTTTCACCTCATTTAGACATGCAGAGTTACCCCGTGACCTTGAAAAACGGTAAATGTCCCCAAAACATTACATCTCTATCCTAATGATGTATCTATGCAAATTTGGTCAAAATATATATCGACTAAGTGTTCAGACAAAATGAAGATAGGATTCTTTTTACCGTGGGTGGGGTATTTTGGTATCGTTAATAGTGTTTGGTTTGTACGGTATTAACATGCTTAGAAATAAGAAAAGCCTGCTTAGTTCATTATTTTGTAGTTTAGGGGGTAGGGATACTTATTTTGTAATATCTCACTAATTAGACGGTGATTTTTTTTTAAATTCTGTCATAATGCATCTTATATAATGATCACTTTCCTAAAAAAAAATGAGAAAAATTTATTTTTTTAAAGTATGTTTAAATATTGAATTATCAGTCAGTAATTGCTGAAAACGAATGCACAAATGTCGGTGAATGCTGGTTTGAAAGCGTGATATGGAGAAAAATACTTGTATAGCTGCAAAAGAATGGTTTGAGAAAAAGTTCTTAATTATTAATGGCTTCGCATGCTTGTTTGAAATTACGATTTTCAGATACAAAATTGAGTTACAGAATATTTTACTTGTCTTAATGAGTTTCCAAAAAGCTGCGTAAAAAGCCAACATAGGCCATATAATGAAGAGCTGTAACTTTTGAACTGGACGGTAAATTTTCTTTAAAATGCGTTATTTTTCTTATAATATGATGTACTACAGAATATCAAAAAATGAAAAAATTCTATTTTCTGGAAAAAAAATCGCCCAGGTGTGGGCAGTGACCTTAATTTGCCATTAGTTTCGGAGCTCTCAACGATGGTGACATTTTAGCCCCTTAAGCAGGCTAGGGAAAATGGAGCAATTTTGCTCAATTATCGCTGTTTGAGTCCAAATTTGACCACCTTATAATTTATGTAAATGAAAGCAAATCATTGAGAAGAGTTTCTGGACAGGATCCTTTAATTTGCCATTGGTTTCGGAGCTCTCAACGATGGTGACATGTTAGCCCCTTAAGCAGGCTAGGTAAAATGGAGCAATTTTGCTCAATTTTCGCTGTTTGAGTCCAAATTTGACCACCTTATACCTTATGTAAAAGAAAGAAAATTATTGAGAAGAGTTTCTGGACAGGACCCTTTAATTTGCGATAGGTTTCGGAGCTCTCAACGATGGTGACATTTTAGCCCCTTAAGCAGGCTAGGGAAAATGGAGCAATTTTGCTTGATTTTCGCTGTTTGAGTCCAAATTTGACCACCTTATACCTTATGTTAATGAAAGAAAATCATTGAGAACAGTTTTTGGACAGAACCCTTTAATTTGCCATAGGTTTCGGAGCTCTCAACGATGGTGACATTATAGCCCCTTAAGCAGGCTAGGGAAAATGGAGCAATTTTGCTCAATTATCGCTGTTTGAGTCCAAATTTGACCACCTCATAATTTATGTAAATGAAAGCAAATCATTGAGAAGAGTTTCTGGACAGGACCCTTTAATTTGCCATTGGTTTCGGGGCTCTCAACTATGGTGACATTTTAGCCCCTTAAGCAGGCAAGGGAAAATGGAGCAATTTTGCTCTATTTTTGCTGTTTGAGTCTAAATTTGACCACATTATACATAATGTAAATGAAAGCAAATCATTGAGAACAGTTTCTGGACAGGACCCTTTAATTTGCGATAGGTTTCGGAGCTCTCAACGATGTTGACATATCAGCCTCTCAAGCAGGCTAGGTAAATTGGAGCAATAACGCTCAATTTTCGCCGGTTGAGTCCAAATTTCACCACCTTATACCCTATGTAAATGAAAGCAAATCATTGAGAAGCGTAACAGGTTTTGGAGCTCTCAACGATGGTGACATTTTAGCCCCTTAAGCAGGATAGGGAAAATGGAGCAGTTTTTTCTCAATTTTCGCTGTTTGAGTCCAAATTTGACCACCTTATACCTTATGTAAATGAAAGCAAATCATTGAGAAGAATTTCTGGACAGGACCCTTTTATTTGCCAGAGGTTTCAGAGCTCTCAACGATGATGACATATTAGCCCCGTAAGCAGGCTAGGGAAAATGGAGCAATTTTCTCTCAATTTCGCTGTTTGGGTCCAAATTTGACCCCCTTATACCTTATGTAAATGAAAGCAAATCATTGAGAAGAGTTTCTGGACAGGACCCTTTAATTTGCCATTGGTTTCGGAGCTCTCAACGATGGTGACATTTTAGCCCCTTCAGCAGGCAAGGGAAAATGGAGCAATTTTGCTCTATTTTTGCTGTTTGAGTCTAAATTTGACCACATTATGCCTAATGTAAATGAAATCAAATCATTGAGAACAGTTTTTGGACAGAACCCTTTAATTTGCCATAGGTTTCGGAGCTCTCAATGATGGTGACATTTTAGCCCCTTAAGCAGGCTAGGGAAAATGGCGCAATTTTGCTCAATTATCGCTGTTTGAGTCCAAATTTGACCACCTTATAATTTATGTAAATGAAAGCAAATCATTGAGAAGAGTTTCTGGACAGGACCCTTTAATTTGCCATTGGTTTCGGAGCTCTCAACGATGGTGACATTTAAGCCCCTTAAGCAGGCAAGGGAAAATGGAGCAATTTTGCTAAATTTTTGCTGTTTGAGTCTAAATTTGACCACATTATACCTAATGTTAAATGAAAGCAAATCATTGAGAACAGTTTCTGGACAGGACCCTTTAATTTGCCATAGGTTTCGGAGCTCTCAACGATGTTGACATTTTAGCCTCTCAAGCAGGCTAGGTAAATTGGAGCAATAACGCTCAATTTTCGCTGGTTGAGTCCAAATTTCACCACCTTATACCTTATGTAAATGAAATCAAACCATTGAAAAGACTTTCTGGACAGGACCCTTTTATTAGCCATAGGTTTCAGAGCTCTCAACGATGGTGACATATTAGTCCCGTAAGCAGGCTTGGGAAAATGGAGCAATTTTGCTCAATTTTCGCTGTTTGGGTCCAAATTTGACCACCTTATACCTTATGTAAATGAAATCAAATCATTGAAAAGACTTTCTGGACAAAACCCTTTTATAAGCCATAGGTTTCAGAGCTCTCAACGATGGTGACATATTAGTCCCGTAAGCAGGCTTGGGAAAATGGAGCAATTTTGCTCAATTTTCGCTGTTTGGGTCCAAATTTGACCACCTTACACCTTATGTAAATGAAAGCATATTATTGAGAAGAGTTTCTGGACAGGACCCTTTAATTTGCCATGGGTTTCGGAGCTCTCAACGATGTTGACATTTCAGCCTCTTAAGCAGGCTAGGTAAATTGGAGCAATTACGCTCAATTTTCGCTGGTTGAGTCGAAATTTCACCACCTTATACCTTATGTAAATGAAAGCAAATCATTGAGAAGCGAAACAGGTTTTGGAGCTCTCAGCGATGGTGACGTTTTAGCCCCTTAAGCAGGATAGGGGAAATGGAGCAATTTTCTCTCAATTTTCGCTGTTTGAGTCCAAATTTGACCACCTTATACCTTATGTAAATGAAAGCAAATCATTGAGAAGAATTTCTGGACAGGATCCTTTTATTTGCCATAGGTTTCAGAGCTCTCAACGATGGTGACATATTAGCCCCGTAAGCAGGCTTGGGAAAATGGAGCAATTTTGCTCAATTTTCGCTGTTTGGGTCCAAATTTGACCACCTTATACCTTATGTAAATGAAAGCAAATCATTGAGAAGAGTTTCTGGACAGGACCCTTTAATTTGCCATAGGTTTCGGAGCTCTCAACGATGGTGACATTTTAGCCCCTTAAGCAGGCTAGGGAAAATGGCGCAATTTTGCTCTTTTTTCGCTGTTTGAGTCCAAATTTGACCACCTTATAATTTATGTAAATGAAAGCAAATCATTGAGAAGAGTTTCTGGACAGGACCCTTTAATTTGCCATTGGTTTCGGAGCTCTCAACGATGGTGACATTTTAGCCCTTTCAGCAGGCAAGGGAAAATGGAGCAATTTTGCTCTTTTTTTGCTATTTGAGTCTAAATTTGACCACATTATACCTAATGTAAATGAAAGCAAATTATTGTGAACAGTTTCTGGACAGGACCCTTTAATTTGCCATAGGTTTCGGAGCTCTCAACGATGTTGACATTTCAGCCTCTTAAGCAGGCTAGGTAAATTGGAGCAATTACGCTCAATTTTCGCTGGTTGAGTCCAAATTTGACCACCTTATACCTTATGTAAATGAAAGCAAATCATTGAGAAGCGTAACAGGTTTTGGAGCTCTCAACGATGGTGACATGTTAGCCCCTTAAGCAGGCTAGGGAAAACGGAGCAATTTTGCTCTTTTTTCGCTGTTTGAGTCCAAATTTGACAACATTATAATTTATGTAAATGAAAGCAAATCATTGAGAAGACTTTTTGGACAGGACCCTTTAATATTCCATAGGTTTCGGAGCTTTCAACGATGGTGACATTTTAGCCCCTTAAACAGGCTAGGGAAAATGGAGCAATTTTGCTCAATTTTCGCTGTTTGAGTCCAAATTTGACCACATTATACCTAATGTAAATGAAAACAAATCATTGAGAACAGTTTCTTGACAGGACCCTTTAATTTGCCATAGGTTTCGGAGCTCTCAACGATGGTGACATTTTAGCCCTTTAAGCAGGATAGGGAAAATGGAGCAAATTTTTTTCAATTTTCGCTGTTGGAGTCAAAATTTGACCACCTTATACCTTATGTAAATGAAAGCAAATCATTGAAAAGACTTTCTGGACAGGACCCCCTTATTTGCCGTAGGTTTCAGAGCTCTCAGCGATGGTGACATATTAGCCCCGTAAGCAGGCTTGGGAAAATGGAGCAATTTTGCTCAATTTTTGCTGTTTGGGTCCAAATTTGACCACCTTATACCTTATGTAAATGAAAGCAAATCATTGAGAAGGGTTTCTGGACAGGACCCTTTAATTTGCCATAGGTTTCGGAGCTCTCAACGATGGTGACATTTTAGCAATGGAGCAATTTTGCTAAAATTCTCTGTTTGAGTCCAAATTTGACCACTTTATACCTTATTTAAATGAAAGCAAATAATTGAGAAGAGTTTCTGGACAGGACCCTTAAATTTTCCATAGGTTTCGGAGCTCTCAACGATGGTGACATTTTAGCCACTTAAGCAGGCTAGGGAAAACGGAGCAATTTTGCTCTTTTTTCGCTGTTTGAGTCCAAATTTGACAACATTATAATTTATGTAAATGAAAGCAAATCATTGAGAGGACTTTTTGGACAGGACCCTTTAATATTCCATAGGTTTCGGAGCTTCCAACGATGGTGACATTTTAGCCCCTTAAACAGGCTAGGGAAAATGCAGCAATTTTGCTCAATTTTCGCTGTTTGAGTCCAAATTTGACCACCTTTTACCTTATGTAAATAAAAGCAAATCATTGAGAAGAGTTTCTGGACAGGACCCTTTAATTTGCCACAGGTTTCGGAGCTCTCAACGATGGTGACATTTTAGCCCCTTAAGCAGGCTAGGCAATGGAGCAATTTTGCTAAATTTTCGCTGTTTGAGTCCAAATTTGACCACTTTATTGCTTATTTAAATGAAGGGAAATAATTGAGAAGAGTACCTGGACAGGACCCTTTAATTTGCCATAGGTTTCGGAGCTCTCAACGATTGTGACATTTAAGCCCCTAAAGCAGGCTAGGGAAAATGGAGCAATTTTGCTCAATTTTCGCTGTTGAAGTCCAAATTTGACCACCTTATACCTTATGTAAATGATAGCAAATCATTGAGAAGAGTTTCTGAACAGGATCCTTTAAATTGCCATAGGTTTCGGAGCTCACAACAATGCAGACATTTTAGCCCCTTAAGCAGGCTAGGTAAATTGGAGCAATTTTGCTCAATTTTGCTGGTTGAGTCCAAATTTCACAACCTTATACCTTATGTAAATGAAAGCAAATCATTGAGAAGACTTTCTGGACAGGACCCCTTTATTTGCCATAGGTTTCAGAGCTCTCAACGATGGTGACATTTTAGCCCCTTAAGCAGGATAGGGAAAATGGAGCAATTTTGCTCTATTTTTGCTGTTTGAGTCTAAATTTGACCACATTATACCTAATGTAAATGAAAACAAATCATTGAGAAGAGTTTCTGGACAGGACCCTTTAATTTGCCATAGGTTTCGGAGCTCTCAACGATGGTGACATTTTAGCCCTTTAAGCAGGCTAGGGAAAATGGAGCAATTTTGCTCATTTTTCGCTGTTTGAGTCCAAATTTGACCACCTTATAATTTATGTAAATGAAAACAAATCATTGAGAAGACTTTCTGGACAGGACCCTTTAATTTGCCATAGGTTTATGAGCTCTCAACGATGGTGACATTTTAGCCCCTTAAGCAGGCTAGGGAAAATGGAGCAATTTTGCTCAATTTTCGCTGTTTGAGTCCAAATTTGACCACATTTTACCTTATGTAAATGAAAGCAAATCATTGAGAAGAGTTTCTGGACAGGACCCTTTAATTTGCCATATGTTTCGGAGCTCTCAACGATGGTGACATTTTAGCCCTTTAAGCAGGCTAGGCAATGGAGCAATCTTGCTCTATTTTCGCTAATTGAGTCCAAATTTGACCACTTTATACCTTATTTAAATGAAAACAAATAATTGAGAAGAGTTTCTGGACTGGACCCTTTAATTTGCCATAGGTTTCGGAGCTCTCAACGTTGGTGGTATTTTAGCCCCTTGAGCAGGCTAGGGAAAATGGAGCAATTTTGTTCAATTTTCGCTGTTTGAGTCCAAATTTGACCAACTTATACCTCATGTAAATGAAAACAAATCATTGAAAAGACATTCTGGACAGGACCCTTTTATTTGCCGTAGGTTTCAGAGCTCTCAGCGATGGTGACATATTAGCCCCGTAAGCAGGCTTGGGAAAATGGAGCAATTTTGCTCAATTTTTGCTGTTTGGGTCCAAATTTGACCACCTTATACCTTATGTAAATGAAAGCAAATCATTGAGAAGGGTTTCTGGACAGGACCCTTTAATTTGCCATAGGTTTCGGAGCTCTCAACGATGGTGACATTTTAGCAATGGAGCAATTTTGCTAAATTTTCTCTGTTTGAGTCCAAATTTGACCACTTTATACCTTATTTAAATGAAAGCAAATAATTAAGAAGAGTTTCTGGACAGGACCCTTAAATTTTCTATAGGTTTCGGAGCTCTCAACGATGGTGACATTTTAGCCCTTTAAGCAGGCTAGGGAAAATGGAGCAATTTTGCTCATTTTTCGCTGTTTGAGTCCAAATTTGACCACCTTATAATTTATGTAAATGAAAACAAATCATTGAGAAGACTTTCTGGACAGGACCCTTTAATTTGCCATAGGTTTATGAGCTCTCAACGATGGTGACATTTTAGCCCCTTAAGCAGGCTAGGGAAAATGGAGCAATTTTGCTCAATTTTCGCTGTTTGAGTCCAAATTTGACCACATTTTACCTTATGTAAATGAAAGCAAATCATTGAGAAGAGTTTCTGGACAGGACCCTTTAATTTGCCATATGTTTCGGAGCTCTCAACGATGGTGACATTTTAGCCCTTTAAGCAGGCTAGGCAATGGAGCAATCTTGCTCTATTTTCGCTAATTGAGTCCAAATTTGACCACTTTATACCTTATTTAAATGAAAACAAATAATTGAGAAGAGTTTCTGGACTGGACCCTTTAATTTGCCATAGGTTTCGGAGCTCTCAACGTTGGTGGTATTTTAGCCCCTTGAGCAGGCTAGGGAAAATGGAGCCATTTTGTTCAATTTTCGCTGTTTGAGTCCAAATTTGACCAACTTATACCTCATGTAAATGAAAGCAAATCATTGAGAAGAGTTTCTGGACAGGACCTTTACTTTGCCATAGGTTTCGGAGCTCTCAACGATGGTGACATTTCAGCCTCTTAAGCAGGCTAGGTAAATTGGAGCAATTTTGCTCAATTTTCGCTGTTGAAGTCCAAATTTGACCACCTTATACCTTATGTAAATGATAGCAAATCATTGAGAAGAGTTTCTGAACAGGATCCTTTAAATTGCCATAGGTTTCGGAGCTCACAACAATGCAGACATTTTAGCCCCTTAAGCAGGCTAGGTAAATTGGAGCAATTTTGCTCAATTTTGCTGGTTGAGTCCAAATTTCACAACCTTATACCTTATGTAAATGAAAGCAAATCATTGAGAAGACTTTCTGGACAGGACCCCTTTATTTGCCATAGGTTTCAGAGCTCTCAACGATGGTGACATTTTAGCCCCTTAAGCAGGATAGGGAAAATGGAGCAATTTTGCTCTATTTTTGCTGTTTGAGTCTAAATTTGACCACATTATACCTAATGTAAATGAAAACAAATCATTGAGAAGAGTTTCTGGACAGGACCCTTTAATTTGCCATAGGTTTCGGAGCTCTCAACGATGGTGACATTTTAGCCCTTTAAGCAGGCTAGGGAAAATGGAGCAATTTTGCTCATTTTTCGCTGTTTGAGTCCAAATTTGACCACCTTATAATTTATGTAAATGAAAACAAATCATTGAGAAGACTTTCTGGACAGGACCCTTTAATTTGCCATAGGTTTATGAGCTCTCAACGATGGTGACATTTTAGCCCCTTAAGCAGGCTAGGGAAAATGGAGCAATTTTGCTCAATTTTCGCTGTTTGAGTCCAAATTTGACCACATTTTACCTTATGTAAATGAAAGCAAATCATTGAGAAGAGTTTCTGGACAGGACCCTTTAATTTGCCATATGTTTCGGAGCTCTCAACGATGGTGACATTTTAGCCCTTTAAGCAGGCTAGGCAATGGAGCAATCTTGCTCTATTTTCGCTAATTGAGTCCAAATTTGACCACTTTATACCTTATTTAAATGAAAACAAATAATTGAGAAGAGTTTCTGGACTGGACCCTTTAATTTGCCATAGGTTTCGGAGCTCTCAACGTTGGTGGTATTTTAGCCCCTTGAGCAGGCTAGGGAAAATGGAGCAATTTTGTTCAATTTTCGCTGTTTGAGTCCAAATTTGACCAACTTATACCTCATGTAAATGAAAACAAATCATTGAAAAGACATTCTGGACAGGACCCTTTTATTTGCCGTAGGTTTCAGAGCTCTCAGCGATGGTGACATATTAGCCCCGTAAGCAGGCTTGGGAAAATGGAGCAATTTTGCTCAATTTTTGCTGTTTGGGTCCAAATTTGACCACCTTATACCTTATGTAAATGAAAGCAAATCATTGAGAAGGGTTTCTGGACAGGACCCTTTAATTTGCCATAGGTTTCGGAGCTCTCAACGATGGTGACATTTTAGCAATGGAGCAATTTTGCTAAATTTTCTCTGTTTGAGTCCAAATTTGACCACTTTATACCTTATTTAAATGAAAGCAAATAATTAAGAAGAGTTTCTGGACAGGACCCTTAAATTTTCTATAGGTTTCGGAGCTCTCAACGATGGTGACATTTTAGCCCTTTAAGCAGGCTAGGGAAAATGGAGCAATTTTGCTCATTTTTCGCTGTTTGAGTCCAAATTTGACCACCTTATAATTTATGTAAATGAAAACAAATCATTGAGAAGACTTTCTGGACAGGACCCTTTAATTTGCCATAGGTTTATGAGCTCTCAACGATGGTGACATTTTAGCCCCTTAAGCAGGCTAGGGAAAATGGAGCAATTTTGCTCAATTTTCGCTGTTTGAGTCCAAATTTGACCACATTTTACCTTATGTAAATGAAAGCAAATCATTGAGAAGAGTTTCTGGACAGGACCCTTTAATTTGCCATATGTTTCGGAGCTCTCAACGATGGTGACATTTTAGCCCTTTAAGCAGGCTAGGCAATGGAGCAATCTTGCTCTATTTTCGCTAATTGAGTCCAAATTTGACCACTTTATACCTTATTTAAATGAAAACAAATAATTGAGAAGAGTTTCTGGACTGGACCCTTTAATTTGCCATAGGTTTCGGAGCTCTCAACGTTGGTGGTATTTTAGCCCCTTGAGCAGGCTAGGGAAAATGGAGCAATTTTGTTCAATTTTCGCTGTTTGAGTCCAAATTTGACCAACTTATACCTCATGTAAATGAAAACAAATCATTGAAAAGACATTCTGGACAGGACCCTTTTATTTGCCGTAGGTTTCAGAGCTCTCAGCGATGGTGACATATTAGCCCCGTAAGCAGGCTTGGGAAAATGGAGCAATTTTGCTCAATTTTTGCTGTTTGGGTCCAAATTTGACCACCTTATACCTTATGTAAATGAAAGCAAATCATTGAGAAGGGTTTCTGGACAGGACCCTTTAATTTGCCATAGGTTTCGGAGCTCTCAACGATGGTGACATTTTAGCAATGGAGCAATTTTGCTAAATTTTCTCTGTTTGAGTCCAAATTTGACCACTTTATACCTTATTTAAATGAAAGCAAATAATTAAGAAGAGTTTCTGGACAGGACCCTTAAATTTTCTATAGGTTTCGGAGCTCTCAACGATGGTGACATTTTAGCCCCTTAAGCAGGCTAAGGAAAACGGAGCAATTTTGCTCTCTTTTCGCTGTTTGAGTCCAAATTTGACAACATTATAATTTATGTAAATGAAAGCAAACCATTGAGAGGACTTTTTGGACAGGACCCTTTAATATTCCATAGGTTTCGGAGCTTTCAACGATGGTGACATTTTAGCCCCTTAAACAGGCTAGGGAAAATGGAGCAATTTTGTTCAATTTTCGCTGTTTGAGTCCAAATTTGACCAACTTATACCTCATGTAAATGAAAACAAATCATTGAAAAGACATTCTGGACAGGACCCTTTTATTTGCCGTAGGTTTCAGAGCTCTCAGCGATGGTGACATATTAGCCCCGTAAGCAGGCTTGGGAAAATGGAGCAATTTTGCTCAATTTTTGCTGTTTGGGTCCAAATTTGACCACCTTATACCTTATGTAAATGAAAGCAAATCATTGAGAAGGGTTTCTGGACAGGACCCTTTAATTTGCCATAGGTTTCGGAGCTCTCAACGATGGTGACATTTTAGCAATGGAGCAATTTTGCTAAATTTTCTCTGTTTGAGTCCAAATTTGACCACTTTATACCTTATTTAAATGAAAGCAAATAATTGAGAAGAGTTTCTGGACAGGACCCTTAAATTTTCTATAGGTTTCGGAGCTCTCAACGATGGTGACATTTTAGCCCCTTAAGCAGGCTAAGGAAAACGGAGCAATTTTGCTCTCTTTTCGCTGTTTGAGTCCAAATTTGACAACATTATAATTTATGTAAATGAAAGCAAACCATTGAGAGGACTTTTTGGACAGGACCCTTTAATATTCCATAGGTTTCGGAGCTTTCAACGATGGTGACATTTTAGCCCCTTAAACAGGCTAGGGAAAATGGAGCAATTTCGCTCAATTTTCGCTGTTTGAGTCCAAATTTGACCACCTTTTACCTTATGTAAATGAAAGCAAATCATTGAGAAGAGTTTCTGGACAGGACCCTTTAATTTGCCACAGGTTTCGGAGCTCTCAACGATGGTGACATTTTAGCCCCTTAAGCAGGCTAGGCAATGGAGCAATTTTGCTAAATTTTCGCTGTTTGAGTCCAAATTTGACCACTTTATTGCTTATTTAAATGAAAGGAAATAATTGAGAAGAGTACCTGGACAGGACCCTTTAATTTGCCATAGGTTTCGGAGCTCTCAACGATTGTGACATTTAAGCCCCTAAAACAGGCTAGGGAAAATGGAGCAATTTTGCTCAATTTTCGCTGTTGAAGTCCAAATTTGACCACCTTATACCTTATGTAAATGATAGCAAATCATTGAGAAGAGTTTCTGAACAGGATCCTTTAAATTGCCATAGGTTTCGGAGCTCTCAACGATGCAGACATTTTAGCCCCTTAAGCAGGCTAGGTAAATTGGAGCAATTTTGCCCAATTTTGCTGGTTGAGTCCAAATTTCACCACCTTATACCATATGTAAATGAAAGCAAATCATTGAGAAGACTTTCTGGACAGGACCCCTTTATTTGCCATAGGTTTCAGAGCTCTCAACGATGGTGACATTTTAGCCCCTTAAGCAGGATAGGGAAAATGGAGCAATTTTGCTCTATTTTTGCTGTTTGAGTCTAAATTTGACCACATTATACCTAATGTAAATGAAAGCAAATCATTGAGAACAGTTTCTGGACAGGACCCTTTAATTTGCCATAGGTTTCGGAGCTCTCAACGATAGTGACATTTTAGCCCTTTAAGCAGGCTAGGGAAAATGGAGCAATTTTGCTCTTTTTTCGCTGTTTGAGTCCAAATTTGACCACCTTATAATTTATGTAAATGAAAACAAATCATTGAGAAGACTTTCTGGACAGGACCCTTTAATTTGCCATAGGTTTATGAGCTCTCAACGATGGTGACATTTTAGCCCCTTAAGCAGGCTAGGGAAAATGGAGCAATTTTGCTCAATTTTCGCTGTTTGAGTCCAAATTTGACCACATTTTACCTCATGTAAATGAAAGCAAATCATTGAGAAGAGTTTCTGGACAGGACCCTTTAATTTGCCATATGTTTCGGAGCTCTCAACGATGGTGACATTTTAGCCCTTTAAGCAGGCTAGGCAATGGAGCAATCTTGCTCTATTTTCGCTGTTTGAGTCCAAATTTGACCACTTTATACCTTATTTAAATGAAAGCAAATAATTGAGAAGAGTTTCTGGACAGGACCCTTTAATTTGCCATAGGTTTCGGAGCTCTCAACGTTGGTGGTATTTTAGCCCCTTAAGCAGGCTAGGGAAAATGGAGCCATTTTGTTCAATTTTCGCTGTTTGAGTCCAAATTTGACCAACTTATACCTCATGTAAATGAAAGCAAATCATTGAGAAGAGTTTCTGGACAGGACCTTTACTTTGCCATAGGTTTCGGAGCTCTCAACGATGGTGACATTTCAGCCTCTTAAGCAGGCTAGGTAAATTGGAGCAATTTTGCTCAATTTTGCTGGTTGAGTCCAAATTTGACCACCTTATACCATAAGTAAATGAAAGCAAATCATTGAGAAGACTTTCTGGACAGGACCCTTTTATTTGCCATAGGTTTCAGAGCTCTCAACGATGGTGACATTTTAACCCCGTAAGCAGGCTTGGGAAAATGGAGCAATTTTGCTCAATTTTTGCTGTTTGGGTCCAAATTTGACCACCTTTTACCTTATGTAAATGAAAGCAAATCATTGAGAAGAGTTTCTGGACAGGACCCTTTAATTTGCCATAGGTTTCAGAGCTCTCAACGATGGTGACATTTTAGCCCTTTAAGCAGGCTAGGGAAAATGGAGCAATTTTGCTCTTTTTTCGCTGTTTGAGTCAAAATTTGACCACCTTATAATTTATGTAAATGAAAACAAATCATTGTGAAGACTTTCTGGACAGGACCCTTTAATTTGCCATAGGTTTCGGAGCTCTCAACGATGGTGACATTTTAGCCCCTTACGCAGGCTAGGGAAAATGGAGAAATTTTGCTCTATTTTCGCTGTTTGAGTCCAAATTTGACCACTTTTTACCTTATTTAAATGAAAGCAAATAATTGAGAAGAGTTTCTGGACTGGACCCTTTAATTTGCCATAGGTTTCGGAGCTCTCAACGTTGGTGGTATTTTAGCCCCTTAAGCAGGCTAGAGAAAATGGAGCAATTTGTTCAATTTTCGCTGTTTGAGTCCAAATTTGACCAACTTATAACTCATGTAAATGAAAGCAAATCATTGAGAAGAGTTTCTGGACAGAACCCTTTAATATGCCATTGGTTTCCGAGCTCTCAACGATGGTGACATTTTAGCCCCTGCAGCAGGCAAGTTAAAATGGAGCAATTTTGCTCTATTTTCGCTGTATGAGTCTAAATTTGACCACATTATACCTAATGTAAATAAAAGCAAATCATTGAGAACAGTTTTTGGACAGGACCCTTTAATTTGCCATAGGTTTCAGAGCTCTCAACGATGGTGACATTTTAGCCCCTTCAGCACGCTAGGGAAAATGGGAGCAATTATGCTCAATTTTTGCGTTTTGAGTCCAAATTTCACCACCTTATAATTTATGTAAATGAAAGCAAATCATTGAGAAGAGTTTCTGGACAGAACCCTTTAATTTGCCATAGGTTTCGGAGCTCTCAACGATGGTGACATTTTAGCCCCTTAAGCAGGCTAGGCAATGGAGCAATTTTGCTCTATTTTCGCTGTTTGAGTCCAAATTTGACCACATTTTACCTTATGTAAATGAAAGCAAATCATTGAGAAGAGTTTCTGGACAGGACCCTTTAATTTGCCATATGTTTCGGAGCTCTCAACGATGGTGACATTTTAGCCCTTTAAGCAGGCTAGGCAATGGAGCAATCTTGCTCTATTTTCGCTGTTTGAGTCCAAATTTGACCACTTTATACCTTATTTAAATGAAAGCAAATAATTGAGAAGAGTTTCTGGACTGGACCCTTTAATTTGCCATAGGTTTCGGAGCTCTCAACGTTGGTGGTATTTTAGCCCCTTAAGCAGGCTAGGGAAAATGGAGCAATTTTGTTCAATTTTCGCTGTTTGAGTCCAAATTTGACCAACTTATACCTCATGTAAATGAAAGCAAATCATTGAGAAGAGTTTCTGGACAGGACCCTTTAATTTGCCATAGGTTTCGGAGCTCTCAACGATGGTGACATTTTAGCCCCTTAAGCAGGCTAGGCAATGGAGCAATTTTGCTAAATTTTCGCTGTTTGAGTCCAAATTTGACCACCTTATACCTCATGTAAATGAAAGCAAATCATTGAGAAGAGTTTCTGGACAGGACCCTTTAATTTGCCATAGGTTTCGGAGCTCTCAACGATGGTGACATTTTAGCCCCTAAAGCAGGCTAGGGAAAATCGAGCAATTTTGCTAAATTTTCGCTATTGGAGTCCAAATTTGACCACCTAATACCTTATGTAAATGATAGCAAATCATTGAGAAGAGTTTCTGGACAGGACCCTTTAATTTGCCATTGGTTTCGGAGCTCTCAACGATGGTGACATTTTAGCCCCTTAAGCAGGCTAGGTAAAATGGAGCAATTTTGCTCAATTATCGCTGTTTGAGTCCAAATTTGACCACCTTATAATTTATGTAAATGAAAGCAAATCATTGAGAAGAGTTTCTGGACAGGACCCTTTAATTTGCCATTGGTTTCTGAGCTCTCAACGTTGGTGACATGTTAGCCCCTTAAGCAGGCTATGGAAAATGCAGCAATTTTGCTCAATTTTCGCTGTTGGAGTCCAAATTTGACCACCTTAAACCTTATGTAAATGATAGCAAATCATTGAGAAGAGTTTCTGAACAGGACCCTTTAATTTGCCATAGCTTTCGGAGCTCTCAACGATGTAGACATTTAAGCCCCTTAAGCAGGCTAGGTAAAATGGAGCAATTTTGCTCAATTTTCGCTTTTTGAGTCCAAATTTGACCACCTTATACCTTATGTAAAAGAAAGAAAATTATTGAGAAGAGTTTCTGGACAGGACCCTTTAATTTGCGATAGGTTTCGGAGCTCTCAACGATGGTGACATTTTAGCCCCTTAAGCAGGCTAGGGAAAATGGAGCAATTTTGCTCTTTTTTCGCTGTTTGAGTCCAAATTTGACCACATTATACCTTATGTTAATGAAAGAAAATCATTGAGAACAGTTTTTGGACAGAACCCTTTAATTTGCCATAGGTTTCGGAGCTCTCAACGATGGTGACATTTTAGCCCCTTAAGCAGGCTAGGGAAAATGGAGCAATTTTGCTCAATTATCGCTGTATGAGTCCAAATTTGACCACCTTATAATTGATGTAAATGAAAGCAAATCAATGAGAAGAGTTTCTGGACAGGACCCTTTAATTAGCCATTGGTTTCGGAGCTCTCAACGATGGTGACATTTTAGCCCCTTAAGCAGGCAAGGGAAAATGGAGCAATTTTGCTCTATTTTTGCTGCTTGAGTCTAAATTTGACCACATTATACCTAACGTAAATGAAAGCAAATCATTGAGAACAGTTTCTTGACAGGACCCTTTAATTTGCGATAGGTTTCGAAGCTCTCAACGATGTTGACATTTCAGCCTCTCAAGCAGGCTAGGGAAATTGGAGCAATAACGCTCAATTTTCGCTGGTTGAGTCCAAATTTCACCACCTTATACCCTATGTAAATGAAAGCAAATCATTGAGAAGCGTACCAGGTTTCGGAGCTCTCAACGATGGTGACATTTTAGCCCCTTAAGCAGGATAGGGAAAATGGAGCAATTTTTTCTCAATTTTCGCTGTTTGAGTCCAAATTTGACCACCTTATACCTTATGTAAATGAAAGCAAATCATTGAGAAGAATTTCTGGACAGGACCCTTTTATTTGCCAGAGGTTTCAGAGCTCTCAACGATGGTGACATATTAGCCCCGTAAGCAGGCTTGGGAAAATGGAGCAATTTTGCTCAATTTTCGCTGTTTGGGTCCAAATTTGACCACCTTATACCTTATGTAAATGAAAGCAAATCATTTAGAAGAGTTTCTGGACAGGACCCTTTAATTTGCCTTTGGTTTCGGAGCTCTCAACGATGGTGACATTTTAGCCCCTTCAGCAGGCAAGGGAAAATGGAGCAATTTTGCTCTTTTTTTGCTGTTTGAGTCTAAATTTGACCACATTATACCTAATGTAAATGAAAGCAAATCATTGAGAACAGTTTTTGGACAGAACCCTTTAATTTGCCATAGGTTTCGGAGCTCTCAACGATGGTGACATTTTAGCCCCTTAAGCAGGCTAGGGAAAATGGAGCAATTTTGCTCAATTATAGCTGTTTGAGTCCAAATGTGACCACTTTTTAATTTATGTAAATGAAAGCAAATCATTGAGAAGAGTCTCTGGACAGGACCCTTTAATTTGCCATTGGTTTCGGAGCTCTCAACGATGGTGACATTTTAGGACCTTAAGCAGGCAAGGGAAAATGGAGCAATTTTGCTCAATTGTTGCTGTTTGAGTCTAAATTTGACCACATTATACCTAATGTAAATAAATGCAAATCATTGAGAACAGTTTCTGGACAGGACCCTTTAATTTGCCATAGGTTTCGGAGCTCTCAACGATGGTGACATTTCAGCCTCTCAAGCAGGCTAGGTAAATTGGAGCAATAACGCTCAATTTTCGCTGGTTGAGTCCAAATTTCACCACCTAATACCTTGTGTAAATGAAAGCAAATCATTGAGAAGACTTTCTGGACAGGACCCTTTTATTAGCCATAGGTTTCAGAGCTCTCAACGATGGTGACATATTAGTCCCGTAAGCAGGCTTGGGAAAATGGAGCAATTTTGCTCAATTTTCGCTGTTTGGGTCCAAATTTGACCACCTTATATCTTATGTAAATGAAAGCAAATCATTGAAAAGACTTTCTGGACAGGACCCTTTTATTAGCTATAGGTTTCAGAGCTCTCAACGATGGTGACATATTTGTCCCGTAAGCAGGCTTGGGAAAATGGAGCAATTTTGCTCAATTTTCGCTGTTTGGGTCCAAATTTGACCACCTTACACCTTATGTAAATGAAAGCAAATTATTGAGAAGAGTTTCTGGACAGGACCCTTTAATTTGCCATAGGTTTCGGAGCTCTCAACGATGTTGACATTTCAGCCTCTTAAGCAGGTTAGGTAAATTGGAGCAATCACGCTCAATTTTCGCTGGTTGAGTCCAAATTTCACCACCTTATACCTTGTGTAAATGAAAGCAAATCATTGAGAAGCGTAACAGGTTTTGGAGCTCTCAACGATGGTGACGTTTTAGCCCCTTAAGCAGGATAGGGAATATGGAGCAATTTTCTCTCAATTTTCGCTGTTTGAGTCCAAATTTGACCACCTTATACCTTATGTAAATGAAAGCAAATCATTGAGAAGAATTTCTGGACAGGACCCTTTTATTTGCCAGAGGTTTCAGAGCTCTCAACGATGGTGACATATTAGCCCCGTAAGCAGGCTTGGGAAAATGGAGCAATTTTGCTCAATTTTCGCTGTTTTGGTCCAAATTTGATCACCTTATACCTTATGTAAATGAAAGCAAATCATTGAGAAGAGTGTCTGGACAGGACCCTTTAATTTGCCATAGGTTTCGGAGCTCTCAACGATGGTGACATTTTAGCCCCTTAAGCAGGCTATGGAAAATGGAGCAATTTTGCTCTTTTTTCGCTGTTTGAGTCCAAATTTGACCACCTTATAATTTATGTAAATGAAAGCAAATCATTGAGAAGAGTTTCTGGACAGGACCCTTTAATTTGCCATTGGTTTCGGAGCTCTCAACGATGGTGACATTTTAGCCCTTTCAGCAGGCAAGGGAAAATGGAGCAATTTTGCTCTTTTTTTGCTGTTTGAGTCTAAATTTGACCACATTATACCTAATGTAAATGAAAGCAAATCATTGTGAACAGTTTCTGGACAGGACCCTTTAATTTGCCATAGGTTTCGAAGCTCTCAACGCTGGTGGTATTTTAGCCCCTTAAGCAGGCTAGGGAAAATGGAGCAATTTGTTCAATTTTCGCTGTTTGAGTCCAAATTTGACCAACTTATAACTCATGTAAATGAAAGCAAATCATTGAGAAGAGTTTCTGGACAGGACCCTTTAATTTGCCATTGGTTTCGGAGCTCTCAACGATGGTGACATTTTAGCCCCTGCAGCAGGCAAGTTAAAATGGAGCAATTTTGCTCTATTTTCGCTGTATGAGTCTAAATTTGACCACATTATACCTAATGTAAATAAAAGCAAATCATTGAGAACAGTTTTTGGACAGGACCCTTAAATTTGCCATAGGTTTCAGAACTCTCAACGATGGTGACATTTTAGCCCCTTCAGCAGAATATGGAAAATGGGAGTAATTTTGCTCAATTTTTGCTGTTTAAGTCCAAATTTCACCACCTTATAATTTATATAAATGAAAGCAAATCATTGAGAAGAGTTTCTGGACAGAACCCTTTAATTTGCCATAGGTTTCGGAGCTCTCAACGATGGTGACATTTTAGCCCCTTAAGCAGGCTAGGCAATGGAGCAATTTTGCTCTATTTTCGCTGTTTGAGTCCAAATTTGACCACTTTATACCTTATTTAAAGTAAAGCAAATAATTGAGAAGAGTTTCTGGACTAGACCCTTTAATTTGCCATAGGTTTCGGAGCTCTCAGCGTTGGTTGTATTTAGCCCCTTAAGCAGGCTAGGGGTAATGTAGCAATTTTGCTCAATTTTCGCTGTTTGAGTCCAAATTTGACCACATTATACCTTATGTAAAAGAAAGCAAATCATTCAGAAGATTTTCTGGACAATACCCTTTTATTTGCCATAGGTATCGGAGCTCTCAACGATGGTGACATGTTAGCCCATTAAGAAGGCGAGGGAAAATGCAGCAATTTTGCTCAATTTTCGCTTTTTGAGTCCAAATGTGACCACCTTATACCTATGTAAATGAAAGCAAATCATTGAGAAGAGTTTCTGGACAGGACCCTTTAATTTGCCATAGTTTTCGGAGCTCTCAACGATGGTGACATTTTAGCCCCTTCAGCAGGCAAGGGAAAATGGAGCAATTTTGCTCTATTTTCGCTTTTTGAGTCCAAATTAGACCACATTATACCTAATGTAAATGAATGCAAATCATTGAAGACAGTTTTAGGACAGGATCCTTTAATTTGCCATAGGTTTCGGAGCTCTCAACGATGTAGGCATTTTAGCCCCTTAAGCAGGCTATGTAAAATGGAGCAATTTTGTTCAATTTTCGCTGTTTGAGTCTAAATTTGACCACCTTATAACTTATTTTACATATTTACAAATTATTGAGAAGAGTTTCTGGACAGGACCCTTTAATTTGCGATAGGTTTCGGAGCTCTCAACGATGGTGACATATTAGCCCCTTAAGCAGGCTAGGGAAAATGGAGCAATTTTGCTTAATTTTCGCTGTTTGAGTCCAAATTTGACCACCTTATACCTTATGTAAATGAAAGAAAATCATTGAGAAGAGTTTCTGGACAGAACCCTTTAATTTGCCATAGGTTTCGGAGCTCTCAACGATGTAGACATTTTAGCCCCTTAAGCAGGCTAGGGAAAATGGAGCAATTTTGCTCAATTATCGCTGTTTGAGTCCAAATTTGACCACTTATAATTTATGTAAGTGAAAGCAAATCATTGAGAAAATTTCTGGACAGGACCCTTTAATTTGCCATTGGTTTCGGAGCTCTCAACGATGGTGACATTATAGCCCCTGAAGCAGGCTAGGGAAAATGGAGCAATTTTGCTCAATTATCGCTGTTTGAGTCCAAATTTGACCACCTTATAATTTATGTAAATGAAAGCAAATCATTGAGAAGAGTTTCTGGACAGGACCCTTTAATTTGCCATTGGTTTCGGAGCTCTCAACGATGGTGACATTTTAGTCCCTTAAGCAGGCAAGGGAAAATGGAGCAATTTTGCTCAATTTTCGCTGTTTGAGTCCAAATTTGACCACATTATACCTTATGTTAATGAAAGAAAATCATTGAGAACAGTTTTTGGACAGAACCCTTTAATTTGCCATAGGTTTCGGAGCTCTCAACGATGGTGACATTTTAGCCCCTTAAGCAGGCTAGGGAAAATGGAGCAATTTTGCTCAATTATCGCTGTATGAGTCCAAATTTGACCACCTTATAATTGATGTAAATGAAAGCAAATCAACGAGAAGAGTTTCTGGACAGGACCCTTTAATTAGCCATTGGTTTCGGAGCTCTCAACGATGGTGACATTTTAGCCCCTTAAGCAGGCAAGGGAAAATGGAGCAATTTTGCTCTATTTTTGCTGCTTGAGTCTAAATTTGACCACATTATACCTAACGTAAATGAAAGCAAATCATTGAGAACAGTTTCTTGACAGGACCCTTTAATTTGCGATAGGTTTCGAAGCTCTCAACGATGTTGACATTTCAGCCTCTCAAGCAGGCTAGGGAAATTGGAGCAATAACGCTCAATTTTCGCTGGTTGAGTCCAAATTTCACCACCTTATACCCTATGTAAATGAAAGCAAATCATTGAGAAGCGTACCAGGTTTCGGAGCTCTCAACGATGGTGACATTTTAGCCCCTTAAGCAGGATAGGGAAAATGGAGCAATTTTTTCTCAATTTTCGCTGTTTGAGTCCAAATTTGACCACCTTATACCTTATGTAAATGAAAGCAAATCATTGAGAAGAATTTCTGGACAGGACCCTTTTATTTGCCAGAGGTTTCAGAGCTCTCAACGATGGTGACATATTAGCCCCGTAAGCAGGCTTGGGAAAATGGAGCAATTTTGCTCAATTTTCGCTGTTTGGGTCCAAATTTGACCACCTTATACCTTATGTAAATGAAAGCAAATCATTTAGAAGAGTTTCTGGACAGGACCCTTTAATTTGCCTTTGGTTTCGGAGCTCTCAACGATGGTGACATTTTAGCCCCTTCAGCAGGCAAGGGAAAATGGAGCAATTTTGCTCTTTTTTTGCTGTTTGAGTCTAAATTTGACCACATTATACCTAATGTAAATGAAAGCAAATCATTGAGAACAGTTTTTGGACAGAACCCTTTAATTTGCCATAGGTTTCGGAGCTCTCAACGATGGTGACATTTTAGCCCCTTAAGCAGGCTAGGGAAAATGGAGCAATTTTGCTCAATTATAGCTGTTTGAGTCCAAATGTGACCACTTTTTAATTTATGTAAATGAAAGCAAATCATTGAGAAGAGTCTCTGGACAGGACCCTTTAATTTGCCATTGGTTTCGGAGCTCTCAACGATGGTGACATTTTAGGACCTTAAGCAGGCAAGGGAAAATGGAGCAATTTTGCTCAATTGTTGCTGTTTGAGTCTAAATTTGACCACATTATACCTAATGTAAATAAATGCAAATCATTGAGAACAGTTTCTGGACAGGACCCTTTAATTTGCCATAGGTTTCGGAGCTCTCAACGATGGTGACATTTCAGCCTCTCAAGCAGGCTAGGTAAATTGGAGCAATAACGCTCAATTTTCGCTGGTTGAGTCCAAATTTCACCACCTAATACCTTGTGTAAATGAAAGCAAATCATTGAGAAGACTTTCTGGACAGGACCCTTTTATTAGCCATAGGTTTCAGAGCTCTCAACGATGGTGACATATTAGTCCCGTAAGCAGGCTTGGGAAAATGGAGCAATTTTGCTCAATTTTCGCTGTTTGGGTCCAAATTTGACCACCTTATATCTTATGTAAATGAAAGCAAATCATTGAAAAGACTTTCTGGACAGGACCCTTTTATTAGCTATAGGTTTCAGAGCTCTCAACGATGGTGACATATTTGTCCCGTAAGCAGGCTTGGGAAAATGGAGCAATTTTGCTCAATTTTCGCTGTTTGGGTCCAAATTTGACCACCTTACACCTTATGTAAATGAAAGCAAATTATTGAGAAGAGTTTCTGGACAGGACCCTTTAATTTGCCATAGGTTTCGGAGCTCTCAACGATGTTGACATTTCAGCCTCTTAAGCAGGTTAGGTAAATTGGAGCAATCACGCTCAATTTTCGCTGGTTGAGTCCAAATTTCACCACCTTATACCTTGTGTAAATGAAAGCAAATCATTGAGAAGCGTAACAGGTTTTGGAGCTCTCAACGATGGTGACGTTTTAGCCCCTTAAGCAGGATAGGGAATATGGAGCAATTTTCTCTCAATTTTCGCTGTTTGAGTCCAAATTTGACCACCTTATACCTTATGTAAATGAAAGCAAATCATTGAGAAGAATTTCTGGACAGGACCCTTTTATTTGCCAGAGGTTTCAGAGCTCTCAACGATGGTGACATATTAGCCCCGTAAGCAGGCTTGGGAAAATGGAGCAATTTTGCTCAATTTTCGCTGTTTTGGTCCAAATTTGATCACCTTATACCTTATGTAAATGAAAGCAAATCATTGAGAAGAGTGTCTGGACAGGACCCTTTAATTTGCCATAGGTTTCGGAGCTCTCAACGATGGTGACATTTTAGCCCCTTAAGCAGGCTAGGGAAAATGGAGCAATTTTGCTCTTTTTTCGCTGTTTGAGTCCAAATTTGACCACCTTATAATTTATGTAAATGAAAGCAAATCATTGAGAAGAGTTTCTGGACAGGACCCTTTAATTTGCCATTGGTTTCGGAGCTCTCAACGATGGTGACATTTTAGCCCTTTCAGCAGGCAAGGGAAAATGGAGCAATTTTGCTCTTTTTTTGCTGTTTGAGTCTAAATTTGACCACATTATACCTAATGTAAATGAAAGCAAATCATTGTGAACAGTTTCTGGACAGGACCCTTTAATTTGCCATAGGTTTCGAAGCTCTCAACGCTGGTGGTATTTTAGCCCCTTAAGCAGGCTAGGGAAAATGGAGCAATTTGTTCAATTTTCGCTGTTTGAGTCCAAATTTGACCAACTTATACCTCATGTAAATGAAAGCAAATCATTGAGAAGAGTTTCTGGACAGGACCCTTTAATTTGCCATTGGTTTCGGAGCTCTCAACGATGGTGACATTTTAGCCCCTGCAGCAGGCAAGTTAAAATGGAGCAATTTTGCTCTATTTTCGCTGTATGAGTCTAAATTTGACCACATTATACCTAATGTAAATAAAAGCAAATCATTGAGAACAGTTTTTGGACAGGACCCTTAAATTTGCCATAGGTTTCAGAACTCTCAACGATGGTGACATTTTAGCCCCTTCAGCAGAATATGGAAAATGGGAGTAATTTTGCTCAATTTTTGCTGTTTAAGTCCAAATTTCACCACCTTATAATTTATATAAATGAAAGCAAATCATTGAGAAGAGTTTCTGGACAGAACCCTTTAATTTGCCATAGGTTTCGGAGCTCTCAACGATGGTGACATTTTAGCCCCTTAAGCAGGCTAGGCAATGGAGCAATTTTGCTCTATTTTCGCTGTTTGAGTCCAAATTTGACCACTTTATACCTTATTTAAAGTAAAGCAAATAATTGAGAAGAGTTTCTGGACTAGACCCTTTAATTTGCCATAGGTTTCGGAGCTCTCAGCGTTGGTTGTATTTAGCCCCTTAAGCAGGCTAGGGGTAATGTAGCAATTTTGCTCAATTTTCGCTGTTTGAGTCCAAATTTGACCACATTATACCTTATGTAAAAGAAAGCAAATCATTCAGAAGATTTTCTGGACAATACCCTTTTATTTGCCATAGGTATCGGAGCTCTCAACGATGGTGACATGTTAGCCCATTAAGAAGGCGAGGGAAAATGCAGCAATTTTGCTCAATTTTCGCTTTTTGAGTCCAAATGTGACCACCTTATACCTATGTAAATGAAAGCAAATCATTGAGAAGAGTTTCTGGACAGGACCCTTTAATTTGCCATAGTTTTCGGAGCTCTCAACGATGGTGACATTTTAGCCCCTTCAGCAGGCAAGGGAAAATGGAGCAATTTTGCTCTATTTTCGCTTTTTGAGTCCAAATTAGACCACATTATACCTAATGTAAATGAATGCAAATCATTGAAGACAGTTTTAGGACAGGATCCTTTAATTTGCCATAGGTTTCGGAGCTCTCAACGATGTAGGCATTTTAGCCCCTTAAGCAGGCTATGTAAAATGGAGCAATTTTGTTCAATTTTCGCTGTTTGAGTCTAAATTTGACCACCTTATAACTTATTTTACATATTTACAAATTATTGAGAAGAGTTTCTGGACAGGACCCTTTAATTTGCGATAGGTTTCGGAGCTCTCAACGATGGTGACATATTAGCCCCTTAAGCAGGCTAGGGAAAATGGAGCAATTTTGCTTAATTTTCGCTGTTTGAGTCCAAATTTGACCACCTTATACCTTATGTAAATGAAAGAAAATCATTGAGAAGAGTTTCTGGACAGAACCCTTTAATTTGCCATAGGTTTCGGAGCTCTCAACGATGTAGACATTTTAGCCCCTTAAGCAGGCTAGGGAAAATGGAGCAATTTTGCTCAATTATCGCTGTTTGAGTCCAAATTTGACCACTTATAATTTATGTAAGTGAAAGCAAATCATTGAGAAAATTTCTGGACAGGACCCTTTAATTTGCCATTGGTTTCGGAGCTCTCAACGATGGTGACATTATAGCCCCTGAAGCAGGCTAGGGAAAATGGAGCAATTTTGCTCAATTATCGCTGTTTGAGTCCAAATTTGACCACCTTATAATTTATGTAAATGAAAGCAAATCATTGAGAAGAGTTTCTGGACAGGACCCTTTAATTTGCCATTGGTTTCGGAGCTCTCAACGATGGTGACATTTTAGTCCCTTAAGCAGGCATGGGAAAATGGAGCAATTTTGCTCAATTTTTGCTGTTTGAGTCTAAATTTGACCACATTATACCTAATGTAAATGAAAGCAAATCATTGAGAACAGTTTCTGGACAGGACCCTTTAATTTGCCATAGGTTTCGGAGCTCTCAACGATGTTGACATTTCAGCCTCTCAAGCAGGCTAGGTAAATTGGAGCAATAACGCTCAATTTTCGCTGGTTGAGTCCAAATTTCACCACCTTATACCTTATGTAAATGAAATCAAATCATTGAAAAGACTTTCTGGACAGGACCCTTTTATTAGCCATTGGTTTCAGAGCTCTCAACGATGGTGACATATTAGTCCCATAAGCAGGCTTGGTAAAATAGAGCAATTTTGCTCAATTTTCGCTGTTTGGGTCCAAATTTGACCACCTTATACCTTATGTAAATGAAATCAAATCATTGAAAAGACTTTCTGGACAGGACCCTTTTATTAACCATAGGTTTCAGAGCTCTCAACGATGGTGACATATTAGTCCCGTAAGCAGGCTTTGGAAAATGGAGCAATTTTGCTCAATTTTTGCTGTTTGAGTCTAAATTTGACCACATTATACCTAATGTTAATGAAAGCAAATCATTGAGAACAGTTTCTGGACAGGACCCTTTAATTTGCCATAGGTTTCGGAGCTCTCAACGATGTTGACATTTCAGCCTCTTAAGCAGGCTAGGTAAATTGGAGCAATTACGCTCAATTTTCGCTGGTTGAGTCCAAATTTCACCACCTTATACCTTATGTAAATGAAAGCAAATCATTGAGAAGCGTAACAGGTTTTGGAGCTCTCAACGATGGTGACGTTTTAGCCCCTTAAGCAGGCTAGGGAAAATGGAGCAATTTTCTCTCAATTTTCGCTGTTTGAGTCCAAATTTGACCACCTTATACCTTATGTAAATGAAAGCAAATCATTGAGAAGAATTTCTGGACAGGACCCTTTTATTTGCCAGAGGTTTCAGAGCTCTCAACGATGGTGACATATTAGCCCTGTAAGCAGGCTTGGGAAAATGGAGCAATTTGTTCAATTTTCGCTGTTTGGGTCCAAATTTGACTACCTTATACCTTATGTAAATGAAAGCAAATCATTGAGAAGAGTTTCTGGACAGGACCCTTTAATTTGCCATAGGTTTCGGAGCTCTCAACGATGGTGACATTTTAGCCCCTTAAGCAGGCTAGGGAAAATGGAGCAATTTTGCTCTTTTTTCGCTGTTTGAGTCCAAATTTGACCACCTTATAATTTATGTAAATGAAAGCAAAATATTGAGAAGAGTTTCTGGACAGGACCCTTTAATTTGCCATTGGTTTCGGAGCTCTCAACGATGGTGACATTTTAGCCCCTTCAGCAGGCTAGGGAAAATGGAGCAATTTTGCTCTATTTTTGCTATTTGAGTCTAAATTTGACCACATTATACCTAATGTAAATGAAAGCAAATCATTGTGAACAGTTTCTGGACAGGACCCTTTAATTTGCCATAGGTTTCGGAGCTCTCAATGATGTTGACATTTCAGCCTCTTAAGCAGGCTAGGTAAATTGGAGCAATTACGCTCAATTTTCGCTGGTTGAGTCCAAATTTGACCACCTTATACCTTATGTAAATGAAAGCAAATTATTGAGAAGCGTAACAGGTTTTGGAGCTCTCAACGATGGTGACATTTTAGCCCCTTAAGCAGGATAGGGAAAATGGAGCAAATTTTTCTCAATTTTCGCTGTTGGAGTCCAAATTTGACCACCTTATACCTTATGTAAATGAAAGCAAATCATTGAAAAGACTTTCTGGACAGGACCCTTTTATTTGCCGTAGGTTTCAGAGCTCTCAACGATGGTGACATATAAGCCCCGTAAGCAGGCTTGGGAAAATGGAGCAATTTTGCTCAATTTTTGCTGTTTGGGTCCAAATTTGACCACCTTATACCTTATGTAAATAAAAGCAAATCATTGAGAAGGGTTTCTGGACAGGACCCTTAATTTGCCATAGGTTTCGGAGCTCTCAACGATGGTGACATTTTAGCAATGCAGCAATTTTGCTAAATTTTCTCTGTTTGAGTCCAAATTTGACCACTTTATACCTTATCTAAATGAAAGCAAATAATTGAGAAGAGTTTCTGGACAGGACCTTTTAATTTGCCATAGGTTTCGGAGCTCTCAACGATGGTGACATTTTAGCCCCTCAAGCAGGCTTAGGAAAATGGAGCAACTTTGCTCAATTTTCGCTGTTTGAGTCCAAATTTGACCACCTTATACCTTATGTAAATGATAGCAAATCATTGAGAAGAGTTTCTGAACAGGACCCTTTAATTTGCCATAGGTTTCGGAGCTCTCAACGATGTAGACATTTTAGCCCCTTAAGCAGGCTAGGGAAAATGGAGCAATTTTGCTCAACTTTCGCTGTTTGAGTCCAAATTTGACCACCTTATACCTTATGTAAATGAAAGCAAATCATTGAGAAGAGTTTCTGGACAGGACCCTTTAATTTGCCATAGTTTTCGGAGCTCTCAACGATGGTGACATTTTAGCCCCTTCAGCAGGCAAGGGAAAATGGAGCAATTTTGCTTAATTTTCGCTGTTTGAGTCCAAATTTGACCACCTTATACCTTTTGTAAATGAAAGAAAATCATTGAGAACAGTTTTTGGACAGAATCCTTTAATTTGCCATAGGTTTCGGAGCTCTCAACGATGTAGACATTTTAGCCCCTTAAGCAGGCTAGGGAAAATGGAGCAATTTTGCTTAATTATCGCTGTTTGAGTCCAAATTTGACCACTTATAATTTATGTAAATGAAAGCAAATCATTGAGAAGAGTTTCTGGACAGGACCCTTTAATTTGCCATTGGTTTCGGAGCTCTCAACGATGGTGACATTTTAGCCCCTGAAGCAGGCTAGGGAAAATTGAGCAATTTTGCTCAATTATCGCTGTTTGAGTCCAAATTTGACCACCTTATACCTTATGTTAATGAAAGCAAATTATTGAGAAGAGTTTCTGGACAGAACCCTTTAAGTTGCCATAGGTTTCGGAGCTCTCAACGATGGTGACATTTTAGCCCCTTAAGCAGGCTAGGGAAAATGGAGCAATTTTGCTCTTTTTTCGCTGTTTGAGTCCAAATTTGACCATATTATAATTTATGTAAATCAAAGCAAATCATTGAGAGGACTTTTTGGACAGGACCCTTTAATATTCCATAGGTTTCGGAGCTCTCAACGATGGTGACATTTTAGCCCCTTAAACAGGCTAGGGAAAATGGAGCAATTTTGCTCAATTTTCGCTGTTTGAGTCCAAATTTGACCACCTTATACCTTATGTAAATGAAAGCAAATCATTGTGAAGAGTTTCTGGACAGGACCCTTTAATTTGCCATAGGTTTCGGAGCTCTCAACGATGGTGATATTTCAGCCTCTTAAGCAGGCTTGGTAAATTGGAGCAATTTTGCTCAATTTTGCTGGTTGAGTCCAAATTTGACCACCTTATACCATATGTAAATGAAAGAAAATCATTGAGAAGACTTTCTGGACAGGACCCTTTTATTTGCCATAGGTTTCAGAGCTCACAACGATGGTGACATTTTAGCCCCGTAAGCAGGCTTGGGAAAATGGAGCAATTTTGCTCAATTTTCGCTGTTTGGGTCCAAATTTGACCACCTTTTACCTTATGTAAATGAAAGCAAATCATTGAGAAGAGTTTCTGGACAGGACCCTTTACTTTGCCATAGGTTTCGGAGCTCTCAACGATGGTGACATTTTAGCTCTTTAAGCAGGCTAGGGAAAATGGAGCAATTTTGCTCTTTTTTACGCTGTTTGAGTCAAAATTTGACCACCTTATAATTTATGTAAATGAAAACAAATCATTGAGAAGACTTTCTGGACAGGACCCTTTAATTTGCCATAGGTTTCGGAGCTCTCAACGATGGTGACATTTTAGCCCCTTACGCAGGCTAGGGAAAATGGAGCAAAATTGCTCTATTTTCGCTGTTTGAGTCCAAATTTGACCACTTTTTACCTTATTTAAATGAAAGCAAATAATTGAGAAGAGTTTCTGGACTGGACCCTTTAATTTGCCATAGGTTTCGGAGCTCTCAACGTTGGTGGTATTTTAGCCCCTTAAGCAGGCTAGGGAAAATGGAGCAATTTGTTCAATTTTCGCTGTTTGGGTCCAAATTTGACCAACTTATACCTCATGTAAATGAAAGCAAATCATTGAGAAGAGTTTCTGGACAGAACCCTTTAATTTGCCATTGGTTTCGGAGCTCTCAACGATGGTGACATTTTAGCCCCTGCAGCAGGCAAGTTTAAATGGAGCAATTTTGCTCTATTTTCGCTGTATCAGTCGAAATTTGACCACATTATACCTAATGTAAATTAAAGCAAATCATTGAGAACAGTTTTTGGACAGGACCCTTTAATTTGCCATAGGTTTCAGAGCTCTCAACGATGGTGACATTTTAGACCTTTCAGCAGGCTAGGGAAAATGGGAGCAATTTTGCTCAATTTTCGCTGTTTGAGTCCAAATTTCACCACCTTATAATTTATGTAAATGAAAGCAAATCATTGAGAAGTGTTTCTGGACAGGACCCTTTAATTTGCCATAGGTTTCGGAGCTCTCAACGATGGTGACATTTCAGCCTCTTAAGCAGGCTAGGTAAATTGGAGCAATTTTGCTCAATTTTGCTGGTTGAGTCCAAATTTCAAAACCTTATACCATATGTAAATGAAAGCAAATCATTGAGAAGACTTTCTGGACAGGACCCCTTTATTTACCATAGGTTTCAGAGCTCTCAACGATGGTGACATTTTAGCCCCTTAAGCAGGATAGGGAAAATGGAGCAATTTTGCTCTATTTTTGCTGTTTGAGTCTAAACTTGACCACATTATACCTAATGTAAATGAAAACAAATCATTGAGAACAGTTTCTGGACAGGACCCTTTAATTTGCCATAGGTTTCGGAGCTCTCAACGATGGTGACATTTTAGGCCTTTAAGCAGGCTAGGGAAAATGGAGCAATTTTGCTCTTTTTTCGCTGGTTGAGTCCAAATTTGACCACCTTATAATTTATGTAAATGAAAACAAATCATTGAGAAGACTTTCTGGACAGGACCCTTTAATTTGCCATAGGTTTATGAGCTCTCAACGATGGTGACATTTTAGCCCCTTAAGCAGGCTAGGGAAAATGCAGCAATTTTGCTCAATTTTAGCTGTTTGAGTCCAAATTTGACCACCTTTTACCTTATGTAAATGAAAGCAAATCATTGAGAAGAGTTTCTGGACAGGACCCTTTAATTTGCCATATGTTTCGGAGCTCTCAACGATGGTGACATTTTAGCCCCTTAAGCAGGCTAGGCAATGGAGCAATCTTGCTGTATTTTCGCTGTTTGAGTCCAAATTTGACCAACTTATACCTCATGTAAATGAAAGCAAATCATTGAGAAGAGTTTCTGGACAGGACCCTTTAATTTGCCATAGGTTTCGGAGCTCTCAACGATGGTGACATTTTAGCCCCTTAAGCAGGCTAGGGAAAATGGAGCAATTTTGTTCAATTTTCGCTGTTTGAGTCCAAATTTGACCAACTTATACCTCATGTAAATGAAAGCAAATCATTGAGAAGAGTTTCTGGACAGGACCCTTTAATTTGCCATAGGTTTCGGAGCTCTCAACGATGGTGACATTTTAGCCCCTTAAGCAGGCTAGGCAATGGAGCAATTTTGCTAAATTTTCGCTGTTTGAGTCCAAATTTGACCAACTTATACCTCATGTAAATAAAAGCAAATCATTGAGAAGAGTTTCTGGACAGGACCATTTAATTTGCCATAGGTTTCGGAGCTCTCAACGATGGTGACATTTTAGCCCCTAAAGCAGGCTAGGGAAAATCGAGCAATTTTGCTCAATTTTCGCTGTTGGAGTCCAAATTTGACCACCTTATACCTTATGTAAATGATAGAAATCATTGAGAAGAGTTTCTGAACAGGATCCTTTAAATTGCAATAGGTTTCGGAGCTCTCAACGATGTAGACAGTTTAGCCCCTAAAGCAGGCTAGGGAAAATGGAGCAATTTTGCTCAATTTTCGCTGTTTGAGTCCAAATTTGACCACCTTATACCTTATGTAAATGAATGCAAATCATTGAGAAGAGTTTCTGGACAGGACCCTTTAATTTGCCATAGGTTTCGGAGCTCTCAACGATGGTGATATTTCAGCCTCTTACCAGGCTTGGTAAATTGGAGCAATTTTGCTCAATTTTGCTGGTTGAGTCCAAATTTGACCACCTTATACCATATGTAAATGAAAGCAAATCATTGAGAAGACTTTCTGGACAGGACCCTTTTATTTGCCATAGGTTTCAGAGCTCACAACGATGGTGAAATTTTAGCCCCGTAAGCAGGCTTGGGAAAATGGAGCAATTTTGCTCAATTTTCGCTGTTTGGGTCCAAATTTGACCACCTTTTACCTTATGTAAATGAAAGCAAATCATTGAGAAGAGTTTCTGGACAGGACCCTTTACTTTGCCATAGGTTTCGGAGCTCTCAACGATGGTGACATTTTAGCCCTTTAAGCAGGCTAGGGAAAATGGAGCAATTTTGCTCTTTTTTTCGCTGTTTGAGTCAAAATTTGACCACCTTATAATTTATGTAAATGAAAACAAATCATTGAGAAGACTTTCTGGACAGGACCCTTTAATTTGCCATAGGTTTCGGAGCTCTCAACGATGGTGACATTTTAGCCCCTTACGCAGGCTAGGGAAAATGGAGCAAAATTGCTCTATTTTCGCTGTTTGAGTCCAAATTTGACCACTTTTTACCTTATTTAAATGAAAGCAAATAATTGAGAAGAGTTTCTGGACTGGACCCTTTAATTTGCCATAGGTTTCGGAGCTCTCAACGTTGGTGGTATTTTAGCCCCTTAAGCAGGCTAGGGAAAATGGAGCAATTTGTTCAATTTTCGCTGTTTGGGTCCAAATTTGACCAACTTATACCTCATGTAAATGAAAGCAAATCATTGAGAAGAGTTTCTGGACAGAACCCTTTAATTTGCCATTGGTTTCGGAGCTCTCAACGATGGTGAGATCGTAGTTGTCTGCAATAATACTTAATTGTGACAAGTAGCAATTAACTTGCAGTGTCTTCGGTAGAATTCCGAAATGCTAGCCCTGCACTTTTGCAGCTTCTGATGCAAGGGTGTGTTTTCTTCTGTTATTTATAAAAAAAACGTTTCAAGTATTAACACGAAATTGTACTACATGTTTGTCCCAAACATGTATCTTTTAAAGCGTTTTATTCTCTCATTGGCTAGAGAACGAGCATTTGAAAACTGGCACAAAGGGGTTTCTATGTAGGACACATGGATGTGTTAACATAACCCTATGGTTATTGTCAAGTATTATCAACCAAGCAAATGTACAGAAGGGTTTGAAAACATGTAGTGTGAAAAATACCTTGTAAATTCAAGTAAAACTAGAATTGTCAGAGAATCTGGCTGTAGCCCCGATGCAGCGTTTTCATGCAATAAAAATGCCAAGTTCTTAAGATACTAAACAGGAAAATCTAAAGATATTGGGCAGGAACAAATTCTGACACCAATAAAGGGACATAACTCTGTCATAAACTAAATTTAGTCAATATGAATGCATATTTAAAATTTGATGAAATTCTGTCAATTTTTTCTCAAGATATTGAGCAGAAACAAAATTTTGGAGTAAAATCAAGTGCCATAACTCTGGTAAAAATTTGCAGAAAATGACGTGTACTGATCCCAAGATAGATGTTGTCAATATCAATGCATATTAAAAATTTGGTGAAATTCTGTCCATTTGTTCTCAAGATATTGAGCGGAAACAAACTTTTGGCTTAAATCAAGGGCCATAACTCTGGTACAAATTTGGGAAAAATGACGTGAAACAATCAATATAAATGCATATATAAAATTCGGTGAAATCAAATTCTTGTACAAATCTGCAAAAAAGGACAGGAAATATCCCAACTTAGATCATGTCAATATCTAGAATCATCATGTCAATATCTAGAATTGTCAGAGAATCTGGCTGTAGCCCCGATGCAGCGTTTTCATGCAATAAAAAGGCCAAGTTCTAAAGATACTAAGCAGGAAAATCTTAAGATATTGGGCAGGAACAAATTCTGACATCAATAAAGGGACATAACTCTGTAATAAACTAGATTTTGTCAATATGAATGCATAATTTGTCATAGGTTTCGGAGCTCTCAACGATGTTGACATTTCAGCCTCTTAAGCAGGCTAGGTAAATTGGAGCAATTACGCTCAATTTTCGCTGTTTCAGTCCAAATTTGACCACCTTATACCTTATGTAAATGAAAGCAAATCATTGAAAAGACTTTCTGGACAGGACCCTTTTATTTGCCATAGGTTTCAGAGCTCTCAACAATGGTGACATATTAGCACCGTAAGCAGGCTTGGGAAAATGGAGCAATTTTGCTCAATTTTCGCTGTTTGGGTCCAAATTTGACCACCTTATACCTTAGGTAAATGAAAGCAAATCATCGAGAAGAGTTTCTGGACAGGACCCTTTAATTTGCCATAGGTTTCGGAGCTCTCAACGATGGTGACATTTTAGCAATGGAGCAATTTTGCTAAATTTTCGCTGTTTGAGTCCAAATTTGACCACCTTATACCTTATTCAAATGAAAGCAAATAATTGAGAAGAGTTTCTGGACAGGACCCTTTAATTTGCCATAGGTTTCGGAGCTCTCAACGATGGTGACATTTTAGCCCCTAAAGCAGGCTTAGGAAAATGGAGCAATTTTGCTCAATTTTCGCTGTTTGAGTCCAAATTTGACCACCTTCTACCTTATGTAAATGATAGCAAATCATTGAGAAGAATTTCTGAACAGGACCCTTTAATTTGCCATAGGTTTCGGAGCTCTCAACGATGTAGACATTTTAGCCCCTTAAGCAGGCTAGGGGTAATGTAGCAATTTTGCTCAATTTTCGATGTTTGAGTCCAAATTTGACCACCTTATACCTTATGTAAAAGAAAGCAAATTATTGAGATGAGTTTCTGGACAGGACCCTTTAATTTGCCATAGGTTTTGGAGCTCTCAACGATGGTGACATTTCAGCCTCTAAAGCAGGCTAGGTAAATTAGAGCAATTTTTTCTCAATTTTCGCAGTTTGAGTCCAAATTTGACCACCTTATACCTTATGTAAATGAAAGCAAATCATTGAGAAGATTTTCTGGACAAGACCCTTTTATTTGCCATAGGTTTCAGAGCTCTCAACGATGGTGACATTTTAGCCCCGTAAGCAGGCTTGGGAAAATGGAGCAATTTTGCTCAATTTTCGCTGTTTGGGTCCAAATTTGACCACCTTATACCTTATGTAAATGAAAGCAAATCATTGAGAACAGTTTTTGGACAGGACCCTTAAATTTGCCATAGGTTTCGGAGCTCTCAACGATGGTGACATTTCAGCCCCTTAAGCAGGCTAGGGAAAATGGAGCAATTTAGCTCAATTTTCGCTGTTTTAGTCCAAATTTGACCACCTTTTACCATATGAAAATGAAAGCAAATCATTGAGAAGAGTTTATGGAGAGAACCCTTTAATTTGCCATAGGTTTCGGAGCTCTCAACGATGGTGACATTTTAGCCCCTTACGCAGGCTAGGGAAAATGGAGCAAAATTGCTCTATTTTCGCTGTTTGAGTCCAAATTTGACCACTTTTTACCTTATTTAAATGAAAGCAAATAATTGAGAAGAGTTTCTGGACTGGACCCTTTAATTTGCCATAGGTTTCGGAGCTCTCAACGATGGTGACATTTTAGCCCCTTAAGCAGGCTAGGGAAAATGGAGCAATTTTGCTCAATTTTCGCTGTTTGAGTCCAAATTTGACCATCTTAAAATTTATGTAAATGAAAGCAAATCATTGAAAAGAGTTTTTGGACAGAACCCTTTAATTTGCCATAGGTTTAAGAGCTCTCAACGATGGTGACATTTTAGCCCCTTAAGCAGGCTAGGGAAAATGGAGCAATTTTGCTCAATTATCGCTGTTTGAGTCCAAATTTGACCACCTTATAATTTATGTAAATGAAAGCAAATCATTGAGAAGAGTTTCTGGACAGGACCCTTAAATTTGCCAGTGGTTTCGGAGCTCTCAACGATGGTGACATTTTAGCCCCTTAAGCAGGCAAGGGAAAATGGAGCAATTTTGCTCTATTTTTGCTGTTTGAGTCTAAATTTGACCACATTATACCTAATGTAAATGAAAGCAAATCATTGAGAACAGTTTCTGGACAGGACCCTTTAATTTGCCATAGGTTTCGGAGCTCTCAACGATGTTGACATTTCAGCCTCTTAAGCAGGCTAGGCAAATTGGAGCAATTACGCTCAATTTTCGCTGGTTGAGTCCAAATTTGACCACCTTATACCTTATGTAAATGAAAGCAAATCATTGAGAAGCGTACCAGGTTTTGGAGCTCTCAACGATGGTGACATTTTAGCCCCTTAAGCAGGATAGGGAAAATGGAGCAATTTTTTTTCTCAATTTTCGCTGTTTGAGTCCAAATTTGACCACCTTATACCTTATGTAAATGAAATCAAATCATTGAGAAGAGTTTCTGGACAGGACCCTTTAATTTGCCATAGGTTTCGGAGCTCTCAACGATGGTGACATTTTAGCCCCTTCAGCAGGCAAGGGAAAATGGAGCAATTTCGCTCAATTTTCGCTGTTTGGGTCCAAATTTGACCACCTTATACCTTATGTAAATGAAAGCAAATCATTGAGAAGAGTTTCTGGACAGGACCCTTTAATTTGCCATAGGTTTCGGAGCTCTCAACGATGGTGACATTTTAGCCCCTTCAGCAGGCAAGGGAAAATGGAGCAATTTCGCTAAATTATCGCTGTTTGAGTCCAAATTTGACCACCTTAAACCTTATGAAAATGAACGCATATTATTGAGAAGAGTTTTTGGACAGGCCCCTTCAATTTGCCATAGGTTTCGGAGATCTCAACTATAGTGACATTTTAGCCCTCTAAGCAGGCTAGGGAAAATGGAGCAATTTTGCTCAATTTTCGCTGTTTGAGTCCAAATTGGACCACCTTATAATTTATGTAAATGAAAGCAAATCATTGAGAAGACTTTCTGGACAGGACCCTTTAATTTGCCATAGGTTTCGGAGCTCTCAACGATGTTGACATTTTAGCCCCTTAAGCAGGCTAGGGGTAATGTAGCAATTTTGCTCAATTTTCGCTGTTTGAGTCCAAATTTGACCACATTATGCCTTATGAAAAAGAAAGCAAATCATTGAGAAGATTTTCTGGACAAGTCCCTTTAATTTGCCATAGGTTTCGGAGCTCTCAACGATGGTGACATTTTAGCCCCGTAAGCAGGCTTGGGAAAATGGAGCAATTTTGCTCTATTTTTGCTGTTTGAGTCTAAATTTGACCACCTTATACCTTATGTAAATGAAAGCAAATCATTGAGAAGAGTTTTTGGACAGAACCCTTTAATTTGCCATAGGTTTAAGGGCACTCAACGATGGTGACATTTTAGCCCCTTAAGCAGGCAAGGGAAAATGGAGCAACTTTGCTCAATTATCGCTGTTTGACTCCAAATTTGACCACCTTATAATTTATGTAAATGAAAGCAAATCATTGAGAAGAGTTTCTGGACAGGACCCTTTAATTTGCCATTGGTTTCGGAGCTCTCAACGATGGTGACATTTTAGCCCCTTCAGCAGGCAAGGAAAAATGGAGCAATTTTGCTCTATTTTTGCTGTTTGAGTCTAAATTTGACCACCTTATACCTTATGTAAATGAAAGCAAATCATTGAGAAGAATTTCTGGACAGGACCCTTTTATTTGCCAGAGGTTTCAGAGCTCTCAACGATGGTGACATATTAGCCCCGTAAGCAGGCTTGGTAAAATGGAGCAATTTTGCTCAATGTTCGCTGTTTGGGTCCAAATTTGACCACCTTATACCTTATGTAAATGAAAGCAAATCATTGAGAAGAGTTTCTGGACAGGACCCTTTAATTTGCCATAGGTTTCGGAGCTCTCAACGATGGTGACATTTTAGCCCCTTCAGCAGGCAAGGGAAAATGGAGCAATTTTGCTCTATTTTTGCTGTTTGAGTCTAAATTTGACCACATTATACCTAATGTAAATGAAAGCAAATCATTGAGAACAGTTTCTGGACAGGACCCTTTAATTTGCCATAGGTTTCGGAGCTCTCAACGATGTTGACATTTCAGCCTCTTAAGCAGGCTAGTTAAATTGGAGCAATTACGCTCAATTTTCGCTGGTTGAGTCCAAATTTGACCACCTTATACCTTATGTAAATGAAAGCAAATCATTGAGAAGCGTACCAGGTTTTGGAGCTCTCAACGATGGTGACATTTTAGCCCCTTAAGCAGGATAGGGAAAATGGAGCAATTTTTTCTCAATTTTCGCTGTTTGAGTCCAAATTTGTCCACCTTATACCTTATGTAAATGAAAGCAAATCATTGAGAAGAATTTCTGGACAGGACCCTTTTATTTGCCAGAGGTTTCAGAGCTCTCAACGATGGTGACATATTAGCCCCGTAAGCAGGCTTGGTAAAATGGAGCAATTTTGCTCAATTTTCGCTGTTTGGGTCCAAATTTGACCACCTTATACCGAATGTAAATGAAAGCAAATTGAGAAGAGTTTCTGGACAGGACCCTTTAATTTGCCATAGGTTTCGGAGCTCTCAACGATGGTGACATTTTAGCCCTTTAAGCAGGCTTGGGAAAATGGAGCAATTTTGCTCTTTTCAATGTTTGAGTCCAAATTTGACCACCTTATAATTTATGTAAATGAAAGCAAAGCATTGATAAGAGTTTCTGGACAGGACCCTTTAATTTGCCATTGGTTTCGGAGCTCTCAACGATGGTGACATTTTAGCCCCTTCAGCAGGCAAGGGAAAATGAAGCAATTTTGCTCTATTTTTGCTGTTTGAGTCTAAATTTGACCACATTTTACCTAATGTAAATGAAAGCAAATCATTGAGAAGCGTACCAGGTTTTGGAGCTCTCAACAATGGTGACATATTTGCCCCTTAAGCAGGATAGGGAAAATGGAGCATTTTTTTCTCAATTTTCGCTGTTTGAGTCCAAATTTGACCACCTTATACCTTATGTAAATGAAAGCAAATCATTGAGAAGAATTTCTGGACAAGACCCTTTTATTTGCCAGAGGTTTCAGAGCTCTCAACGATGGTGACATATTAGCCCCGTAAGCAGGCTTGGGAAAATGGAGCAATTTTGCTCAATTTTCGCTGTTTGGGTCCAAATTTGACCACCTTATACCTTTTGTAAATGAAAGCAAATCATTGAGAAGAGTTTCTGGACAGGACCCTTTAATTTGCCATTGGTTTCGGAGCTCTTAACGATGGTGACATTTTAGCCCATTCAGCAGGCAAGGGAAAATGAAGCAATTTTGCTCTATTTTTGCTGTTTGAGTCTAAATTCGACCACCTTATACCTTATGTAAATGAAAGCAAATCATTGAGAAGAATTTCTGGACAGGACCCTTTTATTTGCAAGAGGTTTAAGAGCTCTCAACGATGGTGACATTTTAGCCCCTTAAGCAGGCTAGGGAAAATGGAGCAATTTTGCTCAATTATCGCTGTTTGAGTCCAAATTTGACCACCTTATAATTTATGTAAATGAAAGCAAATCATTGAGAAGAGTTTCTGGACAGGACCCTTTAATTTGCCATAGGTTTCGGAGCTCTCAACGATGTTGACATTTTAGCCCATTAAGCAGGCTAGGTAAATTGGAGCAATTACCCTCAATTTTCACTGGTTGAGTCCAAATTTGACCACCTTATACCTTATGTAAATGAAAGCGAATCATTGAGAAGCGTAACAGGTTTTGGAGCTCTAAACGATGGTGACATATTAGCCCCTTAAGCAGGATAGGGAAAATGGAGCATTTTTTCTCAATTTTCGCTGTTTGAGTCCAAATTTGACAACCTTAAAACCTTATGTAAATGAAAGCAAATCATTGAGAAGAGTTTCTGGACAGGACCCTTTAATTTGCCATAGGTTTCGGAGCTCTCAGCGATGGTGACATTTTAGCAATGGAGCAATTTTGCTAATTTTCGCTGTTTGAGTCCAAATTTGACCACTTTTTACCTTTTCTAAATGAACGCAAATCATTGAGAAGAGTTTCTGGACAGGACCCTTTAATTTGCCATAGGTTTCGGAGCTCTCAACGATGGTGACATTTCAGCCTCTTAAGCAGGCTAGGTAAATTGGAGCAATTACGCTCAATTTTCGCTGGTTGAGTCCAAATTTGACCACCTTATACCTTATGTAAATGAAAGCAAATCATTGAGAAGCGTACAAGGTTTTTGAGCTTGGTGACATTTTAGCCTCTTAAGCAGGATAGAGAAAATGGAGCATTTTTTTTCTCAATTTTCGCTGTTTGAGTCCAAATTTGACCACCTTATACCTTATGTAAATGAAAGCAAACCATTGAGAAGAATTTCTGGACAGGACCCTTTAATTTGCCAGAGGTTTCAGAGCTCTCAACGATGGTGGCATATTAGCCCCGTAAGCAGGCTTGGGAAAATTTCGAATTTTGCTCAATTTTCGCTGTTTGAGTCCAAATTTGACCACCTTATACCTTATGTAAATGAAAGCAAATGATTGAGAAGCGTTGTAGGTTTTGGAACTCTCAACGATGGTGACATTTTAGCCCCTTACGCAGGATAGGGAAAATGGAGCAATTTTGCTCTATTTTTGCTGTTTGAGTCTAAATTTGACCACATTATACCTAATGTAAATGAAAACAAATCATTGAGAAGAATTTCTGGACAGGACCGTTTAATTTGCCATAGGTTTCGGAGCTCTCAACGATGTTGACATTTCAGCCTCTTAAGCAGGCTAGGTAAATTGGAGCAATTACGCTCAATTTTCGCTGGTTGAGTCCAAATTTGACCACCTTATACCTTATGTAAATGAAAGCAAATCATTGAGAAGCGTAACAGGTTTTGGAGCTCTCAACGATGGTGACATTTTAGCCCCTTAAGCAGGATAGGGAAAATGGAGCATTTTTTCTCAATTTTCGCTGTTTGAGTCCAAATTTGACCACCTTATACCTTATGTAAATGAAAGCAAATCATGAGAAGAATTTTTGGACAAAACCCTTTTATTTGCCATAGGTTTCGGAGCTCTCAACGATGGTGACATTTTAGCCCCTTAAGCAGGCTAGGGAAAATGGAGCAATTTTGCTCTTTTTTCGCTGTTTGAGTCCAAATTTGACCACATTATAATTGATGTAAACGAAAGCAAATCATTGAGAAGACTTTCTGGACAGGACCCTTTAATTTGCCATAGGTTTCGGAGCTCTCAACTATGGTGACATTTCAGCCTCTTAAGCAGGCTAGGCAATGGAGCAATTTTGCTAAATTTTCGCTGTTTGAGTCCAAATTTGACCACTTTATTGCTTATTTAAATGAAAGCAAATAATTGAGAAGAGTTTCTGGACAGGACCCTTTAATTTGCCATAGGTTTCGGAGCTCTCAACGATGGTGACATTTAAGCCCCTAAAGCAGGCTAGGTAAAATGGAGCAATTTTGCTCAATTTTCGCTGTTTGAGTCCAAATTTGACAAACTAATACCTTATGTAAATGAAAGCAAATCATTGAGAAGAGTTTCTGGACAGGACCCTTTAATTTGCCATAGGTTTCGGAACTCTCAACGATGGTGACATTTCAGCCTCTTAAGCAGGATAGGTAAATTGGAGCAATTTTGCTCAATTTTGTTGGTTGAGTCCAAATTTGACCACACCATACCTTATGTAAATGATAGCAAATCATTTAGAAGAGTTTCTGAACAGGATCCTTTAAATTGCCATAGGTTTCGGAGCTCTCAACAATGTAGACATTTTAGCCCCTTAAGCAGGCTAGGAAAGATGGAGCAATTTTGGGAAAATTTCGAATTTTGCTCAATTTTGCTGGTTGAGTCCAAATTTGACCACCTTATACCATATGTAAATGAAAGCAAATCATTGAGAAGAGTTTCTGGACAGGACTCTTTTATTTGCCATAGGTTTCAGAGCTCTCAACGATGGTGACATTTTAGCCCCGTAAGCAGGCTTTGGAAAATGGAGCAATTTTGCTCAATTTTCGCTGTTTGAGTCCACATTTGACCACCTTTTACCTTATGTAAATGAAAGCAAATCATTGAGAAGAGTTTCTCGACAGGACCCTTTAATTTGAAATAGGTTTTGGAGCTCTCAACGATGGTGACATTTTAGCCCCTAAAGCAGGCTAGGCAATGGAGCAATTTTGCTCTATTTTCGCTGTATGAGTCCAAAATTGACCACTTTATTCCTTATTTAAATGAAAGCAAATAATTGAGAAGAGTTTCTGGACTGGACCCTTTAATTTGCCATAGGTTTCGGAGCTCTCAACGTTGGTGGTATTTTAGCCCCTTAAGCAGGCTAGGAAAAATGGAGCAATTTCGCTCAATTTTCGATGTTTGAGTCCAAATTTGACCAACTTGTACCTTATGTAAATGAAATCAAATCATTGAGAAGAGTTTTTGGACAGGACCCTTTAATTTGCCATAGGTTTCGGAGCTCTCAACGATGGTGACATGTTAGCCCCTTAAGCAGGCTAGGGAAAATGCAGCAATTTTGCTCAATTTTCGCTGTTTGAGTCCAAATTTGCCCACCTTATACCTATTGTAAATGAAAGCAAATCATTGAGAACAGTTTCTGGATAGGACCCTTTAATTTGCCATTGGTTTTGGAGCTCTCAACGATGGTGACATTTTAGCCCCTTCAGCAGGCAAGGGAAAATGGAGCAATTTTGCTCTATTTTTGCTGTTTGAGTCCAAATTTGACCAAATTATACCTAATGTAAATGAAAGCAAATCATTGAGAACAGTTTCTGGACTGGACCCATTAATTTGCCATAGGTTTCGGAGCTCTCAACGATGGTGACATTTTAGCCCCTTAAGCAGGCTAGGCAATGGAGCAATTTAGCTCTATTTTCGCTGTATGAGTCCAAATTTGACCACTTTATACCTAATGTAAATGAAAGCAAATAATTGAGAAGAGTTTCTGGACTGGACCCTTTAATTTGCCATAGGTTTCGGAGCTCTCAACGTTGGTGGTATTTTAGCCCCTTAAGCAGGCTAGGGAAAACGGAGCAATTTTGCTCAATTTTCGCTGTTTGAGTCCAAATTTGACCAACTTATACCTTATGTAAATGAAAGCAAAGTATTGAGAAGAGTTTTTGGACAGGACCCTTTAATTTGCCATTGGTTTCGGAGCTCTCAACGATAGTGATATTTTAGCCCCCTAAGCAGGCTAGGGAAAATGGAGCAATTTTGCTCAATTTTCGCTGTTTGAGTCCAAATTGGACCAACTTATAATTTATGTAAATGAAAGCAAATCATTGAGAAGAGTTTCTGGACAGGACCCTTTAATTTGCCATAGGTTTCGGAGCTCTCAACGATGGTGACATGTTAGCCCCTTAAGCAGGATAGGGAAAATGGAGCAATTTTGCTCAATTTTCGCTGTTTGAGTCCAAATTTGCCCACCTTATACCTATTGTAAATGAAAGCAAATCATTGAGAACAGTTTCTGGATAGGACCCTTTAATTTGCCATTGGTTTTGGAGCTCTCAACGATGGTGACATTTTAACCCCTTCAGCAGGCAAGGGAAAATGGAGCAATTTTGCTCTATTTTCGCTGTTTGAGTCCAAATTTGACCAAATTATACCTAATGTTAATGAAAGCAAATCATTGAGAACAGTTTCTGGACAGGACCCATTAATTTGCCATAGGTTTCGGAGCTCTCAACGATGGTGACATTTAAGCCCCTTAAGCAGGCTAGGGAAAATGGAGCAATTTTGCTCAATTTTCGCTGTTTGAGTCCAAATTTGACCACCTTATAATTAATGTAAATGAAAGCAAATCATTGAGAAGAGTTTCTGGACAAGACCCTTTTATTTGCCATAGGTTTCGGAGCTCTCAACGATGGTGACATGTTAGCCTCTTAAGCAGGATAGGGAAAATGCAGCAATTTTGCTCAATTTTCGCTGTTTGAGTCCAAATTTGACCACCTTATACCTAATGTAAATGTAAGCAAATCATTGAGAACAGTTTCTGGACAGGACCCTTTAATTTGCCATAGGTTTCGAAGCTCTCAACGATGGTGACATTTTAGCCCCTTAAGCAGGCTAGGGAAAATGGAGCAATTTTGCTCTTTTTTCGCTGTTTGAGTCCACATTTGACCACCTTATACCTTATGTAAATGTAAGCAAATCATTGCGAAGAGTTTCTGGACAGGACCCTTTAATTTGCCATTGGTTTTGGAGCTCTCAACGATGGTGACATTTTAGCCCCTTCAGCAGGCAAGGGAAAATTGAGCTTTTGTGTCTGTGGCGTATCTTCTAAACGCGTGATTCGATTATATGATTAATTCACTAAACTGTGCACCTTTGTGGATGAACATGCAGAATACATGAATACTTTAAGGCCATGTCAAAGCAGGCGGTCATAGGTTACATGTACAGAATGCATATCTGCCCCATATTTTACGCATGTCCCAGCTTAGATATCCAACAGTCGTGATAGTGCTGTGGTCTATACTAGGCCAAAAAAGAAACGCCGCTATGTATGAAAAGTGCTAACTGTACCAGTTGTGTATTTCATTAAAAAAAAACATGCAGTTATTAGAAAAATTAGAGCATAATGGTGCTAGAGAATGCTCTTTTGCCAGTTTCTCAATTAATCAAGACGTTGGTACTACCGCCGGTTCCTTGATTTGACGTAAAGACTGCACCAAAGTAAAGTTCAGTCAAACTTTGGGAGGTGGGGGTCTTAAACAAATCCCTTGAAACGATTTCTCAAAGTTTGAGCCCTGATTTTTGGATAATGAGTTCCTTGGGATGTCCTAGCTGTGACTGACTCCAGATGAAATCGACAGCACAAATGGGACGTCTGGATATCTCGATCTTGACGTCGCGTCGACACACGTCGACGCCCTGGACACGGACAGTGTGACGTTGTCCCAATTTGTTGGAAACAATTTTTAAGACGTCCAATCGTCCTGACATGGCACCGAAATCGTTTGGCTACTACCAATGGCGTCACGTTAGCTTGTACCATTCCTAATGCACGTTCATGTTCCACATGTGCCAACTTTGTCACCGCAAATTAGCGATGTGTAAACTTAAATTCCAAAGTTTTTAAATGTTTTTAGACTTTTGGGATGTTTCTGGACAGGACCCTTAAATTTGACACAGGTTTCGGAGCTCTCAACGATGGTGACCTTTTAGCCCATTAAGCAGGCTAGGGAAAATGGAGCAGTTTTGCTTAATTTTCGCTGTTTTAGTCCAAACGTGACCACCTTAAACCTTATGTAAATGAAAGCAAATCATTGAGAAGAGTTTCTGGACAGGATCCTTTAATATGCCATTGGTTTCGGAGCTCTCAACGATGGTGACTTTTTAGCCCCTTAGGCAGGCTAGGGAAAATGGAGCAGTTTTGCTTACTTTTCGCTGTTTTAGTCCAATCGTGACCACCTTAAACCTTATGTAAATGAAAGCAAATCATTGAGAAGAGTTTCTGGACAGGATCCTTTAATATGCCATTGGTTTCGGAGCTCTCAACGATGGTGACTTTTAGCCCCTTAAGCAGGCTAGGGAAAATGGAGCAATTTAGCTCATTTTTTGTTGTTTGAGTTCAAATTAGACCACCTTATACCTTATGTAAATGAAAACAAATCATTGAGAAGAGATTCTGGACAGGACCCTTTAATTTGCCATAGGTTTCGGAGCTCTCAACGATGGTGACATTTTAGCCCCTTAAGCAGGCTAGGGGACATGGATTAATTCTGCCCAATTTCCGCTGTTTGAGTCCAAATTTGACCACCTTATACCTTATGTAAATGAAAGCAAATCATTGAGAAGAGTCTCTGGGCAGAACCCGTTAATTTGCAATAGGTTTCGGAGCTCTCAACGATGGTGACATTTTAGCCCCTTAAGCAGGCTAGGGAAAATGGAGCAATTTTGCTCAATTTCGCTGTTTGAGTCCAAATTTGACCACCTCATACCTTATGTAAATGAAAGCAAATCATTGAGTAGAGTTTTTGGACAGGACCCTTTAGTTTGCCATAGGTTTCGGAGCTCTCAACGATGGTGCGTTTTAGCCCCTAAAACAGGCTTAGGAAAATGAAGCAATTTTGCTCAATTTTCGCTTTTTAAGTCCACATTTGACCACCTTATACCTTATGTAAATCGAAGTAAATCATTGAGAAGAGTTTCTGGACAGGACGCTGTTTGAGATCAAATTTGACCATCTTATACCTTATGTAAATGAAAGCAAATCATTGAGAAGAGTTTCTGGAAAGGACCCTTTAATTTACCATTGGTTTCGGAGCTCTCAACGATGGTGACATTTTAGCCCCTTGAGTAGGCTAGGGAAAATGGAGCAACTTTGCTCAATTTTCGCTTTTTGAGTCCACATTTGACCACCTTATACCTTATGTAAATGAAAGCAAATCATTGAGAAGAGTTTCTGGACAGGTCCCTTTAATTTGCCATAGGTTTCGGAGCTCTCAACGATGGTGACATTTTAGCCTCTGAAGCAGGCTAGGGAAAATGGAGCAATTTTGCTCAATTTTCGCTGTTTGAGTCCAAATTTGACCACATCATTCCTTATGTAAATGAAAGCAAATCATTGAGAAGAGTTTCTGGACAGGTCCCTTTAATTTGCCATAAGTTTCGGAGCTCTCAACGCCGGTGACATTTTAGCCCCTTAAGCAGGCTAGGGAAAATAGAGCAATTTTGCTCAGTTTTCGCTGTTTGAATCCAAATTTGACCACCTTATACTTTATGTAAATGAAAGCAAATCATTGAGAAGTGTTTCTGGACAGGACCCTTAAATTTGACACAGGTTTCGTAGCTCTCAACGATGGTGACCTTTTAGCCCATTAAGCAGGCTAGGGAAAATGGAGCAATTTTGCTCAATTTTCGCTGTTTGAGTCCAAATTTGACCACCTTATACCTTATGTCATCCTCGTTTACCCAGGGGTGAAGCATTCCGTTTCACTCCTTCTATCACCCCTGGGACATCTCGCTAAAAACCGTCGTTTCCTATGAATATTCATATCAGCGGGTAGTACCTCAGTAGCCAATCAACATGTTGGTAATATGATTGCTACTCTTTTATGTGGAGGTGATATTGTATTTTTTCGTTACTTAAAATAGCTCGAGAGGAAAAACCAATATAATTTTGTCATCCTGCAAGATATTCAAGGCCATCACCTGATTACAGAATGATCGCAAATGTAGATAAGTAAAGCGCGCTATCAGTCATTGGGAGTAGATGACCAGGAAAGACATGTTACAGACGTGTCCATAAACTAAATAAGATTGTGAACTTGAAAACGGCCACAAACATTTGAACGCGCGCATTGAAGTCGTATGACGCAATCCCATGTTATCTGTTATCTGTTTCATCCAATCAAATTAAAGAGTTAGATATTATAGTCCGTTTTCTCCAAATTTATCTATCGAGCCAATCAGCTGGGATTAAAATTTGTTTTGCTTTTTAGATTTGATTCTTTACGCCCCAGTCAACATTTTTTCAGTCATGCCGGGACGGGTCTTCTTGGATTGAACCAGGACAAAGCAGAGGATTAATTGTCTTGCTTAAAGACACAACGCAGTGCCTCCGGCAAAGCTCGAAACCGCAACCCCTCGATTAAAAATTCATGATTGGCAATGCACTCTGCTTCATTCAATTATGAAAATGTAGCAGTTCCTTATCAGCATATTTACGGAAAAAGCAAACACACATACACATTTTTTCCCTCATCGCACCCAATATCGCAGAGCCGGCTACCAACGGTGGAGCGGACGAGCCTGCTTTTGCCATAACAAAAAACAGAAGTAGATGAAGCTTCAGACAACATTCTCAATATCTGGACCCATGCGATATTTCGGCGACAAACGAATGCTCAGATGAGTCTGCGCATCTCTATGAGAAGACAAATGTTCAAACAAACAAACAAAAAACCCTATAAAGTTGCAGCAAATCAGATATTAAATTGGCACATATATATCTCGTTCACAAAAAGCGAAATATCATACAAGCCTAATCATTGTCGCCATCTCGCCCGGGTCTTTGCTGTTCGCATGTATAGTGATTCACATCAAGTCCCACTTTATGCATGGCATAATAATACATCACTCCAATGTCAAAGCAGTGTCGTCTTATTGGCTGACGCAGCATATATTTGAAAATATATTTATATCTTGTATAAAAAAGACAAATTTGAGCAATTACGCGAGATTTTGATACTTATCAAATTGGCGAGTAGCGAAGACTCAGACAAGCCTGCACATATGCACAGCTTTGCTAGAGTAATAACTGCTCGTACACACAAAGTTGGGACTTATAATTGAGCCGTGGCACGTGATTTCCAACAATGTGGCATTTTGACAAGTGTAGACTCAGACGAGCCTGTGCAGCCTCCTTTAAGCTTAGGAACTCCAAATGATGTTCAGTCAGTAGATTAACAATCATAGAATACTCAAGCGACTAGTAAAGGCTTTGGTCAGACTGCGCATATGCATAGGCTGGTCTGAGGCTTTGCTAGTCGCATTATACCACATTGTTGGAAATCTCATGTCATGGCTCAATTATGAGGATTCACTGCTAGCTCCAACATGCTAGCTGCGCATGCATGTTTAAAAAGTGATGCATGTTTAAATGGTGACTTTGCGCATGTGGGATTAGTACCGATAAGTCGTGTTCTGATCCTAATGATGTATGCGCTCTCAGCTCAAGGCAATAAAATTGCTTGATTGAATGCTAAATAGACTCAATATGGTATGTATGAGGCGGTTCTTTTCTGAATTGCTTTTGATTGTTTATGCTCTTTTCTGTTATAATCTTCACAAGGCTCAAACGCATGCAAGAAACGAAATTATTCGGGTACTACTTAATGTTCTGCGTGATGCATCATGTTTCTGTATCGAATGGGGCTTGGTAAAACATTTTTGATCAGAGCTGTACTTAATATACTTCATTTCAGCGGAGACCTCTGGTTTTTAAAGAATGATCATATGCAATGATTCGTCTGGGCATTCGCTGGTCCTCGACGCGATAAGTACCAAAAGTACCGAAACGTTGTGTGCTAACTTGTAATTTCTTAACTGAACCTGAGCTAACGCAATTAATCGCATAACAAAACAACACTGATCTATACTCAGTCCGGGCATGCGCCTAGTCCCCCCAGGGGTACTTTGATATTTTCATACATACGTAGGCTCGGGACATTTTTTGGGTTCAAAATTTTGTATTTCAATTTTTGGGAGGGTTTTCAGAAAAATTAATATTTTTTTGGGTGTGAAGATTTTGTGGATATTTTTTAGGGGTCATCACAAATTGGACTATATTTAGGGGTCATTTCTATGCATTTTATGGTCTTTTCTTAAGGTCTAGGCACAGAATGGGGATATTTTTTGGGGTTTCTAAAACTTCAAATATTTTTTCAAGGGTGCTTGAAATTCCTGATATTTTTTTGGGGTGAAAGGTAGATGCTGGGTCCGAGCCTACGAATGAAGAAATAATGAGAGTACCCCCCCCCCCCGCCTGGGCCTAGTCCGATAAGTCAGATTGGCTTAGAGCACAACTAAGATTTGCCCTCAAGCTGATCGGAGTCTTCACTGAGAGCTTTGGTTTATTCATACGGCAGCTTAATTATTATGTGTCTTGATGAACAACTCCGATGGTCGTGACGGACAGTAGTACACTTTAGTGCATTTTTGAAATACTTCTGAAGACTTATGAGGAACTCTCCAGACCGATCGGTTAATTAGGAAGGCTGAATCTCGGAGGACTGAATCAAGTATGTAAATGTACACGAAAAACAACAAAAAAACATATTTGATCTCTATATTTTTTCTGGGTTTATCCAGTACTGAGCAGATGATAAGGTCATGCGCGGATCCAGAAAGATTTTTCAGAGGGGGTCCAACTTTTTTCACGCCCACGCTTTTTTTTTAGTTGATTAGCGGAGAGAGGATCCAAATACCTCTATAAGCGGGCCATTAAATGGCGTTTCGCTGGCGGGCCGATGATGGCCCAACATTGAATGCTGGCTTGTAAGCTTTGTGGTTTTACAGGGGATCCGGACCAATATTGCTAAGGAACCCTATATTTTTGTGATTTTTCAGGGGGGTCCAGACCCCCTATCCCCCCCTCTGGATCCGGACATGGAGGTGTTTTGCCATGACACAACGCACCTCGAGTATCTGCATTTTTTAAACCAACGGAATTCCTTTGACAGAAGATATGAATCGGCTGCCACTGAAAGTTTTAAAATATAAATGAACCTGCGTACCCAAATTTCTACAATCTACCACTGATGATATGATGCGTACCAAGGGTAGACTCAGATCAGCCTGTCGCGTTCTACGCTTTTTGGATGATCGATAGCTTCTAGTGAGGCTACCGATAACTGATCAGACTGCATGCATTGAGCTTTCAAAAGCCTTTATTTTGCATAAAGGCTTATGCAAACAGACTATAAATGCGGTAGAAATGTCATTATCACAGCGCGTGAACTGATGGAAGTCTTACCAAGCTAGATTTGTAACGAGCGATATGATTGGATATCCCCAAAATAAAAATAGAACTATGACTTGGGCGCACGATTAAAATAGAATAAATTTTCTCATGGAAATACTGAGATCATCAATCAGAAAGCCTCATTTATATCACGTGATAACGAGGAAACTTAAGCGAGTTACCCCAGGGGTGATGAATGCAGTGTAACGGAATGGGTTACGCCTGGGTTACCGAGGATGACCTTATGTAAATGAAAGCAAATCATTGAGAAGTGTTTCTTGACAGGACACTTTAATTTTTCATAGGTTTCGGAGCTCTCAACGATGGTGACATTTTAGCCCCTTAAGCAGGCTAGGGAAAATGGAGCAATTTTGCTCAATTTTCGCTGTTTGAATCCAATTTTGACCACCTTATACCTTATGTAAATGAAAGCAAATCATTGAGAAGTGTTTCTGGACAGTACCCTTAAATTTGACACAGGTTTCGGAGCTCTCAAAGATGGTGACCTTTTAGCCCATTAATCAGGCTAGGGAAAATAGAGCAATTTTGCTCAATTGTCGCTGTTTGAGTCCAAATTTGACCACCTTATACCTTATGTAAATGAAAGCAAATCATTGAGAAGTGTTTCTGGACAGGACCCTTAAATTTGACACAGGTTTCGTAGCTCTCAACGATGGTGACCTTTTAGCCCATAAAGCAGGCTAGGGAAAATGGAGCAATTTTGCTCAATTTTCGCTGTTTAAATCCAATTTTGACCACCTTATACCTTATGTAAATGAAAGCAAATCATTGAGAAGTTTCTGGACAGGACCCTTAAATTTGACACAGGTTTCGGAGCTCTCAAAGATGGTGACCTTTTAGCCCATTAAGCAGGCTAGGGAAAATAGAGCAATTTTGCTCAATTGTCGCTGTTTGAGTCCAAATTTGACCACCTTATACCTTATGTAAATGAAAGCAAATCATTGAGAAGTGTTTCTGGACAGGACCCTTTAATTTGACACAGGTTTCGGAGCTCTCAAAGATGGTGACCTTTTAGCCCATTTAACAGGCTAGGGAGAATGGAGCAATTTTGCTTAATTTTCGCTGTGTAAGTCCAAACGTGACCGCCTTATACCTTATGTAAATGAAAGCAAATCATTGAGAAGAGTTTTTGGACAGGACCCTTTAATTTGTCATAGGTTTCGGAGTTCTCAACGATGGTGACATGTTAGCCCCTTAAGCAGGCTAGGGAAAATGCAGCAATTTTGCTAAATTTTCGCTGTTTGAGTCCAAATTTGACCATCTTATACCTTATGTAAATGAAAGCAAATCATTGAGAAGAGTTTCTGGATAGTACCCTTTAATTTGCCATAGTTTTCGGAGCTCTCAACGATGGTGACATTTTAGCCCCTTAAGCAGGCTAGGGAAAATGGAGCAATTCTGCTCAATTTTCGCTGTTTGAGTCCAAATTCGACCACCTCATTCCTTATGTAAATGAAAGCAAATCATTGAGAAGTGTTTCTGGACAGGACCCTTTAATTTGCCATAGGTTTCGGAGCTCTAAACGATGGTGACATTTTAGCCCCTTAAGCAGGCTAGGGAAAATGGAGCAATTGTGCTTAATTTTCGCTGTTTTAGTCCAAATTTGACCACCTTATGTAAATGAAAGCAAATCATTGAGAAGAGTTTCTGGACAGGACCCTTTCATTTGCCATTGGTTTCGGAGCTCTCAACGATGGTGACATTTTAGCCCCTTAAGCAGGCTAGGGAAAATGGAGCAATTTTGCTCAATTTTCGCTGTTTGAGTCCAAATTTGACCACCTTATACCTCTTGCTGTCTGTCAAACAGGCGTGGAAAAATCTCAGCTATGGAAATATGGGGTTTTCTTTATCATAATATGAAGCTTCAAACAGTAAGATCTGTATCAAACTCAACAACTTGGTATCAATCAGGATTATTCGGCTCAGAGCAAGCCTAGTCTTATTAGAATCGTTCAGCTAGGCGCTGTGCATTTGCAGAGTCTGACATAGCACTTACAACTAAACAGGATTCCAGCTGACCTTGGCCCAACAAGAGTTGTGTTAGTAAGTAGTGTGAGTCTGAAGAGACTGCTGACTGATACAAGCGGCCAGTCTGGGTCTGTACTAGCATTTAGTGCATCACTATGTCAGAGAATATGCCTGCAAGTTAGGGTGATGGCAAAGATTTGGTTTGTTAAATGTTATGTGATTAGCAAATAAATTTGAGTTGAGTTGGTTTGAATAAAGGCAAAAATAGAGAAAAACGCTATTTGTTGTAGAGCTTTCGTTAGAATAAGGGCAAAAATAGAGAAAAACACCCATTGTGGCAGGGTTTTGGGTAGGGAAAAAAGAGAAAACAACTTTTTTGGCGAAGCTTTGGTTAGAATAAGGGCAAAAATAGAGAAAAAAAACTTTTAGGTAGGGCTTTGGTTAGGATATGGGCAAGAAAAGAGAGAAACGCCCTTTTTGGCAGAGCTTTGGCTAGAATAGAGGTGAAAATAGAGAAAAACACCCTTAGCTTAATGGCAGGACTTTGGTAAAAATAAAGGACAAAAATACACAAAGACACTATTTGTTGTAGACCTTTCATTAGAATAAGGGCAAAAAAAAAAAAGAAAAAAACACCCTTTTTGGCATGCCTTTGGTTAGTATTAGGCCAAAAATAGAGAAAACAACCTTTTTGGTTAAGCTTTGGTTAGAATAAGGGCAAAAAAAGTGGGAAAAACTTTTTGGTAGGAATTTGGTTAGGATTAAGGCAAAGATAGAGAAAACACCCTTAGTGGCAGGGCTTTTGTTAGAATAAGGGCAAAAATACAGTAAAACACTCTTTGTTGTAGACCTTTCGTAAGAATAAGGCAAAAATAGAGAAAAAGACCCTTTGTGGCAGGGCTTTGGTAAGGGTTAAAGCAATAATAGAGAAAAACACCCTGTTTGGCACCGCTTTGGTTAGAATAAGGGCAAAAAATAGAGAAAAACACCCCTTTGGTATGGCTTTGGTTAGTTTATTTGACCTACATACAATTACTCACTTCAAGGAAATTCATTATGTTGCTAAATGTTAACCATCTTTAAATTGAAACTTACTAAGAAACTAAAGTACTTTCTCACATACGGTTTGTACAAGCTTTAGAAGGAAGCTGTTTGAAAATTCACTCTAGTAATTAAACATGGTTTTGGCAAATAAGAACCAGCTCAGTGTGAACTATAATAAATACTAGTTTTAATTTTCATACATAGGTATGAATCTGCTAGGCTCAGCAGAGTTCCAGTCTGGAGTGAGTTGGCCATCGCCTGCAAAATCAAGCAAAATTTTTGCAGTCCCCAATCGAATCTGCAGAGAATTGAAGTGTATTAAATTATGTTGCTTATCTTACATGAGGATATACTTTGACATACTGTAGTATAACGATAGCCGCAGTGCCACTGGCGGTGGCTAGCATGTACCAATGGCGATTGCACAGGAGCAAGGTTCCGCTGGCGGTGGCCGCATGTGCTGCATGGCGTGGTGCGTAGCAGACAAAGCAGTTCAGGCTGTCGATGCAATGCCATGTAAGTACAGATGGGCAGCAGGCAGACTATGAGTACACACAAGTGAGTTGGGGGATTAAAATAGCAAAATTTCTGATAAAAATTGACTTATTTCCCCCAAATTAATTAGGTGGGAAGTCAAAGTTTGGTTCACAACAAAGGAATGATAGTATGTTAAGTTAGTGTGATAAATGTTTGTTGACCAACCCTCAATGTTCTGAGGTGCAGTGTATGATTTTTAACAACAGCCTGTCATGATCAAAGCTGCCAGTCTCACAGGCATCATGTCACAGCCAAAGAGTTCAAAGCAATAGCAATTAATGAAATATTGGCCTGGAATTGAACAAAAGTATTGTTTATCTGCATTGTTTGTTTGATGTAGATAACAATGCATTACACTTGTCAAGCCTAAGTGTGTTAAATGAAATGTCATATCGCATAGCCTCTGCTAATGTCAAATCTGTCAACCACAGAAGAATATCCCCAAACTGAGAATGAATTTTGTAGTTGATGGCTCCATCACGAGAAACCCTGTCTTGGGATAATTCTACCAAAGTGAGAATCAAACCAGTATAGCTCAGCTATAGTAACTTCACTTGTGGCCGGATAGTTACGATACTGTGCAATAAGCGTTTAATTATGGCGCTGATCAGACTGCACAGATAAGCAGGCTGTTATGCCCCTTGTTATTTACATACCGGTGAAAACAGGTTTCTCCACGTCTTGGCCAACATTTACCAATGAACCTATCCAGAAATGGCTCTTTATTATATACCTACAACTGAACTGTCTGTTTTCTGGCCATCTGATACTGAAAGCCGGACTAAGGTTTTCTGACTTTTCGAGGCTAACGTCGGTTACCTGCTTTTGCGGACTACGTTGCGTAAAGTGAATAGTAAGCATGGAACCAGAGACTGAAAACATGTTGAGCAAACGTTCCAGCAAATTTTCGGGATTAAAGACCTGAAACAGGTTTTGAAATCAGAAAGAATGTCAGAAAAAAGGCATAACATTACATAGACGGATGGCTGAGAATGGGTTTGCTCCCCCCCCCCCCCTAGGGAATTTTGCAGACTTACCCTATCTTGTAGAGAATTAAAAGCCGAGTCTTTTAAGAGATGTTTGCACTCTGTGCTCCGGGGCGTTAGTCTGTAAGAGCCTGTAACATACGTTACTTAACCAAACTAAGAAAAAGTAAATTGAAAGTTTGGGCTACAAATTAAAGACATTAAAATTTTTATTTTTAAAAATCATTTATATAGTCTGCATACTGGATATCTTAACTACGTATGACAGCCATTTGAACAAAATTGCGGCTTTCTAAGGTGTCATATGCGTTACATAAATCAGATAACCCATTAAAATTTGCAAGTGTGGCTAACATCATTTACATTCACAATCTCTCTGTGTGTTTTACAAAATGTTTTTAACCATGTCCGACTAGCTTATGCAATTGGCTAACAGAAAAATTAAAGTTTGTTTCCCTAGCTTAAATATTTTTTTCTGAAATAAGCAATTAAACAATCCTACCCCTACCCAGTTTTAAGGTGAAATGTTTGGTATTAAAACTAAAGTAAAAATAGTTAAAAATATTTGCAGTTGATGAATGTGTTTTATTGTTTGGGATTTATTTGCTTATATGAAAAGACTCCTAAATCTGCAAGTTTGTTGCAAAATTTTTAATATCAGAGGCTGTAACATATGTTACCTGATGTAATAAATGGGCAAGCTCATTGTCTTTACGTAAGATATGCCAAAAAATGTTTTAATCTCCTCAAGGGAATTTTGCAGACATATTCCTTCTTATAGTACAACTCAAGCTGCATCGAATAAGGTATGTTTGCACTCTCTATGTTGGGGCGTTAGTCTGAAACGACGTGTTACATGCGTTACTATATCAAATAAAGGAAATGTAGTTTGAAAGTTTGAGCTAAAATTGTGAAAAAACTCGCAGCTGTTGGATATCTTACATTTTTTAGGGATTTTCAACTGGCTTCTATGATAAAGACTTATAGATCTGCTAGTTGTCGTCAAGTTTTAAAGATCAGAGAGCGTTACATATGTTAGCGTGATAAGTAAAATCATCAAACAGTATTTTGACATCAAGCTGAGTAAGGGCCTGCTCCATCCTAATCCCCTTTGGAATTCTGCAGACAAATTACATCTTATGTAACCATTCAAGGTGCATTTAATAAGAAATGATTGCACTCTGTAAGTCGGGGCGTTAGCCTGTAACAGCTTGTTACATATGTTACTATATAAATTTGAGAATAAGGAATTTAAATGTTTGAGCTACCAAAAGAAGATTATCTAATAAATTGACATTCTTATACTGGATGTCTTCACTACATATGGAAGCTGTTTAACATTAATACGGCTAACTGTGGTGTAATGTGTGTTACATGCACCTAATTATAATTTTAAAGCTATAATTGTAGCTATCGTCATGTAGTTAAACAATTACTATGACTTGGTTTCAAACTGTTTTATTAGATTTTACAAACATATACTCAATTGATGAATAGGAAAAACCAAGTTTGCTTTTCTATCTTAAATATATTGTCTTATAGTAGCTAATACACAGCCCTACTCCCAGTTTTACAGAGAAGCGAAATTTGTTATTACCGTTTAAGTAAAACACATGAGGGCGACTACAGCGTGTGGATATTTTTCATTTTCTTAGTCTGTCATTATTATCATCAAGATGTCATTAAGTTAAAGATCAGGACACTTAATGTGTACTTATAAGTCTTTGGTGCCAAAACGCTAGAAATTCTATTCATTTGTGATTAACAAGCCCAAGGACTGGTGTTACAGATGTTATCAATGAACTTTTGGATACATTTCCTAATACTGTGCATATAATGCTAAATACAGAGCCACAAATAGAAAAGATAGTTTTACATTTTTACCAGAAAATACAATAAATGAAATGGTCCAAACTATTTCTCATCGATTTAACACTTATGTTAAATGTTTGTCGTTGTCTGCTTCTGTAGTAATCATTATTATCACACGCCTCCTTGCAACTAGTAGAATCATCACACAATATTTCAATCATTTTCTGTTATACAGTTTTACCACCAGTCAACTCAAAACTGATGAGCCATTATCAACTTTCCAATTTTGCCATTTATGGCTTGGAACATTCGGAAACTGATAACTCCTAATAGTTGGCTCTTTGAGTATGTGTTTCAAGTGATACTCTGCAAGTAGGAGAAAGACTAAAGCTTTACAAGGAGGAAAACTATGCCATTAAGAGCAATGAGTACCTGGACTGATGTACTTTGATATTTCTGTGATGAAGAATCATATCTTAGCTGATTAACTTTTATAAATGTAGCCATTCCATACATGCAACCCACATATTTTCATCTAATAATGTTTCTGCACTTATTATCTTTCCCCAAGCATTCAAAAACTTATTTGAGCTCTAAGTACTTCTGAAGTGCTGAAACCGAGGTAACTCTTTCCCTTCAGATAAACGAACTAGATGTATCACAGCAGGTAAAGCAATGAAATGCAGGATTAACAGAGCGCAAATAAGACCCTTTCAATTCAATGATTCACTAAGTTTCTAAGGTAAGAGCGCTTATTAAAGGATGTAACATATATAACTCGTCATAATAAATGAGCAAGGGCATTGTCGTGACATCCTTTTTGATTACACAGTCAGAGGCAAGTGTTTTCAATTTCAGTGTTTTCAATGGATCATGAAATGAGGCACTTTATCAACTTGTTTACTCTGTATATATCTTTCATAGAGCATAATACAGAACTACTGGGTATCCCATTCTACCTATAGTCCACTTTTGACTGCAACAGCTAAAAATATGGCTGCAAAAACTGAGAAATCATAGGTTTTACATTATTTTAAGACATGCTTCAATGTACTGACATCAAATTACCAACTGCAAACATAATTGATGGCAATGTCCAACTTCATATTCTTTCTCTTATACCAGATATCTTTCAAGGTGTAACAGAAATTGTTTCAGACAGTCTGCCAAAACCATCAAGAGTCAACATTGTTACTAAAGAAAACTTATAAAGTTCTTTGGGCGCAGCAAAATACTATTGATCTAAGACCTGAGGACTTAAAGACACAGAAAATTTAGCAATAATACTGGTGCTACTCATTATGATTCTCTCCAGGGGTCATACTGGACAGATCAAAGGCTAATCTTTATGAGGTGATTATGACTTCCTTACAGGGGGCAATAAAGAGGTCCCATGAAGGGATTAGGTATTTACTGATAAAATATAGATCTTTATCTTAGTAAAAGAAATTGTGTTGTATACAGGTAAGTCCCCTCTTGAGGCCCCTTTAAGTTTGTGAGATACTGAAACAGTCCCTTATCAGTAAATTCACTAATGATTCCATATATCACAAAATATGTGTCTTTAAGCACCAAAAGACTGGATAGGTTCCATGGCAAATGATGCAAAAAAGCAGCCTATCAAATTTCTGTTTGACCAATGTCAGAAATCTTAAAGTATTCTTAGAGGTACACGGTAGAGACATAGATTTTGCAAAATCAGAGCAAAGTTATCATTTGACTAGCACGGATGCAGAGGCAGCTGCATTTAGATTGCTCTTGCCAATTCACAGGAAGAGATAAATACCAGAGTCATATTCCATTGTATGCATATATGTGAAATGGCATTAAATCCATATTTAATCAGATGTTTGATCCCATGACACTGACATGCTGTTTCTGCGTTTGAAGAATGCTAAGGATTCAAGTTTGGCTGAGTCAAGTTGTTTGACACTGGCACTGGCCACACATACAAAGAAAATTAAGTCTTTTGATGGCTAAAGAGGAGGATCACACGAAATGCTTATAAGTGATGTTTGTCACAATTACCAATTTTAAAAAGTAATCTTAATTAATGTAACACATATAACACCATGGGAAGCTGTATATTTGTTAAAAAATCTTTTCTTATGTATCAAAGGTATTCAGCATGCAAACTACATGAATAATTCAAATAAATAGTTTTATGCCTTCTTTCTGTTTCTCAGACTTTCAATTCATTTATTCTTAAACTGATATGGTAACATACATATCATACCATTACAGGCTAACCCCCTAGTTAATAGAGTGCAAACATCTCTTATTTAATGCAGCTTGAATTGTTCTTTAAGGTAGGATATGTCTGCACAATTCCCAAAGGGATGGAGAGGAACAGGATTGTACTCAGTTTGCAGTCCTAATACAATGCCATGATTCTACTGGTTGTGATGAAATGGGTGATTATTTTGCAATAGAAGCAGACACAATGATAGACATTGTGAGGGTGACTTGAATAAAGATTGTTTTTGAATAATTTTAATTAATAGGAATATTTATTAAATTGTGTCATTTAAATGAGAACTCATATTTTCTATCTATATGTCTATATATTTTGCTATTATAGGCATTAGGAAATATGTGATTAAAAAGGTTATATATAACATAGGTAACACAATTCCATGGGCTTGTTATCAGCAATGACTGTAATTACTGAGACTAAGGCACCAGAGGCTAGAGATTAATAGGAAAACATGTGAAAAACGGTATTTTTCTGAAATATCATCTCTTACTTCCAAGAGAATTTCCTAGCTCATTCATTATGCCATGTAACTCACGTTACATACTTTAATAAGTGCTCTGATCCTGATGTCAAACTTGCAAATGTATGATTCTTTATTGCATTAGCAAGACAGTGCCAAAAATGTAAGATATCCACGAGCGTCAAATATTTTCATATATTTTTCTTCAATAATAGATACCAAAATTGGATACTTAAAATTGGGGGTAGGGTTGTTTAATAGCTCATATAAAACAATGTATTTGAGATAGAAAATCAAACTTTGTTTTTTCTATTAGTCAAATAAGTATTTTAGTAAACTAAGATTAAAAACACTTGTAAAAATGCACAAATCGTCTGTAAAATGTATGATGTTAGTCATGATTTCAACTTTCAAAGGGAAATTTAATCTATGTAACGCATAAAACACCATTGAAGGCTGTAATTTTGTTTAAAATGCTGCTTTTATGTAGCTAAGGCATCCAGCTTGCAAACTACATAAGAAATTTGAATAATTAGATGGTTTAATGTCTTCTTTCTGTAGCTCATACTTTCATTTTGATTTTTTCCTTAGTTTGTAACAGTAACATATGTAACAGGCTGTCAGAGATTAACGCCCCGGAGCACAGAGTGCAAACATTTCTTAAAAGATGCGGCTTGAAATTTTCTTTAAGATAGGATATGTCTGCGAAATTCCCTAGGGGGGGGGGGGAGGGGGGGGCAGGACCTTTTTTTAGCTCGAAGTCTAACATATTATCATAATAGTAACTTGATCTGGCGTACAGTGTCACGTCTCGGTTACGCGTCTCAGGTGATCCGATGGTATGACCTCATACAATCGACGTGATACAGTACGCCAGATCAAGTTACTATTATAATAATGTGTAGTAACTATAAGAGTGATTATCTGAGATTGCATAACAGTCGAAAAGTTGCATTTAACTAACAGTTATACATTGATATTTAAGCAGTTACTCTTAACTACTCAAGGTTCTGCTATATGAGTGTTTTGCAAATTTGGAAAACTTGTTCTGGTGTATGGATATAAGTTCTATAACAATCAGACGCCCATCTCAAGAGTGTTTTATCAAATGATCTTCCAAACGCGCTTACATACTGGCCGCAATACGAAATGAGCGCTCTTGGAAAAAATAACCCAAACGCGGTTAAGTCAAATCCAAGTGTAGAATGTGTTTGATATGAAAAAGATAGTTTGCTCTGGTCAAAGCACTGCCCGACTCATTCAAAAACAGTGGGTCATTAGGTGCATTCTTAAATTTAAACGTTTATAGCGTCTGTAAAGTGAAAGGACATAATTTCAAAATGTTGTTTGAATATTGATTCCATATCTGAATGGTCTGTTTTTGATGCCTTCAGATGTATCCATAAATGTCATATCTCCAATACACAGATTAGAAGTGGGGTCAAATTCCTGTTGATGAATTTTAAATTCCCCATGACGTCAGAGTTACATATGCTCCATGGGGTAAATAACCCATATATGGTGGTATGTAACCAGTCTGCAAAAGATCACAATTGTACGCTTTGTCGCTTTCTTGAACCTGTATACATTTAACACATTCAACAACAAAATAATCCGTTAATCCGTGTCCCGGAATTGATATGTTCAATCAAGGGACGCTGTACACCTGTTTGTAAGTATGCAAAGAATATAACACATAAATACAATTTATATTGTAACTGTAAATGTTTATAGCAAACACAAACACTAAACATCTGCTGACATCCGTAGTCATCAACAGAAATGTTTCAAAACTTGAAAGCTGCTGAGGCCTGTATGTTGAAAGTGTTCTAGCAGTCAATGCATTGTCACATAGAGAATTCACAGTCTGTTGTTATTCACTTAGTTCCATATTTTCTCTGGAGATGGGCATTGTTGAGGATAAGAGTGGTGTTATGGTGTTACCATACAAACTTCTGAAACATTAATCATCAGGTCGATATTCAATCATTTTTGGAGCTATAAAATGCTGTCTACTAATTTTGGTTCAAGTAGAAACTGCCAAAGTTCTCCAATGCATGCTTATCTGAAAAGCTGGGTCATTGCCCTTAGTGCTGAACCAAAATTCAGTGGCATGTTATCCTTTGCAGCCATATGGTATGGTCAAGGTGTTGTCAACAGATTGCTATATGGTGAAATCAAATAAGTTTGTCTTCCCTTTAGGCTTCCATAAATTAACATGTTTTCATAGATGCATAGACGTAATAATAGATCCAAAACTGTGAATAAGTCTGCACAGCATGCATATCCTAGAATACAGCTACGAACAGCTTCAGGTAAGAGTAAATCCACAACACAAAAACTAGTAATGACAGTAAATTTTTATCAGTCTGTCAACATGTCTAGTTAAACTATATTACTATACCAAAACAATCTTAGCGTTAAGAAAATGAAGATCATCAAGGGTGAATTTTACGTTGCAGTACCAGAGACTTCTTAGATAATAATTGTCCATCAAGGCTGTAAACGTAGATCACAGATTGCTCAACAAGCGTGTCTTGATTACTAGGGATCTTAGTTGCTAAGAGGATGACTGTTTATAAAGGCTGTATAGCAAACCTTAATACTCATATATAGAACATAATGTGAGAGGTCTCAGATAAAACTGTTCAAAGCTGTATAGAATGCCAATATCAAATTGTTCATCATTATGACTGTATGGAATGCCTTCGTTCTACATAATTTTAGACTTTATGATAATAGCAGTTCATCATGAACAAAACCATTGATTCCAGGGTTAAAATTATTGGGTGCATCCTGCAGTCTGTCAAACCCGCATGAAAAAATCTCAGCTAAGGAAATATGTTTATTTTGATCATATTTAGAAGCTTCAAACAGAAAGACCTGTGTCAAACTCCATAACTTGGTTTCAATCAGGATAATTTAGTTCATAGCAAGGTTAGTCTTATTAGATCCGTTAAGCACCTACAACTAAACAGGATTCCAGCTGACCTTGGCCCTGCAAGAGTTGTTTGAGTAAGTTGTGTGAGTCTGAAGAGACTGCTGACTGATACAAGCGTCCAGTCTGGGTCTGTCCTAGCATTTAGTGCATCACCATGTCAGAAAAGATGCCTGCAAGTCAGTGTGGTGGACCGTGGGTCCAGCCATACGAGTCTGTAGAGACCCTTTACTGGTACAAGTTTGTAGACAGGCAGCTTGTCAGCTGAAAGGGAAGTTAAAGCAACCAAGTCCACCTGACTGCGATTTCTACAAGAACAGAGTGTGGCAATATCATTCTGATATAAGTCCGTGATTGTCAGTCTGACAATGAGTGAGGCAGCATTCATCCAAAAGTAAACTAAAAGACCATATGTATATCAGACCATTAGCTCAATGCTTAAAAAGAATAAATCACTGATCTTGAAAGTGGAATAACAGGGCTGTAGAAAAGTCAGTGGTTGTACAAAAAAAGCTTTTGAATTACCCATGCCAACCTTAGTTCTATAAGAAAGCTGAGATTACCCCACGCATGGTTCCTATACCCATGGTTCGTATGTCACTCAGTGCATTCAGAGTGGACGATTCTTAGACATAAGAATGTATATTTATTCATTTATTTATATAATTACAAGGGTACAATTGAACTAGAAGCACTTCAGTTTGTAAATGACTTATCCTTAGCCAGAAAAAGCCAGTTATAACTATCATAAATCAAAAGGCACGTTGTATGTTAACTTTATAAATCCATATTCCTTTTTTAACGATCAAAACACTCTGAAAGCTTATAAATTGAAATGCTGCTCCAAACAATTTGCAATATAACTACATAGCAACGGTTAAATGTCAAACTGTCAAATAAACAATATTTAGCCAAATAAGGGAAATAATAGAGAAAAATGCCCCTTTTTGTAGGCTTTGGCCAGAATAATGCAATAATAGAGAAAAACACCCTTTTTGGTTGGGTTTTTTTGTTAGAATAAGGGCAAAATAGTGAAAACGCCCATTTTGGTAGGGCTTTGGTTAGAATAAGGGCAAAAAATAGAGAAAAACACCGTTTATAGTAGGGCTTAGGATAGAATAAGGGCAAAAATAGAGAAATAACCCCCTTTGCTGCAGGGCAAAAATAAGGGCAAAAATAATGAAAAACACTATTTGTTGTAGAACTTTCGTTAGAATAAGGGTAAAAATAGAGAAAAACACCCTTTGTGGCAGGGCTTTGGTTAGAATTAGGGAATAAAAAGAGAAAACAACCTTTTTGGCGAAGCTTTGGTTAGAATAAGGGTAAAAATGGAGAGAAAAAAAACATTTTAGGTGGGGCTTTGGTTACAATAAGGGCATGAAACTGTGATTTAATGTAAGGAGATAATTTATACTGTTCTATTTCACTTATTGATCACCATACATTGTAAAAGGAACTACTTATATGATGGTTAAATGGATGATTTTTTTTTCAATTTTTTACATAAGCTGGTGTTTAAAAACTGGGATTGCTCTTAAAATACAAGGTTTTCGGCATAAATCTTACATAGTATCGTAGTCAAGATATTAGAGAAGGTATCTATATTAAAATATTGCAGAATAATTTGACCAGCTCATTCAGATATGGTTAACGCCAAAGGCCCCTAAACATTCTTGTATTTACCTTCTGCGTTTACTTTACAAGTTACAAATTGCTTTAAAATGGTCAGTATCTGTCAAGAAATAACATGGATTACAGATATATCCATCTACCTTTGGAATTATTTCACACTAAAATTGCAAAAAAATATTACCTCCCTTTGGTAGTGTAAAAGCTGAAAACCCTTAAGATATATAGAAATCCGAAAACATTTTTTTTAAATATCATTCCCCCCCCCCCCCCCCCCCGTGTGCCAGCAAAAGCTTTTACATGTATACTTAAACGCAAAAGAAACGCAACTCTTTCTAAAATGGTAGTTCCTTCTTTTTCATCAAAAAAAATCAGACAGCGATAATGAAATCGCTAAAAATCGTTATTTGTCTTGCATACAGCACCAACATCAGACCGCCGTGACTTATGGTTGGCGAGCTGCAACGAGAGATGTAAGGCAATCCCTATTTTTAAAGTCACAAAGTTCAAAAATTGTGCCTATTTTGCGAAAAAACTTTTTAAACCAATATCGGTTTTTGAAAGCAAAGTTGTAGACAAAAGTAAATCAGGTACTTTTATGTTTCTGTCAACGTTCATTTTGTCAAAATGACGTCTTTATTTTTTTTTGCGTAATTGGCCATTTTCATTCAAACGAATATTAATAATCCAAAAATTTTAATGTCACCATATAGCCCTCAATACATTGCATAGAAGACATAAGTATCGCGACATGATCGAACAAAATGCGTCTGTAATGACTGTTTTTTAAAAAGGAGGTTGACGTCAATAAAGAAAAGCAGCAACGCAGCGACTGGTAGCGTTGATAATCAATAACTTGCAAACCGTTTAAGTGTTTTCCTTTAGTTAAGACATCTGTTTATCAGATCAAGCTGTTTGATTTCAAATCGAATGAGACATCACATTTTTAGACTCCATTTGTTGAAATTTACTGACGTCATTATAACGTCAGAATCGAAATCATGATCAAAACCATTTTATGGCAAATCATTACCCAATGCGCATGAACACAGGACATAATTCAGAAATTACTCTCATATGATCCATGTGGTAGAAAAAATGGATTGAAAGCGGTTGCGTTTCTTTTGCGTTTAAGTATATATGTGTTACCATATTTTACACATTGTATGAAAGTGGCTTGCTGGCACAAGGAAGGGGGGGGGGGGGGTAAAGATGTTCAGCAGCCCAAAAACCCATAAAATGTCTTTTCTACCAAATAAGAAATTAATAACAGTAATGAAATTCTCTAGAACCAGCCTACTAAATTGCTTTGCATTCTGTGCTAGTTTAATATAAAGTACTTAAAGATTAAAAGTAGAATTAGCAAGGTTTTATGCATTTTTCATGAGAAAAAAATCTCACTGTTATTAAATGACACATTATTTTGCAAATGTCCTGTACTTATCTATTTGCATGCTAGGGAATTGTTCATGTTTTTATTTTCGTCTGCTGACTTTCTTCAAAATAAAGTTTTTAAAAATAAACCACCCAGGACCACCATCAGAGTGTCAAACAGTTTGGATCCAGATCAAGAAGGACATTCTGTTGGTCTTCATCTGGGTTCAAAATGTTTGCAAAAGGCTATTGGCAAACGACAAAATTATCCACTGGCATGCAAAGAGTTATAACAGGTAAATACTTTAGTGTTCAATATAATGTCTCCTATAGGGATAAACATGCATATGTATACCATTAATATTCGGACACTTTAAATACATTCAACATGCTATGCCCTTTAAACAAAGCAAAAGTAATATTCAAAGGATCTAGTTAGAATCAGTTTTACTTTCCAATGCTAAATGGGACACTTTCATTCCTTCAAAAATATTTATTTCTTTTGTTGAGCTTTCAGTTTTGTATTAATTACGGTACATGTAGTGAAAAATGTACAGGTAACTTCTAAATTCCCCCCCCCCCCCAAATCATTTTATTACAAAACATATTTTGTTTTTAAAACAATTTCATCAATTATCGTGATTCGTTAATACTCTGCATATGGTATAATCAATAGATATCACAATGCCTACCAAATAAATCAAGAAAATGTGCAGAAATCACTTTTTAAAGCACTTTTTATTTTCATGAAATTTCAGACCCCCTCCCCTTTCTACCCGCCATAACTCTCGAGTGCGTAGCAATTTTGAAAATATTTTGCCAGCTGGCACTTGCCATTAGATTCATCAAATGCACTGATACTACATTCACCACACTAGAAGCTCAAAAGCAGCGTTCTGTGAATCAGAAAAATAGGCGTATAAGGCCCAAACCGTCAATGATCTTTTGATTATCGGGCAATATGAGAATTCAGACAGAATTGTAACTTGTGCAGTCTCTTAAAAGCATTTCAGTTAATATAATGACATACCAAGAGTTACATGTATCCCGCTGGTGACCGTTTTCTTTATCATATACGAAAGCAAACATGGTATTCATTGAACTGTATAAACCACGTGTTACCCACATATAATACACTGAGGGAAAATAAGGATTCTTCTAAATCGAAAATGACTAAGTTGTTTTATTTTACAAGAGATTCCAGACTTATTTTCCTATCATAAATATTCAAAAATTCAGTATATTAGCCGGTGTTTTATTATATGTATGTGCAAAATTCTGGTCCAAAATTTTATCATTAAAGACATTTTAAAAAAGAAAAACGATGTTCACTGAATTTCTGTACGGACTATAACAGTCTAACATTGAAATCTAAGCAGTTGTTGTTCTTGACTACTCAATGTTCTGCTATGAGAGTGTTTTGCACATTCGGAAAACTTGTTCTGGTGTATGGATATAAGTTCTATAACAATCAGACGCCCATCTCAAGAGTGTCTTATCAAATGATTTTCCAAACGCGCTTACATACTGGCCGCAATACGAAATGAGCGCTCTTGGAAAAAATAACCCAAACCCGGTTAAGTCAAATCCAAGTGTAGAATGTAATGTGTTTGATATGAAAAAAAAACAGTTTGCTCTTCTCAAAGTACTGCCCGACTCATTCAAAAACAGTGGGTAATTAGGTACATTCTTAAATTTAAACGTTTGCAGCGTCTGTAAAGTGAAAGGATATAATTTCAAAATGTTGTTTGAACAACAGTTTATTGATTCCATATCTGAATGGTCTGTTTTGATGCCTTCAGATGTATCCATAAATGTCATATATCCAATACACAGATAAGAAGTCCTTGTTGATTACTTATAAATTCCCCCTGAAGTCAGAGTTTCATATGCTGCATGGAGTTAATAATCCATATATGGTGATTTGTAACCAGTCTGCAAAAAATCATGAATCATTGTCGCTTTCTTGAACCTGTATACATTTAACACATCCAACAACATACTTATCGGTGCACCAGAATTGTCATGTTCAATTAAGGGACTCTGTACACCTGTTCGTAAGTAAGCAAAGTGTAGTCCACATAAATACAACTTATATTGTAAATGTAAAGTTTATAGCAAACAGAAAAACTAAACATCTGCTGACACCCTGGTAGTGGATCGAAATGTTTGAAAACTTGAAAGCTGCTGAGGCCTGTATGTGGAAAGTGTTCTAGCAGTCAGTGCATTGTCACATAAAGAATTCATAGTCTGTTGTTATTCAGTTAGTTCCATATTTTCTCTGGAGATGGGCATGGTTGAGGATACGAGTCTGTATATGGTGCTACCATACAAACTTCTGAAACATTAATCATCAGGTCGATATTCAATCATTTTTGGAGCTATAAAATGCTGTCTATTAGTAATTTTGGTTCAAGTAGAAACTGCAATAGTTCTCCATTGCATGCTTATCTGAAAAGCTGGGTAATTCCCCCAGTGCCAAACCAAAATTCAGTGGCATGTTATCCTATGCAGCCGCATAGTATGCTCAAGGCGTAGTCAACACATTGCTTTAAGGTGAAATTAAATAATATGTTCTTAAAAGGGTATCCTTTGGAAGCAAAGACTGCACCAAAGTACTGAAACTAGAGTGTGCATATTTCCTGGGCCAGACTAGCTAGTTTCTGCCATTTAGGCTTCATCAGTGACCCTCTAATAGTTTCAAAGTTCCAGAATGAAACCCATGATCCCAAAGGACAAGAAAATAAAATCTACTATACAGTGAAGGGCAGGGAGACGTTCTACCGCCACCACACAGTCCCAGTCACCAGCTGTAGTGAAGTCAAATATGTTCTTTAAAGGGTATCCTTTGGAAGCAAAGACTGCACCAAAGAACTGAAACTAGAGCGTGCATATTTCCTGTGCCAGACTAGCTAGTTTCTGCCATTTAGGCTTCTGACCTTTAAGCTTCCATAAATTAGCATGTTTTCATAGATTCACAGATCCAAAACTGTGAATAAGTCTGCACAGCATGCATATCCTAGAATGCAGTTACGAGCAACTTCAGGTAAGAGTAAATCCACAATACAAAAACTGGTAATGACAGTAAATTTTTATCAGACTGTCAACATGTCTAGTAAAAGTATATTACTATACCAAAACAATCTTAGCATTAAGAAAATGAAGATCATCAAGGGTGTATATAACGTTGCAGTACCAGAGACTTCTAAGATAATAATTGTTCATCAAGGCTGTAAAAGTAGACCACAGATTGCTCATCAAGCGTGTCTTGGCTACTAGGGACCTTAGATGCTAAGAGGATGACTGTTCAAAAAGGCGTGTCTTTATACTCATATGTAGAACATAATCTGAGAGGTCTCAGATAAAACTGTTCTAAGCTGTATAGAATGTTGTAGAACATTGAACACAATCTTGAGCTGCCATGCCAATATCAAATTGTTCATCATTAGGGCTGTGTGGAATGCCTTCGTTCTACGTACATAATTTTAGACTTTATGGCAATAGCAGTTCATCAAGAACAAATCCATTGAGACTTCTAGGGTTAAAATTATTGGGTACATCTTGCTGTCTGTCAAACCCGCGTGGAAAAATCATAGCTAAGGAAATATGTTTATTTTGATCATATTTAGAAGCTTCAAACAATAAGATCTGTGTCAAACTCCACAACTTGGTATCAATCAGGATTATTCAGCTCAAAGGAAGGTTAGTCTAATTAGATCCGTCAAGCTAGGCGCTGTGCCATAGCACCTACAACTAAACAGGATTCCAGCTGACCTTGGCCCTGCAAGAGTTGTTTGAGTAAGTTGTGTGAGTCTGAAGAGACTGCTGACTGATACAAGTGGCCAGTCAGGGTCTGTCCTAGCATTTTGTGCATCATCATGTCAGATAATATGCCTGCGAGCCAGTGTGGTGGACCGTGGGTCCAGCCATACGAGTCTGTAGAGACCCTTAACCGGTACAAGTTGATGAGACAGACAGCTTGTCAGCTGAAAGGGAAGTTAAAGCAACCATGTCCACCTGACTAGGATTTCTACAAGAACAGAGTGTGACAAAAGTCAACTAAAAGACTACTGACCATAGGTATATCAGACCAATAGCTTTATGCTTAAAAAGAATAAATCACTAATCTTGAAAGTGGAATAATAGGGCTGTAGAAAAGTCAGTAGTAATTCCAAGTTGTACAAAAATAGTAAGTGAGTATGATCAGGAAATACCACAATCACAAACCGCAGACAACCCCGTGGCACCGCGAGGAAGAGCCGCTCAACCATCACGACCCACCATTACTCCCATTGTGAGAGTCTGTAATTGTTCTATGTTTTGTTGTACGTTACTTTATGTCCATTCTAGTATTGCAATCATCTTGATGGGGAAGAGAGAGCTGGTTGCTTTGCTTAATTTGTCTTCCTGGTGTCTCGTGATGGTTGAACTGCTCTTCCTCGTGGTGCCATCGGGTTGTTTGCGGTTTGTGAATGTGGTATTTCCTGATCGTACTCACTATTTTTTATCCTAAAAGCAAACAATCAAATAAGGGCAATAATAAAGAAAATGCCCTTTTTGGTAGGGCTTTGGTTAGAATAAGGGCAAAAATAGAGAAAAAACACCCTTTGTTGCAGGGCTTTGGTTACGGTTAGAGCAAAAATAGAGACAAGCACCCTTTTTGTTAGGGCTTTGGTTAGCCCCCAGTACCAAACCAAAATCCAGTGGCATGCAGCCGTATGTTATGCTCAAGGTGTAGCCCAATACATTGTTGTTATTGCATGCCAATATCAAATTGTTCATCATTAAGACTCACGGAAAGCTTTCGTACTCCGTACATAATTTTAGACTTTGGAGATATTAGCAGTACATCAAGAACTGATCCATTGAGTCCAGGGTTAAAATTATTGAATGCATCTTGCTATCTTTAATATGTTCTTAAAAGGGTATCCTTTGGAAGCAAAAGACTGCACCGAAGAACTGAAACTAGAGTGTGCATATTTCCTGGGCCATACTAGCTAGTTTCTGCCATTTAGGCTTCATCAGTGACCCTCTAATAGTTTCAAAGTTCCACAATGAAACCCATGATCCCAAAGGATCAGCCTGTAAAGAGACCCCTCGAGCCCGCATGGAAAAATCTCCGCTAAGGAAATAGTTTATTTTGATCATATTTAGTAGCTTCAAACAGCGAGATCTGTGTTAAAGTCCACATAAGGGCAAAAATAGGGCAAAAATAGAGAAAAAACACCTGTTTTGGTTAGTTTATTTGACCTACATAATTACTTGAGGGCCTCAAGGAAGATTATAATGTTGCTAAATGTAAACCCTATTTAAATAGAAACTTACTAAGGCCTCATTCACATGCACAAAATTTACACCTGTAAGTATTTTGCTGTATGGAGCAAATGTACACACATAAGTTAAAGTATATTTAATCTACGTTCACATGCAAATAGTGTCCACATAAGTATTTTAAAAGGTACACACGCTTGTTGTACAGCAGACATGTACAGGCTGTTGATGACAGCTGCCATATTATTTGTGCCATGGTCTTGCATATGGGTTGTCTCATGAAAAACTATTGGGACGAAAGAACAATCTCATGAGTGGTGGACTGATGATGTTAAAGTAGCATTTACTTACAATCAATGGTACAGAATAAAGGAAATTGGTATGAAGAACTAAAATTCAACAGCTGTTCTGAATCAGTTACATTTATTTGTTCTAGAAATCTTGTGCAACACATTTCTATAATTTGTTATTACTCTGAAAGTGTTCTTGAAATAGTCTAGAACATTTTACAACGATTCAAGAACTAGTAGATTCTACAAATGTTCGAAAGTACAAAAAAAGTTGAAGGAAATTGATTCAAAATAATTTCTAGAGCATTTCTCTTACTATGTTAGAACTAGTTAATTCTACAAATCTGCTTATAATTTTCTTGAACATTTTTTGAACTTTTCAAGGGCAAAATAATTTTTTACATTTACTCCTCTAATTATGTTCTTATTTAGTACTTTAGCAAGTTCTACAAACGTTCAAAAAATATTCTGGAACATTTTTAGAACATTTCAAAAACAGGTATGTCATAACCAGATGGATGATGTTAAAACATGGCTACCAAAACTCGAGGGATTATAAAGGCTTTTCAAAAATATTTATGTGGCAATTACTAGTCGGCAAATATTGTCTGAAATAGTGAGCAGACTTGAGGCACAGTTTTGGTTGCTTTTTTCGAGAGAATGTACGGCACTGTTTTAAATGGGGTAACAGGGTGGCAATAAGTGTCAGGATTTAAGGGGGGGGTATGGGAGGTGTTCTACAATTGGTCCAGACCAGTCCATGCTTTTTTAGAAATGTTGTGGTAAAAACCACTAGGACATTTCTAAAATTGTTCTGAAACTGTTCTAAATTGTTCTAGTATAATTTATAGAACGTTAAATGGCATAATATGGGATGCAATTTGGAGAGGTATTCACAATTGCTCGAGAAAAAATAAAATGTTTGTTCTAGAACAGCTCTAACAAACCTTTTAAACATTTCCGGAACTATTCTAAAACCATTCTAAGATCTTCTAGAATAACATAGAAACATTAAGAGAATGTTATATGGGGCATTTTTAAAAAAAGATATTCTACACTTATATTTCCTGAAAAATTCTTAAGGTTTGTTCTAGAAATTATCCTAGAGCAATTCTTTAGATTTTATCTGGAACTGCTTAGGAATAGTTCTAAGGGTATCTTCTAGAACTTTTCTAGTTCTAGAACTTTTCTACAACAAATCTTATGACCTTCGCAAGAACAATTGTAGAACAAAATACTGTTCCATATAACATTTTACAACTGTCCCATAAACATTCTAGAGCATTTCTAGAACAGCTCCAGAGTAGTTCTAGAACACAGTTCTATAAAATTGAAGAACTATTCTAGAATATTTCCAGACCATTTTGCAGGGGTGCACAATTATTCAAGAAACATCAATTTGCTTACATATGTAAATCTGAGGTCTGTTCACATAACATACTTTGCTCATGGAGTATTATTTCTTATAAGTAAATATACTTTTGCATGACCTCCAGAGGTGGTGCAAATATACTTTTACTTACCCCAGTTTACTCCAGGAGTATTAATACTCACGTAAGTAAACGCGTTCACATGACACCGTAAGTAAATTTGCTTACGTAAGTATCTTCACTTACGTAAGTAAATGTGTGCTTGTGAACGGGGTCTAAGATACTTTCTTACATACGGTTTGGACAAGCTCCAGAAGGAAGATGTTTGAAAATTCACTCTAGTTATTACAAGCATGTACCAATGGCGATGGCACCGGAGCAAGGTACCGCTGGCGATGACCGCATTTGCTGCATGGCTTGGGGTGGAGGAGATGAAAGCAGTTCAGGCTGTCAATGAAATGTCATGATGGGCAGCAGGCAGAACAAGGTCTATGAGTACATTCAAGTGACTTGGGGAATTAAAATAGCAAAATTTCTGGTAGAAATGGAGCTATTACCCCCAAATCAATCATGTGGGAAGGAATTATTTAGTTTACAACTAAGGAATGCCAGTATGTTAAGTTAGAGTGATAAATGTGTGTTGACCAACCCTCAATGTTCTGATGGGGAAGAGAGAGTTGCCGTGGGGTTGTCTGCGGTTTGTGATTGTGATTACCTAATTATACTCACTTCCTTTTTTTCATATAAAGCTGATAAAGCTGCTACAACTCTTTGCTTCCAAAGGATACCCTTTTAAAAACATATTGTAGTTGTTTGACGATTGCATTATATAAATACTCTTAAGCGTGAGCTCTTTGACACTTATGTCTATAAACTGCAGCCTTCTTTGAGTGAGAAGGTGATTGTCGATGGGCATGGTTGTCATACAAAGTTCCTACGTTGGACTGGTTACCTAAACTCCATAAAAACCCCATAAAGCAAGATGTAATGTTCTTGTACGACAACAGAACTTTCCAAATTGTTAACCTTGTATCTTACAGCTGTTAGTGCCGATGGAATTCGACCGTGGACCTTGAGTCTGAGCGACGATCTCAAGTCGATATGTCAATAAAATGATTCAGTCACGTGCTAGATGTAGATTGGTTTGTTCTCTCCCCGCCTACTAATTATTATTAACCACGACGCTTCGAACTGTCTGGGTGACAAGGCAGGAAAGAGTTTAATATAGGCAACTCGTCATGCAGTGTTCTATTTTGGGGATTTGTGGTGTCAAATGTCACATATACAAAGCCTTCATCATTCTTTTTCAGACGGACATTTCCAACTGTCTCGGTGACATATAAATCTCTTATTTGTCCGCAAATAGATTTGTTTTTTTAACTTTGCCTGCTGGCGCCATTACCCTTGCATACAATTTAAACAGATCAGGTTGTCCCGAAAGTGACACAAAAAGATTGCTGCCAATAACCCTTGCAAACAGTTTGAACCCAGATCAGACCCGACCAAACGTTTATGTTGACAAAATTATGCAAACTTATCCAGCATGCAAAGAGTTAGTCAAAAATCTTTTTATCTGGAGCTTGAAAAGGCTTTTAAATTGATACCGCTTTGATCTTAACCATTAAAATGCCGATCATGACAGATTGCACTGTACGCTTTTGTGATGCATTGCTTGAATTTCAGGGATAAAATTGACATCGATATTTCATATGAATCATCTACCAGCAGACAATTCACATGAAATGTCGTTCCTTGACAGCAACAAACTTTAAAAGTGTTGTCTGTTTTTGTGGACAGGCGAATACGGCAAGCTTTATTATCGCGTAAGAAATGTGTGATTACTGCACAGACCCAGGAAAGAATTTATTGGATACATGATAAGGTTTAGGCTGCGGAATAAGGTTAATATGCTGAGGTTAAAACTTTGCACCAAGCTACACAACACAGAGCTTGATATTTGTGATCTATGAAACGCCAAAAGTAGCTATTTTCGGAACACTGACACGTCACGTATACAGTGACCTTTCCATTTACACACAGGTAGGCGTTGCTTTCCTAATATTTGAATCCAATCAGGATCGTCAGTGTGACTTTGTGATGAGCTGCTGACAATCTAATAATCGTTGTGATTGCGCTCGTGAATCGGTTTGTCCACGGCCGTGTTCCAACGGCAGTATCAAGTATTGTGAGTCATGAGCCCTTTTCTTTGTTTCATCATGGAGTGTTAATTTGATTAGAGTGTTTTCAATGATGATACATTGCATTAGTTAGATGGCCTCCATGCGAGCTGAACATTTCTTGTACTTCAACAACAGCAGAATCTAGGGCGAAGATTTGGTACCAGTAAAATGCATTTAAGCCCCCCGGTGGCTTAGGCTGCTGTCCGTTCTAAGGCGGTGGTTCTGTTTTTGTTGACTTTCTGTCTATTGTCACTCCCATTGTGGGAGTCTGTAATTGTTCTATGTTTTGTTGTACGTTACTTTATGTCCATTCTAGTATTGCAATCATCTTGATGGGGAAGAGAGAGCTGATTGCTTTTCTTAATTTGTCTTCCTGGTGCCTCGTGATGGTTGAGCGGCTCTTCCTCGCGGTGCCACAGGGTTGTCTGCAGTTTGTGATTGTGGTATTTCCTGATCATACTCACTTACTATTTGTGAGAAGGTATATGAGAGATCCGGTAAAAGCCTATTTTGGTCTATTAAAATTCAGGTGAAAACTTAGATAAACTTAAAGCTAGAGATTTCAATGCGACCAGTTTGTCTACTTATGATTGTTCTACGCTCTCCTTACCTTGCATGTAATGACAGAAATACATTTTTTACTTAAAAAACCCCTAAAAAGTATCATGCATGGTCATGAAAAAATGTATGTGATGCGCTGACCTTAATATTGGACAACATTATTTTTTGATTTGGCAACAAGCTGTATAGACCAGTAGTTGGGCATCCTATGGGCACTAATTGTGCCCCCCCCCCCCCCCCCTGGTTGCAGATTTATTCCTGTTTTGTTATGAGAGGAACTTTATGATGTCTCTTTCTGATGATAAGCAGGCTGATGTTATTGGTGCGTTTAACACTACATACAGATATGTGGACGATATCTTAAGCATATATAATGTTTTTTTTGACAATATGGTAAGTCAAATATACACTTCAGAGCTCAAACTGAATAAAGCCAATACCTTTGATACCGAAGCCATATTTTCAGACTTGCATCAACTTCTAATGATATTGTTTCTGCTAAGAGTTTTGATAAACGTGACGACTTTGATTTTGAAATTGTCAATTTCCCATTTTAGATGAGATGTTCCTCGCTCTACTTCCTATGGAGTCTATATCTCTCAAATCATTCGTTTTGCTAGAGCATCTAGCTATGTTGCTGACTTCAACACTTGCAATAAATTGTTAACTCAGAAACTTCTTAAACAAGGCTATCGGTATCATAAACATCGCAAAAACGTTTCTTAATTTAATAGACGATACTATGATTTGATTTCTTAATTCCAAGCTAGACTTAAATCTCTCTTGCGCCAAGGACTTTCGGATCCTGAATTCTATGGTGACTTGATGTATAAATTGAAGAAGATTGTTGGCTCTAATAATTTTTCAGAGCAGTTCATTAAAATAATTTCCCATTATAAAAAGATTGGCTATAACATTAATGTATTGCAACAGACTGCATGATTAGTGGTCAACCCAATCACAGTTGGCCACTTTGCTTTCCTCTTTATTTGCACGCCAGTGGGTCGGACTCTATGATGGTTCCGACTTAAAGACTTATCTATTGATGAGATGGTAGGGGCCATAAGCTTTGGCTGTTTGTCGGGCCCACCGGGGTTCACTTGTTGGATTTCTTTTGCTCCGGTATTCAGTTTTATTTACTGTTGAGTCCTTATCTTTGCTTTATCTCCTTGTTATATCTTGATTTTTATGTTTTGGGAGATGATGCATTGATAAGTTAGGGGTCTTTCATGCAAACCAAATATCTATGTGTCTTGATCCACATTTAAACCGGTTTAAGCCCTCCAGTAAAACATTTTACTGACCGTTCCAAGGCAGTACTTCTTTTGTGGATCTTTTATGTTTTTGTTCTGTCTTGTGTTTGCTATGTCTTTGTGCGCGTCTGTTTGGACTTAAAGTGTATGGATAACAATCAGATGCCCATCTCAAGAGTGTTTTATCAAATGATCTTCTATACGCGCTTACATGTACCGAACTACTGGCCGCAATACGAAATGAGCGCTCTTGGAAAAGGTTAAGTCAAATTCAAGTCTGTAGAATTTGTTACAAGGGCTTTGGTTAGAATAAGGGCAAAAATAGAGATGAACATCCTTTGTCGCAGGGCTTTGGTTAGGGTTATGGCATAAATAGAGAAAACAAACTTTTTGAAAAAGCTTTGATTAGAATAAGGGCAAAATAGAGAAAAAAAAACTTTTAGGTAGGGTTTTGGTTAGAATAAGGACAAAAATAGAGAAAAACACCCTTTCTGGTAGGGATTTGGTCAGAATAGTGGTTAAAATAGAGAAAAACACCCTGAGTTGCTGGGCTTTGGCTATAAAAGAGAAAAAAAACTTTTTGGTAGGGATTTGGTTAGAATAAGGACAAAAAATAGAGAAATAACACCCGTTTTGGTAGGGCTTTGGTAAGTTTGGTTGACCTACATAATTAGTTGAGGACCTCAAGGAAGATTATAATGTTGCTAAATGTTAACCCTTTTTAAATAGAAACTTACTAAGATACTTTCTTACATACGGTTTGGACAAGCTCCAGAAGGAAGATGTTTGAAAATTCACTCTAGTTATTACTAGCATGTACCAAAGGCGATGGCACATGAGCAAGGTATCGCTGGCGGTGACCGCACGTGCTGCATGGCGTGGTGCGGAGCAGAAGAAAGCAGTTCAGACTGTCAATGACATGTAAGTGCAGATGGGCAGAAGGCAGAACAGGGACATACATATGACTTGGGAATTAAAATAGTAAAATTTCTGGTAGAAATGGAGCTATTTCCCCCAAATCAATTAGGTGGTTCACAACTAAGAAATGGTATATTGTTAGGTTAGAGTGAGAAATGTGTGTTGACCAACCCTTAGTGTTCTGAGATACAGTGTATGATAATTTACAACACCCTACCAGTCTCACAGTCATCATGTCACAGCCACAGAGTTCAAAGCATGTAATGAAATAATAGCCTGGAAATGAACCAAATTATTATTGATCTGCATTGTTTGTTTGATTTAAAAAAACAAACAATGCATTACACTTGTTAATAGCAAACACGCGAAGACAGGTTTTCCCACGCCTTGGCCCACATTTACCAATATATCAATTAAGGCGAGTACAGGAACTTCACAAAGAGAAAACCTGTCTTTGATTAATTCTACCAAAATCAGACTCAAACTAGTATAGCTCAGCTAACTTGCTAGAACACTGAGTTTCCTTGTGGCTGGATAGATTCGATACTTCCAATAAGCGTTTAACAATGGTGCTGATCAGACTGCACAGGTGGCTTTTGTTATTTGCAGACCCGCGAAGACAGGTTTCCCCCAAGTCTTGGCCCACATTAACCAATGAATCCATTTAGGTACAGGAGATTCAACACCATTTACATTACAGACCCAATCCCCACTCTGAGAGAGATGAGCAGGAATGGCTCTGTAGCTATAAGCATTGCCATGTGAGTGAATATCCGAGACTGCATAACAGTCGAAAAGATTCATTTAACTTACAGTTATACATTGCTTTTAAAACAGTTGTTCTTGATTATTCAATGTTCTACTATGAGAGTGTTTTGCGCATTTGGATCACTTGTTCTGGGGTATTGATTTAAGAGAATTCTTTAAAAGTGAGACTCAAGCCAGTCTGCTAGGCTATTGTAACTTGCTAGAACACTGAAAGTTCCCTTGTGGCTGGTTATTTTCGATACTTCCAATAAGTGTTTATCAATGGTGCTGATCAGACTCCACAGATAGGCAGGCTGTTATGCCCTTTGTTATTTACAAACCCAAGTCTTTGCCCACATTTACCAATGAATCAATTTAGGTAAGTACAGGAGATTCAACAATATTCACATTACAGACCCAATCCCCACTCTGAGAGAGATAGCTCTGTAACTATGAGCATTGCCATGTGAGTAAATATCTGAGACTGCATAACAGTCGAAAAGTTGCATTCAACTAACAGTTGTACATTGCTATTAAAGTAAGTAAGGGTGCAAAGATCAGGAATAGATACAATCAAGAACCACACCCAGGATACCAATGGGAAAGTGACAAACACACAGTGAGGCACCACAAACGAGAGCCAAGAGGTCAGCCCTTTCCCAGCAGGTGACAACAAAGCACATATAATCAGACGCGCACAAAGACATAGCAAACACAAGACAGAACAAAATTCACTCTAGACATTACTAGCATGTACCAAAGGCGATGGCACAAGAGCAAGGTATCGCTGGCGGTGACCGCACGTGCTGCATTGCGTGGTGCGGAGCAGAAGAAAGCAGTTCAGACTGTCAATGTCATGTAAGTACAGATGGGCAGCAGGCAGAACAGGGACATACAAGTGACTTGGGAATCAAAATAGTAAAATTTCTGGTAGAAATGGAGCTATTTCCCCCAAATCAATCAGGTGGGAAGGAAATGTTTGGTTCACAACTAAGAAATGGTATATTGTTAGGTTAGAGTGATAAATGTGTGTTGACCAACCGTAGTGTTTCAAAGCATGTAATGAAATATTAGCCTGGAAATGAACCAAATTATTATTGATCTGCATTGTTTGTTTGATTTAAAAAACAAACAAACAATGCATTACACTTGTTATTAGCAAACACGCGAAGACAGGTTTTCCCACATTTACCAATGTTTCAATTAAGGCGAGTACAGGAGATTCAGCAACTTCACAAAGAGAAAACCTGTCTTTGATTAATTCTACCAAAATCTGACTCAAACTAGTATAGCTCAGCTAACTTGCTAGAACACTGAGTTTCCTTGTGGCTGGTTAGATTCGATACTTCAAATAAGCGTTTAACAATGGTGCTGATCAGACTGCACAGATGGCCTTTGTTATTTACAGACCCGCGAAGACAGGTTTCCCCCAAGTCTTGGCCCACATTAACCAATGAATCCATTTAGGTACAGGAGATTCAACACCATTTACATTACAGACCCAATCCCCACTCTGAGAGAGATGAGCAGGAATGGCTCTGTAACTATAAGCATTGCCATGTGAGTGAATATCCGAGACTGCATAACAGTCGAAAGATTCATTTAACTTACAGTTATACATTGCTTTTAAAACAGTTGTTCTTGATTATTCAATGTTCTACTATGAGAGTGTTTTGCGCACTTGTTCTGGGGTATTGATTTAAGAGAATTCTTTTAAAGTGAGACTCAAGCCAGTCTGCTAGGCTATTGTAACTTGCTAGAACACTGAAAGTTCCCTTGTGGCTGGTTATTTTCGATACTTCCAATAAGCGTTTATCAATGGTGCTGATCAGACTCCACAGATAGGCAGGCTGTTATGCCCTTTGTTATTTACAAACCCAAGTCTTGGCCCACATTTACCAATGAATCAATTTAGGTAAGTACAGGAGATTCAACAATATTCACATTACAGACCCAATCCCCACTCTGAGAGAGATGGCTTTGTAACTATGAGCATTGCCATTTGAGTAAATATCTGAGACTGCATAATAGTCGAAAAATTGCATTCAACTAACAGTTGTACATTGCTATTAAAGTAAGTAAGGGTGCAAAGATCAGGAATCGATACAATCAAGAACCACACCCAGGATACCAATGGGAAAGTGACAAACTCACAGTTAGGCACCACAAACGAGAGCCAAGAGGTCAGCCCTTTCCCAGCAGGTGACAACAAAGCACATATAATCAGACGCGCGCAAAGACATAGCAAACACAAGACAGAACAAAAAAATAAAAGATACACAAAAGAAGTACCGCCTTGGGCCAGTCAGTAAAATATTTTACTGGAGGGCTTACACCGGTTTAACGGCGCCCTTAATTCAGATGTGGATCAAGACACAAAGATATTTGGTTTGCATGAAATACCCCAAACTTATCAATGTATCATCTCCTAAAACATATCAATCAAGATAAAACAAGGAGATAAAGCAAAGATAAGGACTCAACAGTAAATAAAACTGAATACCGGAGCAAAAGAAATCCAACAGGTAAACCCTGGTGGGCCCGACAAACAAGCCAAAGCATCAGGCCCCTACCATCTCATCAAAAGATAAGTAAATTATTAGAGCCAACAATCTTCTTCAATTTATGCACCAAGTTACCATAGAAATCAGGTTTCGAAATTCTTTGGCACAAGAGAGATTTGAGTCCAACTTGGAATTTAGAAATCAAACCAAAGTATCGTCTATAAAATTTTGAAAATGTTTAAAGAAGTTTATGATACCGATAGCCTTGTTTAAGAAGTTTCTGAGTTAACAATTTATTGCGAGTGTTGAAGTCAGCAACATAGCTATATGTTCTAGCAAAACGAATGAGCTGAGAGAAATAGAGTCTATAGGATGTAGAACGAGGAACATCACCGTCTAAAAAGGGGAAAATTGACAATTTCAAAATCAAAGTCGTCACGTTTATCAAAAATTTTGGTAGAAACAATATCATTAGAAATTAATAAATGCAAGTCAGTATCAGAGGTATTGGCTTTATTCAGTTGGAGCTCTGAAGAATATATTTGACTAACCATATTGTCAAAATAAACATTGTTAATATTTAGAATATCGTTCAAATATCTGGATGTAGTGTTATACGCATGAATAACATCAACCTGCTTATCATCAGAAAAAGACATCATAAAATCCCTCTCATAACAAAACAGGAATAAATCTGCAACCGGGGAGCACAATTAGTGCCCATAGAAATGCCAACTTGGTGCAAAATCGAATAAAAATGTTGTCCAACAAAAAGGTCAGCGCATCACATACATTCTGACACGACCATGCATGATATTTTTTAGGTTTTTCTGAGGTAAAAATGCATTTCTGTCATTACATGCAAGGTAAGGAGAGCCTTCTCTCTGGAGGGTTCTTTCAATAAGATCAATAATTTTATCTTTAATTAAATTATGAGGTAAAGTAGTGTAAAAAGTAGAAAAATCATAAGTAGACAAACTGGTCGCAATGAAATCTCTAGCTTTAAGTTTATCTAAAATTTCACCTGAATTTTCTATAGACCAAAATAGGTTTTTACCGGATCTCTCACAATACTTGATAACATAATTTTTAACAGCTGTAAGACACGAGGTTAACAATTTAGAAAGTTCTGTTGTCGTACAAGAACTAGAATTAGCAATAAATCCTGCCGTAAAGGTTTTTATGGTGTTTAGGTAACCAGTTCAACGTAGGAACTTTGTTTAGCCTTGACACTAAAATTTGGGGCTGTATGACAGTCATGCCCATCAACAGTCACCCTTTCACTTAAAGAAGGCTGCAGTTTATAGTCATTAGTGTCAACAAGCTCACGCTTAAGAGTATTAATATAATACAATCGTCAAACAACTACAACATTGTTAGCAGCTTTATCTGCTGGAACCAAAAGATAGTTGATATGAAAATCCTGGATACCTCGTTTAAGATGACGAAAAGGAGTTTTATCTCTTGGAAAAAATAACCCAAACCCGGTTAAGTCGAAACCAAGTCTGTAGAATTTGTTTGATATGAAAAAGATTGTTTGCTCTGCTCAAAGCTCTGCCCGACTCATTCAAAACAGTGGGTCAGTAAGTTCATTCATCAATGTAAACATTTTGCAGCGTCTGTAAAGTGAAAGTACATAATTTCAAAATGTTTAACTTGAACAACAGTATTGATTCCATATCTGGATGGTCTGTTTTTGATGCCTTCCGATGTATCCATAAATGTCATATCTCCAATACACAGATGTGGGGTCAAATTCCTGTTGATTAATTGTAAATTCCCCATGACGTCAAAGTTACACATGCTGCATGGAGTAAATAATCCATATATGGTGATATGTAACCAGTCTATTGGTGTTTCCCATTTCAATGGAAATGTAAACAAAAAGTCAAGAGTCGCTTAGAATAAAAGAAAGAGCTCTTATAAATTCGTCTGCTTCAGCTAGAAAATCAAAACAAAAGCTAATGTAAAGTAAGATTCACTTCTCTTTACCTTAAAAGATTATGAGAAATTTGTATGTGAAAAATACATCTGATATTGTTAATGTAAATGTTTATAACAAATGGCTATATACAAACACAAAGCATCTGCTGACACCGTGGAGTCTATTCATCAAGAGAAATGTTTGAAAACTTGAAAGCTTCTAAGGCCTGTTTCATATTTTGAAAGTGTTCTAGCAGTCAGTGCATTGTCACATAGATAATTCACAGTCTGTTGTTATTCAATGTAGTTCCATAATATTTTCTCTGGAGATGGGCATGGTTGAGGATTAGAGTCTGTTTTTGTTGTTACCATACAAACTTCTAAAACAATAATCATATGAATCAACAGGTCGATATTAAATCATTTAGGGAGCTATAAAATGCTGTCTATTAGTATTTTTTGTTCAAGTAGAAACTGCCAAAGTTCTCCAATCTGAAAAGCTCGGCCATGCCGCATGCAGCCGCATGGTATGCTCAAGTTGTATCCAACACTTTGCTATATGGTGAAATAAAATAAGTTTGTCTTCCGTAAATTAGCATTTTTCTTAGAAGCACAGACGTAATAATAGATTCAAAGCTGTGAATAAATCTGCACAGCATGCATATCCTAGAATGCTCAAAAACTGGTAATGACAGTGATTTTTTATCAGACTGTCAACATGTATAGAAAAACTATACCAAAACAATCTTAGCATTAAGAAAATGAAGTTCATCAAGGTTGTATAGAATGTTGCAGTACCATATATTCACCAGAGACTTCTAAGACAATAATTGTTCATCAAGGCTGTAAAAGGCTGTAAAAGTAGATCATAGATTGCTCATCAAGCGTGTCTTGGTTACTAGGGATCTTAGATGCAATGAAGAATACTGTTCATTAAGGCTGTATGGCGTGTCTTTATACATAAAGATTGTGCTTTGGCCTTATTGTAACTAAAGCCCTGGTATGTAGAACTTAATCTGAGATATCTCAGATAAAACTGTTCTAAGCTGTATACAATGTACTAGAACACTGAGCACAATCTTGAGATTGCATGCCAATATCAATTTTTTCATCATTAAGACTCATGGAATGCCTTCGTTCTCCGTACATAATTTTAGAGTTTTGAGAAAATAGCAGTTCATCAAGAACTAATCCATTGAGTCCAGGGTTAAACTTATTGAGTGCATCTTGTTGTCTTTAACATCTGCTTGTCAAGAGACCCCTCGAAACCGCGTGATAAAATCTCAGCTAAGGAAATAGTTTATTTTGATCATATTTAGAAGCTTCAAACAGCGAGATCTGTGTCAAAATCCACAACTTGGTATCACAATCAGGATGATTTAGCTCAGAACAATCCCCTGCAAGGTTTAGTGTAGCAAGACTAGTCTCATTAGAACCTTTAAGCTAGGCGCTAGGCATTTGCAGAGTCGGACACACCAGGGCTTTGGTAAGAATAAGGGCAAAAAAAGAGAAAAACACCCTTTGTCGCAGAACTTTGGTTAGGGTTAGGGCAAAAATAGAGAAAACAACCTTTTTGTAAAAGCTTTGGTTAGAATAAGGGCAAAAGTAGAAAAAACTTTTTGGTAGGGGTTTGGTTAGAATAGTGGTAAAAAAACACCCTTAGTTGCAGGGCTATGACAATAATAGAGAAAAACACCCTTTTTGGTAGGGCTTTGGTTAGAATAAGGGCAAAAAAAAGAGAAAAAACAAACCCGTTTTGGTAGGGCTTTTGGTTAGTTTAATTGACCTACATTATTACTTGAGGACCTCAAGGAAGAATATAATGTTGCTAAATTTTAACCCTATTTAAATACTAAGATACTTTCTTACATACGGTTTGGGCCAGCTCCAGAAGGAAGATGTTTGAAAATTCACTCTAGTTATTACTAGCATGTACCAAAGGTGATGGCACCGGAGCAAGGTATCGCTGGTGGTGACCGTATGTGCTGGATGGCGTGGTGCGGAGCAGAAGAAAGCTGTTCAGGCTGTCAATGCAATGTCATGTAAATACAGATGGGCAGCTGGCAGAACAGGGACTATGAGTACAAACAAGTGACTTGGGAATTAAAATAGCAAAATTTCTGATAGAAATGGAGCTATTTCCCCCAAAACAATCAGATGGGAAGGAAATGTTTTGTTTACAACTAAGAAATGATAGTATGTTAAGTTGTGATATATGTGTGTTGACCAAACCTCAGTGATCTGAGATAAAGTGTATGATTATTAACAACACCCTGTCATGATCAAAGCTGCCAGTCTCAGAGTCATCAGAGTTCAAAGCAATAGCATGTAATGAAATATTAGATGGAAATGAACCAAATTAATGTTGATCTGCATTGTTCGTTTGATTTAAATAACAACGCATTACACTTGTCAAGCCTAACCTAGTTTGTTAAATGAATTATCACAGTACATATCCTCTGCTAATGTCTGTAAACCACAGAAAAAATAGCCCCAAACTGAGAATGAATTCTTGTAGTTGATGGCGTCAATCAATGGGCTCCATCACGAGAAATTCTTCCAAAATCAGACTCAAACCAGTCTGCTAGGCTATAGTAACTTGCTAGAAAATTGTGACCAGTTAGATATGGTACTTTGCAATTCGCGTTTAACAATGGCGCTGATCAGACTGTACAAATGTGCAGGCTGCTCTGCCCTTGTTATTTGCAAACCCGTGGAGACTTGTTTTCTTACGCCTTGGCCCACATTTACCAATGTATCAATTTAGGTAAGTACAGGAGATTCAGAAACTTCACCAAGAGAAAACCTGTTTTTGGATAATTCTAACAAAATTACCCTCAAACTAGAATAGCTCAGCTATAGTAACTTGCTAAAACATTGAAAGTTCCCTTGTGGCTGGTTAGATTCTATGCTTCCAATAAGCGTTTTACAATGGTGCTGATCAGACTGCACAGACGGAAAGGCTGTTATGCCCTTTGTTATTTACAAACCCGCGAAGACAGATTTCCCCTCGTCTTGGCCCACATTTACCAATGAATCAAATTAGGTAAGTACAGGAGATTCAACAGCATTTACATTACAGACTCAATCCCCACTCTGAGAAGATGAGGAGGAAGGTCCTAAATATAGATTTCCCTCTAATATTGATTTCCTAAATGTCGTAGAGAGATCGCTGCTTCTTTAAATGACTTTAGTTGTGGTTGGTGCAAACGGGAAAATGTTGAACCTGATGCCTTGAAGGAATGGAAGATTAACATTTATAAAATTAGTGATACTCGTATTTCATTTTACTCTCGTAATACACATCTTTTACCCCCTAAACCTAAATCTTCTTTTCGTCATCTTAAACGAGGTATCCAGGATTTTCATATGAACTATTTTTGGTTCCAGCAGGTAAAGCTGCTAACAATGTTGTAGTTGTTTGGCGATTGTATTTTATAAATACTCTTTAGCGTGAGCTTGTTGACACTAATAAACTGCATCCTTCTTGAGTGAGAGGGTGATTGTCGATGGGCATGGTTGTCATACAGCCCTACATTTCGGTGTCAAAGCTAAAGAAAATCAAGACAAAGTTCCTACGTTGAACTGGTTACCTAAACTCCATAAAAACCCTATAAAGCAAGATTTATTGCTATTTCTAGTTTTTGTACGACAACAGAACTTTCCAATTTATCAACCTCATATCTTACAGCTGTTAAAAAACATGTTACTGCCGATGGAATTCGACCGTGGACCTTGAGTCTGAGCGACGATGTCAAGTCGATATGTCAATAATATGATTCAGTCACGTGCAAGATGTAGATTGGTTTTTCTATCCCCGCCTACTGTGTAATTTTAGATGGTGATGTTCCTAGCTCTACTTCCTATATCTCTCAACTCATTAGTTTTGCTAGAGCATCCAGCTATGTTGCTGACTATAACACTCGCAATAAATTAACCTGTTAACTCAGAAACTTCTTAAACAAGGCTATCGGTATCATAAATATCGCAAAACCTTTTCTAATTTTTATAGATGATGTTGAGTCCTTATCTTTGCTCATCTCAAGAGTGTTTTATCAAATGATTTTCTGAACACGCTTTAATACCGAACTACTGGCCGCAATATGCGCTCTTGGAACCCAAACCGGGTTAAGTCAAATCCAAGTCTGTTGAATTTGTTTGATATGAAAAAGATAGTTTGCTCTGCTCAAAGCAGTGCCCGACTCATTCAAAAACAGTGGGTCAGTAGGTGCATTCTTCAATGTAAACATTTTGCAGCGTCTGTAAAGTGAAAGGACATAATTTCAAAATGTTATTTAATTTTAACAACAGTACATTGAATCCATATCTGAATGGTCTGTTTTTGATGCCTTCAGTGTTATCCATAAATGTCATATCTCCAATATAAAGATGTGGGGTCAAATTCCTATTGATTTATTGTAAATTCCTAATGACGTCAAAGTTACACATGCTGCATAGGGTAAATAATCCATATATGGTGATATGTAACCAGTCTGCAAAATTTCACGATTGCACTCTTCGTCACTTACTGTATACATTTAACACATTCAACAACATAATTACCCTTAAACCGGAATTGTCATGTTCAATTAAGGGACACTGTACATCTGTTCGTAGTATGTAAAGTGTTTTCCACATAAATACAACTTATATTGTAAATGATTATAACAAAGGGCTATATACAAACACAAAACATCTGCTGACTCTTTTGTTTGTTTGATGCTTAACGACGCATCGACCCTTGTGGGTCATTAGCGTCAAACGGTATTAAACTAAACATGATGTGGATTGAAAAAGTAAAAATTTATGAGATAAAAATATTATGAATTATGATGAGTTTGTATAATGATAAGTTGCAATACGATTGTTAACAGGAGAGACCATGTACAATATCTGACAGTTTCAAAGAGCTATTCAGATAACTTTACATGTTCTCTTACTGAACAGAAAACAACATTATAGAATCTGCATTATGTTCTAATATAAATGTAAAACAAAACATGATTTTAAAAATAGCAATTAGATCCTGTTAAAAAGATTTATTTGCCTTAAATATGTCATAATACTATCAATATTTATATATTGAAATAACTGCTTCATGTTGGCAACATGAAAGCAATTATTTCTTACTTGTGCAAAATCGACACATTCCAAAAGAAAGTGACGTACAGTGAATGGTGCGTTGCAACCAACACATTGTGGCTGCTCTTCACCTTGTAGTAAGTATGAATGCGTGACTCTTGTATGACCTTAACGGAGTCGAGCTAAAACTTCTTCTCTTCTAATGTTTCGAACAACTAATTGATATTCACCAGTAGTTGGTTTTATGTCAAGAAGTTTATTTCCAATGCTGTTATTCCATGAAGTTTGCCATTCTTCCAAGATATATTTATTGATAGATGGCTTAAAATTAGAAAATGGAATCTTAAAAGAAGTTGGTTCTAATGAAAGCGATGCTTTTGCTTGCTGATCTACCATCTCTTTCCCTTGGATACCTATATGACTAGGAATCCAACAGATAACAATTTCTTTATCAGCTAAAAGCTCATGACATTTTTCTAAAACTTTCTGAATCTGTGGATTCTTGGAACTGGTATGGTTCATAGCTTTCAATACAGTAGCAAATCAGAAAATATAATAAATTTATTGTCAGCATCACAAGTGCTAATGAAATCTAAAGCTAGATCGACTGCTTTGGCTTCAGCAGTGAAAATTGATGAATCGTCAGGTATGCGTTGCATATTGCTTTGGTTGTCTGATATAACAGCACAACCAACCTTTGAGTCTTCCTTCGACCAATCAGTATAAATTTGTTGGTATTTCTTATAATAACTTTGCATTTTTCCGAAATCATCTTTTAATATGTGTGGATTTGATTCAAATTTTTTCCCGAAATGTAAGTCAAAAAGTATTTCAGGTGGTTTCATACACCAAGCTGGAATATTTGGTGTAAAATGTTTTTTAATATTTTGTTGTTTGATATTGGCAGATACTATGAGTGGTGAAACTCTGATGCCAAATGATTTAATAGCTTTAGGTTTTTGTTCATATAAATCAACATAATTTGGTGGGAATGTAACTTCATGAGCAGGATTTGATGGATTAGCAGCAAGTCGTATAGCATATTGCAAAGAGAGTTTCACTTTCCCATTGGTATCCTGGGTCAGGTGTGGTACTTGATTGTATCGATTCCTGATCTTTGCACCATTACTTACTTTTCTCTCTTCGTGAGTATAGTGATGGTTCATCTGCTTCCACATAGAGACTAGCAACAGGAGAAGTTCTAAAAGCCCCTAAAGTTTATCTAAGTCCTTGGTTATGTATAGGATCAAGCATTTGAAGATATGATTTTCGTGCAGAGCCATATATAATACAGCCATAGTCTAATTTTGACTGGACTAGAGACCGATACAGTTTGAAAATTGTAGTTCGGTCTGCACCCCAAGAAGTATGGGAAAGCACTTTTAAAAGATTCAATGCTTTTAAAAATTTAGCTTTGAGATATTTAATATGGGATAAAAAAAAATCAGTTTTTTTTATCTGCTGACTCTGTAGATCCGTATTCATCAACAGAAATGTTTGAAAACCTAAAAGCTTCTAAGGCCTGTTTCATATGTTGAAAGTGTTCTAGCAGTCAGTGCATTGTCACATAAAGAATTCACAGTCTGTTGTTATTTTCAGTAGTTCCATAATATTTTCTCTGGAGATGGGCATGGTTGAGGATAAGAGTCTGTGTATGGTGCTACCGAAACAATAAATATCTGAATCATCAGGTCGATATTCAATCATTTTTGGAGTTTTAAAATGCTGTCTATTAGTAATTTTGGTTCAAGTAGAAGCTGCCAAAGTTCTCCAATGCATTCTTATCTGAAAAGATGGGCCTTATCCCTAGTGGCAAACCAAAATCCAGTGGCATGCAGCCGTATGGTATGCTCAAGGTGTAGCCAACACATTGCTATATGGTGAAATTAAATAAGTATAAGTTTGTCTTCCATAAATTAGCATTTTTTTCATAGATGCACAGACGTTATATTAGATCCAAAACTCTGAATAAGTCTGCACAGCATGCATATCCTAGGATGCAGCTACAAACAACTTTGGGTAAGAGATCACAAAACTCCTTGGGCGAAATTGGTAGTTTTCTCTATAAGCATATGTTCGAGTTATAGCCCCTTAAAAAGTGGGAAAATGGAGCAATTTTGCATGAATGTGACTTTATCACGTTTTGTCACTGTATTTGATTGGAGCTTAGATAACATTTCCTTAGAATGACCCAAAGTTATATGCAAAATGTCACCATCGTGGAGAGCTCCGATACCTATATGTAAATTAAAGGGTCCTGTCCAAAAGCTCTACTCAATGATTTGCTTTTATTTTCAAAAGGTATAAAGTGGTCCAATTTGTACTCAAAGAGAGAAAATGACCTCGGACAGTTTCCTATTCATCTGCCCAAATTTTGATAGCTTGTTGCTAAAATAATGCAAAACTGACAACTATAGTTTTGTGCTTAAATCAAACCCTTACATTTAGTGCACCTAGCAAAATAAAAATATTTTGAAAATATTGCATAATTATGCGAGGACTCTAGGGTTTAGGGAGTGGGGGTATTTTTGTGACCAAATTTTATTTCACAGAAAGTCAAAGTTTCGTGAAAGTGAAAGCGTTTGCATAAAAATCGGGTTAAGAACATTTCATCGTTTCATCTAAAAAAGTGTACTGTCAATCACTTTTGACTATTACCTGTAATGTTCCAAGTCAACCAGTTTGATTTGTGCACTGAGGTGTGTCATATCTGCATACTGTATAAATTCAGATTTAACCTATAATTTGGTGCTTAAAAGAACCGTCTCATTGAGACGGTTCTTTTGAATACACAAAACATATGTTTTGGTTGAGAAATGAGACAATTAAGCACTCATAACTAAAGCCCTGATACATGCCATTGCAAATTGATATTTACCTACAGGCTTTTACAAAATAAATTTCTAATAAGTTTTTACAGTGAAGTGTTTTGAGTATTTCGACAACGTTCCCCCCGTGACCAATCATGCCGTTTTTATAAGATGTGTGAAATGTAAAACTACAACTGTAAGCTAAAGGATTAGTTTGGTCACGGGGGGGGGGGGGGGGTACACTTCAGTAAAACGTTTTTTATTTTCTATATGTTTAATAGCAAAAACAGAGTTTTCAACCCATATTTTTCAATTGGTACTTATCCAATGAGAAAACTTCTCTTGTGGATAAGTCGAGCAAGGGTTGTACCAACTATATTTTTCATAGAAAAATTATCGTTTTTTTTAACTTTTCTCTGGTTTTTTTATGGGCAATCCTTCAGTAAGACTGTGTTTGAGCAAAATTGCTCAATTTCCTAATTTAAGGGACTATAACTCAAACATATGTTTTACGAGAAAACTACCAATTTCGCCCAATGAGTTTTTATATCAGTGTCTTACATCTGACATAAGCTTTGAGTCTCTGTGTGAATGTGACTTCATCACGTTTTGTCACTGTGTGCGATTGGAGCTAAGATTACGTTTCCTAAGGAGGACCAAAAATAATATGCAAAATGTCACCATCGTAGAGAACTCCGAAACCTATGGCAAATTAAAGGGGACAACAACCTTATAAGCATGTGAGTCTGATAAACAAGCCCTTATTAAACCACACAATTTGCACCAACCCCTATCAAAATCGGACATAAGATAAGAAAGATAGAGCAATTTTAAAATCAAAATTCTGACATCTATTAAGCCATTGGAGGCCGCCATTTGGAATATTTAATTAACTTCGGGTAAATTTTGAAAAGCCAATAAAATCTCCATTTTCAATGCAAATTGTACAGATTTTTTTAAAAATCGTCTATTTTAAACAGATTAATCAATAAAACTGCAATGTAAGTTGAAATGAATAGCAGCAAACTAGTTATATTTTAATGCATATTTAATTACGGCTGTGTGACGTCACTCAGTCTAAAAATGGCTGCCATCCATTGCTTTCAATTGTCAACTATATAAACATATATAACTGTCTTATTTTTCAATCGATTATGATAGGGTTTGTGGCATATTACATGATTTAATAAGGACTTGCATTTGAGATGCACTTGCTTTCAATGTTGTCGCCCCCTTTAAAGGGTCTTGCCCAGTAGCTCTTCTCAATGATTTGCTTTCATTTTCATAAGGTGGTCAAATTTGGGCTCAAACAGCAAAAATTGAGCAAAATTGCTCCTTTTTCTTATATGGGCACTAATTGTGCTCCCCTGGTTGCAGATTTATTCCTGTTTTGTTATGAAAGGGACTTTATGATGTCTCTTTCTGATGATAAGCAGGCTGATGTTATTGATGCGTTTAACACTACTTCCAGATATTTGGACGATATTTTAAATATTAATAATGTTTATTTTGACAATATGGTTAGTCAAATATACCCTTCAGAGCTCCAACTTAATAAAGCCAATGCCTCTGATACCGAAGCCGCATTTTTAGACTTGCATTTGTCAATTTCTAATGATATTGTTTCTACCAAAATTTATGACAAACGTGACGACTTTGATTTTGAAATTGTCAATTTCCCATTTTTAGATGGTGATGTTCCTCGTTCTACATCCTATGGAGTCTATATCTCTCAACTCATTCGTTTTGCTAGAGCATCTAGCTATGTTGCTGACTTCAACACTCGCAATAAATTGTTAACTCAGAAACTTCTTAAACAAGGCTATCGGTATCATAAACTTCGCAAAACATTTTCAAAATTTTATAGACGATACTATGATTTGATTTCTAAATTCCAAGTTGGACTTAAATCTCTCTTGCACCAAGGACTTTCGGAACCTGATTTCTATGGTGACTTGGTGTATAAGTTGAAGAAGATTGTTGGCTCTAATAATTTTTCAGCGCAGTTCATTAAAATAATTTCCCATTATAAAAAGATTGGCTATAACATTAATGTATTGCAACAGACTGCATGCTTGGTAGTCAACCCAATCACGGTTGGCAACTTTGCTTTCCTCTTTAATTGCACGCCGGTGGGTCGGACTTCAGACTCTATGATGGTTCCGACTTAAAGACTTATCTATTGATGAGATGGTAGGGGCCTGATGCTTTGGCTGTTTGTCGGGCCCACCGGGGTTTACCTGTTGGATTTCTTTTGCTCCGGTATTCAGTTTAATTTACTGTTGAGTCCCTATCCTTGCTTTATCTCCTTGTTATATCTTGATTTATATGTTTTAGGAGATGATGCATTGATAAGTTAGGGGTCTTTCATGCAAACCAAATATCTATGTGTCTTGATCCACATCTGAATTAAGGGTGAGGTTGGCTCGTTTGTTGTGTCTTCTGTGAGTTTGTCACTTTCCCATTGGTATCCTGGGTCAGGTGTGGTACTTGATTGTATCGATTCCTGATCTTTGCACCATTACTTACTTTAAGGGGCTATAACTCGAAAACTCACTTTTCGCGAAAACTACCAATTTCACCTTAGGAGTTTAATGATCAGTGTCTTACATCTGACATAAGCTTTGAGTCTGTGCGTGAATGTGACTTTATCATGTCTTCTCACTGTGTGCGATTGGAGCTTAGATTACTTTTCCTAAGAACACGGGGGTAATACCAATTTCGCTATTTTTGCTGGCGACCGGGACGGTACTGCGTAAAGCTGCTATCGACCGAGGAGTACGGCTTGCGACCGGTCGGTACGGCTGTCGACAGATAAACAAACAATCAAATTCGACGGTAAGTGTGCTAATTTAGTGTGTGCCCCTATATTTTGGTGTTTAAACCGTTTCTTGGATAGATTGCTATTTTTTTAAATGATTTGAAGGCCTGGCTATTAGCCTGTTTGAACGCTGGGCGTACTTCAACGGATATTCACCAAAAACTAAATAAAATCAGTATTCCCAAGAAAATTAGCAAATCGAGGCGATATGATGCAGATATATCATAAACTTACATGATTACCTTTAATCTGTGAATGTGCATGTTGTTATATGCCTCTGTGGTATTTTTATATTTTTTGTGATACTGCTGTCGACCAACAGTAAATTTGCTAGGTACGGTTGTCGCCGTTTACTGGATACGGATGTCGACGATTCAACGAGAATGTAAACAGATTTCGTTGCTGGAAAATTAACAGTTTAACACTGAAAAATCTAACTTTCTACGTCATTTAGTTTGTGGTCATGTTTTAGGACCCTGTCAACAGTTTTTAGTCATACTTAGACAAGTTCCAGTCTTCCTGGGCTGAACTAGCACTAAACAGCGGTTATAGTGTCTGGCTCAAGGAAATAGCTCACTGTCTCTGACAACTCTCGAACTATCTACCATTCGATCCCCAGTACAACGCTGTACCAATCTGAGCCGCCCTTGTAATTGGTACGAGCCGTTTGGATTAACATACTGGACTACAGCTTGTAAGGAACTATTAATATGCATAATCAGTCATGTGTTTTCTAGTTTTGCAATTATATTGACGAGGAAGAGAAAGATGGTTGCTTTGGTTTAATTGTCTTCCCTATGTCACGTGACTGTGTTCTGCGGCTCTTCCTCGTGAGCTGTGGGTTAGTCTGCATTGTGTGATTGTGGTATTTCCTGACCATGCTCACTTACTTTTGCATGTTAAATGTAAAGCGGAAAACGGCAGGTTTTGCATATAAGTACAGCAAATGTTTAGATGTGTGTGCATTTGCACATTCTCATCTGAAATTGCTGGGAGCGCAATGGCTCAGTGGTAATGTGCATGTCTAGAGACTGAAGGGCTGCGGGTTCGAGCTTCACTGGCGTTGTGTCCTTGAGCAAGTCACATTAATCCTTGATGAGTAGTGGTTCAGCCAAAGAAGACCCGCCCGGACATAACTGAAAAAGTGTTGAATCAAATCAAACAAATAAACAGAAACTTCTGCCAATGTGACCAGTGTTCAGACATTTTGTCAAGACTGCGTGGCTTAAAATTAATTTTCTTATTTCTCGATCGAAATATTTGTTGTGGGTACTCAAAAGAACCGTCTCAATGATACAGTTGTTTAGAGCATCAACGAATGTTTAAACAGGTAGATAATACATGTATTTTACTCTCCAAAAATTGTTTATCTAAACCTGCCTGTTCGGGCTGAATATGCGACAATAGTAAGGCTGAATGACCCTTTTTTGGTTTGTGCCTGATGTATGCTGCAAAGCCTCTATAAACTGTAATATTCTCGCGGTTATCCCATTTCCTGTATATACAGGTGATCACCAAGCAGGCACATAACCTTGACTCAACATTGATTCAATGTATGGGGTTGATTCAATGTTTATTCTATGTTGAGTCAGCGATGTGTGCCTGCTAGGCAGATCAGCAAGTGCGAATCCTGGATTTCTTGATAGGGGTTCAAATTTTCATAGAGGGGGGATTTGTTAACTTTACCTGATAGTTTTTCTGAAAATTCTTCATGAAAATGAAATAATTTTAGTTCAATGCGAACCCCCTGAATCCCCCTGGACCCGCCATTGATCAGACGAGTCAATGTTATGGTAAAGCACGCAGAGGGGGAGGGGTAGGGCGTAGGGGGGTCTGATATATTTTTGTGGGGGGGGATAAGGGGGCAAATTTTGTGTTTAGGGTGATGGGGGTGATTACTCCTGATAGGAAGCATTTTTCAAATACCGATCCTTTGTGTATTGCGCCTACGCAGGTATGTGTGTGTGTGTGGGGGGGGGGGGGGGGTAAAATTGGGCTTCTTCTTTTCGGGTCATTTTAGGGTTTTTGGTGGTATCGCTACAATTTGAACCAGCAGATGCAAGGGTCCTGGTACAGCATCCTGTCCCACGCTGCCCGAGTTGTACGCCTGTGCTTTTTGGTGTGCACGTCCATTCGCCCCCCCCCCCCCCCCCCTCCGATAAGTACTTTATAATAATACCTTGTGAAACTAACATTTTCTCATGCCATGGAAATATTCTTAATTCGCTATTGGAATATTTTCATCACATTGACGTCAGAACAGAATTTCTTCACTAAGACAGCTTCGAACACCATTGAAGTAGATCTATTTTGATAAGATTTATATGCTTCTATTACATTTTTAGCTCTTTCTCAATGTAATTTTGCACCCTTAATTTGTTTCATGTTGGCCAGTATTCCTACATTTGGTTGACCAACATAGTAGCCAAGTAAGTCACTGAAAATCCAGGGATGTGCACAACTAGTGCTTTAACCTGAAGAGACACAGAACAGAACAGAACCGAAATATAATTAGACGTAAACTATACAGTTTCAAGCCTAGCCTATTATTTTAGCAATAAACACAATTTATGGGAAGATGTCAAAACAGTCAAGCTTTATATTAAGAAGAAGGATAACAAACATGTACATGAACAATGGTCTTGGAATGAGAATTATTTTAACGCAAATCAATCTAATCAGTCCTAATTTACAAGGATATAGTTGTCCACGCCCAGTGGCTGGGATACTATCGAAGTTTGGCTCGTTTGCATGTAACTGGAAGTGTGACGCGTGTGGTATTGCCACATTTGTGACTGCTTATAGGGACGCCTCTAGTCAAAACACTATGAATATGAATGTGAATAAAGGCTAATTTTGATTTTTGACATCTACTTTTCTTTTGAAATCAGCCTAGACCTCTGATTTACTTTACTGGCCCGAGTTGGTTTAAAAAACAACAAAAAAGAAAACAAGCGCAGGTGTTGTCACAAACACGTGAGTCACCACCTACCGCTACACCATTTTGGCAATTTTTGTTACCATAGCAACCACATCACAATCATTTTTATGTTACGTCAAAAATGACGTGCATAACCAGCACCTGTTCACATACCACGTTTCATCAAGCTAGCTTTTATCTGGGATAAGTTTGTTTTCGCAACAATTTGACTATTTCTGTTACCATAGTAAACGCAATGTTCTTGCAACGGCGAAAAAATAACGTTCAAAATTAGTATATTGCAACTTAATCACATACCAAGTTTCATGAAGCAAGTTTGAATATTTTTTTTAAAAATTATATCAGGTTCTAGATTATAGCGGACAGACAGATGAACGGACGGACAGTGAGCGGGTATACCTATAGTCCCTGCCAGAGTAAACAGCGGAAGGAGTCTTACAATGGAGATTCCCACCACAGTTTTCGTTGGTGCTCTCCTTATTATTTCATAATTCGAAATAGAGTTTTGATAGGCAACTTTGATTTGCTAAGAATATAATTAACTTTTTTAGAAGTTAAAATTTGATACAAAACATCTGCAAAAACAAGCCATATTTTACTCACCATAACTAGATATGTCATGCATACAAAAGACGGAACAAATCATATCTCAAGCAAAGCACAGATTTATTACAAACACTCAAACAAGTATAGGGTATGTAAATAATTATGACAAAAATCGCTATCTATAAAAAATTTGGAAAGCAGCTGTATACGGATCAAGAGGAGGGGAATGGGGTTCCGGACACCCTACATACACAGACAAACACACACACACATGCGCGCGCGCGTCTTGGCAGATCACAGGGATGTAGGTTTGCTTAGGAATACAGGTATTGACCCCCTCCCTCCCCCCCCCCCCAAACAATTCAAAAAGCTGTCCAACATTGCATTCTTCCGTCCGCCAGCAAAACACCTGGTCCCCTTCCCTTAAGCAACAATCTGGATCCGCGTATGCAATTATTTTAACCTTACAGTTTGTAAATGGATGCTCGCTTTTTTAAAATAAGCGTGTTGTGCAGGAGATAATTTGTTGAGAAATGTGCTCACTCCACAAAGGCTTGAAGTTCTGTGTTCATCCCGCCCCCTCAAAAATGCTTTACGCCAACGCTAATTTTTTGAAATGGCTCACCTAGCCTTAATATTTTTTCTTTTGTTTTTGGATTTAAACTTGAAGTGAGATGTTTTTCTGACATCATTCTTCAATAGTTTCTACACTTATTTGCAATCCTATTCCTTTAACATTTATTTTGCAGTTTTATCAAGTATTGATTGTTTAGGATGACAAAAATAACGTTTCAAACTGAGTAAAAACAAAATAGTTTCATTTCTTCTGTAGCTCACAAAGATATCTTTGACCACAAGTAATGCACCGATCCTGTCAATTTATTTAGCATTTAATATATAGCATGTTGAAATATTAATACGTAACTTAAGTCTTCCTTAACAATAAGGAGGCATTGTAATTTTGGGCCAGGTTTTAAGTTTATAGAGGGTAACCAAAATATTTTTTCTAATTTCTCAACCAAAACATAATTGAGCCACGGCATGGGATTTCCAACAGCGACCAGCAAAGGCTCAGCCCCGCCTGTGCATATGCGCAGACTGATCAGAGCCTTTGCTAGTCGCTTGAGTATTCTATTACTGTTAAGCTACAGACCGAACATCATTTGGAATTTCTAAGCTTAAAATGAGGCTGCACAGGATTGTCTGAGTCTACACTTGTCAAAATGCCACATTGTTGGAAATCACATGTCACGGCTCATATGCTGTTGGTACTCAAAATAACCGTCTCATTGAGACGCTTCTTTTGAGCACCAAAACGTATGTTAAAACTGATGGATTAGAAAATGTTTACAATTTTACGCTCAAAGTCTATCTTAACCTATGAGTTTGCTTCACTGACCTGCTGTGTGTATTTAAATAGGCTACATGGGAGAGATGGAATGTAGTTATTATTTGTGAATGTTGCGCCTTTTAGATACCAATCCGCATAAAACCTACAATTTTGTTCATTGCTGCTAGTGGAAACTGCCTGAAAAATCAAATTTCAGTTACAGCCATAGAATAAATCGTGTATTTTAAGCCCAGTGCATGATAGATATTTTTCATATCTCGTCGACAGCCGTATCATTCAGAATATGAAATCCTCGACAGCCGTATCACTGGTAGTTGACAGCCGTATCATGGCATTTTTCTAGGGTCCATAAAATCTCCCAGAGTGTAAAAAATATGCCATTTGCACTTGATTGAAGAAGCTCAAATGACAAATAACATATATAGGGCGTTTCGTTGTTTTTGCATCATTCTTAATACGTTAGATTAATGATAATCTATGAAAACTGGATTTTTCAAGAGAACCTGTAATTTATAGTGTTTTTCTAAGTCACAAACTCTAAATAACTAATCAGACAAATAGCACATGTCCTCTTGAAAAAACTCTATAGCGTGTGTAGACGATAAAACATACGCAATGACCCCTCCAGAAGCGTTCAACTCGTGACCCCCCTATACCGACAGCCGTACCGACCGGTCGCAAGCCGTACTCCTCGGTCGATAGCAGCTTTACGCAGTACCGTCCCGGTCGCTAGCAAAAATAGCGAAATTGGTATTACCCCCGTGAAGAAGGACACAAAATAATATGCAAAACGTCACCATCGTGGAAAGCTCAATAACATATGGCGAATTAGAGGGTCTTCTCAATGATTTGCTTTTAAATTTGATAAAGTGATCAAATTTGGGCTCAAACAGCAAAAATTGATACCCTTTAAAGAACATATTTGACTTCACTACAGCTGGTGACTTGGACTCTGTGGCGGCGGTAGAACGTCTCCCTGCCCTTCACTATAGTGTAGATTTTATTTTCTTGTCCTTTGAGATCATGGGTTTCATTGTGGAACTTTGAAACTATTAAAGGTCACTGATGAAGCCTAAATGGCAGAAACTAGCTAGTCTGGCCCAGGAAATATGCACACTCTAGTTTCAGTTCTTTGGTGCACCCAAAAGCAAGAACTTAGCACTGCAAAAACATATGAGCATAACAGGCTTGATGAGACGTCTATCGTTGATAGGCATCGATGCCATATGGCAGTTAAGTTTGGGTTGTTTGTTGATGAGAACCATAGCAAGCTTCCTACGTTATAAAGGTTACCTAAACTTCATAAACGGCCCTATAAGTCGCGCTTTATTGCTAATTCTAGTGCATGTAAAACTACTGAGTTGTCTGCTCTTTTGACTTCTTGTCTCACTGCAATTAAAAACCATTTCATTAAATATTGCACAACAGTTTATAAAAGAAATGGTAATTTTTTTTTGTCAATTAAAAATTCTGGTGAAATTCTTAATAAATTGAAGTCTAGAGGTTTTCTAGCATCTGGTTTGTCTACATATGATTTCTCTACTCTCTATACTACATTGCCTCATAATCTAATAAAAGAAAAACTAACATAATTTATTGAACTTGAACACTTTATTTGGCTTTTAATGATAAACATGCCTTTTTTACTTCTGAACAACCTAAACGATTTAAATTGTGGTCATGTCAGAAAATGTGTGATGCGCTCCATTATCTTTTGGACAATATATTTATAAGATTTGGCTCAAAATTATATAGACAAATTGTCGGTATTCCAATGGGTACTAATTGTGCTCCTCTTGTTGGTTACTTGAGAGCTGATTGCTTTGCTTAATTTGTCTTCCTGGTGTCTCGTGATGGTTGAGCGGCTCTTCCTCACGGTCCTCATACCAATCCAGAAAAGAAAGGTTGCGCATGTAATGCCGCGTTTAACATGTTACATGTCGTACTGATTATATTGTTATGAATAAACCGGAATAGGCTTGTTTGAGCTATTGATTAACTGGAAAAGGCGATAAACACTGAATGTTCAATATTTATTACACCTAAAAACAACATATTATCAAGGTAATCGTAAACACAGTATTTAGCCAAGTTTTAGCATAATGTTTAATTAATGATGGTAGTGTTAGCTTCAATTACGACATAGACATGACGAGTATGTTTGGTATTATGTTTGAGGTCAATTTGCTTGTTGCATCTTTAAAAATATCCACATTCATGAACAAACCTCAGTTTATACACACTAGTGAGAAACTTTAATTCATGTGACTGCATATGCCGTCGTTAATTCAAAAACATGCTCATGTGAAAGGGCCAAGATCAAAACACCATATATTTGAGTTTCAGCCAAATCCATCGTGGGCCAAAAAAACGGCCAAACCGTTACACATTCTTTATAATGATTTTAATTTTGAAATAGTAAATTTCCAATTTCTTGATGGAGATGTTTCTCGCTCCCCTTCCTATTGTGTATATATTTCTCAGCTTATTCGCTAGAGTGTTTTCTAATGTTGATGACTTCAACAATAGAAACTTATTTTTTAACTGCTAAGTTACTAAAACAAGGTTATAGATATCATAAAATTCGAAAAGCATTTTCTAAATTCTACCACAGACACTCAGAGTTAATTGTTAAATACAGCATTGGGTTAAAAACTCTTCTGCAACAAGGCATATCAGAACCTATATTTTATGGTGATTTAGTCTATAAATTCAAACGAATTGTTGGAAAATCTAATTTTAGTGATCAATTCAAAAAAATGTTAAACGTTGTATAAGGGTTGGAATAACTTGGATATCATGCGACAGTCTGCATGCCTGGTTTTGAACCCAATCATGGTTTATAGCTATGGTTTCCTCTTTAATTGCACGACGGTGGGTCAGGCCTCAGACTCTACGACGGCTCTGACGTGAAGCTTTAATCGGTGGGTTGGTGTCTGATGCTTATCTGTAGCTGGACCCACCGTAACTCAACGTGAGCTGAACATTTCTTGTACTTCAACAAGAGCAGAATCTAGGGCGAAGATTTGGTACCATTACTGGTACCAATGCATTTAAGCCCCGGTGGCTTAGGCTGCTGTCCGTTCTAAGGCGGTGGTTCTGTTGTTGTTGTTTATTGTTACTCCCATTACAGGGCAGAAACTGTTTAATATGGCCATATAATTGTTCTATGTTTTGTTGTACTTTACTTTATGTCCATTCTAGTATTGCAATCATCTTGATGGGGAAGAGAGAGCTGATTGCTTTGCTTAATTTATCTTCCGCGTGTCTTGTGATGGTTGAGTGGCTCTTCCTCGTGGTGCCATGGGGTTGTCTGCGGTTTGTGATTGTGGTATTTCCTGATCATATTCACTTACTATTTTTGGTTAGAAGGGCAAAAATGAAGACAAACACCCTCTGTGGCAGGTTTGGTTAGGGTTAAAGGAAAAATAGAGAAATCGCCCTATGTGGCAGGGCTTTGGGTAGGGTTAAAGCAAAAGTAGAGAAAACACCCTTTTTGGTAGGGCTTTGGTTAAAATAAGGGAAACAATAGAGAAAAACACCCTTTGTGGCATCACTTTGGTTAGAATAAGGGCAAAAATATAGGAAAAAAAACACCCTTTGTGGCAAGACGTTGGTTAGAATAAGGGCGAAAATAAAGAAAACACCATTTTTGGTAAGGCTTTAGTTAGAATAAGTTCAAACATAGAGAAAAACACTCTTTGTTGCAGGGCTTTGGTTAGGGTTAGACCAAAATTAGAGATAAACAAACTTTTTGGTAGGGCTTTGGCTAGAAAAAGGGCAAAAATAAAGAAAAACACCCATTTTGGTAGGGCTTTGGTTAAAATAAGGGCAAAAATAGAGAATAACGCCATTGGTTTCAGCACTTTGGTTAGAATAAGGGCAAAAATAGAGAAAAAACACCCTTTGTGAATAGACGTTGGTTAGAATAAGGGCAAAAATAGAGAAACACCATTATCGGTAGGGCTTTGGTTAGAATAAGGGCAAAAATAGAGAAAAAAGCCCTTGTTGGTAGAGCGTTTGTTAGAATATGGCCAAAATAGAGAAAAACACCATTTGTGGCAGGGCTTTTGTAAGAATAAAGGCAAATATAGAGTAAACCACCCTTTACGCTAGGGCTTTGTTTAGAATAAGGGCAAAAATAGATGAAGGAAAAAACACCCTTTTTTATTGGGCTTTGGTTAGAATAAAGGAAAAATAGAGAAAACACACTTTTTAGTAGTGCTCTGGACAGCAATAGAGAAAAGCACACTTTTTGGTATGGCTTGGTTAAAATAAGGGCAAAATAGGAAAACGCCCTTTTTGGTAGGGCTTTTATACCTTTATAGAAGGCCTCCATGCGAGCTGAACATTTCTTGTACTTCAACAACAGCAGAATCTAGGGCAAAGGTTTGGTACAGGTAACATGCATTTAAGCCCCCCCCCCCCCCCCCCCCCGGTGGCTTAGGCTGCTGTCCTTTCTAAGGCGGTGCTTCTGTTGCTGTTGACTTTTTGTTTCTTGTTACTCCCATTGTGGGAGTCTTTAATTGTTCTATGTTTTGTTGTGCGTTACTTTATGTCCATTCTAGTATTGCAATCATCTTGATAGGAAAGAGAGAGCTGGTTACTTTGCTTAATTTGTAGAACATTGAAAGTACAATTGTGGCTGGTTAGATACAATACTTGTTCATCAACAGAAATGTTTTAAAGCTTTAAAGCTTCTAAAGCCTGTTTCATATGTTGAAAGTGTTCTAGCAGTCACTGCATTGTCCAATAAAGAATTAACAGTCTGTTGTTATTCACTTTGTTCTATAATATTCTCAGTAGAGCTGGGCATGGTTGAGGATTAAAGTCTGTGTATGGTGGTACCATACAAACTTCTGAACAATAATCATCTGAATATTAGATCAGGTCGATATCCAATCATCTTGGGAGCTATAAATAGTGCCTATTAGTAATTATGTTCTAGTAGAAACATGCATGCTTATCTGAAAAACTGGGCTATGCCCCCCAGTGCCAAATCAAAATCCAGTTGCATGTAATCCTATGCAGCCGTATGGTATGCTCAAAGTGTAGTCAACACATTGCTATATGGTGACATTAAATAAGTTTGTCTGACCTTTAAATGAGCATGTTTTCATAGATGCACAGATGTAATAATAGATCCAAAACTGTGAATAACAGCATGCATATCCTAGAATGCAGTTACGAACAGCTTCATGTAAGAGTAAATCCCCAACACAATAATACTGGTAATAACAGTAATTTTCTATCAGACTGTCAACATGTCTAGTATACGGTAAGCAATCTTAGCATTAAGAAAATGAAGTTCATCAAGGGTGTATAGAATGTTGCAGAACCATATATTCACCAGAGACTTCTAAGATAATAATTGTTCATCAAGACTATAAAAGTTGATCAAAGATTGCTCATCAAGCGTGTTTTTGTTACTAGGGATCTTAGATGCTATGAGGTTGACTGTACATAAAAAAGCTCCAATTTCCTAATTTTAGGGGCTAAAACTCGAACATAAGTTTTTCGAGAAAACAATGGATTTTGCCCAATGAGTTTTTTTATCAGTGTCTAACATCTGACATAAGCTTTGAGTCTGTGCGTCAATGTGACTTTATCACGTTTTGTCACTGTGTATGATTGGAGCTTAGATTAAGTTTTCTTAGATGGACCCAAAATAATATGCGAAACGTCACCATCATGGAGAGCTCCGAAACCTCTGGCAAATTAACGGGTCTTGTCAAGTAGCTCTTCTCAATGATTTGCTTACATTTTCACAATGTATAAGGTGGTCTAATTATGACTCAAACAGCGAAAATTGAGCAAAATTGCTCCATTTTACTACTTTAAGGGGCTATAACTGGAACATATGCTTTCAGAGAAAACTACCAATTTCGCCCAAGGAGTATATGATCAGTGTCTTACATCTGCCAGAAGTTTCGAGTCTATGCGTGAATGTGACTTTATCATGTTTTTTCACAGTATGCGATTGGAGCGTAGATTACGTTTCCTAAGAAGGACCCAAAATAATATGCAAAACGTCACCATCGTTGAGAGCTCCAAAACCTATGGCAAATTAGAGGGTCTTGTCAAGTAGCTCTTCTCAATGATTTGCTTTCATTTTTATAATGTATATGGTGGTCAAATTTGGGCTCAAACAGCAAACATTGAGCAAAATTGCTACAATTTCCTAATTTAAGGGGCTATAACTCGAACATATGTTTTCTGATAAAAATACAAGTTTCGTCCAATGTGTTTTTTTTTATCAGTTTATAACATTTGACATAAGCTTTTAGTCTGTGCGTCAATGTGACTTTATCATGTTTTGTCACTGTGTGTGATTGGAGCTTAGATTACGTTTCCTTAGAAGGACCCAAAATAATATGCGAAACGTCACCATCATGGAGAGCTCAAAAACCTATGGCAAATTAAAGGTTCCTGTCAAGTAGCTCTTCTCAATGATTTGCTTACATTTTCATAATGTAAAAGGTGGTAAAATTTGGGCACAGACAGCAAAGAATGAACAAAATTGCTCCATTTTCCTACTGTTAGGGGCTATAACTCGAACATATGCTTTCCGAGAAAACTACAGATTTTGCCTAATGAGTTTTATGAGCAGTGTCTTACATCTGACATAAGTTTCGAGTATATTCATGAGTGTGATCTAATCACGTTATATCCCTGATTGCGATTGTAGCTTAGATTACGTTTCCTTAGAAGGAACCAAAATAATATGCAAAATGTCACCATTTTGGAAAGCTCCGAAACCTATGGCAAATTAAAGGGTCGTTTCCAATATCTCTTCTCAATGATTTGCTTTTATTTTTTATAAGGTGGTTATATTTTCCGAGAAAACTACCAATTTCGACCAATGAGTTTTTTTTCAGTGTCTTGCATCTTACATAAGCTTTGAGTCTGTGCGTGAATGTGACTTTATTACGTTTTGTCACTCTGTGCAATTGGACCTAAGATTACGTTTCCTGAGAAGGACCAAAAATAACACGCAAAATGTCACCATCGTGGAGAGCTCTGAAACCAATGACAAATTAAAGGGTCCTGTCCAGTAGCTCTTTTCAATAATTTGCTTTTATTTTCAAAAGGTTTAAGGTGGTCAAATTTGAGCTTAAACAGCGAAGATTGAGCAAAATTGCTGCAATTTCCAAAAATTAAGGGGTTATAACTCGAATATATGTTTTCTGAGAAAACTACCGATTTCGCCCAATGAGTTTTTTTAATCAGTTTTTTACATCTGACATAAGCTTAGGATCTGTGTGTGAATGTGTTTTTATCACGTTTTGTCACTGTATGAGATTGGAGCTTTCATTACGTTTCCTTTGAAGGACCCAAAGGAATATGCAAAATGTCACCATTATGGAGAGCTCCACAACCTATGGCAATTTAAAAGGCCGTGTCCAATAGCTCATCTAAATGATTTGCTTTCATTTTCATAAGTTATAAGGTGGTCAATTTGGGCTCAAACAGCAAAAATATTGAGCAAATAGCTCCAATTTCCTAATTTAAGGTGCTATTACTGGAACATAAGTTTTCCGAGAAAACTACGGATTTCGCCAAATGAGTTTTTTTTATCTTACATCTGACATAAGCTTTTAGTCTGTGCGTGAATGTGACTTTATCATGTTTTGCCACTGTGTGTGATTGAAGCTTAGATTACGTATTCTTAGATGGACAAAATAATGCACAAAACGTCACCACTATGGAGAGCCCCAAAATCTATGGCATATTAAAGGGTCCTGTCAAGTAGCTCTTCTCAAATATTTGCTTTCATTTCCATAAGTTATAAAGTCAAATTTGGGCTCAAACAGCAACAACTGATCAAAATTGCTCCATTTTCCTACTTTAAAATGCTTTTACTAGAACATATCCTTCGGAGAAAACTAACAATTTCGCCCAATGATTTTATGAGCAGTGTCTTACATCTGACATAAGTTTGGAGTATGTGCGTGAATGTGACTTTATCATGTTTTTTTCACTGTATTTGATTGGTGCTTAGATTACATTTCTTAGAATTTCTTAAAAGCAAAATAATATGTAAAATATCATCATCGAGGAGAGCTCCAATACCTATATGCAACTAAAGGGTCCTGTCCAGTAGCTCTACTTAATAATTTGCTTTCATTTTCATAAGGTATAAGGTGGTCAAATGTGGGCTCAAACAGCGAAAATTGAGCAAAATTGAGCAAAATTGCTCCGTTTGCCTTCTATAAATCGAACATAACGAATTTCGCCCAATGAGTTTTATGATGAGTGTCTTACATCTGACATCAGTTTCGAGTCTGTGCGTGATTGTGACTTTATCATGTTTTTTCACTGTGTCGTTTGTCTCTAGGGTATTATCGAGTTTGTCACTGTATGAGAAGGACCAAAAACAATATGAAAAATGTCACCATCTTGGAGAGCTCCAACACCTATGGCAGTAGCTCTACACAATGCTTTGCTTTCATTTTCATACTGGACAGGACCATTTAAGGGGTGCGTGCATTAAGAGGTTATTTTGGCCCCCTATGAGGCCAAAAATGAAAATTGTTTTCTACAAGTTTCTTCTTATTAGTTTATTAGAAAAATAGCCCAAGTGTAAAAGTCTAGGATTGATTCTATTTTTACCGTTGCTATAGTAACAAAAACGGCTGCCAAAATAGGCTGAAAATAAGAAAGTGACCATTTTGGAGAAAATTTAAGACATTTGACAGAGAAATTAACATAGAGCACAAGCATAAAGATATTTAAACAGAGGGTGAGAATTATCATGGCACACAATATATTAAAATTTTTTTTTTTGTATTCGCTTGTGCTGGTATCTAATTCTTAAAAAAAAAGTCTGAAAAAGCCTTGAATCTAGCCCAAAATGGCAATTTCTCTATTATAGGTCTATTTTGGCAGCAATTTTTGTACCATAGCAACCATCAAATTTAAATAAATGCCAGAATTTTACACTTAAAACAAAAATGCAGCTGAACTGCTTCTAATAAAGCAATAGGATGAAATTGATGAAAAAAAGTAAGTAATGGTGCAAAGATCAGGAATCGATACAATCAAGTACCACACCTGACCCAGGATACCAATGGGAAAGTGACAAACTCACAGAAGACACCACAAACGAGAGCCAAGAGGTCAACCCTTTCCCAGAAAAAAACTTTTAATATATTGAAACACACTCTTTGTTGCAGGGCTTTGGTTAGGGTTAGACCAAAAATTGAGATAAACAAACTTTTTGGTAGGGCTTTGGCTAGAAAAAGGGCAAAAATAAAAAAAACACCCTTTTTGGTAGGGCTTTAGTTAAAAACAGGGCAAAAATAGAGAATAACGCCATTTGTTTCAGCACTTTTGTTAGAATAAGGGCAAAAATAGAGAAAAAACACCCTTTGTGAAAAGACGTTGGTTAGTATAAGGGCAAAAATAGAGAAACACCATTATCGGTAGGGCTTTGGTTAGAATAAGGGCAAAAATAGAGTAAAAAACCCTTGTTGGTAGAGCGTTTGTTAGAAAAACACCATTTGTGGCAGGGCTTTTGTAAGAATAAAGGCAAATATAGAGTAAACCATCCTTTACGCTAGGGCTTTGTTTAGAATAAGGGCAAAAATAGATGAAGGAAAAACACCCTTTTTAATTGGACTTTGGTTAGAATAAAGGAAAAATAGAGAAAACACACTTTTTAGTAGTACACTGGTAAGGACCGCAATAGAGAAAAGCACACTTTTTGGTATGGCTTGGTTAAAATAAGGGCAAAAATAGAGGATAACGCCCTTTTTGGTAGGGCTTTTATACCGTAGAAGGCCTCCATGCGAGCTGAACATTTCTTGTACTTCAACAACAGCAGAATCTAGGGCAAAGGTTTGTACAGGTAACATGCATTTAAGCCCCCCCCCCCCCCCCCCCGTGGCTTAGGCTGCTGTCCTTTCTAAGGCGGTGCTTCTGTTGTTGTTGTCTTTTTGTTTCTTGTTACTCCCATTGTGGGAGTCTGTAATTGTTCTATGTTTTGTCGTGCGTTTATGTCCATTCTAGTATTGAAATCATCTTGATGGGGAAGAGAGAGCTGGTTGCTTTGCTTAATTTGTAGAACATTGAAAGTACAATTGTGGCTGGTTAGATACAATACTTGTAATAAGCAGTTAACAATGGCGCTGATTAGACTGGACATATGAGCAGGCTGGTCTGCCCCTTGTTATTTTCAAACCCACGAAGACAGGTTTTTCCACGCCTTGGCCCACATTATACCAATGTATCAATTCAGGTAAGAACATGAGATTCAGCAACTTCACCACGAGAAAACCTGTCTTTGGGTTATTCTACCAAAATCAGACTCAAACCAGTCTGCTCAGCTATATAACTTGCTATAACATTGAAAGTTCCCTTGTGGTCAATCAGATACAATACTTTTGCTCCGGTATTCAATTTATTTACTGTTAAATGCAACTTGATAGTATTGTAATTGTAAATGTTTACAAACACCAAACATCTGCTGACACCCTGATAGTGGATTCGTATTCTGAGCCAGATTGTTCATCAACAGAAATGTTTAAAAGCTTTAAAGCTTCTAAAGCCTGTTTCATATGTTGAAAGTGTTCTAGCAGTCACTGCATTGTCCAATAAAGAATTAACAGTCTGTTGTTATTCACTTTGTTCTATAATATTCTCTCTGGAACTGGGCATGGTTGAGGATTAAAGTCTGTGTATGGTGGTACCATACAAACTTCTGAACAATAATCATCTGAATATTAGATCAGATCGATATTCAATCATCTTGGGAGCTATAAATAGTGCCTATTAGTAATTTTGTTCTAATAGAAACATGCATGCTTATCTGAAAAACTGGGCTATGCCCCCAGTGTCAAATCAAAATCCAGTTGCATGTAATCCTATGCAGCCGTATGGTATGCTCAAAGTGTAGTCAACACATTGGTGACATTAAATAAGTTTGTCTGACCTTTAAATGAGCATGTTTTCATAGATGCACAGATGTAATAGATACAAAACTGTGAATAACAGCATGCATATCCTAGAATGCAGTTACGAACAGCTTCATGTAAGAGTAAATCCCTAACACAATAATACTGGTAATAACAGTAATTTTTATCAGACTGTCAACATGTCTAGTATACGGTAAGCAATCTTAGCATTAAGAAAATGAAGTTTATCAAGGGTGTATAGAATGTTGCAGAACCATATATTCACCAGAGACTTCTAAGATAATAATTGTTCATCAAGACTATAAAAGTAGACCATAGATTGCTCATCAAGCGTGTATTTGTTACTAAGGATCTTAGATGCTATGAGGTTGACTGTTCATAAAGGCTGTATATAGCGTGTCTTTATACTCATATGTAGAGCATAATCTGAGAGGTCTCTGATTAAACTGTTCTAAGCTGTATAGAATGTTGAAGAACATTGATCACAATCTTGAGCTTCCATGCTAATGGAATGCATTCGTTCTTCGTACATAATTTTAGACTTTGAAGATAATAGCAGTTCATCAAGAACTAATCCATTGAATCCAACGTTAAAACTATTGAGTGCATCTTGCTGTCTTAAAAAACGTCAGCCTGTAGGGAGACCCCTCGAACCCGCGCGGAAAAAGCTTAGCTATGGAAAAAAGTTTATTTTGATCATATTTATTAGCTTCAAACAGTGAGATTTGAGTAAAACTCCACAACTTGGTATCACAATCAAGAAGATTCAGCTCAGAGCAATCCCCTGTAAGGGTAGCTAGGCTAGTCTAATAAGGACCTTTAAGCTGTGCATTTGTAGAGCCTGAAATAGCACCTACCACTAAACAGGATTTTAGCTGATTTTGCCTTTGCAAGAGGACCTGTAAGTTATGTGAGTCTGAAGAGACAGCTGACTGAGACAAGCGACCAGGCTGGGTCTGTCCTAGCATTTAGTGCATCACTATGTCTGAGGATATGCCTGCAAGTCAGGGTGGTGGACCGTGGGTCCAGCCATACGAGTCTGTAGAGACCTCTACCGGTACAGGTTAATGAGACAGACAGCTTGTCAGCTTAAAGGGGAAGTGTAGGCAACCAAGTCAACCAGACTGCGAATTCTACAAGTACAGAGTGTGACAATACCATACTGCTGATCCCTGACCATAGGTATATTAGAGCAATAGCAGGGTTGTAGAAATTCCAAGTTGTACAAAAATGCTTTTTAATTACCCTTGCCAAGCTTAGTTCTATAAGAAAGCGGAGATTACCCCACGCATGGTTCCTATACCCATAATTTAGTGCCTCAGAGCCCCACTCAGTGCATTCAGAGTGTAATGTTTTAAGACATAAGAATGTATATACTAGGCCAAAAAAGAAACGCCGCATATATAACATACATTGTATATGGGGGTCTTTCAACAATCTCTCGCAAACGATTTGTCACATTTTGAGCGCTGAGTTTTGGATTATGAGTTCCTGGGGTTGTCCTAGCTATCATTTCTACCGGACAAAATTGATTCAGCAGTTTAAACCTTCGTTTTTATCGATCTTGGCGTCGCGTTATCAGGCGATGACGTCATGAATGTGTGCGGTCTGACATTGTTCCAATTTGTCAGAAACGTTTCCTAAGACGTTCAATCATCCTTGCATGGCATCGAAATTGTTGGGCTATCACCGATGGCGTCACGTTAGCTTGTAAGACTCTTATCGCATTATCTAGTTCAACATGTGTCCGTTTTGGAATGTTTTCAAGCAACTTGGACATTAGACTAGTGATTTCAGTAGTTACTACATGCGTAAATCTAAATAAAATGAATGTGCACGTGAAAAAATTGAAAATAAAAAGACAGTCAATACACTGGTTTGGTTTGACTGAGCTCAATAAAACACTGGAATAATGTGTGGCAGGAAAAGTAGCAAAACATAGATAGCAGATGAAATTTTGTAACTCTCATTTAACGCACAATATTTTTAATCTTTATATGCGGCGTTTCTTTTTTGTATATATACATCCATTTATTACATAATTCTAAGGGTACAATTAAACTAGAATCAGCTCAGCTTGTGAAATGAATTATCCTTAGCCGAATAAGCAGATTACTATCATAAATCCAAATGCACGTTGTATTTTCTTTTTATAAAAAAAAAAATAAATAAATAATAAAAAAAAAAAATGTTCCTTTAACACTGGCCGCGTAGCGCAGTCGGTAACGTGTCTGGCTACAGATGCGTGTCTGACTGCAGATCCAGGGGTCGCGAGTTCGATCCCGATCCGGTCCCATACTTTCGTGGAGATTGATCATGAAATAATTTCTACGGTCATTCTCCTCCCTTCCGCTGATTTATTCAAGAAGGGTTGTTGTCAGTTACAAGCGAAAGTATGCGCACGAATTACTGGTTAACCGCTTGTTCAAGCCTGCCCAGGAAAAAGTGTAGTTAGATGAACTGACCGTCCCGCAATGACCATAGCTGTTGACTTGGGACGTAAAGCAACAAACAAACAAACAAACAAACAAACACTGGCCTATTAAATTTCACCGATCAAAACACACTGAAAGCTTATAAATTGAAATGCTGTTCCACAAAATATGCAATAAGCTTTGGCTAAATGTCAAAAAGTCAAATAAAAGTAATAAGGTTGCAAAGATCAGGAATCGATACAATCAAGTACCACACCTAACCCAGGATACCATAATTATCCTAAAAATAAATAACCAGTAAAACACCCTTTGTGGTGGGGCTTTGGTTAGAACAAGGACAAATATAGCGAAAAACACACTTTGTGGCAGGGCTTTGGTTAGGGCAATAGTAAAGGAAAACACCATTTTTGGTAGGGCTTTGGTTAGAATAAGGGCAACCATAGAAAAAAAAACCTTTTTGGTAGGGCTTTGGTTAGAATAAGGACATGAATAGATTAAAACACCCTATATGGTAGGGGCTTTGGTTAGAGTAAGGAAAAAAATAGAGGATACACCCTTTGTGGCAGGGCATTGACTAGAATAAAGGCAAAAATAGTGAATAACAACCATTTTGGTAGGGCTTTGGCTAGAACAAGGACAAAAAAAGAGAAAACACAGTTTTTGGTAGGGCGTTGGTTAGAATAAGGGCAGAAATAGAGTAAAACACCATTCGTTGCAGAGCTTTGGTTAGAATAAGGGCAAAATAGAGTGTAAAACATCCTTTTTAGTAGAGCTTTGGTTAGAATCAGGGCAAAATAGAGTAAACCACCCGTTGTGGCAGGACTTTGGTTAGAATAAGAGCAAAAAAAGGGAAAAACGCACTTTATTGCAGGGCTTTGGTTAGCATTAGAGCAAAAAATAAAAAAAACACCCTTTTTGGTAGGACTTTGGTTAGAATAAGGGCAAAAATAGAGAAACTCACCATTTGTGGCGGGGCTTTAGTTAGAATAAGGGCAAAAAAGAGTAAAACACCCTTTTTTTTTATAGAACTTTGGTTAGAATTAGGGCAAACATAGAGAAAAATACCCTTTGTGGTAGGGCTTTTGTAAGCGTTAGAGCAAAAGTAGAAAAAACACACACTTTTTGGTAGGGCTTTGTTAGAATAATGGCCAAAATAGAGAAAAATACCTTTTTGGTAGGGCTTTGGTTAGAATAAGGGCAAGAATTGAGAAACAGACCCTTTGTGACAGAGCTTTGATTATAATAAGGGCAAAATAAAGTAAAACATTCTTTGTGGCATGGCTTTGGCTAGGGTTAGAGCATAAATAAAGAAAACACCTGTTTTGGTAGGGCTTTGGTTAAAATAAAGACAAACATAGAGAAAAATACCCTTGGTTGCAGGGCTTTGTTTAGAACAAAGGCAAAAATAGAGTAACACCCTTTGTGGTAGGGCTTTGGTTAGGGTTAGAGCAAAAGTAGAGAAAACACCCTGATTGGTAAGGCTCTGGTTAGAATAAGGTTAAAATAGAGTAAAACACCCTTTTTGTAGGGCTTTGGTTAGAATAAAGGCAAAATTAGAGAAAACACCCTTTGTGGCTGGGCTTTGGTAAGGGTTAGAATAAGGGCAAAAAAATGAGAGTGAAACACCCTTTTGGTAGGGATTTGGTTAGAATAAGGGCAAAAATAGAGAAAAACAGGGCTATCGGTATCATAAACTTCGCAAAACATTTTCAAAATTTTATAGACGATACTATGATTTGATTTCTAAATTCCAAGTTGGACTTAAATCTCTCTTGCGCCAAGGACTTTCGGAACCTGATTTCTATGGTGACATGGTGTATAAGTTGAAGAAGATTGTTGGCTCTAATAATTTTTCAGCGCAGTTCATTAAAATAATTTCCCATTATAAAAAGATTGAAGAACATTAATGTATTGCAATAGACTGCATGCTTGGTAGTCAACCCAATCACGGTTGGCAACTTTAGTTTCCTCTTTAATTGCACGCCGGTGGGTCGGACTTCAGACTCTATGATGGTTCCGACTTAAAGACTTATCTATTGATGAGTTGGTAGGGGCCTGATGCTTTGGCTGTTTGTCGGGCCCACCGGGGTTTACCTGTTGGATTTCTTTTGCTCCGGTATTCAGTCTAATTTACTGTTGAGTCCTTATCCTTGCTTTATCTCCTTGTTATATCTTGATTTATATGTATTAGGAGATGATGCATTGATAAGTTAGGGGTCTTTCATGCAAACCAAATATTTATGTGTCTTGATCCACATCTGAATTAAGGGTGAGGTTGGCGCCGTTAAACCGGTTTAAGCCCTCCAGTAAAATATTTTACTGACCGTTCCAAGGCGGTACTTCTTTTGTGGATCTTTTATGTTTTTGTTCTGTCTTGTGTTGGCTATGTTTTGTGCGCGTCTGTTTATATGTGCTTTGTGGTCACCTGCTGGGAAAGGGCTGACCTCTTGGCTCTCGTTTGTGGTGTCTTCTATGAGTTTGTCACTTTCCCATTGGTATCCTGGGTCAGGTGTGGTACTTGATTGTATCGATTCCTGATCTTTGCAGCCTTATTACTTTGGTTAGAATAAGGGCAAAAATAGAGAAAAACACCCTTTTTGGTAGGGTTTTGGTTAGAATAAGGGCACACATAGTGAAAAACACACTTTTTGGTAGAGCTTTGTTTAGAATAAAGGCAAATATAGAGAAAACACCCTTTGTAGCAGGGCTTTGGTTTAAATAAGAGCAAAAGTAGGAAAAGACACCCTTAGTGACAGGGCTTTGGTAATAAGGGCAAAATTAAATTAAAACAGCCTTTTGGTAGGGCTTTTGGTATGATTAGGGCAAAATTATAGCGAAACACACTTTTTGGTAGGACTTTGGTCAGGGCGAAAATAGAGACAAAAAAACCTTGGGGGATGGGGCCTTGGTTAGAATAAGGATAAAAATAGAGCACACAACCGTTTTGATTGTGCTATGGTAAGAATAAGGGAAAAAATAAAATAAATCACCTTTTGTGTTAGGGCTTTGGTTAGAATAAGGGCAAAAATAGAGAAAAACACCCTTTGTGGCAGGGCTTTAGTTAGGGTTAGAGCAAAAATAGAGAAAACAACATTTTTTGTTATGGCTATGGCTAGAATAAGTGCTAAAATAGATAAAAAAACAACACCTTTTTTGGTAGGGCTTTGTTTAGAATGAGGAACAATAGAGTAAATTTTCCTTTGTGGTAGGCCTTTGGTTAAAAAGGGCAAACAGAGTGAAAACCACCCTTTGTGGTAGGGCTCTTGTTAGGCCCTGGGAATATGCACACTCTAGTTTCAGTTATTTGGTGCAGTCATTGCTTCCAAGGTATACCCTTTTTAGAACATATTAGAGCAAAAGTAGAGAAAAACACCTTTGTGGTAGGCCTTCGGTAAGAATCAGGGCCCAAATAGAGAAAAAAAATCTTTTTGATAGGTCTTTGGTTAGAATAAGTGCTAAAATAGATAAAAAAAACACCCTTTTTGGTAGGGCTTTGTTTAGAATGAGGACACACATAGAGTAAAACTTCCTTTGTTGTAGGGCTTTGGTTAGAATAAGGGCAAACATAGAGAAAACCACCCTTTATGGTAGGGCTTTGGTTAAGCCCTGGAAATTTGAACACTCTAGTTTCAGTTTTTTGGTACAGTCTTTGCTTCCAAGGGATACCCTTTTAAGAACATATTAGAGCAAAAGTAGAGAAAAACACCATTTTTGTAGGGCTCTGGTTAGAATTATGGCTAAAATAGAGGAAAAACACCATTTTTGGTAGGATTTATGGTTAGAATAAGGGCAAAAACAGAGAAGAACAACCTTTTTGGTAGGACATTGGTTAGAATAATGGCAAAAGTAGAAAAACAGCCTTTTTTGGTAGGATTTGGTTAGAATAAGGGCAAGAAAGAGAAAAAAAACTTTTTGGAAGGTCTTTGGTTAGAATAATGGCAAAATAAAGTAAAACACACTTGGTGGCTCGGCGTTGGTTAGAATAAGAAGTAAAATATAGAAAAACACCATTTTCGGTAGGGCTTTGGCTAGAATAAGGGCAAAAATAGAGAAAAAACCTTTGGGGCAGAATTTGGTTAGTATAAGGGCAAAAATAGAGTAAAACACCCTTCGTGGTATGCTTTGGTTAGGGTTAGAGCAAAAATAAGGGCAAACATAGAGAAATTATCCTTTTTGCTAAAGCCTTAGGTAGAATAAGGGCAAAAATAGCAAAATACACCTTTTGTGGCATAGCTTTGGGTAGAATAGGGGCAAAAATAAAGTAAAACACCTTTTGTGGCAGGGCTTTGGTTAGGGTTTGGTTGTTCGTTGTTGTTTACCTTTTGTTTATTGTTACTCCCATTGTGGGAGTCTGTGATTGTTTTATGTTTTTTTGTACGTTGAGTTGTGTCCGTGCTAGTATTGCAATCATCTTGATGGGAAAGAGAGAGAGAGAGCTGGTTGCTTTGCTTTATTTGTCTTCCTGATGTCTCGTGATGGTTGAGCGGCTCTTCCTCACGGTGCCATGGGGTTGTCTTAGGTTTGTGATTGTGGTATTTCCTGATCATAATCACTATTTTTAGAGCAAAAGTAGAGAAAACACCCTTTTTGTTAGAATAAGGGCAAAAATAGGGAAAAAGCACCCTTTTCGGCGAGGCTTTAGTTAGAATAAGGGCAAATATAGAGCAAAACACCTTTTTTGGTAAGGCTTTGATTAGAATAAAGGTAAAAATTGAGAAAAACACATTTTTTGGTAGGGTTTTGTTAGAATAAGGGCAAAAATAGAGAAAAAACAACATTTTTGGTAGGGCTATGGATAGAATAAGGACAGAAATAGAAAAAAAAACTGTTTGACAAGGGCTTGGTTTTTGGTAGGGCTTTGGTTAGAATAAAGACAAAAATAGAGACAACCTTTTTTGGTACGGCTTTGGTTAGAATAAGGGCAAAAAACAGAGTAAACCACCCTTTGTGTAAGGGCTTTGGTTAGAATAAGGGCAAAAATAAAAAAAAAACACCCTTTGTGGCAGGGTTTTGGTAAGGGTTAGAGTAAAGATAGAGAAAAACACCCTTTTTGGTAGGGCTTTGGTTAGAATAAGGGCAAAAATAGAGAAAAACACCATTTGTGGCAGGGCTTTGTTTAGAATAAGGGCAAAAATAGAGAAAAATACCCATTTTTTGGCAGGGCTTTGGTTAGAATAAGGGAAAAAACAGAGTAAACCACCCTTTGTGTAAGGGCTTTGGTTAGAATAAGGGCAAAAATTTAAAAAAAAACACCCTTTGTGGCAGGGCTTTGATTAGGGTTAGAGCAAATATAGAGAAAAACACCCATTTTGGTAGGGCTTTGGTTAGAATAAGGGCAAAAATAGAGACAATCACCCATTGTGGCGGGGCTTTAATTAAGATAAGGGCAAACATAGAGTTAAACTCCCTGTATTGTACGAATTTGGCTAGAATAAGGGCTAACATAGATAAAAAAAAAACCTTTGTGGCAGGGCTTCGATTAGGATTAGAACAAAAGTAGAACAAAACACCCTTTTGGGTAGGGCTTTGTTAAAAATAAGGTCAAATATGGAGAAAAACACCCTTTTTGGTAACGCTTTGGTTAGAATAAGGGCAAATATAGAGAAAAACAAATTTTGTGGTAGGGATTTGGTTAGAATAAGTGCTAAAATAGATAAAAACACCCTTTTTGTTAGGGCTTTGTTTAGAATGTGGACAAACATAGAGTAAAACTTCCTTTGTGGTAGGGCTTCGGTTACAATAAGGGCAAACATAGAGAAAACCACCCTTTGTGGTAGGGCTTTGGTTAGGCCCAGGAAATATACACACTCCAGTTTCTGTTCTTTGGTGCAGTCTTTTCTTCCAAGGGATACCCTTTTAAGAACATATTAGAGCAAAAGTCGAGAAAAACGCTCTATTTGTAAGGGTTTTGGTTAAGTTAAGGGGAAAATAGAGAAAAAAACACCTTTTTGGTAGGGCTTCGATTCAATTTGTCAACAAGGGCATTGAATTCATTAACTTACCCAGTATATTTAAAGATAAATCTGTTATCTCTTCTATTCCTACTCATTTTGAAAATAAGGAATCCCCTATCATTTGTTATAAGTATAGTAAACCTATTCATGGTACTGTTTTTAACTATAACAAATTAGTAACAGAACTTGATATCGAAAATCCTATTCCTGACTCTTGATATTGTAAAGACTCTAAGTATTGCTATAAACCCGCTGGTCATATAGTCACAGGGGATTTAAAAATCATAACTGATTGAAGAATTCGGTCCATTATATGTAAGGGACCTAAATATAGGTTTCCTGTGCAAATAGACTTCAAATCATGTCGTGAGGAAATCGCAGGAGCCTTACAAGAATTTTGTAATCGCTGGTGTAAACGAGAGCATGTTGAGTCTAACGCCTTAAATAGTTGGAAACTAAATATTTTTAAGATTATTGATGGTAGAATTATATTTTATTGCAACAATTTAGATCTTCTACCACCTAAACCTAAATTCACTTTTAGACACTTGAAGAAAGGGATCCAGGAATTCCATGGGAGGTTTGTTTGGCAGATAAGGCTCCTAACAATGTTGTGGTCGTTTGAAAAAGATACTATATTAACACCCTAAAACAAGAACTTAGCACTGCAAAAACATATGAGCACAACAGGATTGATGAGACGTCTATCGTTGATATGAATCGATGCCATATGGCAGCTGAGTTTGGGTTGTTTGTTGATGAGTTCCATAGCAAGCTTCCTACGTTATACTGGAACGTATATTCCTTAACTTCATAAACGGCACTATAAGTCGTGTTTTATTGCTAATTCTAGTGCATTTACAACTACTGAGTTGTCTATTCTTTTGACTTCTTGCCTCACTGCGATTAAAAACCATGTCATTAAATATTGCACAACAGTTTATGAAAGAAATGGTAAAAAATTATTTTGGTCTATTAAAAATTCAGGTGAAATTCTTAATAAATTGAAGTCTAGAGGTTTTCTAGCATCTGGTTTGTCTACATATGATTTTTCTACTCTATTGCCTCATAATCTAATAAAAGATAAACTAACAGAATTAATTGAACAAACATTTAACAGAGAGGGCTCACTTTATTTGGCTTGTAATGATAAAAATACCTTTTTTACTTCTGAACAACCTAAACGATATAAATTGTGGTCATGTCAGAAAATGTGTGATGCGCTCCATTATCTTTTGGACAATATATTTATAAGATTTGGCTCTAAATTATATAGACAAATTGTCGGTATTCCAATGGGTACTCATTGTTCTCCTCTTGTTGCAGATTTGTTTTTGTTTTGTTATGAGAGAGACTTTATGTTATCTCTGTTAGACAATAATCAAGCTGATATTATTGAAGCTTTTAACTCTACCTCCAGATATTTAGATGACTTACTTAATATTGATAATCCTTATTTTGAACAAATGGTAGGTCAGATATATCCCACTGAACTTCAGTTAAATAAGGCGAATTCTTCTGATACTGAAGCTCCGTTTTTGGACTTGAACTTGTCAATAACAAATGGCATGGTTTCTTCTAAAAAATGATAAACGGGATGATTTTAATTTTGAAATAGTAAATTTCCCATTTCTTGATGGAGATGTTCCTCGCTCTCCTTCCTATGGTGTATATATTTCTCAGCTTATTCGTTTTGCTAGAGTGTGCTCTAATGTTGATGACTTCAACAACAGAAACTAATTTTTAACTGCTAAATTATTAAAACAAGATTATAGATATCATAAAATTCGAAAAGCATTTTCTAAATTCTACAGACACTCAGAGTTAATTGTTAAATACAATATTGGGTTAAAAACTCTTCTGCAACAAGGCATATCAGAACCTATATTTTATGGTGATTTAGTCTATAAATTCAAACGAATTGTTGGAAAACCTAATTTTAGTGATCAATTCAAAAAGATAGTAAAACGTTATATAAGGGTTGGATATAATTTGGATATCATGCGACAGTCTGCATGCCTAGTTTTAAACCCAATCACGGTTTATAGCTATGGTTTTCTCTTTAATTGCACGACGGTGGGTCAGGCCCCAGACTCTATGACGGCTCTGACGTAAAGCTTTAATCGGTGGGTTGGTGCCTGATGCTTATCTGTAGCTGGACCCACCGTGGCTCAACTTGAGGTTTTCTTTAGCTCTGACTATCTGTGAGTCATGAGCCCTTTTCTTTGTTTCATCATGGAGTGTTAATTTGATTAGAGTGTTTTCCATGATATTACATTGCATTAGTTAGATGGCCTCCATGCGAGCTGAACATTTCTTGTACTTCAACAACAGCAGAATCTAGGGCGAAGATTTGGTACCAGTAAAATGCATTTAAGCCCCCCGGTGGCTTAGGCTGCTGTCCGTTCTAAGGCGGTGGTTCTGTTGTTGTTGACTTTTTGTTTATTGTTACTCCCATTGTGGGAGTCTGTAATTGTTCTATGTTTTGTTGTACGTTACTTTATGTCTATTCTAGTATTGCAATCATCTTGATGGGGAAGAGAGAGCTGATTGCTTTGCTTAATTTATCTTCCGCGTGTCTTGTGATGGTTGAGTGGCTCTTCCTCGCGGTGCCACGGGGTTGTCTGCAGTTTGTGATTGTGGTATTTCCTGATCATACTCACTTACTGTTTTTGGTAAGAATAAGGTCAAATATAGAGTTATACATCCTTTGTGGCAGGGCTTTGGTTAGAATAAGGGCAAAATAGAGTAAAACATCCTTTTTGGTTGGGCTTTGGTAAAAATAAAGGCAACAAAGAAGAAAAACATTCTTTGTGGTGGGGCTTTAGTTAGAATAATGGCTTTTAAGAACATATTTGACTTCACTACAGCTGGTGACTGGGACTGTGTGGCGGCGGCCCTTCACTATAGTGTAGATTTTATTTTCTTGTCCTTTGGGATCATGGGTTTCATTGTGGAACTTTGAAACTATAAGAGGGTCACTGATGAAGCCTAAATGGCAGAAACTAGCTAGTCTGGCCCAGAAAATATGCACACTCTAGTTTCAATTCTTTAATGCAGTCTTTGCTTCCAAAGGATACCCCTTTTAACAACATATTATACACCCTTTGTGGCAGGGCTTTGGTTAGAATAAGGGCAAATTTAGAGTTATACACCCTTTGTGGCAGGGCTTTGGTTAGAATAAGGGCAAAAATAGAGTAATACACTCTTTTTGGCAGGGCTTTGGTTACAATAAGGGCAATTATAGAGTAAAACACCCTTTTTGGCGGGGCTTTGGTTAGATTAAGGGTAAAATAGAGTAAACATCCTTTTTGGTTGGGCTTTGGTAAAAATAAAGGCAAAAAAGAAGAAAAACACCCTTTGTGGCGGGGCTTTGGTTAGAATGATGGCAAAAATAGATTAAAACATCCTTTGTGGCAGGGTTTTGGTAAGAATAAGGGCAAAAATAAAGATATACCCTTTGTGGCAGGGCTTTGGTTACAATAAGGGCAATAATAGAGTAAAACACCCTTTATGGTAGGGCTTTGGTTAGAATAAGGGCAAAATAGATTAAAACACGCTTTTTGGTAGGGCTTTTGTAAAAATAAAGGCAAAAAAAGAAATACACCCTTTGTGGCAGGGCTTTGATAAGGGGTTAGAGCATAAATAGAGACAACAACCTTTGTGGCTCGGAGATTGCTAAGAATAAGAAGAAAAAATAGAGAAAACACCCTTTTTGGTAGGGTTTTGGCTAGAATAAGGGCCAAAAAAAGTAAAACATCATTTGTGGAAGGGATTTGGTCAGAATAAGGGCAAAATGGAGACAAACACACTTTTTTTTGTGAAGCTTTATAGGTAGAATTAGGGCTGAAATAGAAAAATACACCCTTTGTGGCATAGCTGTGGTTAGAATAAGGGCAAAAATAAAGTAAAACACCCTTTGTGGCAGGGCTTTGGTTAGAGTTAGAGCAAACTCAGAGAAAACACCCTTTTTGGCAGGGCTGTGGTTAGTGTAAGGGCAAAAATAGAGACAAAAACACCCTTTTTGGTAGGGTTTTGGTTAAAATAAGGGCAAAAATAGAGAAAAACGCCCTTTGTGACAGGACTAAGGTTAAAATAAGGGCAAAGATATAGTGAAACACCCTTTTTGGTAGGACTTTGGTTAAAATAAGGACAAACATAGAGAAAATCACCCTTTGTGGTAGGGCTATCATGCATGGTCATGTCAAAATGTATGTGATGCGCTAACCTTTTTGTTTGGCACCAAGCTCTATAGACAAGTAGTTGAGATTCTTATGGGCACTAATTGTGCTCCCCTGGTTGCAGAATTATTCCTGTTTTGTTATGAAAGGGACTTTATGATGTCTCTTTCTGATGATACGCAGACTGATGTTATTGATGCGTTTAACACTACTTCCAGATATTTGGACGATATTTTAAATATTAATAATGTTTATTTTGACAATATGGTTAGTCAAATATACCCTTCATAGCTCCAACTTAATACAGCCAATGCCTCTAATACCGAAGCCGCATTTTTAGACTTGCATTTGTCAATTTCTAATGATATTGTTTCTACCAAAATTTATGATAAACGTGACGACTTTGATTTTGAAATTGTCAATTTCCCATGTTTAGATGGTGATGTTCCTCGTTCTACATCCTATGGAGTCTATATCTCTCAACTCATTCGGTTTGCTAGAGCATCTAGCTATGTTGCAGACTTCAACAATCGCAATAAATTGTTAACTCAGAAACTTCTTAAACAAGGCTATCGGTATCATAAACTTCGCAAAACATTTTCAAAATTTTATAGACGATACTATGATTTGATTTCTAAATTCCAAGTTGGACTTAAATCTCTCTTGCGCCAAGGACTTTCGGAACCTGATTTCTATGGTGACTTGGTGTATAAATTGAGGAAGATTGTTGGCTCTGATAATTTTTCAGCGCAGTTCATTAAAATAATTTCCCATTATAAAAAGATTGGCTATAACATTAATGTATTGCAACAGACGGCATGCTTGGTAGTCAACCCAATCACGGTTGGCAACTTTGCTATCGTCTTTAATTGCACGCCGGTGGGTCGGACTTCAGACTCTATGATGGTTCCGACTTAAAAACTTATCTATTGATGAGATGGTGGGGGCCTGATGCTTTGACTGTTGTTTGTCGGGCCCACCGGGGTTTACCTGTTGGATTTCTTTTGCTCCGGTATTCAGTCTAATTTACTGTTGAGTCCTTATCCTTGCTTTATCTCCTTGTTATATCTTGATTTATATATTTAGGAGATGATGCATTGATTAGTTAGGGGTCTTTCATGCAAACCAAATATCTATGTGTCTTGATCCACATCTGAATTAAGGGTGAGGTTGGCGCCGTTAAATCGGTTTAAGCCCTCCAGTAAAATATTTTACTGCCGTTCCAAGGCGGTACTCCTTTTGTGGATCTTTTATGTTTTTGTTCTGTCTTGTGTTTGCTATGTCTTTGTGAGCATCTGTTTATATGTGCTTTGTGGTCACCTGCTGGGAAAGTGCTGACCTCTTGGTTCTCGTTTGTGGTGTCTACTGTTAGTATGTCACTTTCCCATTGGTATCCTGGGTCAGGTGTGGTACTTGATTGTATCGATTCCTGATCTTTGCACCCTTACTTACTTGGGTTAGAATAAGGGCAAAAATAGAGTAAAACACCCTTTGTTGTAGGACTTTGGTTAGAAAAAGGACAAACATAAAGAAAAACACCCTTTGTGGCAGAGCTTCGGTTAGGGTTAGAGCAAAAGTAGAGAAAAACACCTTTTTGGGTAAGCTTTTGGTTAGAATAGTGGCAAAAATAGAAAAAAAACACCCTTTTTGGTATGCTCTAGTAAGAATAAGGACAAAAATAGAGAAAACAGCCGTTTTGATTGGGCTTTGGTTAGAATAAGGGCAAAAATAGAATAAACCACCCTTTGTGTAAGGGCTTTGGTTAAAATAAGGGCACAAATAAAGACAAACACCCTTTGTGGCAGGGCTTTGGTTAGGGTTAGAGCAAAAATACAGGTAGAGTAAAATACAATTTTGGTAGGGCTTTGGTTACAATAAGGGTGAAAATAGAGAAAACACCCTTTTTGGGGATGGCTTTGGATAGAATAAAGGCAAAAATAAAGTAAAACACCCTTTTGGTAAAGCTTTTGTTAGAATAAGGGCAAAAATAGAAAAAACACCCTTTGTGGGAGGGCTTTGGATAGAATAAGGGCAAAAATAGAGAAAAACATCCTTCGAGGCAGGGTTTCGTTAGGGATAGAGCCAAAATAGAGAAAAAACCCTATTTGGCAGGGCTTTGGTTAAGGTAAGAGCAAAAATAGACGAAAACAACCCTTTTGTTTGGGCTTTGGTTAGAATTAGGGCACAAAAAGAGAAAAACACCCTTTGTGGCAGGGCTTTAGTTAGAATAAGAAGAAAAAAAGAGAAAAAATACGATTTTTTGGTAAGGCTTTAGCTGGAATGAAGGCAAAAATAAATATAAACACCCTTTTGGTAAAGCTTTTGTTAGAATAAGGGCAAAAATAGAAAAACACCCTTTGTGGGAGGGCTTTGGTTAGAATAAGGGCAAAAATAGGGATAATTATCCTTCGAGGCAGGGTTTTGTTAGGGTTAGAGCCAAAATAGAGAAAAAAACCTATGTGGCAAGGCTTTGGTTAAGGTTAGAGCAAAAATAGACGAAAACACCTTTTTGTTAGGGCTTTGGTTAGAATTAGGGCACAAAAAGAGAAAAACACCCTTTGAGGCAGGGCTTTAATAAGAATAAGAACAAAACAAAAGAGAAAAAATACGATTTTTTGGTAAGGCTTTAGCTAGAATAAGGTCAAAAATAGAGAAAACGCCCTTTTAGGGATAGAATTAGGTTGAAATAAGGGCAAAATAGAGTAAAACACCCTTTGTGGTAGGGCTTTGGTTAGGATTAGAGCAGAAACAGAGAAAAGACCCTTTTTTGTAGGGCTTTGGTTACAATGAGGGCAAAAATAGAGAAAAACACCCTTTTTGGCAAGGCTTTCATTAGAATAAGGGCAAAACTAGAGAAAAACTCCCTTTGAGGCAGGGCTTTTGTTAGGGTTTAAAAAAAATGCAAAAAAGAGTGAAATAACCTTTTTGGTTGGGCTTTGGTTCGAATAATGGCAAAAATAGTGAAAAACATACTTTTTTGGAAGAGCATTGTTTAGAATAAAGGCAAAAATAGAGAATTACTCCCTTTTAGGCAGGGCTTTGGTTAAAATAAGAGCAAAAATAGGGAAACACCTTTTGTAGCGAGCTTTGGTTATAATAAGGGCAAAATAGAGTAAAACACCCTTTTTTGTAGGTCTTTGGTAGAATTGGGTAAAAATAGAGATAAACACCCTTCTTGGTTGGGCTTCGGCTAGAATAAAGGCAAATTGGGTTAAACACTCTTTTTGTTAGGGCTTTTGTTAAAATAAGGGCAAAATAAAAGAAAACCCACCCTTTTAGGCAAAGCTTTGGTTAATATTAGAGCAAAATAGGGAAAAGAACCCTTTGTAGCAGGGCTTTGGTTATAATAAGGGCAAAATAGAGTAAAACACCCTTTTGGTAAGTCTATGGTTAAAATAAGGGTAAAAATAGAGATAAACACACTTTTTGTAGGGTTTTGGTTAGAATAAGTCCAAAAGCAGAGAGGAAAACAACCTTTGTGGCAGGGCTTTGGTTAGAATGAGGGCAAAATTAGGTAAAACACCCTTTTTGGTAGGCTTTGGTTAGAATAAGGGCAAAGATAGAGAAAAACACCCATCGTGGCAAGGTTTGGTTAGGTTAAGAGCAAAAATTTAGAAAACGCCCTATGTGGCAGGGCTTTGGTTAGGGTTTGAGCAAAAATAGAGAAAAACAACCTTTTTGTTGGGGCTTTGGTTAGAATAAGGGCAGAAATAGCGAAAAACACCCTTTTGGTAGGCTTTAGTTAGAATAATGACACAAAAAGAGAAAAGACACCTTTTCTGGCAGGGCTTTGGTTAGAGTTAGAACAAAAATAGACAAAATACCCATTGTTGCTGGGTGTTGGTTAGAATAAGAACAAAAATAGAGAAAATACCCTTTTTGGTATGGCTTTGGTTAGAATATGGCAAAATAGAGAAAAAACTCCCTTTTTGAGTAGAATTTGATTAGAATAAGGGCAAAAATAGAGTAAAACACCCTTTGTGGTAGGGCTTTGGTTAGAATAAAGTCAAAAATAGAGAAAAATACCATTTTTGGTAAAGCTTTAGGTAGAATAAGAGCAAAATTGAGAAACACACCCTTTGTGGCATAGCTTTGGTTAGAATAAGGGCTAAAATAAGTAAAACACCCTTTGTGGCATGGTTTTGGTTAGGGTTAGAGCAAAAATAGAGACACCACCCTTTTTGGTGGGGTTTTGGTTAGAATAAGGGCAAAAATAGAGAAAACAGCCTAATATTTTACTGACCGTTTCAAGGCGGTTCTTCTTTTGTGGATCTTTTATGTTTTTGTTCTGTCTTGTGTTTGCTATGTCTTTGTGCGCGTCTGTTTATATGTGCTTTGTGGTCACCTGCTGGGAAAGGGCTGACCTCTTGGCACTCGTTTGTGGTGTCTAACTGTGAGTTTGTCACTTTCCCATTGGTATCCTGGGTCAGGTGTGGTACTTGATTGTATCGATTCCTGATCTTTGCACCCTTACTTCCTTTTTGGTAGGACTTTGTTTAGAATAAAGGCAAAAATAGAGAAAAGCACACTTTGTGGCAGGGCTTTGGTTAAAGTAAGGGCAAAAATACAAAAAAAACACCCTTTTTGGTAGGCCTTTGGTTAAAATAAGGGCAAAAGTAGAGATAAACACCCTTTTTGGTAGGGCTTGGTAGAATAAGGACAAAAATAGAAAAAAAAACTTTTTGGTTGGGCTTTGGTAAGAATAAGGCCAAAATAGAGAAAAAACACCCTTTGTGACAGGGCTTTGGTTAGAATTAGGGCAAAAATAAGGTAAAACACCATTTTTGTTGGGCTTTGGTTAGAATAAGGGCAAAAATAGAGAAAAAACACCCTTCGTGGCAGAGGTTGGATTGATTTGGGTTAGAGCAAAAACAGAAAAAAAACACCTTTTTTGGTTGGGCTTTGGTTAGAATAAGGGCAAAAATAGAGAAAAACACCATTCGTGGCTTGGTTTTGGTTAGGGTTAGAGCAAAAGTAGAGAAAACACCCATGGGCTTTGGTTAGAATAAGGACGAAAAAAGAAAAGCACCACTATTGGTAGGGCTCTACATAAAATAAGGACATAAATAAAGAAATTACAACCGTTTTGGTAGGACTTTAGTTGGAATAAGGGCAAATATAGAGATAAACACCCTTTTTGGTATGCTTTGGTTAGAATAAGGGCATAAATAGAGAAAAACGATATCTTTGGTTGGGCTTTGAACCTATATTTTATGGTGATTTAGTCTATAAATTCAAACGAATTGTTGGAAAACCTAATTTTAGTGATCAATTCAAAAAGATAGTTAAACGTTATATAAGGGTTGGATATAACTTGGATATCATGCGACAATCTGCATGCCTAGTTGTAAACCCAATCACGGTTTATAGCTATGGTTTCCTCTTTAATTGCACGACGGTGGGTCAGGCCTCAGACTCTATGACGGCTCTGACGTAAAGCTTTAATCGGTGGGTTGGTGCCTGATGCTTATCTGTAGCTGGACCCACCGTGGCTCAACTTGAGGTTTTCTTTAGCTCTGACTATCTGTGAGTCATGAGCCCTTTTCTTTGTTTCATCATGTTGTAGTAATTTGATTAGAGTGTTTTTCCATGATGATACATTGCATTAGTTAGATGGCCTCCATGCGAGCTGAACATTTTTTGTACTTCAACAACAGCAGAATCTAGGGCGAAGATTTGGTACCAGTAAAATGCATTTAAGCCCCCCGGTGGCTTAGGCTGCTGTCCGTTCTAAGGCGGTGGTTCTGTTGTTGTTGACTTTCTGTTTATTGTTACTCCCATTGTGGGAGTCTGTAATTGTTCTATGTTTTGTTGTACGTTACTCTATGTCCATTTTAGTATTGCAATCATCTTGACGGGGAAGAGAGAGCTGATTGCTTTGCTTAATTTGTCTTCCTGGTGTCTCGTGATGGTTGAGCGGCTCTTCCTCACGGTGCCACGGGGTTGTCTGCAGTTTGTGATTGTGGTATTTCCTGATCTTCTCATTTACTATTTTTGGTTAGAATAAGGGCAAAAATAGAGAAAAACACCCTTTTTTGGCAGGGCTTTGGTTAGAAAAAGGGCAAAAAAAAAAAGAATGAAACACGCATTTTGGTAGGACTTTGGTTCGATAAGGGCAAACATAGAGAAAAACACCCTTTTTGTGAGAGCTTTGGTGAGAATAAGGGCAAAAGTAGAGAAAACACCCTTTGTGGCAAAGCTTTGGTAAGAATAAGTGCAAAAATAGAATAAAACACCCTTTTTGGTAGGGCTTTGAAAAGAATAAGGGCAAAATTAGAGAAAAAACACCCTTCGTGGCAGGCCTTTGGTTAGAATAAGGGCCAAAAAAAAGAAAAGAATGAAACACACATTTTGGTAGGGCTTCGGTTAGAATATTGGCAAAAATAGAGAAAACACCCTTTTTGGTAGGTCTTTGGTTTGAATAAGGGCAAAAATAAAGAAAAAACACCATTTTGGTAGGTCTTTGGTTAGATTAAAGGCAAAATATAGAAAAAAACACTAACGTGGCAGGACTTTTGTTAAAATAGGGCAATAATAGAGAAAAGCACCCTTTATCGCAAGGCTTTGGTTATTAAGGGCAAAAATAGAAAAAAAATCATCCTTTTTGGTAGGGCTTTGGTTAAAATTAGGGCAAAATAGAGATAAATACCCTTTTTGGTAGGGTTTTTGTTAGAATAAGACAAAAATAGAAAAAAAACAGCCTTTTTGGTGGGGCTTTGGTTAGAATGAGGCCAAAAGTAGAGATAAAACCACACCTTTGTGGCAGGGCTTTGGATAGAATAAGGACAAAAATAGAGTAAAAAACCCTTTTTGGTTAGGCTTTGGTTAGAATAAGGGCTAAAATAGAGAAAAAACACCCTTCATGGCAGGGTTTGGTTAGGGTTAGAGCAAAAACAGAGAAAACAACCTTTTTGGCACGGCTTTGGTTAGAATAAGGGCAAAAAGGAAAAAACACCCTTTTTAGTAGGGCTTTTGTTACGATAAGGGCACAAATAAAATTAAAAACACCCTTTTTGGTAGGCTTTGGTTAGAATAAGGGCAAAGATAGAGAAAAACACCCATCGTGGCAATGTTTGGTTAGGATAAGAGCAAAAATTTAGAAAACGCCCTATGTGGCAGGGCTTTGGTTAGGGTTTGAGCAAAAATAGAGAAAAACAACCTTTTTGTTGGGGCTTTGGTTAGAATAAGGGCTGAAATAGTGAAAAACACCCTTTTGGTAGGCTTTAGTTAGAATAATGACACAAAAAGAGAAAAGACACCTTTTCTGGCAGGGCTTTGGTTAGAGTTAGAACAAAAATAGACAAAATACCCATTGTGGCTGGGTGTTGGTTAGAATAAGAACAAAAATAGAGAAAATACCCTTTTTGGTAAGGCTTTGGTTAGAATATGGCAAAAATAGAGAAAAACTCCCTTTTTGGGTAGAATTTGATTAGAATAAGGGCAAAAATAGAGTAAAACACCCTTTGTGGTAGGGCTTTGGTTAGAATAAAGCCAAAAATAGAGAAAAATACCCTTTTTGGTAAAGCTTTAGGTAGAATAAGAGCAAAATTGAGAAACACACCCTTTGTGGCATAGCTTTGGTTAGAATAAGGGCTAAAATAAGTAAAACACCCTTTGTGGCATGGTTTTGGTTAGGGTTAGAGCAAAAATAGAGACACCACCCTTTTTGGTGGGGTTTTGGTTAGAATAAGGGCAAAAATAGAGAAAACAGCCTAATATTTTACTGACCGTTCCAAGGCGGTTCTTCTTTTGTGGATCTTATATGTTTTTGTTCTGTCTTGTGTTTGCTATGTCTTTGTGCGCGTCTGTTTATATGTGCTTTGTGGTCACCTGCTGGGAAAGGGCTGACCTCTTGGCACTCGTTTGTGGTGTCTAACTGTGAGTTTGTCACTTTCCCATTGGTATTCTGGGTCAGGTGTGGTACTTGATTGTATCGATTCCTGATCTTTGCACCCTTACTTCCTTTTTGGTAGGACTTTGTTTAGAATAAAGGCAAAAATAGAGAAAAGCACACTTTGTGGCAGGGCTTTGGTTAAAGTTAGGGCAAAAATACAAAAAACACCCTTTTTTGGTAGGTCTTTGAATAAAATAAGGGTAAAAGTAGAGATAAACAACTTTTTTTTGGTAGGGCTTGGTAGAATAAGGACAAAAATAGAAAAAAAAACTTTTTGGTTGGGCTTTGGTAAGAATAAGGCCAAAATAGAGAAAAAACACCCTTTGTGACAGGGCTTTGGTTAGAATTAGGGCAAAAAATAGAGTAAAACACCCTTTTTTGTTGGGCTTTGGTTAGAATAAGGGCAAAATAGAGAAAAAACACCCTTCGTGGCAGAGGTTGGATTGATTTGGGTTAGAGCAAAAACAGAAAAAACACCTTTTTTGGTGGGGCTTCGGTTAGAATAAGGGCAAAAATAGCGAAAAACACTTTTTTTGGTAGGGCTTTGGTTACAATAAGGGCAAAATAGAGTAAAGCACACTTTTTGGCAGAGCTTTGTTTATTTAAAGGCAAAAATAGAAGAAAAACACCCTTCATGGCAGGGTTTGGTTAGGGTTAGAGCAAAATAGAGAAAAACATCCTTTTTGTTAGGGCCTGGGCTACAATAAGGGCAACAATATAGAAAAACACCCTATTTTATATGGCTTTAGTTAGAATAAGGGCACAAAAAGAGAAAAACACCCTAAGTGGCAGGGCTTTGGTTCGGGTTAGAGCAAAAATAAAGAAAAACACACTTTTTGGTAGGGCTTTGGTTAGAATAAGGGCAAAAATAGAGAAAAACATCATTCGTGGCTTGGTTTTGGTTAGGGTTAGAGCAAAAGTAGAGAAAACACCCATGGGCTTTGGTTAGAATAAGGACAAAAAAAAAAGAAAAGCACCACTATTGGTAGGGCTCTACTTAGAATAAGGACATAAATAAAGAAATTACAACCGTTTTGGTAGGACTTTAGTTGGAATAAGGGCAAATATAGAGATAAACACCCTTTTTGGTATGCTTTGGTTAGAATAAGGGCATAAATAGAGAAAAACGATATCTTTGGTTGGGCTTTGGTTAGAATAAGGGCAAAAATAGAGAAAAACACCATTTTTGGTAGGACTCTGGTTAGAATAAGGACAAAAGTAAAGAAAAAACAACCGTTTTGGTAGGCTTTGGTTTGAATAAGGGCATAAATAAAGTAAAACACCCTTTGTGGTATGCTTTGGTTAGAATAAGGGCATTAATAGAGAAAACACCATTTTGGTAGGGCTCCGGTTAGAATAAGGACAAAAATACAGAAAAAACAACCGTTTTGGAAGGGCTTTGGTTAGAATAAGGTCAATAATAGAGAAAAAACACCCTTCGTGGCAGGGTTTAGTTAGAGTTAGAGCAAAAATAGAGAAAAACACCTTTGTGGTATGCTTTGGTTAGAATAAGGGCATTAATAGAGAAAAACACCATTTTTGGTAGGGCTCTGGTTAGAATAAGGACAAAAGTACAGAAAAAAACACCCTTTTTGGTAGGGCTTTGGTTAGAATAAGGGTAAACATAGAGAAAACAGCCTAAATTTTTACTGACCGTTCCAATGCGGTACTTCATTTGTCGATCTTTTATGTTTTTGTTCTGTCTTGTGTTTGCTATGTCTTTGTGTGCGTCTGTTTATATGTGCTTTGTGGTCACCTGCTGGGAAAGGGCTGACCTCTTTGCTCTCGTTTGTGGTGTCTTACTGTGAGTATGTCACTTTCCCATTTGTATCCTGGGTCAGTAGTGACACTTGATTGTATCGATTCCTGATCTTTGAACCCGTACTTACATTTTGGTAGGGCTTTGTTTAGAATAAGGACAAAATAATCGAGAATAAACACCCTTTGTGGCATGGCTTTGGTTAGAATAAGGGCAAAAATAGAGTTAACACCCTTTTTGGCGGGGCTTTGGTAAGAATAAGGGCAAAAATAGAGAAAAACACCCTTTTTTGGGAGGGCTTTGGTTAGAAAAAGGGCAAAAAAAAAAAGAATGAAACACGCATTTTGGTAGGACTTTGGTTCGATAAGGGCAAACATAGAGAAAAACACCCTTTTTGTGAGAGCTTTGATTAGAATAAGGGCAAAAGTAGAGAAAACACCCTTTGTGGCAAAGCTTTGGTAAGAATAAGTGCAAAAATAGAATAAAACACCCTTTTTGGTAGGGCTTTGAAAAGAATAAGGGCAAAATTAGAGAAAAAACACCCTTCGTGGCAGGCCTTTGGTTAGAATAAGGGCCAAAAATAAAAAGAATGAAACACACATTTTGGTAGGGCTTCGGTTAGAATATTGGCAAAAATAGAGAAAAACACCCTTTTTGGTAGGTCTTTGGTTTGAATAAGGGCAAAAATAAAGAAAAAACACCATTTTGGTAGGTCTTTGGTTAGATTAAAGGCAAAATATAGAAAAACACACTAACCTGGCAGGACTTTTGTTAAAATAGGGCAATAATAGAGAAAAGCACCCTTTATCGCAAGGCTTTGGTTATTAAGGGCAAAAATAGAAAAAAATCATCCTTTTTGGTAGGGCTTTGGTTAAAATTAGGGCAAAATAAAGATTAATACCCTTTTTGGTATGGTTTTTGTTAGAATAAGACAAAAATAGAAAAAACAGCCTTTTTGGTGGGGCTTTGGTTAGAATAAGGCCAAAAGTAGAGATAAAACCACACCTTTGTGGCAGGGCTTTGGATAGAATAAGGACAAAAATAGAGTAAAAAGCCTTTTTGGTTAGGCTTTGGTTAGAATAAGGGCTAATATAGAGAAAAAAACAGCCTTCATGGCAGGGTTTGGTTAGGGTTAGAGCAAAAACAGAGAAAACAACCTTTTTGGCACGGCTTTGGTTAGAATAAGGGCAAAAAGGAAAAAAACACCCTTTTTAGTAGGGCTTTTGTTATGATAAGGGCACAAATAAAGTTAAAAACACCCTTTTTGGTAGGCTTTTGTTAGAATAAGGGCAAAGATAGAGAAAAACACACATCGTGGCAAGGTTTGGTTAGGATAAGAGCAAAAATTAGAAAACGCCCTATGTGGCAGGGCTTTGGTTAGGGTTTGAGCAAAAATAGAGAAAAACAACCTTTTTGTTGGGGCTTTGGTTAGAATAAGGGCTGAAATAGTGAAAAACACCCTTTTGGTAGGCTTTAGTTAGAATAATGACACAAAAAGAGAAAAGACACCTTTTCTGGCAGGGCTTTGGTTAGAGTTAGAACAAAAATAGACAAAATACCCATAGTGGCTGGGTGTTGGTTAGAATAAGAACAAAAATAGAGAAAATACCCTTTTTGGTAAGGCTTTGGTTAGAATATGGCAAAAATAGAGAAAAACTCCCTTTTTGGGTAGAATTTGATTAGAATAAGGGCAAAAATAGAGTAAAACACCCTTTGTGGTAGGGCTTTGGTTAGAATAAAGTCAAAAATAGAGAAAATACCCTTTTTGGTAAAGCTTTAGGTAGAATAAGAGCCAAATTGAGAAACACACCCTTTGTGACATAGCTTTGGTTAGAATAAGGGCTAAAATAAGTAAAACACACTTTGTGGCATGGTTTTGGTTAGGGTTAGAGCAAAAAAAGAGACACCACCCTTTTTGGTGGGGTTTTGGTTAGAATAAGGGCAAAAATAGAGAAAACAGCCTAATATTTTACTGACCGTTCCAAGGCGGTTCTTCTTTTGTGGATCTTTTATGTTTTTGTTCTGTCTTGTGTTTGCTATGTCTTTGTGCGCGTCTGTTTATATGTGCTTTGTGGTCACCTGCTGGGAAAGGGCTGACCTCTTGGCACTCGTTTGTGGTGTCTAACTGTGAGTTTGTCACTTTCCCATTGGTATCCTGGGTCAGGTGTGGTACTTGATTGTATCGATTCCTGATCTTTGCACCCTTACTTCCTTTTTGGTAGGACTTTGTTTAGAATAAAGGCAAAAATAGAGAAAAGCACACTTTGTGGCAGGGCTTTGGTTAAAGTAAGGGCAAAAATACAAAAAAAACACACCCTTTTTTGGTAGGTATTTGAATAAAATAAGGGCAAAAGTAGAGATAAACACCTTTTTTGGTAGGGCTTGGTAGAATAAGGACAAAAATAGAAAAAAACTTTTTGGTTGGGCTTTGGTAAGAATAAGGCCAAAATAGAGAAAAAACACCCTTTGTGACAGGGCTTTGGTTAGAATTAGGGCAAAAATAGAGTAAAACACCCTTTTTTGTTGGGCTTTGGTTAGGATAAGGGCAAAAATAGAGAAAAAACACCCTTCGTGGCAGAGGTTGGATTGATTTGGGTTAGAGCAAAAACAGAAAAAACACCTTTTTTGGTGGGGCTTCGGTTAGAATAAGGGCAAAAATAGCGAAAAACACTTTTTTTGGTAGGGCTTTGGTTACAATAAGGGCAAAATAGAGTAAAGCACACTTTTTGGCAGAGCTTTGTTTATTTAAAGGCAAAAATAGAAGAAAAACACCCTTCATGGCAGGGTTTGGTTAGGGTTAGAGCAAAATAGAGAAAAACATCCTTTTTGTTAGGGCCTGGGCTACAATAAGGGCAACAATATAGAAAAACACCCTATTTTATATGGCTTTAGTTAGAATAAGGGCACAAAAAGAGAAAAACACCCTAAGTGGCAGGGCTTTGGTTCGGGTTAGAGCAAAAATAAAGAAAAACACACTTTTTGGTAGGGCTTTGGTTAGAATAAGGGCAAAAATAGAGAAAAACATCATTCGTGGCTTGGTTTTGGTTAGGGTTAGAGCAAAAGTAGAGAAAACACCCATGGGCTTTGGTTAGAATAAGGACAAAAAAAAAAAGAAAAGCACCACTATTGGTAGGGCTCTACTTAGAATAAGGACATAAATAAAGAAATTACAACCGTTTTGGTAGGACTTTAGTTGGAATAAGGGCAAATATAGAGATAAACACCCTTTTTGGTATGCTTTGGTTAGAATAAGGGCAAAAATAGAGAAAAACACCATTTTTGGTAGGACTCTGGTTTGAATAAGGGCATAAATAAAGTAAAACACCCTTTGTGGTATGCTTTGGTTAGAATAAGGGCATTAATAGAGAAAACACCATTTTGGTAGGGCTCCGGTTAGAATAAGGACAAAAATACAGAAAAAACAACCGTTTTGGAAGGGCTTTGGTTAGAATAAGGTCAATAATAGAGAAAAAACACCCTTCGTGGCAGGGTTTAGTTAGAGTTAGAGCAAAAATAGAGAAAAACACCTTTGTGGTATGCTTTGGTTAGAATAAGGGCATTAATAGAGAAAAACACCATTTTTGGTAGGGCTCTGGTTAGAATAAGGACAAAAGTACAGAAAAAAACACCCTTTTTGGTAGGGCTTTGGTTAGAATAAGGGTAAACATAGAGAAAACAGCCTAAATTTTTACTGACCGTTCCAATGCGGTACTTCATTTGTCGATCTTTTATGTTTTTGTTCTGTCTTGTGTTTGCTATGTCTTTGTGCGCGTCTGTTTATATGTGCTTTGTGGTCACCTGCTGGGAAAGGGCTGACCTCTTTGCTCTCGTTTGTGGTGTCTTACTGTGAGTATGTCACTTTCCCATTTGTATCCTGGGTCAGTAGTGACACTTGATTGTATCGATTCCTGATCTTTGAACCCGTACTTACATTTTGGTAGGGCTTTGTTTAGAATAAGGACAAAATAATCGAGAATAAACACCCTTTGTGGCATGGCTTTGGTTAGAATAAGGGCAAAAATAGAGTTAACACCCTTTTTGGCGGGGCTTTGGTAAGAATAAGGGCAAAAATAGAGAAAAACACCCTTTTTTGGGAGGGCTTTGGTTAGAAAAAGGGCAAAAAAAAAAGAATGAAACACGCAATTTGGTAGGACTTTGGTTCGATAAGGGCAAACATAGAGAAAAACACCCTTTTTGTGAGAGCTTTGATTAGAATAAGGGCAAAAGTAGAGAAAACACCCTTTGTGGCAAAGCTTTGGTAAGAATAAGTGCAAAAATAGAATAAAACACCCTTTTTGGTAGGGCTTTGAAAAGAATAAGGGCAAAATTAGAGAAAAAACACCCTTCGTGGCAGGCCTTTGGTTAGAATAAGGGCCAAAAATAAAAAGAATGAAACACACATTTTGGTAGGGCTTCGGTTAGAATATTGGCAAAAATAGAGAAAAACACCCTTTTTGGTAGGTCTTTGGTTTGAATAAGGGCAAAAATAAAGAAAAAACACCATTTTGGTAGGTCTTTGGTTAGATTAAAGGCAAAATATAGAAAAACACACTAACCTGGCAGGACTTTTGTTAAAATAGGGCAATAATAGAGAAAAGCACCCTTTATCGCAAGGCTTTGGTTATTAAGGGCAAAAATAGAAAAAAATCATCCTTTTTGGTAGGGCTTTGGTTAAAATTAGGGCAAAATAAAGATTAATACCCTTTTTGGTATGGTTTTTGTTAGAATAAGACAAAAATAGAAAAAACAGCCTTTTTGGTGGGGCTTTGGTTAGAATAAGGCCAAAAGTAGAGATAAAACCACACCTTTGTGGCAGGGCTTTGGATAGAATAAGGACAAAAATAGAGTAAAAAGCCTTTTTGGTTAGGCTTTGGTTAGAATAAGGGCTAAAATAGAGAAAAAAACACCCTTCATGGCAGGGTTTGGTTAGGGTTAGAGCAAAAACAGAGAAAACAACCTTTTTGGCACGGCTTTGGTTAGAATAAGGGCAAAAAGGAAAAAAACACCCTTTTTAGTAGGGCTTTTGTTATGATAAGGGCACAAATAAAGTTAAAAACACCCTTTTTGGTAGGCTTTTGTTAGAATAAGGGCAAAGATAGAGAAAAACACACATCGTGGCAAGGTTTGGTTAGGATAAGAGCAAAAATTAGAAAACGCCCCATGTGGCAGGGCTTTGGTTAGGGTTTGAGCAAAAATAGAGAAAAACAACCTTTTTGTTGGGGCTTTGGTTAGAATAAGGGCTGAAATAGTGAAAAACACCCTTTTGGTAGGCTTTAGTTAGAATAATGACACAAAAAGAGAAAAGACACCTTTTCTGGCAGGGCTTTGGTTAGAGTTAGAACAAAAATAGACAAAATACCCATTGTGGCTGGGTGTTGGTTAGAATAAGAACAAAAATAGAGAAAATACCCTTTTTGGTAAGGCTTTGGTTAGAATATGGCAAAAATAGAGAAAAACTCCCTTTTTGGGTAGAATTTGATTAGAATAAGGGCAAAAATAGAGTAAAACACCCTTTGTGGTAGGGCTTTGGTTAGAATAAAGTCAAAAATAGAGAAAATACCCTTTTTGGTAAAGCTTTAGGTAGAATAAGAGCAAAATTGAGAAACACACCCTTTGTGACATAGCTTTGGTTAGAATAAGGGCTAAAATAAGTAAAACACACTTTGTGGCATGGTTTTGGTTAGGGTTAGAGCAAAAAAAGAGACACCACCCTTTTTGGTGGGGTTTTGGTTAGAATAAGGGCAAAAATAGAGAAAACAGCCTAATATTTTACTGACCGTTCCAAGGCGGTTCTTCTTTTGTGGATCTTTTATGTTTTTGTTCTGTCTTGTGTTTGCTATGTCTTTGTGCGCGTCTGTTTATATGTGCTTTGTGGTCACCTGCTGGGAAAGGGCTGACCTCTTGGCACTCGTTTGTGGTGTCTAACTGTGAGTTTGTCACTTTCCCATTGGTATCCTGGGTCAGGTGTGGTACTTGATTGTATCGATTCCTGATCTTTGCACCCTTACTTCCTTTTTGGTAGGACTTTGTTTAGAATAAAGGCAAAAATAGAGAAAAGCACACTTTGTGGCAGGGCTTTGGTTAAAGTAAGGGCAAAAATACAAAAAAAACACACCCTTTTTTGGTAGGTATTTGAATAAAATAAGGGCAAAAGTAGAGATAAACACCTTTTTTGGTAGGGCTTGGTAGAATAAGGACAAAAATAGAAAAAAACTTTTTGGTTGGGCTTTGGTAAGAATAAGGCCAAAATAGAGAAAAAACACCCTTTGTGACAGGGCTTTGGTTAGAATTAGGGCAAAAATAGAGTAAAACACCCTTTTTTGTTGGGCTTTGGTTAGGATAAGGGCAAAAATAGAGAAAAAACACCCTTCGTGGCAGAGGTTGGATTGATTTGGGTTAGAGCAAAAACAGAAAAAACACCTTTTTTGGTGGGGCTTCGGTTAGAATAAGGGCAAAAATAGCGAAAAACACTTTTTTTGGTAGGGCTTTGGTTACAATAAGGGCAAAATAGAGTAAAACACACTTTTTGGCAAAGCTTTGTTTATTTAAAGGCAAAAATAGAAGAAAAACACCCTTCATGGCAGGGTTTGGTTAGGGTTAGAGCAAAATAGAGAAAAACATCCTTTTTGTTAGGGCCTGGGCTACAATAAGGACAACAATATAGAAAAAACACCCTATTTTATATGGCTTTAGTTAGAATAAGGGCACAAAAAGAGAAAAACACCCTAAGTGGCAGGGCTTTGGTTAGGGTTAGAGCAAGAATAAAGAAAAACACACTTTTTGGTAGGGCTTTGGTTAGAATATGGGCAAAAATAGAGAAAAACACCATTCGTGGCTTGGTTTTGGTTAGGGTTAGAGCAAAAGTAGAGAAAACACCCATGGGCCCACCGGGGTTTACCTGTTGGATTTCTTTTGCTCCGGTATTCAGTTTAATTTACTATTGAGTCCTTATCCTTGCTTTATCTCCTTGTTATATCTTGATTTATATGTTTTAGGAGATGATGCATTGATAAGTTAGGGGTCTTTCATGCAAACCAAATATCTATGTGTCCTGATCCACATCTGAATTAAGGGTGAGGTTGGCGCCGTTAAACCGGTTTAAGCCCTCCAGTAAAATATTTTACTGACCGTTCCAAGGCGGTACTTCTTTTGTGGATCTTTTATGTTTTTGTTCTGTCTTGTGTTTGCTATGTTTTGTGCGCGTCTGTTTATAAGTGCTTTGTGGTCACCTGCTGGGAAAGGGCTGACCTCTTGGCTCTCGTTTGTGGTGTCTTCTGTGAGTTTGTCACTTTCCCATTGGTATCCTGGGTCAGGTGTGGTACTTGATTGTATCGATTCCTTCTCTTTGCACCATTACTTACTTTGGTTAGAATAAGGACAAAAAAAGAAAAGCACCACTATTGGTAGGGCTCTACTTAGAATAAGGACATAAATAAAGAAATTACAACCGTTTTGGTAGGACTTTAGTTGGAATAAGGGCAAATATAGAGATAAACACCCTTTTTTGTATGCTTTGGTTAGAATAAGGGCATAAATAGAGAAAAACGATATCTTTGGTTGGGCTTTGGTTAGAATAAGGGCAAAAATAGAGAAAAACACCATTTTTGGTAGGACTCTGGTTAGAATAAGGACAAAAGTAAAGAAAAAACAACCGTTTTGGTAGGCGTTGGTTTGAATAAGGGCATAAATAAAGTAAAACACCCTTTGTGGTATGCTTTGGTTAGAATAAGGGCATTAATAGAGAAAACGCCATTTTGGTAGGGCTCCGGTTAGAATAAGGACAAAAATACAGAAAAAAACAACCGTTTTGGAAGGGCTTTGGTTAGAATAAGGTCAATAATAGAGAAAAAACACCCTTCGTGGCAGGGTTTAGTTAGAGTTAGAGCAAAAATAGAGAAAAACACCTTTGTGGTATGCTTTGGTTAGAATAAGGGCATTAATAGAGAAAACACCATTTTTGGTAGGGCTCTGGTTAGAATAAGGACAAAAGTACAGAAAAAACACCCTTTTTGGTAGGGCTTTGGTTAGAATAAGGGTAAACATAGAGAAAACAGCCTAAATTTTTACTGACCGTTCCAATGCGGTACTTCATTTGTCGATCTTTTATGTTTTTGTTCTGTCTTGTGTTTGCTATGTCTTTGTGCGCGTCTGTTTATATGTGCTTTGTGGTCACCTGCTGGGAAAGGGCTGACCTCTTTGCTCTCGTTTGTGGTGTCTTACTGTGAGTATGTCACTTTCCCATTTGTATCCTGGGTCAGTAGTGATACTTGATTGTATCGATTCCTGATCTTTGAACCCGTACTTACATTTTGGTAGGGCTTTGTTTAGAATAAGGACAAAATAATCAAGAATAAACACCCTTTGTGGCATAGCTTTGGTTAGAATAAGGGCAAAAATAGAGTTAACACCCTTTTTGGCGGGGCTTTGGTAAGAATAAGGGCAAAAATAGAGAAAAACACCCTTTTTTTGGGAGGGCTTTGGTTAGAAAAAGGGCAAAAAAAAAAGAATGAAACACGCATTTTGGTAAGACTTTGGTTCGATAAGGGCAAACATAGAGAAAAACACCCTTTTTGTGAGAGCTTTGGTTAGAATAAGGGCAAAAGTAGAGAAAACACCCTTTGTGGCAAAGCTTTGGTAAGAATAAGTGCAAAAATAGAATAAAACACCCTTTTTGGTAGGGCTTTGAAAAGAATAAGGGCAAAATTAGAGAAAAAACACCCTTCGTGGCAGGCCTTTGGTTAGAATAAGGGCCAAAAAAAAAGAATGAAACACACATTTTGGTAGGGCTTCGGTTAGAATATTGGCAAAAATAGAGAAAAACACCCTTTCTGGTAGGTCTATGGTTTGAATAAGGGCAAAAATAAAGAAAAAAACACCATTTTGGTAGGTCTTTGGTTAGATTAAAGGCAAAATATAGAAAAACACACTAACGTGGCAGGACTTTTGTTAGAATAGGGCAATAATAGAGAAAAGTACCATTTATCGCAAGGCTTTGGTTATTAAGGGCAAAAATAGAAAAAAAAATCATCCTTTTTGGTAGGGCTTTGGTTAAAATTAGGGCAAAATAGAGATAAATACCCTTTTTGGTAGGGTTTTTGTTAGAATAACACAAAAATAGAAAAAAAAAGCCTTTTTGGTGGGGCTTTGGTTAGAATAAGGCCAAAAGTAGAGATAAAGCCGCACCTTTGTGGCAGGGCTTTGGATAGAATAAGGACAAAAATAGAGTAAAAAACCCTTTTTGGTTAGGCTTTGGTTAGAATAAGGGCTAAAATAGAGAAAAAACACCCTTCATGGCAGGGTTTGGTTAGGGTTAGAGCAAAAACAGAGAAAACAACCTTTTTGGCACGGCTTCGGTTAGAATAAGGGCAAAAAGGAAAAATAAACACCCTTTTTAGTAGGGCTTTGGTTACGATAAGGGCACAAATAAAGTTAAAAACACCCTTTTTGGTAGGCTTTTGTTAGAATAAGGGCAAAGATAGAGAAAAACACCCATCGTGGCAAGGTTTGGTTAGGATAAGAGCAAAAATTTAGAAAACGCCCTATGTGGCAGGGCTTTGGTTAGGGTTTGAGCAAAAATAGAGAAAAACAACCTTTTTGTTGGGGCTTTGGTTAGAATAAGGGCAGAAATAGTGAAAAACACCCTTTTGGTAGGCTTTAGTTAGAATAATGACACAAAAAGAGAAAAGACACCTTTTCTGGCAGGGCTTTGGTTAGAGTTAGAACAAAAATAGACAAAATACCCATTGTGGCTAGGTGTTGGTTAGAATAAGAACAAAAATAGAGAAAATACCCTTTTTGGTAAGGCTTTGGTTAGAATATGGCAAAAATAGAGAAAAACTCCCTTTTTGGGTAGAATTTGATTAGAATAAGGGCAAAAATAGAGTAAAACACCCTTTGTGGTAGGGCTTTGGTTAGGATAAAGTTAAAAATAGAGGAAAATACCCTTTTTGGTAAAGCTTTAGGTAGAATAAGAGCAAAATTGAGAAACACACCCTTTGTGGCAAAGCTTTGGTTAGAATAAGGGCTAAAATAAGTAAAACACCCTTTGTGGCATGGTTTTGGTTAGGGTTAGAGCAAAAATAGAGACACCACCCTTTTTGGTGGGGTTTTGGTTAGAATAAGGGCAAAAATAGAGAAAACAGCCTAATATTTTACTGACCGTTCCAAGGCGGTTCTTCTTTTGTGGATCTTTTATGTTTTTGTTCTGTCTTGTGTTTGCTATGTCTTTGTGCGCGTCTGTTTATATGTGCTTTGTGGTCACCTGCTGGGAAAGGGCTGACCTCTTGGCACTCGTTTGTGGTGTCTAACTGTGAGTTTGTCACTTTCCCATTGGTATCCTGGGTCAGGTGTGGTACTTGATTGTATCGATTCCTGATCTTTGCACCCTTACTTCCTTTTTGGTAGGACTTTGTTTAGAATAAAGGCAAAAATAGAGAAAAGCACACTTTGTGGCAGGGCTTTGGTTAAAGTAAGGGCAAAAATACAAAAAAAACACCCTTTTTTGGTAGGTCTTTGGTTAAAATAAGGGCAAAAGTAGAGATAAACACCCTTTTTGGTAGGGCTTGGTAGAATAAGGACAAAAATAGAAAAAAAAACTTTTTGGTTGGGCTTTGGTAAGAATAAGGCCAAAATAGAGAAAAAACACCCTTTGTGACAGGGCTTTGATGCTTTGGCTGTGTGTCGGGCCCACCGGGGTTTACCTGTTGGATTTCTTTTGCTCCGGTATTCAGTTTAATTTACTGTTGAGTCCTTATCCTTGCTTTATCTCCTTGTTATATCTTGATTTATATGTTTTAGGAGATGATGCATTGATAAGTTAGGGGTCTTTCATGCAAACCAAATATCTATGTGTCTTGATCCACATCTGAATTAAGGGTGAGGATGGCGCCGTTAAACCGGTTTAAGCCCTCCAGTAAAATATTTTACTGACCGTTCCAAGGCGGTACTTCTTTTGTGGATCTTTTATGTTTTTGTTCTGTCTTGTGTTTGCTATGTTTTGTGCACGTCTGTTTATATGTGCTTTGTGGTCACCTGCTGGGAAAGGGCTGACCTCTTGGCTCTCGTTTGTGGTGTCTTCTGTGAGTTTGTCACTTTCCCATTGGTATCCTGGGTCAGGTGTGGTACTTGATTGTATCGATTCCTGATCTTTGCACCGTTACTTACTTTGGTTAGAATTAGGGCAAAAATAGAGTAAAACACCCTTTTTTGTTGGGCTTTGGTTAGAATAAGGGCAAAAATAGAGAAAAAACACCCTTCGTGGCAGAGGTTGGATTGATTTGGGTTAGAGCAAAAACAGAAAAAACACCTTTTTTGGTGGGGCTTCGGTTAGAATAAGGGCAAAAATAGCGAAAAACACTTTTTTTGGAAGGGCTTTGGTTACAATAAGGGCAAAATAGAGTAAAACACACTTTTTGGCAGAGCTTTGTTTATTTAAAGACAAAAATAGAAGAAAAACACCCTTCATGGCAGGGTTTGGTTAGGGTTAGAGCAAAATAGAGAAAAACATCCTTTTTGTTAGGGCCTGGTCTACAATAAGGGCAACAATATAGAAAAACACCCTATTTTATATGGCTTTAGTTAGAATAAGGGCACAAAAAGAGAAAAACACCCTAAGTGGCAGGGCTTTGGTTAGGGTTAGAGCAAAAATAAAGAAAAACACACTTTTTGGTAGGGCTTTGGTTAGAATAAGGGCAAAAATAGAGAAAAACACCATTCGTGGCTTGGTTTTGGTTAGGGTTAGAGCAAAAGTAGAGAAAACACCCATGGGCTTTGGTTAGAATAAGGACAAAAAAAGAAAAGCACCACTATTGGTAGGGCTCTACTTAGAATAAGGACACAAATAAAGGAATTACAACCGTTTTGGTAGGACTTTAGTTGGAATAAGGGCAAATATAGAGATAAACACCCTTTTTGGTATGCTTTGGTTAGAATAAGGGCATAAATAGAGAAAAACGATATCTTTGGTTGGGCTTTGGTTAGAATAAGGGCAAAAATAGAGAAATACACCATTTTTGGTAGGGCTCTGGATAGAATAAGGACAAAAGTAAAGAAAAAACAACCGTTTTGGTAGGCTTTGGTTTGAATAAGGGCATAAATAAAGTAAAACACCCTTTGTGGTATGCTTTGGTTAGAATAAGGGCATTAATAGAGAAAACACCATTTTGGTAGGGCTCCGGTTAGAATAAGGACAAAAATACAGAAAAAAAAAAACAACCGTTTTGGAAGGGCTTTGGTTAGAATAAGGTCAATAATAGAGAAAAAACACCCTTCGTGGCAGGGTTTAGTTAGAGTTAGAGCAAAAATAGAGAAAAACACCTTTGTGGTATGCTTTGGTTAGAATAAGGGCATTAATAGAGAAAAACACCATTTTTGGTAGGGCTCTGGTTAGAATAAGGACAAAAGTACAGAAAAAAACACCCTTTTTGGTAGGGCTTTGGTTAGAATAAGGGTAAACATAGAGAAAACAGCCTAAATTTTTACTGACCGTTCCAATGCGGTACTTCATTTGTCGATCTTTTATGTTTTTGTTCTGTCTTGTGTTTGCTATGTCTTTGTGCGCGTCTGTTTATTTGTGCTTTGTGGTCACCTGCTGGGAAAGGACTGACCTCTTGGCACTCGTTTGTGGTGTCTAACTGTGAGTTTGTCACTTTTCCATTTGTATCCTGGGTCAGTAGTGATACTTGATTGTATCGATTCCTGATCTTTGAACCCGTACTTACATTTTGGTAGGGCTTTGTTTAGAATAAGGACAAAATAATCGAGAATAAACACCCTTTGTGGCATGGCTTTGGTAAGTATAAGGGCAAAAATAGAGTTAACACCCTTTTTGGCGGGGCTTTGGTAAGAATAAGGGCAAAAATAGAGAAAAACACCCTTTTTTGGGAGGGCTTTGGTTAGAAAAAGGGTAAAAAAAAAAGAATGAAACACGCATTTTTGTAAGACTTTGGTTCGATAAGGGCAAACATAGAGAAAAACACCCTTTTTGTGAGAGCTTTGGTTAGAATAAGGGCAAAAGTAGAGAAAACACCCTTTGTGGCAAAGCTTTGGTAAGAATAAGTGCAAAAATAGAATAAAACACCCTTTTTGGTAGGGCTTTGAAAAGAATAAGGGCAAAATTAGAGAAAAAACACCCTTCGTGGCAGGCCTTTGGTTAGAATAAGGGCCAAAAAAAAAAAAAAAGAATGAAACACACATTTTGGTAGGGCTTCGGTTAGAATATTGGCAAAAATAGAGAAAAACACCCTTTTTGGTAGGTCTATGGTTTAAATAAGGGCAAAAATAAAGAAAAAAACACCATTTTGGTAGGTCTTTGGTTAGATTAAAGGCAAAATATAGAAAAACACACTAACGTGGCAGGACTTTTGTTAGAATAGGGCAATAATAGAGAAAAATGCCCTTTATCGCAAGGCTTTGGTTATTAAGGGCAAAAATAGAAAAAAAATCATCCTTTTTGGTAGGGCTTTGGTTAAAATTAGGGCAAAATAGAGATAAATACCCTTTTTGGTATGGTTTTTGTTAGAATAAGACAAAAATAGAAAAAAACAGCCTTTATGGTGGGGCTTTGGTTAGAATAAGGCCAAAAGTAGAGATAAAACCACACCTTTGTGGCAGGGCTTTGGATAGAATAAGGACAAAAATAGAGTAAAAAACCCTTTTTGGTTAGGCTTTGGTTAGAATAAGGGCTAAAATAGAGAAAAAACACCCTTCATGGCAGGGTTTGGTTAGGGTTAGAGCAAAAACAGAGAAAACAACCTTTTTGGCACGGCTTCGGTTAGAATAAGGGCAAAAAGGAAAAATAAACACCCTTTTTAGTAGGGCTTTGGTTACGATAAGGGCACAAATAAAGTTAAAAACACCCCTTTTGGTAGGCTTTTGTTAGAATAAGGGCAAAGATAGAGAAAAACAGCCATCATGGCAAGGTTTGGTTAGGATAAGAGCAAAAATTTAGAAAACGCCCTATGTGGCAGGGCTTTGGTTAGGGTTTGAGCAAAAATAGAGAAAAACAACCTTTTTGTTGGGGCTTTGGTTAGAATAAGGGCAGAAATAGTGAAAAACACCCTTTTGGTAGGCTTTAGTTAGAATAATGACACAAAAAGAGAAAAGACACCTTTTCTGGCAGGGCTTTGGTTAGAGTTAGAACAAAAATAGACAAAATACCCATTGTGGCTGGGTGTTGGTTAGAATAAGAACAAAAATAGAGAAAATACCCTTTTTGGTAAGGCTTTGGTTAGAATATGGCAAAAATAGAGAAAAACTCCCTTTTTGGGTAGAATTTGATTAGAATAAGGGCAAAAATAGAGTAAAACACCCTTTGTGGTAGGGCTTTGGTTAGAATAAAGTCAAAAATAGAGGAAAATACCCTTTTTGGTAAAGCTTTAGGTAGAATAAGAGCAAAATTGAGAAACACACCCTTTGTGGCATAGCTTTGGTTAGAATAAGGGCTAAAATAAGTAAAACACCCTTTGTGGCATGGTTTTGGTTAGGGTTAGAGCAAAAATAGAGACACCACCCTTTTTGGTGGGGTTTTGGTTAGAATAAGGGCAAAAATAGAGAAAACAGCCTAATATTTTACTGACCATTCCAAGGCGATTCTTCTTTTGTGGATCTTTTATGTTTTTGTTCTGTCTTGTGTTTGCTATGTCTTTGTGCGCGTCTGTTTATATGTGCTTTGTGGTCACCTGCTGGGAAAGGGCTGACCTCTTGGCACTCGTTTGTGGTGTCTAACTGTGAGTTTGTCACTTTCCCATTGGTATCCTGGGTCAGGTGTGGTACTTGATTGTATCGATTCCTGATCTTTGCACCCTTACTTCCTTTTTTGGTAGGACTTTGTTTAGAATAAAGGCAAAAATAGAGAAAAGCACACTTTGTGGCAGGGCCTTGGTTAAAATAAGGGCAAAAATACAAAAAAACACCCTTTTTTGGTAGGTCTTTGGTTAAAATAAGGGCAAAAGTAGAGATAAACACCCTTTTTGGTAGGGCTTGGTAGAATAAAGGCAAAAATAGAGAAAAGCACACTTTGTGGCAGGGCTTTGGTTAAAATAAGGGCAAAAATACAAAAAACACCCTTTTTTGGTAGGTCTTTGGTTAAAATAAGGGCAAAAGTAGAGATAAACACCCTTTTTGGTAGGGCTTGGTAGAATAAGGACATAAATAGAAAAAAAAACTTTTTGGTTGGGCTTTGGTAAGAATAAGGCCAAAATAGAGAAAAAACACCCTTTGTGACAGGGCTTTGGTTAGAATTAGGGCAAAAATAAGGTAAAACACCATTTTTTGTTGGGCTTTGGTTAGAATAAGGACAAAAATAGAGAAAAAACACCCTTCGTGGCAGAGGTTGGATTGATTTGGGTTAGAGCAAAAACAGAAAAAAAACACCTTTTTTGGTGGGCTTTGGTAAGAATAAGGCCAAAATAAAGAAAAAACATCCTTTGTGACAGGGCTTTTGTTAGAATTAGGGCAAAAATAGAGTAAAACACCTTTTTTGGTTGGGATTTGGTTAGAATAAGGGCAAAAATAGAGAAAAAACACCCTTCGTGGCAGAGGTTGGATTGATTTGGGTTAGAGCAAAAACAGAAAAAACACCTTTTTTGGCGGGGCTTCGGTTAGAATAAGGGCAAAAATAGCAAAAAACAGGGCAAAATAGAGTAAAACACACTTTTTGGCAGAGCTTTGTTTATTTAAAGGCAAAAATAGAAGAAAAACACCCTTCATGGCAGGGTTTGGTTAGAGTTAGAGCAAAATAGAGAAAAACATCCTTTTTGTTAGGGCCTGGGCTACAATAAGGGGAACAATATCGAAAAACACCCTATTTTATATGGCTTTAGTTAGAATAAGGGCACAAAAAGAGAAAAACACCCTAAGTGGCAAGGCTTTGGTTAGGATTAGAGCAAAAATAAAGAAAAACTCAATTTTTGGTAGGGCTTTTGTTAGAATAAGGGCAAAAATAGAGAAAAACAACATTCGTGGCTTGGTTTTGGTTAGGGTTGGAGCAAAAGTAGAGAAAACACCCATGGGCTTTGGTTAGAATAAGGACGAAAAAAGAAAAGCACCACTATTGGTAGGGCTCTACTTAGAATAAGGACATTAATAAAGAAATTACAACCGTTTTGGTAGGACTTTAGTTGGAATAAGGGCAAATATAGAGATAAACACCCTTTTTGGTATGCTTTGGTTAGAATAAGGGCATAAATAGAGAAAAACGATATCTTTGGTTGGGCTTTGGTTAGAATAAGGGCAAAAATAGAGAAAAACACCATTTTTGGTAGGACTCTGGTTAGAATAAGGACAAAAGTAAAGAAAAAACAACCGTTTTGGTAGGCTTTGGTTTGAATAAGGGCATAAATAAAGTAAAACACCCTTTGTGGTATGCTTTGGTTAGAATAAGGGCATTAATAGAGAAAACACCATTTTGGTAGGGCCCCGGTTAGAATAAGGACAAAAATACAGAAAAAAAACAACCGTTTTGGAAGGGCTTTGGTTAGAATAAGGTCAATAATAGAGAAAAAACACCCTTCGTGGCAGGGTTTAGTTAGAGTTAGAGCAAAAATAGAGAAAAACACCTTTGTGGTATGCTTTGGTTAGAATAAGGGCATTAATAGAGAAAAACACCATTTTTGGTAGGGCTCTGGTTAGAATAAGGACAAAAGTACAGAAAAAACACCCTTTTTGGTAGGGCTTTGGTTAGAATAAGGGTAAACATAGAGAAAACAGCCTAAATTTTTACTGACCGTTCCAATGCGGTACTTCATTTGTCGATCTTTTATGTTTTTGTTCTGTCTTGTGTTTGCTATGTCTTGTGCGCGTCTGTTTATATGTGCTTTGTGGTCACCTGCTGGGAAAGGGCTGACCTCTTTGCTCTCGTTTGTGGTGTCTTACTGTGAGTATGTCACTTTCCCATTTGTATCCTGGGTCAGTAGTGATACTTGATTGCATCGATTCCTGATCTTTGAACCCGTACTTACATTTTGGTAGGGCTTTGTTTAGAATAAGGACAAAATAATCGAGAATAAACACCCTTTGTGGCATGGCTTTGGTTAGAATAAGGGCAAAAATAGAGTTAACACCCTTTTTGGCGGGGCTTTGGTAAGAATAAGGGCAAAAATAGAGAAAAATACCCTTTTTTGGCAGGGCTTTGGTTAGAAAAAGGGCAAAAAAAAAAGAATGAAACACGCATTTTGGTAAGACTTTGGTTCGATAAGGGCAAACATAGAGAAAAACACCCTTTTTGTGAGAGCTTTGGTTAGAATAAGGGCAAAAGTAGAGAAAACACCCTTTGTGGCAAAGCTTTGGTAAGAATAAGTGCAAAAATAGATTAAAACACCCTTTTTGGTAGGGCTTTGAAAAGAATAAGGGCAAAATTAGAGAAAAAACACCCTTCGTGGCAGGCCTTTGGTTAGAATAAGTGCCAAAAAAAAAAAGAATGAAACACACACTTTGGTAGGGCTTCGGTTAGTATATTGGCAAAAATAGAGAAAAACACCCTTTTTGGTAGGGCTTTGGTTTGAATAAGGGCAAAAATAGAGAAAAAACACCATTTTGGTAGGTCTTTGGTTAGATTAAAGGCAAAATATAGAAAAACACACTAACGCGGCAGGACTTTTGTTAAAAAAGGGCAATAATAGAGAAAAGCACCCTTTGTCGCAAGGCTTTGGTTATAAAGGGCAAAAATAGAAAAAAAAATCATCCTTTTTGGTAGGGCTTTGGGTAAAATTAGGGCAAAATAGAGATAAATACCCTTTTTGGTAGGGTTTTTGTTAGAATAAGACAAAAATAGAAAAAAAGCCTTTTTGGTGGGGCTTTGGTTAGAATAAGGCCAAAAGTAGAGATAAAACCACACCTTTGTGGCAGGGCTTTGGATAGAATAAGGACAAAAATAGAGTAAAAAACCCTTTTTGGTTAGGCTTTGGTTAGAATAAGGGCTAAAATAGAGAAAAAACACCCTTCATGGCAGGGTTTGGTTAGGGTTAGAGCAAAAACAGAGAAAACACCCTTTTTGGCACGGCTTTGGTTAGAATAAGTGCAAAAAGGAAAAATAAACACCCTTTTTAGTAGGACTTTGGTTACGATAAGGGCACAAATAAAGTAAACACCCTTTTTGGTGGGCTTTGTTAATTTAAAGGCAAAAATAGAGGAAAAACACTCTTCAAGGCAGAGTTTGGTTAGGGTAAGAGAAAAATAGAGAAGAGACTCAATATGGCAGGGCTTTGGTTAAGGTTAAGGGCAAAAAATGAGAAAACACCCTTTTTGTTAGGGCCTTGTCTATAATAAGGGCAACAATAAAGAAAAAAACACCCTATTATATATGGCTTTGGTTAGAATAAGGACACAAAAAGAGAAAACACCCTTTGTGGCAGGGCTTTGGCTAGGGTCAGAGCAAAAATATAGAAAACACCCTTTTATGTAGGGCTTTTGTTAGAATAAAGGCAAACATAAAGAAAACACCTTTTGTGGCAGGGCTTTTGTTAAAGTAAGGACAAATAGGGTGAAACACCTTTTTTCGTAGGGCTTTGGTTAGTATAAGGGCAAAAATAGAAAAAAATACCCTTTTTGGTAGGACTTTGGTTAAAATAAGGGCAAAAATTAAAAAAAACAGCCTTTTAGGTTTGGCTTTGGTTAGAATAAGGCCAAACGCAGAGAGAAAAACCCACTTTGTGGCAGGGCTTTGGTTAGAATAAGGGCAAAAATAGAAAAAAAAACAGCCTTTTTGGTTGGGCTTAGGTTAAATTAAGGGCAAAAATAGAGAAACACCCTTTGTGGCAGGGTTTTGATTAGAATAAGGGCAATAATAGATTAAAACGCCCTTTTTAGTAGGGCTTTGGAAAATAATAAAGGCAAAAAGAGGAAAAATACACTCTTTGTGGCAGGGCTTTGGTAAGGGTTAGAGCAAAAATAGAGAAAACACCCTTTGTGGCAGGGCGTTGGTACAGATTTTTAGAAAAAACACCCTTTTTGTTAGGGCTTTGGCTAGAATAAGGGCACAAATAGAGAAAACACCCTTTTTGGGTAAATTAAGGTTAGAATAAAAGCAAAATAGAGTAAAACACCCTTTTTGGTAGGGCTTTGGTTAGAATAAGGGCAAAGATAGAGAAAAAAAAACCTTTTTGGTAAAGTTTTATGTAGAATAAGGGTTAATATAAAGAAACACACCATTTGTGGCATAGCTTTGGTTAATTTAAGGACAAAAATAAAATAAAACACCATTTGATGCAGGACTTTGGTTAGGATGAGAGCAAAAACAGAGAAAACACCCTCTTTGGTAGGGCTTTGGTTAGACACCCTTTATGGCAGGGCTGAGGTCAGTGTAAGGGAAAAAATAGAGAAAACCCTCTTTTTGGCATGGCTTTGGTTAGGCTTAGGGCAAAAATACAGTAAAACAACCTTTTGGTAGGGCTTTGGTTAGAATAAGGGCAAAAATAGAGAAAAATACCCTTTGTGGCAGGGCTTTGGTTAGGGTTAGAAAAAGAGCAAAAAAAGAGTGAAACACACTTTTTGGTAGGGCTTTGGTTAGAATCAGGGCAAAAATAGAGAAAAACACCATTTTGGTAGGGCTTTAGTTAAAATAAAGCCAAAAATATAGAAAATGCCCTTTGTGGCAGGGCTTCGGTTATATTAGGGCAATAATAGAGAAAAGCGCATTTTGTGGCAGGGCTTTTGTTAAAGTAAAAATAGACTAAAAACACCCTTTTTGTTCAGGCCTTGGCTACAATAAGGGCAATAATATAGAAAAACTCCCTATTTTATATGGCTTTGGTTAGAATAAGGGCACAAAAAGAGAAAAAGACCCTTTGTGGCAGGGCTTTGGATAGGGTTAGAGCAAAAATATAGAAAAAACACACACTTTTTGGCAGAGCTTTGGTTTGAATAAGGGCAAAAATAGAGGAAAACACCCTTCTTGTCAGGGTTTTGGTTAAGGTTAGAGCTAAAGTAGAGAAAACATCCTTTTTGGTTGGGCTTTGGTTAGAATAAGGACAAAAAAAAGAAAAACACCACTTTTGGTAGGGCTCTAGTTAGAATAAGGACATAAATAAAGATAACAAACGTTTTGGTAGGGCTTTCGTTGGAATAAGGGTAAATATAATGATAAACACTCTTTGTGGTATGCTTTAGTTAGAATAAGGGCAAAAATAGAGTAAAACGATATCTTTGGTTTGGATTGGTTAGAATAAAGGCAAAAATAGGGAAAACACCATTTTTGGTAGGGCTCTGGTTAGAATAAGGACAAAAATAAAGAAAAAGCAACCGTTTTGGTAGGGTTTTGGTTTGAATAAGGGCAGAAATAAAGCAAAACACCCTTTGTGGTATGCTTTGGTAGGAATAAGGGCATTAATAGGGAAAACACTATTTTGGTAGGGCTCCAGTTAGAATAAGGACAAAAAATACAGAAATACAGAAAAAACCAACCGTTTTGGAAGGGCTTTGGTTAGAATAAGGTCAAAAATAGAGAAAACACCCTTCGTGGCAGGGTTTGGTTAGGTATAGAGCAAAAGTAGACAAAAACACCATTTGTGGTATGCCTTGGTTAGAATAAGGGCATTAATAGAGAAAACACCATTTTTGGTAGGGCTCTGGTAAGATAAGGACAAAAGTACAGAAAAAACACCCTTTTTGGTAGTTGGGCTTTAATTAGAATAAGGGTAAAAATAGAGAAAACAGCCTATTATTTTACTGACCGTTCAAAGGCAGTTCTTCTTTTGTGGATCTTTTATGTTTTTGTTCTGTCTTGTGTTTGCTATGTCTTTGTGCGCGCCTGTTTATATGTGCTTTGTGGTCACCTGCTGGGAAAGGGCTGACCCCTTGGCTCTCGTTTGTGGTGTCTCACTGTGAATTTGTCACTTTCCCATTAGTATCCTGGGTCAGGTGTGGTACTTGATTGTATCGATTCCTGATCTTTGCACCCTTACTTACTTTTTGGTAGGGCTTTGGTTAGAATAAGGGCACAAATAGAGTAAAACACCCTTTTTGGTAGGGCTTGGTAAGAATAAGGGCAAAAATAGAGAAAGACACCCTTTTTGGCAGGGCTTTGGTTAGAAAAAGGGCAAAAAAAAAGAATTAAACACTCATTTTGGTAGAGCTTTGGTTAGAATAAGGCAAAAAATAGAGAAAAACACCCTTTTTGATAGGGCTTTGGTTACAACTAAGGCGAAAATATAGAAAAACACCCTTTGTGGTAGGGTTTTGGTTAAAATAGGGCAATAATAGAGAAAAACACCCTTTGTTGCAGGGCTTTGGTTAGTGTAAGGGCAAAAATAAAAAATAAACTTTTTGGTAGGGCTTTGGTTAAAATAAGGGCAAAAATAAAGGTAAACGCCCTTTTTGGTAGGGTTTTTGTAAGAATAAGGACAAAAATAGAAAACAAACAACCTTTTTTGTTGGGCTTTGCTTAGAATAAGGCCAACAATAGAGAGAAAAACACCCTTTGTGGCAGGGATTTGGTTAGAATAAGGGCAAAACAGAGAAAAAAACCATATTTTGTAGGGCTTTTGTTACAACTAAGGCGAAAATATAGAAAAAACACCCTTTGTGGTATGGTTTTGGTTAAAATAGGGCAATAATAGAGAAAAACACCCTTTGTTGCAGGGCTTTGGTTAGTGTAAGGGAAAAAAAAGCAAAACTTTTTGGTCGGGCTTTGGTTAAAAGAAGGGCAAAAATAAAGGTAAACGCCCTTTTTGGTAGGGTTTTTGTTAGAATAAGGACAAAAATAGAAAAGAAAAACACAACCTTTTTTGTTGGGTTTTGGTTAGAATAAGGCCAACAATATAGAGAAAAACACCCTTTGTGGCAGGGCTTTGGTTAGAATAAGGGCAAAAATAGAGTGAACACCCTTTTTGGTTTGGCTTTTGTTAGAATAAGGAAAAAAATAGAGAAAAAACACACTTCGTTCTGAGGTTTGGTTTGATTAGGCTTAGAGCAAAAACAGAGAAAACACCCTTTTTGGTGGGGCTTTGTAAAACGTTATATAAGGGTTGGATATAACTTGGATATAATGCGACAGTCTGCATGCCTAGTTTTAAACCCAATCACGGTTCAAAGCTATGGTTTCCTTTTTAATTGCACGGCGGTGGGTCAGGCCTCAGACTCAGGCTCTGACGTAAAGCTTTTATCAGTGGGTTGGTGCCTGATGCCTATCTGTAGCTGGACCCACTGTGGCTCACATTGAGGTTTTCTTTAGCTCTGACTATCTGTGAGTCATGAGCCCCTTTCTTTGCTTCATCAAGGTGTGTTAATTTGATTAGAGTGTTTCTCCATTATGATACATTGCATAAGTTAGATGGCCTCCATGCGAGCTGAACATTTCTTGTACTTCAGCAACAACAGAATCTAGGGCGAAGATTTGGTACCAGTAAAATGCATTTAAGCCCCCCGGTGGCTTGGGCTGCTGTCCGTTCTAAGGCGGTGGTTCTGTTGTTGTTGACTTTTTGTTTATTGTTACTCCCATTGTGGGAGTCTGTAATTGTTCTATGTTTTGTTGTACGTTACTTTATGTCCATTCTAGTATTGCAATCATCTTGATGGGGAAGAGAGAGAGCTGGTTCCTTTGCTTAATTTGTTTTCCTGGAGTCTCGTGATAGTTGAGTGGCTCTTCCTCGCGGTGCCATAGGGTTGTCTGCGGTTTGTGATTGTGGTATTTCCTGATCATACTCACTTACTATTTTTGGTTAGAATAAGGACATAAATAGAGAAAAAAACTTTTGTGGTATGCTTTGGTTAGATTAAGGGCATTAATATAGAAAATTCCATTTTTGGTAGGGCTCTGGTTAGAATAAGGTCAAAAATACAGAAAAACAACCGTTTTGGTAGGCTTTGGTTAGAATAAGGTCAAAATAGAAAAAACACCCTTCGTGGCAGGGTTCGCTTAGGGTTAGATAAAAAGTAGAGAAAAACACCCTTTGTGGTATGATTCGGTTAGAATAAGGGCATTATTAGAAGAAACGCCATTTTTGGTAGGGCTCTGGTTAGAATAAGGACAAAAATACAGAAAACACCCTTTTTGGTAGGACTTTGGTTAGAATAACGGCATTAATAGCAAAAAACACCCTTTTTAGTAGAGCTTTGGTTAGAATAAGGGCAAATGTAGAGTAAAACACCCTTTTTGGTAGGGCTTTGTTTATTTAAAGGCAAAAATAGAGGAAAAACACATTCCATGGCAGGGTTTGGTTAGGGTTAGAGCAGAAAAAATAGAGAAGAGACCCAATATGGCAGGGCTTGGTTCAGGTTAGAGCAAAAATAGAGAAAAACACCCTTTTCGTCAGGGCCACGGCTACAATAAGGGCAACAATATAGAAAAACACCCTATTTTATATGACTTTGGTTAGAATAAGGACATAAAAAGAGAAAAACACCCTTTGTGTCAGGACTTTGGTTTGGGTTAGAGCAAAAATAGAGAAAACACCCTTTTGTCAGGGCTTTGTACAGAATAAGGACAAAACTAGAGAAAAACACCATTTTTGGTAGGGCTCTAGTTAGAATAAGGACATTATAAGAGAAAACACCATTTTTGGTAGGGCTCTGGTTAGAATAGGGACAAAAATACAGAAAAAAACCTTTTTGGTAGGGCTTTGGTTGAAATAAGGGCATATATAGAGATAAACACCCTTTGTGGTATGCTTTGGTTAGAATGAGGGCAAATGTAGATTGAAACACCCTATTTGGTAGGGCTTTGTTTATTTAAAGGCAAAATAGAAGAAAAGCACCTTTCATGGCAGGGTTTGGTTAGGGTTAGAGCAGAAAAAATAGAGAAGAGACCCAATATGGCAGTGCTTGGCTAAGGTTTGAGCAAAAATAGAGAAAAACACCCTTTTTGTTCTGCCTTGGCTACAATAAGGGCAACAATATAGAAAAATATCCTATTTTATATGGCTTTGAATAGAATAAGGACACAAAAAGAGAAAAACACCATTTTTGGTAGAGCTCTGGTTAGAATAAGGACAAAAATAAAGAAAAAAAAACAACTGATTTGGTAGGGCTTTGGTTTGAATAAGGGCATTAATAGAGAAAACATTCTTTGTGGTATGCTTTGGTTAGAATAAGGGCATCAATAGAGAAAAACACAATTTTTGGTTTGGCTCTGGTTAGAATAAGGCGAAAATACAGAAAAAAAACAACCGTTTTGGAAGGGCCTTGGTTAGAATAAGGTTAAAAGAGGAGAAAAAAACACCCTTCGTGGCAGGGTTTGGTTAGGGTTTGAGCAAAAGTAGAGAAAAACAGCCTTTGTGGTATGCTTTGGTTAGAATAAGGGCATTGATAGAGAAAATACAAATTTTGGTAGGGCTCTGGTTAGAATGAGGACAACAATACAGAAAAACAACCGTTTTGGTAGGCTTTGGTTAGAATAAGGTCTAAATAGAAAAAACACCCTTCGTAGCAGGGTTCGCTTAGGGTTAGATAAAAAGTAGAGAAAAACACCCTTTGTGGTATGATTTGGTTAGAATAAGGGCATTATTAGAGGAAACACCATTTTTGGTAGGGCTCTGGTTAGAATAAGGACAAAAATACAGAAAAAACCCTTTTTGGTAGGACTTTGGTTAGAATAACGGCATTAATAGCAAAAACACCCTTTTTAGTAGAGCTTTGGTTAGAATAAGGGCAAATGTAGAGTAAAACACCCTTTTTGGTAGGGCTTTGTTTATTTAAAGGCAAAAATAGAGGAAAAACACATTCCATGGCAGGGTTTGGTTAGGGTTAGAGCAGAAAAAATAGAGAAGAGACCCAATATGGCAGGGCTTGGTTAAGGTTAGAGCAAAACTAGAGAAAAACACCCTTTTTGTCAGGGCCACGGCTACAATAAGGGCAACAATATAGAAAAACACCCTATTTTATATGACTTTGGTTAGAATAAGGACATAAAAAGAGAAAAACACCCTTTGTGTCAGGACTTTGGTTTGGGTTAGAGCAAAAATAGAGAAAACACCCTTTTGTCAGGGCTTTGTTCAGAATAAGGACAAAACTAGAGAAAAACACCATTTTTGGTAGGGCTCTAGTTAGAATAAGGACATTATAAGAGAAAACACCATTTTTGGTAGGGCTCTGGTTAGAATAGGAACAAAAATACAGAAAAAAACCTTTTTGGTAGGGCTTTGGTTGAAATAAGGGCATATATAGAGATAAACACCCTTTGTGGTATGCTTTGGTTAGAATGAGGGCAAATGTAGATTGAAACACCCTTTTTGGTAAGGCTTTGTTTATTAAAAGGCAAAATAGAAGAAAAGCACCTTTCATGGCAGGGTTTGGTTAGGGTTAGAGCAGAAAAAATAGAGAAGAGACCCAATATGGCAGTGCTTGGCTAAGGTTTGAGTAAAAATAGAGAAAAACACCCTTTTTGTTCCGCCTTGGCTACAATAAGGGCACCATATAGAAAAATATCCTATTTTATATGGCTTTGAATAGAATAAGGACACAAAAAGAGAAAAACACCATTTTTGGTAGGGCTCTGGTTAGAATAAGGACAAAAATAAAGAAAAAGCAACCGTTTTGGTAGGGTTTTGGTTTGAATAAGGGCAGAAATAAAGCAAAACACCCTTTGTGGTATGCTTTGGTAGGAATAAGGGCATTAATAGGGAAAACACTATTTTGGTAGGGCTCCAGTTAGAATAAGGACAAAAAATACAGAAATACAGAAAAAACCAACCGTTTTGGAAGGGCTTTGGTTAGAATAAGGTCAAAAATAGAGAAAACACCCTTCGTGGCAGGGTTTGGTTAGGTATAGAGCAAAAGTAGACAAAAACACCATTTGTGGTATGCCTTGGTTAGAATAAGGGCATTAATAGAGAAAACACCATTTTTGGTAGGGCTCTGGTAAGATAAGGACAAAAGTACAGAAAAAACACCCTTTTTGGTAGTTGGGCTTTAATTAGAATAAGGGTAAAAATAGAGAAAACAGCCTTTTTTTTACTGATCGTTCAAAGGCAGTTCTTCTTTTGTGGATCTTTTATGTTTTTGTTCTGTCTTGTGTTTGCTATGTCTTTGTGCGCGCCTGTTTATATGTGCTTTGTGGTCACCTGCTGGGAAAGGGCTGACCCCTTGGCTCTCGTTTGTGGTGTCTCACTGTGAATTTGTCACTTTCCCATTAGTATCCTGGGTCAGGTGTGGTACTTGATTGTATCGATTCCTGATCTTTGCACCCTTACTTACTTTTTGGTAGGGCTTTGGTTAGAATAAGGGCACAAATAGAGTAAAACACCCTTTTTGGTAGGGCTTGGTAAGAATAAGGGCAAAAATAGAGAAAGACACCCTTTTTGGCAGGGCTTTGGTTAGAAAAAGGGCAAAAAAAAAAGAATTAAACACTCATTTTGGTAGAGCTTTGGTTAGAATAAGGCAAAAAATAGAGAAAAAAACACCCTTTTTGATAGGGATTTGGTTACAATAAGGGCAAAAACAGAGAAAAACACCATTTTTGGTAGGGCTTTGGTTACAACTAAGGCGAAAATATAGAAAAACACCCTTTGTGGTAGGGTTTTGGTTAAAATAGGGCAATAATAGAGAAAAACACCCTTTGTTGCAGGGCTTTGGTTAGTGTAAGGGCAAAAATAAAAAATAAACTTTTTGGTAGGGCTTTGGTTAAAATAAGGGCAAAAATAAAGGTAAACGCCCTTTTTGGTAGGGTTTTTGTTAGAATAAGGACAAAAATAGAAAAAAAAACCCTTTTTTGTTGGGCTTTGCTTAGAATAAGGCCAACAATAGAGAGAAAAACACCCTTTGTGGCAGGGATTTGGTTAGAATAAGGGCAAAAACAGAGAAAAAAAAAACATTTTTTGTAGGGCTTTTGTTATAACTAAGGCGAAAATATAGAAAAAACACCCTTTGTGGTATGGTTTTGGTTAAAATAGGGCAATAATAGAGAAAAACACCCTTTTTTTGCAGGGCTTTGGTTAGTGTAAGGGAAAAAAAGCAAAACTTTTTGGTAGGGCTTTGGTTAAAAGAAGGGCAAAAATAAAGGTAAACGCCCTTTTTGGTAGGGTTTTTGTTAGAATAAGGACAAAAATAGAAAAAAAACACAACCTTTTTTGTTGGGTTTTGGTTAGAATAAGGCCAACAATATAGAGAAAAACACCCTTTGTGGCAGGGCTTTGGTTAGAATAAGGGCAAAAATAGAGTGAACACCCTTTTTGGTTTGGCTTTTGTTAGATTAAGGAAAAAAATAGAGAAAAAACACACTTCGTTCTGAGGTTTGGTTTGATTAGGCTTAGAGCAAAAACAGAGAAAACACCCTTTTTGGTGGGGCTTTGTAAAACGTTATATAAGGGTTGGATATAACTTGGATATAATGCGACAGTCTGCATGCCTAGTTTTAAACCCAATCACGGTTCAAAGCTATGGTTTCCTTTTTAATTGCACGACGGTGGGTCAGGCCTCAGACTCAGGCTCTGACGTAAAGCTTTTATCAGTGGGTTGGTGCCTGATGCCTATCTGTAGCTGGACCCACTGTGGCTCACATTGAGGTTTTCTTTAGCTCTGACTATCTGTGAGTCATGAGCCCCTTTCTTTGCTTCATCAAGGTGTGTTAATTTGATTAGAGTGTTTCTCCATTATGATACATTGCATAAGTTAGATGGCCTCCATGCAAGCTGAACATTTCTTGTTCTTCAGCAACAACAGAATCTAGGGCGAAGATTTGGTACCAGTAAAATGCATTTAAGCCCCCCGGTGGCTTGGGCTGCTGTCCGTTCTAAGGCGGTGGTTCTGTTGTTGTTGACTTTTTGTTTATTGTTACTCCCATTGTGGGAGTCTGTAATTGTTCTATGTTTTGTTGTACGTTACTTTATGTCCATTCTAGTATTGCAATCATCTTGATGGGGAAGAGAGAGAGCTGGTTCCTTTGCTTAATTTGTTTTCCTGGAGTCTCGTGATAGTTGAGTGGCTCTTCCTCGCGGTGCCATGGGGTTGTCTGCGGTTTGTGATTGTGGTATTTCCTGATCATACTCACTTACTATTTTGGGTTAGAATAAGGACATAAATAGAGAAAAAAACTTTTGTGATAAGCTTTGGTTAGATTAAGGGCATTAATATAGAAAATACCATTTTTGGTAGGGCTCTGGTTAGAATAAGGACAAAAATACAGAAAAACAACCGTTTTGGTAGGCTTTGGTTAGAATAAGGTCAAAATAGAAAAAAAACACCCTTCGTGGCAGGGTTCGCTTAGGGTTAGTTAAAAAGTAGAGAAAAACACCCTTTGTGGTATGATTCGGTTAGAATAAGGGCATTTTTAGAGGAAACGCCATTTTTGGTAGGGCTCTGGTTAGAATAAGGACGAAAATACAGAAAAAAACCTTTTTGGTAGGACTTTGGTTAGAATAACGGCATTAATAGCAAAAACACCCTTTTTAGTAGAGCTTTGGTTAGAATAAGGGCAAATGTAGAGTAAAACACCCTTTTTGGTAGGGCTTTGTTTATTTAAAGGCAAAAATAGAGGAAAAACACATTCCATGGCAGGGTTTGGTTAGGGTTAGAGCAGAAAAAATAGAGAAGAGACCCAATATGGCAGGGCTTGGTTAAGGTTAGAGCAAAAAAAGAGAAAAACACCCTTTTCGTCAGGGCCACGGCTACAATAAGGGCAACAATATAGAAAAACACCCTATTTTATATGACTTTGGTTAGAATAAGGACATAAAAAGAGAAAAACACCCTTTGTGTCAGGACTTTGGTTAGGGTTAGAGCAAAAATAGAGAAAACACCCTTTTGTCAGGGCTTTGTTCAGAATAAGGACAAAACTAGAGAAAAACACCATTTTTGGTAGGGCTCTAGTTAGAATAAGGGCATTATAAGAGAAAACACCATTTTTGGTAGGGCTCTGGTTAGAATAGGGACAAAAATACAGAAAAAACCCTTTTTGGTAGGGCTTTGGTTGAAATAAGGGCATATATAGAGATAAACACCCTTTGTGGTATGCTTTGGTTAGAATGAGGGCAAATGTAGATTGAAACACCCTTTTTGGTAGGGCTTTGTTTATTTAAAGGCAAAATAGAAGAAAAGCACCTTTCATGGCAGGGTTTGGTTAGGGTTAGAGCAGAAAAAATAGAGAAGAGACCCAATATGGCAGTGCTTGGCTAAGGTTTGAGCAAAAATAGAGAAAAACACCCTTTTTGTTCTGCCTTGGCTACAATAAGGGCAACAATATAGAAAAATATCCTATTTTATATGGCTTAGAATAGAATAAGGACACAAAAAGAGAAAAACACCATTTTTTGGTAGAGCTCTGGTTAGAATAAGGACAAAAATAAAGAAAAAAAAACAACTGATTTGGTAGGGCTTTGGTTTGAATAAGGGCATTAATAGAGAAAACATTCTTTGTGGTATGCTTTGGTTAGAATAAGGGCATCAATAGAGAAAAACACAATTTTTGGTTTGGCTCTGGTTAGAATAAGGCGAAAATACAGAAAAAAACAACCGTTTTGGAAGGGCCTTGGTAAGAATAAGGTTAAAAGAAGAGAAAAAAACACCCTTCGTGGCAGGGTTTGGTTAGGGTTTGAGCAAAAGTAGAGAAAAACAGCCTTTGTGGTATGCTTTGGTTAGAATAAGGGCATTGATAGAGAAAATACAAATTTTGGTAGGGCTCTGGTTAGAATGAGGACAACAATACAGAAAAACAACCGTTTTGGTAGGCTTTGGTTAGAATAAGGTCTAAATAGAAAAAACACCCTTCGTAGCAGGGTTCGCTTAGGGTTAGATAAAAAGTAGAGAAAAACACCCTTTGTGGTATGATTTGGTTAGAATAAGGGCACTATTAGAGGAAACACCATTTTTGGTAGGGCTCTGGTTAGAATAAGGACAAAAATACAGAAAAAACCCTTTTTGGTAGGACTTTGGTTAGAATAACGGCATTAATAGCAAAAACACCATTTTTAGTAGAGCTTTGGTTAGAATAAGGGCAAATGTAGAGTAAAACACCCTTTTTGGTAGGGCTTTGTTTATTTAAAGGCAAAAATAGAGGAAAAACACATTCCATGGCAGGGTTTGGTTAGGGTTAGAGCAGAAAAAATAGAGAAGAGACCCAATATGGCAGGGCTTGGTTAAGGTTAGAGCAAAAATAGAGAAAAACACCCTTTTTGTCAGGGCCACGGCTACAATAAGGGCAACAATATAGAAAAACACCCTATTTTATATGACTTTGGTTAGAATAAGGACATAAAAAGAGAAAAACACCCTTTGTGTCAAGACTTGGGTTAGGGTTAGAGCAAAAATAGAGAAAACACCCTTTTGTCAGGGCTTTGTTCAGAATAAGGACAAAACTAGAGAAAAACACCATTTTTGGTAGGGCTCTAGTTAGAATAAGGACATTATAAGAGAAAACACAATTTTTGGTAGGGCTCTGGTTAGCATAGGGACAAAAATACAGAAAAAACCCTTTTTGGTAGGGCTTTGGTTGAAATAAGGGCATATATAGAGATAAACACCCTTTGTGGTATGCTTTGGTTAGAATGAGGGCAAATGTAGATTGAAACACCCTTTTTTGTAGGGCTTTGTTTATTAAAAGGCAAAATAGAAGAAAAGCACCTTTCATAGCAGGGTTTGGTTAGGGTTAGAGCAGAAAAAATAGAGAAGAGACCCAATATGGCAGTGCTTGGCTAAGGTTTGAGTAAAGATAGAGAAAAACACCCTTTTTGTTCCGCCTTGGCTACAATAAGGGCACCATATAGAAAAATATCCTATTTTATATGGCTTTGAATAGAATAAGGACACAGAAAGAGAAAAACACCATTTTTGGTAGAGCTCTGGTTAGAATAAGGACAAAAATAAAGAAAAAAAACAACTGATTTGGTAGGGCTTTGGTTTGAATAAGGGCATTAATAGAGAAAACACACTTTGTGGTATGCTTTGGTTAGAATAAGGGCATCAATAGAGAAAAACACAATTTTTGGTTTGGCTCTGGTTAGAATAAGGCGAAAATACAGAAAAAACAACCGTTTTGGAAGGGCCTTGGTTAGAATAAGGTTAAAAGAAGAGAAAAAAACACCCTTCGTGGCAGGGTTTGGTTAGGGTTTGAGCAAAAGTAGAGAAAAACAGCCTTTGTGGTATGCTTTGGTTAGAATAAGGGCATTGATAGAGAAAATACAAATTTTGGTAGGGCTCTGGTTAGAATAAGGACAACAATACAGAAAAACAACCGTTTTGGTAGGCTTTGGTTAGAATAAGGTCTAAAATAGAGAAAAACACCATTCGAGGCAGGGTTCGGTAAGGGTTAGAGCAAAGGTAGAGAAAACACATTTGGTGGTATGCTTTGGTTAGAATAAGGGCATTAATAGAGAAAACACCATTTTTGGTTGGGGATCTGGCTAGAATAAGGACAAAAATATGAAAAAAACACCTTTTTTGGTAGGGCTTTGGTTAGAATAACGGCAAAAATAGTGAAAAACACCCTTTTTAGTAGAGCTTTGGTTAGAATAAGGGCAAAATAGAGTAAAACACCCTTTATGGTAGGGCTTTGTTCATTTAAAGGCAAAAATAGAGGAAAAACACCCTTCATGGTAGGGTTTGGCTAGGGTTAGAGCAAAAAAAGAAAATAGACCCAATATGGCAGGGCTTGGTTAAGGTAAGAAAAAATGGAGAAAAACACACTTTTTGTTAGGACCTTGGCTACAATAATGGCAACAATATAGAAAAACACCCTATTTGTATGGCTTTGGTTAGAATAAGGGCACAAAAAGAGAAAAAAACACCCTTTGTGTCAGGGCTTTGGTTAGGGTTAGTGCAAAAATTATAGAAAAAAAAACACACTTTTTGGTAGGGCTTTGGTTAGAATAAGGACAAAAATAGAGAAAAACACCATTTTTTGTAGAGCTCTAGTTAGAATAGGGACGTAAATAAAAAACAAACAATCGTTTTGGTAGGGTTTTGGTTGGAATAAACACCCTTTTGTGGTATGCTTTGGTTAGAATAAGGGCAAAAATAGAGAAAAACACCATTTTTGGTAGGACTCTGGTAAGAATAAGGACAAATAAAAAGAAAAACAACCGTTTTGGTAGGGGTTTGGTTTGAATAAGGGCATAAGTAGGGAAAACACCCTTTGTGGTATGCTTTGGTTAGCATAAGGGCATAAATAGAGAAAAACATTCTTTTTGTTCGGGCCTTGGCTACAATAAGGGCAATAACATAGAAAAACACCCTATTTTATATGGTTTGGTTAGAATAAGGGCACAAAAAGAGAAAAAAACACCCTTTGTGGCAGGGCTTTGGTTAGGATTAGAGCAAAAATATAGAAAAACACACTTTTTGGTAGGGCTTTGGTTAGAATAAGGGCAAAAATAGAGGAAAACACCCTTCGTGTCAGGGTTTTTGGTTAGGGTTAGAGCAAAGGTAGAGAAAACACCCTTTTTGGTTAGGTTTGGTTAGGGTTAGAGCAAAAGTAGAGAAAATATCTTTTTTGGTTGGGCTTTGATTAGAATAAGGGCAAAATTAGAGAAAAACACAATTTAAGTAGGGCTTTGGTCAAAATAAGGACAAAAATAAAAAAAAAAAACGTTTTGGCAGGGTTTTGGTTGGAATAAGGGCAAAAATAGAGAAAACACCCTTTTTGGTAGGGCTCTGGTTAGAATAAGGGCAAAATAGAGAAAACCACCATTTTTGGTAGGGCTCTGGTTAGAATAAGGACAAAAATTTAAAAAAAAACTGTTTTGGTAGGGCTGGGTTGGAATAAAGGCAAAAAAGGAGAAAAAAACCTTTGTGTGGTATGCTTTCGTTAAAATAAGGGCATAAATGGAGTAAACAACCTTTTTGGTAGGGCATTGGCTAGAATACGGGCAAAAATAGAGAAAAAGTCCCTTTTTGGGTAGAATTTGGTTAGAATAAGGGCAAAAATAGAGTAATCACCCTTTTAGTAGCGCTTTGGTAAGAATAAGGGCAAAATTAGAAAAAATACACTTTGTGGCAGAGCTTAGGTTAGAATAAGGGCAAAAATAGAGTAAAGCACCCTTATTGTAGGGCTTTGGTTAGAATAAGGGCAAAAATAGAGAAAACGCCCTTTTTGTTAGAGCTTTGGTTAGAATAAGGGCAAAAATAGAGAAAAACACACTTATCGGTAGGGCTTTGGTTAGAATAGGGGCAAAATAGAGAAAAACACGCTTGTTGGTAAAGCTTTGGTTAGAATAAGGACAAAAATAGAAATAAACAGCCTCTTTGGTAGGGCTATGGTTAGAATAAATGCAAATAAGAGAATAACAGCCTTTTTGGTAGGGTTTTGGTTAGAATAAGGGCAAAAAAGAGAAAAACACCCTTTGTGGCAGAGCTTTGGTTAGAATAAGGGCAAACATAGAGTAAAACAAACTTTTTGGTAGTGCTTTGGTTAGAATAAGAGCAACAGTAGAGAAAAAACACCCTTTGTGTCAGGGCTTTGGTTAGGGTTATAGCAAAAATAGAGAAAACACTTTTTTTGGTAGGCCTTTGGTTAGAATGAGCGCAAACATAGAGAAAAACACCCTTCGTTGCAGGGTTTTGGTAAGGGTTAGAGCGAAAGAAGAGAAAACACCCTTTTTGGTTGGACTTTGGTTAGAATAAGGGCCAAAGTAGAGAAAAACACCATTTTTGGCAGGGCTTTGGTTAGAATAAGGACAAAAATAAAGAAAAAAAACAACTGTTTTAGTAGGGCTTTGGTTGGAATAAGGGCAAAAATAGAGAAAAACACCATTTTTGGTACCGCTCTGGTTAGAATAAGGACAAAAATAAAGAAAAACAAACAGCCGTTTTGGTAGGGCTTTGGTTGGAATAAGGGCAAACATAGAAAAAAAACGTTTTGGTAGGGCTTTGGTTGGAATAAGAGCAAAAATAGAGAAAAACACCCTTTTTGGTATGCTTTGGTTACAATAAGGGCATAAATAGAGAAAAACACCATTTTGGTAGAGCTCTGGTTAGAATAAGGACAAAAAAAACCCCCAAAAAACGTTTTGGTAGGGCTTTGGTTAGAATAAGGGCAAAAATAGAGAAAACACCCTTCTTGGCAGGGCTTGATACATTGCATTAGTAAGAAGGCCTCACAATTTCTTGTACTTCAACAACAGCAAAATCTAGGGCGAAGACTTGGTACCTGTAAAATGCATTTAAGCCCCCCAGTGGCTTAGGCTGCTGTCCGTTCTAAGGCGGTGGTTCTGTTGTTGTTGACTTTTTGTATATTGTTACTCCCATTGTGGGAGTCTGTAATTAGTCAATGTTTTGTTGTACGTTACTTTATGTCCATTCTAGTATTGCAATCATCTTGATGGGGAAGAGAGAGCTGGTTGCTTTGCTTAATTTGTCTTCCTGGTGTCTCGTGATGGTTGAGTGGCTCTTCCTCGCGGTGCCATGGGGTTGTCTGCGGTTTGTGATTGTGGTATTTCCTCATCATACTCACTTACAATTTTTAGTGAGGGTTAGAGCAAAAGTAGAGAAAACACCCCTTTTGGTATAAGAAGTATTTTTTGTACATTTTCAGCATCCTGGGGCTCAGCATGAAAAAGCCTATCAGAAACACGGGGGCGTGTTTCCATCTCAGTCTACCCCGTCAAAGAGGCCAAAGAGACGTGTTGAGTCGTATAGAATTTTAAGCGTCATTATTCTGCATGCTCTTATTCTCCAGACCATCCCCTTCGAGCTACGGAGAAAGCCACCAACGGCAAACTGGTGGGCCCTACTCTTAGCACTTCCAGAGGGGACAAGTATATATAACAATCAATATCGACCTCTGTTTGAAGTGTGCCCCAGAGACCACGGCAATGTGGTAGGGACTCTCCAGGGAACAGATGAAGCTTCCTCTTATGCAATCAAAAATATCTTTTTAGAATTTGACATGTTTAGCAATTCTGAACTCACTCGGCAAATAAGACAACAGAATAGTGGTAAAATGGTTTTTCTTTATGACAGCATCTTATGGCACAGAAAAATTACAAAAAATAAATCTGACATCCTATGGAATATCAACCTGAATGTCCCCGCACAGAGCATGAAAGCCATTCTAATGCTCTTTGAAGACCCAGATAGAACTCACACATACCAGTATTAAAATCCAAAGATAAAAAAGTGGATATGACTGTTGAAGGTGTGCCCAATCAGCTGTATAGTCAAGGCATGCGGGCTTATCAGCAGTGCGATGAAATAATCAAGTATTTTGCTTTGACATCAAAGAGAAACAAAGTTACAGATCAAGTAGCAAAAGACTTGTTTTTCACTGAGATTAACCTTGGTAAATATTTGACAAAACACTATGCTCTGTGGCTTGTTTTAAGAACTACAGCTGATAACTCACTTCATGGCTCTCGGAGAGCGGTGTCGAATGTCAGTGAAGGTATAACAATCCAAATAGCAAAAAAAAAAAAACATAAAAAACGGTAAAAACTTTGAATATATATCTATATATAATACAAGATGCACAGAACAATTTCGAAGAGGGACGATTCAAAGTGGTTCTCTGTTGAGTTTCCAAAATATGCCCACTCTGCAATTAGTTGTGGCCAAACTAGGTGTGGAAAGACAATGTTTGTACTCGATATATTGAAATTGAATATAAAGATTTTTTTGAATATATAGTCATACTTTGCCCCACCATAAAATAGAACAAAACATATAAAAAAACAGGAGATGGATTGGTGACGTGAAGAACCCAAAAGACAAATGTATAACTATAGTCGATCCAATAACACCAGATAAAATACCAGATAAAAGAGTTGCTTGGAATGTTTTTCAACAAATATGCCGGTTTACCAACATTGTTCATCATCGATAATTGCAGTGCCACGAAAGAATTGACAAAGAAAAAAGACATGTTGTCACAATTGACATGCTCCCGTAAAAATGTTGAACAATCATTGGAATGTAATTTCGCAAAGATAATTTCTGTCTTGAAAGATCTTGGAGAGCAGACTAAATGGGTTTGAATGTTTTGCACCAAGGACAGAGATAATTTTGAAAATTGCTTGAGAGAATATGATGTTATCCCTTCATGTGAAGAGAGACAAAGAATAAACAAAGAATTATCCAAAGTTACACCGCAAACTAATATTTAAAACTGACTAGCCTACTGATTATTGGATTATTTATGATTATTTTATTTTTCATCATTGCTTGTAGCGGAAAAGCAATGCTTTTAGCTAAAATAGCAACGCTTATAACAAAAAAAAGCAATACTTATAGCTAAAATAGCAATGCTTGTAGCAAAAATAATAATTTCTATGAGCAAAAACAGTGGAAATATTTGAAAAATATAACAATGCTTATAGCAATGCTTGTAACATTGCTAATAGAAATAAGCAATGCTTATACCAATGTTAATAAAAATGCTACTCGAACTTATAACAAGCGCCTCTGCTGGCGTAAATATTTCAGTTGGATAATAGATTTTGTTTATTTATTTTAAGTTAAAAAATATATTCCATGAAATAAAAATGAACGCTGAAGAAATATTACAATACTTTTTAAAAGACACCGCACAAGATGCAGTTATAGAGCAACAAGATGCAAAAAGAGAAAGACTATCAGCCATCGTTGCTGGTGGTGGCAGCAAACAATATCTAAAACGTGATTTGCAACTCTCAGACATAGATGGAATGAATCCTCAAGAAGTTGATAAACTATACTGTAGATATGAAGCCCAGCTTGGTGCAAGTATGACTAAAATTCTAGGTAATTCTTTTATTGGTTTGTTTGTTATAAGTGTGTCAAAATAGTTCAACGTAGCCAACCCACATAAGCCAATTGAGGATTTAGAGGAAGATCCATTTATCCATCATGCTTTGAGCTATATTATAGGTATGGAATGTACCTAGCACCATTTACAGCAATGTTAACAACTGCAAGGCATATTTATTTTACTGAAAATAAAAAAGTCCATACAGAAAACATAGATGGAGAATCAGGCAGTAAAGATGAGTGAAGAACCCCAGAGTGAAGAACCGCAGAATAGAGAGCCTCACAGTACACAACCGCAGAAAGAACCCTCTAAAAAAGAAAAGAACCCCAAACGAGTAGCAGCTGGAAAAGGGGTGCTAAAGTGAGATGGAATAAACAAAACGCGCAGCTTCAAGGTATTGGCAAAGATCTGCAGCCAGTCCAAGAAACTGAGCAACCAAACAAAGTAACACGAGAACCTCAAGAGACTACACAGAGTGCTGCACCACAACTTGAAGCAAATGTGTAAAAAAACTGTATTCCACTATGTGCTGTGTTGATTGGAATTATGGGGATCGTAATTTATATGTCACATGGTCATTCCATGGGTGAACAATCTGAAGGAAACCCCAAATTGAAACAGGCTACCACAACAAAACAAGATGTAGACCCATTTGAAATATAATAATTTTAATGTTAAAAATTATGTTTACAAATATAAAAATGGCTACTATCATGAAATAATTTATTCTAATTATTTTTTTCGCCAAATAAAAAAATGGCAAGCACTGTAACAATGATGATTGGCGGGGCAGTTGTGAACGCCTTGGCATTTACAAGAGACAACTTTTTATTCTCAAAACTGTGCAAAATCAATGCCGCTGTAAAAGAAAGAGAGAGACATGACAAGGCAGTCGAACGATTATAGGTAGCGCAGGCAGCATAGAATAAACAAAGGATGCAGCGATTAGATATTATAAATGAGGAGATAAAAAAAGAATGTCATGTAGTGCAGACTTTTGAGGATGTTGATCAGGCTATGAAACAATACTATTACATCACTGGCAAAAAATGATCCATTACCTCCAGAACCTAAATAAAGTGATTATTATACTCAATCACCACACCAACAGACACAAGAGTTGGTATTTATTGCGTTGGGAATGACAGCAGCGGGGTTTGGTGCGTACAAGTTTCTGTAGATACAAAAATGGTTAATTATGTTCGTAAAAGGGTATCCTTTGGAAGCAAAGACTGCACAAAAGAACTGAAACCAGAGTGTGCATATTTCCTGGGCCAGACTAGCTAGTTTCTGCCATTTAGGCGTCATCAGTGACCCTCTAATAGTTTCAAAGTTCCACAATGAAACCCATGATCCAAAAGGACAAGAAAATAAAATCTACACTATAGTAAAGGGCAGGGAGAAGTTCTATCGCCGCCACACAGTCCCAGTCACCAGCTGTAGTGAAGTCAACTATGTTCTTAAAGGGGTATTCTTTGGAAACAAAGACTGCACAAAAGAACTGAAACCAGAGTGTGCATATTTCCTTGGCCAGACTAGTTAGTTTCTGCCATTTAGGCGTCATCAGTGACCCTCTAATAGTTTTAAAGTTCCACAATGAAACCCATGATTCCAAAGGACAAGAAAATAAAATCTACACTATAGTGAAGGGCTGTGAGACGTTATACCGCCGCCACACAGTCCCAGTCACCAGCTGTAGTGAAGTCAAATATGTTCTTAAAAGGGTACCCTTTGGAAGCAAATACTGCACAAAAGAACTGAAACCAGAGTGTGCATATTTCCTGGGCCAGACTAGTTAGTTTCTGTCATTTAGGCGTCATCAGTGACCCTCTTATAGTTTCAAAGTTCCACAATAAAACCCATGATCCCAAAGGACAAGAAAATAAAATCTACACTATGGTGAAGGACAAGGAGACGTTCTACCGACGCCACACAGTTCCAGTCACCAGCTGTAGTGAAGTCAAATATGTTCTTTAAAGGGTATCATTTGGAAGCAAAGACTGCACAAAAGACCTGAAAACAGAGTGTGCATATTTCCTGGGCCAGACTAGCTAGTTTTTTGCCATTTAGGCGTCATCAGTGATCCTCTAATAGTTTCAAAGTTCCACAATGAATCCCATGATACCAAAGGACAAGAAAATAAAATCTACACTAAAGTGAAGGGCAGGGAGACGTTCTACCGCCGCCACACAGACCCAGTCACCAGCTGTAGTGAAGTCAAATGTGTTCTTAAAAGGGTATCGTTTGGAAACAAAGACTGCACAAAAGAACTGAAACCAGAGTGTACATATTTCCTGGGCCAGACTAGCTAGTTTCTGCCATTTAGGCGTCATCAGTGACCCTCTAATAGTTTCAAAGTTCCACAATGAAACCCATGATCCAAAAGGACAAGAAAATAAAATCTACACTAAAGTAAAGGGCAGGGAGAAGTTCTATCGCCGCCACACAGTCCCAGTCACCAGCTGTAGTGAAGTCAACTATGTTCTTAAAAGGGTATTCTTTGGAAACAAAGACTGCACAAAAGAACTGAAACCAGAGTGTGCATATTTCCTTGGCCAGACTAGTTAGTTTCTGCCATTTAGGCGTCATCAGTGACCCTCTAATAGTTTTAAAGTTCCACAATGAAACCCATGATTCCAAAGGACAAGAAAATAAAATCTACACTATAGTGAAGGGCTGTGAGACGTTATACCGCCGCCACACAGTCCCAGTCACCAGCTGTAGTGAAGTCAAATATGTTCTTAAAAGGGTACCCTTTGGAAGCAAATACTGCACAAAAGAACTGAAACCAGAGTGTGCATATTTCCTGGGCCAGACTAGTTAGTTTCTGTCATTTAGGCGTCATCAGTGACCCTCTTATAGTTTCAAAGTTCCACAATAAAACCCATGATCCCAAAGGACAAGAAAATAAAATCTACACTATGGTGAAGGACAAGGAGACGTTCTACCGACGCCACACAGTTCCAGTCACCAGCTGTAGTGAAGTCAAATATGTTCTTTAAAGGGTATCATTTGGAAGCAAAGACTGCACAAAAGACCTGAAAACAGAGTGTGCATATTTCCTGGGCCAGACTAGCTAGTTTTTGCCATTTAGGCGTCATCAGTGATCCTCTAATAGTTTCAAAGTTCCACAATGAATCCCATGATACCAAAGGACAAGAAAATAAAATCTACACTAAAGTGAAGGGCAGGGAGACGTTCTACCGCCGCCACACAGACCCAGTCACCAGCTGTAGTGAAGTCAAATGTGTTCTTAAAAGGGTATCGTTTGGAAACAAAGACTGCACAAAAGAACTGAAACCAGAGTGTACATATTTCCTGGGCCAGACTAGCTAGTTTCTGCCATTTAGGCGTCATCAGTGACCCTCTAATAGTTTCAAAGTTCCACAATGAAACCCATGATCCAAAAGGACAAGAAAATAAAATCTACACTATAGTAAAGGGCAGGGAGAAGTTCTATCGCCGCCACACAGTCCCAGTCACCAGCTGTAGTGAAGTCAACTATGTTCTTAAAAGGGTATTCTTTGGAAACAAAGACTGCACAAAAGAACTGAAACCAGAGTGTGCATATTTCCTTGGCCAGACTAGTTAGTTTCTGCCATTTAGGCGTCATCAGTGACCCTCTAATAGTTTCAAAGTTCCACAATGAAACCCATGATTCCAAAGGACAAGAAAATAAAATCTACACTATAGTGAAGGGCTGTGAGACGTTATACCGCCGCCACACAGTCCCAGTCACCAGCTGTAGTGAAGTCAAATATGTTCTTAAAAGGGTACCCTTTGGAAGCAAATACTGCACAAAAGAACTGAAACCAGAGTGTGCATATTTCCTGGGCCAGACTAGTTAGTTTCTGTCATTTAGGCGTCATCAGTGACCCTCTTATAGTTTCAAAGTTCCACAATAAAACCCATGATCCCAAAGGACAAGAAAATAAAATCTACACTATGGTGAAGGACAAGGAGACGTTCTACCGACGCCACACAGTTCCAGTCACCAGCTGTAGTGAAGTCAAATATGTTCTTTAAAGGGTATCATTTGGAAGCAAAGACTGCACAAAAGACCTGAAAACAGAGTGTGCATATTTCCTGGGCCAGACTAGCTAGTTTTTTGCCATTTAGGCGTCATCAGTGATCCTCTAATAGTTTCAAAGTTCCACAATGAATCCCATGATACCAAAGGACAAGAAAATAAAATCTACACTAAAGTGAAGGGCAGGGAGACGTTCTACCGCCGCCACACAGACCCAGTCACCAGCTGTAGTGAAGTCAAATGTGTTCTTAAAAGGGTATCGTTTGGAAACAAAGACTGCACAAAAGAACTGAAACCAGAGTGTACATATTTCCTGGGCCAGACTAGCTAGTTTCTGCCATTTAGGCGTCATCAGTAACCCTCTTATAGTTTCAAAGTTCCACAATGAAACCCATGATCCAAAAGGACAAGAAAATAAAATCTACACTAAAGTAAAGGGCAGGGAGAAGTTCTATCGCCGCCACACAGTCCCAGTCACCAGCTGTAGTGAAGTCAACTATGTTCTTAAAAGGGTATTCTTTGGAAACAAAGACTGCACAAAAGAACTGAAACCAGAGTGTGCATATTTCCTGGGCCAGACTAGTTAGTTTCTGTCATTTAGGCGTCATCAGTGACCCTCTTATAGTTTCAAAGTTCCACAATAAAACCCATGATCCCAAAGGACAAGAAAATAAAATCTACACTATGGTGAAGGACAAGGAGACGTTCTACCGACGCCACACAGTTCCAGTCACCAGCTGTAGTGAAGTCAAATATGTTCTTTAAAGGGTATCATTTGGAAGCAAAGACTGCACAAAAGACCTGAAAACAGAGTGTGCATATTTCCTGGGCCAGACTAGCTAGTTTTTGCCATTTAGGCGTCATCAGTGATCCTCTAATAGTTTCAAAGTTCCACAATGAATCCCATGATACCAAAGGACAAGAAAATAAAATCTACACTAAAGTGAAGGGCAGGGAGACGTTCTACCGCCGCCACACAGACCCAGTCACCAGCTGTAGTGAAGTCAAATGTGTTCTTAAAAGGGTATCGTTTGGAAACAAAGACTGCACAAAAGAACTGAAACCAGAGTGTACATATTTCCTGGGCCAGACTAGCTAGTTTCTGCCATTTAGGCGTCATCAGTGACCCTCTAATAGTTTCAAAGTTCCACAATGAAACCCATGATCCAAAAGGACAAGAAAATAAAATCTACACTATAGTAAAGGGCAGGGAGAAGTTCTATCGCCGCCACACAGTCCCAGTCACCAGCTGTAGTGAAGTCAACTATGTTCTTAAAAGGGTATTCTTTGGAAACAAAGACTGCACAAAAGAACTGAAACCAGAGTGTGCATATTTCCTTGGCCAGACTAGTTAGTTTCTGCCATTTAGGCGTCATCAGTGACCCTCTAATAGTTTCAAAGTTCCACAATGAAACCCATGATTCCAAAGGACAAGAAAATAAAATCTACACTATTGTGAAGGGCTGTGAGACGTTATACCGCCGCCACACAGTCCCAGTCACCAGCTGTAGTGAAGTCAAATATGTTCTTAAAAGGGTACCCTTTGGAAGCAAATACTGCACAAAAGAACTGAAACCAGAGTGTGCATATTTCCTGGGCCAGACTAGTTAGTTTCTGTCATTTAGGCGTCATCAGTGACCCTCTTATAGTTTCAAAGTTCCACAATAAAACCCATGATCCCAAAGGACAAGAAAATAAAATCTACACTATGGTGAAGGACAAGGAGACGTTCTACCGACGCCACACAGTTCCAGTCACCAGCTGTAGTGAAGTCAAATATGTTCTTTAAAGGGTATCATTTGGAAGCAAAGACTGCACAAAAGACCTGAAAACAGAGTGTGCATATTTCCTGGGCCAGACTAGCTAGTTTTTGCCATTTAGGCGTCATTATTGATCCTCTAATAGTTTCAAAGTTCCACAATGAATCCCATGATACCAAAGGACAAGAAAATAAAATCTACACTAAAGTGAAGGGCAGGGAGACGTTCTACCGCCGCCACACAGACCCAGTCACCAGCTGTAGTGAAGTCAAATGTGTTCTTAAAAGGGTATCGTTTGGAAACAAAGACTGCACAAAAGAACTGAAACCAGAGTGTACATATTTCCTGGGCCAGACTAGCTAGTTTCTGCCATTTAGGCGTCATCAGTGATCCTCTAATAGTTTCAAAGTTCCACAATAAAACCCATGATCCCAAAGGACAAGAAAATAAAATCTACACTATAGTGAAGGGCAGGGAGACGTTCTACCGCCGTCACACAGTCCCAGTCACCAACTGTAGTGAAGTCAAATATGTTCTTAAAAATGCATATTGCTGGATCTCACTGGATTGACCATGATTAACAACAATATCATATGCATGATATTTATTCCTAGGATTGCTTTTGCATGGTTTCTACCCAAGACGTCTGATATTGAAACGGGTTGTAATGGTTATCACTGTTAATGATTCTATTTTTAGGTGTTCTGGTACCCATATAACCCCATTATTGAGTAGAGTAAAAAATCATATCACTGTCTACCATTCTTGCATTTGTGACTGTGTATATTTCTTTAACCTGAAGGTCTGACCATTTTTTGTGCCATGTCCAGGTGTTTGTTCTTTAAGTAGTTTTTCAAATTGTGCAGTTGTGATATCTGGCTTCTCTTTTGCTGGGTTTGACATTTTGTTTCTTTTTATGCTTAAAAATTAAAAAAAAGATAAATATGGAAAAAATACTACAGCCCTAAAGGGTTTTGGAGAGGCCATTCAGCAAATGAAAAAATAGCCAAAGGAGCAAAGGTCAGTGAAAAACAAGCATTGGAGTTCTTAAAAAAGCAAGCAATATGGCAAATTTATTTACCTGCACCAAAGAAAATAATAAGGCCAAGATTTTATGTTTCTGCAAAAGATGAAGTGCACAAATATGTTCTTAAAAGGGTAACTTTTTGAAGCAAAGACTGCACCAAAGCACTGAAACGAGGGCGTGCACATTTCCTGGGCCAGACTAGCTAGTTTCTGTCATTTAGGCTTCATCATCAGTGACCCTCTAATAGTTTCAAAGTTCCACAATGAAACCCATGATCCCAAAGGACAAGAACCGTCTACCGCCGCCACACAGTCCAAGTCACCAGCTGCAGTGAAGTCAAATATGTTCTTAAAAGGGTATCCTTTGGAATCAAAGACTGCACAAAAGAACTGCACAAGGCTGATTTGCTGTATCTGCCATTTGATACTGTTAAGGTTGGGAGAACAAACAAAACATACCAGTAAGCAGAACCACTGACTTCTAAAGACAGCAAAGTTGTTTAAGCATTTGAAAAGATAAACAGTAGAAACTTGAAATACCCTAAGTTGTTACAAGTTGACCCTGGTAGAGAGTTTATGGGTGCTGTGACACAGCTGTTGGAAAAGCACAGCGTTAGAATAAGAAGGGGTAGAACAGAAATACACAGAAACCAAGGCGTGGTAGAGAGATTTAATAGAACATTTCTTGTACTTCAACAACAGCAGAATCTAGGGCGAAGACTTGGTACCAGTAAAATGCATTTAAGCCTCCCGGTGGCTTGGGCTGCTGTCCGTTCTAAGGCGGTGGTTCTGTTGTTGTTGACTTTGTGTTTATTGTTACTCCCATTGTGGGAGTCTGTTATTGTTCTGTGTTTTGTTGTACGTTACTTTATGTCCATTCTAGTATTGCAATCATCTTGATGGGGAAGAGAGAGCTGGTTGCTTTGCTTAATTTGTCTTCGTGGTGTCTCGTGATGGTTGAGCGGTTCTTCCTCGCGGTGCCACAGGGTTGTCTGCAGTTTGTGATTGTGGTATTTCCTGATCATACTCACTTACTTTTTTCGATGTCACGACTCTTGTGTCTGTGCTGCGTGGTTACTGTTAAAAGTGTCCCCGTACTTGCATTTAATGTCGATATTATTACTATAGTCAGGATTTACACTTGACAATCATTCATTGCATTAACTTCCCTTTTGGTATCACTTAAATACCTCATTTAAGGAGCAGTGTAGACCAGCATTCGTATCTCGTTAACAAATATTGCTTTCTCTATTTTTCTTTGTACTAGTATTAGACTTAGTTATATGTTGGGAGCTTTAGCTATTTCTCAAATGCAGCAGCTGGATATTGCTATAAACAACCGATATGACTGCTACTTTTCAATGTATGGTATAAACTTAAAACTCAATTATGAATAGCCTAAAAACAGTCAAAATTTTACTTTCTCCTCTTCAGTTACATTCTGCTTCTTCCATACAGATTCCCCAGTCCACCAATAGATATAATTCTATGTTAACATCTGTGTACGTTTCACCTCTGAAACTTCATTCGGCCACTAAAATTTATTTACATGGAGTTTCTGACTCTGCCCTTTTTAGAAACCACTTAAAAGTTCGTCTTTCTCCTCTTAAGTCACTGGTATTTAGGAAATCTAGAAGTAAGTATAGAAGAAATGTAGTGCATTCCTCTATTTCTAAGTGCAATGTCAATAGGTGTAGCTTTTGCAAACATTTATGTTGTAAATCAACTTTTAAATCTAACGTTAATGGTAGACAATTTTCTGTAATTACTAATTCAGATCTTGATTGAAGATCAACTGATGTTATTTATGTTTTATCTTGAGAAGAGAAAGATTGTGGCATGCAATATGCTCCGTTTTTGGACTTGAACTTGTCAATAACAAATGGCATAGTTTCTTCTAAAATTTATGATAAAGAGGATGATTTTAATTTCGAAATAGTAAATTTCCCATTTCTTGATGGAGATGTTCCTCGCTCTCCTTCCTATGGTGTATATATTTCTCAGCTTATTCGTTTTGCTAGAGTGTGTTCTAATGTTGATGACTTCAACAATAGAAACTTATTTTTAACTGCTAAATTATTAAAACAAGGTTATAGATATCATAAAATTCGAAAAGCATTTTCTAAATTCTACTACAGGCACTCAGAGTTAATTGTTAAATACAACATTGGGTTAAAAACTCTTCTACAACAAGGCATATCAGAACCTAAATCTGATGTTGATTTAGTTTATAAATTCAAACGAATTGTTGGAAAACCTAATTTTAGTGATCAATTCAAAAAGATAGTAAAACGTTATATAAGGGTTGGATATAACTTGGATATCATGTGACAGTCTGCAAGCCTAGTTTTAAACCCAATCACGGTTTATAGCTATGGTTTCCTCTTAATTGCACGACGGTGGGTCAGGCCTCAGACTCTATGACGGCTCTGACGTAAAGCTTTAATTGGTGGGTTGGTGCCTGATGCTTATCTGTAGCTGGACCCACAGTGGCTCAACTTGAGGTTGTCTTTAGCTCTGACTATCTGTTAATCATGAGCCCCTTTTCTTTGGTTCATAATGGTGTCGTAATTTGATTAGAGTGTTTCTCCATGATGATACATTGCATTAGTTAGATCACCTCCCTGCGAGCTGAACATTTCTTGTACTTCAACAACAGCAGGATCTAGGGCGAAGATTTGGTACCAGTTAAATGCATTTAAGCCCCCCTGTAGCTTAGGCTGCTGTCCGTTCTAAGGCGGTGGTTCTGTTGTTGTTGACTTTTTGTTTATTGTTACTCCCATTGTGGGAGTCTGTAATTGTTCTATGTTTTGTTGTACGTTACTTTATGTCCATTCTAGTATTGCAATCATGTTGATTGGGAAGAGAGAGCTGATTGCTTTGCTTAATTTGTCTTCCTAGTGTCTCAAGATGGTTGAGCGGCTCTTCCTCGCGGTGCCACGGAGTTGTCTGCGGTTTGTGATTGTGGTATTTCCTGATCATACTCACTTACTATTATTGAGACTAATAAATTCTATGATAGAGCTCATCGACTTTATGATGCAGCAATTCTTACCCGGTGTTACACTCAACATGCTCTTCGGCCATATATAGACACCGAAATTAATCATATTAGGCATTTTATCAAAATTCAATTAGTCAACAAGGGGATTGAATTCATAAACTTACCCAGTATATTTAAAGCTAAATCTGTTATCTCTTCTATTCCTACTTATTTTGAAAATAAGGAATCCCCTATCATTTGTTATAAGTATAATAAATCTATTTGTAGTACTGTGCCTATAAGTCGCGTTTTATTGCTAATTCTAGTGCATGTACAACTACTGAGTTGTCTATTCTTTTAACTTCTTGCCTCACTGCAATTAAAAACCATGTCATTAAATATTGCACAACAGTTTATGAAAGAAGTGGTAAAAAATTATTTTGGTCTGTCAAAAATTCAGGTGAAATTCTTAATAAATTGAAGTCTAGAGGTTTTCTAGCATCTGGTTTGTCTACATATGATTTCTCTACTCTCTATACTACATTGCCTCATAATCTAATCAAAGAAAAACTATCAGAATTAATTGAACAAACATTTAACAGAGAGGGCTCACTTTATTTGGCTAGTAATGATAAAAATGACTTTTTTACTTCTGAACAACCTAAACGATATAAATTGTGGTCATGTCAGAAAATGTGTGATGCGCTCCATTATCTTTTGAACAATATATTTATAAGATTTGGCTCGAAATTATATAGACAAATTGTAGGTATTCCAATGGGTACTAATTGTGCACCTCTTGTTGCAGATTTGTTTAGGCTTTGTTATGAGAAAGACTTTATGCTATCTCTGTCAGACAATAATCAAACTGATATTATTGAAGCTTTAACTCAACCTCCAGATATTTTGATGACTTACTTAGTATTGATAATCCTTATTTTGAACAAATGTTAGGTAAAATATATCCCACTGAACTTCAGTTAAATAAGGCAAATTCTTCCGATACTGAAGCTCCGTTTTTGGACTTGAACTTGTCAATAACGAATGGCATAGTTTTTTTCTAAAATGTGTGATAAACGGGATGATTTTAATTTTGAAATAGTAAATATCCCATTTCTTGATGGAGATGTTCCTCGCTCTCCTTCCTATGGTGTATATATTTCTCAGCTTATTCGTTTTGCTAGAGTGTGTTCTAATGTTGATGACTTCAACAACAGAAACTTATTTTTTACTGCTGAGTTATTAAAACAAGGTTATAGATATCATAAAATTCGAAAAGCATTTTCTAAATTCTACCACAGACACTCATAGTTAATTGTTAAATACAAAATTTGGGTTAAAAACTCTTCTGCAACAAGGCATATCAGAACTTATATTTTATGGTGATTTAGTTTATAAATCCAAACGAATTGTTGGAAAACCTAATTTTAGTGATCAATTCAAAAAGATAGTAAAACGTTATATAAGGGTTGGATATAACTTGGATATCATGCGACATTCTGCATGCCTAGTTTTAAACCAAATGACTGTTTATGGCTATAGTTTCCTCTTTAATTGCACGACGGTGGGTCAGGCCTCAGACTCTATGACGGCTCTGATGTAAAGCTTTAATCGGTGGGTTGGTGCCTGATGCTTATCTGTAGCTGGACCAAGCGTGGTTCAACTTGAGGTTGTCTTTAGCTCTGACTATCTGTGAGTTATGAGCCCTTTTCTTTGTTCCATCATGGTGTGTTAATTTGATTAGAGTGTTTCTCCATGATGATGCATTGCATTAGTTAGATGACCTCCATGCGAGCTCAACAACAGCAGAATCTAGGGCGAAGATTTGGTACCAGCAAAATGCATTTAAGTCTCCCAGTGGCTTGGGCTGCTGTCCATTCTAAGGCGGTGGTTCTGTTGTTATTGACTTTTTGTTTATTGTTACTCCCATTGTGGGAGTCTGTAATTGTTCTATGTTTTGCTGTACGTTACTTTATGGCCATTCTAGTATTGCAATCATCTTGATGGGGAAGAGAGAGAGCTGTTGCTTTGCTTAATTTGTCTTCCTGTTGTCTCGTGAAGGTTGAGCGGCTCTTCCTCGCGGTGCCACGGGGTTGTCTGCAGTTTGTGACTGTGGTAATTCCTGATCATACTCACTTACTATTTTTTAGCTGAGCGATCGTTTGATAATCAGTATGCAAAAGAACAACAAAATCCACTCAAAAGCAATAGAGAATGGGTGAGGAGATTATCCGTTGTTATCAAGGCAATAAATGGGGAGACAAAAATAGCCCCTCCAATTGTAACAAGAAAAGTTGATTTTTCTTTTTGTCCATTTGCAAGCGTTAAGTATTTGTATCAACCAGGAGAATTAGAAGGTGGTGGTATAAGACGGGCAACAGATCCAATATGGTATGTTGATGTACACAAAATTGATCATTCCATCATAACACGGGGCATACCAGCACAAAAAGGGGCTTTGTTAAAGAGCACTTGCTCGTTGTTCCCGGTGATGCTGTGAACAGTCATATGCGTAAGTCGTAATCTGATGTCAAATATCTTTTTGTGTCAAGCGGTGAGAGTGTTGTTTTGTTTAATGTTATTCTATAGATGTTGTGGTGCACTGAGCGTAGCATGTTCATTGTGTGTGTATTTTTGTTTCTTGAATAATGCATCTCTGTAGTTTTCAAAGTTTACTTGTTTATTGATTAAATACATTTTACCCCTTTTGCTTTTTGATTATTTTTTGTCAGCTCGCAAAATTGAATATAACTTTGAACGCAGACCGATATATTCTGCTATAGGAGTGCCAGCACAATGAGTACATTCATCTTTCATTTTACCTATGACTTTTTCGTTTGTTTCATTGTAAAGTGGGTGCTGTTTAGGAAAATCAGAGAAGTCAAATTCATCTGTTTCTGACATGTCTTTGTATACGTCTTTTCTTTTGATATCTACTAGTGATGAATCTGTATCGGTGTACAACAGGGTGCAAATTTCACCATACTTCTTTTTAGTTTGTTGTTATACCAGTCTTACATCAGGTATTTTGATAGGTCAAGAACAGAAAAGCATACCTGGATTGGTTTGTTAAGTGTTAATTTTGTTTTGTTGACTTGTATTGCAGATAGTTCATTAGAAAACTTTACACGTCTGTTGAAGTTGTGCTTGGCTATGATTTTTCTAAGTTTTTCATTTTCACTGCCATCCGTTTTTACTAATTATTTTTCTAACCTTGGGCGGAGATTCTCCATTGTTTTGCCAAAACAGAGTTGTTCATAAGTTTATAAAAGTCATTTTCAAAGACAGACTTAGACTTTTTCCTCATTTCAGTGTTCCAGTTTCCCTTTTGCCATTCTTTCGCTCATCCTCGGCAAGCCATTTGAAACCAGAGTATGGAAGTGGTTGATTCATTCCCCAGCCATTGAGGTTGTTTGCATCATAAAACATGATGTAGTTATTTTCTTTCTCAAGATTATAATCTGCAGTATGAGGATTATTTGCTTTTGGCATGCCTTTTGGATACCATGCTTATACCGCCATGCATACCTTTTTTCTATGAATAGATGCATGTCAATATCTGTTAGGAGTTCAAAATTTATCTTTGTTTGTTTGAGTCAAGAATCCAAAGACATGCCAGATGCAGTGTAATAGCGTAAGGTGTCGAGTTTGTATGCATCCATGCATGTTATTCTGAATGTTTGAAATGTGTCAGCTAGTAACACAACATCAGTCTTTAGATACAAGTCATGATAATTGCCAAGTGTTTTACAGTTGAACGATTTCCGTATAGTCGGGGAACCAAGGTAGGAAAAATGCTAACCCTTGCACCCGAAAGGTATACAGCTGAATTTGGTATGGTTGCAAAGGTAATTCTATGGTGTATCTGAAATCACTGTATAGCAGACTCGATCGACTTGCATAACGTCAGAGCAGTCATTTTTCTACAGAAGCCCAGCAAGATCATGTGAAAATATCATTTTTCAAATTGTCATATATTTTTATCGAAAAAGATCGGGACTGAAAAAATATTGAGTTTATATATTAAAACGATATCGACGTAGACCTCAGAAGCAGTGGTGGTCATCTAAGAATACTGCTTACTGATTTTCAAAGCATTTAGATTAGGGTACCCCGAATTTCAATTTAAATTTACAGATTTCTTTGCTTCAAATGTCATTAAAACTGCAATTATTGCCCTGAAATGTATTCGATAATCATTTATATATTGCTTGAAAGCACATCTTGTTTAAATTTGCATGCTTACTTTTTCATTTTTATCCTCACGCTGGCGTGGTCTGCATTGCATATTTTTTACATTAATAAAGAAATTTTAAATTGTATGCGTTTAATCACTGCATACAGACAAACGTTTGGGACATAATTTTAGGCAATTTATTTTATTTTCTATGAAAAACTAGAAACGGTAGCTAAAACGTAAAATGATAATTTTATACTTAGTAATTTAGTCCATGTGAGCTGGTTCGTAGTTAAATGCTATGGACAACTTAAGAAAAATTTAACAAATAAGTGAAATTTTCTAAGGTTTAAAGGATGTTTATTCGATATTTACAACAGTTTTGATACAGAGGGTCATTGTAGGGACAGGGGTGTTTTTTTCCTACTGAAAACTTTGATTCCATTTAACATTGGTAAAATAAAGATGGGAAAATCCGTATAGCTATTATCATATCACCATGAAAAACCAGCCTGTCCCCGTTTAAGATGTAATAACGTAATCGCATAGTATTTTTAAAGAAAAAAAATGTCCCTAGGAGGACTATTTTGGTGCATAAATGGCTGCTCATACTTTTAAATGCATTTGATAGTGTACTATCTGATAGTCAAACGACTTCTCATACCTATCCTCGAGATTAGGGTGCGTAATGTAAAATTATTTTTGTTATTTCTCAACCAGAACATATGTTGCAGGTAATTAAATGGACATATTCAATTAGACAGTTCTTTTGAAGACCAAACGCACACTCTTAAACTTATTGATAAGGTAAACCTTACAATTTCTATGCTGTAAAAGTTTGCTTAACTTGACCTATGTGGCATACATAAAATGCATTTTTCCGCGAAATGAAATTCTGGTCGCATTGCTATACAGTGGTTTCATATCAAGCACTATTTAGACTATCAGTATACAAAAATCCAGCCGTATACCTCTTGGTGCAAAAAAATCTGTGTTTTTGCACGATTCGTGACTTCGGTTCCCCGACTAGTACTTGCTGGGCATGACTTTTACTTTTTCCGCAATTGCTCTATCTGATAGCTTACTATAGAATACATCTCTGGGTGGTAGTACTGTTTCTTTGAACTTTTATTGGCTATCAATGTGTTCATATGGATAGACACCTTTTTTTTGCCTTCTTCTTTTTGCGACGTCGTGCTCTTACTTTTTCCGCAATTGCTATATCTGATGAGGTTGCTTTTTTCAACTTGCTCTACATTTTGCGCAGGTTTCAATGCATTTAAAGCTTTATCTATCGCTAATTTCCACTATTTATGGAGGTTAATCAGGTGAGCTATTTCGGCACTCATGCTTGTTTTATATTTTCTTATAAGATTTTTTTATTTTAAAAAAAAATATGATAAAACAACATCAAAATGGAATGTGCATTTTTGCGAGTTGGTAATAATGAACTTTTTGAACCCACAAAGAAATCAATATATTGCAGTATGCATAACTTTTTAATAAAGAATAGTCAGGTAAAACCTTGCCTGCGATGTGGTAAAGGCACATATTCCAAGTTGCAGATTTGTAATAGATGTGCTAGTAACATTAGACAGAAACAAGGATATCATAGTGTGGTTAAACAATATAACAATGAATGTCGAAAGCTGCGGAGTATTGACTATTGGCTGAGATCCAATTGTTATGTAGGTTTACCAAAAAGAAGGTACTCTTCGGTTTTAAGGTATATCCAATATATGTACTATTCAGCATTTAGTTAAACCAAAGTGGAGTTTCTTCGGTATTTAGGTGTACACAAAAGCGGTGTTTATTCGAACCTCAAAGGGTAATCTCAACATGACTCAAACATTGTTGATGATGAAAAAAAAACATCACTGGGATTGGAGCCCTTACAGTAAAAAATTGCAAAACCCTCCTGGCCTTGGTTGCACTTTGAAAGGATTTTTTGCAACCAAGGCCTCACACACCTCATGTGTGCTCATCACCCCATCCTTCTGGTCCTTGTGGCCTTATTGAAATGCAAGGATCATACTAGAAGTGTGAGCAAACTGGTGTGTGTTTTTGTGTGTGATTCGTGTAGCGCTATTGAGAATGGATACTGTCTCAGGTGAGACGAGAGAGTACTTGATATTTATCATATTTAACCAATAACACAAATAATGAAATATTACAGGCTTAACATAATAAGAGTACAGTGACGTCACTAATTATAACTGTAATCAGAGAGATCTATTGTCAATAAAAAGTAATCCTGCATTTAGACAGGTATACAAACGAGGATATTGATATCCTTACTTATGCATTAAAGCTATCATTCGGTGTCACAGACCAGTGGTCCAGTGGTTAAGTAGCGATATTTACATATTCGAACCTGTATATTTTTTTCTGAGGGTTCGAATCCCTGAGTTTTTTTCTGTTTTTTTTTTTCTTTTTCCTACTCCTTCAGCGGGCAGTTTGAATTACCTAGCGCTGTAACAAACAGTGGTGGATCCAGAAGGGGTTCAGAACAGATCATTTCATTTTTATAGGGATATTCAAGAAAAATGAGAGATCATCTGCAAATCGACCCCTACCCTAATTTATCTGAATCCCCTCTCCTGAGGTCACGGATCCGCCTTTGAACAAAAAGGCGTACAATGTGTATGTCAATATTTCAGGTTTTACAGGAAACCCAGTGAAAGGCGAGGGTTTTAACGACCACGAGGGGTCTAGCAGATGTTAGTGGATCAGAAAACCATGTTTGATCGTTATTATTGCATAAAGTCATTTTGTCACTTGAAAACTTTGGAAAAACGGTTCGAAAAATTCATTTTTGTATTACTATAATGGCGCGCAAAACTATGAAGGATTCGTATGTTTTGAAAAAGCCTGTTCCAGAGCAAAGACTTACGTCATCCTAACATCACTGAATTACGTTCATTTCTCTACACGCTACTGTTGATGACGTCAATTTTGTGACGGCTTAGAATGCGTATATGTAAAGTACAAAAGCCGTGCATCAACAGCGCGTGAATTGCCTGATTAATACATGGGTTTTTGCCGGTTAAAACATGGCTGTTAAATGCGTGCGTGCATTAATTAAAGTTAAAATGAGTCTCAATCTACATCAACACAGTACGTTGTGTATGCGAGCGGCAAACGCTCTGGTGAGTTTGCGTATTTTTGCAGGCTCACATGATCCTTTGATGCTCAGTATTGCGATAAAATCAAAATCGCACTATGCTGGCATTATTTTATGAACTTTTTATACCATGTATATATTGAAATAAAATACTATTCGTAAAAAAAGATTTTAAAGTATAGAAATTGAAAAAATAAAATATTAAAAAATATAAAGAAAAATACACAAAATAAGACAATTTTATTGAATAAGAAATTACTGAATGGAAACATATTAAAAAAAAGAGCATATCAATAAGCTTATAAAATGCTAAACAATGGGATTCGAACCCGTAACTTTGTACATAGCACAGGTGCATAATATTACAGTTGCCTCTCTACCTACTCAGCCACCGAGGTTTTACATACCATGATCATTATTTATCGTTAAATTCGTACAATTGTTTTACCTGCAGTGTTATTATTTTTTTGAATGAAATTGAATGAATAAATAACGGCATTAAGCTGCTACACCTGTTTTCTATTGGACACTATCTATGACGGCTATACTCATACTGTGTGATATCTATACTGTTCATTCACGATATCTTGGCTCAAAGAAACCGTTAGGTGGATTTGACCATTACATCACTATACAATCCGACCCAAAGCCCCTGAATTTTTCTCACTGCTGAGGATACAGGTACAGTTAGACTTATCATCATAAACATGATTTCAATGACTCTACTGGTCAAGCGCAGCTAAACAAGGGCCATAAAATAGCCATTAGTCTGTCTAGCAGGTAGAGAATTCTCTGGTTCCAGATCAAATATTCTTTTACCTGTTGAACTAGTCTTAGAGTGAATTCAATACACTTTCAATGTGTAATTCATTACTCATATACACACTTATATATGGCTTAGTTTGTTTTTAGGTTGGGTTGTTTGATTTTTTTTAAGAAATGAAGAATATGGAAGAAATGAAAGCTATACCTTATTTTTCTTATTCTAGTCATATACTTCTGATGAACTCTCATTAACTGTCGTCTGCTGATAACATTTGCAAACAGATTTGGATCCAAACTGGTGGACACTCAATGACTTCTTTTTAAAAAAAAAGTTGATTAAAACCTCAGCAGACGACATAATAGCATGCAAAATTACCCAGTGAGCAAAGAGTTAACATACAATTGGGCTACTTATAGATATATATTTGTTTATGAAAATGGCATATGCTCTATTCAGCAAATGATATTTTGGTACTAAGCACATATTCAAGTAGCAAATATAGCCACACACTGTCATGAACTGTATCAGGCCTGATCTGGTTCCGGATTGTTTGACACTCAGATGGTAATCCCGAAACATTCTTTAAGAAAATGATTAGATATATCATCAAACGACAAAATTGTATGAAATATTACCCTGTAAGCAAAGTGTGAAATTTGCTATTTTAGATTTGCATAGCATACATGTCTCTAATCGACTCTCTTATTCTGCTAAAGGCAACTGAAAACTTTGTGGACTGTTTTTTTTAAATTTCTTCGTCCACCGTGCATCGTGCATCCGTAAACGTTTTCTTTAAACGGCATCTTCCTCCTGAACCATCGGTCCAAATTTATTATAAATTCACATGAATGTTCCCCATGATGCCCTCTTTCAAAATTGCATAAATAGTTCCGCTCCACGGAACAGGACAGCAAGAGCTCAAGATAAGAAATTTTATATATGACATCTCCTTCTGGTCTAAGTTCAAAATAATTTCACAGAATTCTTCCGCATGATGCTTTCTACCAAAATTGCACAAATGATTCTGCTCCACTAAACAAAGGGACTGCAAGAGCTCTAGTAACAAATGTCTTTAAATCACATCACCTGAACCACTAGTACTAATTCAAATTAATTTCACAGAATTGTTCCTCATAATGCGCTGGTTACCAAAATTGCACTAATGGTTCCACTCCGCCGAACAAAAGGGCCTCCAGAGCTCTAGATTATAAAAACCTTTTAATGATATCTCCTGAACCACTGGACCCAATTTAAAATAACTTCATAAAAGTGTTCCCCAAAATGGCTTATGCCAAAATTGCACAAATGGTTTCGCTCAGCTTTAAATAATGTGGAAGCTCTAGATTAGAAATGTCTTAAAAGCCACACCATTTCCTGAACCACTGGCCCAAATTTAAAAAAAATGAATAAATTGATTGAGTCTGATTAGGTCCCAGCGTTTTGTTGGACCTGATCTGTGTCCATTAACGATTTTCACTTTTGATAGCACAAGACAAAAGTCCCACTTGCAAAACACTGGATGATTTGAACCCTACTTGTTTCTAACTACCAAGTGACCACTCTGGTCAGTCAGAGCAGCTGTAGTCTGAGCAGAGTATCAGATTGGGTATCTAGACTATTCAGTGTAGTCAGTGAGAAGAAACTTCATCTAAAACACCACTAAATGGGCATCGTGATGAGCCTTGGCGCGATAAAAGCTGTATGCAACCAGGCATGCCAGCCTGCTCAGCTTCAGAGAATGGCTAAATTGTTGAAATTTTGTGTGTAGCAAGTTTTTAAATTAGCTGAAACTTTCCATAATAGAATTTTCAAGGTATGATCATACTGTATGGATGTGCAGGCTGGTCTGAGCTTTTGTTGTTCACACATTTTCTCATGACATTACCCATATTGTATAACTGGCCATAAACAGCCCATTTCGACAACTTCTCCTGGAAATAAATCAGGTCTCCTGGAAGCATCACGAATTGATTAGATGAGCTAATTTGGTGAACCGTTAGATGCTCTCATGGAATATTGGTAAAAGTAGGGGCTTTGTAAAGGACTGTATAGGGTAGCTTCTTCTTCATGTTCAAGATAAAATGGTATTAAGCGATATACGTGATGCATATTCCAATCAATATGAGTAGTGTAGAGGATAGGGTGGAGAACTATAAATCTATTTGGTTGCATGTTGTGCGCTCATGGTGTTCGAGTCCTATAAAATCCATTTTTTTGTTTTGTCATTCGTATCTCGATCTCTCTCATGATTTTAATGCTCAAGTATGTTTTCACTGCGCATACTTCTCTTGGCTGTAGAAAATGTCTGATAGGAATGCTATTCCATCGCAAGTCAGACAAATTGCTGTCACGGATCCGTGTTGCTGCGCATGTTATTTTTAAAATACGCGAAGAAGATGTCATGTATGATGCACTATTTGCACCATTATCAAATTATAGAGAGAGCCAGCAAGCATACAAAACATTATCGTGCATCAAAACTGAGCCGGAGGAGATGGTCCTCGCGCCTCTGAAGCCACGAAGCGACGGGATGGAGCCTAGTGACTTTGGTAAGTGCGAAATATGTATAAATTGTAAAATCACACACAAACAAGACACCAAACTATATATAATAAAAAAAGATCTTTTTGATGTTGGGTTTCGAACCACTATTTCTTCATTACTCTTCAAAAAGATATAACCAACGTGTATGTGCGCCCTACCGACTGAGCCACGAAGTGAAATTAAGTCGACGCCAAATTGATCATGTCCAAATGCATGTGCTAGTTACAGCTATAGCGTTACAGTCGAAATGGTATGTCGTGCGTTACTTTCAGCACGTAATTGTCTTTCACTGCACGTATACAGCCGTGCGTCTACATATCCACTTTGTATATACGTTTAAATTATTTGGTACTTTGGAAACGTTGTGATTATGCAGTTACTTCCTAAATGTGTAACTAATTGAACAATTTCGCATAGAGTATATGCAATTGTTCAAGTAAGTGCGCATTTGCAAATGGGTACTTGTGTGCACCTCCATTTCGCACGTACACTCACTAGCATTCAATTTTGAACATCATTTGTATGAGCTGCATAGACATGTTGTCTTTACTATATTCCACTGTACTCTTGTATTATATATGTTTTTGTTTTGTATTATCATGTACTCTTCTTATTGGAGGAAATAAAGAAATATTATTATTATTATTATATGAATATTCAATGACCTTTTACTCAGTATTCGTGAATCTTCGTAAAAAGTGCGCTTTAGATTGTTGTACAATTACTAATCTGAATGAAATTAATCACAATTCCCCGATAGCCTAGTGGACAGTCAAGTGTTTTAGCACTAAAAAGATGTGGGTTCGAGTCCAGTAGCATTTAAGTATTTTTTGTTCATTTTTTTTTATTTCTTTATTCTTGATTTTGTGCAGAAGTGTGTGCATTTATTTGAATTTGGCATGTGTTTATGTAACAAATGCAGCACCGTTAATAATTTCAATAAGCCTACATGTGATTAATTCTTTGCACGCTGAATATTTTTGAGACTTTTGTTATCATCTGCTGACTTTTAATCAAAATTATTTTTTAAAGAAAAATCTTACAGGAACACTATCAGAGTGTCAAATGGTCTGTATCCAGATCAGAACATACGTTCTGTTGGTACTGAAGTGGGTCCAAACTATTTGCAAATGTTTTCAGCTGACAAGAAAGGGTGGGGATTTGTTTGTTTTCGTTGCTTTACGTCCGAAGTCAACAGCTATGGTCATTGCGGGACGGTCAGTTCACCTAACCACACTTTTTCCTGGGCAGGCTTGAACAAGCGGTTAACCAGTAATTCGTGCACATACTTTCGCTTGTAAATGACAAAAACCCTTCTTTAATGAATCAGCGGAAGGGAGGAGAATGACCGTAGAAATCATTTCATGATCAATTGGGGAACTTAGAGAATAAAGAATACAAAAGCGGCTAAATACAAATGAAAGCTCATCACAAGATTATGTAAAATATACGAACAATATTAACTTAAAAAAAGAAAGCAATTTGACAATTATATAAAAAGGTTCCTTCCAAGTTTCGATCCAGGTATGCTTAATTTGTAAGTAGTCAACTAACCACTAGGCTATCAGACCATTTGCATTAACGAATTGACATTATCTTCATATTCTCTGTAAAAGCTTGACCAAGGTCGGAGTACTCCACAAAAACGCACGAATATCACGAAGATTTTGGCGGAAATTAATCAGTCTAAGGTCAATTTTGACAGACTATAACGTTATCTTTGAGCCAAGATATTGTCAATCAACAGTAAAGTATTTTTATCTCAAGGTCAGTCATCAACTACTGAAGATAACAATTTATACATATCACATAGATCACTTTACGCCCCAACATACAGCTTTTGAGCAATCGGCAGCATGCTTATCAGTCTTTTTAGAGTTACTTCCTGGTTTGATACTGTTTGTAATATTGTGACAGGCTGGGTGAACTTTAGAGAAAAACATCTGCATTAACATGAACTACAATTATCTGACTACAATATTTAGAAGTATTTTCGACCCAACTATATGTATTTCTGGTATTATTAACATTTGTTCATTTTGACCTTGAAAAGTTCATAAGCAAAAATTGTAAATGTATATTTTTCTACCACAAATTTGTACATTTTTGGCGAAAATACTTCTAAATATTGTAATCGGATAGTTGTAGTTCATGTTCATGTAACTGTTTTTTTTTTCTAAAGTTCACCCAGTGTGTCACAAAATTGCAAACGGTATCAGACCAGGAAGTGACTCTAAAAGGACTGATAAGCATGCTGCGGATTGCTCAAAAGCTGTATGTTGTTCATACAAGAATGTGGCCACATTTTTTGTTTATACTGAAAAATTTTGATGCAAGTAAGAGCTTTTAAAAGATATATCCCCTTAATGGAGTGTAAATGTATGTCTATTTGATGTTGAACAAGGAATATATTCACATAATCAGGTGAGGCATTTTTTGCTTAAATATCGCTTGGACGAGAATAAGTACACGTACTAGCTTTGCTAAAAAAACAAGTCAGAGGTTTTTGCACAAAGCCATATTACCAAACCCTGTCAGAAGAGCTGGGGAATTCATGAGCAGGGTTTTGAGTTCATAGCCTGCCAGAGGGTATGAGAATTCTAGATCAAACATTTTGGCCCAGAATCTCCAGTTTTCCAGTCCTAATCGTAATATCTCCAATAGTCACCCGATGATCAGAGTCAAATAGTCATCCGCCGATCAGAGCCCAACAGCTCTTTGACAGTTTCAATTTTCTTTATTGAGATGGATTAGGAGCGGCCTGGCCTCGGTTCACCAGTAACAGAATTATCGTCTTGCTCAAACTTACTGTTTCATTTATACAAAGCAGTCTTGTTCATAGCATTGTTCCAAAAAAGCCGTTTTTAACATTTCGAACGTTTCCTGTTTTTTTTTGTTTGCTACACAAATTATAATCGAAGATCGCTGTTCAAGGGCAGTCATTTTGCTTATTAGGATTATCTGTGTCACGCGCTTTTGTTGGGCGACGAATGGCGTCAAAATTGGCATTGTGACGTCACTAACGTCAACCTCAAATCAGGGCCGTTGTTTAGATATTACTCAATACAGAAAATGACTGTCACAGAGCTTCTGCTTAAGCACTCAATTTCTGGTTAAAACGGATGAAAACGTTAAATGACGTCATGTGCTCCGAGTAGCGTTACCCCTGCGTCGCTAAGGTACATTGTAACGATTACATTACACGTGTTTTAAAATCAGCTTCCAATATTCAAAATAATTCAAAGATCAAATTTCATAAGTATCGAAGGGATTGCTTAGTTAGCACTTTTCCGCGTATTTCTGGATCACCCCTCGTACATGTTTAATTTACTCGTTTAACTTCTGTGTTCAGGGAACCACCTGCTGGTCAAAACCTGTGCCAAACAACCTTTATTGTGCACTGATTCCATATAGTGGCTTCAGTTCAAAGTTATTGTGATTTGACTCAGGGCAGCTCACTTTGAACTTGAATTGAACTTATTTTGTTTGCTTGATTTGATTCCTTACGTCTCATTCAACAAATTTTCAGTTATATGGGGACGGGTGTTCCTGTGTTGAACCAGTACTAAGCAGGGATTAATGTGTTTTGCTCAAGGACACAGCACAGTGCAGCCGGTGAGGCTTGAACCCGCAACCCTTCGATCTCGAGTCAAGCACCCTACCATTGAGCCACTGCAAACTGAACTTATAAAATTTATGTTTGTATAAACATCTGAAAAGTGATATGCATACACCGTTATTGTATAAACAGAAAAGTTAATGTAACCTATTTTGTAAAAATACTTTCATGTTGCGGATAATTCATTAACACCATAAACTGCCATATATTGAATGCTATAAATAAAATAAATCAGTGCTGAAAACTCACTGTTTTCTTATGTTTTACACATAATGCATCTCATGTTTAAAGGTAGTAGTCAGGGCAGTCCCTCTATAACCAAGTCCATAGGAATGGAGCATTGTATAATTGAATGGTTTTATAAGGGGTCAGTTTTACAAACAATTTATAGGAAAATTACCATTTCCTATAATTTCTTTGTAAAATTCCATGGTTAAAAAATTTTGAAGCCAAATATGACCATGTTATATCCAAATCCATGTTATAATAAGGTATGCAATATAGGGACTGTACTCCTTTCAGCTGAGCGAGCTGGGCCTAGATGTTACCTCTTTTTAGCTTACCTGATTAAGAAGTGTTTAAATCATGAGCTATAGGGATCAGTTGGGGAGCACAGGGTCATTTTATTCTAGTGAATATATTGGTAAAACTTCAAAAAGCTTCTTGTCTAAAATTACTGGACTGATTCGAAAATAATTGTCACAAATGGTCCTTGGAAGACGCTCAAATTATTTTGATCCATCGAAAACATGACCACCTGTTTTCCTATTTATATATAAGAAAACATCTAAACAACAAGTGGGCTGACTGAAAATAATTTGGATTAATTAAAGTTTTTTTTCCATATATCCAATTTTATCATGCAAAATAATATTTTTTACATCATTTCTTGCCCCAATAAATATCAATGAATTATCAAAGAATACTGGAACCAGGGTCGTACCTACGTTTGCGCAAAAACGCACGTGCCTTGATTTCGGCGTCGCAAGTATAGGGTTTTAAGCTACAGAATTTGATTTTAAACCATTCAAGAGTCCTCTTTATTTCACCGTGCAAGGAGTTCATAATCCCCTCATTATGAAAAGCCTCTGAGTCATAGACTAATTAGTGAGTGGCACCACTTCTAGGGTAATTTATTTAGGTCTTTAATGTCACAATCAACAGCTTTGGTCATACCACAACAAGCAATTGTGACCAGTGGTTTTGTACTGTATCTTGAAAACAATTTCATTGGTGATTGTCACTAGTGATGTTCGCTAAAGAAGGGGAAAGTTGGACGTAAACTGAATTAGTATGTTGAATGTTCCCCCGAAAGAACATGATCTGCCGGGTTGTTCAATGTCAGTGGTGGAGTCAGAATTTCATTTTCTGCTAGTATATCCTCGCTATAATGATATAAGAAGAGAACTTTTACCAAGTACCATTTAGCCATCTGTAGCGAAATTAATTTATATTATTGCTTCAAGTTCCAAAATATTACTTCTTAAATTGTCAAAATTCATTAAAAAGTAAGTGAGTATGATCAAGAAATACCTCAGTCACACACTGCAGACCAACCCACGGCACCGAGAGGAAGAGCCAAAGAACATTAACAGAAACAATACACACCAGGAAGACAAACGAAGCAAAGCAACTAGGTCTCTGTTTCTCGTTAAGATGATCGCAAAACTAGAAAGGACACGAAGTAATGCATGTAAAAACAAAGACCAAACACAGAACCACCACACACAATGAAGAGTAACTACTGCAGCCATTTTCCCCGCTTACATAGAGGCATAAACAGTAAATGGTATGTTCTAGATAGTATTCAGCTTTTATTAAATGTAAAGCATGGGTAGGGCAGTACCACACATTGGTGGTTACCATGGAAACCAATGCCGCGAAATGGAGATTAAATGAATTAGGTCTTAAAGTGTTAAAATATTCCCAGATGACAAAAATGCAAGTTTCAATATTTTGAAAAAGATAGTTGAGCTAAGATATATTACCAATATGATTTAAGCATAATTAATATGTTTTGTTTAATTAATTAGCCATTATAAACGTTAAAAGTGGGTGGGGTAACCATATATATAGCCAAAAATAATTATGGTGATTTTTAAGCAAGTATTACCAATAGCAGTGGCTATGATGACATATCTGCATACTGCCAATACTTTTAGGGGCATTCAAGTTTGTTAACTGTAAATAAATGTGAGGGATTTACCTCTCTCTTCGTTACCATGGAAACAAGCCCAGGCTTATTGAAAATTGAATTAATTATGTCTTAAAGTGGTTAACAATTCCACTGAAAAACGCATAATAATGCAAAACTCCAATGTGCATAAAGATAGTTGAGATGATTAACATAATCAATATGATTTAAGCAAAATTATTAAGTTTAGTTTTATTTGGTAAATATAGTAGTTAAAAGTCGGTGGGGTGTTAACCAGATAATTACAAACAATAAGTTTAGTCTTTAGAAGCAAGTATTCCTAATAGTGGAGGTGATGATGACATATTTTCATACTGCCAATACCTAATAAGACATTTCAAAGGTCACCAAAATTTGATCAATTCTTCCCCTCCTCTTAACAATGTATCTATTCCAGTTGGGTCGAAATCAATCAACTGGTACGGAAGTGAAAGCCAATGCCAACGGGACCTGCATCAAAAGCAATATGTCGCCCACATTACTATTTATATTCTTCTTTTCTGGAAGAAGATAATTTGCTTTGAATATAAGACTTTCTTGTGAAATCGTTGATGGTATAATAATTTGGTTGCTTTGATAACATGAGTTGGGAGAAATGATTTTGATGCCCCAATTTTTTAACAAGTTGGAGGGACATATTGCTTTGGGCTTGTCCTTCCGTTTGTGCGTCCGTTACAAAAATTAAGTTAAAGTTTTGAAATTTCATAAATAGATTTGTTATCAAAAAAAAATGACCCGTATTATTCTAGTCCAAATTATCTCCCTTTGTGGAGTTATGCCCCTTTTAAAGGGTCATAATCAAATTTTGTAATCAATATATTTCAAAAAGTATAACAGCTAGGAGCTTCAAACTTAGTCAGCAAATAGAGGATACTGAATAGATTACCTGTTGAAAGATTTAAAAACGTTTTTAGTTATTGCCCTTTTGAAAAGGTGGACATAGAAAGCTTGATATCTCTAAAAATAATACAGCTAGGAGCTTCAAACTTGGCCAACTGATAGAGGATAATGAGTAGAATACCTGGTGAAAATCAAAGAAAAAGTTGTTTTATTTTTTCGAGTTATTGCCCTTTCCATTTTTACAGGTTATTGCACTTTGCAAATTTAATTGTATAATCAAGATATCTCAAAAAGAATAACAGCTAGGAGCTTCAAACTTAGTCAGCAGATAGCGGACAATGATAAGACTACCTGGTGCAATTTAAAACAAATAATATTCATGTTTTAGTTATTGTCCTTTGAAAAGTTGGACATAGAAAGCTTGATATCTCAAAATTATTACAGCTAGGAGCATCAAACTTGGACAGCTGATAGAGGATAATGAGTAGATTACCTGGTGAAAAAATAAGAAAAAGTTATTTTTTTTTAGCTATTGCCCTTTGCATTTTACTGGTTAATGTCCTTTGCAAATTTGCACATAGAGAACTTGAAACAAAGGTAAATCTTGAAAACCATTACAGATAGTGGCCTCAGATTTAGTCAGCTGATAGAGGATGGTAAGTAGATTCCCTGGTGAGATCATTCTTATGGACAAGCATATGGTTGGGGGCACAGTATTTCATCAACACAATTCCTAGTTTAATTTTATTTTTGGTATTGATAATCAGGATGAACGAATAATAAATGTTCATTAAGTCACAGTCATCACATTCTTTCCTGAATACCATTCGGGACTGATCTGGATCCAAACAGTTTTTGCAAATGTAGAGAGGGAGAGAGAGAGAGAGAGAGAGAGAGAGAGAGAGAGAGAAAGAGAGAGAGAGAGAGAGAGAGAGAGAGAGAGAGAGAGAGAGAGAGAGAGAGAGAGAGAGAGAGAGAGAGAGAGAGACTGGTGCATGCACATTCTTTCGGGAAAATCAAAGTTAAAAATACATCGGCAGATCAACAGAGAGAGAGAGAGAGAGAGAGAGAGAGAGAGAGAGAGAGAGAGAGAGAGAGAGAGAGAGAGAGAGAGAGAGCTCGTCTACGTATTTCAAAGTTTCGTGTAGTTCTTTGCAAAAAAATCTGATCGTACGAGATGCCTAGCGGTTTCAATTCTTGAGTGACTGTATTACATTATCAACTGGAAGTCGAAGTCGGCATATGCGCAGATGGAGAGCGAGCAAAAGCGTTTTGGTTTTCTGAAGGTAGCCCGTGACGAGTGAACATAGGAAACCCGGCTTATCAAATAGTTAAATCAGTGGACCTTTACGACTTGTAAGTAAATTGAGTGACATAACATACACGTGCCTGGCTCCGTACACGCTGGACATTTCACTGAATCATATCGCCGTGTTTTCAACACGTTTCTACCACATTTTGACATGCATATATACCGTTTTTCTCATGATAAAGACCACATTCTAAAATTTCGAACACTAGCACTTTTTCTGAAATGTAATTTCTAAAATTACGAAAAGCGGAAAAATAATAATAAAATTGTGTTCGAACTTTTAGAACATTTACCGTACCTACACTTCTCATAAACACTTCAATAAAATTAAGGTAAATTGGTTTGTTTTTCGCTTTTAGTTTTTTTTGCTTTTCGTTATTCATTTTTCGCTTTTTGTTTATCTCTTTTCTTTTTTCGTTTTTTCGCATTTCGTTATTCGTTTTCGTTATTCTCTTTTCGTTTTTCGCTTTTCGTTTTTTGACATTCAAAATCGGGCCGAATATCGTATTTTGACATTCAAAATCCTATTTTGACATTCAAAATCGGGCCGAATATCGTATTTTGACATTCAAAATCCTTTTTTGACATTCGAACTTCGGCCGACTATCGTATTTTGACATTCAATATCCTATTTTGACCTTCGAAATAGGGCCAAATGTCGTTTTTTGCCATTCAAAAATCCTATTTTGACATTCGAGATCGAGCAGAATATCGTATTTTGACATTCAAAATCCTAATTTGATATTCGAACTGAGGCGGAATATCGTATTATGACATTTAAAATCCTATTTTGACATTCGAACCGAGGCCGACTTTCGTTTTTTGACATTTTGACATTCGAACAGGGGCCACATATGGTATTTTGACATTCAAAATCCTATTTTGACACTCGAAATAGGACCGAATGTCGTATTTTGACATTCAAAATCCTATTTTGACATTCTGTGCACTGAGGCCGTATATCGTTATTTGACATTCAAAATCCTATTTTGACATTCAAAATAGGGCAGAATATCGTATTTTAACATTCAAAATCCTGTTTTGCGTTAGAACTGAGGACGAATGTCGTATTTTGACATTCAAAATTCTATTTTGCGTTTGAACTGGGGCCGAATATCGTGATTTGACATACAAAATCCTATTTTGACATTCGAACTGGGGCCGAATATCGTATTTTGACATTCAAACTGAGGCTAAATATTGTATTTTGACATTCAAAATCCTATTTTGACATTCAAAGTGGGGCCGAATATCATATTTTGACATTCAAAATCCTATTTTAACATTCACTATAAATCTGCTATTTTGACATTCGAAATTGGGCAGAATATCATATTTATCATTCAAAATCCTATTTGAAATCGGGCCGAATATCGTATTTTGACATTGAAAATCCTTTTTGTCATTCGAAATCTGTCTGAATATCGTATTTTGACATACAAAACCCTATATTGACATTCAAACTGAGGCAGAATATCGCATTTTGACATTCAAAATCCTTTTTTAACATTCGAAATAGGGGCGAATATCGTATTTTGGCATTTAAAAACCTATTTTGACATTCTAAATAGGGCCAAATATCGTTTTTTGACATTCAAAATCCTATTTTGACAGAGGCCGAATATCGTATTTTGACATTCAAATCCTACTTTGACATTCGAACTTAGGCCGTATATCGTATATGGACATTCAATATCCTATTTTGACATTCGAAATCGGGCCCAAGTATAATATTGTGCCTTAAGCCTAAACTGAGCATTTCTTACTGTACATCTTGCCTTGGTTGCCACATAACTGAACATATTAAGCAAAAACTCTTTCATGTATTCTAGTGGACTAGATTTGATAACACATCTCAAAGATACACCTGGTAAGTGTGTGATACTACAAATATTGTTTCGCCTCTTGATAAAATAGTGGGTGGGGTAATTTGACCACTGTTGCAAATCTTGTTGCAAGGCCATTTCAGTTTGTCCCAATCAGATTCTTTGCTTTTTAGAAACATAGATGCTGCTTATAATTCAAATGTATATCGACCATTAAATGAGCCTCGTCGCAAGTTAACTTGAATTCGGGGTTTCCAACAAAGCGAGTTTCAAACCAGTCTCCTAAGCTACAGAGACTTGCATAATCAAGTGAAAAACACATACAATTATTACCATGTATAATGTATGACACAAAAACATAATCTTACAGGCTTTAAGAGGACAATTTTATATCTCAAACAGTACTTTATCCTTTTTCATCGAAAAGGGAATACTAAAAATCCAGATTTTTCTTGAATTATAATGATGGTTTCTTGTTGCTATGCAAGTATAGTATGATTGTTTCCATGGCAACCATCCATTTTGGAGACTTTATGTATCACAAGTTTACATACATAGTCTAATAAACACTTCAATAAGTCAATTTCCACTATAATTATGTGCCTTGATAAAGATTTTGCATGCCTAAGCTAAGCATTTCTTACTGTACATCTTGCCTTGGTTACCATAGCAACCAAGTAATATAATTGAATATATATCATTCAAAAACTCTTTCATGTATTCTAGTGAACTAGATTTGATTACACATCTAAAAGTTACACATGGTGAGTGGGTGAAACTACAAATATTGGTTTGCCTCTCTATTGATAAAAAGTGGGTGGGGCAATTTGACCTCTGTTGCAAGTCTTGTTGCGAGGCCATTACAGTTTACCCCAGTCAGTTTTTTTTTGTTTTTTAGAAACATAAATACAGCTTTTAGTTCAAATGTATATCAACTCTCAAATGGTGGTGCCGCTCGTAGCACAGTTAATTGTATATACTTATAATATCGAGAAAATGTGCCCCTTTTCAGAATATAACAGCTAATAAAATTTTACAATAAGCATTAATGTGAAAGTAACCATGCTGATTTAAAAGGGTAATTATAACTACAATTGCTAAACATTCAATAATAATTTGAACTGACACTGTAAGAACAGGAAAGGATATTTTTTCAGAGGGACCCCTGATTTTCTGAAAAATGCTCATTTTCATCACTATGGACCCCGTTGCCATGGAAACGAGACGAGATATTGAAAAAACGAAAGCAAGTTTCAATACACAGTTTTTGGTTCTCTACTCAAATACGATGGTTTCATACAAATCTGTGACTATGCGTGCCGCGATTTTTTGGTGGTTACAGAGAATTGATGTTAAAGCAAATACTTTTACCTTACGTTTGTGACTTATTTTTTTTTGTTGATAGTTCATGGTACAGTGATTTAAAAAATGTGTCATGGAGGCTTTTTGATAGGAGAAAACCGTAATACATCAGCTAGTACATGTGATTTCGGGCTCTCATCGCACTGTCGAGCCGGGGTAGGGGGCGAGGGGTGGTAACTGACCTAGCATTGTAGTATAGGCGTGCGCCCGAAACTTTAAATGCGCAGACTTACCGGGGCCTTCGCTTCAATTCTCGCATCGCAGACACACAGTGTAGATGTTCTGTAGAAGACTGAATTAATATGCCAGCATGTGAGAGATTTTTGCCCATATGTGATAAATACCAGATTCTCATGCGATGGCCCTGATGCAATTCATTGTGAATAGTAATTGTGTGTCATTGTGAGCTACATTTCATGTATCCGTAGACATATAAGGGATGTTGGTAAGTGTGATCGAGATAATAAAAACCTGTGCAAAACGACCACTCAAAATAACCAAAACAACGATCTTAATGACAAATAGTAGTTTAATTAAGGTCGAAAGTATTGCAGAATGAGCATTCTGCAGAATGAGCATTCTGCAATACATTTGACCTGCATTAAGCGATAATTGGTCTCGAAAACCAATTTGTGGTCTTTTTAGAGTGGCCGTTTTACACAGGTTTTACTGTATGTGATTGTGTGATGGTAGTGATTGAGGGCTGGGGTGGGGGAGGTTGCTCATCACATGCGCCGTATGATAAGCTTATTTTTCTGATGTTATGGTACGTATTATCATATATGCACCTTGGCAAGAGAAAACCTGCTGTGTGGTTTGGCATCTGCTGAGCCACAGAGACTAGTTAAAACCTTAAACTTCTAAATTAAACATATCTATAGCCACAGAACCTTCCGGACAGCGTATAACAAAGGCGCCAATAAGACTGCACATATGCACAGATTGACTAAGTTTGCGCCTTTGTTGTTCGAATAAAACTGTAGCATTATCACGTTTACTCGCGATATTGTCCATATTGTCATAGGCTATCTCATGATACAGGGACAGATAAATCATATGTTGTATAAAAAGGTACCTTTATATATTGTTGACCTGCATACATGTTAACCATATCACAAATTCACCCCTAAAGTCTACTAAAATGTATAGACACCCAGCAGACACTAATCTCCAGTGTGACCGAATGCAGTGACTTATATAATATACGTCACTCCGAATGTCAGCTTAATCCACGTTCATATTTTGTGTAGGTCTAGCGAGACGGAGACTTTGCAGGTATGCGATACTATTGACTGAAGTACCACAAACATGCCCCCCCCCCCCCCCAAGAACAATGCAATGGATCTGCCAGTGGTCAGACTGTTTGTGACTGAGGGTTGCCAACTATTTCTCCTAACCTCATGAGCACCTTATATTATAGAATTTGTCCGCCACTTCATCTGACTCATTCTTTCAGTAGCTAGAATGACTATAGATATAATGGAGATGCTACCAAACATAATCATAACCCTAACTATTGTAAATCGAAGTTTATTCGTGTTTCTCTCCCATGCCATGCATATCAAGCACCGTTCACCCGATGAACCGGACATAGTATTTGTACATTCTAATATGGATCTGCTCTTGACGCACCGAAGGAATAGGTTAATGAACCTGAATTGAGACACTTAGGCCAGATTTTTTTTATGAATTGATTTACGGTGAAAATATTGAAATTGAATGTGTCGAGGGGACGAAATAGAAATATTATAAAAAGATGAAGAAAGCTTCAATCGATCAAATTTTACATCAAATAAAAATGAATTCTCATTACGAATACAGGTAAAAAATTAGTTTTTTTTTCTTTAAAAGTATTTGTCGAGAAACAAAATAAAATTAAAATACAAAATGGCAATTTTATTTTTCTGGAGAGGCTAAAATCTTAGTGTAGGCTCTCACGGTAATCAATTTATAAAAAAAATTCTGGCCTTAACAATGTGTATATTGAGTTTACTGAAATGTTGTCTATACGTGTATTATGAAGGTTCCTTTAGCTATGTGTCGATCCAGTCTAATCAGTTTTAAATATTTGTTATGGTGGACATTTTCGGTCGATCAGGCATGTGCACTGCACAAAAATATAAACGTGTCACCGAATATTCGATCATTTTTCAACCGAAAAATTAACCTGTGCGCGCGTCCACTGAGTAATTACTGTGCATATGCAAGACGTTTGGGGCACTAACCACCCTTTAAACGCACATTGAATACGTTTGACAATACTGGACTTCCAGAGCAGTCTGCTCTTAGTCTTAGTCGACGCTATCCACACTTGCTGTGTTTTTTTCAGCTCAAACCCCCGGCTCAACCATAAGATAATTATTACTCGCACTTTATTAGGCGGCGACAACGAACGCACTGATTTATATCAAAACAGCGTTTACTATCGCCAAAACAATATTTTCGATAGTCAAAACGATGATAGTAGAACGCAAACATAACGTTGCCGATTGCCAATATGTGTATTTTTGCGATCAAAAGTATCGCTTTTGGCGATCGGAAACGCCGTTTTGTTTTTAAAATGATGCGCTCGAGATCGCGGCCTACTGAAGAACTATGTCTGATGTACTTTTGTCTCTATATGAACGACGTACCTCATGTATTTGGAGAAGTATCAGTTTTAATTATCAGTTTATGGTCATGTATGGTTACTACATATGACATTATATAGTAACTTCCGTATAAGTAAAAATGTCTACCGGTATTTCATATTTGTTTATCCTATAAACATGCGGAAATGGTTGCAGTTCGACGACGAGAAGAGGTGAGTAGAACTCTCTGGAAAATGTGTCGTCTGCTGACTTTTTTTTAAAAATAACTTTTTCAAAAAATTATTTCATGAAGAATATCAGAGTGTCAAACGGTTTGGATCCAATTTAGTCTGTCCTGATCTGGGTCCAAACTGTTTACAATGGTTAACAGCAGAGGAAAAACGTCGCCGCTAGCAAAGAAAAGAGTTAAACTCTTTGCATGCTGAGTAATTGGGCATGCTTTTTGGTCTTCTGTTGATCTTTTTCCCAAGAGGCTTCAAATGAGTATCCGCAACAAATGTTTAAATAAAAAATAGGAAAAAATAACTAATATCTAAATAACTGAGGATCTTGCATGAATGCTCACGGCTTGCCGAGCATTTTATCGCTTTTACGCAACGCGTTTAATCATTTCACTAATACAAGAACACGAATGTAAGATTCTATTTATCAAATGGCATTAAAGTTACTTTCAATTCGAATTTTTGGCGTGAAAACACAAAGATTTTGTAATAATATTTAGCGTCTTTGCATTGGGCGTCATTAAGAACTTCTAGCGGTAAGGGCGTGTATTAAGCTACTGAAATGATAACTGAAGCTTTGAACACTATTTTTGCTCACAGCCATAATTATCGAATAGATACATGTGAGTGCTGTATATCTGCCTGTTCATCTGTCAGTCCGTCTGTATGTCACTTTTTTGTGTCTGTGACGTACTTTCCAAACGCCTGATTCGATTATAAGATTAATTCACAAAACTGTGCAATTTGTGGATGACCATGCAGAATAAATGATTACTTTAAGGCCATGGTCAAAGCAGGCGATCATAGATTACATGTACAGAATGCATATCTGCTCCATATTTTACGCATATGGATGATCGGTACTCGAATCTTTTCCTAAATGCTTACATAAATCGCCATGCACATACTGAATACTTAAAAATGATCTAATTCTATAGTCCTTTAGGCATATGGCAGGTTTTTTCTATATAGTATTAACACCAATATCTACCACTTCCGGTCTATGAAGTACCGGTAATACGCGTAAATACCACCAAACCGACGTATACATTTACCAGTGTGGACAAAGTTCTATCAAAAATTGTGGAATATCAAATGATTCCATTATCTGTGCTGTGAAGTAGCTTTTTTGTCTGCGCTCTACCTTATGAATCGCTAGCTGGATTTAATCGAAACTTGCACAGATACTTATCTGGGACAGACAAAACGAATTGTAAGATTTTGGTGACCTCGACCTTATTTACAAGGTCACCAGGGACATATAAAAAGGCTTGTCTGTACTCTATCTTCCTCACCAATGGCCAGATTTTGACCAAACTGACACAGATACATCATTGGGAAGACCTTAATGAATGACTAGAATTCGGTAGCATTGACCTTAATTCCAAGATCACCAGCGTCACATAACTCCATTAAGTGGGTGGGGGAACAACTCCATCTTATGTTATATACTTTCAATTCCTAACTACTCTAGAATTAAAAAGTGTCTGCCCCGTAATGCGAGAATACCAATAATTGATTAATTATTCCTCATGCTCTAAATAATGATCACATAATTTGCCATTTTTGACAATCTTAATTCAAAGCAGTGGGCAATGCCAAAACAAAAGTGGTGGTGAGCTGTCTAAATAAAAGCAGACTGTACCAAAGAACTGTCTCTAGAAATCTATGTATCAGTAAAAGAAGTGTGTGTGGGGGGGGGCACATCAAACTCCTTCCGCTGGTCTCTCTCTCTCCGCTGGTCTCTCTCTCTCTCTCTCTCTCTCTCTCTCTCTCTCTCTCTCAAATACGACTCGCATTTACTGGAATGTTGTGTTGTATTTGCTTTTCAAGCGCAATATATCCAAAGACTGTTTGTAAAAAAATAATATTGATACGAGCTTGCTAATATGTACATTGTACTCCATTTTTGGAAGGGAATCTTACGTCCCTCCAGTGATTTTAGTACTCTCAGCGCTTTGATAAGTATGATTGAATAGTACATTTTTACGGTATTCGCCGCATGCGGAACCGACTCAGAGTTACCATTTTATGGTGTAATATTATATGCACAATAAAATGTTAAATAGTTTTATCCGGTTTCGCATGCGGACATGTATCCAATCGAGTCACGAAGTACACGAGGGTGTTTGATTTTACCATAGACTTAGTGTTAAGTGTGGTTGATAGGGCATGCGTGTAACCCCAAAATTTATCATAAAAATACATTTTAGTGAAGAAAAAAAATTGTGGACATAAACTAGAGACTCTTAGGTATCATTTGGTAATATTTTGAAAGGATTTTAAGGATTTCCTTACAATCGATTTTTTTTACTGTAAAAGTGGGCCATTTGTATTACAAAACCGTAACACGTCCTTTGGTGTTTGTAATCATGTCAACTAGGGAAAATATACGCCTTATCGCTAGAAGTTCTTAATCGGATAAGGCTTTCCAAAAGTAATTTTGGGATCCGATCCCTATCACTACCGGTATTTTATCGATTTGTTTCTAGCAGGTTTCAATTTTTTGCAAAAAAAAAAAAAAAAAAAAAAAAAAAAACTAGTTTGAGTAATGAGGAGAAAACGTTGTTTGCAAATTAAAGCTTTTACAATATTACCATTTCAACTTTTTTTTTCTTATTGTCACAGATTGATAAAATAGAATAAGTTTATACTTTTATATCAGTATGGTTAAGATCGCCTCAGATCCTGTTTTAATATAAGACTCGACGCGAGAAAATCTACCTTCAGGATTTGTAACCAGACAACGCACAATCCAACTTGCTATGTTACAGAAACAAGCTACATTCTAGAAAATTTAAACATACAACATATAGCTTTTATTCTTGCAAGTTTTGCAAGACGATTTCAAATTCTAAATGACGGACTCAAAGATTCCCCCTGAGGCATGCCCCACCATACACTCTTTAAAGTCCAAGCGATTCTTCGACCACAAAGGCTCTGGCAAGACTATATATATATGTTGAGGCTCGACTGAGCCTTTGCTTTGGTCGTGGCGGTCTTTTTTTCATTATTATAAGTACATGTATTAATATTATTAAAGGACACGGAGGCTCTAGTAACGATAGAACAAGAGAATGCTGACTTAAATTATCGACTTCCGGTTTGGAGAAAGATCTGCTTTGCCATCGGTGGTGCGCCGTATCAGACGACAAATACAGTCATCAATTTCTTCATTTCCATTTTTCTTCTTGAAGTTGCTCAGGTATTGTCTGTTGTACCTACCTACCTACCTACCTACCTACCTACCTACCTACCTACCTACCTACCTACCTACCTACCTACCTACCTACCTACCTACCTACCTATCTATCTATCTATCTATCTATCTATCTATCTATCTATCTATCTATCTATCTATCTATCTATCTATCTATCTATCTATCTATCTATCTATCTATCTATCTGTCTGTCTGTCTGTCTGTCTGTCTGTCTGTCTGTCTGTCTGTCTGTCTGTCTGTCTGTCTGTCTGTCTGTCTGTCTGTCTGTCTGTCTGTCTGTCTGTCTGTCTGTCTGTCTGTCTGTCTAACTGTCTGTCTGTCTGTCTAACTGTCTGTCTGTCTGTCTGTCGGTCTGTCTGTCTGTCTGTCTGTCTGTCTGTCTTTCTGTCTGTCTGTCTGTCTGTCTGTCTGTCTGTCTAACTATCTATCTATCTATCTATCTATCTATCTATCTATCTATCTATCTATCTATCTATCTATCTATCTATCTATCTATCTATCTATCTATCTATCTATCTATCTATCTATCTATCTATCTATCTATCTATCTATCTATCTATCTATCTATCTATCTAATCTATCTATCTATCTATCTATCTATCTATCTATCTATCTGTCTGTCTGTCTGTCTGTCTGTCTGTCTGTCTGTCTGTCTATCTATCTATGACACATCTGCCGAGCTGTTCACTCACATACCATTTTCATAACATATTACACATTACACATAAATGAACTTTATCAAGAGATATGGATAACTCTTGAGAAAGTTTTAACAGTGATCCAAAGATGATGTGACCAACGCAACTTCTCTCGTTGCCTTTTGTAAGGAGGACCAAGAGAACCATTAAATGCGTGCCAAAATTGATTGTGAAACCCGTCTTCAAATGTGTCTTCAAACGTGTACGAAATTATTTTTCTTTGTCTTTTGTAAAGGAAGTGTTAATATACAGTTAAACCTCGAAAATTCGAACTTATAAATTTTCGAAATACTAGCTAATTCGAAATCAAATTCAGACATGACTGGAGTCAGAAAAAGGACTTATTCATGATCTACTTTAAAAACTTATATTTCTATAGTAGCATTGACGTTTTTTTTACGCGCCCAAAACAAACATATTTTGATAGAAAAAATAATAAACATTTTTTTTTTTTGGGGGGGGGGGTATATATTTTTATGTCTACCTCCCTATAATTCGAAATACTGATAGTTCGAAATAAATCTCTAGTCCCGAGGACTTCGAATTTTCGAGGTTTTACTGTATAGTAAATGGATTGTATGGTACATGATTTATTCTTTTATCAGATTTCTCCGGAATATGTATCCATTGTTCTGTTTGTTGGAAAAGTTTGGGATGCCATCACAGACCCAACATGTGGATACCTGGTTCACAGATTTAACTCGAGATTCGGAAAGTTTAGACCATGGTAAGTACTAACCTTAACCCATTTAAACCGATTGAATTTTCCCTGCCTTATCAATTGGACGAGTCCATTTCCAATTTTAGGGTTGGTGGGTGGTATTTGGCATTTTTATTCATTTTTTAAAAAGAAACGTCTGTAAGCAAACAGTGGAGAGCCTGATCAGACGCCGCGTTTGTGGCGTCTGGTCTTGTTTTGCACTGTTTGCCGATGTTCCACAAAACGGACGCTAGGCGTATATCGGTTAATTGAAATCTCACTCATAACTCTTTTCTTGCTAGACTTTGTCGTCTCCTGAACACCTTTGCAACAGTTTGGACCCAGATCAGGACCGACAGAACGTCGGCCCTGATCTGGATCCACACTGATTGGCATTCTGGTGGTATTCCTGAGCGATTTTTTCGAAAATTTTCATTTTGAAAAAGATCGGTGGACAACAAAAACATGCATAATACCGAGCATGCAAATAGTTTTAAAATTGAAACACTTATACAATACTTATCATATGCAAAAAACGAGGGAGCGCAGTGGCTCAGTGGTAGAGTGCTTGACTCGAGACCGAGGGGCCGCGGGTTCGAGCCTCACCGGCGTCACTGTATTGTGTCCTTGGGCAAAACACATTAATCCTAGCTTAGTACTGGTTCAACCCAGGAAGACCCCTCCCTATATAACTGAAAGATTGTCGATGGGACGTAAAGAATCAAAACAAAACAAAACTATGCTTACAGTGAAGGATCAGACAAACAAAAGACATAAAATTAGCCCTGTGAACAACAAGTGTGCAAAAAATAAAAAAAAATGAAATGTCGATAGTGATTTGATCTTTTCGGGGCTTACCTCTGATTCTTGATTAAAAAGTTGGTCCCCCGTTTTATTATCTGGTGGACTATGTGGCCCACCAATAAAAAAAAACAACTAAAACGCTGCATCTCCTGGACAACTGGTCAAACAGTCAAAATATTTCACACAAATTTGTCTAAACGGTTTTGCTCTACTGTATAAGATGGGCGCCAAAGCTAAAATAAAAAAGTATCAGTTTATAAATGTTTATGTACTTTTATATCTATCAACTGTTGTGCAGACACTGATATCGCAAGCGCTGATTTCGTGCTATGCGGTTAAAGTGATCCAAATAAAATCTAACAAGGGCCAATTCATGGATTTTATATAAAAAAATAAAAACTAGAGCAAATTCGATTGAGCACCATTGCAAATCCCAACGCTCTCCCACCATGTGTATTTTAATGAACCTATTTTGTAGTCATTAAGCACAATTTTTTACCCACCCCACCCTACTCTACTCCACCCCACCCCCTAATATGCAATTAAAAAGTCCTTATCTGCAATTACATACGCAACGCTGGCGAATAGAAACATATCATACAGCTGTCTGCGATCGATGTTTATATCTAGATCAAACATTTAAAGCTGAAATTAATTAACCGATACTATTGGAAAATAAACTATTAGGTAAGTGTGTGTTGGCTGGTCTGGTGGTGACAAAGTTATTCAACGATGTTTTCATGCTACGCACGCAGCTGTCATTCACCACATTGGAGCAGCTGATAGCTTGAGTGTACATCCAGTCTTTCATCAGTAATCAGAGGACATGTCACTTGTTTGGAGAAATTACATCACAAAAGATTTATCTAATACAAATTTACAAGCATAATTAATTGGTTTAATATTTCTGATTTGCTTGACGTAGAAAAGTCCCTTAGGTGGGAAGCTCGCCATTCTAACATATAATGGATCTGTTTTTAAACATATCATTTTGCTGAAACAGTGATTCGTTGCATATAAGATTGGCCTTTACATTACAGTATTCTATTACACGTATAAACCAGCAAAATACGAGATTAGCTAGCAGTCGTAACTGGTTACATACATGTACTAAAACGTGTACTGATCTTAATATGGCATTACAACTTAAAATTAAACTGAAATGATTTCCTTTCACTGAAGACAAGACAGCCCTCAAACAATGTTAATATTAACAAATGGGTACAAGAATGAGTCAGTTTATGACTTAAAATGCTGTCTACAAGCAGTATTGTTCACATGTTAGGATGACTTTGCATACAATAAGCCTAAATCAGTAAATCTTTGAAACCAACAAACTGACCATAAGTCTCATACTTCTCATTTCATAGCCATGTGTAAACATGTATCATTTTACAAATAACTGGGCAAAAAAAAAAACAAAAAAAAAAAAAACACAAAAATCTACCTTGTGAACAATGTAAGAAAGCCAATAGCTGCGTGTTAGTTGTGACACTATTTTTTCAACTGACAATCATTCGACAATTTAATCTGTGAGCCTCAGAGATTCAAAACATGTTGCTGAATTTTGGTGAGTCATGTTAATGATTCAAGCTTAAACTCCTAAAAATGGACTTTAAAAGAGATTCAATAACTGACAAAAGATTTGCATGCTACCATGAAATATCTTTATAGCTGTGTAATTAGCGTTATAACATAATTTGTTTTTCAGTCTATGAGTATGGCTTTACCTTAACTGTCCTTAGTTATCAAACAAAATAATTTCTTTCAAAATTGCTGTATAATATAATAAGATGATAAGTATTACAATATGATATAACGAAATAGTGCTCAACGAAAAAAAATAGAAGATTATAATTGCGACAACTGAAACATTTTTGTTTTTATTTTCAAAATGTAACTGCGAACAGTGATAATTAAATGTATTCAAGAAAACCTGTTAATGCTAGATCTACAAAGGATCAGGTACATTTGGGAATAAACCATGGTACTTCTGTTCTTCTGATAAGTACTTTGGTTGATATAATGATTGCAATCTTTAAAAAAATGAGTTAGAAATTTTAGATTATAACAAAATGCAGTCAAGACCTAAATGTTATGTGTCTCTTCCTCACGGTACCGTTGGTTGGTCTGCAGTATGCGATTTTGACATTTACTAGTCATACTCACTTTTTATCAAACATAGTTTTTTTAAGCATGATAAAATACTTCTACTGGCAAAAAAGGAGCCAGAAATTGCAGGAAAAACTTATTACAGCTAAAATAATGACAGTGTGCTGTTACATATGTTATAGACTTACGTAACATATGCATTTAGTGTGAAGACATAGACATAGAAATTTTACTTTGTGTCGAATATTGTACAACATGTAACATAAGCCCAGTAGGGCTTTTACTTCGACAAACAAGAATAAACAAACATTTTTAAAACAACGCGTATCACAGCATGCACATATATAAAACAGTATTATAAGAGACAAAGCACAAATATATCACAGCATGCAGAAGGCAATTAAGATATAAGAAGGTAACATGTAAAAACCAAAAGAGAACATCAGCAGGGGGATCCACTGCTGACGAGAGCTATTGGGTACTGCACTATAGCTGGGGAAATTTTTTTGATGAACTACAAAAAAATTTGACATTAAGATTGCAGTAAATGGACACCCCAAAGAAGCACAGCCTTTGCAACAAAGCGAAAGCAAAAGAAGGCGAAAAAAAGAAGGGATCGAAAAGCGAAAGCTTGTAAAGGGTATATAACTTGTAAAACAGCTAATCATCAACTTTGACCAATCTGTTACCCATTAGCTCTTGTTAAAAGAAGGCTTAACCAGAACTTTACTAGTTTTAAGATTTGTTCTTCTCGTGTAAAATCAAAAGAAAGCCCCTGCTCTGAAAGACACCCAGCACTATCCTCTCACCAGATGCAGGGATTATTACTTTGCTATTTTACTTTTGATTATTAATTGATGTACGGTAGCTTCAGTCCAATATTTAAAAAAATGCAAATTGCCATATCAAAGTACAGAACCGAACACAATTACAAAACTCTTAGATTAGTGTTTATTTAGATTAATTTGTCTATAATTGAAGTTATTAAAATATGTGGAGAGTAGACTAAAGTTCTACCTGAGCCTTACGTGTAGTAAGGCTAAGGTAAAATTTGAGTCTTCTCTCCATAAGTCTGTATTTACAATAACATTTACCAATAACAAAGCTACTTTTAACTCACTATTTTTAGAAAAATGCATGCATTTTTTACATCTAAAATGTTATATGCACAACCCAATCACAAGAAGATTTCGTAGCATAGTGGATAGATCGTTTGCCCACTGCCATGGAGGTTGTGAGTTCGAACACCATCACTACTTTTTTGTGCGTGTTTTTTTTTTCGATTTTATATTTTATTAATTTATTTAATTATTTATAGATATACATGTAATTCACAATCATTTCCAAACCAATTCGGTTGCTGAATTTCGTTTTAATGATATATGATATAAACAAAGCATACGCATTCAGTGGCATCTCGCATAATGCGTTTTCTTGTTTGATAATGTCCCATTTGATGGACACTTTGTATAAATATTTAAACTGTTTTCCAAAAATGCTTAAAGGATACATGTGAAAATATGATATAATAAAATGAAAAAAAAAGAAAAGAAAGAGGGATTCGAACCTTGCGCATAATGGAAAATAAATGGATCTCTGCTACCAGCGACTCTACCTACTGAGCTAAACAAGCTGATACCATACAGTTTTCAAAACTACACCTGACTGCTGAATATGAGAGCGTAATGTTTTGATTTCAATGCTTACAAACAAACAAATGTAACATGGTCATAATAGCGCTGTAGGACTATAACCACCAGGCCACGATGTCAAGTCGTGCGCAGCTCGAAATAACCGTACATATTGGACTGACAATCGGAGTATCGGTCATATAAGTATTCGCATACAGGGTATAAAAACTTCGAAATTTTGAACATTGTTGGTGTCGCCTGTTGTATTTATCTTTATTTGGTACTGAGACGATCAGTTCTGATGAAGGGTCAATAGATATTTCGGACACATTTTACTTAGTTTCTTTTGTCAAGAAAATGTGGAAATATCCATCTGACATAAGAGTATCTGAAAGCTGTATTGATCCGAATTGGTAGATGGTCGGAAAGACAAGACCCAGACAACTTTTCCTGTTTCCCCGACGCAGGAATGGTGCGCATGGGAATTACACGAAATTGCCCTTAAATTATCCGCAACCCAGTAAGCATGTTATAGTGGGCCACTTTTGGCCCGCCAGCGGAACGTCATTTGAATGGCGTTTCGCTGGCGGGCAGAATGTGGCCCGTGATTACTACATGCTGGCTGTGATAATGGTGTTTCTATTTGGTTTAAGCATATTATATTCGAAATGATTTGTACATAGTATATACAGCTTGAAACTATACGATAAGGATAAGAACGGAAGCATATAGTTCTTCTCCAATGTGAAATAATATGTAAGTGGAAGGCAGACAATAAAGGACATTATGCATTATAATATTGAAATTGGTCGGCTCTAACAAATATAGGTGCTTATTGTGAGTATGTCACATTCAGCATCAACAATGTGGCATGCTGCAAAACGAGTCCATGGGTAGAATTTATTAGTAAATGATTAATGTCTTAAACAAGACTATTGCCCCATGCCGTTAGCAGGACTCAGATTTGAGCACATTTGTTAGCAATACATACACTTTAATGATATAATGAAAAAAGAAAATAGGATGTGCAAACGTTGGTTGGAGTGAGGGAAGGGGAACATCGATACCAGGCCAGGCCTATATGCGATAGGCCAATTGCAATTGCGAATACCGTCACACACTACATCTGTACTCTTATTATGTCCTTAGGTTAAAGAGCAAAAGGAATGGATATCTAGGTGAAACGCTTAGTATCTGATATATACTTGTATACCATTTGAAATATGAAGACATTGGTTTCACGTGGAAGTGAGCTATTTCCATAAAGTAACAAATTAAGAGAAACTGGCTGGTGCTTGGGAACTTCGTTAAAGAGCAATGTTCTGTATTCGTTGTATCGAGGTCATCTATAGAAGAAATGTTGAGTGTTTCCAATACTACCACAACTGCATAATGGAGAGTCAGATATGTGTTTAGAAACATATCATTGTTTAATGAGCTACAGTTAAACGTGTGTGTAAAATTTGTGATTTCCGATTGCCTGTAAGGTAATATTTAGGAACTGGAGCAAAATCCCTGTTGAGGTAGTTTTTAAAGGAGCTAACACTATCTAGTTGTCTGACGACGGCAGGTAGTTCATTCCAGTCCCTTATTACAAATGTCAGAAATGAGTTGTAGGAAAGATTTGTTCTTGTAGCGACAGGTATGAGATTGTGAGAATTACGCAAGTTGCAGTTAGATGCATGATCAACAGATTGAGGCACTAAGGAGGAGAGGTATGATCGAGAAACAATTGTGCTCATTTTGAAAAATAATGTGAGTTTGCGTTGTTTTTTTTTCGTTTTTCGATTGTATCCCAACCAGTTTCTTTGTAAAGAGTTTTAATAGATATCAATTTTGTGGTACCTGTTGCTATTCTAGCTGCCTCCAGTTGTATTTTTTCAATTTCACTTTTATCATACTGAGCACAATTATCCCAAATTACATCACCATATTCAAGTATAGGTCTGTTGAACGCTGTATAAATGATCGCAAGGGACTTTCGATCTAATTTGAACTTTAATTTTTGGGATATTTCAGGATATTATTTTCCGCACCACTTGCCTGCGGGGCGTACTTCTGTCTCTGGTATGTACCTGACTTCTCTGAGGCGGGCAAGTTTGGCTGGTATTTTGTATTCTACTGCAGCTTCCAGGCACTCTTGTCGGTGAGTATATTATTATTATTATACCGGGTTCTGGTTTGGTTATCTAACTTTAAAACAAAATAAAAAATAAGGAAAGAAAATGAGCTAAATTTTGACGGATAAGAAAATCCAGACCCACCCATGACTCTGCACACCCTCATACAAAAGCAACTTATGCCAGTCACTAGGTTCAGAAAGAGGCTACATATGATTCAGTTTTCATAAATGTTTTTGAAACATGTCGAATGTCTTATACAGTGTCTCTCAAATTTCTTTGCTTGTTGAATCAACTTTTTAAAAGTGCCATGATCTTTAAAAAATGATATCCAATCGCCTCTATTTGTCATTGTTTCTGCACCATGTTTTTATTATGGGCAGGTGCAAATAGATATACAAGCCAGTACTTGAAATCTAAGCACGTATCGCATAGGCGATAACCAAAGGGATATCCTCGCAGTCTCACCAGAGTATGCGCTACACGCATGTACAATGTACAGAAGCAGATAATCACTTGGACCAGAATATAGACTTCTAGTACCACTAGATAGCTTTGCTTGCACGTTTAAAGAGTGACTTTACGCAAGTGAATTATAAATAATATGAGTTTGTTCAAACATTGTTCTTCTTTCAGGGCTTGCATGTGCCATATACCTCACTGACAATGGCGGTTACAACTAATCAGAAGGACAGAGACTCTGTGACAGCATTCCGTAAGTGGGATACTTCATCTTTTTGAAAACAAATAAACACGTGACTAGGTGATCAGGAAATGCCAAAATCATAGATCACAGACCAATCCACAACACTTGGAAGAAGAGACTCAGAACACAGACCAATCCATAACACTGTGAGGAAGAGAATCAGAACACAGACCAATCCACATCACTGGGAGGCAGAAACTCAGAACACAGACCAATCCACATCACTGGGAAGAAGAGAATCAGAACACAGACCAATCCACAACACTGGGAAGAAGAGAATCAGAACACAGACCAATCCATAACATTGGGAGGAAGAGACTCAAAACACAGACCAATCCATAACATTGGGAGGAAGAGACTCAGAACACAGACCAATCCATAACATTGGGAGGAAGAGAATCAGAACACAGACCAATCCATAACATTGGGAGGAAGAGACTCAGAACACAGACCAATCCATAACATTGGGAGGAAGAGAATCAGAACACAGACCAATCCATAACATTGGGAGGAAGAGAATCAGAACACAGACCAATCCATAACATTGGGAGGAAGAGAATCAGAACACAGACCAATCCATAACATTGGGAGCAAGAGACTCAGAACACAGACCAATCCATAACATTGGGAGGAAGAGAATCAGAACACAGACCAATCCACATCGCTGGGAAGAAGAGACTCAGAACACCGACCAGTCCATAACATCGGGAGGAAGAGACTCAGAACACAGACCAATCCACAACACTGGGAAGAAGAGAATCAGAACACAGACCAATCCATAACATTGGGAGCAAGAGACTCAGAACACAGACCAATCCATAACATTGGGAGGAAGAGACTCAGAACACAGACCAATCCATAACATTGGGAGGAAGAGACTAAGAACACAGACCAATCCACAACACTGGAAGGAAGAGAATCAGAACACAGACCAATCCACAACACTGGAAGGAAGAGAATCAGAACACAGACCAATCCACAACATTGGGAAGAAGAGAATCAGAACACAGACCAATCCATAACATTGGGAGCAAGAGACTCAGAACACAGACCAATCCATAACATTGGGAGGAAGAGAATCAGAACACAGACCAATCCACAACACTGGGAAGAAGAGAATCAGAACACAGACCAATCCATAACATTGGGAGCAAGAGACTCAGAACACAGACCAATCCATAACATTGGGAGGAAGAGAATCAGAACACAGACCAATCCACAACACTGGGAAGAAGAGAATCAGAACACAGACCAATCCATAACATTGGGAGCAAGAGACTCAGAACACAGACCAATCTATAACATTGGGAGGAAGAGACTCAGAACACAGACCAATCCATAACATTGGGAGGAAGAGAATCAGAACACAGACCAATCCACAACACTGGGAAGAAGAGAATCAGAACACAGACCAATCCATAACATTGGGAGCAAGAGACTCAGAACACAGACCAATCCATAACATTGGGAGGAAGAGACTCAGAACACAGACCAATCCATAACATTGGGAGGAAGAGACTAAGAACACAGACCAATCCACAACACTGGAAGGAAGAGAATCAGAACACAGACCAATCCACAACACTGGGAAGAAGAGAATCAGAACACAGACCAATCCACAACACTGGGAAGAAGAGACTCAGAACACAGACCAATCCATAACATTGGGAGGAAGAGACTCAGAACACAGACCAATCCACAACACTGGGAGGAAGAGAATCAGAACACAGACCAATCCACATCACTGGGAAGAAGAGAATCAGAACCGTACCAATCCACATCACTGGGAGCAAGAGACTCAGAACACAGACCAATCCATAACACTGGGAAGAAGAGAATCAGAACACAGACCAATCCATAACATTGGGAAGAAGAGAATCAGAACACAGACCAATCCACAACACTGGGAAGAAGAGAATCAGAACACAGACCAATCCATAACATTGGGAGCAAGAGACTCAGAACACAGACCAATCCATAACATTGGGAGGAAGAGAATCAGAACACAGACCAATCCACAACACTGGGAGGAAGAGACTCAGAACACAGACCAATCCACATCGCTGGTAGGAAGAGACTCAGAACACAGACCAATCCATAACATTGGGAGGAAGAGAATCAGAACACAGACCAATCCATAACATTGGGAGGAAGAGACTCAGAACACAGACCAATCCATAACATGGGGAGGAAGAGACTCAGAACACAGACCAATCCACAACACTGGGAGGAAGAGAATCAGAACACAGACCAATCCACAACACTGGAAGGAAGAGAATCAGAACACAGACCAATCCATAACACTGGGAAGAAGAGAATCAGAACACAGACCAATCCATAACATTGGGAGGAAGAGAATCAGAACACAGACCAATCCATAACATTGGGAGGAAGAGACTCAGAACACAGACCAATCCACATCGCTGGGAGGAAGAGAATCAGAACACAGACCAATCCACAACACTGGGAAGAAGAGAATCAGAACACAGACCAATCCATAACATTGGGAGGAAGAGACTCAGAACACAGACCAATCCATAACACTGGGAAGAAGAGACTCAGAACACAGACCAATCCACAACACTGGGAAGAAGAGAATCAGAACACAGACCAATCCATAACATTGGGAGGAAGAGAATCAGAACACAGACCAATCCACAACACTGGGAAGAAGAGAATCAGAACACAGACCAATCCATAACATTGGGAGGAAGAGAATCAGAACACAGACCAATCCATAACATTGGGAGGAAGAGACTCAGAACACAGACCAATCCATAACATTGGAAGGAAGAGACTCAGAACACAGACCAATCCACATCACTGGGAGGAAGAGAATCAGAACACAGACCAATCCACATCACTGGGAGGAAGAGACTCAGAACACAGACCAATCCACAACTCTGGAAGGAAGATACTCAGAACACAGACCAATCCACAACACTGGGAAGAAGAGAATCAGAACACAGACTAATCCATAACATTGGGAGGAAGAGAATCAGAACACAGACCAATCCATAACATTGGGTGGAAGAGACTCAGAACACAGACCAATCCATAACATTGGGAGGAAGAGAATCAGAACACACACCAATCCACAACACTGGGAAGAAGAGAATCAGAACACAGACCAATCCATAACATTGGGAGCAAGAGACTCAGAACACAGACCAATCCATAACATTGGGAGGAAGAGACTCAGAACACAGACCAATCCATAACATTGGGAGGAAGAGACTAAGAACACAGACCAATCCACAACACTGGAAGGAAGAGAATCAGAACACAGACCAATCCACAACACTGGGAAGAAGAGAATCAGAACACAGACTAATCCATAACATTGGGAGGAAGAGAATCAGAACACAGACCAATCCACAACACTGGGAAGAAGAGAATCAGAACACAGACCAATCCATAACATTGGGAGCAAGAGACTCAGAACACAGACCAATCCATAACATTGGGAGGAAGAGACTCAGAACACAGACCAATCCATAACATTGGGAGGAAGAGAATCAGAACACAGACCAATCCACAACACTGGGAAGAAGAGAATCAGAACACAGACCAATCCATAACATTGGGAGCAAGAGACTCAGAACACAGACCAATCCATAACATTGGGAGGAAGAGACTCAGAACACAGACCAATCCATAACATTGGGAGGAAGAGACTAAGAACACAGACCAATCCACAACACTGGAAGGAAGAGAATCAGAACACAGACCAATCCACAACACTGGGAAGAAGAGAATCAGAACACAGACCAATCCACAACACTGGGAAGAAGAGACTCAGAACACAGACCAATCCATAACATTGGGAGGAAGAGACTCAGAACACAGACCAATCCACAACACTGGGAGGAAGAGAATCAGAACACAGACCAATCCACATCACTGGGAGGAAGAGAATCAGAACCGTACCAATCCACATCACTGGGAGCAAGAGACTCAGAACACAGACCAATCCATAACACTGGGAAGAAGAGAATCAGAACACAGACCAATCCATAACATTGGGAAGAAGAGAATCAGAACACAGACCAATCCACAACACTGGGAAGAAGAGAATCAGAACACAGACCAATCCATAACATTGGGAGCAAGAGACTCAGAACACAGACCAATCCATAACATTGGGAGGAAGAGAATCAGAACACAGACCAATCCACAACACTGGGAGGAAGAGACTCAGAACACAGACCAATCCACATCGCTGGTAGGAAGAGACTCAGAACACAGACCAATCCATAACATTTGGAGGAAGAGAATCAGAACACAGACCAATCCATAACATTGGGAGGAAGAGACTCAGAACACAGACCAATCCATAACATGGGGAGGAAGAGACTCAGAACACAGACCAATCCACAACACTGGGAGGAAGAGAATCAGAACACAGACCAATCCACAACACTGGAAGGAAGAGAATCAGAACACAGACCAATCCATAACACTGGGAAGAAGAGAATCAGAACACAGACCAATCCATAACATTGGGAGGAAGAGAATCAGAACACAGACCAATCCATAACATTGGGAGGAAGAAACTCAGAACAAAGACCAATCCACAACACTGGGAGGAAGAGAATCAGAACACAGACCAATCCATAACATTGGGAGCAAGAGACTCAGAACAAAGACCAATCCACAACACTGGGAGGAAGAGAATCAGAACACAGACCAATCCATAACATTGGGAGCAAGAGACTCAGAACACAGACCAATCCACAACACTGGGAAGAAGAGAATCAGAACACAGACCAATCCATAACATTGGGAGGAAGAGACTCAGAACACAGACCAATCCATAACATTGGGAGGAAGAGAATCAGAACACAGACACATTAAAGTAAAGGAACAAACTCTCGCCTCCTCAGCAAATGATTGCAAATCTAGAACGGACTTTATTATTTGACCATTACATTTACCCATTATTGTTGAGCGTCTTTGAAAGGACCTTTATATTTTTTACAAACGTTTTAAAGCTGCAATTCGAACAACAGCATACCAATTTGAGGTTATAAAAACTCATTTGCGATCACAACCTAAAGTATTTAGTGATGATTTGTTTTATCGTTGGTTGGATAGAACTTGATTCAATTTAGTTCTGGTTAATACTTTAAGCTTTAATCATTATGCGCCTATTGCTCATTTCTTCACTGATGAAGTGAGCGTTAGTGTTTTATTATTGGTCGGGAAAAATATGGTTTTGCTGGTGGTTCAATTTTGTTCGTCTGTCACTTTATCCTTTATTTACTATTAGTCGGGGAACCAAGGTAGGAAAAATGCTAACCCTTGCACCCGAAAGGTATACAGCTGAATTTGGTATGGTTGCAAAAGTAATTCTACGGTGTATCTGAAATCACCGTATAGCAGACTCGGTCGACTAGTAGAAATTTTTCTACGGAAGCCCAGCAAGAACATCTGAAAATATAATTTTTCAAATTGTCATATATTTTTATCGAAAAAGATCGGGACTGAAAAAATATTGAGTTCATATAATAAAACGATATCGGCGTAGACAACAGAAGCAGTGGTGGTCATCTAAGAATACTGCTTACTGATTTTCAAAGCATTTAGATAAGGGTACCCCGAATTTCAATTTAAATTTACAGATTTCTTTGCTTCAAATGTCATTAAAACTGCAATTATTGCCCTGAAATGTATTCGATAATCATTTATATATTGCTTGAAAGCACATCTTGTTTAAATTTGCATGCTTACTTTTTTCATTTTTATCCTCACGCTGGCGTGGTCTGCATTGCATATTTTTTTACATAAATAAAGAAATTTTAAATTGTATGCGTTTAATCACTGCATATAGTTAGAGAAACGTTTGGGACATAATTTTAGGCAATTCATTTTATTTTCTATGAAAAACTAGAAACGGTAGCCAAAACGTAAAATGATAATTTTATACTTAGTAATTTAGTCTATGTGAGCTGGTTCGTAGTTAAATACTATGGACAACTTAAGTAAAATTTAACAAATAAGTGAAAGGTTTAAAGGATGTTTTTTCGATATTTACAACAGTTTTGATACAGAGGGTCATTGTAGGGACAAGGGTGTTTTTTTTTTCTACTGAAAACTTTGATTCCATTTTAACAGTGGTAAAATAAAGATGGGAAAACCCGTATAGCTATTATCATATCACCATGAAAAACCTGCCTGTCCCCGTTTAAGATGTAATAACGTAATCGCATAGTATTTTTAAAGAAAAAAAATGTCCCTAGGAGGACTATTTTGGTGCATATATGGCTGCCCATACTTTTAAATGCATTTGAGCTGTGACATGTGATTTCCAACAATGTGGCATTTTGACAAATGTAGCCTCAGACGAGCTTGTGCAGTCCCCTATAAGCTTAGATACTTAAATGCTGTTCGGTCAGTAGCTTAACAGTCATAGAATATCCAAGCGACTAGCAAAGGCTCTGATCAGACGGCGCGTATGCGCAGGCTGATCTGAGGCTTTGCTGGTCGCACATACCACACTGTTGGAAATCTTATGTCGCGGCTCATTTGATAGTGTATAATTGTACTATCTGATAGTCGAACGACTTCTCATACCTATCCTCCAGATTAGAGTGTGTAATGTAATATTTTTTTTTGTTATTTCTCAACCAAAACATATGTTGTAGGTAAATTAAAGGACATATTCAATTAGACAGTTCTTTTGAAGACCAAAAGCACACTCTTAAACTGATTGATAAGGTAAACCTTATAATTTCTATGCTCTAAAAGTTTGCTTAACTTGACCTATGTGGCATACATAAAATGCTTTTTTCCGCGTAATGCAATTCTGGTCGCATTGCTATACAGTGGTTTCATATCAAGCACTATTTAGACTATCAGTATACAAAATCTCGGGTGCAAAAAATCTGTGTTTTTGCACGATTCGTGACTTCCGATCCCCGACTATGTGTGCCAAATATTCGTTTCATTGACGTTACCCCCCCCCCCCCCCCCCCAATCCACTGGACGGCGATTCCGCTACGATTCGAAATATTGGTCAAAATGATACGAATCGTAGCAGAAACGGCAAGAGCGCAGTAGAAGCGCAGTAGAAGCGCCTTGTTCGTAGTAGAAGCGTATCGGAATTTCAGATTCTATATAGAAAGGATATAAAAGCGCAACGAAAGCGTAGCTCCATCGCCAAGGTCGTAGCAAAGTCGCCGCTACATCGCCATCAGCGTAGACTAAGCGTAGCCAGATCTTCCATGTCGTAGTGGGATCGTGTCAGCAGCGTAACGGAAGCGTAGTGGAAGCGTACTGGAATCGTCAAGTCCCCAAATCGTGTGGCTGTCTACGCTTCCGCGGCGATTTGCAATAAATTTAGAGAAAATCCTTGATAGCCATGAGCGTAGCGGGATCGCCGTCCAGTGGAATGGGGGTGGGGGGTAACCGATACTAGTATAAGCGCCTGTTTGTGAATATACACCATTTCAGTTAATTTCAAGAGACTGCAACATATGTCGCTATGCTGTGTAGTGCTGGTAAATCTTCTAAATATACGTCGTTATATGTTGACATTATTCATATTCTAGTCTTAATGTGTACTATTTGTTTCTATCAGAAAGCAGACTCTAAAGCCAATCGGAACTGCCTTGGCTAATTCCGTGGAATTCCGTGGAATCCGACCACGGATGTACATCGAGGATCTACTCTGATAAAGTGACGCTGACGTAGCATAACGTGACGCTGACGTAACAGTAATCATGCCAACACAATAACAAGTGTGATTGCAGCATAACAGACGATTAGAAATGAAGTTTATGTTTTTTCAATAAAATATTTCATTGAAAAAACATAAACTTCATTTATTCTGTTGATAAAACGTTTCGGGTAATCAAAATAATGGATTTTAATAGGGCTGAACCCACATGCTACAGAACTAATTTTCCTTACGCCAGTTCCGGCTAACAAAATGGAGCTTTTTCGTACATAGTACTACGCGTTATGCGCATTACGTACACCCGAGGCTTGATTTGATTATCAAATTGTGCCGGGTTTTAAGCCAATGGGATGGGGCGTGGGATTTTAGCACTTTCCACTAACTCTAGATCATTAACAGATTCAATTAAACCAAGTCCACATAGATTCACTCTTTTCCAGAGGAAACCATTTTATAGATTATGTTAGTCTTGTTTGTATACTGTAACAGTGGTCATAATATATTTTATACTTATTTAAATTGATTCAGAAGACAGTATTTTATGATCATCACAGTGTATCCATGAATCAATAAAATGCTGTTTTACAAAAAGCACTACCATAATGAAATGGTCGCTTTGTGTTCATTACTTTACTCTTTACTCTCTACATCTAGAATCTGCTCAAACCAAACAATTCAAGATGAGTTCATTAAACTATCTGACAATTTACTCTTAAAAGTAGAGAAAGCCTAAAAAGTTTATCTGAATCCAATGGACCTAACACATAGTAAATGAATGTAGGTCGAAGTATCGTCAATGACTGAGGCATTTCACAATTAGATTAAAAAAAGAGTCAAGAACTAAGAAAAACTTAACTTCCCATAGACCTGTCAATGTACCCAAACATATTTGAGTTTAGAACACGTATGAACACTTAAACTTATGGTAAAGTTTGGCAAGTTTTGTAAAGAAATGTTAAGTACCGTTTAATTGATTAAACATATTTGAGTTTAGAACACGTATGAACACTTAAACTTATGGTAAAGTTTGGCAAGTTTTGTAAAGAAATGTTAAGTACCGTTTAATTGATTAAACATATTTGAGTTTAGAACACGTATGAACACTTAAACTTATGGTAAAGTTTGGCAAGTTTTGTAAAGAAATGTTAAGTACCGTTTAATTGATTTACTCTACCAGTAATGCATAAACGTATATCTGTCTGAGGAAATGCTAACCAGTACAGACCTCCAGATATTAATCAATAATAGATTATGTGGTTTCTGTGTAATTTGGATAAGAAGATGGGTCCCACCAAGTTCAGTGGATGGGGGATTCTATTTACTTGTTGTGGTGTGATTTTCCACACATCTGTGTTTCATTCAGAAAACCAAGCTCGACCATAGGGACCTGCCTGCAGTCTTTCTGTTTTGAGGCTTACCTTCTTAATGATGTTAGAACTATTTTGCGTTCATATCCTGAGGAATAATATAAGCATTGCAGTATTTGTTTACAGTTTGTCTGTCTAGTTTGGTTTGGGCTTTGTAAATGAAATTACACTGAAATATCTGGAGGTCTGGTTATTAATTAATAATCAAATTCATCACCATACCATCCGAGTGTCGTCAAATTGACCCTATCAAGTCGGACTTGAAGCTTTCTTCAAATTATTTTGTTATTATTTGTTTTATGTATATATGTTGATTTTATTTATACCCCCATCCTCAGCTAGGGGTCAAGATCATAAATAAAAAAAAACCTTCAAGGGCAACTTTACTTTTTACATTGCAGATTTTTACATAATTATGAAATGTCTATATGCAGATAAATTCGTGTATAATATTTGTCATATTTCTGCATACACTTACAAAATGACTAAACAAGCAATTCAGCAAATCTTCAAGTTTGTATTCACTTAGTAATGAAGATTGTAGTGGTTCAGCACATAAAAGCAGACAACCAGTTGATTGCATAAAGTGTAATTAAGTCAAACCTATGCAATATTAATACTTATATGAGTTTAAGATCACTCTTTTAACATATATGCATGGCTATCTAATAGACCTAGACGCATATAATGTTTGGCCTTAGCCTCATCTACTCAATACCACGTGTATGTGAGCAGTGAAGTATCTTAGTACACTGCGCAGGTGTGCAGGATCATCCGAACATCAGCTGGTCAACAATACGATAAATAACAAAATCTCCTGTGCTGGTTATTTTATCTCATGTAAGCAAAGTAGAGCCAAATGTTTGTAACTTCCAATATATTAAAAATTTGAATGACAATCAGATGATATCAATAGATATATAAAGGTTTTTTGATTATTATTTTTCTTATTTCTTCAATTGAGTACCCACAACATATATTGCATAAGGAAACAAGATACATATCGCCAATTTTTTATTAAAAAAACTTCTTATTTTTAAATGGCTGTCTTGTTCTTATCATAAGTCTTGGTTCCCTGAACAATTCTACTATTGGTATTCAATCGAATAAGGCTTTCTGCTCATTAAACTGTTGTTTTATCTACATATTATAGGTATGATATCAGAGGCGGTCGGAGTTCTTTTGGCTGTAGTCATACAAGGTCAACTTGTGAGTAAAACCAGAAAGACAGGAGATTGTGGCAAAAAAGATAAGATGACTGAGAAACAGTTAGACGATGAGGTATAAATATATCCCGTATTAACCCCATCCACAAGGGCTACTTGCATAGAAAATTCAGTGCTGAATTACATGAAAAAAAAGTTCCCATTAAAATAGAATAAACCTTCATTATATACAATTTGGTTCACAAAACATGCCATAATCCATGAAATGTGTACATGTACTTTTTCTAACCTATAGTCCAGTGAACCATAAATGCTATGAATAAATAGTTTGACAATCTATACTTTCTCTTCCATTGGATAGTCCCTACCCATGTTGAACGTTTGGCACTACGTATACTTGTTGAAAAGATAAATGAGACGTGACATGAGATTTACAACGACCAGCAAAGGCTCAGATCAGCCTGCGTTTGCGTGTCGCTTGAATATTCTATGACCGAACATCATTTGGAGTGTCTAAGCTTAACCGGAGACTGCACATGCTCATCTGAGTCTACAGTTGTCAAAATGACACATTGTTGGAAATCACATGTCGCGGCTCATGTTGAATAGACATATTTTTCAGCATATCTAACAGTGTTGGTTTTAAGTATACGATTCCTTTGTACAATTGGCATTATTCCAGCTACAGATGCTAAAATATAGCGAGGGACTCAAAGCACATCATCTTTTTGCATAATAAATTATGTTTAAGTTCTTTAACAGTGCAAAGGCATTTTTTAAATTGAGTATAAAAATATTTAGATTAGGGAAACCTGCAATACGGAATGCATTTATATAGACCGTCTAATATAAATACTATTTTTATTAAATTTATTAAAAAAGTTGGAATAGAATGATGAAATGAGAGACTTAATCCTGAGAATCTATAATTTAATTAAATAAATTCAATGTTAACTGAGAAGAGTAGAGAGATCTTTTTCTATTTGACACTTAAATCGCTTTAAAATTACATTTTTGCCAAGAAATATCAAAATTTTGCCATAAATAAACGTGGTTTAAACGACGTTGCATAACAATTCATGGATAATTTACATATTTTAACCTTAAATGTATTATAGTTTTAATACATGGCGTTATTATACCCCAAGACGTGACGTAAAATGATGAAATAGATGAAACATCAAACATGTGTATGAGTACTATATGTACTTTTCTCACTTACAGAAATGGTCGTATAGTCTTGGAGCAATCATTGTTATCTGTGCTTACCTGGTCTGTGCTTCTACAGTTTTCTTTGGTGTCAAAGAAAGAAAAGGTACGGACAGAACGAAACATGTGATCCATTTGTAAAATCAAACCAAAATGTCAATTTTTTTCTAAAGTTTGCAGATGAATTAGACTGGGAAAAGCCGATCGCGATATGAACCAACCCATTAGAAAGTTGACTTATCACATAATAACTATTTAAATGTGCATGTGCAGCTACCCATTGGAGCTGCAGATATGACTTTAACTGCTTCTACACATTGTGTATTTGTGAGCAGCAAGAGCTCTAGGGAAACTGCACATCTGCACTGGCTTGTCTGAGCTTCAGCTGCTCGCATTTGATATTAGTACTAATGTTTCAATCATAAAAACAGAGCATTACTATCAATTTAAATTTACAACACAGCTGTCGTTATGTCAAGTATTTAGGCAGTAGGCTGTCTTATCTATCCAGAACATGCTAAGCTCGAAAGGAAACAAAAACCCATGGAAAATAAATACACAATCCAAGTCCATGACTTTATTGTTAATTATCTCTAGAAATCGTTTGGGGCAAGATAATGCAAGCCATAACACCTAAAAATATTGGAAGAACAAAGGTCCTGATCAGACTGTGCTTTGCAAATGCAAAGTCTGGTCAGCGCCACTGCTGTATGCTGACTAGATGGTATAACAGGTATGATTGCTGTTCCTCTAGCTAGTTGTTGAGTTTAGCAACCTATTTCTGGATGGACAGTTACCTTCTCTTGTGCTGTTTCTTGTTTTAGAAGTAATGGTGTTAGTACACAATCACAGTCTTCCGGTTTGGTAGCCCACGAAAATAGTACCATTAGAAATTTAGCACTTGCCATTTCTGTGCCCTTTATGGCGTGAATGGGTGCTTTATTCAACTTTAAATGTACACGTGATTCAACCTTGGTCTATGTTTGTCAGGCTGATGCAGAAAAATGCATCTTTGTGTGGACTATTTTGTCACAGACTCCCCGGCGCACTCCCCAGGTAACGTATGACGCGGGTCGGATTTCAGCCCGGATTTTTTGACTGTTCCCCAAAGAACGGAGAATGCTGAGAAAACGAGATTATCAAGGTAGGTTGTATTTTCACTTTTTTGATAGGTGAATGACAGATCTTGCCACTCACAGACAGAAAAAAGTCCAAGCAATGTCCTGGAAAAATTTGCAGATGCTCGAATTCTGCCTTTTTACATGGAGTTAAATGGGACCGATTAATTGTGCACCGAACCCTATAATGTAAGCTTCGTGAGTTGTTTGTAGACTCCATCTTTACTTTATCAAGATTTTCCGGTTCCCGTATGTAGGTCCATGTATCGTATAACAGTGTATATCTTAATGTTGCAAACATATTAATATTTCATCCCATTTTGTGACCTAATACGCATACAGTGAGCATATCTTTTTACTTAACCTTAACAGCCTCTTTTCAAAATTATGCAGACCCATCCCAGCTAGCTTCTGATAAACCCAGCTGATCATAATACACATGAATAAGCCATATTGATAATGGAACTGATTCAAAATCAGATGTATATATGATATTAACAACCCATAAAGCTCGCGATGTACTAAGAAGGTCAAACATGGTACAGTGAAATCTGTGTAAAACAGCCACTCTCAACGGCCAAAACTTGGTTTTCAAGACTAATTATTGCTTAATGCAGATCAAAAGTATCGCAGAATGCTCCCCCTAGGAGAATTCTGCAAAACTTTCGACCTTCATTAAGCTACCATTTGTCATAAAGATCTTTGTTTTGTCTATTTTTCAAGACTAATTATTGCTTAATGCAGATAAAAAGTATTGCAGAATGCTCCCCTTTGGAGCATTCTGCAATACTTTCGACCCTCATTAAGCTGCCATTTGTCATAAAGATCTTTGTTTTGTCTATTTTTGAGTGGCCGTTTTACACAGGTTTTACTGTATTATTATTATTATTATTATTATTATTATTATTATTATTATTATTATTATTTGTGAACAGCGATTGGATGGTTAAATCCGTGAAAAAAAATGTTTGTTGAGATACTATTACTGACAACGAATGCTCTTACCTAATTATCATAAACTCTTTATATCATATTAACTTAGCATAAGCCATTTTTAACTTTTTTCAGGTATGACAACAGCAGACAAAGGTAGTTTCTTTGCTGGGTTGAAGATGGTGCTGTCTTTTAAGCCATACATGCTTCTTTCTGGGGCTTTTTTGTTTCTTTCCTTAGCTATTGCTGTAAGTAAAATACATGTATGTTTAACTCAACAAAACGTTTGTTCTTATTTCTGTTTGAAACACTTTTAAAAGTGTTTGTTTGAATAGCATAACTAGTTTTTGAATCATTAACTACAGCATTTTTAGTATTTAGAAATAAGAAAATCTGAGTACCAGCCATTAAGCAAGGCTATGAAATATATCTGTTCTCTAAATAAAAAACTACAACAAATAATGCCATGCCTCGACATCATATAAGCATTTAATTGCATGTAATGTGGCTTCCATCTAAGAGAGATATTCGTCAGAGACAACTGAGTCGTTTGACAAAACCTTTAACTAAAAATATATATGATGTTATCATGAATATGTTGTTGTTTTAAAAAGAACTTGAAACATTTAATCAAGTGCTTAAAAGTTAAGAATTAAGGTGTAAATATAAATATTGCAACATCTTTCATGGAAATATCAAGAAAAAAATTATTGTTATGCAGAACTTGCAATACATGATATCTGATGTCCAGGATTTAAGTGTATTTTTGTGCACTATTCCTCTCGTTAACACTCATGAATTATATTCCCATACTAACTTTTAATTCATACAACTAGCTCTAAATATAAAGCTGCATATATTGTTATTTGTCTACTAGGTGATATATTCTAAACTGACAACACATTTGTTTTGTTGAAATTTTAGTTCTGCAGCTGATCAATAGAATTATATTAAACTAGAATTCTGAGAACCCTGGCAAAGCCGAAGTCAAACAAGGCAAATACATCGAATTTATATCGCCCGACGATCGTTTACGCGATTTCGCGGTAGTTCCGCTGATGCCCACCCGTGGATAAGGAACGTAACGTTGTCACACGTGCGCTACTAGGTCTTGTATGAGACCCAGATCTGTTGTTCTGGTTCATAAGATTATGAATAGTCTGTCTTGAGCAGCAAAAATAATGCGCGATATCATTTACCGTAGACCCCTCCTTGAGCACGCCAATATAACTTGGTTTCTTTGATCTTTTGAAAGACGTGTGGTAACTAAATGCAAGCGTTTTGCAACAATAAATTAACGTTTTATTGTCAGTACTCAGCTGCAAATGATTTCTTGTCGGTTTTAAAGCTGTCAGTGAACCACCTGTTCCTCAGCACGCGCAACGTAAGGAACACATTTTTCAGGCGTTGACGCTTGAATAGACCTGGGATTTGAATAAAAAAATGCATAATTGTTATCCGTGACGAAATCTCGATAAGCATGCGTAAATCTTACAACGACATGTATTCTAACAAAACAGCTATTCAAAGAAATAAAGTGTAAAGTTTTCATTTTGGGTCAGTGTACAAAGTTTTAAAAGGATACACTTAAGACTCTAGGAGGAGTTGATTTCACAAAGTATGCACTATCAGCCATTACTTAGCAAGAATTGGCTAAGTTAAAAATGGTGTAAATTTATCATTTTTTTTCACCATTAAACTTCCACATGCACGTCTTCAATAAGATTGTAACATAACTGCAAAGTTTTAAAAGGACACACCTAAGACTCTAGGAGGAGTTGATTTCACAAAGTATCCACTATCAGCCATATTGCAAACACCATACAGTTAGAACTAAAAAGTGGCATAACTCTTGCAATACTAATCCTTCAGCTCCTTTGTTCGTATCAAACATGCATTGTCTAGTTTTAAGGTGTGGTGCAAATTTAATCAAAATTGGACAAAAGCTACATTTTATTCAACAAAAACCTTGAAATGATGACGGAATGACGGAAGGACGGACAGGCCGACAACAGTATACCCCCCCCCCCCTAAACTACGTTTGCGGGGGGGGGGGGGATATAAAGAATCGGAAACATCTTTTTTCTCAAACAGGATAAATCGTTCTACAAGAAAATGTATGTTTGACACTTTTGCCCTAAATGCACACGGGATTACACAGCGGCCTACACTAATAATTCAGTCAGAATTTTGCGGGTGAATTTATGTTGCTGAACCCTTCTGTAAACTTTGAATAAACCCGATGCATCCCTTCAAAAGTTATTGATCGGAAACCAAAAGTGTAACGTTGCGATCGACGACACCGACGAAGCCGACGGAGTCATGCTCCCTATACGTCTAATGTAAAAAAACGAATGTAGACCAGCCTATTAGAGTATTCATCTTTTCAAAACATGTCGGTATCTTTTGTGCAGTTTTCAGGCCACCAGGGACCAGAAACCAGAAACCCTGAATGGGCACTATGGTAAACATTGAAGACCCAGATGAAATGCCGTATTTCATCAGGGTCTGCACTGTTTGTCAAGACTAAAACGATCTTCAGAGAAAGAATTCAATTTTAGTTTTGAAATTATAACTATATACAATGAACCATCTACTATTTATTGTATCCAACCAGAATGGAGAATACATTAGTGCATAGAGGGTTAATGTATTCTTCAGTCATGATTTGCTAATTGAAGTAATAATTTACTTTCAGATTGTTCAAGGAAATTTAGCATTGTTTTGTACTCATTCCCTTCATTTAGGAGATTATTTCTCATACTTCATACTTGTTTTATTGGTAAGTTTTTGCATTTTTCATGATTTAAAGATATAAAATTATTCAAATTAGGGTACTCTCTAAGAAATTCACAACGGCAATGGCACGTTCTCATTCTCATGGCAAAGATATGCACTGTGAATAGTTGGCTTCTTAGTTGACAAAGTAATTTATTGATAAGAAAGGGGTGAAAAATTACTGTAGATTCAAAATTTACGCTAAGGCTTTATTTTTGCTAAAATTCGCAGATGCGAAGTTTCGTGAAAATAAATCCCTCACGAAATGGCGAGATCACTCTGTCGTCTACTGATGTAGGTATATAATGATATTTTTAGTCGCGAATTTTTAACGTGGCAAATGTCTCTTTTGACGGTATTCCCGAAAATAAAATTCTCGCGAAAATTTCCAAATTTACAGTAAGAGTTGAAGCCAATATAAAGAACTGTTCTGCTAACAAGATTTGGCCTTATTTTATTCCAAACAGTTAGGAATTTATTATTTCTCAAACTTCACAATTTTGCTTTAAACTGAATGAGAATCGCTATAGCATTATGTTAATTTGTGTAAAAAAGAAAGTACATCGATTTTTTATTTATCTCCAGCAACGACACATGTATATTATGCAAAGATGATGTGAATTGTTGTATTACTTCAACTACCTATTTCAATCTAAGTTAATTGATGGATCTGTGAATGTGGTCTAGTTTGTCTAATTTAACAGCATTTTGCGGTATTATGCTTTTAAAATGTTTTTGATTTATATTAAATTACCTTGCAGATCTCAGCGATAGTAGCAATGCCAGTTTGGCAGCGGCTGCTTGTGAAGTTCGGCAAAAAGACAACATTTGCAGCAGGGATGATTGTAAGTAAATATGTTTGATATATATAGTATGTTTTATTTAGCTTGTAGTATGGCCGATGTTTTTTTCTTTGATCTTTGCTGATGTTTAAATCAGACACCCTAGAATAACAACGAAGGAGGAGCTTAAAACCGTACTCTAACTTCCAATTTAAGTTAAACAGCGATGTAGGCGGGAACTTCCTAAATAGCGACAAATTAACCCGTAGGTAAATGTTATATAATTGACAGCTTAGGTCGGATGCAGGGAGGAGCGAATGTAAATTTCGTCAGGTGTCAGTAACGCGTGTTTATTTGCGCCTGCGCCCTACTACAAGTCAAATTATATTATAAAATTGTAAATGCTCTTCAAAAGCATACAATATACCATATTCAATATATTTGTTTACCTAAAATGTAAGTACAATTCTCAATGTATCATATACTAAACTATAGTTTTATAAGCAACATGTAAAATGCAACTTGTAAATTGCTCATTCTTTTGAATGTCAATGGTCATAAATCTTGGGACATTCTACAAGAGGTGTTGCTCAACAACTCATAAAGAATCTTTAGTGTAGAAGGAGTTTCTACTTTGCAACATATTGGATTAAAACGTTTAAATATCCACTACTCCAGGATGCAGAATGTTTCCTTTACATCCTTCACTTTCATTTTTTCAAATTTAGTATCAAAATCCAGGTTAATGAGATTTAAGGGTTTGTTTTTTCAGAATATCCAAATAACCAAAATCAAATCGATGCCGTGTATTGTTTTTTGAAACTGACAAACTTATACAGGGGATTATGAAACGTTAGTCCATTTGTTGATTTGAATGTCACCAAAGCAGCGCTATAGTCTCTTAAAGTAAGTGAATATGATCAGGAAACACCACAATCACAAACTGCAGGCCAACCCCCGGCACCGCGAGGAAGAGCTACAGGATATTTACAGTAACAAGACATCTAAAAAACAATAAAAGCCAAGCAACCACCTCTCTCTTCCTCGTCAAGATGATTGCAAAACTAGAAAGGACATAAAGTCATTACCAAAACAAGGACCAACACAGAACCCCCACCAACAATGGGAGGTACATTAAACAATAAATCAACAATAACAGAACCCCCGCCTGCGACCGGACAGCAGCCTAAGCTATCGAGGGGGGGGGGGGGCTTAAATGCATTTTACTGGCACTAAATCTTCGCCCTAGATTCTGTTGTAGGTAATACATGGCATGTTGTCTTTGACAAATTCTTAAAATGACTGAAGGGCCCAAACTAACAAAGTAAGGGTGCAAAGATCAGGAATCGATACAATCAAGTACCACACCTGACCCAGGATACCAATGGGAAAGTGACAAACTCACAGTTAGACACCACAAGCAAGAGCCAAGAGGTCAGCCCTTTCCCAGCAGGTGATCACAAGGCACATATAAACAGACGCACACAAAGGCAAAGCAACCACAAGACAGAAAACATAAAAGATCCACAAAAGAAGTACCGCCTTGGAACGGTCAGTAAAAAAAAATTGGAGGGCTTAAACCGGTTTCACGGCGCGCCAACCTCACCCTTAGTTCAGATGTGGATCAATACACATACACAAAACATAAATAACACAAATGATCCACAAAAGAAGTACCGCCTTAGAACGGTCAATATTTTTTTACTGGAGGGCTTAAACCGGTTTCACGGCGCGCCAACATCACCCTTAATTCAGATGTGGTTCTTGTTTGCTATTAAACATACAGATGATATGCTTGGTTAGCTGACATAAGAGTATCCGAGAAACAGTACTTAAAATGTAGAAAAAATGCAATGATCTACTTTAGCATGGACGAAAAACTATTTTTCTTTTAAAATGAATTAGGCATACAGACAGCCATTTAGACAGTGTGACAGAAATAAAATGTTGTAAAAGGAAAATTTATAAGTTTTATTGTTGTTTTGATTCTTTATGTTACAGTCAACAAATTTTCAGTCATGTCGGGACCGGTCTTCCTGGGTTTAACCAGTACTAAGCAGGGGATAAAGTGTCTTGGTCAATGACACCACACAGTGCCTTTGGTGAGGCTCGAACCAGCAACCCCTGGATCATTGAGCCACCGCGTTCCTCTTATACGTTTTATCAACAAATGTTATCATTTTATTATTTGCATTGCAGATTTTTCTTCCAATATTAATTGGACAGCTGTATATTAATGACAACGTTTACGTGTATTATCCATTACTGGTGGTGGCAGGTCTCAGTATATCGGTGGCGCTCCTCTTACCATGGTAATGTAGAAAAAATCATTATGAGATCCAATCCAAGTTACATTTAAATGTATTAGGAAGAAAATATGACATTGACGTTAAGTAGGTCAAGGTCAACCCAGGATCAACATTTGAACAAACTTGGTAGGCCCCACATACCAAGTTTCAAGGTCACCGGCCTTCTGGTTATGGAGAAGAAGATTTTTAAAGGTTTTTACCATATATGGGCATGGCTGCCATCTTGGTCATGTGACCGGGATCATTTGAACAAATTTTCGTTCCCCCATCCTAATGAGTCTCCATATGAAATTTGAGTTCAATTGGCCTAGTGGTTTCAGAGGAGAAGATGTTTGAATATGTTGACGGACGGACGCCGGATGCTCAGGTGAGCTAAAAATAGTTCGTAAACATCTGACCAGGATTTTTCTTACTGGCACAGGAATACTTTTGCACTGAAAATGTTCAGTTGAAAACTGCCCAAGTATATTTAATATCATTAGGGATTTGTCATTGAGAGATAGAAACTGATGTCATTGTGCTATGCAGTCACAGAAAAAGGCTATGCTATGCAGTCAGAGAAAAAAGCTATGCTATGCAGTCACAGAAAAAGGCTAGCCTACATAAAATACAGCGTACAGTTGAATGAAGCCTGCTGATAAGGGGCGAGTATTTGCAGTTTCCTTGAGTTAAGTGAATTCAATAAATATTGAGAGCTTATGTTAGATTCTTAGTATTCATCATATGACGCTAAAAAATATTATCACATTTTGCGTATAAAATGGCAATATTTTGCCATAGGTAAATACGATTTGCATCATTACTAATGCTAATACACAGTTTTAATATCAGTTTAAAACACGACATAATGATGTTTGACTGCAAAAAAGAATTAAAGCATACTTGTTTAATAAATTCAATATCAAGAGCAGTCATGTTAGATTGTCTATTTTAAAACTGTAAAAAGATACCATTTATTTAACTATTGGTACAATGCAGTCTAAATGTGCCTCGATTCGAGAAAAACTGTCTTCCGGGCTTGCGAACAACAAAAGCGCAGACCAGACTGTGCATCACCTTTGTTATTCGCATATTGAAAAGTATCATATTTACACTTGCTACAAGCGAAATTTCACTTTTTAGCGAGTCTCTATAGCTGAGCAGGCTGGTTTGGGTATGACCTAGTCGGAAACCCTGTTTTCTCGTGGTATGGCCCAAATAGTATCCTGCAAGTGTTGAATTCCTTTTACAGGTCAATGTTACCTGATGTACTGGACGAGTTCATGCTCCAAACTGGTCAAAGGAAGGATGCCATATTCTACTCATTTTATGTTTTCTTCAATAAACTATCCACTGGATTAGGACTAGGAATTTCACAGCTAGTTTTAGCGTAAGTTTTTTCACGTGTACATTTCTTAGAGATGTTGTACATTTCTTAGACTATTGTGTTTTGCATTTAACTACTCAACTAGAATACAGAAAAGATAAAAAAAAATCAACTCATTATATCCTGACCTCAATAAAACTATATATAAATGGATAAATATTTTATATAAGCTGGCAATGATAAGTGAAGGCGTCTATCATATGCTGGGACTCTTTTAACTTTTAAAGCACAAATATGCTCATTGTGGAAAAGAATGAGTCTTTAACTAATTTATGCATAGTGTCAATGTGACACTCTGTCCAAAATAATTTCCATTGTATCGTCATTTGTAGGTTATGATTATAGACAACTCATGTGCATACAATGGTACTTTGAAGTATAAAGTCAAAGGTGGCAACGTTCAAGTCACCATGACTTCACTTTTTTTTATTTTAAAAGGGCTAAGTTCACAAAGGGGTAAATCAGCCCTGTCTCAGATATGAACAGTAATTCAGATTGTTTTGAATTGGTTTATTTCATGTAAAAAATATCTGCCTGGTGCTAAAATTGTATAAATTATGGGTTACTAAAGATAATAATCCTCTGTTATTTTTGCGCTAAAAGGAACGTCATTTACGTTGCAATGTAAAGTCAGAGACATCAATAAGTTTGGTTAACAATCTCATCGTAAATGACAGTGACTTTGGACAAAATATATCATAAACATTGCACGCAGTCTATCTTTACACCCGTTTACACACTGAAATGTTTATGTTTGTTTGAGGTTTAATATTTTTTCAACACTTTTAGTCACATCACGGCAGTCAATATCTTATAACGCTGTTCATGGACATGCTTCTCACAAGAGGCTTGCTGGTACCAAGTACTTACTAAATACTTTCATAGGGAACTGTCAATTACAAGATTATATTCTCTATAAAAGTATGTTACCAGACAAGAGGTAGCAGTCAATAGAAATCAGAATAGGAAGACCTAATAAAATAATAACACATCTATTATTTTTCATGATTGATATTTGGTGACTTTTACAGGGCAGAAAAAGGAACTTCTTGAGCCAAGCCCTTTACCTTTCTCGTATGTTGTTAAAGTATCGTTGTTACCACTTTATTTGCAATATGATAACAATATATTCATGAAATATTTAACTGTATATGTTTTTGTTGTTTTGTGTTTCTATGAAATATAATTCAATTATTTTTAACAAAAACTGAGAAAGCCACGAGTGTAGAGCATGCACAAAAATAGTCACTAGTAGTGACACTCCATGTAATTTGATAATAATAAGCGTTCTGAAAAATAAAAGTAAGAAAGACGGCAAAGATCAGGGAACGATACAATCAAAATCCACACCTGACCCAGGATACCACATGGGAAAGTAACAAAAATACAATAAACATCACCAACAAGAGCCAAGAGGTCAGCCCTTTCCCAGCAGGTGACCACAGACGCGAAAGCATGAGAAACACAAGACACAAAAAACACAAATGATCCCCAAAAGAAGTACCGCCTTGGTACGGTCAGTAAAAATATTTTACTGGAGTGCTTAAACCGGTTTCACGGCGTCAACCTCACCCATAGTTCAGATGTGGATCAAGACACATAGATATTTGGTTTGCATGAAAGACCCCTAACTTATCTATGCATTATCTCCTAAAACATATAAATCAAGATATAACAAGGAGATAAAGCAAAGAAAATGACTCAACAGTAAATAAATACCGGAGCAAAAGAAATCCAACAGGTAAACCCTGGAGGGCCTGACAAACAGCCAAAGCATCAGGCTACTGCGCTGAAAAAAAATTATTAGAGCCAACAATCCTCTTCAACTTATACACCAAGTCACCATAGAATTCAGGTTCCGAAAGTCCTTGGCGCAAGAGAGATTTAAGTCCAACTTTAAGTTTATCTAAAATTTCACCTGAATTTTTAATAGACCAAAAGAGATTTTTACCAGATCTTTCATGTACACAGTACTTGATAAAATGTTTTAACAGCTGTAAGGCATGAGGTTAACAATTTAGAAAGTTCCGTTGTCGTGCAAGAACTAGAATTAGCAATAAACCTTGCTTTATATGGTTTTTAATGGAGTTTTGGTAACAAGTACATCGTAGGTACTCTGTCTTGGTTTCCTTTAGCTTTGACACCAAAATGTAGGGCTGTAGGACAACCATGCCCATTGACAACCACCCTCTCACTCAAAGAAGGCTGCAGTTTATAGGCATCGGTGTCAATAAGCTCACGTTTAAGAGTATTACATAATACAATCGTCAAACAACTACAACATGTTAGCAGCTTTATCGGCTGGAACCAAAACATAGTTCATATGAAAACCCTGGATATCTCGTTTAAGATGACGAAAAAGAAGATTTAGGTTTAGGGGGTAAAAGATGTGTATTACGAGAGAAACTGAAATACAGTATCAATGATTTTAAAACTGTTTATCTTCCATTCCTTCAAGGCATCAGGTTCAACAATTTCTCGTTTACACTAACGATTACTGAAGTCATTAAAAGAAGCAGCGATCCCTCTACGATATTTAGGGAAATTAATATCAGAGGGAAATATATATTAAGGGCCTTTAGAAATAATATTGCGAACTCTAGCGTCAGAAATGACATTTAGAGTACCTGTAATCACATGCTCTGCAGGGGGATATAAATACTTAGAATTTTGACAATCTCAGGAGTCAGGAATATTGGAGTCTACATATTGGTATAAGACTGAAAACAGCATCCAGTTAAGACTTAAAACGATCGTTTTTGCCTTCATGTTTTAGTGTAAAATCAATTGACTGATTACCATTCTATATAACAACAAAACAAAATGTTTGATACAACCGGTAGAATCACTGGAATCCTTAAATGTTAAATAAAGAACCAGCTGATCTGAATCTAGTGTCTTGTTTCAATAAAACAAGGCAACTCAATAGATACATCGATACTACAATGTTTAGTGTATATATGTAACCAAAGGACCTGTTTTGTTGTTGTTGTTGTACGTGTCATATAAACTTGTTCACCATTGATTGTTATATATAGTGTCAATAATAGAGGGCCTCATGGAAGATTAGTCTGTATTTTGCTAAATGAGTAGCCCTCTGAAAATAAAGACTGTAAAACCTGTCTTAAGCCGCCACTCAAAAATAGACAAAACAAGATCTTAATGACAAATGGTAGCTTACTTTTGACCTGCATTTAGCGACAATTGGTCTTGAACACCAATTTTTGGTCTTTTTTGAGAGTGGCCGTTTTAGACAGGTTTCACTTCATTGTATTATTATTATTTATTATTAGTTTGTAATGTACACAGTATGCTCATTTGGTTCAATAGGGTAACTGAAACTTTTCTCATTTTTAGACTAGGAGGATATGAGACCGGTGAATGTGAACAACCAGAATCAGTTGGGCTGGCCCTGCGTCTTCTAGTAGTACCTGGACCTGTTGTGTTCACTCTGATAGCACTCATACTGCTCTGGAAGTACCCGATAGATGAACGAAGAAGAAAAGAAATCAGATTAGAAGTGGAAAACAGGAGGTCAGATGTACGAGTTAAAATAATCCTATATTTGTAATGTTCTAATGATTGGAAAAATAAAGGCACATAACAGTAGAATTCATGCAAACTAAATTACATTTTCTTTTCCTTACTTTTTGCCTATAATACATAATATTCCATGGACCATTGTCCGTATGTAACGCAAGAAAAATCAAAATAAGACAGATTAAAAGCAGAGCGTTTCATTTTAACCCATATATGTCTGGCTTCTCATAACTGGGCCATCAGCAAATAAAATAGATCCTGACGAGATATTCTGCAGCATCTCACTGGGCGTAAGTTCATATAAAGGTACTTATGAAGTATACATAATGAGGTGCCTATCGAAATATTGGATATAATCATAACATTCTGTATTTTGATACAATTTGTATCAGCCTGCTTTACTTGACAACAACTTATTGAAAATACTACTTTCCTGAACAATGAGTTCCCATTTGAAAGTATCGTTAACTGGAATCGAAGCTACAACACATGGTTAACAATAAAAAAAACGACAAAAGGCATTATAGCCGGGTTTTTTCGATACATATCTGATAAGGATAATTATGAGTAATATGGAGGAACATGGTTTGTACTTGATTGTATCGACTCCTGATCTTTGCACCCTTACTTACTTTGATTCAAATACTTGTGCACAAAATTCTATAGCTTGTCGAATGTTAAGTGTAATATCAAAATTCATATATTAAAATCAATTCATCATTATATATATATATGAAGGTATTAGACTTTCATGGAATACAAACAAATAAAGTCAATAAACATAGAAGGAGTTGCTTTTCTTGCACGGGACATGCCCATTCACGCACGGGACATGTCTACTCACCAAGATGTACATACCTCAGGGTATAGCTGTGGTGTTCAATAAAAATGTGCAAAGGGAGATAACTGGAAATACTACTCAGTATAATCAAAATACCACAAAGGGTTTTCTTTTTACAGATGCTAATTTTAAAATAAAAGCACAGTCGAAAATTGCAAAAGGAGATAAGTGAAAAAGTCTGCTACAGTTATCTATCTTGTGTGCACTGCACCTATTCATCTGGGTGTACATATCGACGAAGTAATATATATATAACTGAAAGAGATGTTGAATTACAGAAGGAAAAATGTCAAAAGCTAATAATTGCAAAGGGAGACAACTGAGAAAGTAAGAACAAGAGTTGTTCATCTTGTGTGGTACACCTATTCATCGGGGTTTACATCCCTACAAGGTATTATCAAAATATACCTAAGGGTTTTGGAGTTACGTGCAAATAAATAGTATAAGGCCTAAATTGGTAAGGGAGATAATTAAGAAAATAAGAAACCAAGAGTTGTCCAACTTGTGTGCAGCTCAACTACTCATCTGGATCTACATTCTTACCTAGCATTGTCAACATATCTGAAATGGCTTCGGAGTTCAGATGCAAAAATGTCTAAAGTTAAAAAAAATGCAAAGGTAGATAATTAAGAAAGTAAGCAAGATAGAGTTATCAATCTTGTGTACTGTGTGTCTGTTTATGTGGGTCTAGATTCCTACAAGGTGTCATCCAAATATCTTGAATAGTTTTTGAGTTATAGAGCATACATAAAAATGTGAAAAAATGCAAAGGGAAATAACTAGGAAAGTAAGCAAGCTAGAATTATGCCACTTGTGTGCAGCGTGCCTGATCATCTGGCTCTGCATTCCTATAAAGGTTTGTCCAAATACCTTGAATAGTTTTGGAGTTATGGAATATACACAGAAATTTGTGAAAAAATAAATATAAAAAATACCTATCTCCAAAAAATGCGCATTTTTCACCAAAAAATTGGGAACCAACTGAAAAGAACATGGCATCACATGAAAGTAGTGACCCTGAAGAAACCATGTGTGAAATTTGAAGAACGCAGGTTGAATATTTTGCGAGAAAACCGAATCTGCCAAAAGGTTAACCAAAACGTTAACCAAGAACGTGCCGCCCGCCTGCCGCCCGCTACCTGTCCGGACATCACTTATTTATTAAGCGGATTATTTCTTCGAAAAACCCGGCTAACAATACTAATGGTTTTGCTATTATCTGGTTGTTGCTCCCTTTCTCTGACTTTGCAGAGGATGTATATGGTAAATGTTCTAAAGTTTGGAACACATTTACAATTTCTGTTCTCAACTAAAATATTAGCGATATTAGCGATGGAATTCACAAAATGCTTGTCAGAATAGCTAAATGGGAAGACCCAATAAGACTGAAGAAGCACTCTGATTTTGATTTGCAGATTGTCTAAGCCTTTTTGGCAGGCAACTGGTGTTGGAAATTTTAGAACATTTACTGTAGTAAGTATTATTTTAGGTAAATAAGTATTGGGAATATTTCTGTGTTGCAGGAGACAACAGTATTCTAACCAAGAAGACAATAAACAAGAACAGAACACATCCACACATATTGCACACTTTTGTGGCAATAGTAAAAGTTATGAGAGTGTATCAATAACAGTCAGTTCAGGTGTATGACGTCAACAACTAAGGCCTTGTGGTGGAAAAGACTGAAAACCGATGGCTTCATATTTTCCTCTGAACACATCATTGCAAGAAGTGAAAGTCCACAAACAGATGTGAAAGAGAAGCTTACTTGTGAAATCATAAAACTTATCAGCTGGTTCAAATTTGCTAAAGTGCTCACAGAATGCAGGTTGTATCAAGAGACGTCCAATCAGTAAATGATAAATTAATTCTTGTTAAAAAATTGAGTTGTTTCATAATTTTACATGATGGATCAATCGTGGCATTGATCTTTTAATATGCCAATGTTTTGTCTTGTCTTTTGTCCATGGACCTGTGCCCCATACAGTTTCTCTGAGGATAGAGACCCTCAGCTTTGTTCACAAATAAACTATCAAATAACAAACAGCAACCAAAGATAATTAATCTTCCCATGAAATGATTTACAAATATCCATTATTCATCCGCAATTATCCTTATTTGTAATTGACACCTAGTCAACAGCTCTCAACAACCTGTGGGTCAAGCTCATTATGATGTGGTTTTAATAGCACAGTTGCAGAAAGGACATGTGACCATATACCGAAAGGACACATCATGAGGCAGGCGCTGGCATGATTTCAGCTTAGGCCTTGTTGTGAAGATTCGATATGGGGTTAAAAAATTGTGCTGCACATCATGGCACATCGCATCATATCATAACATCATATAGTAAGGTACTGTACTGTAGGACAAGTCTATTTTACGTGACATTGATTAGTCTGTATTCTGGAATTGTTTCATTCTGTGTTCATATTCACTTTTTATTTGATGAGATATAGGTGACGTGTTCTGCGATTTGGGGGTTTGTGGAGGTACGACGCCATCAGAAGAGAACGTGACTTTAAATGACGTAAATAAATTTTAATTGCGACGCACGTTATTTGGCAAGCGCACACTTGCTACGTTCAACAATTAGCAAACGTTTCTACCATTACCACAATCAGTTTGCTTATAGACACGGGTTTATCGCTCTTTATTATTTATTTATCCTAGTGACAGCCATGCATGTTATTTACAAATGCACGGAGGATCAATTGTGATGTTCTTAATTAAAAAGAAATGCACGGAACCTACGATTCTGAGCCGCCGGATTTTTTGAGAATCAAGACTCGAAATTTGTCGGCGAAATACAAGAGGTGTTTCATGTAAAAATTTGTAAATGCCGTTACTCATTTATTTCTCGTTATATTGGGTAATACTTGATTTCCATGGGTTAGTCTGATCACCAGAAATACGTAGTTATCAAGAAAATAGTTCTTAATTTTTATTTTCTAGTTTGAAACAGTCTCTGAAGATGGGTAGTCAAATTTTAAGCGTTTAAAAATGCTGTCTAAAACGAAATGTACTAAATCTTTCTCGAACAATTTCTCTAAAAGATATGAAGTTATTCTCTTGAAACCTTTTATATACTGTACATAGATAATTAAAGTATGTTCTGTTAGAAAGTAAAGCATTCCAGTTGGATATTTACTTTTTGGAAGCGACTTGAACATCAAATTTTAGGGTTTACAGTTTCCGTAGCAACACTAAATTGTATGTAAAATACTCAAATGCAATATTCGGTGATCAGTTTTATCGGTAAAAGATACTTAAAATATCTAAGAAATTGAGTGGGCTGTGAGTTTTGAGAATTGGCTTTTCAAACTTCTTCCAAGACACATTTTATACATGAGATACCCATTTGAGCACTTGTATGGAAGATTTTATTAAGCCCAGTTTCCAAGCAAAAAATAGGCACACAAAGGCTGTTTCTCATTTTAATAATAGATTGTGTGTGCCTCTAAACTTAAAAGAAAATTTCACACTTAAATACGTATTTATTTAGATGATACACCCGTTTTAGCTCATAAAATCAGTTTAAAGGGGATGGGGATTTATTTAAGGCCATCGTGTTACGGCTATGCTTCAAATTGCCATCTTGACTTTTTGGCAATACCAGGGACACGTCCGTTATGCATGAAAAAGCAAAATTTGTTTGTTTTATTTGTATGAAACCGCAAAAAATGAAATTAAAATCTTTTCAAATAAACATGAAACAGGTCTCGTAATCACTTACAATGACCCATCTTACATGACATCCCGGCATGACATGAGCCAGTTTGATACTTATTGCAACAGCTTGCAGCTAAGGCTCATATAAAGACTGTGCCGAATGCGTATTCTCGCCAGAACCTTCGCTGCTCACAAGACCCGAGATTAGACCTACAGCATCACTAGATCACGAGATAGCTAATGTGAGCCTATCGGCGCGGTGTTTTGGTTTTCCTCAAATATAAAGTTTCATGCGTCAAACATGTTTAAGATTTCAATTATTGAAGAGCAATGTGTTGCAAATGCACACTGTCAGAATGATATGAATTTCAGCACCAATTATTAATGTGCCAGGTTGCATAAAATAATTCCTGCTACAAAATGGATAGGCTATGTGCAGTGTGTGTGTGTGTGTGTGTGTGTGTGTGTGTGTGTGTGTGTGTGTGTGTGTGTGTGTGTTTGTGTGTAACAATAATATTTGACAACTGCATTCACACATAATTATTCGTCAACTTGTGACGTCGCCGTTTAAATCAATCTATTTCCAGATTTTTTTCAAAAATTATTGCCGCAAAACTACAGAAGCTACAATTATGAAAATAGTACCAAATGAAAGCAAATTGATTAAGCAATTAACGTTTTTATTTTAGCTTCCTGGTGTCTGTTGTTATCGTATGGTATTCATTTAAACACAACGACATATTAAAATGTCATTTTTTCGGTGACGTGAACGTTAGCGTCAATAGTGATATTTTCAAATTTACGTTCACTTTAAACTCGTACAACCTGAGAACCAAAAGTGTAAATATTTTATAGTTTTATTGTATATTGCCATTTTTTGTTTTATTTTCATCCTTTTGCACCCAATAACTTTGACATGGAACTGCACTGTTTTGAAAGACGATGTTACAAGGTGGCGAATAGTTATGCCCCATGCACTATGCATATAACGGAGGTTCAAGTCCGGTTGTGCAGATGCGCAAACTGAAATAGATTTCTGCTGTTTTCATTGCAGAAATATATAAATTTCAAAACTAATCAGATTCCAGCTGTAAAGCAAACGGCGAAGACTCAGACCGGAATGCACATGGTGAACAATCTGATCACTGTTTGATTGTCGGATCACATGTCCGTCGGTGTATATCTATATTAAAGTTAAGGCAAAAGGTTGTTCAAATTCGAATGCGCAGTGATTTAGTTTAAACAATATTTTATTTCGAAATTACATAGCATGAGTAAATAATACATTATTATACATGAGCACATGACAGGATCTGATAACAAGCATCACTGCTTATAGCAATCATCTCCTGCATACAATGAGCAATGTGTATGGCGCTGACTAGCATTTTTAATAACAGCTTACGAGACAAGAGCTGATTCGTTTTGGAAACGTCTGAGCACCCAAAGTTCAATCTGGAATGCCCAGACGCTACCAAAACCAGGACGAAATATTCAACTAATTTTGCAAGCTCAGGAATTGTATTATGTTGCATGTTTACTCAACAACTGGTATGCTTATAATATAAAGTATCATAGCTATTACTTGTGTAAAGAAGAACTAAGAGAGAGAGAGAGAGAGAGAGAGAGAGAGAGAGAGAGAGAGAGAGAGAGAGAGAGAGAGAGAGAGAGAGAGAGAGAGAGGGGGGAGAGAGAGAGAGCACAACCTCAGTGAACCTCCATTGCTATTATTTTGCCGCTGGAACATTCATACTCAATTTCAAAGAGGCACTACTTGAGGTTGCTGACATCAAAAGAAGAGATGAATTCATACACAATAGCAGATTGGAAATACACTTATTTGTTTTGTGTTGTGCCAATATCCAGAAAACTAAAGCGCTATATTGTTAATTTGCAAATCGCTTTGAAGTTTTTATATATTTCTGTACTGCCTCAAATATTATGGTATTAACTTCATCTGAAACCTCATCAGTGCCAAACAAAAGTATATCAGTTGTTATTGTCAGGTTTGTTATTTGGCTAATTGACGTGACCATTTCATCACGCATTTGAGTGTAGCGGGGGCAGGTCAAGAGATAGTGAGTGTTGTATTTAACTTCACCACATATACAATAAGGGTTGCCTACCAAATTGCGTTTGTGAAGATGCTGGTTCAATGAGCTACATTCTGTTCGTAGGCGTGTGTGTAATACTTGGTAGAATCTGTCACCACAAAAATAGTATTTGGGAACTTTGGGAGTGCCCTGAGTAAGAAGATGCTTAAATGTGGCTAGAGTATCAGCAGATTGATTGAGTCAGGAAGGTTATTCCATGCTTGAATAGTTGATGGGAGAAAATAGTCTGCATATGTGCGTGTGTTTGCATGAATACCTACATAGTTTCCTGCATTGCGCAGCCTAAAGGAGGTTACATCTTCAACATGGGGTGGAAGAAGATTTGATAAGTAAAGAGGTGCCAAACCATGATCCATTTTGAAAAACAAGAAGAGTTTATGAAGGTCTCTTCTTTCAGAGAGTTTCAGCCAGCCAAGTTCTTTATAGAGTTTGTTGATTTCAACAAGTTTCGTTGAGCCAGTTACTATGCGTCCAGCTTCAAATTGGATTTTTTTCAATCTCGTTGCATTCCTGTTGTGAACAGTTATCCCATATGATATCAGCATATCCTAATAGAGAACGTATATAAGTGAAATACTCGTAGATAGTTTCAAGCGATTTCCGATCAATGGTGAATTTAAGCATTCTCAGAAGATTCATTCGAGACCAAGCTTTTTCCTTAATAAAATCAATATGGTTATGCCAATCACAGCGTTGAGAAAGATACACCCCTAGATGTTTGTGTGATACAACTTCTTGTATGGGAACGTCATCAAAAAAGAGAGTCGAATGAAGTTGTATATTTAATTTTCTAGAGAAAAGTAATGATTCTGTTTTATTTGGGTTAAACCTTACTAGCCACTGCACTGCCCATTCATAGAGTCTTTCCAGGTCCACATTAAGAATTTGTGCAGCGGAGTCAGGGAAATCTACAATTATATATAAACTGGTGTCATCTGCGAAAAGACGTATATTTGAATGAATTTCTTTGACTATGTCATTTATGAACATAATGAAAAGAAGAGGACCAAGTATGGAGCCTTGAGGCACACCAGCCAATATCTCTAGCCATTCTGATATGCCACCAGGTATTACAAACTCTTTGAAATCTGTTGGTTAAGTAACTTTGAAACCAATTTAGTAATGGTCCACAAATACCATATGTTTCAATTTAGCAATTAAACCTCTATGCCAGACCCTGTCAAAGGCTTTACTAATATCACAGAAAACGGAACGAACCTCTTTGCCTTCGTTCAGGGCCTGGCAAAAAGTGTTATATAATTCTACAAGCTGATTGACAGATGAATCTCCAGCTGTAAATCCTGACTGGAAAGAAGTAATAATACTATTTTCTAATAAATAGTTATGTACATGTTTATGGACTAATTTTTCCATTGTTTTACCAACAGAACTCAATGCGCAGTGATTTATCGTTTTTACTTTAATTATTCGGACCAGCCGATGGTCAAATATCAAATATGTGTTTAATCATAATTTAAAAATGCAGAGGTATGAATTTGGACTGAACTTTCATGACGTTGTGTACCGGCGAGCAGCGAAGGCTCGTCTGAGCCGTCGCTGCTCGCCGATGCGATAAGTGCCGAAAATCTCGTGTACCAATTTTAAAGGTAGAGAAATCAGTCACTTTTAATGTTCTGGGGAACTTAGCAATGAGAAAGCAAGACAAAGCTCCTGATCAGAATTTCAAAACGAGCGCATCCCCTGAGAGTCGTGAAAAAACGTGTATTATATGCTATGCATGCTGCTCAAACAGATTGATTTGTGTCTACATCATATTGATTTGATCAAGAAAAAAAAAATAACAAAACATTACAAACGAAGCAATCACTTCACATCCATGGACTGACCTTTTAACGATATGATGCACGTCACACACAGCTTCCATCGCAACAAACGTATGTGCTTATGTATGTAGCGTATGCACGTGCCTTTTCGCAGGATCATTTGAAGCTCGTCTTCTTACATGTACCTTTGAATCAACTGTACTAAATACGAAAAAATGGACCAAAACAATGCGTTTTTTTTCATGGCAGGTTTTAAACATTGATTTGTTTCATGCATTTCTCAAGATTACATGTAGAATCAACTTCATCTTTATAGTCGGGCACATTTTGTTTTTCATGAGGTAACTTAGTGATTACCATTTTCCTCTGGTAAAAACCGAACTTCAATGCAAACGCAGCATATATCGGAGTAAAAGACGGCGATTGAACGCCACTTGTTTTGATGTACGTTACATGTACCTGGCCTTGGATCCAATGGCAACTTTAAGGGTTAGGTCTGATAATAAATAAGTACATTTCAAAATATCCAATAAACTACTGATGTTTTAAAGATGCATAGTAAAGAGGCGAATCTATATTTCTTATACACAGGTAAATATGACGCATTCACTACCACATGCATATACAGTATTCTGTGGTAGGTTCATTACAACTGTAAACTGAGACTACCTGTACGCCCAAAGACAAGGTAAACTCGCCAGTGTTTGTTTACAACGATTCTCATCTATAATAGTTTCAAAGATGCATAGTAATGAGACTATTCTATTTTTCCTTTAAACAGGTAAAGCATGACTTTTCATTGCCTCGCGCACATGCAATAATCTGTGGTAGGTTCAATATAACTGTAAGCTGAGACTACCTGCACGCCCGAAAATCAAGGTAAACTTGCCAGTGTTTGTTTACAACTATTCTCATCTATCTTTAAATCTACAGTATCTTTTAATCAGTAAACATAAAAAATAAACCTGGTCCAAAGCAGCGTCACGGCCATTCAACGTAATGGCGTCCGTCTAGAATCTGTCCAGTTAGATGTTACTTTATTATCTAATGTGCATCAGAATTTACATTATAACGATGTGTTTTATTTTGTCACTGAACTAAACTGTGCACAACGGTATTAAATACACTTTCGTTTCAGTGTCAGTGGCCATGTTGTGTCCAAAGACATGTTTGTTCGAGTACTAGTATTGTCCGAGATAAATGTTAACAACATTTCAAATTATCATGTTATTTAAGAAATATAGTATTGTACATGTACATTACTTTCAAAGATTACCACAGAATGATTACCTGACTTAATAGTGTGTTACATAAGTACACAATATGCTCTTGAGCATTGAAGCATTTGTGGCTGAATGTGTAGCAAATTCTACCAGTTATTCCGTACTAGGTTACATCATTAAAGCACTCATAACTCTATGAATTTTGACTGAAAAGGTCTAATATTTTACCTGTGTACTTCAAACGTATCAGACTTTCAAAATATGTAGAACCCAAATTTAGACCAGGACCTCCATAAGACTCAAAATGCCAGAGCCTGTCACAATTATGTCAGTGTGAAGTCAGCTCTTTCATGATTGGCTGATCTGGATACACTCTTTTAATTTAATTGCTCAGGTATATCTGTCTAAACATATAGAACAAATACGATAAATGGCCTCAAAACAGATGATATTCAGAAAACTACATGTGTCACATTGGTCACATAAAATACTAACAACAATTTAATTCTTTAAAAGAAACATACTTTATTCAACATTAATATACCTATATACAATATAAATCTGTGTCTTAATAATACATAATGTACACAACTGTGACTATACAGGAATGTATCAATGAAATATCACAGCCGTTCATCAGTTATAAATAAAATATGGTTCTGTGCAAACAACCTTGCATTTTGACACTAGAATGCAAAACAAATGCTCAACACAACCAAATAAACCATAGCTCAACCAATATATACAAAGTCTACTTGCTGCTTTGCATTATACATAAATTATAATTTGGGTTATTAAGCCCTTTGTTTACTGGAAACGCCTAAAAGGGTGAGACCCTGATGAAATGCAGCATTATGCTGCATTTCATCAGGGTCTACACTGTTTGCTATGACTAAAACAATCTTCAAAGAAAGAAATACAATTTAGTTGGAAATGATAACTTGTACCCCTTGAACAAGTTACACAATGTACACAATGAACAATCCCAAGTTTATTGTATCAGGTGGAAGAACCCATCAGAATACAAAGGGTTAAGACATTTAATTTACTTCATATAATAGCATTTAATGATATATCACATGGGAGTTTCGTACTTATAGCATATGGATAATGAGCTGGGTAAATGGGAAGTCTCACAAGAGCATTCACTTCTCGCATATCTAATGTATGGAAGTATATGAAGACTTTGACCAAGTATAAGACCTCTTGCCCCACTAGAGTGTATAGTGTGTCTTTAAGCATATGCCTGGATGGATCCAGAATGTCTGGACCTCCTCCAACCCGGCCTCCCCCCTGGAAAATCACAAGTGGCTATTCATTTCCTTAGAAATGCTGGTACTGATCCTCCTCTACTAAAAAAAGTTGTCAGGAACCCCCAACCCCCGGATGAAATTTTCTGGATCCCCAATGCATATGCGAAATGGTAAATATTCTCAAGAGCTTGAATATAAAGGGATTGCTTTCATAACTCTTAGCATGCTGGCTAATTTTCTATGCTTTTGTCGTTGTCTGCAGACTTTCTTTCAAAATTAACTTTTTTACATAAAAATCTTTCAGAAACACTATCAGAGTGTCTAATGGTTTGGATCAAAATGGAGTTTCAAATGGTTTGGATTTTCTGTCGGTCCTGAACTGTGTCAAACTGTTTGTGAAGGTTAGTGCTTTTCGAGACCTGAGGAATTAGTTATAAATCTTGAAGCCAACTTTCTTAAATCATCACTAGATATACTGCTCAACAAAAGTTTAGCTCAGATTTTAATATGGCGTCTAGGTTTAAATGAATATGAAACATTTTATTTGGTGTAAATCACCAAATATGGGGATCTTAGAATTTAATAGTGCGGGGTTCAATTTGTATATGTCACATAGAAACTGAGTTCGTAATACTCAGCGTATAACAGCAGAATTTTGGTTAAAATGGTTAGATAAAAGGTTATGTTTTATACATTTGCAATTTGCCAAGGCTAAATCAACGGCGGTTACCCTTGAGGCTGCCCTAAAGTATGACGTCACAAATATCAAAATCGCAGTATTTATTTCGAAAACTTCCTTTCAACCTTAATTTCTCAGAGAGTTTTGTATATTATCAAACAACATTAATTCATTTTAGAAATGAATTATATGGAATTATATTATCACGATATATATATATATATATATATATATATATATATATATATATATATATATATATATATATATATATATATATATATATATATATATATATATATATTATAAACATTATTTAAAAAATCGAAACACTTATCTAGTAGAATAGTATGGATATATTTGTTTCTTATCAATTTCGCTAAAAGGGGTTGTATCAAATGTAGTATTTTCTTTATTAGTAAAGGAAACAAAAAAATACACATATTATAGTTGACTATTTGGGCAAGCAGCATGCAGAAAATTAAAATAGAAATACGCCACCATTATTGCAAAAAAAGGAAAAAACATATAACACTCATTATCAACGAAAAAGGCTGAGTTAAGTTTCATTGACACAGAAACATGTTCTATAAAATGTTTCTGGTGATCAAAAAGTCAGTAATAATGTTTTATAGTATCAGTATTAATATAATGAAAGCACAGAACTGCCATATTCATAATTAATTGTTGAAACTTATAATCAGAACGTCGTAAAAGCATAATTTTGTTTTGTTTCAAACTAATATGATTGTATTATTCTAAAGATAATTCTTTGCAGGATGATTCGATTGTACAATTAGTACAAACAATAATTAAGAGAATGATCAATTTAAGGTCACTACTGGCATCAACAACCCATAATAATTTGCAAGGTCCAAATTTGCCAAAATATGGTTTCCTAGTACTCACTTTTTTCGTATTAAAGACATGTGCCTGCTTGATATAATATGCTATGTTGCCAATCGTAAAATTCTGTATAATAAAACAAGGCCTTAATTTTGATCATATTATGTTACAGTACCTCTCATTTGTTCGTCAAATTCGCAGATTCAAATAATCAAAAAAAATGCTTTTATTTCATGAAGATATGTCATATTTTCTGATTGATGACAAGCAGTAAGGTTTCTTGTCTTTCACACAATACATAAGTTGTGTATCAATGTATAATCCCAAAGATTTATCTCATTTGACAGTGCCTTGTGACTACTATCAATATTAGTCATGTGAAAATATGTTAGCCAACCACTTTCATTTACGACTTATGACTATGTTAATGAAGATATTTAATGGGTATAAACGTTTGCATTTTAGTGATCCTTTGAATGGAGTTTCAAAGCAAAATCTCGTGAAAACAAGTCTATCGAAAATATACTCAACTACAAAAGAAACCCATCAGTTACTCCTCAGGGCAAATCTGGAAAGCAGAATTAAGAAATGAAAATATATTTATACCATGTGCCTTAACAATCAGTACTGCATCAATACATTGAATATTGTAACAGTTTTACTGAAATCCGTTCATGCTGTTCGCAAGTGTTTAGACAATGGGTCATTTTCAAAACTAACAAGTCTTCACTGGAGAATGAATATCTCGTTCTCATCTAAATCAGTTCACTTGTGTTAAATTCGTCCAATAACGAGCATGACCCTCTCCTGCAGCAATAACTGCATAACGAGGTCGAATCGAAAGCACGTAACTTTGCACAATGTTCTTGGGAATCTGTGCCCATTCTTAATGGAGAGCAACCTGGAACTGTCGAAGATTCCGAGGTTGCACTGAACGATCCAGGATGCGTCGCCAGAGCTCATCCCACAGCTGCTCTATTAGATTGAGATCCGAGCTTACTAAACTAACGCTGTTTATTTTGGCTGCACACACTCGATGGCTTCGTCAGAGTGGGACATACCGGTTATTGGACATAGTGAACTGTTTAAGACGAAAAGTTGAATGAAAATTAATTATCTGAAACTTGTATTTTTTAGAAATGACTCCTTGCCTATACACTGGCGCACAGTATGAACGGGTTTAAGTTAAACTGTTACATTATTTAATAAGTTGATGCATAATTGATTGTTTAAGAATATGGTATAAAATGTATTTTCATTTTTTTAATTATTTTTCCATAATTGCCTCAAAAAGTGACTGATGGGTTTCTTTTGTAGCTGAGTATAGTATAGTAGAGGAGCCAGGGTTCAAAAATGTCAAAAATAAGCATTTAGGTATGTCCCCATTTTAGCAGAATTTTCACTTCTTTTATCCTTTAGTACATAGTATAGGCAGTATGAAACCAGATATTGCACCCAATTTAAGTCTTGCAAACATACCTGTAACAGTGTGTTTAATACGTTACCCCTCATTTTCTTAAAAACAAAAATATGTAATTAAGTCTATTTAGGTAGCCTTTGAAATGTTTAAATGAACAAAATATTTATGCAATCTGTAAGAACATGTTATTCTCTTCAAATATTGAGGTTTTGAAAAGTTGTTTGGGTCCATTATAATGTCATTTACGTAACATTTTCCTCTTAACCCTTAAAACTATTGATATTTTGTTAAATAGTCTCATTTGACAAAATGTTCAGAATGTGTTTAACTTCAAGATAACACAAATCTAAAAGAGCGTTAACCCACCATTTCAAAACTGCAAACAGATACGTCCTAACATAAATACTTCATCAGTTATAAGCTGTTTAATTAGATGACCATATATTAAACTTTATATAATTTTAGAACCTCCTGGTTTGAAAATAAGCATGCAATTTTTCTGTTAGCTTTTAAACACCTTATGATAATTGTTTTGATATCACCGACTTTAGAGTAATACTTAACAACATTTCTGAGGTAAAATATCATTTTGTTGCTTGATTTCTAATATGTAACGTATAAGACAAAGTTGAAGACAAACAAATAATGCTTAATAGCTTAAATTATACATCACTGGAAGGTTTATTTCATTAAAAGGGGGGTGGGGGCTGTGTTTGATAGGCATAAAAAGAGCATATGTTCCAAAAGAAGAAGTTATCAGTACTAATTAGGAGAATGTGTATATGGTTGTATTTTTTTCTTTTAAGAAGAAGTATACTTCTTGACTTAAAAACAAAACACATTGTTTGCTAATTTTTCTATGTAATGTTATGCAATTTATAAACTTATAAAATGATAAGTCTGATGCAACATCTCAACTAGGATACATTCCCTTAAGCTTGTTCAGTTAAATGTGCTAAGGTAACATATATAACTATAAATAAACGAAATACATATCATGATTATATTTTTGTCTTAACCGTTTTCCATATACAACTGAGCCTGATAACCTAAAACAAATTTAGATATTTGCACATTTTTTTTCTTTTAATTTAATAAAACAATCTAATAAGCTATGTAGAAGCAGCCAGAGCTTTGTGTCGAACCTGTTCACACTCATCAAAATATATAAAATAGTAAATAACATATCTGTTCTATCAAATCAGATTCATTTATGATAAAATATCTAAGAATCTCTGAAATGATGTGTGGATGTTGGAAACTTTGTTTGTTGTTGTTCCTATTGGTTGTGGGAGTTTTGTATAGGGCCTATGTTTTCTAATTTGTTTCTAGTTCAGCAATCATCTTGACAAGGAAGAGAGCTGGTTGTTGCACTTTAATTATATTGTAGATATCTGTGTTCCGTGTCCCTTCCTGAAGGTGCAGTGGGTCAGTCAGGAGTCTGTGATTGTGACATTTCCTAGCCATGTTCTCTTATAGAAAGGAGACGTTTGCTGGCAATCTAGACAGTATCACTCCTTTATGAATATATAAATTATATGTTGTTTACGTTAAATTAAATTTAAGGAAACATAAGTGTTTATTATCATTTATTCTTTAAGAGAGTGGCTCTGTTATGCAAATTGTTTAAGCCACATCTATTTATGCAGATATCATAACTCAGAAGGTGACTTTTGAATTTATTCTAGCTATGAACTTTAAATTCGGCTCATTTTTAATATGGCTTTCATTGTTTGATTAATGAAACTGATAGTTCTTTAAACTAAACACTACTAATCATTTGTCTATGCAATGCAAACTTTAAAACTGAATGAGTCATTCAAATGAATTATTGCCCTTGAAATTGGGGAAATCATCCATTAGGATGTGTTTAACATGGCAAGGCAGTGATCATATATTTAAGAAATCTAGATTTCTTCAGTTGTAATTTATGATACCAAATTTACTTTATAAAATTTCAACAGAGATAAAATGTTTAAGCCAAATTTAACTAGGACGCATTAAAACTACAGTTTAAAAGATTATTTACGTTAATCAGAATGTTGATAGGATTAGCAACATCTTAGAGTAAAAATAGCAGTCATAAGATGAAACTTAGTTTTAGCAATTAGTGCTAATATAGCTGATGTCAAGTTCTATCATAATACCATAGCAGTCATTCGAACCCATTTTAAACAACCTGTTGCAGGAATCCTGTCAGTTGATTCCTTTTATGTGCGTTGAATAATAGATAAGTTGTCAACACATCAGGGTTTAGAGACAAAAAAGGCATACATTAAATTATCTTCTGTACTTATAAAATAATAACTATATGGATAATAGAGAAGGCTCAATAGTTAGTATCATTACTTACAAAAATAATAGATTTACATGCTATGCTAAGAAAGTATGCATGCACTTAACAGATAGTACATATGCATGTTTAATTTGTCTGTCGCTCTTTTTAATCAATCGTCTGCATAAGAAATTGTATTTCTTTCGATTTGTAAAAGTATCATGATGCATCTCAGATAGTGATAACATTGTCTCTATTGCCAATTGCAATATATGTAAGTATGAAACAGCATAGCATTTGTTGAGTATACTATCTGAAAGTATTCTTCGAAAGTAGCATAAGTATGGTTTTGTTACTATTACATGAACTTAGTCAATATACCATAAATATAGCATCGTTTAACAAGTTGGTACATGTTTTATGGGTATTAATTAGTTATTTTTAAGGACTGAATGACGGTTGTTATGATTACTTATTGTGAGTGTAAGAAATAAATAGTGTCCTGCTGAATAAAACAAACATTAAAGTAGATTCTATCACGTATGCTGATAAGCTATATAGCTAAAAAGCAAATGTATGCAAACATTCTGGAACATATGATCAAGTAAGTCCTATTCTAGAAATTTGTTTGCTCAAGGTCCTGATTATCGATGTCTAATTATTTAGAAATGTCTACAATACTAACAATGCAGGGGAGCTTTTCCAACTTATTAACTGACATGTGTCTGTTTCTAAAGTATTAAAATGTCAATTTAGAATAAATGCTGTCCTGTTTCATTGCTTCACAAACGTGTAGAACCAGGCAACACAATGATTAAAGTAATGATCTACATGTATATATTTTTGTTATATACATTACCAACATAATTAATACTCTTTTTCCAAAGAGGACACGCTGTAGATACTAAAATTTCATAACCCCAAGGATAGCTAAGGCTGGTGCTAAATCAGAGACAGAAATCATCACGATTTCCACAAACTTCAGTTTTATTTCATATGACACCGATGAAGGTATCTTTAATGTTTCACTTCTTGGTTTGGACTTCTGCTTGGAATATCTTACATTGTTTAGAGTTTTAAGGTACATTTTGTATCTTATTGTTTTAAATATAGCTGTTGTAACGAATAACTGTTTATAAATGGATATATTTGTTGGCTTTTACAATGTGCGATGGATCTGACTATGTCGCTGTGTGCTTTTTATTTATTCATTGAGCTGTTGACGGTGAAAAAATGTCTTGTATATGTCATTTAACGCCATTTAATGCATAAAAAGAAGCAAATACTTGGTAGTAGCACAGATTTTAAAGAATTATTTAAGCTTTTTGAAACAATTTTGTCATGAATAATAAAGAGGTATCAATTATCCTATTTACATGATTCCTAAAACATATACTTAATGGCATTTATGTGCATTATTTTCAAGTTTTTCCCTTTAAACCAAATATGATTTTGTTGATGTTGCATCTCATTCATATTAAATGTTTAAAAATACAATATTTCTAATCTAATTTTGAGCACTAAGATGGTAGTCAATTTCATTTTACCCTACTAGCTGTTTGAACGCATATACACATAACATTGCACATAAATATTGTTTTAAAAGAAAGTAACGCATATAACAGAACTTCCCGGTGCCTAAACTGATAGTATTATTCTGCTTTTAAGCTACATCTTATTAAAATATCAATCATAACGATATGAAAGAAAACGATGCAAATGATAATAACACTATACTAGGAGTTTCCTTATTATCTAATGGCAACATATTAGATTTGGCTATTGCATGGTAAATGCACATGTACATAAAAAGCTAACAGACATTTTATAATATATAAAGTAGCTAAGGAAATCTTAATTTACAAACGTTTCCCTCCAAAAGTCTTTTGGCAGCCCACGGCCAAGTAAACAATAGTAATATGATTGAATGTAAGTAACTTATATAACAATTACGTAAGCGTAAGCCATTTAAACTTATTGTCAGTTTGTTGCTTTTTTTTATTAAGTTACTGAAAAGCAATTTGCAGATAGTAGAAATGTGACCTATCTGGTCTTAATAACTTTTCTTTCAGTAATGTAGCGAATAGCCTACTACATGAAGCCTGTATGAGGGTAGCTATGGTAACACCATAAATAAACATCTTTTGCAAGACTTAAAATTTGTGCAATATCTGTTTTCACACTTCTGAAACACCATACTAACTGAGGGTATAGTCTAAAATTCTGCTACTTTCCGGCCACTTTTTTCCAATTTTTGAATCTCTGGCTCCCCTACTAGTAAGTAAGTATGATCAGGAAATACCACAATCACAAACTGCAGACAACCCCGTGGCACCCCGAGGAAGAACCGCTTAACCATCACGAGACACCAGGAAGACAAATTAAGCAAAGCAATCAGCTCTCTCTTCCCCATCAAGATGATTGCAATACTAGAATGGACATAAAGTAACGTACAACAAAGCATAGAACAATAACAGACTCCCACGATGGGAGTAACTATAAACAAAAAGTCAACAACAACAGAACCACTGCCTTAGAACGGACAGCAGCCTAAGCCACCGGGGCGCTTAAATGCATTTTACTGGTACCAAATCTTCGCCCTAGATTCTGTTGTTGTTGAAGTACAAGAAATGTTCAGCTCGCATGGAGGCCATCTAACTAATGCAATGTATCATCATGGAAAACAGTCTAATCAAATTAACACTCCATGATGAAACAAAGAAAAGGGCTCATGACTCACAGATAGTCAGAGCTAAAGAAAACCTCAAGTTGAGCCACGGTGGGTCCAGCTACAGATAAGCATCAGGCACCAACCCACCGATTAAAGCTTTACATCAGAGCCATCATAGAGTCTGAGGCCTGACCCACCGTCGTGCGATTAAAGAGGAAACCATAGCTATAAACCGTGATTGGGTTTAAAACTAGGCATGCAGACTGTCACATGATATCCAAATTATATCCAACCCTTATATAACGTTTTACTATCTTTTTGAATTGATCACTAAAATTAGGTTTTCCAACAATTCGTTTGAATTTATAGACTCAATCACCATAAAATATAGGTTCTGATATGCCTTGTTGCAGAAGAGTTTTTAACCCAATGTTGTAACAATTAACTCTGAGTGTCTGTGGTAGAATTTAGAAAATGCTTTTCGAATTTTATGATATCTATAACCTTGTTTGAATTATTTAGCAGTTAAAAATAAGTTTCTGTTGTTGAAGTAATCAACATTAGAGCACACTCTAGCAAAACGAATAAGCTGAGAAATATATACACCATAGGAAGGAGAGCGAGGAACATCTCCATCAAAAAATGGGAAATTTACTACATGTATTTCAAAATTAAAGTCATCCCGTTTATCATAAATTTTAGAAGAAACTATGCCATTTGTTATTGACAAGTTCCAAGTCCAAAAACGGAGCTTCAGTATCAGAAGAATTCGCCTTATTTAACTGAAGTTCAGTGGGATATATCTGACCTACCATTTGTTCAAAATAAGGATTATCAATATTAAGTAAGTCATCTAAATATCTGGAGGTAGAGTTAAAAGCTTCAATAATATCAGCTCGTCTTTCTGTGAAGTTTTTAAACAATGTTTGGTAAATTTTCATTAGCAACAACATAGACATTAACTTATATATCTGTTTTCCAAAATTGGTGAGTATGATCAGGAAATACCACAAATACAAACTGCAGACAACCCCATGGCACCGCGGAAGAGTCACCCAAACCCACTTCATACAACTGGTTATCTGCTAAAATGTCCTCTTTTTTAACATTTTATCCTACAATATGCTTGTTGGCTCTAATAATTTTTCAGTGCAGTTCATTAAAATAGTTTCCCATCATAAAAAGATTGGTTATAACATTAATGTATTGCAACAGACTGCATGCTTGGTGGTAAACCCAATCACAGTTGGCAACTTTGCTTTCCTCTTTAATTGCACGCCGGTGGGTCGGACTTCAGACATTATGATGGTTTGGACTTATCTATTGATGAGATGGTAGGGGCCTAATGCTTTGGCTGTTTGTCAAGCCCTCCGAGTTTACCTGATGGATTTCTTTTGCTCCGGTATTCAGTTTTATTTACTGTGGAGTCCTTATCTTTGCTTTATCTCCTTGTTATATCATAATTTATATGTTTTAGGAGATGATGCATTGATAAGTTAGGGGTCTTTCATACAAACCCAATATCTATGTGTCTTGATCCACATTTGAATTAAGGGTGAGGTTGGCGCCGTTAAACGGGTTTAAGCCCTCCAGTAAAATATTTTGCTGACCGTTCCAAGGCGGTACTTCTTTTGTGGATCTTTTATGTTTTCGTTCTGTCTTGTGCTTGCTATGTCTTTGTGCGCGTCTGTTTATATGTGCTTTGTGGTCACCTGCTTGGAAAGAGCTGACCTCTTGGCTCTTGTTTGTGGTGTCTAACTGTGAGTTTGTCACTTTCCCATTGGTATCCTGGGTCAGGTGTGGTACTTGATTGTATCGATTCATGTTCTTTGCACCCTTACTTACTTTATAAACCGATGCTGCACCAATTTTGTATATTGAAGAATGCAGTTGAAACATGTTTTTGACCCCTTCCTTGTTTTAAGCAATGAGCGATGCAGTAGAAATCAACTTAAATTACACATTTTGCTTTCCTTAACTTTAACGCATATCAAACCATCATTTCAGCAGTTATTTTATAACTTTAAATAATATGCAAATATTTTTGTCAAAGCTGCCAACAGTAAAATCTCTGATCAGAATGCTCTTGATCAGGAGCTTCACTGTTTGTAAGGCCCTTACATGGGTAACATTGGGTCAAAATTCAAAACAGTACAAAATCATATAGCTTAAAGAGATATTTTCAGTGACAAATATAGCAAGAAGTGAGCAAAGCTCACATACTCCCAGTGGTAGCCATCAGAGGTTGTAACACTTTCAGTGAAAATACAAAATTATGAGAGTGTTAAAGATTTTATAATCCTAAATCATGTAATTGCTGAGAAAACTTTGATGAATAATGTCCACGTGTTATATTGGAGTGACAGAAGGAAAAAATGAAAATTTGAAAAAAGAAGGCAAAATGAGGATTAGCATCTTAATTTTCACTTACACAATACATTTTGCCTACCTGAAGAAGTAAACAAAATTTCATAATCCTAAATCAATTAGTTGCTGAGAAAACTGACGAAAAATGTCCATATGTGTTATATAGGTGACTGAAGGAAAAATTGAAAATTTGAAAAAAGAAGGCAAAATAAGGATAAGCATCTTAATTTTCATTTACACAATACACTTTGCCTACCTGAAGGTGTACACAAAATTTCACAATCCTAAATCAAGTAGTTGCTGAGAAAACTCTGACGAAAATGTCCATATAGGATATATAGGAGTGACAGGAGGAAAAATTGAAAATTTGGAAAAGAAGGCAAAATGAGCTTTAGCACCCACAATACACTTTGCCTACCTAAAGGTGTACACAAAATTTGAAAACACTGACTCCGAAAGGAGCTGAGAAATCTGCGACAGAAATTTTCATTGGAGAGAAAGAAAAAAGAACAAATAAAGGGACTAATAAGCAATATGTGGCTGGTTTTTTTGTTACACAAGACAACTTGTCACTATCAAGCTTTGTACCTAATTTCCGAATTCAAAGTCAAGTAGTTGCTGAGAAATCTTTGACAGAAAAAAAAAAGTTTACAAACAAACAGATAAACATAGTACAGATAAAAGCACCGCAAGCACTGCATAATACCCCGCCACTGCTGGGGGCACCAAAAGTTATTTTGTGAGATATATAATGCCTAAATAGCAACAGAACTGAGATAGACAGTGATATGACGTCCTTAGTCACAATATGTAACCTTTGATGGTCAACATATCTGTGAAGTTTCATTCAGATACTCCATATAGTAAATGTACTACAGGTCAAAAACCATTTTTCAGATCAATCAAGGGCGGATAACTCATGAACTGGAAAGATAAGGGTGACGGTCCTAACTAAAAATATGTAACCTTTGATGTTCAACATATCTGTGAAGTTTCATTCAGATATTCCATATAGTAAATGAACTACAGGTCAAAAACCATTTTTCAGATCAATCAAGGGTAGATAACTCATGAAATGGAAAGGTAAGAGTGAAGATCCTTAGTCACAATATGTAACCTTTGATGATCAACATATCTGTGAAGTTTCATTCAGATATTCCATATAGTAAATGAACTACAGGTCAAAAACCATTTTTCAGATCAATCAAGGGCAGATAACTCATGAACTGGAAAAGTAAGAGTGATGGTTCTTTGTCACAGTATGTAACCTTTGATGTGAAACATATCTGTAAAGTTTCATTTAAATATTCCACATAGTAAAGGAACTACGGGTAAAAAACATTTTTTAATTCAATCAAGGGCGGATAACTCACAAACGGGAAAGGTAAGAGTGACGGTTCTTAGTCACAATATGTTACCTTTGACGTGAAACATATCTGTGAAGTTATATTCAGATATTCCACATAGTAAAGGAACAATAGGTCAAAAACCTTTTTTCAGACCTATCAAGGGCGGATAACTCACAAACTGGGAAGGTCAGAGTGATGGTCCTTAGTCACAATATGTAACCTTTGATGTGCAACATATCTGTGAAGTTTCATTCAGATATCATGAACAGTAAAGGAAAAACAGGCCAGAAACCATTTTTCCAATACGAAAAAGGGCAGTAACTCCGTTAAAAATGGACGGATTTTGCCCATTAACAATCCCATACCACTCATCGCCGATAACAATATGTATGCAAAATTTGAAAAAATTCCATGAATAAATACTCAAGTTATCGATCGGAAATGGTGAGCACAGACGGACGGACGGACGGACAGACACCGAAGGGTATAACATAATACCTCACAACACTTTAGTGGCGGGGTATAAAAAGGCAAAAACTAAAAGCAAACAACAGTTTCGTGAGGTAATTTAATATTTTCCTTTTGTGATCACACGCTGCTCGTTTTTTACTTCCACACAGAGTTTTTAATTACAGTAAGTTTTGTATTAATTCGTACAGCTAAAAATAATTATTTTTCTCTGTGTACGAATTATTTTTTGAAAGATGTCACTGTAAAAACTAATAAAATGAAATCCCGATGATCGCTAAAAGCATGCCAAATTTGCTCAGAGGGAGGGATTTCAGTGTATATTTTAAGCCTGTAGTCTTATTTTATATGTGTCTGATACATGATGAAAGACTGAAGCCAAGAATAAATGACTAAAAGTCACGATAAGCACTGTGTCTCAACAAATTTGTTTTCCACTAAGATTCTAAGATGTGCGATACATGTTTGCACCCCTGAATAATTAACATATATGTCAAACTTATTCTTTCATCCACAGTCCGCTAGCTCTACAACGTAAAGCAGCAATGTCTGTTTATTTCATTTTGAGTCATCATGACAGCATGTAGATTCTATTCTATTTAGAGCCCTCCAAAACGCAGGTCACAGAAAGAGACAAGTCAAATATAGACCAGTCCAATGTTATTGTTTTCATCCGGGCTTATTGACCACTTAATAACAATTTTGACGTGACATTTTATTGTCGTGGGCAAAAACCCTTCCTCTTAAAGCAATGTCCATTGAGCTGAGCCAACATTTACGTGAAAAAAAATCTGTTTGAACGATATTTTAGCTCTAGGTTTTGATTCGGATATGTAGAATAAGTATCGGACATTGAATTACAATAATATTTTCGTAAAAAAAAAAATTTTTTGATAATTTTTATTTGTTTTTGACGGGCCCCCACTCCAGTGTATTGGTCCTATGAAGGCGGTTTCAATCTCCGATATTTTTATTAAATGACAATAAAATATGTAAAAAAACACATCACTTAATAGGTCAATGATCAAACTATGGGAACCAGTCGTTGGAATTATTTTTTATGAAATAATTTTTTTTTAAACCGCTATAAAACTTGGGATGTTTCCGTGTCCAAAGTAAGAAAGACAGCAAGGATCGGGAATCAATACAATCAAGTACCACACCTGTTCCGGGATACCAAATGGGAAAGTAACAGAATCACAATAAACATCACAATCAAGAACCAAGAGGTCAGCCCTTTTCCTTCAAGTGACAACAAGGCAGCAAAGAACAGACGTCATCGGACCAAAACACGGGAGCGGAGGCCCGTCAAAAACAAATAAAAACTAATAAAATTAATTTTTTTCGCCAAAAAATTATTGTAAATCAATGTCCGATACTAATTCTACATATCCAAATCAAAACCTAGAGCTAAAATATAGTTTATCAAAAATACAGGTAAACAATAGTTTAATGCCAACCAGAGTATTTACCAGCTTTTGGATAAAGACCATAGCGTTCCGGATGATATTGATGTGTGAAGTGGTGTTTGGACTCGTCTACAAGATCGGCACATTTTTTCTGCTTCCCACACCTTATGTTTCAGCACATGCTTATTCCATTTAAAGTCGCTGTATATTCAATGTAGAAGTTTAAATAGAACCCGATAAAATATCACAGAATATCGCAGAATCATGTACCTCATCATGTTTTGAAGTGTCACTAAACGCTAGAGCAATGGAAAATGAAACATTGCATGAGAAAACCTGTCTTTGCGGATTGGCTTGACTGAAGACTTTGAAATTTGGATGCTGCAAGTGGATCTATCGTATGCATGTGCGGATACAGAGGGGGGATAGGGGATTTGGACAAATGTCCTTAAAATTAACCATTGGACCCCCTCTGTAAAACCTTAAAATAAGTTGATGTCTAAAAAAACGTTATCAGAGTTTTTTTTCTAAAAGTTTAGCCTGGACTCCCCCCCACCCTTGCGAAAATTCCTGGATCTGCGCAGGATACTACCTTAAAGCTTAGTGTTGGATGCACATGCTCATCTTTGCCTACTAGCGTCCGACATGTCGTTAAGAAAAAGTGAATTTCCGATTCGATTTTTTGGTTTTGTGACTGTTTACCGAAGCCTCCTGCATAACATTTAGAACGCACACGGTACACCCGGTTTTATGGAGCCACTGGGGCTTTAAAAAATGAGTTCTGGCTGTCGCCTACGACTTGATAAAACTATGGGGCTTTGTAAAGTGAATTTCCGAGATCCAGAACAATTTTATATGACATGTTTGCGTTCCCATGCAAAGTCCGCTTTCATGCTCGAAGGCCACCACGTGCTACCAACTCTTAAAACAACAACAACACGTGACCTGATAGTGGCAGCTTTGATCTTAGACATCATGCTGTCCTTGAGACTTTGACTCTGTCCCTTTGTCCCTTCCAATTTTCAGTGAAAAAACTAAATGGAAGGAAAATCCATCCATAGTGACTGAAATTGTTGTTGGAAGACTTTTTCTTCGTAACATCAACAGATGTGTGGTAAATAAAGCTAATTCTGAGATGTCACGATAATCTCAAGGTCTTTCCTATTTTCAAATTCACAGCCACCTGGTGGGGCTATTATCCTAAATTAAGGTATGTACCTTCATCTACATTCCTTCTATGTGTATGTGGGCAGTAAGCAGTTAAGGCTCGCCTGAGCCTTCGCTGTTCGCATATGCGATAGGTACCATAATCTCATGAACTGGCTTATTTAATGAAAATACCAATGTAAATATTAAATTCATCAAGACCTAGAATCATGCTACAATCAAATTATTTCTTGGTTTGTGCCTCTGTGCGTACACTATCTCTGTAATGCACTCTTAGGACCTTCCGTATGCAGTTTCCTGAGGACAGCAAGACACGCCGCTATCAGCTCAACAGTTTGTTAAAATGTTCCTTTTTGAGGAAGTTGATGTTTGAATAAGTTGATACTATACATGCACGGATCCAGAAAATTTTGTCAGAGGAGGTCCAAATTTAATGGGTTTTTTTGTTTACTTTTTTATGAGAGAGGATCCAAATACCACTATTCAGTGGGCACTCACCGGCCCGCCAGCAAATCACCATTTAAATGGTGTTTCTCTGGCGTGCCGATGATGGCCCAACATTGAATGCTGGCTTGGTAGGTTTGTGATTTTTCAGGGGCTCCGGACCAGTGTTGCTCTGGATCCCCCCCATGCTATAGGAATAGCCATTATTACATGTATGTATTACATGATGCACGATCTATTCGAGTGTCGAACTAATACAAGATTTACCGTAGGTCATTGTGTCAGCTGTCGTAAGCGTATTTGTTTGAGATTGCTAGCTTTAACCAGATTACGGAGCATACAAACCATTTGTTACGAACAAAACTGCAAAAAGTATAACTCATGCATTTATCATATCTGGCTTACCTCTTAAATAGATGCAGAGCAGATCCAAATTGTCTCATCTAATTGGATACAAACTGCAATACGGCCACAATGTTGATACAATGACGTATAATGATGTCACAAATCATGTGTTCCACCCCCTTGATTAAAGGAAATATCTCCTTTTATCTTTAACTTCTATAAGCCACGCCATGGGAACAGGTTCATTAACCAAATGAGGCATTTTAATAAGAGGGGGTAATTCCAAGTTACTTTTCTTTTTTATTGAACAAAAATAAACGAAATTTATGCTCAAAAGAACCTTCTCTATGGAACAGTCCTTTTGAGCACCCAAACCATATGTTTTAACTGATAGAATAATACAGGCGTTTCTCGTTTATTCAGTCCTTAGAACCAGAAGTTTGACTTCAAATTATCAGTTGTTTCAATTAAAGGGAGTAAGTTGGTAGATAATATATAACCCCCAAAAAGATTATTTTCTATATTTTGAATCAAAACATGTTCTGGGTGCTTAAAAGAGACGTCTCATTGAGAGGTTTCTTTTAAGTACCCAAAACATTTAGGCATTTCTTATAAACACCCAAAACATATGTTTTGAATGAAACATTTCTTTTAAGCACACAGAACATATGTTTTGACAGGAAATAATTGAAACATTACATAAATAAGTCCTTTTCTCTAAATCCAATGTATCCCAAATTTAATTCAAAATAGTGGAAGCTGCCAACTTTGAGAGTTCAAGTTACTGATGTCTCTTGCTCATAAAATTTGCTTTAATTTGGCCTATGAGATCTCAGGTCAACACCATCAATGTTTTCTTCCTATATATCATAATTTCTTGTACACCAGATAAGGATATCTGATATTTTATACTGAGATGGAAAATCTTATCTTACCCATGTTATCTTACCCAGGCTGCCATGTGAGGGCTTTACGTTGGTTGTATAGGAAACCACACACGTGGTCGTCAAGTGACGTCATCAAGTCATGTCATATCTCAGCGTATTCAGGAAGTTCTGGGAGCCTTTTTTAAACATACTAGAGGACCTGAAGGTCCTGAGGCGCTCACCTGATCTCCTTAATAATGTTAAAATAGGTCAACGTCAACTACAGCTTATAATGGAACAAATTTTGTTTTTACCATATACATTTTGGTCAAGTGACCTAAACAATCTAATGAACAATCCATAAAACAGCCAAGTGATTTCGGAGAAAAAGATGTTTAGATAGGTATGTGGCAGTCCAAATGAGTGGTTTTGGATAAAAGGTCAAAGGTCAGCTTGATAAACCATTGTCTCAATAGGTTTAACTATTATGAATTCGGCTCAGTTATAGAAAATGAACATTTTAAGATTTTCTCCATATAAATGCATTAGGTATCAAATTTGACCTTGCCATAAAGAAGGTCAAGGTCGACCTAGATTCATCATTTGTGCTAACCTGGTAGGGACGGCATCCCCGATCCTACTTAGCAAGTCCCAAAGCCAATGACCTTTTGGTTCCAGAAAGGAAGAGATTTAAAGACATTTTACCATATATGGGCATGGTGGCCATGTTAGTCATGTGACCATAACAATTTGTATAAGTTTTGGCAAACCAGTCATAAGGAGTTGTCATGTGAAATTTGGTTTCAATTGGCCAAGAATAGTCTGAGAAAACTATGTTTTAATATGTTGTTGGGACTCCAATATAAGCGACCTTGGCTGAAAGGTCAAAGATCAACCTTGACCTTTGAAACTTATTTATAGACACTAGATTGAACATATCGAGTGAGAATAATGACTTTGGCTTCCACAGTGTTCTCAAAAAAAATCCTTTTCAAATGCATTAGGAAGCAAACTTGACCTTGACGTTAAGTAGGTCAAGGTCACCCTAGGATTATCATTTGAACAAACTTGGTAGGCCCCACATTCCCACTACTTCATACCAAGTCTCAAGGTCACTGGCCTTCTGGTTCTGGAGAAGAAGATTTTTAAAAGGTTTTAACCATATATGGGCGTGGCGGCCATCTTTGTCATGTGACCAAAATATTTTATATAAATTTTGGCTGACTTATCATAAGGAGTCTTCACATGAAATTTGAGCTCAATTGGGCCAATGGTTTGTGAGAAAACCTATGTTTTTATATATTGATTGGACCACAATATGAGCGACCTTGGCTGAAAGGGCAAAGGTCAACCTTGACCTTTGAAACTTATTTATAGCCAATGTCTCATTAGTTTCAACATATCAAGTATGAATAATCACTTTGGCTTTAACAGTATTCAAAAAATCAACTTTTCGAAAAAATTCCCATTTAAATCTATTAGGAAGCAAATTTGACCTTGACGTTATGTAGGTCAAGGTCAACCTAGGATCACTATTTGAACAAACATGGTAGGCCCCACATCCCCGATGCTACATACCAAGTCCCAAGGTCATCAACCGTCTGGTTCTGGAGAAGAAGATTTTTAAAGGGTTTTTACCATATATGGGCATGGCGGCCATCTTGGTCACATGACCAAACACATTTGAACAAACTTTCGTTCCCCCATCCTAAGGAGTCTCCATATGAAATTTGAGTTCAATTGGCCCAGTGGTTTCAGAGGAGAAGATGTTTGAAAATGTTGACGGACGGACGACGGACGACGGACGGACGACGGAGTCACTGGTATACTAATAGCTCACCTCAGAGCCTTCGGCTCAGGTGAGCTAAAAATGCGGTACTTAATGATGAGCAAGATAAAGAATCCATTATTCATGTGAGGATGGTTTTAAAAACCCGTCCCTCATTATCACCATTTGCCACTCGGCAAGCCTCGTAATGCCAAACGGTGATCCTCGGGACATATTTTTCTATCCCACCCTCCCACTCATGATAGATTCTTATAAGCTATAGCTTATAATTAGGTGGTCTTTGTAGCTAAAGAGGGAGACATTTGAGAGTTTCACCTGATCAAATAATCCAGAGACAGATTTTCTCTTTTAAATTATTTATCTGTTTGTTTGTGTTGATGATTTATATTCAAGTCAATAATTGTTCAATCATGATGATTTCCTGCCTTCCTGGGTTGTACTAGTACTAATCAGGGGATAACATTTCTTGCTCAATAACACAACACAGTGCCTCCTGTGAGTCTTTTCTATGCTACACCTTGATCTCCCACTCTCTCCCACTGAGACATCTCGCTTCTAGATTAATCTATTTACATGCATCAGTATGCTATACAACAATAATGGGGGTAATGCCAACAAAAAAACAGCATATTCTAAAATCAGGACAAATCAATAGTCATCATTTTCTACTACTTTTCCTCATTTACTGTGAAAATACTTTTTCCATATAGACTAGAAAACAAATAAATAAGAACAAAACATAAAAAAGCTTGGTGATCAATTCACCTTGCATTAACACACAATAAAAATTCACACAAGTTGGAAAAAAATCTGGCCCCCAGTTTATAAAACTTTTTTCATGCTCAACTCAACTGAACATGGAATTTCAAATGCTCGTAAAACTAAAGTGCTAAAAATAAAGTCTTTTTTTGCTTTCAAACTCTTAAATGTTGTATTTATCATGGTAATGAACATTAAAATGCCAACAATTGTTGGTATTTTAACACTTATTAGCATGATAAATTTCATGCTCAGTTGAGTTAGGCACAAAAAAGCTTTATAACCTGGGGGCCTGAGTGTTAAATGAGATCACCCAATGATTTTAGGTGAACTCCTATGCTTCAAGTATTGAAAGAATATTCTCTCAATAAAATCCATGAAATTTCAGTCTGTTACAATTCTGCATTAACTATTTGCCTACTGGGTAATTTTTCATGCTTGTTGTTGTCTGCTGATTTTTTTCAAAATCATTTTTTTTCGGAGAAATTCTTTCAGGTTCCCCATCAGTGTCAAACAATTTGGATCCTGATCAGGCCTGACATTTTGTCAGGCCTAATCTGGGTCCAAACTGTTTGCAAAAGGTATCAGCAGATGACACTAGTAGGCAAATAGTTCAGCCTGTTACCTTCTAAATGAGCAAATCTTTAGCTTTGGTCATACAGATGTTCATAGGCTTATGAAAAAAATCAGCATACTTAGTGGATGATCAGGCCTCCAGATAAGAGTACACAATTTAAAAATTACTTTCTTATTTCTCAACCAAAACATATGTTGTTGGTACTCATTAGAACTGTCTCAAATATAGCAAGAAGTGAGCATAGCTCACATACCCCCGGGGGTAGCCATCAGAGGTTGAAACACTATTAGAGAAATGACAAAATTGTTAAAGATTTAATAATTCTAAATCAAGTAGTTGCTGAGAAAACTTTGATGAAGAATGTCCATATGTGTTATGTAGGACTGACAGAAGGAAAAGTTGAAAAGGATGAGTAACAGTTTTGTATTACAATGTGCCTACTTTTACAGGAAAAAATCAACTGCAAACAAATCCAACCAAAATATAACCAAATGATACCTTAGAGTCTCTAGTTTAATCTCCCTTTTTCACTTTTGTCATTATAATGTATTTTTATGATTAATTAGGGGGTTATTTGTTTGTTTGTTTGTTTGATTTGATTCTTTACGTCCCATCAACAATCATTCAGTTATAAAGGGACGGGTCTTCCTGGGCTTAACCAATACTAAGCTAGGATAAATGTTTCTTGCCCAAGGACCACAACGCGGTGACGCCAGTGAGGCTCGAACCTGCGGCCCTTCGGTCTCGAGTCAAGCACTCAACCACTGAGCCACTGCGCTCCCTAATTTGGGGGTTAAACACATGCCCTATCAACCGTACTTAACACTGAGTCTATGGTAAGACCAAACACCCTTGTGTATTTCGTGACTCAATTACATACATGTCCACATGCATTACCAGATAAAACTCTTTTTCACATTATTTTGCATATAATTGTACATCTTAGAATTGTATATGGAAGTCGGTTCCGCATGTGGAAAATACTGTATAAAAACTTTTCGACAATTTTTTTCCTGAAATGTAATGTCAATTCATGCTTATCAAAGCACAGAGAGGATTGAAAATTGTGGAAAGACTTTAGATTACAGTCAATATACGCAATAAAACCTATTGTCAAGCTAGTATCAGTACTATTATTTTATATAAACGTACTTGGGATATGATGCGTTTCAAATGCAAATACAACAATAATTCAGTAAAGGCGAGTCGTATGAGAGAGGGAGACAGACAGACAGACAGAAACAGGCGGAGAGAGAATGTGTGTGCAAGGAGAGAGAGTTAAATTTGCCTCCCTGCATGCTTTAGGTACACTGGTTTCTAGAGAGTTCTTAGGTATATGTTTTATGAAGACAGCTCACTGCCACTTTTGCTTTGGCAGAACCGGTTGCTTTGAAATAGCATTGACAAAAATCGAAAATTATGTGATCATCCTTTGATGCACGAGGGATAATTAATCAATACTTGTATTCTCGCATTACATTACACTGTTTAATATAGCCATACTAGGGTAGGCAATAATGACAACTTTATAACACTAGATTTAGTAGTCCCCCACACACTTTATAGAGCTACGTGACCTTAGTGACCTTGGAAATTGGGTCAAAGTTACAAAAATCTAATCATTCATAAAAGTCTTCCCAATGATGTATCTGTGTCAGTTTCAGTGGTAAAATTCAGGAAATTGTCATTGGTTAAGAAGGTCGAGTGCAGACAAGGTTATATGTCCCTGGTATCCTTGAAAAACTAGGTCAAGGTCACCAAATCTACTCGTTCATTTTTGCTGTCCAAATAAGTATCTGTGCAAGTTTAGTTAAAATCCATCCAAAGATTCACAAGTTTTCGAGTACAGACAAAAAGCTACATCACAGCATAGAAATCGGAACCACTTAATATTCCACCATTTTGAAATAAAAAGGTAACTGTGTCAATGTTCCTGTAAAATCATTTAAGTGAGGTGAATTTGAAAACAAAAAGAGCTGGTGCGATGCCTACAAGTGCATACAACCAATATATATTGTAGCTGTCCCTGCAAGTTAAAAAGTTTAAAAACACCTAGCTATAATGTTTGAAGCTAGTAACTTCTCATTTACATGTATTTGTGGCGCAGATATCGTTGCCAAATGAAACAATGCATTTTTTATTTAGCTGTTCTTTTCAATTCATCAATTCAATGTTATTTATAGAAGAATGCATATACACAACACTAGTCAATGGCCTGAATGTCAAACGCCACATGGAACGTATTCATGTTTAGAGCAGTGCACTTTAAATGCAAAAGTATGCACGATATCTGTGCTAAACTCTTTGTTACTTCGAATCGTATCGCTCTTGTGAAGAGTTTGTGAAAATGCAATGTGTATGCAGAAAACACTTATCCGCTGGTGGTAAATAATCACTGGCACCAGCAAACACAAATGCATTGAATTTTCAGTGATCAAAAGACTCTCATGGTGTTTCGCCTTATCAAAACAAAATGGAGGCTGGTCAAACAGTTCCGAAATCCCTGCTATGAAGTAAGTTTTCATAATTGAACTAGATGTCTCCGCCACATATGCTTTCAAACATGACTAAGGGTTTGTTTAAATTGATGCTCTACATCACAGTTAAACATTTTTCAGTCATGCTAGGACGTTTTTCTCGTAAACAAGTACAAAGCAATACATATGAAGCGTCTTGCTCACTGACACAACATAGAGGTTTCTTTGGTATTGTAAACTGCTATCTCTTAGTCACATGTCAGACACTCTATCAACTGAGCTACAGCTAGTGGTCATAATAGGTAAGCAATATAGAACCACAGAGCTATATCACCATTGTTGGATATAAACCCCGGATGTACACACAATATGGAGCAGACACACATTCTGTACATGTAAACTATGACCGCCGTCTATGATAATGGTCGTAAAGTGGGGCACCTGAAATATTCACTCTGCGCGTCCTTATACAGAGGTGCACATAGGTGTGAATTACTTTTGTAATCGAACCAGACTTTTGGGAAATACCTCACAGACACAAAAGTGTGGTATACAGATGTATTGACCGATTGGAACAGACAGATAGACAACACTCACGTGTATCCATTTGTTAATTTGGGGCTGGGAATATAAATACATTTCCAAGCTTTCAATATTATTTCAATAGCTATGCATGGTCAGCCAGTTGTGCTTAAACCAATCCAGAAAATAAGTTTGCACATGACATGCTGCTTTTTAACATATGTACGCTGGCGTGCACACCCTGCAAATTATAAGAATGACCGAAATAGGTTAGTTTGTGCTGGGGATTAACTGGAAAAAGGGCAAAATAATGCATAGCCTTAAATGATCTTTATATATTACACATACACTAAACAACCTTATTAAGGTAATCTGAAACAAAGTTTTTAGCCAAATTTTAGCATTATTTTAAAGTAATGGTGGTAGTTTTTTTTTATCAAATCACAGCATAGACATGATGACTACAAACACAAGCATATTTAGTGTCATGTTTGGGGTCGGTCTACTTATTGCAACCTTTATTATATTCACATTTGCCAACAAACCTCTGTTTATACACACTAGTGAGAAACCTTAATTTATGTAACTGTATATGCCGTCGTAAAATTAAAAACTTGCTCATGTGAAAGAGCAAAGATCACACTACCTTATATGCAAATTCTAGCCAAATCGACCGTAGGCACAAAAACGGTCAAACCATTACACATCCTTTGAAAAAAGAAGGCAAAATGAGGATTAGCATCTTAATTTTCATTTATACAATACACTTTGCCTACCTGAAGGTGTACACAAAATTTCATAATCCTAAATCAAGTAGTTGCTGAGAAAACTCTGACAAAAATGTACTTATGTGTTATATAGAAGTGACAGAAGGAAAAATTGAAAATTTGAAAAAGAAGGCAATGAGCTTTAGCATCTTTATTTTCATTTACACAATACACTTAGCCTACCTGATGGAATACACAAAATTTGAAAACATTGGCTCGAATACGAGCTTAGAAATCTGCGACAGAAATTTTCATTGGAGAGAAAGAAAAATGAACAAATAAAGGGACCGATATGCAATATGTGGCCGTTTTTTGTTACACAATACAAATCATCACTTTCAAGCTTTGTACCAAATTTCAGAATCCTAAGTCAAGAAGTTGTTGAGAAATGTTTGACAGAAAAAAATGTCCATATGTATCATATAGTAGTGACAGAAGGAAAAATTGAAAATTTGAAAAAAAGAAGGCAAAATGAGTATCAGATTTACACAATACACTTTGCCTACCTGAAGCTGTACAGAAAATGTGAAAACACTTACTCTTATAGGAGCTGAGAAATCTGTGACAGAAATTTTCATTTTAGAGAAAGAAAATGAACAAAAGAGGGACTGATAAGCAATATGTGGCTGGTTTTTTTTGTTACACAATACAACTCATCACTATCAAGCTTTGTACGAAATTTCAGAATCCTAAGTCAAGTATTTGCTGAGAAATCGTTGAAAGAAAAAAAAGTTCATTGGAGAGAATGTAAAAATGAACTAATAATGGGACTGATAAGCAATATGTAGCTGTTTTTCTGTTACACAATAAAACTCATCACTATCAAGCTTTGTACCAAATTTCATAATCCTAAGTAAAGTAGTTGCAGACAAATCTTTGACAGAAAAAAAAGTTAATTGGAGAGAAAGAAAAATAAACAAATAAAGGGACTGATAAGCAATATGTGGCTGTTTTTTTTTTGTTACACAATACAACTCATTACTATCAAGCTTTGTACCAAATTTCGGAGTCCTAAGTCCTGTAGTTGCTGAGAAATCATTGATAGAAAAAAAGTTAACAGACAGACAAACAAACAAACAAACAGACAAACATAATAACAGAAAAAGCAAAAACTATATACTCTCTATATACTTCGTACCGGGGGTATAATGAGATGGTTTTTTTGAGCACCCAAAATTTATCTCAGAACTAATGGATAAGAAAATATTCACATTTTTTACACTCAAAAACTGTGTTTATCCGGACCCATTGATGATGCAGCCTTTTCTGTTAGCATATCATAAACTGTCTATCATCATGTGACAGATTCTCTAGATTCTAGCACCATTTTTCTGAACCTTTGAGCTGAACTGGGTCTTGGAGTCGTTGGTTTCCCAGGTGGTGGTGATGGAATCAGACGCACTTCTTGTGTTTGCCCAGTTTTACTCTTTGAAAGTGTCACAACAGCCTCTAAAGACATTTCAGCACTATGATTATCTTCGGCCCGATGTATTTTATCTGCACTACTGCCGCTATGAGAGCCTTTTATTACCCTATTACGTACAGTCTTAGAAGCCTCTGAGTATTTAGCACTACCCAATTTGGCACTATGTCTCGCATGATGATCCTTGTCACTGACCGTCTTTTTATCTAGATGTACTTTTGACTTAGGAATAACACCCATTTCTAGTTTGTCTTGTTCAGTCTGTGTTTTGGAATCTCCTGATTTAGAGATAGAAACAGGGGCAGTAAATGCCTTCAATGGTCCTGGTTTGGCAAGAGGTGAAGCACTTGTCTGATTCATCTTTAACATGCTAGCTGTTGGCATTTGAGGTCCAAGCTTCCTGGAAGTTAAAAAATTAACCCTTTATGCACTAATGGATTCTTCCTTCTGGTTTGATATGACTCAGATCCAGTATAAACAGACTGGTCACTGATGGAAATGCAAAGTTGTGTTGTCGAGGCTTTGTTTTAGAGCTATTTTCAAGTACTACAGCCTATAAAATTGATTCTGAAAATAACCGAGATGATACAAAGTTATTCCTGGTATGCATAGTTGAAATATTACAAGTTACAGTAAATAAAGTTGAAGATTTATCATCTTTTTAGGTCGATTTCTTCCGATTTTCAGCTAAAAAGGCGGAAAATAGCTAAAAAGGGTACCTTGGTTTCTTGCTGATGTTCATAAAGAGGGATAAACTTTCAATAAATATAACAACACAGTCTTAAGATAGTGTAATGAACCATTGCTTTTTGAAGAAAAATCACAGATATGCAAAGAAATAATTGAGATATGATTATTTAATCTTCAACATACATTAGTTTTGATAGCTCAACCTTGACAACATTATTCCAATATATACATTTACCTGTATGTCCGTTACCAGTCTGTTTGTACTGGGTTCGAGAATACGATAAACTTGGGGTGGTTCGTTGTATATTTCGAGGGGTCACAGGCTATAAATTCCAAATAAATTTGTATCTCTTCCTCTGAAGATCATTTTTGTCTTAGCAAACAGTGTAGACCCAGATGAAATGCTGCATAATGCGGCATTTGCTCTGGGTCTTCACTGTTTGCCAAAGTAAGCTTTTAGGAGTCATTAGTTTACAAAGGGGTAAAGTAATAAATTGCATTATTCACTGATGACTCAATATAACTGCATATTTTTACCAAGGAAGACAAATTGTAATACTTTTTCATTTCTTTTCAAAGAATCTATGTGTATTTATGGAAGTTCCTTCAAAATTACAGTAAAACCTGACACTCAGTCTTAACCCTTTCCCTGGTGAAAGATTGTTGATTTTGGCGAGTCACCGGAAAACTATTCTGAACTTTTGTCCTGCTAATCCTAGAAGTTTCCTTTTTTCATACCACTTGTGACTCCATTGTAACAAGAGAGCAGTCTGATGGACAGCCATATCCCCCGCCACAGATTGGATGACCTTGAAATGTGACCTTAACTTTGCATAGCATTGAGAGGAACATTTGAGTGATGTTTAATAAAAATCTAACACATGGTTGAGGAGATTTGAAGGCACGAAATTTAAGGCTAAATTCCTTGATCTTGAAGTGTGACCTAGACCTTGAGTCTGCGTAGCTGCGTCATTGGTTCTGCACACCACCTCACTGAGAGGAACATTTGGGTGAAGTTTAATGAAAATCGTTCAAGGGTTCAGGAGATATGGAGCGGACACGAATTGAAGGGTAAATCCCATGACTCTGAAGTGTGACCTTGACCTTGAGTATGTGTAGCCAAGTCATAGGTTCTGCACATCGTCTCACTGAGAGGAACATTTTGGTAAAGTTTAATGAAAATCCCCGTAAAGGTTCAGGAGATATAGAGCGAACACAAAACTCAAGGGAAAATCCCTTGACTTGTGACCATGTCCTTGAGTCTAGGTAGCTGGGTCATGTGCATTGCGCACCATCTCTCTGAAAAGAACATTTGAGTGAAAGGATTCAGGAGATATAGAGCGGACATGAATTGAAGGGTAAATCACATGACCTTGACCTGTGACCTTGAGTCAAGGTAGCTGGGTCTTGTGCTCGCCACATTGTCTCAATGAGAAGAACATTTGGGTAAAGTTTAAATAAAACCGCTCTAAGGGTAAATCCCTTGACCTTGACCTGTGACCTTGACCTTGAATCTAGGTCGCTGGGCTATGTGCTCTGCACATTGTCTCACTGAGAGGAACATTTGAGTGAAGTTTAAAGGATTCAGGAGATATAGAGCGCACACAAATTGAAGGGTAAATCACATGACCTTGACCTGCGACCTTTACCTTGAGTCTAGGTAGCTGGGTCATGTGCTTGGTACATTGTTTCACTGAGAGGAACATTTGGGTAAAGTTTAAAGAAAACCACCCTTAGGGTTCCGGAAAAATGGAGAGGACACAAAATTCAAGGGTAAACCCCTTGGCCTTGACCTGTGACCTTGAATTTAGGAAGCTGGGTTATGTGCTCTGCACACCGTATTACTGAGAGCAACGTTTGAGTGAAGTTTAATTAAAATTGTTCAAAGGATTCAGGAGATATGGAGCGGACAATAATTGTAGGGTAAATCACATGACCTTGACCTGTGACCTTGATATTGAGTCTAGGTAGCCGGGTCATGTGCTCTGCACATTGTCTCACTAAGAGGAACAGTTGGGTAAAGTATAATGAAAATCGCCCTAAGAGTTCAGGAGATATAGAGAGACACAAATTCAAGGGTAAATCACTTGACCTTGACCTGTGACCTTGAGTCTAGGTAGCTGGGTCATGTGCTCTGCACACGGTCTCACTGAGATGAACATTTGAGTGTAGTTTAATGAAAATCGTTCATAGGGTTCAGGAGATATGGAGCAGACACGAAAGTGTTATGGACGGTATGACAGAATGACGGACTGACAGACGAAGGGCATTCCTATAATCCCCTTCTGCTTCGCGGCGGGGGATTAAAAAATGGAATTCTAATGCACATGCTTTTGAAAAGAGACATCTGATTGGATACCATCAAAAATTTGCCACAGCTTATCTTGCAATATACTGTTGGAAATAGTTTGAAGTCATTAATTACTGTACGTCACATTTCGTTGGATGACATGCTGCTTTATGTGGCTTGCAACAATCTAATCCAATCTAATGTAATGCAGTTTATCACGTGACATGGTACCTAGGAGTGACATAATGCCATGTATTAAAATCAATAAACCTTTAACATATTTAGTAACATTATATAATAGAGGTCATAACAATGTCGCATATATATTACAAAATCTTGAGCTTTACATGCTAAATGATATGAAGATTTTTGAGAGTTTTAAGTATGATCGATTTGCAATTTCAAAGTACTTTTAGTACTAAGCCGTAGAAATAGAATCTAACATTTGTGCTCAATTGATTAAGAGGACTGTTCAAATATGAATGCAAGTAGCTTCATAACTTTCTTCACATATATGCTATGACAAAATATCATACCTTTCTGGAAAGAACTATTTGTCGTCTTTAAAATGGCACCAAACATAAAGAAACACTCACTAGATTTCTCGAGTTACAGACCCTTATATAAAGGCCATTCCTGTATACTGAAGTATTTCTGAACCAAATTGCAATACATGTTTTTGTACATGTGCGGATATATACTGTCATATCTTTGTAATTTTTAGACAAAATGGCACCAAATTTTAGGTGCAAGTTAAAGTAACAATCCTAAAGTTGCTTGCAGGAAACAGTTTATATAATCCTGTTTCAATCTCGAGTAAACAGGCACGTTTGTGACGTCATTAATTTTATCGTTGTGTCGTTTTCTTTGCGTTTTGCTGAAAACATACTAAATATGTCATAAGGGAGTTTTCAAAACTCGCCATCCTCTATTTACAGAGTAATCACATTTTATATCATTTTTCAAGCATTTTCCTGCTTCTTAATGACATGTTTACATTAATTAAAATATGTCCAATCTGTCTACTCCTCAAGACCAGGTGAGTAATTTTATTGTAAATAATGCCTATAGTGGTCAAATGTAACGTTTACGTTCAAATTTAGAATAAAGCAGCAATGTTATGGAAAAAAAATAAGTATAAATTCTATAACCCGTTCACTTAAGGTATTTTTGACTTAATAAAAATGCTTTTCATCGTGTAAAAATTACCCACTATTCATCAATAATTTGTAGCAACAACTCAGTATGAGCAATCAACATATTGTCTTTGAGTTAAAACTAGTTTAAATGTTGCTTCGTGCATTTTGTTAGGGCTATGTTTAACTGATAAGTGAAAGGTGGTGTTTTGTTTACCATTTATTTGCAAACATAAGGAGACTTTCGTGAAAACGATTCGTTGTAATTTAGCAAAAGCATGTCAGATTTTCGCAACTTTCACAGAATCATTATATAAGAATATGGGGATACTTACCTAAATATTTCAATAAATTCCACCTGTTAATCGAAGAATTATACGCTCGTCTATATCACTTGTATATGTTCAAAGCATTGAGTTTGTTAGTATACTAACGTGACCCTCATTCGAAGGGCTATAGCTCGATAAGTATACTGTATTTTTTCTTTAGGTCTGGTGCCAGTTTAGAAGTGACATAGATGCCTTTATAGAAACGTTTACCATTTTGTCGTAGCATATATGTGAAGAAAGTTATGAAGCTACTTGCATTCATATTTGAACAGTCCTCATAAACTTTTCACAAAAAAAAAGTAATAAAATGATCTCCAAACCCTCCAATTTGTCCTCTTTTGCCCAACTGGTTTAATAAATTGAATAATACATAAGCACTCAAGTATGATCCTCCCTATATAAATAGAGATCTTTGTTACTGAATACAAATTTAAAAGAATTATAGTAAATTTTCTAAAATTTCAAACACTTTTCTCTTTCTTTTCTAAAATAAGAGCTGGAATTCACAAAATTTTGTCACAACAATAAACAGGGAAGACCCTGATTAGACTGTTTCTTCAGAAGTTTGTCTATGCCTTTTTGTAAGCAACTAGTGTTCAAAACTTTAGAACATCTACTGTTAACTACCATATTCCTATGAATTTCAAGCGAGACAAGAACAAACTTACATCAACGTGGGTGGATTAAATGAAGGTTTCAAAACTGGTGAAGTCTGTGGCTTCATCTCTGATAGTAGTTCTTTTTCCAATGTACTTCTTTCTTCACGTAAATCTAGTCATAGAAAAATAACATTATTTCTTGGCTCATCTTAACTTACTGCAAGCCATCACTGTTCAGCTCAAATTGAACAAATCACCTAGCCTATTGAACTGTTCAATCATGTTGGAGATTATGTACTTGCACCTTACTTAAGTCATTGAAGGGAGTGGATGGGTAAAGAAATTATTCATAAGCAATTTGGCTGCATAACTTAAGGCTCAAGCTCATAATCTTCTTCAGGACAGCTGGATGTCATATGGGCCTCATCGCGAGAAAACCTGACTTTGTTGCATGCGCACAGTCTGATCAGCACCTATATTGTTGGCTTATTGGAAAGTATAATGCCTTATTTGCTTCATGCAAAATTTCAACATTCTAGCTAGTCTCTGTAGCTGAGCAGGTTGGTTCAGCATTCAGATGGAAACTTTGAAGACAGGGTGTCTCACAATGAGGCCCATATAACACATCTAACTTGTAACAGAGGCTATAAGAATCTATCATGAGTGTGAGGGTGGGATAGAAAAATATGAAGGGTTGTTGTCAGTTACAAGCCAAAGTATGTGCACATAGTACTAGTTAACTGCTTAGTCAAGCTTGCCCAGGAAAAAAATGTGGTTTTGTGAAATGACCATTCCGACATCACCATAGCTGTTGTCTGGCCAGGACATTAAGCATCAAACCAAATAAAACCATGAGATAATGGTCTTATAATATATGTACAATTTTTTGCTAGGAGAGCAGTGGCTTAGTGGTAGAGTGCTTGACTTGAGATTGAGGGGTTGTGCGTTTGAGCGTCATAAGAGGCACTGCATTGTGTCTTTAAGCAAGACACACTATCCTCTGCTTAGTACTGGTTCCACCCAGGAAGACCTGTCCAGACATGACTGAAAAATTGTTGACTGGGATGTTAAGAATCAAAACAAAACAAACATTTTTTTGGTCCTGAAAATGTCTGCTTTTAATGCCTGCTGTAGATACTCAAAAGCACTTCAGACTAGATTTCATAAAGGAAGCAAACACTATGAACCCTGATCAGACTGCTCCCTTAAGAGCAGTCTGATTTGGGTCTATATTGTTTGCAATATAGGCTACCTAAGAACATACGCAGACTAGAGGAGCAGACGACATAAGTCCTAACTGGAAGGTAAAGGTTTAATATGGCCTTTCCAAACCTTTAAGAGGACTGAGAAGTTTCATCACTGGGACAATTTCAAAGCTACTATGAGTCTTTACTTGACACAGTTGTCAATTTGATGGTTTTGTTATACAGTGAATAAATTGGACCTTATTACAGGAAAACCTGTCTTTGTGGTTTCTGACCAAGTAAGACTCAAGCCACCCTGCTCAGCTTTGGACTATAGCTATAATAATGAAACTTTATATATAGCAAGTAAAGCCAATATACCTTCTAATTAGTGATAACACAGGTGCTGATCAGACTTTTCTGACTGAGGAAGACTCAAGCCACCCTGCTCAGCTATGGACTATAGCTATAATAAAGAAACTTTATATGTAGCAAGTTTTGCCATTATAGCTTCCAAAGACTGAATACATGGGTGCTGATCAGATTTTTCTGACTAAGTAAGACTCAAGCAAGCCTGCTCAGCTATGGACTATAGCTATAATAATGAAATTTTATATGTAGCAAGTTTTGCCATTATAGCTTCCAAAGACTGAATACATAGGTGCTGATCAGACTTTTCTGACTAAGTAAGACTCAAGCATGCCTGCTCAGCTATGGACTATAGGTATAATAATGAAACATATATATAGCAAGTTAAGCCAATATACCTTAAAAAGAGTGATAACTTAGTTGCTGATCAGACTTTTCTGACCAAGTAAGACTCAAGCCAGCTTGCTCAGCTATAGACTATAGATACAATAATGAAACTTTATATGTAGTAAGTTTTGCCATTACACCTTCGAAAGAGTGATAACACAGGTGCTGATCAGACTTTTCTGACTGAGTAAGACTCAAACAAGCCTGCTCAGCTATGGACTATAGACATAATAATCAAACTTTATATGTAGCCAGTTTAGCCATTATACCTTCTAAAGAGTGATAACATAGGTGCTGATCAGACTTTTCTGACTGAGGAAGACTCAAGTCACCCTGCTCAGCTATGGACTATAGCTATAATAAATATAGCAAGAAGCTCACATACCCCTGGCGGTAGCGATCAGAGGTTGTAACACATTCAGAGAAAAGACAAAATTGTTAAAGATTTCATAATCCTAAAACCTGTAGTTCCTGAGAAAACTTTGTGTTAAGAGTGACAGAAGGAAAAATGAAAAAAGAAGGCAAATGAATATTAGCATGTTAATTTTCATTTAGACTTTACAATTTGCCTACCTGAAAGTGTACACAAAATTTCATAATCCTAAATCAAGTAGTTGCTGAGAAAACTCTGACCAAAACATCAAAATGTGTTTTATAGGGATGACAGAAAAAAATTGAAAAAGAAGAAAAAATGAGCTTTATCATCTTTATTTTCATTTACACAATACACTTAGCCTACCTGATGGTGTGCACAAAATTTGAAAACAGTGGCTCCAATAGGAACCGATATGACAGAAATTTTCATTGGAGAGAAAGAAATTGAACAAATAAAGGGACTGATATGCAATATGTGGCTGGTTTTGTTACACAATACAACTTATCACTATCAAGCTTTGTACCAAATTTCAGAATCCTAACTCAAGTAGTTGCTGAGAACTCTTTGACAGAAAAAAATGTCCATATGTATTTTATAGGAGTGACAGAAGGAAAATTGAAAATTTGAAAAAAAAGGCAAAATGAGGATAAGCATTTTAATTTGCAATTACACAATACACTTTGCCTACTGAAAGGTACACAGAAAATTTTAAAACACTGGCTCAAAGAGGAGCCGAGAAATCTGTGACAGAAATTTTCAATAGAGAAAGAAAAATGAACAAATAAAGGGAATGATAAGCAATATGTGGCTGTTTTTTGCTACACAATACAACTTATCACTATCAAGCTTGGTATAAAATTTCAGGATCCTAGCTCAAGTAGATGCTGAGAAATATTTGACAGAAAAAAATTCCCATATGGTATAATGTATTCAATAATAGTGACAGAAGGAAAACATAAAAAAGAAGGCAAAATGGGGAATAGCATCTTAATTTTTATTCACACCGTACACTTTGCCTACCTAAAAGTGTACACAAAATTTGAAAACACTGGCTCCAATAGGAGCTGAGAAATCTGTGACAGAAATTTCCATTGGAGAGAAAGAAAAATGATGAAATAAAGGGACTGATATGCAATATGTGGCTGTTTTTGTTACACATTACATCTCATCACAATAATGCTTTGTTCCAAATTTCAGAATCCTTAGTCAAATAGTGTCTGAGAAATCTTCGACAGAAGAAAAGGTCCATATGTATTTTACAGGAATGACAGAAGGAAAAATTGAAAAATTGAAAAATTGAAAAAGAAGGCAAACTGAGCTTTAGTATTTTTATTTACATTTACACAATACACCTAGCCTACCAAAATGTGTGCACAAAATTTGAAAACACTGGCTCCAATAGGAGCCGAGAAATCTGCGACAGAAATTTTCATTGGAGAGAAAGAAAAATGAACAAATAAAGGGACTGATAAGCAATATGTGGCTGTTTTTTATTTCACAATACAACTCATCACTATCAAGCTTTGTACCAAATTTCAGAATCCTTACTCAAGCAGTTGCTGACAAATCTTTTACAGAAGAAAAGGTCCATATGTAAAATATACTGAGTGAAACTTCTAAACCGCCACTCGATATTTTCTCATATATCTTAACATATATGATACATACATGGCTACATTTTACACTCAATATGGAAAAATCAATTTAACAGAACTTGTCAAAATTTCATTTTCATAAATTGAAAGTAACATGCTCAATTGATAGACTGTGTAAAGGCTCCATTGCATTTCATTTTCACACAAATGCTAAAATTGAACTCATAGATTAAAACCGAGTATTCTAGGGACCTAAAGTGAAAAACACCAACTTTATGGTGTTATAAATGGACATTATTAAACATTTTTGGGTTTCACTTTTATTAAATAGGAATTTTCAGGTAATCCAGAATGTTCCTATGGAAGCCCATATGACATAAAACAACACAAGAATGCTTTATAGAGATGACATGTATTTGTCCACAATATTATTGAAACTTTCTGATGCTGTAAACGGACATTTTTGAACACTTTCGTGTTTATTTTGCAAAAAAGTAGCTTTTTCATGCAATTCAGTGCTCCTATGGAGGCACAAATGGCCTAAAAGAACACAGAAATGTGTTTATGGTGATGAAATGTTTTTGTCTACAATATAATTGAAACATCCCTCACCTATAAACCGTGTACTACACATCAATCTCGACACTTCCGACATTCCAATGCAGCATTTGTGCATCACCCCACCAAAGTATGGTGGACTATACAAGACATTTTATGACATACGTAATAGTCAGTTTTTGTCCATTTTTCTTGTCATACGAGTGCAAAAATGAAAAATGACCTACAGTTTGCGGTGTTAACGTTAGGCTCTATCAAAACATGTAAAACTTTATGATAAATTATGAATCAGTCTCAGCGAGGCCCCGTTTTAGATTGAAACCGCAGCCAAACCCCTCTACTTTATACTCATACAACACAAACGTTGGCATTTTTGTAATAAAATAAAGTTATCGGATAGTTGTCAATGAAAATACGAGTATACACAAGGCGAAAAACATTTAGCATCGTGTGCCACGTGCAAAAACGGTATTAGTACTCTATCCTTACGCATAAATAAATATCCTTATTGAATCAAACTTTGCTACGTTTAATTGACGGATACATGTGCCCAAATATACGGTGTCAAATATCATTTCAAACAGTTTAATAATAAATGAGCTATATTGAAAAAATGTGTTTTGTTAACTGGCAGTTTAGAAGTTTCGTTCAGTATATAAGAGTGACAGAAGGAAAAAATGAAAAATTGAAAAAAGAAGGCAAAATGAAGATTAGCATCTTAATTTTCATTTACACAGTACATTTTGCCTACCTAAAGGTGTACACAAAATTTGAAAACACTGGCTCCGATAGGAGCTGAGAAATCTGTGACAGAAATTTCCATTGGAGAGAAAGAAAAATAAACAGATAAGGGAATGATAAGCAATATGCGGCTGAATGTTGTTTTTTTTTGTTACACAATACAACTCATCACTATCAAGCTTTGTATCAAATTTCAGAATCCTAAATCAAGTAGTTGCTGAGAAATCTTTGACAGAAAAAAGTTAAAATTATAATTGGAGAGAAAGAAAAAATGAACAAATAAAGGTACTGATAAGCAATATGTGGCTGTTATTTTTGTTACACAATACAACTCATCACTATCTAACTCTGTACCAAATTTCAAAATCCTAACTAAAAATGTAGTTGCTGAGAAATCTTTGACGGAAAAAAAGTTTACAGACAGAAAAACCAACAAATAAACATAATTACAGAAAAGGCAAAAACTATATACCCCCTATATTCTCGTACTGGGGGTATAATGAAACTTTATATGTAGCCAGTTTAGCCATTATACATTCCAAAGAGTGATAACACAGGTGCTGATCAGATTTTTCTGACTAAGTAAGACTCAACCCAGTCTGCTCAGCTATGGACTATAGCTATAATAATGAAACTTTATATGTAACAAGTTTAGCCATTATACCTTCGAAAGAGTGATAACATTGGTGCTGATCAGACTCTTCTGACTAAGTAAGACTCAAGCCAGGCTGCGGAGCTATGTACTATAGCTATAATAAATATAGCAAGAAGTGAGCAAAGCTCACATAACCCCGGCGGTAGCCATCAGAGGGTGTAACACTTTCAGAGAAAAGACAAAATTGTCAAAGATTTTATAATCCTAAATCAAGTAGTTTCTGAGAAAACTTTAAAGAAAAATGTCCATATGTGATTCTGTCCATTCCATTCTGTCACATAAGAGTGACCGAAGGAAAATTTGAAAAAAGAAGGTAAAATGAAGATTAGCAGCTTCATTTTCATTTACTCAATACACTTTGCCTATCTGAAAGTGTACACAAAATTTCAGAATCCTATATCAAGTAGTTACTGAGAAAATTCTGACGAAAAATGTGCATATGTGTTATATAGGGGTGACAGAAGAAAAAATTGAAAAAGAAGGCAAAATGAGCTTTAGTATTTTTATTTACATTTACACAATACACCTAGCCTACCAAAAGGTGTACACAAAATTTGAAAACACTGGCTCCAATAGGAGCCGAGAAATCTGCGACAGAAATTTTCATTGGAGAGGAAGAAAAATGAATAAATAAAGGTACTGATAAGCAATATGTGGCTGTTTTTTGTTACACAATAGAACTAAGGGCTATTCCAGAAAAAAAGACATGGGAGGGGAAGACGGCAGGCCATATATTTTTCTATGGGTGGTTGGTGCTGAAAGTTTTCAAATTATATGAGTCATTGGTGACCGACCAAATTTAATTACATGGGTGGTTGGTATTTCGCTGCGTGGAAGGTGAAGAAAGAATATTATCTGCCCAAAAAGAGAGAAGTTTTATCAAATCTAGCCAAAAGAAAGCGTGGAGCTTAGCAGCAACCGCATCCGAAACGGCCATTTTTGTTTATACGCAATCGTCAAGACTCGGATGTTTCCATCAAATATTGGTAAAAAACGGTACCCAAATAAACTCCCCAATAGTGGCTTCTGTAGCGGTCATTACTTCACTTGGGAAACATGTATTTTCAGAAGAATTTTTTCAAGGAAACAACGCTATAGGGTAGTTAGGCTGCTGGTAAAAGCCAACACCTGTAAAAACCTTTACCAATAAAAACTGAAACTGGACATTCGAATAATGCGTTTTACCATTTTTTTCATTGAGAAACATGCGTAGTTGATTACACTCATAATAATTGTGAATTGATACCTTTGATTGCTTTGCACGCCAAAGTTCATATTATTCTCACTACTAAAGCTTAGTTATTTCAATTTTCAGTCTCTCATGAACCCCCCCCCCCCACCCCGCCCACTCCACCACCCCTATTTTCTTTCCTTAAAACAATCCAATATCTTGCTGTGACATTTAATTTGGACAGCAAATGTGGAACCAAAGACCGGCATTGTTGTAAGCGTAATATGTGTTGTTCAATCTCTGAATTCGCTCGCCGATTTTGGACGATCCCCGTCGTCTGCACCCACGGTAACTGGGTTCAGAAGCATAATCCTAAATAAAGTAGTTGCTGAGAAAAATCTGACAAAAAAAACGTCCATGTGTTATATAAGAGTGACAAAAAGAAAAATTGAAAAAGAAGGCAAAATGGGCTTTAGCATCTTTATTTTCATTTAACACAATAGACTTAGCCTACCTGAAGGTGTACTCAAAATTTGAAAACACTGGCTCCAATAGGAACCCAGAAATATGCGACAGAAATTTTCATTGGAGAGAAAGAAAAATGAATAAATAAAGGGACTGAAATGCACTATGTGGCTGTTTTTGCTACACAATACAACTTATCACTATCAAGCTTTGTACCAAATTTCAGAATCCTAACTCAAGTAGTTGCTGAGAAATCGATGACAGAAAAAATGTCCATATGTATTAATATAAGAGTGAAAGAAGGAAAAAATGAAAAATTGAAAAAAAGAAGGCAAAATGAGGATTGGTATCTTAATTTACATTACACAGTACACTTTGCCTACCTGAAGGTGTACACAAAATTTTAAAACACTGGCTCCAATAGGAGCTGAGAAATCTTTGACAGATATTTCCATTGGAAAGAAAGAAAAATGAACAAATAAAGGGACTGATAAGCAATATGTGGCTGTTTTTTTTTTTTGTTACACAACTCATCACTATCAAGGTTTGTACCAAATTTCAGAATCCTAACCCAAGTAGTTGCTGAGAAATCTTTGATGAAATGAAAAAAGTCAATAAGCAATGCTTATTAGATACCCCCCGCACAGTAAGAGTCAGAGAAAAAACTTGTCAAGTTATAGTTCAAACCAGCAGACTTTAGTTTTGAAAAGAAGATTTCAGTATAATCTGTGCAAACAAAAATTATAACACTCCTTCATGCATATGTTCAATGTGTCTACATTGTATCGGCAAAGTATCAAATCGCTCCATTAAAAGCTGTGGAAGGAGTTGATTGGCCCATTAAGGCACCACCTATGCATATACAAAAGCCATATTAGGGGAAAATTGTCTAAGTTCTCACAGCTGTCATTTTGTCAAAAATTATTTTTCCTGAACCAAACTCCTTCATGCATATGTTCAATGTGTCTACATTGTATAGGAAAAGTATCAAATTGTTCCATCAAAAGCTGTGGTAGGAGTTGATCGGCCCATGAAGGCACCATCTATGCAAATACAAACACATTAGTAGAGAAAAATTGTCTAAGTTCTCACAGCTGTCATTTTGTCAAAAATTATTTTTTCTGAACCAAACTCCTTCATGCATATGTTCAGTGTGCTTACATTGTATCAGCAAAGTATCAAATTGCTCCATCAAAAGCTGTGGTAGGAGATGATCGGCCCATAAAGGCACCATCTATGCATATACAAAAGCCCTATTAGGGAAAAATTGTCTAAGTTCTCACAGCTGTCATTTTGGTAAAAATTATTTTTTCTGAACCAAACTCCTTCATGCATATGTTCAATGTGTCTACATTGTATAGGCACAGTATCAAATTGTTCCATCAAAAGCTGTGGTAGGAGTTGATCGGCCCATGTATGGCCTATAATAGCATAAGCATAAAACCCTATATTAAAAGCCGTTTAGAACTACAAAGGGAAATAACTCTGATAGAATTGGCCCCTAGCCCTTACTTTTTTGTCTAAAAAATTTGTCTTGCATATATGGACATGTTTGCAAAGTTTAATGAAAATCCAGCAATGACTCTTCAAGATATTAAGGAAACAAAGCGTTACGGACGGACGGACGCACGGACACACGGACGGACGGACGGACGGACAACGTGAAAACAGTATACCCCCTACAAACAAAGTTTGCGGGGGGTATAAAAATTTTTTACAGACAAACAGACAGACAAACATAATTACAGAAAAGCCAAAAACCATATACCCCCTATATACTTTGTACTGGGGGTATAATGAAACTTTTTATGTAGCAAGTTTAGCCATTAAACCTTCAAAAGAGTGATAACACAGGTGCTGATCAGACTTTGCTGATGTGAAGGGTGGTATGCACATGTATGTATTGCTTGCATGCAACATAAAACCATGTGAATATTACCAGGAAATGCCACAATCACAGACCAATCTGCTGCACAGCAAGGAAGAGACACAGAGAGCCATACGACAGCAAGAAATCAATTAGAGCAAAACAAGCAATACCTCTTCTTCAGCAAGATCACTGCAAAACAGGAAGGAAACTAACAACTTCATTACAAACAAGGACCCAACACAACCACACACACAATGAGAGCAACAGCAAACAATGATTCGATCAATTACAACAGAATCACCCCCTTCATATAGACAGCAGCAGAGGCTACTGGGGGCTTAAATATATTTTGCTGGCCAAATCTTTGCCCTAGATCCTTATCAAGATATCTCATGACTCTACCCAAGAGGGTGTTGTGGAGGTATACCTGACAGAGTTGGTTCCCTTGACAGTGTTCCCACTGACTCAGCTCTAAATGTAGCCTCATCATCGAGGCAGCCCTGGAGGAAGTTAATATCTCGCATTAAAGTCTCTGTTTCTTCCTCCAGCGTTTGTCTAAAAGAATAAAAAACAGATATAAATTATTTCTTCAAATTGACCAAAGCATTATTACCTAAGCCTTACTCTGTTGATTAAATATATAGAGAGAGTGGATCTTACAGAAGTACTCATGTATCATTGAATTTATTAAATGAATTAAAAACAGGACTGGAGTATAAAAGGCCACACAGGTATCTCTCAGTAATTCTGTCTCTAAATCTCAGTCATACAGATAACATCTCCAGATAACCTTTCACACCTTTACCTGTACAGGTAAATTGTCAGTCTACAGGGAACCAGACCTAAAAATCCTGTCTTTAAGGAAAAGAGATCAAATGTGAGGCAAAATTACTACTGGTGTATTGCACCTCAAATGGAACACAGTTATTCGTTTTTTAAATTTTACATGAGGGTTTCTTCACCCCCAAAATTTGCATGCGCATAGATATAGCAAAGCCCTAACTAGATTTAAATTTTGGCGGAAAATGATATCAATCTTACTGCTCTGATATCTTGTAAAAATAAATAACTTAGTTTTTGTTGGAATGAAAATACCCATTTGGTGACATGGCTAGATAACCACAATATTGTTGACTATGCTGATAAACGGCAACTCAAGCCAATACGCAGCTACATTTTAAACCCACTGATGCATTGTTGTAAATTGTCTTATATTAGTATATACATGGCTTTATGTTCAACTGACAGTAATTGATCCATATCGCTCAAGGTACAAGAAGGGAATGTTACTTGGCATAAAACATTAAGAATGTTAAAATTCCATCCTATCACAGCATTTATGAAAACGTATACAAACTTCAAAAAATTTTTTGGTTCGGGTTTTCTGGTTAAAATGTATTTATTAAATTAAATTTAAAATTCCCATTTTAAATACACTGTGTTCCATTTGAAGGGCTATACTACAGTGACTGGTCACTCATATTTTCTTCATAAAACTTTGTGAACGCTAATAAAGAAAAATCAATACCCGTCCGTCATTTGTGTACTACCAAAACAGGGAATGAGCCAAATGGTACACAGTGCAATCAAATGTTAATGCATACCGATTCAAGGGTTTGATTTACTGTACACAAGCATTTATTAAAATGCTTTTTGGATTATTTTAATTAAGTATTTATGCAAATACGCACCTTATTTTACCTTCTGAATCCATGAATAAACAAAAAAAATGCCACTGGATTGGCTGTGAATCAGAGGTCCATATGTACCTCATCAGGTGCTCTGATATCTTTCGTGAAAAACAAAGAGAAATATTTATAACTGTACCTTAGATGACTGACAACTTCGTCAAACTTGAGGATTGTGAGCTTATCATTCATTGAGTCAACCTCTTCGCTCAGGGAGGAAGCACCAGAAATTCTGTTAATACAAATAAAACACAAGATTTATATTGTTGTTTTCTTGGGTTTTAACGTCCCTTTTCATAAATTTTAAAACACAAGAAATTTGTTAAACTTTCAGACTATAAATAAAACATGTTTTGTTTGTTTTGTTTTGTTGCTTTACGTCCCAAGTCAACAGCTACGGTCAAGGCGGGACGGTCAGTTTACCTAACCACACCTTTTCCTGGGCAAGCTCGAACAAGCAGTTAACCAGTACTTTGTGCACATACTTTCACTTGTAACTGACAACAACCCTTCTTGAATGATTCAGCGGAAGGGAAATAAAGCATGTATTCTGTAGACAAGATTCATATTGTTGTGTTGTGTTCTTTGGTTTTAACCCTTTCCATTCTGATGGATTTTCCCAGGCATGTTGATACAATAAGCATGGGATAGTCCATTTTGTGTTTAAGGGGTCACAGGTCAAAATTTCTAAATTATAATAAATATAAAATTGTTTTTAACTTAGCAAACAATACAGACTCTGATGAAATGCCGCCTTATGTGGTATTTCATCTGGGTCTTCACTGTTTGCCAAAGTACCAGTTTACCGGTATCCAGAAGGAAAAGGGAAAACATCCCTTTCAACAGTTTTTAGTCATACGACAACAGTCATTATCCTAAGCGGTTAATGAGTACTAAGTGTGTACATAATTAAAACAGTACACTGGAAGGCCTTTAGAACACGGTCGCATATAACACGATATTCGATATAACGCTCGTCTAACGCAGATCCCCTTTTTTTCTCTCTAAAATTTGACCTTTTTTTCAGAAAAGAACTAGCAGATGGCAGGCAAGACAGTAAACGGCAGGCGAGACACAAATGGTCACTTCACTGAAGCCATAATCTCTATTGTTGTAGATTTAATGTATTGATTATATACCTGATCAATTTTAATTGTTTGTGTTTGTTTTCTTTTCTTTTAACACCAATCAGCCATTTGACACGCTTGTAAACATATTCGGAATACCACACATGTCAGATAGTTTGGTGAAATTGATTGAGACTAGTTCACTTGTCAAGTGCTGTTAACGATCAATAAGCGCTCCTTGATGGTGAACACGTTTCCATTGTTTGACACTGCAACAGCAACTTGTCATGCTAGCTTGTTAAGACCAAACTGTAAACACAGATCATGCCCCCCTCTATAAAATAAGATTGTTTTTCCTAATCATTCTAACCACCAGAGTGTGTTCATATCGAACACATAATGTAGTAGATGTGTAGTATTATATCCTTTGCGAATATTTAGCTTTGAATATTGTTTTCCATTTTTCATTTCTGCACTGAGATAGATAGATAGATAGATGGATGGATGGATGGATGGATGGATGGATGGATGGATGGATGGATGGATGGATGGATGGATAGATGGATAGATAGATAGATAGATAGATAGATAGATAGATAGATAGATAGATAGATAGATAGATAGATATAGATAGATAGATAGAGATAGATAGATAGATAGATAGATAGATAGATAGATAGATAGATAGATAGATAGATAGATAGATAGATAGATAGATAGATAGATAGATAGATAGATAGATAGATAGATAGATAGATATAGATAGATAGATAGATAGATATAGATAGATAGATAGATATAGATAGATATAGATAGATAGATAGAGATAGATAGATAGATAGATAGATAGATAGATAGATAGATAGATAGATAGATAGATAGATAGATAGATAGATAGATAGATAGATAGATAGATAGATAGATAGATAGATACATAGATAGATAGATAGATAGATAGATAGATAGATAGATAGATAGATACATAGATAGATAGATAGATAGATAATAGATAGATAGATAGATAGATAGATAGATAGATAGATAGATAGATAGATAGATAGATAGATAGATAGATAGATAGATAGATAGATAGATAGATAGATAGATAGATAGATAGATAGATAGATAGATAGATAGATAGATAGATAGATAGATAGATAGATATGGCTTCATCTCAGACCAGGAAGAGGAAGGCTTATACCATCGCATCAGGTTCGGAATGGGGAGACTCAGGCTTAGGTTAGCAAGGAAACTCCACTACACCAAGAAAGAAGCCAGGCAGCGATCTGTACAAGGCAGATGACAGACTTTTTCACAAAGCCATAGGAAGCACACTACATGTATTTGTCTTTTCTTGGACACAGCTACAGCATGGGCAAGGAGCCCTTCATACATATACAGACAGCGTAGGTCTAAATAAGCCTGCATGCGCATCCGATTGTGTTTTGAAGGTCTCCTATTTTTTTGATTGTTTTTTTTTAATCATACACAGATTCGCCAGTCCGCTTCAAAAGTGTATTTATATTTGGCTGATCCAGTTATGTCCCTTGGTGTGGGAAACAACTTATCTCCCATTATAAGTCTATGGGGAGTTTTCCAAATGCTCAAGGGCAGGTAACTCATAAGTCCCTAGTCAGATCCTACTGAATTTTGAACTCGTCCGAGATATTATGGGTTTACTTGTTGCCTGCAAGAATGAAGAAGATCCGATCAAAGATGAAGGAGCTAGGGTGGTCACAACATTATTCGTTAATTTTTCTGACGCTCAAGAGCAGCTAACCCTGAAGTCAGTAATGGAATCTTGTCGAAATTCATACTCATCCAAGCTTTAATAGTTGTCCTTATTGTATGCAAGAATGAGGAATATCCATTCAAACTTGAAAGCACTAGAGTGGTCACAACATTTCTCCCATTATAAGTCTATGGGGATTTTTCCAAACGCTCAAGGGCAAGTAACTCATAAGTCCCTGGTAGGATCCTACTGAATTTTGAACCTATTTGAGATATTATGGGTTTCCTTGTTGCCTGCAAGAATGAAGAAGATCCAATCAAAAATGAAGGAGCTAGAGTGGTCACAACATTATTCATTAATTTTTCTGACGCTCAAGGGGAGCTAACTCCAAAGTCAGTGATAGAATCTTGCCCAAATTCAAACTCATCCGAGCTTTTATGGTTGGTCTTGTTATTTGCAAGAATGAAGAAGATCCATCCAAAAAATGAAGGTACAAAAGTGGTCACAACATTTCTCCTATTATAAGTCAATGGGGATTTTTCCAGACGCTCAAGGGCAGCTAACTCATAAGTCCCTGGTCCAATCTTGGCGAATTTCAAACTCGTTAGAGAGGTTGTCTTTGTTACCTGCAAGAATAAAGAAGAACCGATCAAAAATGAAGGAACTAGAGTGGTTACAAGACTTTCCCCATTATAACCCTATGGGAGCTATCTGTTGCCATTGAAACCAGAGTTCTGATCCAATCTAGCCCAAAACCTAATACAATCAATCCCCCACCCCAATGATGCTCCAGATGAAATCTGATTATGGTCGACCAGCTAATCTCAGAGATATTAATGTTTGAAAGTGTGGACGCACGGACGGACAGACACACAGACGGACGGACGCCGGCTCGAGTCCCATACTATAAGCTCACCCTGAGCCTTCGGCTCTGGTGAGCTAAAAAAACACTTCGTAAGTAGGTAGTCGGACAGTGACTTTAATTCACCACCACATCCTACATCCATAGAAGTTAGCTTACCAATCCCACTTGCTACAAATAGAGGGGTCTTGAGTTTGAACCCTGTTTCAGTAAAATATTTAGAGTCCTACTGCTTATTCAAGTAGAGCAGTTGTCAATTACTCAATACTGATGAAAGAATGAATACACTTAGAACTGGTAAACCCCGTAAGAGCAGTAAATGACCATCATGATATGACTGGCTTAAATACAACAATAAGCAGCTGAATTATATGCTCATATATGATGTCATACTGTTGCTTTAGGCTCACACTAAATGTCTAGATCATTTTTCAGCTAACGATCGAGTGTTTGAAATTTTAGTATATTGTATAAAAAATACAATGTATATTTTGCTGTGATATAAACAAAGTATTTGGTCAAATGACTGCCCTCACCATATATTTAAGTAAGGAGAAACAAAATATTGTCAAGGTTGGCCCTACCTATCACTACAGGTTGGACTAATAATCATGGGAGTTTCTCTGCCATCAACTGATCTAGCTGTAAACTGTCTTGAGGATGGTCTTGAGTTTTCAGCAGCTACAAAAAAAAATAGAAAAGTATTAACATTATAACAAAATCAAAAAGAGAAATCTAAGCCTCCAGATAAAAGTGTGTAATTGAAAATTATTTTTCTTATTTCTCAACCATAACATATGTTGTGGGTACTCAAGAGAATCGTCTCAACTATCAACGCTATTTTCAACATGTTCAAAGTAGGTAAACCAGTTATAATTCTTGTGCTTTGCACATTGCCTCCTGATGCTTTTTTATATATTTGTGTAGTTATGTTTAACCAGGTATATTACAGATGCTTTTTATATATTTGTGTAGTTATGTTTAACCAGGTATATTACAGAAATATTTTGGTCGAGATAAACACACTTTATGAGAGTAAAATTGTGTATATTTTCTTATCCATCAGTTTTAACATTTGTTTTGGGTGCTAAAAAACATCTCATTGCGAGGGTTCTTTTGAGAACCACAACATATGTTTTGGTTAAGAAATAAGGAAATTATTTTGAGCATGCACTCTTATCTAGAGGCATAATAGCTATTTTCAATGTTCAAAGTATGTATACTTGAGTTACAATTCTTGCATTTTGCACATTGCCTCACTGTGCTTTACATTTGTGTAAAGTTTAACGAAAATATCTCAAACTGTTTTTGAGATTTTGAGTTACAGAGTGAAAACAAAAACTTTAAAGCCCTGGTGACTGCTATAGCTCTCTGTGTACTTAGTCTAGAAAAAAGGCTGTTCCCAACTTTTACAGCATCTATCTTTTGGATAACAGTATTGAAATCTAGATTGCAGGAGTAAAAGTACTCCTTGCAATTTGACATTTTATGACTAATCATATACAAGAGGACCCTTGGGCCCTGACCTGAATACTTGTCATGAGGAGAGGATGTTTGCCACAAAATATAAACACCTAAGTCCATCTTGGGTATCACTCAGATCATAACCAAAGCCTACCAAGTTGCTAAGTTCAATCAAAATATACTTTCTGCACAAAAAGTCAATGTCTGATATTTTTACCCAACCCAAAAGGTCAGAGGTGTGCAAAAGGTCAAACATTTTACTTGCATAATGTTCTACACTTCTTTCTTTTTAATTTGATATGCAACATGACCACCTTCAGAAAAAAAAAATATTTTGACCTTTTGACCCCACCCAGGGGTTGAGGGTGCATAAAAGGGCGGAATATTTGCTTGCATGGTGTTCTAGGCTTCATTTCCCGCTAATTTGATATGCAACATGACTACTTTCAGAAAAGAAAAAAAGTTGACCTTTGACCCCACCCCAGAGGTCAAGGATTTGTGTTAAGGCAAATTATTTGCTAGCATGTTATTGTATGCTTCATTGCCTTTAATTTGATATGCAACATGACAATATTCTAAAAAAAATTCGCATTGGCCCAACCCCTAGGTCTACCCCTGCATGAAGTCATTTTTGGCCCCAGGGGCATAATTTATATAAACTTGGTAGAGGGCCACTAGATGATACTACATACCAAATATCAAGGCTCTAGGCCTTGCGGTTTCAGACAAGAAGATTTTTTCATGTTTTCCCTACATACGAGGTATGTCCGTTGAGTTCGTGGACAAGTCTTGTTTAGGTCTTATAAGTGCCTGATTTTGATACTGTTGTGTATAATTCTTTGAAGCGACATTACACAAATAATTTGAGATATTCAATGTACAAAATAGATGAAAAATATGTATCTTGTTCTTGTTTGCTGACATCAAAGGTCAATGTTAGTGTCAGCAAAAACAGGCCACCCATAAAATTATGGGTTTTTATTCAAACTATACCTCTAAATGTATTCAGATTGATGTCAGTTAGTTTCTTATACCCATATGGTTTGTAAATATGTGTTGAAAGTTTATCAAATAAGTTTCCATTTGATATTCCAGCAACTGTTCGTAACGTACCACCATTTTTGTTCCAAACGTCTTGCAAATAGACTGGAACCTTATCAGATGTACTAAAATGCTATTTCTGTGCATATACTTAAACTATTTGTGTTGATTAAACAGACAAACTATGCCAAGTTGTTTCTCTAAATGAAACCAACAACAAAAACAGTATTAAAATAGGGACGTCAGGATGAATACAGACACCTGCCTCGCTGATAGCATGGTGCCTATAGTAAAACCGTCGTAAAGGACATATTGCTTGTCGTATCTTCATCATTTTTTCACACATCTAATCCTGATACATTACTGAATATAATGATATAGCTGAAGAAACTAGTAATTGTTTATGTTGAGCTGTGGACAGGCTGTCCACGAACTTTAAGGACATGCCTTGTATATCAGCCTATGTGACCCCTGCGAAAGGGTCATTTTTGGCCCCCGGGGCATAATTTGAACAAACTTGGTAGAGGTCCTTTAGGTGATGCTACAAGGCCTTGTGGTTTCAGGGAAGAAGATTTTATCATGATTTCCCTATATAAGCCTATGCAAAACATGTGACCCCCAGGGTGGGGCCCTTTTTGGCACCAGGGGCATAATTTGAACAAACTTGGTAGAGGTCCACTAGATGATGCTACATACCAAATATCAGGGCTCTATAGGAGCTAAAAAGTTAATCATATTTCTAGAAAACATGTTATGAAATTCTGCTTTTAAAAACCCTATTAATTCTGAAATAATTTCAAAATGCCGCTTGCATTTTGAGATTTCATGACTGATTAATATAAAAGGTAATCGTATTTCAAGAAAACATGTTAGAAAATAAACCCTATTAATTCTGAAATAATTTCAAAATGCCGCTTGCATTTTGAGATTTCATGACTGATTAATATAAAAGGTAATCGTATTTCAAGAAAACATGTTAGAAAATTTTATTTTCTTGAAATAATTTTATTAAATATGCCAATGGACAATATATATTTTTTCACATTTTAATGAAAACCTATTTGCTCTCATATCAACTTACATTTATCATGGAGGACATAGTCAAGAACTTGAGTGTTGTGTCTGGAGAATAATTTCTCAGGATTTCTGAAGAAAAACAAGATACAATGCAGTCCCTTTATAAAACCCTCGTCTGAACACAGATTTGGATAGAACATGGTCATTTTGTGGCTCCGAATTTTTTCAAGTAATTTTACAAAGGAAATTGTGGGAAAATGACCATAAAATGGTCATTTTCCTAAAATTCCTTTGTAAAACTGCCCCTTTAAAACCCAATTCGCTTATAATATAACATGGCCTTTTCCTATGGACCCAAAATATAGCGTTATAAAGGGACTGCACTGTATATGGCAAATCAAGAAGCTGAGAAAAGCAATATGTAAACTGTGGCAATTCATAACAATATGCTACTTATTGTCTTCACTCTATGCCTACTCGGTAATTTCGCATGCTTTTTTGTCGTCTGCTGATTTTTTTTTTAAATCAACAGTTCAAAAAAAAAATCAGGAACACTATCAGAGTGTCAAATATCAGGCCAGATGTTTGGTCGGGTCTGATCTGGATCAAAATCATTTGCAAAGGTTATCAGCAGACAACACTAGTCTGCAAAGAGTTAAGCCATTTTTTCTAACAGATGTTCACAGCCATGTACATGAGTTTATATTTTGATCTGAACCTTCTACATCAAAAATTTATAAGGGGGTGTGAGAGTTGTTGAACCTTCCATTAATGCTCATGAACAGACTCAATGAAACTGAGAGTGTTGTTTGGAGATTTTGTAGGTTCTCTCTATTTCAGCAGGTTACCTTTCCTGATTATCTGGAGAGGCTTCATGGATCTGTAGGCTTCACTGATCATGAGAAAGCTATACACATACTCACACAAGGACTATATACCGTAGGAAATCACTGGTAATGCTTCATATTTTATCTTTTGTTGTTTTCAAATAAATAATATCAGTTCCTCATTCATTATATGTATGCAAGGATATCAATCAGACTGCACTTTCTGTCTGATTTTCTGATTCAGGTCTTCACATCTTATTTATGCCTTTTTATCAGGTTACTAGTTTGGATGTTTTTTGGATTATGACGGACTTCAAAGAGTTTGTACACTCTACTTTTACCATGTTCACATAAAAGTTTGGTTATAAGTCTTTTCATTTATACAATTCATATCAAAATGATTGATGCTCCTGATTAGACTGCTCATTTTGAAGCTGGGCCTGCACTGTTTGCCTAGGCCTTTTCTATCAAGTGAAATATGCTCTAAATTTGAGAACACTAACTGTAATTTAAACTCTTTCATTGAGCAAGTATGGTTTTGGTTGTTTGTTTTGATGTTTAACCCTTAATTTTCATTCTGGATACCAGTTAACAGGTACTTTGGCAAACAGTGAAGACCCAGACAAAATGCTGCATAAGGTGGTTTTTTCATCAGGGTCTGCATTGTTTGCTGAGATAAACTATCTTCAGGGACAGAAGCCCATTGAAATACAAAATGGGCAATTCAATACTTATTCTATTTACATGCATGGAAAAATCCATCGGAATGAGAGGGTTAACATCTCAGTCAACACTTATAGTCAAGTCAGTCTGACAATTGATTTTTTGTCACCTGCAGGTATATTTCGGCATTACTTTTTTTCAAAATATTCTTTCAGGAATAACATCAGATCTAGAGTGTCAAACAACTTGGATCCAGATCAGGCCTGATCAGGGTCCAAACTGTTTGCAAAGATCATTGGCAGACGAAAAAAATTGCCACTAGCAGGCAAAGAGATAAAGAATGTTGACCGATTGATCAGAGGATCAAAACAATTTGGTTTTCGTGCAGTAAATGATGGCCCAAAACTGGCAGGACTACTGCCCAAAACTGGCAGGACTACTGCCCAGAACTGGCAGGACTACTGCCCAAAACTGGCAGGACTACTGCCCAAACTGGCAGGACTACTGCCCAAAACTGGCAGGACTACTGCCCAAACTGGCAGGACTACTGCCCAAAACTGGCAGGACTACTGCCCAAACTGGCAGGACTACTGCCCAAACAGCAGGACTACTGCCCAAAACTGGCAGGACTACTGCCCAAAACTGGCAGGACTACTGCCCAGAACTGGCAGGACTACTGCCCAAACTGGCAGGACTACTGCCCAAACTGGCAGGACTACTGCCCAAACTGGCAGGACTACTGCCCAAACTGGCAGGACTACTGCCCAAACTGGCAGGACTACTGCCCAAAACTGGCAGGACTACTGCCCAAACTGGCAGGACTACTGCCCAAAACTGGCAGGACTCTACTGCCCAAAACTGGCAGGACTACTGCCCAAACTGGCAGGACTACTGCCCAAACTGGCAGGACTACTGCCCAAACTGGCAGGACTACTGCCCAAAACTAGCAGGACTACTGCCCAAACTGGCAGGACTACTGACCACAACTGGCAGGACTCTACTGCCCAAAACTGGCAGGACTACTGCCCAAACTGGCTGGACTAGCACAACAGTTACTTACACTCCTTGATCTTTTGCCTTTTCTTTCACATTATCAACAAAGAACTGTATTTCCTGTATAAGTCTATCTCTCAGACCAGGAGGCTCAGGAAGGACTGGCATTTTCTTAGTATGGCTAGTTTCCTCTCGGTAGTCTCGCCATATCTCCAACAAGGTATTGATCTGTAAATAAGGTAATCATTACAACTCAAGCAGAAGCCATTATAAAGTCAAAAGTATCCTTAACTGTTTGCATGCTGGGTTATTTTAATGCATTTTGTTGTCGTCTGCTTTTAATTGATTTTATTCTTTACATCCCAGTCAACAATTTTTCAGTTACGTCTGGACGGGTCTTACTGGGTTGAAAGAGTATTAAGCAAGGATAAATGTGTGTTGCTCAAGGACACAACACAGTGACAGATGTTGTCGTCTGCTGACTTTAACTTTTTCAAAAAATTCTTTCAGGAACACTATCAGAGTGTCAAACGATTTGGATCCAGATCAGGACCGATTTTCTGTTGGTCCTGATCTGGGTCCAAACCATTTGCATTTAAGGTTTCAGCAGAAGCAAAGTATCTCTAACTCTTTGCATGCTAAGTTTGCTGTCATCTCCAGACTTTTTTCAAAATTATGTTTTTCAAAATATTCTTTCAGGAGTGTCAAACGAATTCGATCCTGATCAGGACCGATGTTCTGCTGGACCTGATCTGGATCTAAACTGTTTGCAAAGGTTATCAGCAGAATGTAAAAGTCACCTTTAGCAAGGAAATTAAGAGTTAATAGGATGACATGCAATAAGGGTTAAACATTGACATTTTGAGTGCAGATTTGCTATTGTTTTCTCAAACCACCAGTCTTCACATGCAGTTTGTGTGCTCAAAAGAGCCGTCTCAATGAAAAGGTTCTTATGAAAAAATACAACATATGTTTTGGTTGACATGTAATTTATTTCTAAATATTTCCTCTTATCTGGAGGCCTGCTTCAGGTGACCTGTATTCTACATTGAACTATATGCCATTGGTTCAGAGAACGAACAAGTAGTCCAATGGGCAATGATCGATCACCATGGAGCCAGCATAATGTTTGGAGACACCATAATTTGGGATGCTCTAAGACAGGTAACTCTGAACTTGAAACAGTGACCAGGAATAAATTCAAAAACATAAGATATAATGCCAGTTCTAGTTATCTGCAAGTATTAAAAAGATCTGAATAAAAATTGCAGAGGAAGCCTGGTGAGGGTATAGTTTTCAGATGCTCAAGGGCAGCTAACTCTGTAGTCAGTGATGGGATCTGACCAAAATTCAAACTCATCCATACTTTTATGTATGTCCTGGTAACCTACAAGGATGAAGAAAATCAAATGAAAATTGAAGGCGCTAGAGTGGTCACAACATTATACAGCTATATTTTAGACCCTCAAGGGCACCTAACTCTGTAACTGGTGGTTGGGTGTAGCAAAAAAGCAAACTCATTCAAACTTTTATGGGTGTCCTTGTTACCTGCAAGAATGAGGAAGATCCATTCAAAACTGAAGGTGCTAGAGTGGTCACAACAGATCTCCCATATAAGTCTATGCAGATTTTTAATGATGCTCAATGGAAGTAAACTCCACAGTCTTAAGTTCTACTTTAAAATAAACTCATCCAAGCTTTTATGATTGTCCTTGTTACCTGCAAGAATGAAGATCCAATCAAAAATGAAAGGCACTAGAGTGGTCACAACATTATCAATCAATTTTTAAGATGCTCAAGGGCAGCTAACTCCATAATAGGTGATGGGATCTTGACGGAATTCAAACTCATCCAAGCTTTTATAGTTGTCCTTCTTATCTCCAAGAATGAATATGATCTATTCAAAAATGAAAGCACTAGAGTGGTCACTATAATTCTATGGGGATTTTTAAGATGCTCAAGGGCAGCTAACTCCACAGTCCAAGGTCTAATCTCAGTAATCTGGCCGAATTTAGAATCCATCTAAGCTTTTATAGTTGACCTTGTTACCTGCAAGAATGAAGAAGATCCAATCAAAAATGAAGGTGATAGAGTGGTCACAACATTATTCATCAATTTTTAAGATGCTCAAGGGCAGCTAACTCCATAATAGGTGATGGGATCTTGAAGAAATACAAACTCATTCAAGCTTTAATAGTTATCCTTCTTATCTGCACGAATTAAGAAGATCAATTCAAATTGAAAGCACTAGAGTGGTCACAACAGATCTCCCATTATAAGTCTATGGGATTTTTCCAGACGCTCAAGGGCAGCTAACTGCACCATCCAAGGTCTGATCTGGCCAAATTTCTAAGATTTTATGGTTGTCCTTGTTACCTGCATGAATGAAGAAAATCCAATCAAACATGAAGGCACTAGAGTGGTCACAACATTATCAATCAATTTTAAGATGCTCAAGGGCAGCTTACTCCATAATAGGCAATTAGATCTTGGCGAAATTCAAACTCATACAAGCTTATATTGTTGTCCTTCTTATCTGCAAGTATGAAGAAGATCCATTCAAAATTGAAAGCACTAGAGCGGTCACAACATTTCTCCCATTATAAGTCTATGGGGATTTTTAGCAGACGCTCAAGGGCAGGTAACTCATAAGTCCCTATTCGGGTCCTGCCAAATCTTGAACCCATCCGAGATTTTATGGATGTTCTTGTTGCCTGCAAGAATGAAGAAGATTGAATCAAAAATGTAGGCGCTAGAGTGGTCACAACATTATTCACTGATTTTTAAAATGCTCAAGGGCAGCTAACTTCTAAGTCGGTGATGGAATCTTGCAGAAATTAAACCCATCCAAGCTTATATGGTTGACCTTGTTACCTGTAAGAATGAAGAATATCCATTCAAAATTGAAAGCACTAGAGAGGTCACAACATTTCTCCCAGTATAAGTCTATGGGGATTTTTTCAGACACTCAAGGGCAGGTAACTCATAAGTCCCTGATTAGATCCGAGATTCTATGGGTGTCCTTGTTGCCTGCAAGAATGAAGAAGATCAAATCAAAAATGAGGGGCTAGAGTGGTCAGTGATGGAATCTTGTCGAAATTCAAACCCATCAAAGCTTTTATGGTTGACCTTGTTACCTAAAAGAATGAAGAAGATCCATTGGAAAATGAAGGCACAAAGTTTCTCCCATTATAAGTCTATGGGGATATTTCCAAACGCTCAAGGGCAGCTAACTCATAAGTGCTTCGTCTGATACTGCCCAATTTCGAACCCATCCAAGATTTTATGGTTGTCCTCGTTACGTGCAACAATAAAGAAGAACCAGTCAAAAATGAAGGAGCTAGAGTGGTCACAAGGTTTTCCCCATTATAACCCTATGGGGGGCTATCTGTTGCCATGGAAACCAAAGTTCTAATCCGATCTGGCTCAAAACCTAATGCAGCCAATCCCCCACCCCAATGATGATCCAGATGAAAATTGATTACGATCAGCCAGATGGTGTCAGAGATATTCATGTTTGAAAGTGTGGACAGACGGACGGACGGATGCCGGCTCGAGTCCCATCCTATAAGCTCACCCTGAGCCTTCGGCTCTGGTGAGCTAATAATTTTGTGAATGACATTTTGATTATTTGTATTTTCATACTCATAATCACTTTATTAAACATATGCTTTGGTCTCATTGAGATGGTTTTATTGAGCACTCAAAACATAACTCCAAACTGATTGATAAAAAGATAAATATTTACAATTCTGTGACAAACTAATTTTGCTTATCTGTAAATATGAAGCCCTCTCAGGGGGGTATCTTTTCCCCTGTCAGAAATAAATATTCCCTTGCCCCCCTTCCTTGTCTTTCTTATGTCCCCTGTTCCCCAACATTGTCTTTGTTCCCCTGTTTGTATCAAAATTGGGCCTTTCTTTCCCTGTTCCCCTGAAATATATTCCCCTTTATCCCCTGTTCCTTAACTCTTTGCATGCTGGGTAATTTCGGATGTCTTTGTTGTTGTCTGCTGATTTTTAAAATAAAAATATTTTTAAAAAAAATTCCTTTAGAAACACTATCAGAGTGTCAAATGGTTTGGATCCAGATCAGATCTTATGTTCTGTGACAGTGTCGGTCCTGATCTGGGTCCAAACTGTTTGCAAAGGTTATCAGCAGAAGACAAAAGTCGCTGCTAGCAAGGGAAGAGTTAAGGCCCCTGGGAAGTCTGAAGGCCTGGACTATGATCATTGTTTTCTTACCTCTTCATGTAGCTCTAAACTTTGATCAACTATCGACTCTCCCAACATGTTTTTGATTTCTTCTCTTTCATGGTAAGGCACATATTGTTCCACTAATTTCCACAAGGACAAAGGTGGCTCATAGGCTTGTAGGTCAAAGGGAGGTGACTCCATTGTTTGCACCATCTTTATGGATAAAGAGATAGTTTACACTGAACACATATTATTTCTCACTGGATGATTGTGTCAAATCTGGAAGTAGAAATAGTCATTAAATGTTGAGATATATATCACAAGGTAAAATTTTGATACATTTTGTTTTGCTTAATAAAATGATAAATTTGCAATAAAATTATTAATGTTAAGGTGAGAGAAAGATGAGAGAATGTGTTTTTAGTTTTTTCTGTATTATAGTATGGGAGTCTGGATGGAAGAGTCTGAAATAAGGTTTTTGATGTAAAATTAGTTTGAAAATTTAATTTTTATATTTTTTTTATTTAAGGTTTAAGTTTTCATATTTTCCAATTAGTATTTGTTCAAAGCTGTATTCTTGGCTTGGGGCTAAGTTTGGATATAAGATTGGAAATAATTTTGAAGGCTTAAGAACTGTTTTGACTTAAAATTGGCTAATTCTGACAACTTGATCTCTTATCAGCCCTAGAGCAGCTATTACTTGTGATGTTTTATCACCTCTTGGCAAACTTAGATATTAGGGGTTAGTGGCAATCTGTTGGCTTCTAGCTTACTTAGGTGAACAATGAAGTTCTTAATTGAGGTAATGGTTGTCACCTGATGAGTGTGTTGATAACAATTTCTCACCCATTAGCAGATTGGCTGCTAGCATAGTTTTGGCACAGGTCCGCAGTGAATCTTAAAATTAATTTCATTGGTTATAATTAGAGAATTGTTTGGTTGGTTAATTGTTATAGTATTTTTCATTGGCTGTTTTCGGACCTAGGGAGTTTTGCTGAGACCCAAATTGTGGGTCCATGAGTCAGTCTTAACCTGGGAGCAAATCAGTCTAGATCTTTTTCTTCAAAACTGAATAATAGGATGTTAACATTGTAGACTTTGCATAGACCGTGGACTTTGTGGTTTTCTGTGTTTAGGTCTTATAAATCTTTGTTTAGCCTATAGGACAGTTTTTTGGAAATGTGATGTGCTCAATTAAGAGAATATGAACTTAGGACCTAGAACTTAAAATAAAGCAAGGCATTTTAGGATTAGATTTAATATTGGTGGAATCTTTAATTTGATTAGCTTATGAACACATATTTTCGGAAAATTATATGGCTGGTGGCAGTTGAGGTTGAGGAGAATTAAAGTGAAATATTTTATTGTTTGTGACTGCGCGTTTTAATTAGTATATACAAACAAGAACATTTTGATTTACCGGAACAGTGAAATTCTATAAGAGAAGAACAGGGAATAGGTAGTGAAATATCAGTGGTAATTTAGGACTTTAAAAACAGTGAATTCAACAGTCTGCATCCATCGCGTTTTAGGAACATTTTTACATTTATTAAAATTATAGAAAATTCAAATTCTCTCAGAGTGTTATTTCAATTAGTGCTTAAGGACTGCGTCACAGGGTACCGAAAGGGGAGAGACATTGAGAGAAATCCAATTCATATTATAAGTTTCTGGAGTGAGTTCTGGGTGCTGCCTATCTTGAGTCTAATTCCCCAAAGGACCTCGGACAGTTTCCTATTCAATCTGCCCAAATTTTGACAGCCTGTGGCTAGGATAATGCATAACTGACAACTATAGTTTTGTGCTTAAATCAAACCCTTACATTTAGTGAACCTAGCAATATAAAAACATTTTGAAAATATTGCATAACTATGCCAGGACTTTAGGGTTTAGGGGGTAGGGGTAATCTTTGTGACCAAATTTCATTTCACAGAAAGTCAAAGATTCGTCAGTATTCACCTAAATACATGTAAATATTATGTTTGCGGCATAAAAATTGAGACGAAAGTGATGCGTTTGCATAAAATTCGGATTGAGAAGATTACATTGTTTCATCTAAAGAAGTGTGCTGTCAATGACTTTTGACTATTACCTGTAATGTTTCAAGTTCATCCAGTTGACTTGTGCACTGAGGTGTATCATATCTGCGTACTGTATAAATCATAGTCTAGATAAACACAGATGTTGAGCGTAAAATCGTTGATATTTTTCTAACACATCAGATTTTATCTATAATTTGGTGCTTAAAAGAACCATCTCATTGCGACGGTTCTTTTGAGTACCCACAACATATGTTTTAGTTGAGAAATGAGACAATTAATTACTTTGTAAGCACTCATAACTAAAGCTCTGATACATGCCATTTACCTACAGGTCTTTACAAAATAAGTTTCTAATAAGGTTTTATAATAAAGCGTTTTTGAGCATTTTGACATCGTTCCCCCCCGTGACCAATCATGCCATTTTTATATGATGTGTGAAATGTAAAACTCCAACTGCATGCAAAAGGATTAGTTTGGTCACGGGGGGGAAAGCACTTCAGTAAAACTTTTTCTATTTTCTATATGTTGAATAGCAAAAACAGAGTTTTCAGCCCATATTTTTCAATAGGTACTTGTCCAATGAGAAAACGGCTTTTGTGGATAAGTCGAGGATTGAACCTACTATCTTTCTCATAGAAAAAATATCATTTTCTTTGAAACTTTTCTCTGGTCATTTTTATGGGCAATCCTTCATTAAGACTGTCCGAGGTCCTTAAGTCAAGCGAGTGCGTTCACCCAGTCTCATCTCCAGACAGATACAAGGGGCTAACCCGGCAAACCCCTAAGACCCCCCCCCCTTGCGCGCCTGGTGACATATATATTAAGTATACGTGTATACCACAGTCATCAATCCTGATTTGGTACACTTTGTGATTAACTTTTCCAATCTGTCACTCCCACTATTCAGGAGGTGAAGCAGTATGATCTTCACATTGTATATTCAATGACTTTTGTTTAATCACAAACTCTTCGAACCCAGTGTACACGGACTGCTAACTGACATACAGGTAAATGTATATATTGGAAATACGTTGTCGAGGCTGAGCTTTCAAAACTGACGTATGTTGAATAATCTTCATATAATCATATCTCTATTATAACTCTGCATATCTGTTGATTTTTCTTCAAAAAGCAATGGTTCAATATACTATCTTTACAAATGTATTGTTATATTTATTGAAAGTTTATCCATCTTTATGAACATCAGCAAGAAACCAAGGTACTCTTTTTAGATATTTTCGGCACTTTTAGACGAAGATCGTAAGAAATCAACCTAAAAAGGTGATAAAACTTCAATTTTATTTACTGTAACTTGTAATATTCCAACTTTGCATACCGGCTCGGACCCAATATACACGGACTGGTCACTTACATACAGGTAAGTGTATATATTGAAATAAGTTGTTGTGGCTGAGCTTTCAAAACTGACGTATGTTGAAGATTAAATTATCATAATATGATATCTCCATTATTTCTCTGCATATCTTTTGATTTTTCTTCAAAAAGCAATGGTTCAATATACTATCTTTAAGACTGTATTGTTATATTTATTGGAAGTTAATCCGTCTTTATGAAAATCAGCAAGAAACATAGGTACCCTTTTTAGCTATTTTCGGCACTTTTAGCCGGAAAATTGTCAGAAATCAGCATAAAAGGATAAGAAAATTCCAATTCTATTTACTGTAACTTGTAATATTTCAGCTTTGCATACCAGGAGTAACTGTTATAATGTTGTGTATGTTCAGAATCAGTTTTACAGGCTGTAGTAGCTTAAAATAGCGCTAAAATAAAGCCTCAACAACATAACTTTGTATTTACGTCGGTGACCAGTCCGTTTATACTGAGATAGAGATAGAGGTGTAACGGTCAGTTTTTTCCCCAGTCAGTTTTTCCCCGGGGAAAGAATAGGCCGGCCGTTCTTTCCCCGGGGAAAAACTGACCGATTTTTTTTCCCCGGGGAAAGATTTGACTAGTCAGTTTTTCCCCACCCAGTCAGTTTCTTCCCCCCATGTTACTTTTTCAGAAACGGGCTTGACAAGTGATATATGTGTCATTGCGGTGTTAAAACAAATTAAATATCCTTCTGAAATAGCTGCATTATAACCCTACCACCCCCACAACACACCACAAAAGTGCAGAGTGTGCAGAAGGATTTGATGATAAATGGTTAAGCTATTCAAAATATAAAATGAGTATGTTCCTAATTTAAAATGGTTATTTGAATGGGTTAAAGGAGAATCGGCCCATTCTTTCCCCACCCCACTATTTGAAAGAATCATTTCACTAAGATAAATACAATGGTTGGAACACTTTCGAGGTGGGGGAGGGATGTACCAATAAACTTTTTGATTTGAAACTTGATTCTCTCTTGGAACAGGTCATTCATAAGTTTCAGATACATGTACAGTTAAAGAGTAGCTTAAACTGAAAGACTGAAAAATAAATAGAAAGGTCAGCAAGTTCTGGAGGGGGGAAAGAATGGGCCGACCCAGTCTTTCCCCACCCCATAATGTAGAAGTACCAATAAACTTGTCGATTTGAAAACTTTACTCTCCTTGGAATAGATCATTCATAATTCTTCAGATACACTGAAAGAATAGCATACACCGAAAGACTGAAAGATAAATAGAAAAATCAGAACATTATGGAGGTGGGGGGGGGGGGGGGGGGGGGGTGCGGAAAGAATGGATCGGCCCAATCTTTCCCCACCCCATAATGTAGAAGTACCAATAAATTGTCGGTTTGGAAACTTGACTCTCTCATGAGGGTCTTGATGGGGGTATAATGATTAGTGAATAATGGCCCTTTTTTTATAATGAATAGTGAATAATAAGCCAAAAAAATAATGAATAGTGAATAATGAGGGCCTAAAAAATAATGAATAATCCTATTTTTTTAATGAATTGAAGAAGAAGAAAAAATAGTGAATAATCAGATTTTTTGCCACTTTTCTTACTGTTAATGAATAATTGGTCTTATTTTAATGAATAACCCAAAAATTTAATGAGATGAATAATGGGCTAAATTTTTAATGAATAGTGAATACCAGACCCCCCACCCAGACCCTCTCTCATTGGAATAGTTCATTCATAATTCTTCAGATACAGTAAAAGAGTAGCATAAACCAAAAGACTGAAAGATAAATAGAAAAGTCAGAACATTATGGAGGGAGGAAAGAATAGACCGGCCCAATCTTTCCCCACCCCATAAATAAACTGTTTGGTTTGATAACTGGATTCTCTCTTTGGAACAGATCATTTATGAGTGTTCAGATAAAGTTAAAGAGTAGCATAAACTGAAAGACTGAAACATAAAAAGAAAGGTAGGAACATTTTAGAGGGGAGAAAGAACCGGCCGGCCCTGTCTTTCCCCACCCAATAATCTGGAAGTACATGTACCAATAAAGTTGTCGGTTTAAAAACTTGACTCTCTCTTTGGAATAGATCATTCATACGTGTTCAGATACAGTAAAAGAGTAGCATAAACCCATAGACTGAAAGATAAATATGAAAATACGCAATTGTTTTTGCAAGTACCCAGTTGAGGATAACCATGATGCGTAAGTACCCAATCGACCGAAAAGCTTATCTAGGGCGCTGGGTTTGGAAACTTGACTCTCATTGGAATAGTTCATTCATAATTCTTCAGATACAGTGAAAGAGTAGCATAAATCGAAAGACTGAAAGGTAAATCGAAAAGTCAAACATTTTGGAGGGGGGGAAGAACAGGCCAGCCCATTCTTTCCCCCCGCCACACACACACATCCCTACCCAAGTTTTCATCTCATTCTTTTATACCTCTATGCTGCTCACTTTGTATTTTAGATTAATATCAACACTATAAATGACCTAAATCAAGATACAAAGATACAAAGTAGAGACTTTTTTAAACCTGACAATTATATACATGAGCTTAACAGGGGGAAAACTGGGCCGGTCCAGTCTTTCCCCACCCCACTATTGAGAAGAACCAATTAGCTAAACGTTTAGTAAAATAAGCATTTAGTAAACTTGAATTTCTTCTTGACATATTTCAATCATGAGAGTTCAGATAAAGTGAAAGCCTGAAAGGGTTGTAAGCATAAAGATAAATAGAAAGGAAGTAACATTTTGGAGGGGTGGGGGGAGAATAGACCCAACCCTCTTTTTAGAAGTATAATTTAGCTAAATGCTTGTTAACTTAAATGTCTCCTTGGGATAAGTCAATCATGAGTGTTCAGATACAGTGTAAGAGTAGTTTAAACCAAAAGACTGAGGGATTAATAGAAAGGTTAGAAAATAATGGAGGGGGAAAGATTGGGCCGGCCCAGTCTTTCCCCATCTCACTATTGAGAAGAAACATGCAGTTAGCTAAATGCTTTCTTAGCTTGAATTTCTCCTTGATATATTTCAGTCATGAGAAATTAGATACAGTGAAAGGATTGTGTAAATGCAAAGATAAATAGAAAGGAGGTAACATTTTGGAGGGGGGAAAGAATGGGCCGGCCCAGTCTTTCCCCACCCCTCTATTTAGAAGAATCATTTAGCTAAATGCTTGTTTACTTGAATTTCTCCATGGGATAAGTCAATCATGAGTGTTCAGATACAGTGTAAGAGTAGTTTAAACCAAAAGACTGACAGATAAATTGAAAAGTTAGAAAATAATGGAGGGGGGAAAGAATGGGCCGGCCCAGTCTTTCCCCACCCCACTTTTGAGAAGAAACATGCAGTTAACTAAATGCTCTCTTTACTTGAATTTCTGCTTGGGATAAGTCAATCATGAGTGTTCAGATACAGTGCAAGAGCAGTTTAAACCAAAAGGCTGAGAGATAAATAGAAAGGTTAGAAAATAATAAAGGGGGGAAAGAATGGGCCGGCCTAGTCTTTCCCCACCCCACTATTTCGAATAACCAATTAGCTAAACATTTAGTAAAATAAGCATTTAGTAAACTTGAATTTCTCCTTGACATATTTCAATCATGAGAGTTCAGATAAAATGAAAGGGTTGTGTAAACATTTAGATAAATAGAAAAGTTGGAACATTTTGGAGGGGGGAAAGAATGGGCCGGCCCAGTCTTTTGCCACCACACTACATGTATTTAGAAGAACCAGTTAGTTAATTAGGTTTTAAGTTCGAAGATCTCTTTGACATAAATCGTTCCAAAGTGTTCAGATACAGTGAAAGAGTACAATAAAGCAAAAGACTGAAAGCAAAAGTGAAAGGTCGGAACCCCTAGAAATCACAACCAAACAGCAATATGAGACCTTTCGCTAATTAAATAGCGGCTTTTTAAATTTCTGCAAAGATAAAAATAATACCATTTTGAATTTTGAAAATAATTAGGAGTGGAAAAACTGACTGGGTGGGGAAAGAATGGGCCGGCCTATTTTTCCCCAGGGAAAGAATGGGCCGGCCCATTCTTTCCCCGGGGAAAAAACTGACTGGGGGGGAATTCCGGCCTGTTACACCGGGAATAACTTCGTATAATCTCGGGTATGTTCAGAATCAATTTTATAGGCTGTAATACTTTGAAATAGCGCTAAAACAAAGCCTTGACAACATAACTTTGTATTTCTGCCAGTGACCAGTCCGTTTATACTGGGTCTGAGCAAACTTGTATCCCTCAAATAGATTTTATTTTGCTGTTGCCTTTTTAAAATGTGAATGATACACATATACCGCCATCATGAGCATGTTTTAATTTGATCAATAAGCTTTGGTGACAACTGCTAAATTTATTTCCAATTCCCTCTGATGTCATGATACATGAAATGGGGGACTCCCCACTCCCCAGCCAATTCTAATCTGGCACTTTAACAAACACTGTAGACCTAAGATTAGACTTAAGAATGGATTTTTCTGTTATATCCCATTCTTAAGCCTCATATTTTGAGTCACATTTTGTTCAAATGGGAACACTCTAACATTTGGCTCAAACTCATAAAAAAGACCAATTTGTCTGGTGTAAAAATTATTGTAATAGTATAAGTTCTTACCCCTAGTTGATGCTCACACAAAAATATGTCCAAAATATTGAAAATCCACTTTTGTAGTAGCAAATAATGATTTGTTTACAAAATATGTCTCCAAAACACATATGCTCAACACAATGACATCACAGTTTTATGAATGGCTGAGTCCTCCATGAAAAAAGCATGCAGTGACCATTGGCTGATTTTAGTCACATGTTTAATTATGTAAAACCTGCTGAGTTGGCACTGGTTCCATGTTCCAAATTATATCTTTTAATTATACATAGAGGGCAGGGATGCCAGAGTGCTTAAAGAGTGTAGCAATGAGATCTTTCCAATACTGGCACTTATCTTTAATGAGTCCTTAGCTCGGGGCGATGTACCAGATGAGTGGCGACAAGCTTATGTTTCTCCGGTCTTTAAAAAAGGTAAAAAATATGATGATGCTAATTATAGACTGGTGTCGCTTACATGCATCAGCTGCATAACCCTAGAGCATATATTAGTCAGTAACATCAACAAGCACTTAGCCTTAGATAGCATACTTGCTGACTGTCAACATGGTTTCCGAAGTCAGAGGTCCTGGGAAACCCAATTGGTCCAGTTTGTGCAGGATATCATCAGCAACCTGGATGGCGCTGTGAATCGTGGACACAAGCAGACAGATTTGATCATAATGGATTTCGCAAAGGCCTTTGATAAGGTACCACACAGGAGGCTATTACACAAATTGGACTATTATGGGATAAGAGGGTCCACCCACAAGTGGATCAACTCATGGCTCTCTGGGCTCACTCAACAAGTAGTATTAGATGGTCAAGCCTCAGATCCAGTCCCAGTGTTATCCAGTGTACCCAAAGGATCAGTTTTAGGACCGATCCTGTTCTTTAGTTTTATAAACAACCTGCCAGATATCATCAGGTCTTCTGGTTGCCTGTTCGCGGACGACTGTGGCCTGTATAGAAACATACATTTGATTCGGGACTGTTTTATCCTGCAGGAAGACCTCACTAGCTTAGGACAATGGGAGGCCGATTGGCAAATGAAGTTCAATGTGGCCAAATGTCACTCTATGAGAGTGACTCGGCATCAGCATCACAAACAGATTTTCTTTGATTACTCCCTTCACAACCAAACTTTGGAAAAGTTCAGTCAGCAAACTACCTTGGCATAACCATCTCTGATAATATGGATTGGGGTCAACACATTTCAGAAATTTCTTCCAAAGCAACTAAGACACTGGGTTTCCTTTGCAGGAATTTGGCTTTTGCACCTCGATGTACTAAGGAAGTTGCATACAAAATTTTGGTTCCGCCTAAACTAGAGTATGCAGCACCGATTTGGAGCCCTTACTCAAAACTTCAGATTAATCAGGTAGAGAAAGTTCAGAGGACAACAGCCCGTTGGACCTGCAGGAGATGGCGAAACACAAGTAGTATCGCGTAGATGCTTGATGAGCTTGAGTGGCCATCTCTTGAGGCCCATAGGGATCGGTCCTCCCTGCTTTTCTTTCATAAGATACATTCTGGTGTTGTGTCTATAGAAAAACTGCTCGCAGTTTGAAATCTACCAGGTCATCACACAGTGTTCAATATTATAGATAGCAGACATACAGTGATGCCCTGAAGAACTCTTTATTTCCCTGGACTATTCCACAGTGGAATGGAATAGTCATTCTCCTTCGGTGGTCAATTCTCAGACTGCTGAGGAGTTTAGGGCACTCCTCATTCAGTTAAAAACACAGAAAGAATTTTTTTTCTTCAAAATTCCAAAATCGCACTCCCTGGCGTAATGGTCAAAATTTGATTGTGCCAGTAGTATAAGAAAAAAAGAAAAGGGAGCAATACTTTGACCTGGATGGATCTATACCTTTTTGAAAACATTGTTAATTATTCTGGTTTGTATATCTTTATGGCACTGTCTCCGGGTCCGGTACTGGACCCCTAGACTTCGGGGCTAGGGGTCCGGTACCAGACCCCGAGCCTGGCCTATGAGGAATGTCTCGGGGTCGGGTAGTTTGTGAAACAACTACTGACAAGTCTAGGGCTACGGGGATGCGGGTCTGTACCTGCACGTATATACTTGCAAACTATTCAAACAAGTATAAGCTATTACAAAAGGTATAAGATTTTTAAAGGACAAGAGTGAAAAAACATAACTAGAATTAATTTCTCTTACTTTACTCCTTTTATTTTTATTTTTCTTATCCTTATATTTTCAATAAGACCATGAATAAAGGCAATTAATGTCAGGGGAACTTACTATCGCATCAGTAAATTGGCGCAGGGTTTAAGGTTCTTAATTGATGTTTGTCTCAATGTTTTTATTAATTTATTGTTATCTGTTTATTTGGTAATTAAACCGTAAGGTTAATATCAATTTGCACTTTCATTGAAGAAAGCAAACGGCGATTGCAGGTGCATTGTTTAATTGCTTTCATACCGGCTAATGGGTCACCTGTCTGTCTGTCTGTCCGTCCTTCCACCAGCACCAGTGAAACACATGGGCGAATGGTGGTCAGAAGTTATTGAAAATAAAACATGTAAAAAGGTGGGCCGATTTTGGCCCGATATAACATGCTAGCACGGGAAGTTATTCACAGCACGGTCCGCCAATGAGACGGTTCTTTTGAGCACCAAAAAGCTTAAGACCAAATAAGCACACAAAATCAGACAGGACATTATTCACAACAAAACAGTTATATATGACTATTTAGCTTTACGAAATATGGTGCTCAGAAATATATGATAGGGATCTAACATCAGTTGGGCGTATTTATTTTCTGGCGCAGATCCAGAGGGGGATCCAGATCAGACTGTTATCGTAGGAGCAGTCTGATCTTGTTCAACACTGTTTGTCTTCATTTCCTTTTTGGACCATATCAGTTGCTTAAAAAAAAGACAAAAGAAAGACTCAGAGTCTTCTTATATAGCTATGTCCTAATGTCAAAAGATACCACTAAGGTCCACTGCCGTTGTCCCAGTAGTGAGTCTCAGTTGAATAATGAATCTACACTACAGACTATGTGAGCTTAATTGACACTGCTCACTCATCAGCTGCCAATGAGTAGTTTAATTGGTTCCTTTAATTGAAGATGAGAAGATAATTGATTTGTTACAGGTGAGTTATGTTCTTTTTTTTTTTACTTAACCTTTATTTTTAAGCTTAATTGTGCATGACAGTAAATACAGATTGGTCTCCCTTTGAGGATCAAAGATGGCGGACGAAGCAAAGTGAAACTTCAACATGAGTTTTTGTTGGTAAAATAACTGTTACTACATATACATGCAGGTACAGACCCGTATCCCTAGACTTGTCGGTAATTGTTTCACAAACTACTGGACCCCCGAGACATTCCCCATAGGCGTGGCTCGGGGTCCGGTACCGGACTCCTAGAATCAGTGTCTAGGGGTCGGGTACCGGGTCCGTAGCCCCGCAGTCTAAGGGTCCGGTACCGAACTCGGAGACAATGCCTATCTTTATAGTTCATTTTGCTGATGCACTTAATTTTATTTATATGTACAGAATGTGGCCCTGGCTTATAGAAAAGGTTGAGCTGATGAAAATAAAATAAATGCTAACAACTTGCAAAGTAAACAAACTGTAGTATAAACGAATCACTAATTTTGCTTCTATTAGGGTTGGCATAAAACCCGGGTTTTATCATAAAGCCCAACCCGGCGGATTTTACGGGTTTTATGAGGGTGGGTTTTTATGTGGGTTTTATAAATCTGAAAGTTTATCATTAAAATAATCAATCATAACTCCCACAACCAGCTGCTACATTGACCTTACAGTTTTTCTTTGCAAACAGTACTGGTCTAAAGAGAAACATCCTGATCAGGATTAAAGCTGCTTTCATTTCTGCCTGCATATTTTGATGGTATTACTTTGTGGTAAAATTTTAGGCTGATTATAAAAATCTGTGGGGATATCCTAAAAGTTAGAAAAATAAAATTAGTATTGTTTTGACTGTGATTCTCACCTTTGGGGCAATAATTGAGCAATTATCCTTGACCATTGGAATTATGGTCAAATGCAGTCATGCTGGTCCTAGTAACAAAAGTGTGATATATTTTCATGCAGTCTTATTGGGAAATGGGAACTTATCCACACTCTGGAATAGAATTACAAAATGTACATGCATAAGTTTATTCAGACTTAAGCATAAAACGGCTCATCACTAATCAAAGTTAGCTTTAAAATTGTCATTTACTGCCAATATGATCAAGCAATTATAGACCCAGAGTGGATTTGTTTATATTATTGAAGCCCAAGATATTTTTTCAGGGGAAAGATGACATTAGAAGACTAGCATAATCATGATAATAGACAAGATAATAATAATAATCAGAAATAGTTGAAAACTGACTTGTCTGTATCTTGTAAATAATGTAATATATTTTTAAATGTCAATATTAATTTTCATACTCATAGTTTAATGACTATCTTACTATTACCATTTAAACTGATTAAAACATGGCTAAATAGAATCATTTCTACACTTTTATATCTATCATCAGACTGAAAACCGAGAATTTATAAGACCTAAAATTCATAAAACCCGCATATTGCCCAAACAAGGGTAATATGACCTTATTGCCCTTTTATGGGGTGGGTTTACCCGGGCAGGTAATATCGTGCCAACCCTGGCTTCTATTGTACACAAAAACCATAACCTTGTTTGACCATTATGAAACTTACAAACAAGGTTATGGTCCCAGAACTACAATAACTGCAGATAATTCATTATCCTTATCACTTCAATAAATTGTATTAAAAAGTCGATAATTCCATAAAATGACATTGTAACACATATTTAATGTACTTGAAAAATCTGAATTATTTGTTGTTGTTGATACGGTAATATGTGCATGTCGAAAACCGTTTTCATTATGTGGTCGCGTCGCCATATTGTTTATCAGTTGTTAACGACAACCATATAAAACGGTTCGAAACGCTTCTCATACATATGTTCGCATTACCATTTGAATTTAAGAACGCTCTGTGGTTGGATTTATTCCCATATTTGGTATAATTTGGCGTAAAATAACTTGTAAAAGATATAAAACGCGAAGCTTTGATAAACGATTTTCGACTCCAGACACCGTTTACACATTTCGGTGCATATAAGCTAAAATACTCTGATAAATTATCTGGTGTTCACTGGCTTCGCTCAAACTTGAGCATTACGCCAGGGAAAGTCACCCCGCCCCCCCACCCCATCCCCAAAACTTAATTTTTAGGGTATCTCAAAATTGTAACATGGACTGGATTGTATTTAATGATATGCATGAATTCATTTAACTTCCAAAATGATTTGAATTTTGGATAACCAGTATTAGACTGTATTGGTTCAGTTTTATTGAAAATCAATGTGATATACAGAATGATAATTATTATTATTATTATTATTATTATTATTATTATTATTATTATTATTATTATTATTATTATTATTATTATTATTATTATTATTATTATTATTTTTATTATAATATTAATATTTATGTACTTGACCCCCCCCCCCCCCCCCTATTTAAAATAAAATGCACAGTGGAGGGAGGGGGATGAGGGAATAACTCTTATGTAAAATAAGTGCTGTGTGTGCAGACACACCTTATCTTCTATCTATCTTCGTATTCTGCCATACGCCCTCGCGGACATTTTAGGCAGTTGCGCGCTGTCGAGCAATGTTAGTAGAAAAAGAAAAAGAATAAAAGCATGATAGTTAAGGGGAATAAAAGATGATAGGTTAAAAACAGTGAAGATGAGATTAAAATCAGGTTAAAAACAGCAGTGTCAGGATCTAGGGTTTTGAGTGTTGTAGTTTGCTCACAGCGACCTTGAACCCAATAAGACCATAAACAGTCTGATCTGGGGCTACATTCTTTGCAATAATAACTTTTATAATGCATATACTAGAAGCGAACCATTGACTAAATTACACTACCCATTATTAGGCTATGAGCTACTAAGGGTTTTGCCCCCCCCCCCCATGGGAATTTTGTTAACTATGTTTTTCATAAAGCATATCATCTAACTAGCTCTTTGAAACATGTTAGCCCTCTGGTGGCTGGGGCGTTTGGGTGTTACAGCCTGTTGATTTCGTTATGCCTCATTTAAAAAAAAAAAAAAAATTATGTAATTAAGGCTGTTAAGGCAGTACTTGAACAACTCAAATTGGCTAAATAGTCTTGGTATATGCAAGGACAGTTAACTCCCTGCAGATATAGATCTTTGTCAAAGTTATTTAGGCACATTATGGTGTCATTTGCGTTACATTTTCAACCACACCTTATAAAATAAATAAATTTTAGTTAAATAGTTACATTTGATAATTTTTCAATAAATATTTTAGATTTAAATAGCATGTCTCTGAAAGACAATTTACTGACCATTCCAAACCTGCAAACATCTTGCTTCTATCACGAAAATTCTAAGAGTTAGATGCTGTTGAATGTGACAACCCTGAAGAAAACGTTATGTAGTGTAAGAATCTTTTCATTTTAAAATACAGCATGCAACCCTATCCGTACGCTTTTAAACACCATATATGAGCATTTTATTGATAAGCAAGACTGAAAGGGGATATTAAACATTGTTTCTGGTGTAAAATATCATTTTGATGTTTAATTGCCAATATGTAATTTATGTTACATTAACTTCAGGGCGTTCTATATATTGATTAATACCCTAAATGATACACCATAGGGTATTTTAATTCATTAAAACTTTTTTGTGTGTCTAATAGATATAAAGATAACAATTTGTCTGAAACGGAATTTATCAGCTCAAATTAAGACTATATATCAAATTGTCAAAGCATATTTGTTTTTGTGAAATAATATATCTTTTAACTTTTGAAAAAAAATATATTTACTAATTTGGCAAAATGTATAGATAGGAAGTTTGTTTTGGCCCCCGCAGATAAGGCTGCTAACAATGTTGTGGTCGTTTGAAAAAGATACTATATTAACACCCTAAAGCAGGAACTTAGCACTGCCAAAACATATGAGCATAACAGGCACGATGAGACGTCTATCGTTGATAGGCATCGATGCCATATGGCAGCTAAGTTTAGGTTGTTTGTTGATGAGGACCGTAGCAAGCTCCCTACGTTATACTGGTTACCTAAACTTCATAAACGGCCCTATAAGTCACGTTTTATTGCTAATTCTAGTGCATGTACAACTACTGAGTTGTCTATTCCTTTGACTTCTTTCCTCACTGCGATTAAAAACCATGTCATTAAATATTGCACAACAGTTTATGAAAGAAATGGTAAAAATTTATTTTGGTCTATTAAAAATTCAGGTGAAATTCTTAATAAATTGAAGTCTAGAGGTTTTCTTGCATCTGGTTTGGCTACATATAATTTCTCTACTCTCTATACTACATTGCCTCATAATCTAATAAAAGATAAACTAACAGAATTAATTGAGAAAACATTTAACAGAGAGGGCTCACTTTATTTGGCTTGTAATGATGAAAATGCCTTTTTTACTTCTGAACAACCTAAACGATATAAATTGTGGTCATGTCAGAAAATGTGTGATGCGCTCCATTATCTTTTGGACAATATATTTATAAGATTTGGCTCTAAATTATATAGACAAATTGTCGGTATTCCAATGGGTACTAATTGTGCTCCTCTTGTTGCAGATTTGTTTTTGTTTTGTTATGAGAGAGACATTATGTTATCTCTGTCAGACAATAATCAAGCTGATATTATTGAAGCTTTTAACTCTACCTCCAGATATTTAGATGACTTACTTAATATTGATAATCCTTATTTTGAACAAATGGTAGGTCAGATATATCCCACTGAACTTCAGTTAAATAAGGCGAATTCTTCTGATACTGAAGCTCCGTTTTTGGACTTGAACTTGTCAATAACAAATGGCATAGTTTCTTCTAAAATTTATGATAAACGGGATGATTTTAATTTTGAAATAGTAAATTTCCCATTTCTTGATGGAGATGTTCCTCGCTCTCCTTCCTATGGTGTATATATTTCTCAGCTTATTCGTTTTGCTAGAGTGTGCTCTAATGTTGATGACTTCAACAACAGAAACTTATTTTTAACTGCTAAATTATTAAAACAAGGTTATAGATATCATAAAATTCGAAAAGCATTTTCTAAATTCTACTACAGACACTCAGAGTTAATTGTTAAATACAACATTGGGTTAAAAACTCTTCTGCAACAAGGCATATCAGAACCTATATTTTATGGTGATTTAGTCTATAAATTCAAACGAATTGTTGGAAAACCTAATTTTGGTGATCAATTCAAAAAGATAGTAAAACGTTATATAAGCAATAAACGACATTTTATCAAAATTCCATTCATTAACAAAGGTATTGAGTTTATTGATTTACATAGTATCTTCAAGGATAATTCAGTGATTTCATCTATTCCAAATTACTTTAATAATTCTGAAACTCCTATCATTTGTTATAAATATAACAAACCAATAAGGTCTACGATATTTAACTTTAATAAAATTGTAAATGATTTAGATATAGATTCCAATACTCCTGCCTCCTGAGATTGTAAAAATTCAAATTATTTATATCCCTCTGCAGGGCATGTTATTACAGGTAATCTAAATGTCATTCCTGACGCTAGAGTTCGCAATATCATTTCTAAAGGTCCTAAATATAGATTTCCCTCTAATATTGATTTCTCTAAATGTCGTAGAGAGATCGCTGCTTCTTTAAATGACTTCAGTAATCGATGGTGCAAACGGGAAAATGTTGAACCCAATGCTTTGAAGGTATGGAAGATTAACATTTTTAAAATTATTGATACTCGTATTTCATTTTACTCTCGTAATACACATCTTTTGCCCCCTAAACCTAAATCTTCTTTTCGTCATCTTAAACGAGGTATCCAGGATTTTCATATGAACTATGTTTTGGTTCCAGCAGATAAAGCTGCTAACAATGTTGTAGTTGTATGACGATTGTATTACATGTATATTAATACTCTTAAGCGTGAGCTTGTTGACACTAATGCCTATAAACTGCAGCCTTCTTTAAGTGAAAGGGTGATTGTTGATGGGCATGGTTGTCATACAGCCCTACATTTTGGTGTCAAAGCTAAAGAAAATCAAGACAAAGTTCCTACGTTGTACTGGTTACCTAAACTCCATAAAAAACCCTATAAAGCAAGATTTATTGCAAATTCTAGTTCTTGTACGACAACAGAACTTTCTAAATTGTTAACCTCGTGTCTTACAGCTGTTAAAAAACATGTTATCAAATATTGTGAAAAAGTATATGAGAGATCCGGTAAAAACCTATTTTGGTCGATTAAAAATTCAGGTGAAATTTTAGATAAACTTAAAGCTAGAGATTTCAATGCGACCAGTTTGTCTACTTATGATTTTTCTACTCTTTACACTACTTTACCTCATAATTTAATTAAAGATAAACTTATTGATCTTATTGAAAGAACCTTCCAGAGAGAAGGCTCTCCTTACCTTGCATGTAGTGACAGAAATGCATTTTTTACTTCAGAAAAAACTAAAAAATATCATGCATGGTCGTGTCAAAATGTATGTGATGCGCTGACCTTTTTGTTGGACAACATTTTTATTCGATTTGGCACCAAGCTCTATAGACAAGTAGTTGGGATTCCTATGGGCACTAATTGTGCTCCCCTGGTTGCAGATTTATTCCTGTTTTGTTATGAAAGGGACTTTATGATGTCTCTTTCTGATGATAAGCAGGCTGATGTTATTGATGCGTTTAACACTACTTCCAGATATTTGGACGATATTTTAAATATTAATAATGTTTATTTTGAAAATATGGTTAGTCAAATATACCCTTCAGAGCTCCAACTTAATAAAGCCAATGCCTCTGATACCGAAGCCGCATTTTTAGACTTACATTTGTCAATTTCTAATGGTATTGTTTCTACCAAAATTTATGATAAACGTGACGACTTTGATTTTGAAATTGTCAATTTCCCATTTTTAGATGGTGATGTTCCTCGTTCTACATCCTATGGAGTCTATATCTCTCAACTCATTCGTTTTGCTAGAGCATCTAGCTATGTTACTGACTTCAACACTCGCAATAAATTGTTAACTCAGAAACTTCTTAAACAGGGCTATCGGTATCATAAACTTCGCAAAACATTTTCAAAATTTTATAGACGATACTTTGATTTGATTTCTAAATTCTAAGTTGGACTTAAATCTCTCTTGCGCCAAGGACTTTCGGAACCTGATTTCTATGGTGACTTGGTGTATAAGTTGAAGAAGATTGTTGGCTCTAATAATTTTTCGGCGCAGTTCATTAAAATAATTTCCCATTATAAAAAAATTGGCTATAACATTAATGTATTGCAACAGACTGCATGCTTGGTAGTCAACCCAATCACGGTTGGCAACTTTGCTTTCCTCTTTAATTGCACGCCGGTGGGTCGGACTTCAGACTCTATGATGGTTCCGACTTAAAGACTTATCTATTGATGAGATGGTAGGGGCCTGATTCTTTGGCTGTTTGTCGGGCCCACCGGGGTTTACCTGTTGGATTTCTTTTGCTCCGGTATTCATTTTAATTTACTGTTGAGTCCTTATCCTTGCTTTATCTCCTTGTTATATCTTGATTTATATGTTTTAGGAGATGATGCATTGATAAGTTAGGGGTCTTTTATGCAAACCAAATATCTATGTGTCTTGATCCACATCTGAATTAAGGGTGAGGTTGGCGCCGTTAAACCGGTTTAAGCCCTCCAGTAAAATATTTTACTGACCGTTCCAAGGCGGTACTTCTTTTTTGGATCTTTTATGTTTTTGTTCTGTCTTGTGTTTGCTATGTTTTGTGTGCGTCTGTTTATATGTGCTTTGTGGTCACCTGCTGGGAAAGGGCTGACCTCGTGGCTCTCGTTTGTGGTGTCTTCTGTGAGTTTGTCACTTTCCCATTGGTATCCTGGGTCAGGTGTGGTACTTGATTGTATCGATTCCTGATCTTTGCAACCTTACTTACTTTGGATATAATTTGGATATCATGCGACAGTCTGCATGCCTAGTTTTAAACCCAATCACGGTTTATAGCTATGGTTTCCTCTTTAATTGCACGACGGTGGGTCAGGCCTCAGACTCTATGACGGCTCTGACGTAAAGCTTTAATCGGTGGGTTGGTGCCTGATGCTTATCTGTAGCTGGACCCACCGTGGCTCAACTTGAGGTTTTCTTTAGCTCTGACTATCTGTGAGTCATGAGCCCTTTTCTTTGTTTCATCATGGAGTGTTAATTTGATTAGACTGTTTTCCATGATGATACATTGCATTAGTTGGATGGCCTCCATGCGAGCTGAACATTTCTTGTACTTCAACAACAGCAGAGTCTCGGGCGAAGATTTGGTGCCAGTAAAATGCATTTAAGCCCCCCGATGGCTTAGGCTGCTGTCTGTTCTAAGGCGGTGGTTCTGTTGTTGTTGACTTTTTGTTTATTGTTACTCCCATTGTGGGAGTCTGTAATTGTTCTATGTTTTGTTGTATGTCTCTTTATGTCCATTCTAGTATTGCAATCATCTTGATGGGGAAGAGAGAGCTGATTGCTTTGCTTAATTTGTCTTCCTGGTGTCTTGTGATGGTTGAGCGGCTCTTCCTCGCGGTGCCACGGGGTTGTCTGCAGTTTGTGATTGTGGTATTTCCTGATCATACTCACTTACTATTTTTAACCTTCATTAACAAAGCATATAAGAGATCTCAAGTGATAGCTAAGTGAAAATATATTCCCACATTTTGTCAAAACTGTTAAAGTAACATATATTACCATATTAAATATATCATAAGGTACTATGTGTCCAAAATGATGTCAAAGACAGTATAAATTGAGTCTGAAATGGTAATATAAGGTGGATTTAGATTCTGTAATACTTATCTGAAGACTTTTGGTACTTCGTTTAATTCAATTCTATATTTCACAGCAACCAAATAATTTTAGTGCAACCAGTTTACTTTTGTATATATTATACAAACATAGTCAGTAACACAATACAGGCTTGTTTTTATTTTATATGTATACTCATCTACAGTTATAAAACTGCTTTTTAAATAAATGTTGTGTTGGAGGCGGTAGCATACAAAAGTGGGTGCTAATAATCCAGATAGAATTAAGCATATAGTAGTTGGTACAATAAAATTTGATATGTTTTACATTAGATGCTATGCATCATAAGTGAATGTAATCAGAAACTGTTTAAAGAACTTGTCATCAAATAAAATGTTATACTGACATCTAATTTGCATATGCAGCTGGTGACACATTTATTTATTTTTAGCTTTTAAATGGACTTTGTTATCTTCAGCATATATTTCACTGTTTACTGAAAAAAGTGTTAATGAAATCAACATAGTATTTCTGATCATTCGCTCAAGCAATGTAAACTTTATATAGATAAGTAAATGATTTACAAAGAACAAATTCTTCCGTGAAAATGGCAAAAAATAAGTGTTAATGATGGGATTGTACGTGTCAATGATCGCATTTGGCCACACAATCAGGCCAGTTGTTACTTACGATATCAATTTAAGTTTATAAGACTTTAACAGTCAGAATAAGGGCAGACCAAATTTGGCCAGCTGAAATTCAAGTTAATGTAAAATAGATTTAACAATGTTCTTTTAGCATGTGGGTTGGAAAAGTAAAATATAAAACAGTGCTGTTATGAGATCTTACTAAGTTTTATAAATTAATGTTAAAACAGCTGATGCTAATTTCCACTATACAGAATTTGGCATGACCAAATTATTGCAGTTATCCTCAATAACAAAGCTTTATAGGAAAAATAAACTAATATAACGAGTTGTAAACACACCAGAGATTGGAAAAAGGACACATACAAAAATCAACTGTTCTGACAAAAAAAAATATTGAGAGGCCACCCTAGGCACTATCAACAGTGTTACCATGATATATACATGCGATGTTAACAAAGTATACATAATTTTGTTGATGTATTATTTATCTATTTATTTTTGATTTCCATGGGTCTTTTTCCTCAATTATCTCCAAAAGAAATCATATTTCTTTCACAATGAAGAAGATTCCACATATAGCAGATATATTGCAGTGTATTATTGTCATATGTGTCACATGTGTGTATGATATAGTATATCAAATATTGAAACCATATCTCAGATTTGTTCTTTGACAGAAGCAAAAGTATGAAAATTATTCCATTTAGATGGAAACAATACTTGCTGATCTTATTTAATGTAATATATAAAGTGCTCAAATGAAGATTTGACCAGCATATACTGTAGATTTTGGCACTTATCACATATTGGCAAAAGCCAGCATTAATTGTCCATGCTGACGCAGTGGAGCCAGCTGTCTTAATTTTGGTCTACATCTATACTTAGTGTATGCAGACAGCAAAGGCTCTAGTGAGTCTACACATTTACACAGGCTAACATGAGCCTTCATTTCTTGAAACTGTGATAAGTACCAAAATCAAATGTGCTGGCTCATTTGATTTATTTTTTGCGTTACTAGTCATAATATATTTAGCTTGATTCGAATTATGCAAATGATTAGAAGGGTGTAATTTTGTACCCATGATCATATTTTCATTTGGCACGCTAAATACGAATAAAACAAAATTTCACTGTTAGACTTAGTATAATAGACAGTCCATTCATTTAGTCATATCTACAATACAATACAAACAATGCAATGGAGCTTTCTATGTATAATCCCTTTTAAATGTATGACTTACACAGATCCTTTAGAACAAAACTTATGCTGTCATGTTTCATTACTCCACAAAATTGTATAACCAGATGAAACTATTAAAATATTTGTGTTATACATGTTACCGAGATAAAGTGTATACTGGAAATGCTATAGATATAGTGGGATGCATTACCACAGGGGATTTAACCATAGGTGGGTGCCATATATGGGTCAGAAATCACTATGATTTTTTTTTTTTTTTTAAAAACTTTAGTTTTTGTTCAAAGGATAAACACCTGTTTATTTTTTCATCTCTCGATTTCGACCATGCTTAAAATGACTTGCAATTTTAGAAATTGTAAGGCAGCTTTCCTTGATTGTTATCAATAAAGTTGATGTAATCAATAGCTGATAAGCTATATATGTATTTTGTTGGCTTACACAATTGTCAATAGATCTTACTAAACTATTACATGCTTAATATCATGTTTCATCTAAATTGAACTGTAGACAGCGAGGAAAATGTCTTGCATATACAGTGTATCATTTCATGTATAAAAATAATTAAACATATATATAAGTTTAAGACAGCTAAGTGATATTATTAAGCATTTAGGAAACATAATTTGATCATTGCATTTAGCATTATCTGTAAGTGATGTTTACATATATTCGATAAAATAGTCTTAATTGAAATGGCATTTTATGTGCTTTGAGTTCAAGCTTCTTCCTTTTAATCACCCATACTTTTGTCAGAGTTTAATCCAACTTAAATTTTATGTTAAAAATGCAATATTTATTGTTTCCCTCATTTAATTGAGCCCTCAAATGTCAATCATCTACATCCTCTAGCAGTTTAACCTCATATGATGCTAATATTGCACTAAATAATGTATCTAAAGAAATGTAACGTATGTAACAGTAATAAAAGGTACCTAAATGCGTTAAACTTATACTGCTAGTCATTTAATTTTAATTACAAGATACTATTGATATGTAAGAATATGAAACAGATTGATATATATACTATTGGATTTCCTTTTTTAGGGTAACGTATTAAACTCTGCTTTTTCAGGGTAACGCCTCAACCCATAAAAAGGTAACATGCACATCTTACGGCTTATGTAATGTGGTTTTAGAAAACATATAGTGTATGAAACTCCCCCTCAGATATACTTTGCAGTTCATGGTCTAGTGATAGCACAACACTAAATAGTAGTTTATTTGAAAGTAGGTAACGTATATAACTGCAATATAATGGACTGAAGTTATTTTGATGTATGCTAGCTGTTTGATGTTGTTAAGTAAGTGATTTTAAGGCCATCAGCATGTCGATAAATAAGATTTAGGTCTAGGTTTGTATTTACACAAGAGAATTTGAAGCTGTATAGGGTAACGTAGTTAACTAGGCTGGAACACAGTAACGACCCAACTGCCAGAGGACTTACATGTGTCATTTGGCGTCATATCTAGTGTATTTTTAGAAAATCATAGTGTACAAAATTCCCCCTGGGGGAGGGGGTCTATAAGCAGCTCACGGTCTATATTGTCTGGCTGACACTGTCCAGGATTATGGCCTATTCAATTGTTTATCATCATCATCATCATCATCATCATCATCATCATCATCATCATCATCATCATCATCATCATCATCATCATCATCATCATCATCATCATCATCATCATCATCATCATCATCATCATCATCATCATCATCATCATCATCATCATCATCATCATCGAGGTGGCTCAGTGATAGAGAGCTTGACTCGAGATCAAGAAGTTGCGGGTATCCTTGAGTAAGACGCTTTATCGTCTGCTTAGTAGTACTGGTTTAACCAAGGAAGAACCATACTAATATGACTAAAAACTGCTTATTTTTACATAGTTGATATGGCGAACAATATGGACTCAGATCAGACTGCTCCCTGGGAGCAGTCTGGTCAGAGCAAGTTCATAGTGTTTATTTCAGTCTATGATAAGATCTAGTCTGCAGTGCACCTGAATATATGCTTTTTCCTAGAGCCACTATAGTCACATAGTTGTTCCAGGATTGTGGAGCAAGGTGATCTATTTGTTGTCGAGTAGGATGAGGAGGGAATCTTAGGGCATCATCAGACAAAACCCAGACGTTGGACAGTGTCAACGTTATCGCTGGGAGAATGGCCCGCCGAAATGGCGGAGTGAAGGTCCTTGTGTTTTAGTAGTGTGGGGTTTGGTGGCTCGCTTGCGGAATTAATCAGGGAGGATTAGCAGGCTGGCCCGAACCTCGCCTCATATGCATGGAGCGAACGTATGTTTTGTGTTAGTGCCTTATAAGTTTGATTTGCCTCCTAGCGACATTTAGACATTGTTTACGGACACCCATCACATTTCTCAGACCAGACCCCAATTGCATTGGTGTCTTCAATTACACCATCAACAAGCTTGACCCAAGTCTGCTAGGCTTAATTTAAAAAACGACACCTTTCTCCAACCTGAGCCTGCTTCCTGGGTTTAATCTGGAACTAAGTAGTGTCTGTTTCCTGCCATGTACCAGTACTAATTAAGTAGCCTGATCCTGGGAAGAACCAGTACTAAGTAGCTGCGCCTGGGATATACAGTACCAGTTTCCTGGGATGTTCATGTACCAGTACTAAGATTGATATTCTCTATCAAGACTATGAATTTACACATGCAACGTCTGTCTCAGACCCGTTTCATAAAAGTGTGCCCAAACTACTGATATCTCCGTATCTACCGTCCGATATTGCCCATATCAAACTGAAATACACCAACTGAAATCTCCCGTATGCCACGTGCCACCAAGCAACCAAATAAAATGATAAATACAGTACAAAAAGCTGTTGGTAGGTGGGTAACTGGAAGGCGACGATCACAGTGTACCTGGCATTCAAATTCAAGGTATTCAATGAATAAAATACAGAAACAACTCACCCGCCAAATGTCGCGTGCGACAGTAAACAACTGTTTTCCCCGTATCCGACCGTTTTGCTACCGGATGTACACTGTGAAACAGCCCTGTCAGAAAACGGGACCATTCATATAACAATGATGAAAAGCTGGTTCAGTCATATACTTTTTCTTCGTAAAATGGGGCTTATCGTATACCTGGCAGTGCTGAATTTTTGGGGGCTATTCCGATTCGTCACGCACATCAGTACTGGTAGTTACCCCCCTCCCCCCTCCACCCCCCCCCCCTCCGAGAATTGATCCAGAAATACAGTATGGTGATCCAGACATTTATTCACTGTATCCAACTTATATTTTGTCAGTGACCTGTGGAAGTTCTCTGTGTTTTACATGTTCGTTACAGATAGCCCAGACTTGTCAACATTCTATTGGCTCAGACATACGTAGTCAACCACTACTCCTACTTCTGTCAGGTGTACACCCAATATCAGATAGTTTTTCTTCTTGCCAGAAGACTGACCAATGAGCTACATACAAACTAATCACCCAGATCAGACAGAGTAAACAGGTCCAGGGAACAGCTGTATGTATTTATTGTTTCACTGTAAATATCGGAGCACTAAATTAACAAGAGTGTGGACATTTTACTGCCCTCTACCTTTTAACAATGTGTATTAATAATGAACTTTTAGCTCAAGAAGAAAGATGTTATTCGCACAGTGTACGTGCTGTTCTCCATCTATGAAGGTTTAGATAGAAGAAACAGGAAACAGGATACAGGTTAGAGCTCAACCCAGGCCCATCTCCAAAATTCCCATGTGATGTGTGCTCAAATGAAGTAGAAGATTTTGGAACACGAGCAATAGCCTGCAATACATGCGACAGGTGGATACACATATAAGGCATCATCAGTGACCCTCTAATGGTTTATAGATTTAAATTCTTTCTGTATACATAGGGCCACCGTGTGGCCATTTTGACACTGATCATTGGTTGCAGAAAAGAAGTTGAAAGAATGTTTAAAGTTTAAAGTAGCGGCATATAGGATATATCAGGGAAACTGGTCACGCTCCTGATGACTATGGGTTTTGACCAATCAAATTCATTTTAGCTACATTTGTATTTTGTAAGTCACCCAATGACTAATTCTGCCAAATTATTTTGAATGCTAGTCAGTGGTTCAGAGAAGATTCCTTGTAGTTTCCTTTACCTCAATAAGCCAAGACAGATTGAAATCATATCAAATATATTATATAGAAGGTCACCCAGTAATCAATTCTGCGAAATTATTTTGAAATCTGATCAGCAGTTTAAGTGAAGCATTAAAATAATCCTTAGCCGCAATGTTTTGACGGACCAACTTCTGTAGCAGGCTCAGACCCAATAAAAACGGACTGGTCACTGACGGAAATACAAAGTTATGTTGTTGAGGCTTTGTTTTAGTCCCGTTTCAAAGTACTTGATTCTAAACATACCCGAGATCAAGCTATGGAAACTACGCACATTAAAACCGGAGAATCAACGGAGGTTGACTGTAGAAACGTGTAACGACGACAATGTGTCAGGGTATCAACCCGGGGGTATCAACGGGTTTTACAGTTCAAAAAAGATACGCTATTTGTTAACTTTCATTTTAAAGCAAAGGCTGCAGAAAGTAAATACTGCAGAAAGTTAAAAAGTGAACATTCGTAGGAGCTATAGGAGTCTTTGCTACAAGTGTTGTAACCAAAATTTTGTTGAAAATGTCTTTTTTGTAAGCGCTACAGTGCGCCCCATTTTACTGGTTAAAAAAAGTTAGGGGTCATTTGACCCTGCTTTGGATGATTTTTCAATGCCTGCATCGAGGTACGACTGTTAACAACCTACCCTTGAATATGGCAAGATAGCAGAGTTAGCCCCATATCATCGGCATGCATTGAAACTGTACAAAAAAGGCATGTTAATGAAATTCAGGCATGTTAATGGTTTTTCAGTGGCACTACGGGCATGTTAAGTAGATCAACGGGTAGCAACCAAGTTTTGATAATATACTCAGAAGAAAAAGTTTAGTCAGTATTTATGTTTTCTCATAAAATCAACAATACTGCATATATTTTTTACATGAGTTGTATTATCGTAACTTTACATATATACTGAAGGACTTTAAAAACGCACCACCTGCTTAAATGCTAATTTAGGTCGAAAAATTGATATTTTCATTATGTGAAAAATAAAATTGACAAGTTCCGTCATTTAGCTTGCATTCAATGAGAAAATCGAAACGCTGTGGCTAATGATTGCCGTGACGTCGCGATAATTCTGAGACAACTCAAATTCAAAAAGTCACAGAGTACCCATACCTTCCATAATGAACGAAAAAAAGTTTTCGAACCGATGTTTCTTCTTGAAAGCAAAAGGAAAGACAAAATCAAATCATGAAGTTTTAGGCCTCTGGTACCGTTCATAACGTCTACATGACGTCATTGATTTTTGACGTAATTGACCGTTTATATCCTAAGGATCAGGAATAATCAAAATCTTTTTGTTGCCAACAGATACTCCTCAATCAGTTGCATAAAAGACAAAAGTATCGCGACATGCGCCGACGTCACCCGTCTGTTATTGATGTTTGAAAAATTAAGACTGACGTTAGCAAAGAAACGCAGCGAGTGGGAGTGTAATAAAACGATTATTTCTGAAAACTTTTGTGTTTTTCCATTTGTTAAGACATCTGGCTACCACCTAAAAGTGTTTGTTTTCAAGTTGAATCAAATTCACATTTGTCAGACGACAATTGTTGAAAAACGCTTACGTCGATATTACGGCAGAATGAACAGCATGTGCAAATCGAAATCATGGTAACTCATGGTCCATTTTGCAAATGGATAAAAAATGATAAAGAAAATATCTTCAAATCTATCATGTGGAAGAGACAGAGAATGTAAAATGGTGCGTTTTTAAAGTCCCTCAGTATACCTGTTTATTGCGTGACAAATAATGCCTCTATTAGACTACATATCAACCAAATTTCAAAATGCACGATGTGCACGTGCTGCGGTAAACCGACTGGGTTATTTTCTCATATACTGTTAGATATTGAAAGAGAAATGCTCCTATTGCAATAATATGGAGAAAATTCAGTGCTAGCAAGCTTAATTCGCCGGTCAGGCTATCTACAAATTACAGAAATACCGCGTTTTGACGTCATGAAACAGGTACGCGTGTTGCTGACGTAACACGCAGTTTTGGATGCAGTGAACAAACAATTTATCGTCTGCACACACGTTTTCAACGGCCTGGCGGTAAAAATGACAAGCTTCCGTTGGGGAGACCCCGGATAACGACGCCATTTGAAGTTCGGGTCATAGTGACGTCAACATGACGTAATCGCTTCATGGCCGCTTGGAAACTTCTTAAATTCCTGAGTCATGCAACAGATACGAGAATTTCCGTCTGTACTACAAGAAATCGTCTGAGGGGCGCTAGACTGATTTTTGAGTTATGAAATTTGAATTTTAATATTGACCACTTTGTGTATTTTTGATGAAGAAAATGGGTATATTTTCGGAATGTTTTGTTGAAAATGTTCACATTTGTAAGACATTACATGATTTTTTTAGTAAGGTTTTTGTCAATATTAGACTGTCTTACAAAATTATTGCACACAGTGTCTGTACTGACTAAACTTTTTCTTCTGAGTATATATTAAAACAATTTTCTCCTTTGCGATTAATCATCACGAATCGAAGACTATTTATTTATACTTGTATGCTTCATTTTTGTCATAATTATGGATGTCATAATACAGAGAAAGCCCTGAATTTAGTGGTGGGGACTAGGTCATTCCTCTAGCAAATGTGCCAGTACATGTTCCGCTTCAACGTCAGCCTTATACGTCATAGGGAATATGACATGTTCTATTTGACATTACAAAGTCATACCGAATCAGTCATTCTTACAGCTCACTGAAGTTGTATACTGAGTAAATTTTCATAACTTTTTCGTCTGCTAAATTTTCAAGATCGGCTTTTTAAAAAAATGTAATCATTTTGGATCCAGATCAGGCCCGATGTACTGAAATACTGCTGAAAATAACATAAAACACCAAGCCATCAACCCATTTTATTTTTGGTTGTCAAGACCTTAAACGGTGATATTTACATTGAGTCTGCGTAGTTGAGCCAGGCATTCTGGGTACTGTATGGTTGAATAATGGATTCTGCACATCGTCTTATTGAGGAGAATATTTTACCAAAATCTAATTTAAAGAATCTTTTCAGACATAAAGGAGGTGCATGTATGAAGTGGAGGTAAAATTCAAAGCTCCCTTCATCTGTAACCTTGATCTTGAGTGTGCATGGTCGAGTCATGGGTCCGGCATGGACAACGCTATGGGCGTAAAACTTCAAACTTTTCTCACCGTGACCAAAATTTCAAATAGTGTCATGAATGATAAAGGCAAACATGTATGTTTTCACATATTGGTAGAAGAACATTAGGTGTAAACTTTCTTTACTTTTTTGTTCAGTATATAGAAGAACGGCCAACCCCATGTAAACGAAAAGGTGAAGTGAGAAAAATCTTGAGTGCAGTGGCTCAGTGGTAGATTGCTTGTCTCGAGACAGAGCGGTTGCGAGTTTTAGCATCACTGCATTGTGTTCTTGAGCAAAACACATTAATATTTCCTTTGTACTGGTTTAACTCAGGAAGACATAACTGAAAAAAATGTTGACTGGGACGTATGAATCAAAAGTACAAAAATCTTGATCGTGCAAATTCTTTATGCGTGGCACAATGCGTGTTACCCTGAAAGGTTTGGGTTTTGTACTCATATTTGAAATATTGTATGAATAAAATGAATAAATAAAAAATATGATTTGGCCGACAAACGAGGATTCCAGTACTGTGCATACGCCTGGTCACACGAGCGGTCAGGCTTCTCGCAAACACAAACTATGAAAATAGATAAATGTTCAGACAAAAAATAGATCTCTAGCTCAGCAAGATACTTCAGCTTTTTGGCTTTCAAAGGAGGTTCTTGCACATATACGATAAGCACTGGCCCAAAACAAATAGCATTGATTAGCGAAGGCTCGAACGAGAATGGGCTGTGCCAAACAGTCTGGTCAGAGCATTCGATGTCTGCACGCGATGTCTGCACACGATGGGCTTAGCTTACCATTTGTCACTAAGATATCAGGGCTTTCCCAAGGACTTGTAGGAGAAATTAGGGGAGGTCATCCTGAAATACTTTCACGCTTATTGGAGTTTTAAAGTATGGAATGCGAAAAACTTGTGCCTACGAATTTCTGATTTAGGCTAAACCATGCACACGTCCAGTGGGGGGGGGGGGGGGGGCAGGGGATCCAGACCCCCCTGAAAATCACAAAGCTTCCTTGGCAATACTACTGGTCCAGATCCTAAAGCTGTCAAGCCAACATTCAATGTTAGGCCACCATCTGCCTGCCAGCGAAATGCCATTTCAATGGCGTTGGGCTGGTCGGCTGATGATGGCCAACCTTAAGTGGTAATTGGATCCTCTCTCCCATTATCATCGAATAATATCAATTTAAAACTTGTGTTTATGTTGTTTCTGCAATGGCGAATAAAGACAATGCGTGACATAAATCATATCTACTCTCCCTTGTTTCATGTTTTAATTCTCTTCCCTGAGTTAATCTCGTGCTGTCCATTACTATTTAATGAAATTATATACTTAAGCGCAAAAGTTTCGCAACTCTTACTAAAATGTTATTTCTTTCTTTTTGAGCCAAATATTTTACTCTATGATATTGTGATTAACAAGTCCAATGATTTGCCGTCCAAACAACATGAAAATCAGACCAGTGAGACTTACAATTGCCGATCTTCGACAAGAAATGTAAGGCAACCCAAATTTGAATATTCACAGAGTTACAATACCTTACATTTTATCGAGTAACAGTGTTACACCACCTTACATTTTATTTGGAAAAGGTGTTTAACCGTTATCTGTTTTCAAAAGCAGAAGGGCAGACAAATCAAAGCAGTTTATTTTATGCATTTGGTAACGTTCATTACGTCAACGTAAAGCCTTCAATATTTGACGTAATTGGCCGTTTACGCACAACTGAATATCAATAATCGAGTTTTTAATGTCACAAGTGAAAGCCTTCAATACATTGCATAGAAGACAGAAGTATCGCAAGACATAGCGGAATAAAATGAACAATTTTGATAAATTGGTTGACGTTAACAAAGAAACGCAGCGACTTTGAGCGTTGATAAACGTTAATTGTTAAACCTTAAAATGTTTTCCGTCAATTACGACATCTGGCTATCACATCGCACCGTTTGTTTTCAAATCGAGATAACAATTTTTATGCTAGACGTAAATTGTTGAAAAGCACTGACGTCATTAAAACGTCAGAATGAAGAGTATGATTAAAACCGAATAATGGTAAATCATTCCACATTGTACAGGAGCATAAAATATGATTATATGAATATTCTAACTTGGACCATGCTGAAGAAAAAAACAGATATTACACAGTTGCGAAACTTTTGCGTTTAAGTATATATCATGTATGTGTAAGAAAACTTTCGTCTGTCGCCCAGTCTGTCAGTCCGTCCTTACTACATGTACCTTGTGCGCACAAGCTTTCTCCAATTAAGTTCATTCAAGGGGTATAATTCAAACAGAAAGCAAGAGGAGCAATCATTTTTGAACGAGACACACCGTCTTGCCCATCAAATGGTCTCAAAACATCTCTGACAATGTAAAAGTTTTTATGGACGAACAAAATTTTTCCTTTAATGTTCATTAAAGATATATAAATCAAACAGGAAGTGAGGGAAAGCGATCTTTCTTGCACGTGACACATCGTCTCGATCGGATTAATATGCTTTCCACGTAAAGTCAATATATCTCAAAGGGTATTAAAGTTATTGGGTGAACAAGCTTTCTGCTACAGATGGACAGACAGACGGATGGTCGCCAGGCTGATCGCTACGTCCTCGATCCTTGTTGGTTGGGGATAAAAATGTGAAACAAAGTAGGCCTTGAGCTGGCTATAGACCCCTCTCCCCCAAGGGGGAATTTTGTACACTATGATTTTCTGAAACTATATGATTTTCTGAAACTACATTATATAAGACACAAAATGAAAGATGTTAGCCCTCTGAGAGTGACAGCGTTAACGTGTAACATCACGTTGTATACGTTACCCCCCAAAATAGCATTAAACGTCCCTGATAATGTCTCAACCGTGACATGTTCGTACATATTTGCATGCTGACACAGGTTTATGAACTTCTTATAACACAGTAACATATTTTTAGAATTAATTTTATAAATGTCTTGAGTTATTACCGCTGTATACGTTACTTAGTGTATCCTGCGTTATTTACGAGTATCAGTATGGTATTTATTGACTATACGTGTATTACATCTGTCACAGAATGTAGTATATATATATATATAAGGCTGCTACTTAAATGATTTAAAATTCTTTATTATGGTCGCTAACACTATTTTTCAGGCCCACGTTATGTATGTTCCCTTCAAAATAGCATTAAGCATTCAAGTTAATGTCTCTTACAAGCCCCGTTTATACTTATTTGCATGCTGGCACAGGTTTATGTACTTCTTTTAACAAGTTTTACCTATTTAGTCCGGTAGAAAACCAGAATGACCTGGAACTTGATTTTAAAGTTTTTTTCTTTGCTGATTCTTTTTGTTCAGACATTGTACTTGATGAATCCAACTGATGCCACTCTGGCATCATTGAGCGTTTTGAAATATTAAAGATGGCGTCCAAGATGGCCGTCAATTAGGCTTCTAAGACGAATATGACTAACATACTCAATAAAGAACATTTTATTTTTTATTTTTATGGATGTTTAGAGGCTAAATGATACAAACAATTAAAATAGAGCATTTTTTTATTCAGTAGGTCGAAAGATTAAAGATGGCGTCCAAAATGGCCGTCAGTTAGGCTCCGAAGACCTATTTGACCAACATACTCGATAAAAATCAACTTTAATTTTTTTTATGGATGTTAGAGGCCATTAAATGTTACAAATGATTAAAATGGAAATTTGGTTTGATTTCCAAGGTTGGCGTCTGAGATGGCCGCCAGTAAGGCTCTTAAGGCCTATCTGACAAACTCAATAAAAAGCATTTAATTTGACTTTTCATGGCTGTTTAGAGGCCTAATGATTCAAATGATTAAAATGGAAAATCGGTTTGTTTCAGACGGTTCAAAAATTGAAAAATGGTGTCCAAGATGGCCGCCATTTTAAAGCGAAATTCAACCTGATCGCAGTTAATAACTATATTCCGATAGTTTTCAACAGTGATTGTATTTGGAGAGTTTGACTGGCATATTGTTGTTGTTTTCTGCGTTTTGAAATTTTTAAGATGATGTCCAAGATGGCAGCAATAACAGAGTGGGGAATCACTTATTTTTGCGATGATACACTGCACGGAAAAAAATAACAGACACATACTTATCGTAATGTTATTTTTAGTCTTTGTTTTGGTAATTGCATTCACCACTTTCCAGTCCACCTTAGGCTAGATCTGATAATACCATAATATCATAGTTCCTGCTTTGAGAAAACACTCTGTCCAAAAGATGAAGAGATAAATGCCAAGGTATACTGAACGGACAATATAACAGAAAACGTTGTGGTTGGGTATGAGCATAGGGACATAACTGCGGGTCTGAGGCAAGGGTAACAAATATACCTGCTGATTCAGCCCCACAACTACAGATGTGCTTGCAAGTCAGTTGCTTTGTTTGTTTGTTTGTTTTTTATTCTTTACGTCCCACCAACAATCTTTCAGTTATAAAGGGACGGGTCTTCCTGGGTTGAACCAGTATTAAGCTTGGATTAATGTTCTTGCTCAAGGACCCAACGCAGTGACGCTGGTGAAGCTCGAACTCTCGGTCTCGAGTCGAGCATTCTACCACTGAGCCTCTACGCTCCCTGCAAATTAGTTGCAACTGATTTAAACATATATGCTGGTGAGACGCAAGCTAGTAGAGTGCAATTGTAACCAACATGCCTGCTGTTAAATAGCAGAGTTTAAAGACCTGAGTGCTGCAGCAGGCCTGCTAGTCTCGTGAAGCAGTTACAAAAAAAACTGCTTGGTTTCAGACATGTGTGCTGGTCCTGTGCCACATAATCAAACATGGGTAATATAAAATATGTCTGCTGACCCCGTAGCAATAATGACTACGCTGATGGTCTAGTGCAAGTAGAACATACATGCACACTGGCCGGGTGCAACATGAATAGACATGCCTGCTGCTTCAGTGCAACAGTACCCAGCATTCCTGTTAGTCAGTTGCAATTACAACATACATTATTGTTAGTGTGATGTAACCTACACAGATGACTGCTGTCCCTGTGTTTCGTTAACAGGCAAGTGTGCTGGTTTATAACCACATAAGTAAACATGTGTGAAGGTAAGGAAGTCTGATGTGATGACCTGGTGGCAATACATGGCTGCTATTTGGTAAATCTTTAACAGATATGCATGGGGACCTGATACCATTCAATCAGACATACATCTAGGTCCATTGAAAATCAAAAAGAAAACTTACTAGACTGATGCCCGTCCATCAGACATGCCAACTAACTGTGTGAAACTTTATTAGGCAAGACTGTTTCCTGGTCGAGTGCCACTCCAGAGAGTTGCTACGCTGTTGCAGCTGCAACATATATGCCTGCTGGCCAAGTGTATTTACTGCCACAAACACCGCTGCTATCAAATATGCCTATTGTTTGAGTGCTGCTGCAAGATGGATGCTTGCTGGGTCTTTGCCACTCAATCCTGCATGTGAGTTGGTGTTGTGCTTCCCTATCTGTCATACCTGTTGGTATGGTGTCTCACTATCAGCCGTGCCAGCTGGTGTGATGCCTCACTATAGGCCATATCTTCTGATGTGTTGCCTCAATATTAGCCCTGCTGTGCTGGTGTGATGCCCCAGTATAGGCCATGCCTTCTGGTGTGGTGCCTCACTACAGGCAATGGCTTCTGGTGTGGTGCCTCACTATTAGCCATGCCTGCTGGCGTGTTTCCTCACTAAAGGTCATGCCTTCTTGCGTGGTGCCTCATTACCATCATTACCATCAATGCTTATTGGTGTATTGCCTCACTATAGACCATGCCTTCTGATGTGGTGCCTCATCATCAACCATGCCTGTTGGTGTGGTTCCTCACTATAGACCATGCCTGTTGGCGTGGTACCTTACTATAGGCCATGCCTTCTGGTCAATTGCCACTACAATCAATATTTTACTAGTCGAGTGCAGATGGAAGAAGGGTGGCTTCAAGTCTGGTGCTACCTGCACAGAGGTGCCATAATATCAGGCATGTATGATGACCGGTGCCACTCTCAGATATGCCTGCTTGTACAATCCAACTATATCAGACATGCATGCTGGGTTCATGAATTCATCTACGCATGTTTGTAAAATGCTATTCTATCAAGCAAGGTATCGGGTCTGTTACAAATCCATCAGACATGCCTACAGGTAGGATGCTGCACCCACAGGGTTGTAAAACTTGTCGGGTACCATCCTGGATGCAATCTTGAATATATAAAATTCTGAATGATGTATTAATAGCATCACTGGAATGTTACAAGGATGTTTGTAGTTCAAAAATCAGTAAAATAAAATTTTGCATGCAATTTCCTGGAGCTTACCAGTCTCAGGGAAGATTTTCTTATATTTTGTGTTATAAGCTGCCATATTGGCGGGCATCTTGTCCGCATTATTTTCCTTGTTTTTATTTGGTTACAGACTAGATGTCTACAATTAGATTCCAACTTCATAGCATACAATTTAAGAAAAACATACTTTTGAGTTATATTTTCCGTATCACACAATATTTTCACTTATAATTGGCTTCCATCTTGGACGCCATCTTGGATATATCGAAATGCTCAATGATGCCAGAGTGGCATCACTCGGATTTTTCAAGTACAATGTATGTACTACCAAAATCAACAAGAAAAAAACTTTAAAATCAAGTTCCAGGTCCCCCTAAAATTCGCGCAAATTCTGCCGGACTAATTTTAAGTATTCATTTAATAAATGCCCTGAGCTTTAACTGTTATGTGTGTTACCAAATGATACATAAGTTATTCTGAATATCTGTATAGCAGTTGTTGGCTATACATGTATAAAATCTGTCAGAGAATTCAGAAAAATTATAAGGCTGAAATAGATTGAAGTTCATTATTAATTCATGGTGACTTAAACTAATAATATAATGTGATCTATCAACCTTCGCTGTTTGCTCACATCAACAGTAGATACCATGCATTCAAATTGGAAGTTCTGAAAGACAGTCACTGTGAAACAGCTCAGTTCTGGGCAGGGTATATGGATATAGTTCAGATGGTGTTGACACTGATTAGGGCTACAAAGAAAACAACTTTGAATTGCATGTCAGCTCTATCTAAATTGTTCCCAATAATCATTGCAAACGATCACAACAACTACGCACAATATGTACCTGTGTAACTGATTACACTCATAAATTTGTCTGATACACATCGCAGATGCAAAGAACTTCTCGAACAAAATGGGTTTATTGTGCCACAACCATTGGTTCTTTGCTTGAGAAATGCTTTTGACATAACTATCAGGCAAACAATAAAGCAGTATTATAGGCTTCAGCAACTACAACTACGCTTCGTACTACAGATGGAATCGTGTATTAATCATCACACCAGAGCTCAATATATTAAAACAACTCTTCAATGCACTGAAATGAAATATTCAATCTGCTCAGATGTAAAGTAGAACGAGTACTAGAGGCAGTTTCAGGCTTCACCAATCCTTTTAGTTCTAGTTTTTAAGACAATGAACTGTGCCTTTTGTCTTTTGGTGTTCCTGTTAAGCCTGGCATAGCTAGAGTATCGTATTGAGGCTGATGACATTGGCAGGAAGGCTGTTGCAGACTTCATTGACTCACTTTTGGTTAAAAAATCTGTCTTTCACAACCCCATAAAATGCGACAAGCTAATAAAGTTTTGAGGCTTGCGAGCTCTCCTTACCATGCATGTTATGACCGAAATGCATTTTTTACTTCAGAAAAACCAAAAAAATATCATGCATGGTCGTGTCAAAATGTATGTGATGCGCTGACCTTTTTGTTGGACAACATTTTTATTCGATTTGGCACCAAGCTGTATAGACAAGTAGTTGGGATTCCTATGGGCACTAATTGTGCTCCCCTGGTTGCAGATTTATTCCTGTTTTGTTATGAGAGGGACTTTATTATGTCTCTTTCTGATGATCAGCAGGCTGATGTCATTGATGCGTTTAACACTACATCCAGATATTTGGACGATATTTTAAATATTAATAATGTTTATTTTGACAATATGGTTAGTCAAATATACCCTTCAGAGCTCCAACTGAATAAAGCTAATACCTCTGATACCGAAGCCGCATTTTTAGACTTGCATTTGTCAATTTCTAATGATATTGTTACTACCAAAATTTGTGATAAACGTGACGACTTTGATTTTGAAATTGTCAATTTTCCATTTTTAGATGGTGATGTACCTCGTTCTACATCCTATGGAGTCTATATTTCTCAACTCATTCGTTTTGCTAGAGCAAATAGCATTGTTGCTGACTTCAACACTCGCAATAAATTGTTAACTCAGAAACTTCTTAAACAAGGCTATCGGTATCATAAACTTCGCAAAATATTTTCAAAATTTTATAGACGATACTATGATTTGATTTCTAAATTCCAAGTTGGACTTAAATCTCTTTTGCGTCAAGGACTTTCGACACCTGATTTCTATGGTGACTTGGTGTACAAGTTGAAGAAGATTGTTGGCTCTAATAATTTTTCAGCGAAGTTCATTAAAATAATTTCCCATTATAAAAAGATTGGCTATAACATTAATGTATTGCAACAGACTGCATGCTTGGTGGTCAACCCAATCACGGTTGGCAACTTTGCTTTCCTCTTTATTTGCACGCCGGTGGGTCGGACTTCAGACTCTATGATGGTTCTGACTTAAAGACTTATCTATTGATGAGATGGTAGGGGCCTGATGCTTTGGCTGTTTGTCGGGCCCTCCGGGGTTTACCTGTTGGATTTCTTTTGCGCTGGTATTCAGTTTTATTTTCTGTTGAGTCCTTATCTTTGCTTTATCTCCTTGTTATATCTTGATTTATATGTTTTATGAGATGATGCATTGATAAGTTAGGGGTCTTTCATGCAAACCAAATATCTATGTGTCTTGATCCACATCTGAATTAAGGGTGAGGTTGGCGCGCCGTTAAACTGGTTTAAGCCCTCCAGTAAAATATTTTACTGACCGTTCCAAGGCGATACTTCTTTTGTGGATCTTTTATGTTTTTGTTCTGTCTTATGTTTGCTATGTCTTTGTGCGCGTCTGTTTATATGTGCTTTGTGGTCACCTGCTGGGAAAGGGCTGACCTCTTGGCTCTCGTTTGTGGTGTCTAACTGTGAGTTTGTAACTTTCCCATTGGTATTCTGGGTCGGTGTGGTACTTGATTGTATCGACTCCTGATCTTTGCACCCTTACTTACTTTGCGAGGTCAAGCAAGAAGAAATTGTCCAATTTACAAAACTTAAACAGCCAGATGAGAGCATAAAGGAGCGTCTTTGGTCAGCTACACCCTCTTTCTATTGGACATAATGTTGACCTTGAGTTGACACTGCCGTTCCTTCTTGGACCTGTACCATGGTCACTGTCATCTCCTGATAGAATTTACACCAAAACTGACAAGTCCACCTTTCCGCATGGCTTGCAATCACACATTGAACTAACATTAGATTGGCCATGTTGTGCTGCACATAACTTTGATGTTAATGCCGTAACTATAGAGCATAATAGCTTTTCCTGTCACCCTCAAGGATCTGATGGCACCAGTATTCAACCAGGCACTAAAGGCAGGGCATGTTTGTTTTGTCACTGATATATATATACAATGTATAAGCAGCAGTCTATAAAGTCTTACAAACGTTCTCGCAGAGGATAACCTTGGTGTTTTGTTCAACAATGGTGTATGCAACAAAAGGTGCACCTTCTGAATGTCAACACCATTGGCCAGGATATGGGTGAAGAGATTTACAGTAGTACACTGTTTAACAGATTGTGACACTGCCAATGTGCCGATGTGTTAGTAACACCGAAAGGTTATTCCTACCAAACTGATAGAGAACCCCTCCCCCACTAGTTCATCAACATTCTAAGCAGGGTAGGAAAACAAATAAAGAATTGCTCTAGGCACTCATCAGTGATATGAAGCCCTAACATGTGCTATTTAGTTTGTTTGATTTGCCCCATCAACAATCTTTCAGTTATATAGGGACGGGTCTTCCTGGGTTGAGCCAGTGCTAAGCTAGGATAAATGAGTCCTGCTCAAGGACCACAGCGCAGTGACACGGGTGAGGCTTGAACCCGCGGCCCTTCGGTCTCGAGTCAAGCGCTCTACCACTGAGCCACTGCGCTTCCATGTGCTATTTATGTAATTGTGAATAAGCTGCCGTACGACATGTTTCTGAAAAAAGTGCCAAAGCCATACACATATACTGACTATTTCAAATGGCAAGAACATGAGCTTACCTCCACCCTGCTTTTCTGTCCTTAAGATATATATACAAAGATTGAACTATCAAGTCTTTCCCATGAAAACAAGTGAGGCTTTCCAGATATGGACTAAATGTGTGGAAAATAAATGGGAAGGAAATCGAGTACCTCTGGGTGAAAGAAAACTTGATTGTACCCTAACAAAAGAGCCACAGAATCATATTTCACATTTTGTGTGATATGGGGTTACCATGTTCAAAACTCAACAACTCAACCCTTATAAAAGTTAGAAAAATAATATTTGCAGTTTCCAAAAGGTACATAAACATTCTTTAATACAAAATGAGTTAGTAAGCGCATTCACATTCCAAAAAATATCAAACTATATTAGTTTTGTAAATCATTTATATAGGAATAATGAATAAAAGTAACATACATGACACTTTGGGTGCATCTTTGTTTTCAAAGGTCCATATCTGTGATGCAAAAATAGCTTACTTGGATGATATATCCAATTTGGAAATCTTACCTTATAGTTTGCACTTTTCAGAAGTCATGTCTTTTACTAAAATTATCAAAGATGTTGGTGGGTAATATATATAATTGCCTAGGTAATGGTGCCATTACCAGCATGCTAGCATATTGCAAAATCCTTGAAAGATGGATCTGATAGAGAATTAATAAGCTGTATAGAAAAATTCCTTAAACGCTTGGATAATATACCAAGATTTGCTCTTACTTCTACCTGTTGAGCTTTCTTTGGTCTTCTAAGTTGTTACTGGCACATTGCACTGTATGTTACAAACTTTCCATGAGTATTATGTTAACTATATTTGATGTCTCTATAAAAGAAAAGAGGGTTTATGTTTTGAATTACTTCCTCAGCAAATGCGCCAGAGTAAAAAGAAGTACATAGACCTGTGCCAGCATACAAATAAGTACAAGCAGGTGGTGTTGGAGACCATATCTTGAACGTTTAATGGTATTCAGAGAGTAACGTATGTAACCTGGGCTGTAAAATAGTGTAAGACACCATAATAAGGAACTTTAATTCATTTGAATAGCAGCCTTATAGATTTACTATTTTCACTGACGGATGTACTACATGTATAGTCAATAACTGCCATACTGATACAGGGAAATAACATATGAAACGCTAAGTTACATATACAACGGCAAAAACTGAAGACATTTATAAAATAAATCCTAAAATTATGTACCTGTGTTATAAGAAGTTCTTAAACCTGTGCCAGACTTCCAAAAAAGTGTGAATATGTCATGTTGGTGACATTATCAGGAAAACTAAATGTTATTTTGCGGGTAACGTACGTAACATGATGTAACCCGCTAACGCTGCCACTCTCAGAGGACTAACATATTTCATTTTGTGGCTTATATAATGTAGTATCTGGAAATCATAGTGTAGGAAATTCCCCCTTGGGAAGCGTGAGGCCTAGAGAATTAAATTTTACATTTTGGTGTGATATGGGTGTACCATGTTCAACATCTAATAACTTAAAAAGTATATAAGATAGAAACGTAATGCTTGCAGATTTGAAAAGGTAAATAAAAATTCTCCAATATAGTACCAATTAATTAACATAAACTGGTTTCAATAAAATTTAAGACAAACTATATTAGATGCTTTTATCATTTAAAAGGGGATTCAATGAAAAATGTAACATACATCGGGGGTGTCTATATTTGTTTTCAAATATGCTCAGTAATAGCTTACTTGGATCAAATTACCAATTTAGAAATCTTACCTTATCAAATATTTTGTAGGATAACGTATGTAACAGGCTGTTACAGCTTAACGCTGCCATTGTCAGAGGACTAGCATGTTGCAAAATCCTTGCAAGACATTGGGCTTTAAGAAAAATATGGAGTCTACAAAATTCCACCAGGGGGGAGGGGGGAGGTAAACCATATCGAGCCAGTGGCCTAAAGAAAGAGCTAATTCGCGTTTTAATCAATTTTAGATGGAATACATTTATTAATCCTCGTGCATACCCAACAATGAAAAGTTGTCATGAAAGATTTACCTGTATTAATCCTTATAGCGGTTTACACTGAAACGAATAGGAAAGTAGTAATTTTAACTCTTTTTAAAAAAGTCTGGAACATAATACAAAAAAAATGCTGGTAGCTTTAGAAACTACATTATTCTGCGAACATTTTGATATATTTTTCATAATTTTTGGAGGAAAACTTAAACTCCCTTATTCGAGTTTTTTCTGACCACTGTTGAAATGATTAAACAAATAGTAAAAATGCCCCGTTTTTTCCGTGGATTGTTATCAAAAACATAATAATATCCCTTTTCAAATAATATGAGAAAAAAATTGCTGGTAGTATTGCGTAGTGGAGACCTTTAGGAATCCTTTGATATTTAATTTGCTGAAATAAAATAAAAAAAATTTTAAACTCCCTTATTAGAGATTTGTAACAATGGTGTTGTAATTTTTTCTACCTTTTACACGGGTGGTAAACCTAGGAACTACCACGAAATTGTGTTAACGTAATTTTGTTCCCAAGCCACATCCGGGACACGTCGTGGTAGTTTCCAGGCCGAAAATTGGATAAAGAAAGGTTGGTGTCACTTTTATTTTTGTTTTATTTTACAACTTAGAACAAACAATGGTGAAATCCGACAATGTGGTTCCGTGTAAGTATGTCTCAGCGTCCCCTCTAGCCCAAAATTTTGTTTGAAAAGTTATTTTCTTTCTTTTGGTACGTGTTTCCCCACTGAGCATCGGACCAACTTTCCCCAAAGATCGAAGGATTTTAGCCCATATCTGTCAAATTGACTGGAATTTGATATCATTTGACGATGGAAATGATAAAAAGACCCTGAATAAACATTCCTGCACAGAAAAAAAATCTGAGCATTTACTCGTAAACGATTCATGCCCCGTTCGTCCGGTGTGGTAGTTTCCAGCTCATCGTGGTAGTTAAAATGCTATCGTGGTAGTTTCCAAGACTTTATAGGATACGTTTCTGAAGTGTTACAAAACATTATAGTGGTTGTTTGTTTCGCATGATAACCCTCGAACTCGTCAATTAATTACCACGGTAAACAAATAAACCACATTTCAACACCATGAGGAAGCTAAGCTGAGGACTCGAGATTCAATGTGATGCTTGACAGGTGGAGACCATGCCCTGGACTGCCAAACAACACCTCTGGAAATCTAAAGCAAAAGAAGGTCATCAGTTAAGCCGTGGTGGACCAATTAACAGACAAAAAAAATGATATAAAAAATTGCGTCACTCGCTACGCTGTTCCATGTTCAGTCAGCTTTAAGATAAAATGGCAGGCTAAGACTACTGGCCCAAAGTATTGTTAGTACTTGCGCTTCGGAAAAAAGGGAAATATCCTCGGGTTGGGACACATTTTATAGTGTGCCAATGACCGGGCATGTTATTTGATAATTAAAAAGCATGTTTATTCAAAAACAAAAAATGTGAATATCCCTTCTTTTCATTCTTCTCATCATTTCAATAGCCAACTAAAATTAAAATTCAGGCAGTCGTCATTTGTTATCTGACAAAAGGTTATTTGAAAAGGTCTTCGTATGAATAAGAGGAGTATTCAAGGTTCGGCCCGCACACCCTGTCTTTATAAAAATGAAGTAGCCCCTGAATAGTGGAAATCTGCTGATGCGAACTACTACTAAATTCCTACAAAGTCTTGGAAACTACCACGATAGCATTTTAACTACCACGATGAGCTGGAAACTACCACACAGGACGAATGGAGCATGAATCGTTTACGAGTAAATGCTAAGATTTTTTTTTCTGTGTAGAAATGTTTATTCAGGGTCTTTTTATCATTTCCATCGTCAAATGATATCAAATTCCATTCAATTTGACAGATATGGGCTAAAATCCTTCGAACTTTGGGGAAAGTTGGTCCGATGCTCAGTGGGGAAACACGTACCAAAAGAAAGAAAATAACTTTTCAAACAAAATTTTGGGCTAGAGGGGACGCTGAGACATACTTACACGGAACCACATTGTCGGATTTCACCATTGTTCGTTTTTTAGTTGTAAAATAAAACAAAAATGAAAGTGACACCAACCTTTCTTTATCCAATTTTCGGCCTGGAAACTACCACGACGTGTCCCGGATGTGGCTTGGGAACAAAATTACGTTAACACAATTTCGTGGTAGTTCCTAGGTTTACCACCCGTGTTTTAGAATTATCGGCCTTGTGGCGGAAAATCACAAGTATCAAGTCAGTGACCGGTTGCATTTGTCTTCAGGGTATCATAATTTCTCAGTTTGATCAGTATGATTATAATAAACGTCCGGAAGATTATATAATTATTCAGTTTGAATAAAACCATTTTGTCTATTATGGTATAACCTTTTTTTATTGTGTTGTATGTATATTTAGAGATGTTGATGTCAATATTTTTAAAAGTAAAATAATAATGGGCCTCAGCGCAGGTATACCGGGCATATTACGTGCGAACAATAAAGGCGTTGACCAGCCAGTGCACCCGCGCAGTCTGATCAGTGCCTTTGTTATTTGCTTATTGGAAAGTAAAATATCTAAACTTGCTTGATGCAAAATTTTAATTTTCCATCTAGTTTCTGTATCTGAACAGGTTGGTTTGAGCCTTACATGGACAGTTTTTCTCGCGACATGGCTCCGTTAATATCATGATTATGTCCGTTGCTCTAATTCAAAATATTTGATTAAACATTTCTGGATCAGTAATTAAAAGCTGGAGGTGCATGATAATTATTTGTCGCACTGACGAGCATCGAGGCTAGGGCCACTATCGGCCCGCCAGAGAAATATCATTTGAATGGCGTTTTGCTGGCGGACCGATTGTGACCCGCTTTATTATATTTATAAGAAAGGCCAAGACGAGTCTGCTCATATGTGTAGACCCATAAAAGCATTCGCTACTCTCATATACACATGGATAAAGATAAAGTCTAGGACTTAATTTTACTTCTCAAGCCCCAATGGATAGGTAGGACTAGCCTGGGTCCAGTCGGTATATTTTCGCAATATTCTCTAATGCTTATATTCTAAAAAATAAGAGAATAAAAAGATACACCATCAAAGGTATCGGTGGTCCGTTATTGATTCCGATTAATATTGTCATTTTTGACCAAGAAACGGAAAAATAAAAAAAAAAGAAGAAAAAATGATCAGACTGGAACCCAGGCTAAGGTAGGACCAACTTGACACCCGTCATACGAATAAACAAACGAAAAACGAATCAACAGAAACAAGGACCCATGCGGAGTGTATGTAACTATAGGCTCTGATCTGGATTCAAACGTTAATTGTGATAAAAAAAATCCGCTGAAATAAAATGGACAAAGTCATATACATGACTAATAAAAGGGCCTAGTCCGGAGATAACCAGGTTTTGCTGCATGCGAGTGACTTTTGGTATTAAATGTTATTACTTTTGCAGTAATTGTTTTCACTTAATTCAGACCGCTCGCTTATTCACCAAACGTTAATGGAACCCATCAGGATCTACATTGCTTGCATTATCCGAATGTTGAAACTATTTTGATTTTATGATAGAAAGCATTGTAGACCTTCACGAAATGTCACAGAACGCAGTTTATTTGTTTAATTGGTTTGAGATCTTTACGTTTTCAGTTATGACGGGACGGGTCTTCCTGTTTTGAACCAGTACTAAGCAGGGATTAATGTGTCCTACTTTTGGACACAACGCAGTGCCGCCGGTAATCTGGGTCTTCGCTGCTATGGCTGTAATATTAGAGAATGGATAAGTGGTTACATCCGTCTTTACAATAAACAAAGGATTACATGGACCCCATACGACGTTTACTTAGCTATGCTACAAGGTATGTAGATCTGGACATGGTTCCAAACTTTTTGCAACTCTGGTATCATTTTTTCAACAAAGTAAATTGTGGTAAAAATATATATATACTAGAAACGGGCCCGCGCAAGCGCGGGTTATGATGAAAAGTGTTCTGAGCTCGGCTGAGCATGGCAGATGTCCTCATAAATATTAAAATTGAGAACAATTGTTAGCATTTCAATATCTAAGAGTAGGATAAATACTAACAAAATTCTGATATGAATCAAGGGCCATAACTCTGTTATAAAGTATATTATCTATTTCTATCAACCTAACTCAAAAAAATAAGGCGGTAACGACCCAATGGTGAATCTTGATCGAAACAACGCATGTAGCATAACGCACTACTATAGTGTTAATCGAAGTGACTGTACCGTACGACAACCAACGTATATGTATACCAATGAAAACTGTAAGTTGTCATATCAACTTTAGTCCTTTTCCAATGCTTATTCATTCCCCTGAGATGACCAGATATTGAGGGGATGCAGACCTTGGGTCATATTTTAATGTCTTACTCATGCTTGTGCTGGCTAGATACTATAAGTGAAATATGGAATGAGCTTCACAGCTTAAGAGATGACCCATAGATGCCTTTACACACCATAAGCTCATCTATGAGCCTTCGGCTCAGATGAACTAAAACGTATACGAAATTTTGTGACTGCGGGAAAAATAGACCAAAGTTTTCTATTCTGTCTGTATAGATTAGTATAATTGATAAAATGAATACAGCAAATTCATTCTGTATGAAAGAAAGACCAGGAATCGAACCAATGGCCACTTGGTTGATAGTAACACTCTACTGATTGAGTTAAGCAGCCCATCAGTTAAGAGTGGTGTATATGGTTAAAGCATTAATGAATGTGGCATTAAATCCAAATTTTTGAAAAATGTCTACTGTAATATTCCAAAATTTTATGACTCCCTAAACTTTGCTGTAAATATGCCAAAAATTGAACCAAAAGGGTTTATATAGAATAATACCAAATAAAGATATTGACAGAAATGCAAACAGTGAAGACCCTGATTAGACTGCTTCTCTAGGGACAGTCTGATGTGGGTCTGCACTGTTTGACCATACCTAATTGTCCAAAAAAGTTGGGCATTAATTTCATGGCAATTTCTTTTGGTAATTGTGTTATCTTTCACGACTATTGATGAGGACAGTGATTATTACAATAAAAATAAATGGGTACATACACTTTAAAATTTATGTTTTCAACCAAACACATGGTGTTGGTAATCAAAAGTACTGTCACAATGAGACGGTTCTTTTGAGCACCCAAAATATAAAACCATGGCTGCAAATAGAGCTTACACGTTTACAAAATTTTGTTAAGGTTTAGACGAATTCCAAAAAATCGAAATGATTCCGTTTACACGCACCTACACAGCATTTCTACACGTCGAATCACGGGTTCGTTGTAACTACCATGCAACAACAGACTTCTTTCTTCATAAGAAATGATACCTATGTAAAGCTTTTATATTTGAAACGCAAAAATGAAATCGGTATATACATCCGCTGTAACTACCAGACAACAACAGACTTCTTTCGTCATAATAAATGATACCACTGTAAATTAAGCTTATATCTTTGAAATACAAAAAAGTATCAGACTCAAAAGTGCCGTATCAATAAGACGGTTCTTTTTGGCACTCAAAATATAAAACCATTGTTGCAAATATGGCTACCATGTTTACAATTTTTGTAAACGTTTACACGGATTCCAGAAATCGAATATACCGCGGTAAAGCTTATATCTTTGAAACACAAAAAATCGGTATATACACTTTAAATGTTTTCAACTATGCATATGTTGTAGGTACTAAAATGTACCGTCTCAATGAGACAATTCTTTTGTGCACCATAAATATAAACCCATGGTTGCAAAAGGACTTTTTACACGAATTCCAGAAATCGAATGTTACCAATGTAAAGCTTATATCTTTGAAACGCAAAAAAGAAATCAGTATATACACTTTAAATGTTTTCAACCAATATATATCTTGAGGGTACTCAAAAGTGCCGTCTCAATGAGACGGTTCTTTTGAGCACCCAAGATATAAAACCATGGTTGTAAATAGGGCTTTTACGATTTTGTAAACGTTTATACGAATTCCAGAAATCGAGTGGTGCCACTGTAAAGCTTATATCTTTGAAAACGCAAAAAAGAAATCGGTATATACGCTTTAAATGTTTTCAACTAAAACATATGTAGTACCATCTCAATGAGACGGTCTTCTGAGCACCCAAAATATAAAACCATGGTAGCAATTTTGCAATTGACCTGTGCATAAAAGCGGGGTATGGTTGCAAATGATTTGTGCATAAAAGCAAAAAATAGGTGTGGTTCGGTAAAACAGTCGAGTTTCCAGTGGTTTGGTGTGTTCAGGGCTACACGGCATTTCTACACGTCGAATCGCGGGTTCCCTGTAACTATCCTCTTTCATTATAATAGATGATACCACTGTAAAGCTTTTATCTTTGAAACGCCAAAAAGTCGGTATGATACACATTAATTATTTTCAACCAAAACATGTGGCCACATATGTTGTGGGTGCTCGAAAACCGTCTCAAGCGACTTTTCTTTTGAGCACCCAAAATATAAGGGGTCTGTAGCCTGTAGGTCAGCATTTTTTTTCAAAACTCTGCTTTCAGGGCAGGTAAGTTTTATCTTATTTGCCTATAGGCTGTGAGGATTATTTACGTTTTGATTCGACAGGTACCCGTATGATGATAAAAAATAGGGAACATCGGTAAGAAAAAGTCTGCAAGAGCCGGAAATAGACAAACAATAACTCTTTAGGTGCCAACTAAGTATTGAAACCACACACCCTGGTTGTTTCACCCTAAAAGTATGCATTTCCTGTTCCAAGCAAAACCTTCGTGCATTATTCATTTTCAGAAATTTGACAATCCAGAAAATGAGCGAAAGGCAGGGTATACGTACATATATGTAGTTAATATTAAAATAAGGTGTTTATGGTGAGGTAAACTTTTTTTGAGAAACTTTGGGTAATTAAATGCCATACTACTTTTGTCGCAAGAACTGAACTGCAGCAAAAATACTTAAAGAATCTGATTGGAACCTTATTTGGCAGACTGTTGAGAAATGGTCTATTTGAATAGACATGTTGCTGTAAATTTACCAAATTGGATCCAATTACCGAATCAAGCCTGAAAATGGTCAATTAGCTTGTTTATCTGTTTGTTTTTTTTTTGTTTTTTTTTTTTTTTTTTTGGGGGGGGGGGGGGAGTGGGGGTGAGGGTTGGGCATGTTAGGTCAAGGCGCTCATTGGAACATGAATTTAAGCGCCTAGTGTAACTGATGCTACCCACATCATCTAATTGCAAATTTTAAGACGTCTGCTGTGTCATCTGTTGATGACTTGAAATGCTGCTGTGGCAAGTAGTGTAGGCACAGATAAGACTGCCTTTTAGTCCACACTGTTTATCTGGAAGTATGGAACTCAACACAGCAGACAACAACAGCCGGGTAATATATTCTATTGCATACAAAATAACTAAGTACCATTATTCATTTATATTCACCTTTCTAGTAAAAGAAACCACTCAGGCCAACAAAGAATATGACATTTTCGGGCCATTTTGAGTCCGATTCGGTAAGTTTACAGACCCCCCCCCCCCCCCCCACCATATCTTAATCCTTGTCAATACAAATGCTGTAGTAGACTTTAGATAATGTTTATTTTGAAATAAAAGTAATGAGCTTTCGACAGACTTTGTTGTTCCTTTTTTTGTCCCTTACTGTGGCGCAGGACGATAGTCCTAGCCTACGCATGTGAATGACATGGCCACTTGTCTGACCGCCACAATATACCGTATGCAACAACAAAAGCCGGGAAATATATTATAATGCCGACCAAATAACTCGGAACCATTATATTCGTTCATTTCCACCTTTCTAGTAAAATAAACCACTCAGATCAACAAACACAAAAACATGGCATTTTCGGGCTTGATTGGGTCCGATTCAGAAATTGGGCCGGATTCGGTAAGTTACGGACCCTCCAAATCTAAATCAATTTCAAAACTTTTTTTTTTCATAACATAGACTTAATGATAATGTTTATTTTGAAATAAAACCAATGAACTTTTGACAGACTTTGTCATTCCTTTCTATGTCCCTTCCTGTGGTGCAGGATGATAGCCTAAGCACGCTAATAATCACTTGGAATCGTTAACCACCACCCCCCCCCCACCCCAAACAATATTTCCCCACCCACAGGCTCAGATTCGAGACCCCTCTCAAACACTTGAAAAGTCAAGTGATCGGCTAAGAAATCTGCTTAAATGTCTATACAAATGCATCTTTCGAGTGATGCACACTGTTGTCGTTGCAATTTGAACAGAAAAAAATGCTATCGCCGCTTCTAAAATGAGCACCACAACTTGAAAAAGTTTTGACCTTTCTCTGCCGACAGAATCGACAGAGATAAACCAGTAATGATCTTCGCTGAAACACTCTTGTTGTTTTTGGACTGAAAAACCCAGCTGACAGCAGCCATCTTTGTTTTTTTTATCGGGTCATTATCTTCCAATAGGTGGACATGCACAGAAATGTTATCGGGTATGAAAGACATGACCGGCCCGATCTGCCGTGCCAGAAATCTATTTTTATATACAAAAACATTATTACGTACCTTTTTATTTTGCAAATGAGAAAATATTTTATGCAGAGGATAGAGCAAAAATGAATAGAGAATTGAACCTCTTTGTTCTGTGGGAAATTGGATTTCTGGCGCGGCAGATCGGACACGGCAGCACCATGCGGTCACGGCTTTCATAACCATCATATCACGTGTCAACTTTGACCCTTGCAAGTGACGTATGACCGCGCGACATATGGAAATACACCTTACGACCAATCGTTGCAGCCTTTCTTGGTACAAGTTGGGAGAATATGAAAACATAGATCGATATCGTCCATTATCATTAGTTGATAAAGAAGGCGTTACCCTGTCAAAATTGATGGGAGATTATGGAATCTAAAACTGAATTGTATCAAAAACCTCAAAAACGAAATAAAAGTAAAAGAAGGTTAGATCGAAGTTATCAATGGGGGCAATATCTGAATAACTCGGTGTAGAAAAAATGCTGGTAAAATATACCGTTTCCGAGTTTTTGAGCGCAAAGGGCTCCTTTAGTAGTATAGATGATAATGAGTTTAGACAAACACGTAAACACGTGTCTAATAATTAGCTTTTCTCGAGAAAACCGGATTTTGTTGCATGCGAGTCTCTTCTGGTGATAAGGTTTTCAAAACGTTTCGACTATAATTTTGAAAAATAACAACAACAGCTGAATAACACAGCACAAAAAAAAAGATTTTATTTTATTTGCAAATATCAAATTGGGCTCTTTGACATATCTCTGATGCTAGAAAATCAAATTTGAATGCTATGAAATGTGTTTTTGCGATCTTTTAACAGAGGGTCTGTAAAATGGAGCGCACAATTACAGTTTTCCTGAAACATCTTTTCACAGCATATTTGCATTGTAAAAGACAAATTTGATTTCTACAACTCCTGCAATAATTAGAATTCTGATTAGCAACGTCAAAAGGTATACTAGAATCATATAAAGGAAATGTTAAAATCACGTGCCATATTACCCTTGCTAAACCCGTTGATGCGCTGACACCTCACCCGTCGTTACACGATTCTACGGTTAACCTCCGTTGCTTCTCCGGTTTTAATCACGGTTCGCAGTTTCCATGCTTGGAGATTATACAAAGTTATTCCCGGTATGCAAAGTTGAATATTACGTTACAGTAAATAATATAGAAGTTTAAATTATCTTTTTAGGTCGATTTCTGTCGATTTTCGGCTAAACGTGCCGAAAATAGCTAAAATGAACTTTGGTTTCTTGCTGATGCTCATAAAGACGGATAATCTTTCAATAAATATAACAATACAGTCTTCAAGATAGTTTATATATTGAACCATTGCTTTTTGAAGAAAAATCAGAGATATACAGAGAAATAATAAGAGAATGATAATTTAATCTTCAACATAAGTCAGTTTTGAAAGCGCAGCCTCGACAACGTGTTCCCAATAAATACACTTACCTGTGTCCGTGTGTACTGGGTCCGAAGTAGCGGGTAAGAAATATACACCCTAATTGTTTTCTGTTGACCATTGGTTGCTTCAAATTTCCTATTAAGGTATATTTGGGAAACTGGCCATGACCACTGGCAGCCATATTTTCAGAAGGGCCAAACTACTTTTAAGATATTTTGGTAGAAGGTAGGTTATGCAGCCATTATACATTCTTCGTTTCATTCAGAGGAACCAGCAGTACCTTTATGAGAAAATGGCAGGAAAGATTTGGGGTTTTGGGGTGCGGATAAAGCACGCCGTGAGGCAAGTTGTTTGGAGGGGGTAGTGTTTGTTCCAGTACTTAGAGTCCTTTCTAGTTTTGCAGTGACTGCTGAAGAAGAGAGCTGGTTGATTTACTTCGTCTTCTGGCTGGCATGTGGCTGTTAGTGTTATGTGTCTCTTCCTCACGATGCCGTGAGTTGGTTGTAACGTTTCCTGGTTATACTCACTGTCTGAAGAAGTATGGTCCACATAATGCACAATATACTGAATTCAGAAAACAAAAAAGTATTGCACAATGCTACTTTGTGGACCGAGGTGGCTTTGAACAAACCATGTGCAATTCTACTTGAAGTTCGCCTAAGGCACAGTGCATTAAACTACATTTTCATCGAACGTATATTTTATGAAAACTCTAGGTGAAACAATGTATGGTAATATTTCGCATGTGAGTATACGACAGACCTATGTATTACATGCAGTAATTTACACATGCATAGTCATTAAATCACCCACAATGGATCCATTCAAAGCATGTCTAAAGTAATGTGTACATCCTCTTAGTTTACAAACTGCTTTGTACCCCTCTTTTCTACAGTTTTTGGGGGTGAAGTGTTGTGTTCACTTATGCTGTAGTACACACAGAGAACAGGTGTCTTTTATTGTTTATATTAGCTTCTTTAGTTTTTCTCAGTCAGCCTTGAAAATGGTGATCAATTTGTAAGCGGATACCTGAAATTTCAAGGCACTGTTTAGGGTGTCTCTTAATTCTTTTTAATTTACTTTTATTTGCTGGTCAAACCTCAAAACGGAAGCTACTTATGCATTTACGCTAAAATTATCATTTTCAATCATTTTATTATGCTGAATCATACCGATTTTGTAATGTAGAATTTGTTTAAAATTGCTATTTACAATGTACCACTTAATTAGTGCTAATGTGGTTATATTTTACTGACCGTTCCAAGGCGGTACTTCTTTTGTGGATCTTTTATGTTTTTGTTCTGACTTGTATTTGCTATGTCTTTGTGCGTGTCTGTTTATATGTGCTTTGTGGTCACCTGCTGGGAAAGGGCTGACCTCTTGGCTCTCGTTTGTGGTGTCTGCTGTGAGTTTGTTACTTTCCCATTGGTATCCTGGGTCAGGTGTGGTACTTGATTGTATCGATTCCTGATCTTTGCACCCTTACTTACTTTTATTGTTAAAAAAAGCCCTGGCTCAGATGGCATAACAGCAGAATTTTATAAAATCTTTTGGAACAATATAAAAGAATTTTATGTTAACTCTATTAACTACTCATTCGAAACTGGATCGCTTACAGAATTTCAAAAGCAAAGCATAATTACAATTATCCCAAAACAAAACAGAGATCTGACAATACTAGATAACTTGCGACCAATTAGCTTGTTAAATGTAGATTACAAAATTGCAACTAAAGTTATTGCAAACCGCGTTAAACATGTAATAACAAAAATAATTCATAACTCACAGACATAATTCATAAACACACCCAAGAAGCGGAAGTGACCGGACAATTGCGAGTGAACGGCAAATTACGGAACTTGCGACGTTGTACATCGGAGGATCAGTCACTTGCTCTCAAAAGAAAACACAGGGTACATAAATAAGTCAACACAGCAGCCATTTGTGAATTTATTCATACTCGCGTAAGTAGCCAGATAATTATCCTGTAAATAGGTAATATTAAAACTGATATTTGCCATCGTTCTCTTAAAAATAATGACACTGATCAAACCATTGATGCATCATTTCAATGTGATCACTTTGTAAAATTGGAATGAAATATAGCATAACAAAAAAGTTTGTACGTTCTTTTTATTTTTCTACTTTCTACAATTACATATCATGTCTATTCTTGAATAAAACTTGCTGAAAGAGTGTTGAATGGAATAATATGTAACGACTTGTCATGCCACCTTTTTACATCATATGAACGGGCACTTGACAGTAAACTGAACGGGTGCTTGTGATCTAGGCTGTCTGTATTGAACGGGCACTTGCCATCATTAACACATTTAGTTAAAATGATTATTGCTATATCTGGTACAAATTTGTTATTCCAAACAGCATGAATTCATTTAGTACTGGTTTGTTTTAATAATACACCCTGATAGGAGACAAAGCTTACATTTTGCCTGCCTGGTATTAAAGTGCAATCCGCAGTGTGTACAGTCCAGCCTTTTGGAGTGTGTGTTTTTATTTCTAAACTTGACTGTCATCCTTTAAATGAGATGGTCATTAAACCTTTGTTTTACATGCTCTGTTTATCATTAATTTTATGGGGACAGTTATCAATTGCTGGAGGATACTGAAAGTCTTTAGATACTTAAAGTAAAGCTGTAAAGGGAGGGGGGGGGGGAATTTTGATTAGGACAAATAGCCATCCTCCAATGTCCACAGCATTAAGCCCTGGACATAAAGCAACTAAGCAAATGGACAAATATGTATGTTTTGGCTGTTTTTGGTCATAATGTTGGAATTCCATCTTTACGCCATGTGCATTTATATGGTTTTGTGTAAACATTATGGGACACGACCAGACTGCTACTTTATGGTAATTTGGGAACTGCTTAATCAGGGTTCAAAGTGTGAGCTTCCATATGATCTAGTGCAATTGGATATATTATATGCAGCAGATGTGAAAAAAGACAACAGTTTCGGGACAAAGTATAAACAGGATCAGGCTTAATACAGCATGAAAAGATTTCCTTTATAATTTAGAATTACCTAATAGCTTTCCTTATATATATTTTCTAAAAAAACGTTAATGTAAAACCCATATCAGTGTATCAGTGAGACAGTTCTTAAAGTGTATGTTCATGGTTTTGAACATTTTACTTAAATCAAAAATAAATATTTCATAATGTACTTATTTGCTTTTCAAAGATCATCCCCTCATCTGCTAAGTTAATGATGGCAGTGTTCATTGCCTTAATCTAAACAACATCTGGGGGCTGCCATATTACAGTAATGGACATTAAAAGAAGGACATTAACCTCTATTTCAGGTCAGCTAAATGACTCATGGAATCACCTTGCTAGTGGTTCCATACATTGCTTCATTTCAATATTGGATAATTGATACTCTGTTTTAATAACAATTATAATTTAGATTAATGCAAATTAGAATGTTAGGACTATTAAAAGAAAAGTTTTGTTTTTCAATAAGTTTCAGTTGATTTTGCTATCATGTCTTATTGCACCCAAAATAAAGAAAGTTGTTGCAAAATATGTCGTCTGCTATAGTAATAATTAGTGCTTTTAGGGTTGAATTTTAGAAATAATTATCAAACCTTGACCCATGTATCAAAATATAGTCATCAATGTACACACTGCTTAGAATATTACTTTGAAACATTGTTAATTTTTGTCATTATCAAGGATTTAAGACTTTGGTCTGGTAGTGTGTAAGCAGGTCATAGTGATTCCAGTCCACTTGTTAGGAGCTCATTGACCTGCAAATGGCCAGCCCCCCAGTGCAGACTGAAAGTAATTAATCACAGGCTAATTGAAGGGATTTCACACACATTAAATGAATGATTACTCCTACCATACTGTAAGCTCTATAAAAAATGCATTTCAACAAAACTGTGAATTTTCCCTTTAATATCATCAACAAATCTTTCTCTAGGAAAGAATGAACCTTATTTAAAATGCTGTCTGTCCTCACATCTGCTGATACACTTTCTAATTTTATATTCCAAACGAAATGGACCCATGAAAGGCTTCCAAGATAAAAGTTTTTGATCAAATAACCTGCCCCCCCCCCCCCCTCTTGGGGGATTTTTGCCACTATGCTTTCCTGATACTACAATATATATGGCACAGAATGAGGTATGTTAGCTCTCAGAGAAAAGTCATATTATAATGTATCATCAAACTTATATATGTTGCCTAAAATATTAAATACTATTTTAATGCCAATGTTAAGGTACAATTCGGCATGTTAACATAATTTTTAAACTTATATGTGCCCTTTTTATTGCATGGTGGCTTTTAAAAGCGTTTTTATCAAGCAGAATTGTGTTACTTACATTTCTTCAATGTTACATACGTTATATTTGTGAACTACACAATATAAATTCTTGATTTTTTAATACCTGTATTTGATAAACTTTGATGCATTTTTTAATTCACAATACCATGACCCTCACAGGCATTTTACTGCCAAATGCAAAACTGCAAACAGTTAGGTTCATTCACAGGATTAAAAAGAGTTATAAGCTGCTGGGTATTATGACCCTAAATCGAATGTTTTATAAGGTAAAGACCTTTTAATTGAGCACACAATCCTATCTGTAAGCCTGTAGACACTTTAAATAATTTGAGCATTCTATTGGTAAAGAATAGTGTAAGGCGATATTAAACATTTTCTGGTGTATATTATCATTATGTTGTTTGTTTGTTTGTTTTTGTTGCTTTACGTCCCATGTCAACAGCTATGGTCATTGCGGGACTGTCAGTTCACTTAACCACACTTTTTCCTGGGCAGGCTTGAGCAAGCGGCTAACCAGTAATTTGTGCACATACTTTCGCTTGTAACTGACAACAACCCTTCTTGAATGAATCAGCAGAAGGGAGGAGAATGGCCGTAGAAATTATTTCATGAACAATCTCCACGAAAGTATGGGACCGGGCCGGGATATTATGTTGTTAGTTTATGTTATGTGTAGTATATATTACTTATTTCAATACATTCTATCTAATGCCCAGTACTTGCTATAAATTATACATCATGACGTGTTTAAATTTATTTAAACCTATTTTTTGCACTAAATATATATAGCTACTAGCTTGTACAAAATTGAACTTTATATCTTTTATTAAAAGTCATTGTCAATCCACATTTATCTTTGCAAAACATATTGTTTTTTGTTTTTTTAACTTTTTATAAAAAAAAAATAACAACGTGATTTTATTGGTTTGTTCAAAGTTATTAGGTTTAAAATTCATAATAGAGTGAATATGATAACATTCAAGTAACAGCTGAATAAAGACAATTCCCATCTTCTGTCATTTTTTATGGTAACATATATAATGATAAAAATATGATGTGGTCCTATGTTTGTCCAAAATGTCATAAATAATAACATTTTAGCCTGAAATGCTAAGATGCGTTGAATTAAGATTGCTGTAATATTATTTGAATTGATTAAGTTAAGGTTTAATATCCAAGTAAACAAAATTTCAGTCATGCCAGGGGTCCTCACAGAGGTAGGAAGAAGTAACAAAATAATAAGATGAACTAAATGGCCCCACAAAAGAACTAAGTTTGCCTCATTTGAAACAAATCTCATCCTGCCAACATGCCAAATATGATGGGCCATCTCTCTGAAAGCTGTAACAGATATAGCACCTCTCTTTACTCATAAAACTGTAAAAATAGTCTTTATAAGATAAATTATACTGCAAGTCATTTTCGTTAAATTAAAAACTATATGTAAGAATAAGAACTAATTTCATATCACTTTAGAATTCCTATACATGTATTTAAAGGTAACGTAGTAAACTTTGATATTGCAGGGTATTTGCCGAAGAGCTAACATATATTTTTGTGGATTATCTAAATAGTTTATAGAAGACCATAATGAACAAAGCCTCGGATGTCTTTTGACAGCCAATGGTCTCCTAATATCTCTGTACTAAATATTAATATATTTCAAATTAAGCAACAAATCTAACAGTACTATTATAGATGAATATTGCTTCACTGCATACTGTTACTGTTGGATGAATTTATTCAAGAGCGTAAATGCGTTCAAGAGAGCATGATGATTAATAAGAATTAAATCTGACTTTTTTGCCTAATAGGATTTGTTATAGGGTAACAGAGTTGAGATGGCTGTAAACCCCAAACTGCCAGAAACAAACATGGGCCATTTTGCATCTTATATTCTTATAATCATTTGATGCAGTTTTAGGAAATCATAGTGGATAACATATCCCCTCAATGGGGAGGGTTTCCATTAGCAGATTTTTATATGTTACATACGTTACTATTTGCATTATGGTTTCAAGATGAGCATGCTCTTGAAGTATAATATACTGCTGGTAATTACTCTATTAACATGACTGCTGAATATATATGTGTGATTTTTTCAACCTCATGACTTGATTCTATGTTTTTTAGCAAAGATATATCTTTGTTATTATTGAAAATTTATGAAGTGGTAGCTTTTTTCAAATGCCTAAAACATTCTAAAAGGTAGGGCCTGGTATTTGCAGTTTTTGGTTAGTTTTCTTAATTGTCTTTGTAGCAACATCAAAAATTAGACCCAGTAAACAGTAATAAACATTTCAGGAGATTCAACAGGCCTAAACTATTTCCAAGAAATAGGGTAGTAATGCAAAATGTAACATAAGTACATACATAATGGTATGTTACAATATTACATGACCCGTGTCGGAGAGTAACATTTTTTTAAAACTGTTAGACATTGGGCTTCATGGAAATCATAGTCAGCAAAATTCCCCCTGTGTTTATGATGGGGGTGGGGGAAGGGGTTGGCTTAGACCCATATCTATCCCATGGCCTATTAGTCTGGATTTCATTCAGGATCTGGCTTCATATTAATTTTAATGAATGAAATATGGGTCAGCTTATGACATTTTTGAATGAGATTTAAGTTGCTCTTTAAGGATCAATGCTTGGTTTCGGATGAACAAAAGTAGCCTGTAGTGTGGGTGAATATATGCAGCAGTCGATAAAAGCAGACAACATTTTAGAACAAACGTTTCTTGACAGGAAAGGTGAAATATTGGCACTGGTATGCATAAAATGAGAGGAATTATATAGTCCTCAGTATACAAGTGACCGTTCAATAAAGTTGCAGTTGTCATGTACAATCCGTAAGTGAACGACAGCAAGTGACTGAACGGTGCCATGCTCCCACGTGTGTCATGTTTTCGCCATTTGCCATGCTCTGGTTTTGTTTTGACAAAAATATTAGTGCTTTCTTAAAAACTACTAATATTAGCAAAGTCAAACTCCTAATGACAGTGAATTCACGTTTTATGTAGGTTTGTTTCGTGTTTAAAAATACGAAAATCAATCACCCGTTGTTGATAAACAAGTGATTAGAATTCAAATTCTCTGAATATGGACAATGCAATAGGATTTCAATCCAGCCAGAAAGTAACTCACAAATATAACTTACCTTCTATACCCAAAACACACATATGCTGAGCTTTTTCGTGTAAGAAAAAAGAAGTTTGTTTAGTGTGTAAATGAATAATCAATACCGCAAGTGACCAACCGTCCAATGTACAGCATCGTAAGTGCCGTTACTTGTCGTACACTCGCAATTGTCCAGTCACTTCCGCTCCCTGGGTGTGATAAAGGGGAGATACATAGGCGAGAATATTAGATTGCTTTTACGCTGAAGAAGAAAATAAACCAGGCTTATTTTTTTTTCTCCGATTTCGAAAAGGCATTTGATAGTATTGACCATACATATATAATTAGCTGTTTAAAACATTTTAATTTCGGTGAAGATTTCATAAAGTGGGTAAAGTTATTTTACAATGATGCTAAAAGCTGTGTCACTAACAATGGTTACTTATCAGACTTTTCCCCCGTTCTGTGAGGTGTTCGTCAGGGATGTCCCCTTCCACTTATCTCTTCATCATATGTATTGAATTACTTTCAAACAAGATAACAACTACAGAAGACATAAAAGGCATTACTTATGCCAATTACGAATTTAAAAAGTCTCTTTTCACCGACGACGCATCTTTTATCCTAGATGGTTCACTATAATCTTTCGAAACACTTGTTGATATATTCGATAATTTTAGCTACATTTCTGGACTAAAGTTGAATTCAAATAAATGCCAAGTCTTGCGAATAGGCAGCATGATCAAAAATGAAGTTGTATACTTAAATAAAAGAAATTTAGATGGAGTTCAAAAGAAGCTAGCGCACTCAGATTTACCTTTTGCACTGACAAATCTCATATATTCCAAGCAATCTTAGAACCCAAAATCGTACTCTTTGAAAAATGTTTAAAACAATGGCAACATAGAGAACTAACGCTTATGGGTAAAATCACAGTTGTAAAAAATGATGCCCTTCCAAAATTCATATATGCCCTTTCGTCTCTACCTAACCCACCCATTGAAACTGTAAAAAGAATTGAAAAAACGTATGTACGAATTCATATTGGATGGTAAACCTGAAAAAATTAAGAGAGATATACTCACGATGGGATATGAAAACGGAGGTTTGAAAATGATAGATATAGACAATTTTATAAAAGCGTTAAAAGTATGTTGGATTAAGCGGATAATAGAGGCTGATAATGATTCAATATTAAATAGAATATATATTTACAATCTTCGAGCATTTGGCGGTAGGGGAGACCGGGGCAAAATGATCCACTTTTTTAAAATATTTTTTTCCTTCTTTTATGACTGGATATATCTTATTACATTTAAATGTATAATACACAGTCAAGTATTAGCTACAACTTGAGAGAAAGAAAAACAGGCATAAAGTGACATTAGTGCTTGAAATCAAGCATTCAAAATGTGTGGTCAGCTGTATCATTTTGCCCCGTGCACGGGGCAAAATGATATAGTACACGGGGCAAAATGATACAGTAAGACTTTTCTCATCTCAGATTCAAATATTCAAGACGCAGCACAGAAATAACTATAAATACAAATTAAACACTTTATAATGCTATATATCGCCACAGAAATATGATTGAACACGAACAGTTTTCTGAATTTTCTGAGTCACATTTGTTACCATTCATGTTTTATGTTTTGCCACGGGGCAAAATGATACAGTTGACCACCATTTTTAACATTCTGAAAAATAAAATGGTACTTTTCTGACATAGCAGTATTATTTAATTTTCTTGTGATAGGAATAGACAGTTTCGATAAAAATATCTTGAAAATGCTTTAAAACAGAGTCAAATTTGATTATTTCAGACTGTATCATTTTGCCCCAACCACGCTGTATCATTTTGCCCCAGTGAGCTCTTGTTTACTGTTCTCGTAACAATTCAAAAACACGACTCCCCACAATAGTTCTGATTAATTAGAGACATATCAGTATCTATATAGTTCAATTTACACGATACAATTAAAATAAATATCTACCACATTTTTCACATTCATAAAATAACTGATACCTTCGAAATTTACACAGGGTGCCTCAAAAGTCAATTGTTTAAATAAAATGCTTAACTTTGCTCTGTTTTGGCTGAGCCTTTCTTATAATATGGCGGATTTCAAAATGCGCATTCAGTTTGAGTAAGAAACGTCATATATCGCATAATCGTTTGAAAAATCGCGCTGTTTCATTTTGCCCCATGTATCATTTTGCCCCGGTCTCCCCTAATCTTTTGTTTGAATGTAATATCTCTGAAAATGACATTTTTAAATTTACGCAAAATATATCTCTAAAAGATGTTTTATCTGCGTGGTGCAAATGCAGAGCAAATGCAGTTATATCAAGTTACAGACATGAAATTTTGTGGAACAATAGTCATATAAAGGCAGGTGCAAATACAATAATGTTTGCAAACTGGTACCACAATGGAATAAAGTTTTTTTAAAGACATATATGATGACGTAACAAAAAGGTATATTCATACAATAGATTACGGGAAATAAAAATCTACCTGAAGGCGATTTTTTAAACTATTACACTTTGATACACAATATACCATACTCTTGGAAAACCAACATTAAAAATGAAAATGAAAACACGCCAAAGCCAACAACAATACTTAATCAATTAAAGAAAACCGAACACACTAATAAATATGTATATAACTTACAACAGAAAAACAAAATACGCCCAGCAAAGAAATCAGAAGTAAAATGGACGGAACAATTTAATGAAGAAAATCTTAATTGGAAATTGATATACACGAACGAAGGACATTAAACTTCAAAATTTTAATTATAAAGTCTTAATGCGTATTATTCCAACAAACAGATATCTATTAAAATGTAATATTGGGCATACAGCATTATGTGATTTTTGCTCCATGGATATTGAAACAATAAATCACCTATTTTGGGAATGCATTCATGAACAAAATTTTTGGACAAATATATCCATACTCTTGCAAGAATATAATGTACACATCCAATTTAACTTAAGATATATATAGTTGGGCATAACGGGAAAAATCGAACAGAAAATCAATAAAAAAACTACACATTTTGCTTGGGAAATATTTTATTTTCAAAAGTAATTATCAGAAGCAACAACCAAATTTACTACACTTTAAATCATATTTATGCCAAAGAATCAATATAGAAAAACAAATTTATTTCATGAAGGACAGACTTGCCCAATTCAACAAGAAATGGGGTAACCTCAGATCTTTGATAGAGTAATGAAAAATCAACACACCAAAACACTCAAAAACGTAAAAAGGCGACAGTTCTCTCCCTATCTTATACCACATTATTTATATAAGGAAGAAACAGATGTTTGAAAATTTCCAGTGTGCTTCCGGCACACTTTTTTCCTTTTTTTTTTGTAACCTTTTACTTTTTCTTTGGTAACAGCAAAATTTCCCATTTTTTGTTAATTCAAAATTATTTCTGAACATATTGTGTAGAAGATACAATTGTAAAGTACCAGTACATAGACAGCATATATTTGTGTTGAATAGCAATGTTAAGATAGTTATATATCGTTATACATGTATAAGTTATATATCATTTATGATACATGCATGTTGATCTATGCTGAACATGTATATGTTTCAGAAATAAAATAATAAATAAAAAAAACAATTACTGGAGTGACAATACTGCCAGAGCAATCACAAGGTTATACATATATAACAGGCTGTCACAGTGTGAGCAGCCACAAAGTTGTCTTGTAAACAAATGAGCTAGTGAGCCAGGTCTCCCAATCGCCTTATACAGGATTCATGATATAAATACACCAAACAATTAGTGTGTCTAGACATGAAAAAGAGCAAAACAAATGCCAGGGGAGAATATATATAATGGGTGTACATAACAATATATAGATTCTACTCTCTATTTTTAGCTCAACTGACATCTGTTGAGCACCCTGGCGGCCATATTTTTAGATTGATCAAAGTTGTTTTAGCTGTTTTTGTAGGTTTCCTAGAAACTATTACTGCCAAATTATATTGAAGTCTGAGACTGGGTATCAAAGGGGTTTAAAAGTTTCATTTGCTGCAATAAGTCATCCCTAATGGCAGCCATTTTTTATTTTATAAAACAACATTCATTTTAGCTATTTTCGTAGACAAGTTTGGTTAAAATTGGCCCAGTGGTGTTGGAGGAGGCTCAGGTCCGAGGAGGAGGTGAGCTAAAACGGGATTTGTTTTCTTAATTGCACAGTGGTGGGTCAGGCCTCAGTTTAAATGATACTGTTGGCATAATTCTTTCATTAGTAGGTTTGTTGGGATGCTGGTCTGGCTGGGCCCATCATGGCACAATTTTATAGGGTTTATAGGATATACAAGATAATAGGACACAAACCTCTTTATGATAAAACCACAACCAAACAACAAACTAGATAAGAGATGATACATTTATAAGGGATCTTTCATGCAAACCAAACATCTATGTGTCTTGATCCAAATCAGAACAAGGGGTTCGGTTTGTACCGTTAAACGTGTTCAAGCCCTCCGGTGGTTTTTTTGCTGACTGTTCCAAGATGGTGCTTCTTTTGTGGGTCCTTTTTGTTGTTTATCTTTGTTATGCTGTCTTGTCTGTTCCTTTCAACTTGGGAATGGGCTGACCTCTTGGCTCTCTTGCATGTTATGTTTTCTTGTGTTTTTGTCTCTTTCCCATATAGTGTCCTGATCTTTGCCTTCCTCTCTACTTTGCTTCCATTGTTTGGGGTGGGGGTATCTGTGTTTGGTCATTAAGTATGCAGTATTTAGTGTCCTTTCTAGTTTTGCAATCATCCTGATGAGGAAGAGAGAGCTGGTTGCTTTACTTTGTCTTCCTGATGTGTTGTGACTGTAAGTGTTCTGTGGTTCTTCCTCACAGTGCTTTGGGTTGGTCTGCAGTGTGTGATTGTGGTACTTCTTTGTCATACTGACTTTTTTCCATGAACATATTTCTTTGTTTTATATCAGTATTTTTGTGTTTTTTGGTTCTTCCTCACTGTGCCGTGGGCTGGTCTGCAGCGTGTGATTGTGGTATTGCTTGGTCATACTCTTTTTATTTTATTTACATAGCTTTGTGGATTATGAACGCATTTTTTTGTTTTATAACAACATTTTTTTCTTGATTTAATTGTTTCTCTGAGAAGATACATTCAGTAAGTTAGGAAACCACTAAGCAAGCTGAACAATAAGTTGTCCCACCCCTCAGGTAATTCTCAGAATAGCTGGACAACTAAACACTTTGCATGCTGGGTACTTTGCATGCTTTTTGTCATTTGCAGATTTTTTTTAAATTTCTTTTTCAAAAAAGAAAAAAATATCAACTATAACTTCAGTATAGTTTTGATTCAGATCTGGCTCAACGTTTTGCTGGAAGGCAATAACTCTTTGTTAGAAGAAGGTAACCCAAAGGCAGTTTGTACCAAATTATTTTCAAATCGGACCAGTAGCATCTGCGAGAGGGTTTTTCTGTTTTCAGTTTTGTTGCTAAGGCAACTAGAATTTTGCATAGAATTGAATTCTTTGAATGACCTTCAAACAGGACTTTCCGAGGATGATTTAGTTTTGTACAATTTATTCCAGTGGTTTAGATCTCAGTTGATGATGATGGACATTCAACCCTCACAAAAGTTCACCTTGACCATGTAATGCTCAGGTGTGTAAAATTCATTAATAAAGTCAGACCTGCATTTAAGCAATTTCCCATCTTAACTCTGCATGCTGGGTAATTTTTGCATACTTTTCGTAGTCTGCAAGATTTTTTCAAAATTAGCTTTCCAAAAAATTCCTTCAGGAACACAATCAGAGTGTCAAACAGTTTGGATCCAGATAAGGCCCAACATTTTGTTGGGCCTGTCCTGGGTACAAACTGTTTGCAAAGGTTATCAGCAGATGACAAAAATTTGTTTGGTTTGATTCTTAATGTTCCAGTCAACAATTTTTCAGTCATGTTGGCATGGGCCTTCCTGGTTGAACCAGTACTAAGTAACGGAAAAAATGTCTTGCTCAAGGACACAACACGGCCGCTCCGCCGGCGGTGAGACTTGAACCAGCAACCCTTCGATCCCCAGTCTAATGCTCTACCAACCCAGCCACTGCAAGGAAAGAGTTAAAAAGCCAAAATCTCATATCATAAAGTCACACAATTGGTTTTGTATCTGTATTAAGCCTTTGAAGACCAGAAACCCCTGAATGGGTACTTGGGCAAACAGCAAAGATCCAGATGTTATGCCACTTAATGCAACATTTGATCAGAGTCTGCACTGTTTGCTAAGACAAAATCTTTCTTAAGAGAAAGAAATGTAACATTTCTTTGGAAATTATAACCTGTAACCCCTAAATAAAAAAAGAGGGCCAAGTGGCCCTAAAGTGCTCACCTGAGTTTTGTTTAAAGCTTACATATAGGTATCTGTAGAAAGCTGACCATGCCCCTGGCGCGGGCCATATTTTGCCCTAGGGGCATAATTTGAACAAACTTGGTAGAGGTCCACTAGGTGATGCTATAAACCAAATATCAAGGCTCTAAGCCCTAAGGTCGGGTGTGGTATTTGATTGTATCGACTCCTGATCTTTGCACCCTTACTTACTTTTATTATGGTTTCAAACAAGAAGATTTTTCGATGTTTTTCCCTATATAAGACAATGTAAAATATGTGACCCCCGGGCGGGCCATTTTTGGTCCCAGGGGCATAATCCACAAGTTGATGCTACATACCAAATATCATGGCTCTAGGCCTAATGGTTTCAGACAAGAAGATTTTTTTATGTTTCTCCCTATTTAAGCTAATGTACAGCATGTGACCCCCGGGGTGGGGCCATTTTTGGCCCCAAGGGTATAATTTGAACAAACTTGGTAGAAGACCACTAGATAACGCGTCATACCAAATATCAAGGCTCTAGGCCTTGTGGTTTCAGACAAGAAGATTTTTTCATGTTTTTCCCTATATAAGCCATTGTAGAATATGTGACCACCGGGGCAAAAATGGCCCCAGAGGCATAATCCACAAGGTGATGCTACATACCAAATATCATGGCTCTAGACCTAATGATTTCAGACAAGAAGATTTTTTCATGTTTCTCCCTATTTAAGCCTATGTAAAGCATGTGACCACTGGGGTGGGGCCATTTTTGGCCCCAGGGGTATAATTGGAACAAATTTGGTAGAAGACCACTAGATAATGCATCATACCAAATATCAAGGCTCTAGGCCTGATGGTTTCAGAGAAGAAGATTTTTTGCATGTTTCTCCCTATTTAAGCCTATGTAAAACATGTGACCCCCCCCCGGGTGGGGCCATTTTTGGCCCCAGGGGTATAATTTGAACAAGCTTGGTAGAAGTCCACTAGATGATACTTTATACCAAATATCAAGGCTCTAGGCCTTGTGGTTTCAGACATGAAGATTTTTTCATGTTTCTCCCTATATGAGACTATGTTAAGCATGTGACCCCCGGGCGGGGTCATTTTTGGCCCAAGGGACATAATTTAAACAAACTTGTTAGAGGTCAACAAGGTGATGCTACATACCAAATATCAAAGCTCTAGGCCCTGTGGTTTCAGACAAGAAGATTTTTTTTTGTTTATCCCTATATATGCCTATAGACGGATGGCTGAGAATGGGTTTGCTTGTAGAGAATTGAAAGCCGAGTCTTTTAAGAGATGTTTGCACTCTGTGCGTTGGGGCGTTAGTCTGTAAGAGCCTGTAACATAGGTTACTTTATCAAATTAAGAAAAAGTAAATTGAAAGTTTGGACTACAAATTAAAGACATTAAAATATTTATTTTCAAAAATCATTCATATAATCTGCATACTGGATATCTAAACTACGTATGACAGCCATTTGAACAAAATTGCGGCTTCCTAAGGTGTTATATGCGTTACATAAATCAGATAACCTATAAAAATTTGCAAGTGTGGCTAGTATCATTTACATTCACAATCTCTCTGTGTGTTTTGCAAAATGTTTTTAACCATGTCTGACAAGCCTATGCAATTGGCTAACAAAAAAAGCAAAGTTTGTTTCTCTAGCTTAAATATTTTTTCTAGAATAAGCAATTAAACAACCCTACCCCTACCCAGTTTTAAGGTGAAATGTTTGGTATTAAAACTAAAGTAAAAATTGTTTAAACATATTTGCAGTTGATGAATATGTTTCATTTTTTGTGATTTATTTGCTTATATGAAAAGACTCATAAATATGCAAGTTTGTTGCAAAATTTTTAATATTAGAGGCTGTAACATATGTTACCTGATGTAATAAATGGGCAAGCTCATTGTCTTTACGTATGATATGCCTAAAAATGTTTTAATATCTTCGAGGGAATTTTGCAGACATATTCCTTCTTATAGTACAACTCAAGCTGCATCTAATATGGGATGTTTGCACTCTCTATGTTGGGGCGTTAGTCTGAAACAGCATGTTACATGCGTTACTATATCAAATAAAGGAAATGTAGTTTGAAAGTTTGAGCTAAAATTGTGAAAAAACTCGCAGCTGCTGGATATCTTACATTGTTTAGGGATTTTAAGCTGGCTCGTATGATAAAGACATATAGATCTGCTAGTTGTCACCAAGTTTTAAAGATCAGAGGGCGTTACATATGTTAGTGTGATAAGTAAAATCACCAAACAGTATTTTTACAGCTTTTTTATCTTAAAATATATTGTCCTATAGGAGCTAATACACAGCCCTACTCCCAGTTTTACAGAGAAGCAAATTTTGTTATTACCGTTTAAGTAAAACACATGAAAGTGATTGCAGCGTGTGGATATTTTACATTTCCTTAGTCTGTCTTGCTCATATATCTGCAAGATGTCATTAAGTTTAAGATCAGGACACTTCATGTGTACTTAATTGTATATTTGTAACTACAGAAAATGCTTTCGGCATTAAAATTAATGAACAGGTTATCACAAACGAGCAAATGATTGCTGATCAACACGACCAGAAATTAGGGATTTGGCATTACTGCCAGAAAGTCCTCTACGACAGCATAAGGTGCGAGATAATTCTCACAGACAGCCTGAGGCGCAAGATAAACATCTCCGACTACCTAAGGCGCGAGATAATTTTACTGCCATGATCTGGATAAATTTCTTTAGGTTTGTACCATGTCATCAACCTTATTAGTTAGTCTCTGCTCTGTTTATATCTATGCCGACATCTTTAGGTCTGGGTCAGTTAATAAGTATTCCGACAAGAGTTACTGAAACATCCAGTACATTAATTGTCTCAGACTGTCGTAGAGGGTTATCTCGCGTCTCAGACTGTCGTAGAGGGTTATCTCGCGTCTCAGGCTGTCGTAGAGGGTTATCTCGCGTCTCAGGCTGTTGGAGAGTAAAAAATTACTTACTTACTTATAATATAAGTCTTTGGTGCCAAAGCACTAGAAATTATATTCATTATCAAGCCCATGGACTGTTGTTACAGATGTTATCAATGACCTTTTGAACACATTTCCTAATACTGTGCATATAATGCTAAATATAGAGCAACAAATAGAAAAGATAGTTTTACATTTGTACAAGACAATACAATAAATGAAATGGTCCAAACTAATTCTCATCGATTTAACACTCATGTTAAACGTTTGTCGTTGTCTACTTCTGTGGTAATATACAATTGATGCATTCTTTTGAGGTTAACATCAGGATTTGTCAACCGGAGAACAGTGATGTTCACCGAGGCGAAGCCGAGGTGAACATCACTTTCGAGGGTTGACTAATCCTGTTGTTAACCGAAAAAGAATGCATCAATTGTTTTGTTATATGACACTGTCTCTCTTTTAATTTCATATTTATAAATTTACTCAAGTCAGATGTTCCTAGGAAGATTATTTCAACAATATACTTCCCAAATTTCTGCAACTCTTATGAGATAAGCAAAATAATTGCATTTTAACCCATATATGCCTAGCGCCCTTTTTGTGGGACATAGGCAAACAGTGCAGACCCAGATCAGATGCAACAGAATGCGGCGTCTGATCAGGGTCACTACTGTTTGCTTGCATAATTTTCTATTAAAACTTGAATAAAAATGAAAAATACCACCTAACACCCCTTAAAACAGAAATGGACTGTTCCAATTGATAACGGTGTGAAATTATATTTGGCATAAATGGGTTAAATGCTGTTCTCGTAAAATGTACAAATTCTGAATTGAAACATTTTACCTGTGAAATATACATAAGAAATCAGTCAGTGTTGCAATATCTATTTTTAGCTCTCAGGTAGCAGTGACAAATCCTAATGTCACCTGGGCTAGATTTAGTTCAATCTATGTTTAGCTCTCTGTCAGTAATGTTACCTGTCTTTAGCTCATCACTGTTTGACATCAAGATTTGTCACAACCAGTGCAAGCTAGTTTCAGCCAATCAGAGGAGGTCTTTTATAGGAGTCATATAACAATCATTATTATCACACGCCTCCTTGCAACTAGTAGAATCATCACACAATATTCCAATCATTTACTGTTATACAATTTTGACCACCAGTCCACTGAAAATTGATGAGCCACTATCAACTTTCCAATTTTGCCATCCATGGCTTGGAACATTCGGAAACTGATATGAATTCCTAATAGTTGGCTCTTAGAGTATGTGTTTCAAGTGATACTCTGCAAGTAGGAGAAAGACTAAAGCTTTACAGGGAGGAAAACTATGCCATTAAAAGCAATGAGTACCTGGACTGATGTACCTTGATATTTCTGTGAAAAAGAACCATTCTTAGCTGGTTAACTTTTATAAATGTAGCCTTTCATATTATTTTCATCTAATAATGTCTCAGCACTTATTATCTTTCCCCAAGCATTCAAAAACTTATTTGAAGTCTTAGTACTTCTGAAGTGCTGAAACTGAGGTAACCTTTTCCCTTTAGATAAACGAACTAGATGTATCACAGCAGGTAAAGCAATGAAATGCAGGATGAACAGAGCGCAAATTAGACCCTTTCAATTCAATGATTCCCTAAGTTTCTAAGATAAGAGCGCTTATTAAAGGATGTACCATATATAACTTGTCAAAATAAATGAGCAAGGGCATTGTCGTGACATCCTTTTTGATTTCACAGAGAGAGGCAACTGCTTTCAATTTCAGTGTTTTCAATGGATCATGCAATGAGGCACCTTATCAACTTGTTTACTCTGTATAAATCTTTCATAGCGCATAATATAGAACTGCTGGTTATCCTATTCTACCCATAGTCCACTTTCCTTCTTTTGAATGCAACAGCTAATGATATGGCTGCAAAAACTGAGAAAACATAGGTTTTACATTATTTTAAGGCTTGCTTCAATGTACTGACATCAAAAAACAACCAGCAGCAAACATAATTGATGGCAATGTCCAACTTCATATTCTTTCTCTTATACCAGATAACTTTCAAAGTGTAGCAGAAATTGTTTCAGAAGGTCTGCCAAAACCATCAAGAGTCAACATTGTAACTAAAGAAAACTTATAAAGTTCTATGGGCGCAGCAAAATACTAATGATCTAAGACCTGAGGACTTAAGCACCAAAGGACTGGATAGGTTCCATGGCAAATGATGCAAAAAAGCAGCCTATCAAGAGACATAGCTTTTGCAAAATCAGAGCAAAGTTATCATTTAACTAGCACGGATGCAGAGGCAGCTGCAGTAAGATTGTTCTTTCCACTTCACAGGAAGAGACATATACCAGTCATACTCCATTGTATGCATATATGTGAAATGGCATTAAACCCATATCTAATCAGGTGTTTGATCCCATGACACTGACATGCTGTTTCTGCTTTTGAAGAATGCTAAGGATTCAATTTATAGCTGAGTCAATTTGTTTGACGCTGGTACTGGCCACGCATACAAAGAAAATTAAGTCTTTTGATGGCAAAAGAGGAGGATCACACGAAGTGCTTATAAGTCATGTTTGTCACAATTACCAATTTTAAAAAGTAATCTTAATTAATGTAACACATATAACACCATAGGAAGCTATATATTTGTTAAAAAACACTTTCTTATGTATCTAAGGTATTCAGCATGCAAACTACATATTGAATAATTCAAATAAATAGATAGCTTTTTGTCTTCTTTCTGTTTCTCAGATGTTCAATCTTCTTTCTGTTTCTCAGATTTTCAATCCATTTTTTCTTAAATTGATATGGTAACATATGTATCATACCATTACAGGCTAACCCCCTAGTTAATAGAGTGCAAACATTTCTTATTTGATGCAGCTTGAATTGTTCTTTAAGGTAGGATATGTCTGCACAACTCCCAAAGGGGTGGAGAGGAACAGGATTGTACTCAGTTTGCAGTCCTAATACTATGCAATGATTCTACTGGTTGTGATGAAATGGGTGATTACTTTGCCATAGAAGCAGACACAATGATAGACATTGTGAGGGTGACTTGAATAAAGATTGTTTTTGAATAATTTTATTTAATAGGAATATTTATTGAATTGTGTCATTTAAATGAGAACTATTATTTTCTAAAAAAATGTCTATATATTTTAATATTATAGGCATTAGGAAATATGTGATAAAAAAGATTATATATAACATCTGTAACACATTCCATGAGCTTGTTATCAGCAATGACTGTAATACTAAGACTAAGGCACCAGAGGCTAGAGATTAATAGGACAACATGTGAAAAATAGAATTTTTTTCTGAAATATCATCTCTTACTTCCAAGACAATTTTCTTGCTCATTCATTATGCCATGTAACATACGTTACATACTTAAATAAGTGCTCTGATCCTGATGTCAAACTTGCAAATGTATGTTTCTTTATTGCATTAGCAAGACAGTGCCAAAAATGTAAGATATCAACAAGCATAAAATATTTTCATATATTTTTCTTCAATAATAGATACCAAAATTGGATACTTAAAATTGGGGGTAAGGTTGTTAAATAGCTCATATAAAACAATGTATTTGAGATAGAAAAGCAAACTTTGTTTTTTCTATTGGTCCAATGAGTATTTTAGTAAACTAAGATTAAAAATACTTGTTAAAATGCACAAATCATCTGTAAAATTAAATGATGTTAGTCACGATTTCAACTTTCAAAGGGAAATTTAATCTATGTAACGCATATAACACCATTGAAGGCTGTAATTTTGTTTAAAATGCTGCTTTTATGTAGTTTAGGCATCCAGCTTGCGATCTACACAAGAAATTTGAATAATTAGTTGGTTTAATGCCTTCTTTCTGTAGCTCAAACTTTCATGTTGATTTTTTCCTCAGTTTGTTACAGTAACATATGTAACAGGCTGTCAGAGACTAACGCCCCGGAGCACAGAGTGCAAACATCTCGATGCGGCTTAAAATTTTCTTTAAGATAGGATATGTCTGCAAAATCCCCTAGGGGGGGGGGGGGGGGGGAGCAGGACCTTTTTTAGCTCGAAGTCTACTAAGTAAAGCAAGTGATCCCTGGGGCATGGCCATTTTTTGCCCCAGGGGTCTAATTTGAACAAACTTGGTAGAGGTCCACCAGATGATGCTTCTTACCAAATATGAAGGCTCTAGGCCTTGTGGTTTCAGATAAGAAGATTTTTTTGTGTGTTTCTCCCTATAAAAGCCTATGTAAAACCTGTGACCCCAGAGGCGGGGCCATTTTTGGCCCCTGGGCTATAATTTGAACAAACTTGTTAGAGGTTATCTAAAAAATACTACATACCAAAAAACAAAGCTCTAGGCCTTGTGGTTTCAGACAAGAAGATTTTTTCATGTTGCTCCCTATATAAGCCTATGTAAAACATGTGACCCCCTAGGCCAGGCCATTTTTGGCCCCAGGGCTATAATTTGAACAAACTTGGTACAGGTCCACTAGATGATACTACATACCAAATATCAAGGCTCTAGGCCTTGTAGTTTCAGACAAGAAGATTTTTTCATGTTTCTCCCTATTAAAGCCTATGTAAAACATGTGACCCCGGGGCGGGGCCATTTTTGGCCCCAGGGGTATAATTTGAACGAACTTGGTAGAGGTCCACTAGGTGTTGCTACATACCAAATATCAAAGCTCTGGGCCTTGTGGTTTCAGAGAAGAAGATTTTTAAAGTTTTCATCTTGAAAATCTATTTTTAGCCTGTGACCTAGATATGCAATGGACCAAAACCATTTGAGCAATTTTAAAAGAGGGTCATATAAGGATCATTCCTACCAAGTTTGGTCAAAATCCAGCCAGTAGTTTAGGAGGAGAAGTCGTTTGAAGCAATTGTTGATGACGGACAACGCACGACAGACAACGGACATCCTGCAATCACAATAGCTCACCATGAACCAATGGCTCAGGTGAGCTAAAGATGCACCATCCAGACTTAACTGTATCAAACTATATGGAAAATTATATTGGTCTTAAAAGGGTTAGAGACACCTTTTAAGGCTTTTGCAAACAGAGCAGACCAAGATGAGGCAGCTCTTGTAAGAGCTGCCTGATCAGGGTCTACTCTGTTTGCTTATGAAAATATGATTAGATATGATCCTACACTAGTGGACGTGACAAGTAATTTCTTTGTTCTATGTACCAAATGATAGTTTATCTATATAATTATTCATAGTGGGTGGAGCCTAGCATGAATATTCATGAAGAAAAGAGTTAAGCAAGCAATTTTGGCATTCCTGAGGGTACTTGCATAAATAAGTTTGCCTAATAATAATAATAATAATGATACTACACACATATGCAAAAAGAGTAAGGATGTTCCAAGACTATTCAATTTTATTTAATAATTCTTTAACAATATTTAAATTATATCCAGTGGAACTGCATATTTTCCTGAATAACTCTATCTGTTTCCTGAAAAACAAGGAAAGTGTACATTCAGGATTTTTTACGACTAAACATCGATCAAGATAGACAAAATCTTTCTTCATAAAATTGAAATTATTTTCTTAAACATCAATTTTAACATTTGTTTTGGATGCTCAAAAGAACCATCTCATTGAGACAGTTCTTTTAAGTACCCACAACATATGTTCGGGTTGAAAAATAAGAAAATAATTTCCATTAAATACTTTTATTTGGAGGCCTGCTAAATATATGGGGCAATATTAGACCCCATTCCAAATCCAAATTGAAATGATTCATTGCCAATCATGGAAAAGTTGAGAAAAATCTCAAAAAAGAGAATTTCAGGATGCAATGTTACATGATTTTGGGCTGTAACGATAGTGTCAAAATGACTATTGCCATAGTATTGACATTGCAGGAAGTACAATTGCAATACAATTACTATTGTGGACTACCATTGCAAAAATACTGTGATACTATTGTCTGAAATAAGGAGGAAACTTTGAATATGGTAGCATTCTGGCTTTATATTGTGTATATACGTATACTAATTTTGTTTGGTACAAACAGAAAAATAACACTAACAGAACATTGTCAAAGTCCAACTAATTTTGCTGAAATGCATGGAGTTATATTGGCAAAAGAATCATCAACAACAACAATTAAAACAACTAGAAATTGTGTTCCCCCAACCGTAAGCTTGTCCACCACCCTGTTCACCAGGTAATCTATTCACAATCCTCCTTCAGCGAACAAAATCTGAGGCTACTAGCTGTAATAGTTTTCATGACATCTTTATTGGAAGTTTTCAATATCCAAATTTGCAAAGGCGATAAATTCTTTTTTTTTTAATTTTCACCAGGTAATCTACTCATGACCCTCTATCAGCTGTCCACCTTTGGAGCTCCTAGCTGTAATGGTTTTTGAGATATCAATGCAAAAATGCAAAGACGATAATTTTCACCAGGTAATCTACTCATTACCCTCTATGAGCTGTCCAACTTTGGAGCTCTTAGCTGTAACGGTTTTTGAGATATCAAGTTTTCTATGTCCAAATTTGCAAAGGGCAATAACTAAAAAAAAAGTAAGCAAATTAAATGATTTTTTTTTAATTTTCACCAGGTAATCTACTAATGAGTATAGTCCTCTATAAGCTGACCAAGTTTGAAGCTCCTAGCTGTTATAGTTTTTGATATATCCTGATTACAAAATTCCATCATGACCCTTTAAAAGGGGCATAACTCCACAAAGGGAGGTAATCCAGATTTTAAAAAATACTTGTCAGTTATTTTTGATGCCGAGTCCATCTAGGAAATTACAAAACCATATCTTAAATTTTGAACGGACGGACACACAGACGGACAAGTCCAAAGCAGTTAGTTATTTTTGACGCCGAGTCCATCTATGAAATTTCAAAACCATATCTTAAATTTTGAACAGACGGACGGATGCATGGACTGAAGGAAGTGCGGACAAGCCCAAAGCAATATGTCTCTTCAACTTTTGCAAAGTTGGGGGCATAAAAACAGATACATCCTATTGCCATTTATCTTTCTTTTTGTGCTTAAACCAAGGAATTAACAGTGAAAAATCCTTAGGTTTAAAAACTATTGAAACTATTGCAATAGGAACAAGAAATGTCACAAACATTGCAAAAGGGACAAAAAATGTCACAAACACGTGACAAATGCCCCCAAAGGAATTGGTCTAGTATAAGACACATTTGAGGAAAGATAGCTGTAATATAGCACAAAAAAACTAGAAATGAGGCCAGAAGTCAATGTCAAGGTCAAAGTGACTCAAAATGGTATGCACCACTCTGCCATCCCAAGAGGAATCACCACCCCAAATTTGGGATTCCTACATCAAATAATATAGGAGATATGCTCTGGACACAATAATTCTTGAAAACAAGGTCAGAGATCAAGGTCACAGTGACCCCAAAATGGTTTGTGACACTCAGGCATCCCAAGATGCATTTACATACCAAATTTGGAATTCCTATTTCAAAGAATATAGGAGATATGCAACAGTTTCTAGAAACTAGGTCAGAGGTCAAGTTCAAGGTCACAGTGACTAAATTATGGTAAGCGTCATCCCAAGATGCATCCACACACCAAATTTGAGATTCCTACCTCAAATAATATAAGAGATATGCTCTGGACATGATTATTCTAAAAACTAGGTCAGAGGTCAAGGTCACAGTGACCCGAAAATGGTACATGACACTCCGCTATCCCAAGATGCATCCACACACCAAAATTGGAATTCCTAACTCAAAGAATATATGAGATATGCTCGGACACAATAATTCTTAAAACTAGGTCAGAGGTAAAGGTCACAGTGACCCAAAAATGGTATGTGACACCCCGTCATCCCAAGATGTATATACACACCAAAGTTGGAATTCCTATCTCAAAGAATATAGGAGATATGCACCAGACTCAATGCAGGTTCTAGAAACAAGGTCAGATGTCAAGTTCAAGGTCACCGTGACCCAATTATGATACGCGACACTTCTACATCCCAAGATGCATCCACACACCAAATTTGAGATTCCTACCTCAAATAATATAAGAGATATGCTATGGACACACTTTTTCTAAAAACTAGGTCAGAGGTCAAGGTCAAGGTCACAGTGACCCGAAAATGGAACATGACACTTCGCTATCTCAAGATGTATCCACACACCAAATTTGGAATTCCTAACTCAAAGAATATAAGAGATATGCTCCGGGCACAATAATTCTTAAAACTAGGTCAGAGGTCAAGGTCACAGTGATCCAAAATTGGCATGTGACACCCCCTCATCCCAAGATGCATTTACACACCAAATTTGGAATTCCTATTTCAAAGAATATAGGAGATAGGCACCAGACTCAATGCAGTTTTTAAAGAAACTAGGTCAGAGGTCAAGTTCAAGGTCACAGTGACCCAATTATGGTACGTGACACTTCGTCATCCCAAGATGCATCCACACACTAAATTTGAGATTCCTACCTCAAATAATATAAGAGATATGCTCCGGACACGATTATTATAAAAACTAGGTCAGAGGTCAAGGTCACAGTGACCCGAAAATGGTACGCGACACTCCGCCATCCCAAGATGTATCCACACACCAAATTTGGAATTCCTACCTATATGGACCGGACACGAAAGCGGGACGGACGGACTGACGGACGGACGGACGGACAGTGCGATTACTACATGCCTCACAAAGTTCCTTTGGGGGCATATAAAGACTATTGCCAATACTACTGACATTGCAACATAGTAACATTGCCTAGGTTGCTATTGTGATATATCGATAGTCTCATGCATTATTACATCCCTATACATGATGACGTCACTTTGACATACTATTGATGTCACTTTATGACTATGTACACAAGTTCCAATACAACCAACGAAGAGTCCACACTTGACAGCCTGGGTAACATTGGAAAGATAAGACTTTCTAACCCAGGCTAAAATCCAAGCTATTCTTATCCAGTGTGCAAGAATTTGCTTAATAAAAACAATTATCTTTTTTATTATTGGCATTTGGAATAGCTTTCTCTTAGATACTCTCTCCTCCAATGAGTGTGACTTGTCTGTAGCTAGGGACAAGATAGAGGCTGGTACATTAGCTAGACTGGCTACATTTAGTCTATAGCTCCTAGATGCCATACCTCCTATAATATGGTCAGTCGGACAACTCTTACCTTCTCTTAGATACTCTCTCCTCCAATGAGTGTGACTTGTCTGTAGCTAGGGACAAGATAGTGTGATACATTAGCTAGACTGGCTACATTTAGTCTATATCTCCTAGCTGCAGGAATTGCTATAATATTGTCAGTTGGACAACACTTACCTTCTCTTAGATACTCTCTCCTCCAATGAGTGTGACTTGTCTGTAGCTAGGGACAAGATAGAGGCTGGTACATTAGCTAGACTGGCTACATTTAGTCTATATCTCCTAGCTGCAGTAATTGCTATAATATTGTCAGTTGGACAACTCTTACCTTCTCTAAGATACTCTCTCCTCCAATGAGTGTGACTTGTCTGTAGCTAGGGACAAGATAGAGGCTGGTACATTAGCTAGACTGGCTACATTTAGTCTATAGCTCCTAGCTGCAGTAATTGCTATAATATTGTCAGTTGGACAACACTTACCTTCTCTAAGATACTCTCTCCTCAAATGAGTGTGACTTGTCTGTAGCTAGGAACAAGATAGAGGCTGGTACATTAGCTAGACTGGCTACATTTAGTCTATAGCTCCTAGCTGCAGTAATTGCTATAATATTGTCAGTTGGACAACTCTTACCTTCTCTTAGATACTCTCTCCTCCAATGAGTGTGACTTGTCTGTAGCTAGGGACAAGATAGAGGCTGGTACATTAGCTAGACTGGCTACATTTAGTGTATAGCTCCTAGCTGCCGTACCTGCTATAATATTGTCAGTCGGACAACACTTTCCTTCTCTTAGATACTCTCTCCTCCAATGAGTGTGACTTGTCTGTAGCTAGGGACAAGATAGAGGCTGGTACATTAGCTAGACTGGCTACATTTAGTCCATAGCTCCTAGATGCCGTACTTCTTATAATATTGTCAGTCGGACAACTCTTACCTTCTCTTAGATACTCTCTCCTCCAAGTTGTTCTGTCTTGTGTTTGCTATGTTTTGTGCACGTCTGTTTATATGTGCTTTGTGGTCACCTGCTGGGAAAGGGCTGACCTCTTGGCTCTCGTTTGTGGTGTCTTCTGTGAGTTTGTCACTTTCCCATTGGTATCCTGGGTCAGGTGTGGTACTTGATTGTATCGATTCCTGATCTTTGCACCATTACTTACTTGTCTGTAGCTAGGGACAAGATAGAGGCTGGTACATTAGCTAGACTGGCTACATTTAGTCTATAGCTCCTAGCTGCCATACCTGCTATAATATTGTCAGTCGGACAACTCTTACCTTCTCTTAGATACTCTCTCCTCCAATGAGTGTGACTTGTCTGTAGCTAGGGACAAGATAGAGGCTGGTACATTAGCTAGACTGGCTACATTTAGTCTATAGCTCCTAGCTGCCATACCTGCTATAATATTGTCAGTTGGACAACACTTACCTTCTCTGAGATACTCTCTCCTCCAATGAGTGTGACTTGTCTGTAGCTAGGGACAAGATAGAGGCTGGTACATTAGCTAGACTGGCTACATTTAGTCTATAGCTCCTAGCTGCCATACCTGCTATAATATTGTCAGTTGGACAACACTTACCTTCTCTTAGATACTCTCTCCTCCAATGAGTGTGACTTGTCTGTAGCTAGGGACAAGATAGAGGCTGGTACATTAGCTAGACTGGCTACATTTAGTCTATAGCTCCTAGCTGCCATACCTGCTATAATATTGTCAGTTGGACAACACTTACCTTCTCTTAGATACTCTCTCCTCCAATGAGTGTGACTGGTCTGTAGCTAGGGACAAGATAGAGGCTGGTACATTAGCTAGACTGGCTACATTTAGTCCATAGCTCCTAGCTGCCGTACCTGCTACAAGCTGGTATAAGAATGTTACAGGCTCACCTCCTGAAATGATTAAATAGGCCTCCAGATAAGAGTGCCTAATTGAATTTTATTATTTCTCAACGAAAACATTTACTCATGTCCGATGAAAATGCACCATTCTTCATATGCACTTAGTTGTGGCCTACCAAAAGCTGTGCAAAATTTTGCTTTTTATATTAATTATTTAGAACAAATGCAATTTTTTTTGCACAAAAATTTCAATTCCAGGTTCTCTGTTAACAGATGACGTAACTTCAGCCTCCTAATTCCGTTAATCATATTTTGGGCGTATACAAAAGAACCAGATATATCGTTCAAATCTTTTCTGTTTGTCGGTAGTCCACTGTCATTTTGTCACAAATTTGACAGTTGTGTACTACACTAACGCAAACCACGTCACTATGTAAGCTTAGAAATGGCTTGGTCTGAAAAAACTCGACGTAAAATGTTCAATTGCTGTTTCTATAATCCCAGTGTTCTACACAATGCTGATTTCCGTTGTACAAACCCAAATACATACAAAACGTCATGAAACTCCTCTAAAATATGACATTGTATCATTGACATCATCTTTAAGCACATCCCCAGCCATTGTTCACTATGCTAGCATTTTAAAAATCTTCTGAAAATTGTCTTCATCTGTTGGTCATCATTTAGTTCAAAACAGATACTTTTTGTTTCATGTATACAAGCTTTTAAAGATTGACGTTTTAAAGATTGGTGTTTATAAAAAAACGTCGATACCTAAGCTCTGTCGATGTAAACAACAATTTAGTGACTCTTTGAATTTATCCACAGAAAAATGTGAAAATAACACTACTGAAAAGACTGACACATTCTATGGATGGCTGTGTGACTTCTGTTTTGACAGTTGTTTTGTTAAATGTTTCCAGCACAGGCCATCAGTGATCACTCAGATTTAAAGACCTATCAGTTACTTTAGGGAATGCTACAGTATAAAAAGATTTGAGACTCTGGCACTGCGTTGTGTCCTTGAGCAAGACACTTTATCCTCTGCTCAGTACTGGGTCAACTCATGAAGAGGTCCCAACTTGACTGAACATGTAGCCCAATGGGCAACCATCACTCACCTGGGAGCCAGCATAATGTTTGGAGACACCATAATTTAGGATGCTCAAAGGCAGGTAACTCTGAACTTGAAACAGAGATCAGGAATAAATTCAAACACTAAAGATATTATGCCAGTTCAGGGCTCGAAAATTTTTCTTGGACCTACTCGTCCTGTGGGGCAAGTGGTCTAAATTTTTTACTCGTCCTTACTCCAGTTGAACTCGTCCTTAAGTCTGGTATTTTAAAAGAGACAAAACACATAATTCTGATTACTAAAAACTGCCTATAAATAGTATGTACGAAAAGTTTTAATGAGTTCAAACCAGCATTATGCAGCACGGGTAGGCTACCGCAGGATCCCTTAAAGTGCTACTATATAGTTTGAGGGATCCTGCGGTATAGGGATCCTACTATATAGTTAATTTTCTTCAATGAAAAGCTAGATACATCATTCAAGACATTTTTTTACAAATAGTTTCCAACAAGAATATAACTTTAAACTAAAGATATCATGGATGAACCTATTTTATATTGTCACACATGTGCCATTGCACGGATTCATAAAAAAAATCAAATATCATCTTAATCTAGGGAAACCTTAAATCATGATTTATAGTTATGAAAAATATATCAAATATAAAAATAGAAAATAATCATATAATTTGTCGAATTAATAACACCAAATTGTGTTATCCTTAGGCTATTGTGACAGGGTGTCTTTTAAATCAGTTGGTTTATTGCATAGCTATTTTTACCAACAAAACAAGTGAAGATATTTACTGTTATTTATCATATAATGCCTATTCCATGTAATAATATTGTAAATTCCATTGAAAACGCCAATATCAGGGGATCCTGCGGTATTCTGTGGTAGCCTGCGATATCCTGCAGTGATCAGACTGACCCCCGTTTTCGTATACAGAGATAAAACTGGAACGTCGGCTTTATACTTTCAAAACCCTTAGGCCGAATTGATTTTCCAATGTGTCCCGGTATTTAGTTCAAAGATCAACCAGATTTTACTGGGTTGCATTTACTGCTAACTAGTGTAAACATCCGGTCACATTTTAGTGACATTTTAAACCTACCGAACGATCTTTCTTCAGTGTGTTTGCGTTGCTTTTGCAGGCTGTAAATCATGCTAGTTAGTTCTTTTTTTTTCCTCAAAATAATTACAAAACCAAAAAAATCTACTCGTCCTGTCGGGCTAGCAAATGGCAATTTCCACTCGCCCTTACCAAACTTCCACTCGTAAATACGAGCGGACGTGTACAATTTTCGAGCCCTGCAGTTCTGGTTATCTGCAAGTATTAAAAAGATCTGAATAACATTGTGGAGGAAACCTGGTGAAACTATATTTTTCAGATGCTAAGATCAGATAACTCCATAGTCAGTGATGAGATCTAACCAAATTCAAACTCATCCATACTTTTATGTATGTCCTGGTTACCTACAAGAATGAAGAAGATCAAATGAAAAATGAATGCGCTAGAATGGTCAAGACATTATAGAGCTGTATTTTAGACACTCAATGGCAGCTAACTCTATAGTTGGTGGTCATGTGTGGCTGAAAATTAAACTCATTGAAGCTTTAATAGTTGTTCTTGATACCTGCAAGAATGATGAAGATCCATCCAAAAATGAAAGCACTAGAGTGCTCACAACATTAGTTCTATTATAAGTCTATGGAGATTTTTTCAGATGTTCAAGGGCAGCTCACTCCGTAGACAGATGTTCAATCTTGCTGAATTTCAAGCTCATCCATGCTTTTATAGCTGTTCTTGTTACCTGAAAGAATGAATAAGATCTAATCAAAAATGAAGGTGCTAGAGTGTTCACAACAATACATTCATTTTTCAAACACTCAAGGGCAGCTAACTCAGTAGTTGGTGATGGGATCTGACAGAAATTCAAATTCATTTAAGCTTTTATGGTTGTCCTTGTTACCTACAAGAATGATGAAGATTCACTCAAAAAAGAACGCACTAGACTGCTAACAACAATTCTCCCATATCAAGTCTATGGAGATTTTTTCAGACGTTCAATGGCAGCTAACTCCGTAAACCCAGGTCATTATTGCCGAATTTCGAACCCATCCAAGCTTTTATAACTGTCCTTTTTACATGCAAGAATGAATAAGATCCAATCAAAAATGAAGGTGCTTGAGTGCTCACAACATTATACATTCATTTTTCAAATGCTCAAGGGCAGCTTACTCAGTAGTTGGTGATGGGATCTGGCAGAAATTCAAACTCATTTTAGCTTTTATGGTTGTCGTTGTTACCTGCAAGAATGATGAAGTTAAAAAACATTTCTCCCATTATAAGTCTATGGAGAATGATTCAGACATTCAAAGGCAACTAACTCCGTAGACCCTGGTCCAATCTTGCCGAATTTCGAACCCATCTAAGCTTTTATAACTGTTCTTGTTACATGCAAGAATGAATAAGATCCATTAAAAAATGAAGGTACTAGCGTGCTCACAACATTATACATTCACTTCTCAAATGCTCAAGGGCAGCTAACTCAGTAGTTGGTGATGGAATCTGACAGAAATTCAAACTCATTCAAGCTTTTATAGTTGTCCTTGTTACCTGCAAGAATGATGAAGATCAGTTCAAAAATGAAAGCACAAGAGTGCTCACAACATTTCTCCCATTATAAGTCTATGGAGATTTTTTTCAGACGTTCAAGGGCAGCTAACTCGGTAGACACTGGTCCAATATTGCAGAAATTTGAATCCGTCCAAGCTTTTATAACTGTCCTTGTTACATGCAAGAATGAATAAGATCCAATCAAAAATGAAGGTGCTAGAGTGCTCACAACATTATACATTCATTTTTCAAACACTCAGGAACAGCTAACTCACTAGTTGGTGATGAGATCTGACAGAAATTCAAATTCATTTAAGCATTTATGGTTGTCCTTGTTACCTGCAAGAATGATGAAGATTCATTCAAAAAAGAAAGCAATAGACTGCTAACAACAATTCTCCCATATTAAGTCTATGGAGATTTTTTCAGCTAACTCCATAAACCCAGGTCAATATTGCCAAATTTCGAACCCAGCCAAGCTTTTAGGTGATGAGGTCTGGCAGAAATTCAAACTCATTAAAGCTTTTATGGTTGTGCTAGAGTGCTCACAACATTATACATTCATTTTTCAAATGCTCAAGGGCAGCTATCTCAGTAGTTGGTGATGGGATCTGGAAGAAATTCAAACTCATTAAAGCTTTTATGGTTGTACTTGTTACCTGCAAGAATGATGGAGATCCATTTAAAAATGAGGGCAGCAGAGTGCTCACAACATTTCTCCCATTATAAGTCTATGGAGATTTTTTCAGACGTTCTAGGGCAGCTAACTCTGTAGACCCTAGTTCAACCTTGCCGAATTTCGAAACCATTCAAGTTTTTATTGCTTTATTGCTGTCCTTGTTACCTGCAAGAATGATCCAATGAAAAATGAAGGTGCTAGAAAGCTCACAACATTATAAATTCATTTTTCAAATGCTCAAGGGCAGCTAACTCAGTAGTTGGTGAGGGGATCTGGCAGAAATTAAAGTTCATTAAAGCTTTAATGCTGGTACTTGTTACCTGCAAGAATGATGAAGATCCATTCAAAAAAGAAAGCACCAGAGTGCTCACAACAATTCTCCCATTATAAGTCTATGGAGATTTTTTCAGACATTCAAAGGCAGTTAACTCCAACAGGGTTCCCACAAATTGTAGAAAGTAAAATTTCCTAACTTTTCCCTGACCAAATTCAAATTTCCCTGACCCAAAATATTGGCATTTGTCAAGCTTTGTGGGTAATCGTTGAGCATATTAGCGAACAAACAGCAATTCCAAGCAAATGTTCCTCTATAGTGAAGGTACAATTTATGATACTTTCTTCAAAATTCTTGAGTTGATCTTTTGTCTTCCAGTGATCTCTGACTAACAGTAGAGCTAAGATGCCTAGCATTACTACCAGAAAGCTATCTGTTGCGCAAATGGGTTAACTTCAAAATGAAAATGAGATGTAGAAGGATTGGCCTACAAGTGCATTATATAACTTCTTATTAGAATTCCCTGTAGCCATAACTTAAAACCAAACAGAACCAAATTAGCTAGGTATATAAAACTGTCATTTTACCACTGACCAGCATTCTTTTTACCTTTGGAAGCATCATGTGTCCATGTTATTTAAACCGAGTTTCACAGTTTTCCATCAAAAGGTGTGGTAGAAGACTTTTGTTAACCCAATACTTCAAAAGGCAAACAAAATGAGGCTGCAAATCTGTCAATAATTATTTAGTACCCAATTTATTATATGGAAGGTTCAGGGATTGCCACAATGGAATAATGCAGCCTATCCACTGCACCAAGAGGAAAAGAAAACCACTAAAAATGACAACAACATCAAACATAGAGTAGCAAGTAAAAGAAAAACCACCATGCAAATGTTCAATTTGTCTTCACTGTAATAGCCAAGGTTCATGCAGTTTCATCCAAACAGTGTTGTCTCAATCCATAAATGAACTATTCTGGCATGAAAATTACCTTTTATATCAAAAATTAAGCAGGAAAAATTGATAATGTTAATACAGCTGCCATTTCATAAAGACAAGGATTTCAAACAATTACACTTCTTCATACAAATGCTCATTGTGTCAAAAGTATATATTGCTGGGTGAGTAGAGTATCTTGACTATCAAAGCCAACGTAAGGTAACTTATCTCAGCAGTCCAGTGTAATAAAAACCGTAACACCAATAAAAGCAAGCAGGAAAAAACTTTTCTAAGTATTCAAAGATGCCCATCTGTCAATCATATTTTTTTCAGCAAATATTCTTCATACAAATGTGAACTGTAACCATGTGAACACAATGTACCATATAATTTCATCAAAAACTGCAGAAAGAACTGGATCAACATGCAAATGTAAGTTTTGCCCACTTCAGTATAACCCTTATTTAAAAGATAATTTCACATAGCTATCATTTTGACAATACTTATTTATGTAATCAAATGTTAAATGTGTCTATCTGATGAAAGCAAAGCATCTAAGATTTAAAATAAACATTTAAAATACCCATCATGCCATGTAGAAAACCCTCAAAAAATATTTAAAGATTATCAGGAAACTGAACTATGTGATTTTTTGTTTTAATGCATCTATGATACCACCCTGTCTTATTTGGCTGTGATAATCACATTGGTTTCCTAAATGTTTAAAACTTGGTCATCATGCCTGGCACGCACACTAGTGGCTGTCCACTGTTGTGCGTGGGAGACATGCGACTCCCAAGTTATTTGGTATCAGGGTAATTTATATATTATGAGCGCTCTTCTGTGATAGTCAGAAATGGAATCTTTATAATTCTGTTTCTCTTGTACCAAAGCATACTCTATTAGGATGTACAAACAGAAATAACTCTAAAACAATTGGGCCATACCCCTAACTGCTGTATTATGAGTGTCTTACTTTCAAGAGCATATGAACGTATTTGGTGATGTTTAAAGAAATTTTAAAATAAGCTCTAAAAGATATCAAAGAAACAAAATGTCACAGACAGACAAATGGAAAGATGGAAAATGAAAAACAGTATTTCCTCACATAAACAGTAGACATTATGTTTACATTCTTCTTCTAATGAGAATATATTTTCCAGTATAGGACTTTTTATAATACAATTTTGTGGATTTTACATTTTCATACTCAAAACAGCATTATACCTCTTATCAGTCCATTGTTCTATATCATATTTTTGTCTCCCTAGAATTTAAAAACATTGATCTACATAATTGGACAGTATAATTGTCAACATTCAAAACTATGACAAGGTTTTGTTATAAAATTCCCTGACTTTTCCCTGACTTTTTCCAAAATTTCAAATTTCCCTAACTCAACTCAAAATTCCCTGACTTTTCCCTGACCTTGAACTTTTTCATTTTTCACTGACTTTTCCCTGACCGTGGGAACCCTGTCCAAAGACCCTGATCCCATGTTGACGAATTTCGAACCCATCCAAGCTTTTATAGCTGTCCTTGTTACCTGTAAGTATAAAGAAGATCCAATGAAAAATTGAAGAGCTAGTGCTCACAAGATTTTCCCCCATTATAACCCTATGGGAGCTATCTGTTTCCATGGAAACCAGAGTTCTGATCCGATCCGGCCCAAAATCTAATGCAGCCAATCCCCCACCCCAATGATGCTTTAGATGAAATTTGATTATGATCTGCCAACTGGTCTCAGAGATATTCATGTCTGAAAGTGTGAGTGGACCCAGGGACGCCGGCTCGAGTCCCATCCTATAAGCTCACAGAGAGCCTTCGGCTCAGGAAAGCTAAAAATTGGTGACTGGGATGTAAAGCATTGACACAAACAAGAATTCCAGCAGAAAGAGAAAAGTGTTTGAAATTTTAGAACATTTACTGTATGTTAGACTACCCTGATATCTTTCAGGGGGAAAGTTCAAAATTACCAAAATCATGAACATTAGAAATTGAAATCTTAAAAATTGCAGTATGTCTGCTAAATATTAACAAATTCATGTTTAAATATTCAATTTGATAATAAATCAGCAGAAGTTATCATAATCTGTCTAATGCAGGATTCTGAGGATGACTTTCTTTGGAAAGTCAGCCTCAGTCCTGAATTCAGCAATACTCCTGAAAACTTTCAGCCATGCTTACCCTGTTCATCCTCATCACCATGTACAAGGAAATTCATGTGATAATTTCCCACTGCCTCTGGGTATTTATCTTCAAACTCGGCTAACTCGGGATAGTGGGTGACAAACAAGGTCAGGCTTTTAGGCTGTATATAGAAAACAAATACAGGCCAGTCCATGTGATTATTAGGCCACTATCAGTGTTCACACTGGAGGGGATAATAGGTTTGCCCTCCATTTGTCCATCCATCTGTCCGCTGAAATCAGGACCCCGAGATAACTCAAAACTATTCATGCTAGCTTGATACTTGGTATATGAACAGGTGGCAATGTGTTGATTATGCACTTAATTTTTTTCACTGTCGCATGAAAATTGTGGTTGCCATGGAAATAGTCAAAATTGCTAAAACATATCTCAAGAACTATTCCAGCTAGCATGATGAAACTTGCTCGATCTATCATTTATATGTTTACTCTTTGCCTACTCGGTAATTTTGCCTGCTTTTTTATCGTCTGCTGTTGTTGTTTTTTCAAATCCACTTTTTTAAAACAAAATCTTTCAGGAATACCATCAGAGTGTCAAACAGTTTGGATCCAGATCAGGTCCGACATTTTGTTTTCTTTGCAAAGGTTACCAGAAAATGACAAAAGTAGGCAGAGTTAATACACAGTGGTGTCAGAACTAAAGTTGACACCCGCTAATCACATGGTGTGCACATCAGATGCACAATTTACTGCTTTTTACATCTGCTGCATCTATTCAGGTGCACTTCAGACTAAACTTTTTCATGGAAGCAAATAATATGAACCCTGATCAGACTGCTCCCCTGAGAGCTGTCTGACCTGGGTCCATATAGTTTGCAATATATACTTGGAAGAAAAAGTTTAGTCAGTACAGACACTGTGTGCAATAATTTTGTAAGACAGTCTTGATATTGACAAAAACCTTACTAAAAATAAAATTCAGGTAATGTCTTACAACTGTGAACATTTTCAACAAAACATTCCGAAAATATACCAATTTTCTTCATCAAAAATACACAAAGTGGTCAATATTAAAATTCAAATTTCATAACTCAAAAATCAGTCTAGCGCCCCTCAGACGATTTCTGGTAGTACAGACGGAAATTCTAGTATCTGTTGCATGACTAAGGAATTTAAGAAGTTTCCAAGCGGTCATGAAGCGATTACGTCATGTTGACGTCACTATGACCCGAAAGTATGTGCACAAATTACTGGTTAACCATTTGTTTAAGCCTGCCCAGGAAAAAGTGTGGTTAAGTGAACAGACCGTCTCGCAATGACAATAGCTGTTGACTTGGGACGTAAAGCAACAAAAACAAACAAACAAAAACTATGACCCGAACTTCAAATGGCGTCATTATCCGTGGGCTCCCCAATGGAGGCTTGTCATTTTTACCGCCATTCCGTTGAAAACGTGTTTGCAGACGATAAATTTTTTGTTGACTGCATCCAAAACTGCGTGTTACGTCAGCAACACGTGTACCTGTTTCAAGACGTCAAAACGTTGTATTTCTGTAACTTGTAGACAGCCTGACCGGCAAATTCAGCTTGCTAGCACTGAATTTTCTCCGGATTATTGCAATAGGAACAATATCTAACAGTATATGAGAAAATAACCCTGCCAGTTTACCACAGCACGTGCACATCGTGCATTTTGAAATTTGGTTGATACAGTCTAATAGAGGCATTATTTGTCAGGCAATGAACAGGTAAATGTAAAGTTACGATAATACAACTCATGTAAAAAAAAATGACAGTGATATATGCAGTTTTGGTGATTTTATGAGAAAACATAAATACTGACTAAACTTTTTCTTCTGAGTATAGTCTACCTAAGAAAATAAGGAAAGATGAGAGAGCAGATGACAATGTCATGACTGGCAGGAAAAGTGTTAATATGAGACTAGCTAGAATATAAAATTTTCTAAATTGACTCCACATAACATGACCCAGGATACCAATGGGAAAGTGACAAACTCACAAGTATACACCACAAAGAAGAGCCAAGAGGTCAGCCCTTTCCCAGCAGGTGAACACAAGGCACAAATAAACAGACGCGCACAAAGACATAACAAACACAAGACAGAAAAAACATAAAAGATCCACAAAAGAAGTACCGCCTTGGAACGGTCAGTAAAATATTTTACTGGCAGGCTTAAACCGGTTTCATGGCGCCAACCTCACTCTTAATTCAGATGTGGATCAAGACACATAGATGTTTGGTTTGCATGAAAGACCCCTAACTTATCAATGCATCATCTCCCACAACATATAATTCAATATATAAAAAGGAGATGAAGCAAAGATAAGGACAACAGTAAATAAAACTGAATACTGGAGCAAAAGAAATCCAACAGGTAAACCCCGGTGGGCCTGACAAACAGCAAAAGCATCAGTCCCCTACCATCTCCTCAATAGATAAGTCTTTAAGTCTGAACAGTCGTAGAGTCTGAAGTCAGACCCACCAGCGTGCAATTAAAGAGGAAAGCAAAGTTGCCAATGGTGATTGGGTTGACCACCAAGCATGCAGTTTGTTGCAATACATTAATGTTATAGCCAGGATCTTTTCTGCCTGTTTCTTCCTGTGGTGAATATCTATAATATTGGTGATTAATAACTGCAAAAAAACTTTGATACTGCTTTAAATTCTACAAAATAAATAGGCCATCATTTTGGTTAAAATCTTCCTTGCTGCCACTTTCTTGCGTAAACGATTACATAGCAAAAAAGTATGAGAAAATCGTTTGTAACATTGCTTTTGGTTGCTATGGTGTTCGTTTGCAAGTAATAAAGCCGTTTTTAAATTTTTATATTTTTCTCGCTCATAAAGTACCTCTAAATACGTTATTTTAATTAAGAAAATCACTTAAAAGAATGCCCTTTCTGGGTTACACTAAAATCAGACAAAACACTGTTTTTCATCGATGTTTTTATTGGCATGCAATCTTTGGACATTTTTGATCATATTGACATAAAAATAACCTGACTGGTCAATTTCAGACCATTAAATTATAGGAAACAAAAATGGCATGCCACTCAGATGAGATCCCCTTTGATATTTTTTCAGTTAAACTGGTCTGCCTCCTATGCACTGTGTTTATTCAAACTTCGATACTATAAAAATTGCCCTTCCCTGATCCAAAACCAAAATGCCGATTTTCAACAACCATGCCTATTTTAGTGTAATAACTCTTGTTTTAAGCGACGTCAACGTAAGAGGGGGTAACGTAATGAAACCGCCACAAAAGAGATATTAGATTGGTCAAAGGTTGAAAGCGTTTAAGCAGGTAAAAGGCAATTGGGTCCGAAAACCAAGGATATGCAATTCATGCTTGTTAAATGCTTGTTTTAGAATATACAGTATATATTCCCACATTTGTTAAATTGTTTCTTTGCAAACTTGAGGAAAATATATACAGTGTATATGAGTGTGTGTTTTTAAAAGTCAGTAACTAAATAAGTTAGGATGATCAAATTAGGTTTTATGCACCCTTTGAAAGGCCAGATTTTGGTCTGTTGTTTGGCATATAGTAAAGAATCCTAACGCATTTGTAGTTATGAAAGTGTTTTCATTACATATTGAACCACCATCGTAAAAGCTATGGGCCTCATGGTTTCAGAGAAGATTTTAATTTTTTTTTCCAATAATAAGTCTATGGGAACTCTTGATCCCCTGGGCAGGGCCAGTTTGGACCCCAGGGACTTGATTGACAGGATTTATGTAGGGGACCACTAGACACAAATACTTAATAAATATATAAGCTGTCGGCCTCATGGTTTTAGAGAAGATCTTTTACAGTTTTGCCATTGCAAGTTATGGAAACTCTTCAGCCTCAGGGGGGGGGGGGGGGCAGTTTGGACCCCCGGGGCTTGATTGGCAGGATTTGTGTAGGGGACCACTAGATATTGCTAAGTACCAAATATATAAGCAGTGGGCCTCATGGTTTCAGAGAAGATTTTTAAAGTTTTTCCCATTATTAGTCTATGGGAGCTATATGTTGCCTAGGCAACAAGAGTTCCAATCCAATCAACCCCAAAACCTTATGCAGCCTTTCCCTAAACCTGATGATGCTTTACATAAAATTTGAAAAAAATTGGCCAACTGGCTTATATATATACTTAACTACTAAAGAAACCTGACACAAGTCATACTGTGTGTCAATTTTTTGGTAGTAAATGAATACGAAGCACACGTGTCTTTCCTTTGTGTAAAGCGGAACAAAGGTAGACTAAGATGCACTGAGATTATTTGAAAAGATGAACTAATATCAGACGTAAGCTATCAAAACGTCATCTAACCCCTAAAATCAATTTTCGCAAGAACAAAGAAATTACACAAAATTCTACAGAAACTGCTTTAGTCTGATTCTTTGTAATCTCATTGACATCTTCTTGGCATTCAAATAAAGCATGCAAGCATGGTTCAACCCAAAAGCCTATTTTCATTTTCTTAACGTCAATTTTTGAATTTACAGCATTTTATGAGCTTTTAAAAAGCACTGCCACTTTATCATTTTTTATCGCTTTGTATGATAAAAAATAGTAAGTGAGTATGATCAGGAAATATCACAATCACAAACTGCAGACAACCTCGCGGCACGGTGAGGAAGAGCCGCCCAACCACCACGAGACACCAGGAAGACAAATTAAGCAAAGCAATCAGGTCTCTCTTCCCCATCAAGATGATTGCAATACTAGAATGGACATAAAGTAATGTACAACAAAACATAGAACTAATAACAGACTCCCACAATGGGAGTAACAATAAACAAAAAGTCAACAACAACAGAACCACCGCCTTAGAACGGACAGCAGCCTAAGCCACCGGGGGGCTTAAATGCATTTTACTGGTACCAAATCTTCGCCCTAGATTCTGCTGTTGTTGAAGTACAAGAAATGTTCAGCTCGCATGGAGGCCATCTAACTAATGCAATGTATCATCATGGAAAACACTCTAATCAAATTAACACTCCATGATGAAACAAAGAAAAGGGCTCATGACTCACAGATAGTCAGAGCTAAAGAAAACCTCAAGTTGAGCCACAGTGGATGAATGTTTGGAATGCATTCAGTCCTTTTGAACTCCGCAGCTACCGCCTACGTCCCTTTAGCGACGTCAAGCGTTACAATGACATGCTGATATGTGTATACTGCAAAGCTTGAAATTCATACCTGATTAAAGTAAAGTGTAGCCAATTGGCACTATAACAAAGTAGACAGCACACACTAAACGGCGACATAAGTTGACAAAGAAAAAACGGTTATTATCCATAGTTTACATTGTTCCTTAATTGACTTTAAACTTGGTTTTTTCCGCTTTTACCATTTAACGTGACCCGAATATAAGTTCTGATTTTTTGAAAATGCATTCCCTTACAATGATTGGTTGACTCCAAGTTATTTTAGTTTCTAGAAATTGCTTAAACAAAGGAAAAAAACACTGCCGTTTAGACAACATCAAAAGCAAAACTTAAAAACCCCATATCTTATGTCGCAGCAAGAAATTGCAAATTTTTAAAATTCACTTTTGTCTGTACTGGTATTGATGCCATATATGAAAAAAGTTTTCAAAAAAATATCTAGACATACATTCCCGATGCAAAAGTGATAAAAACAGTGTTTTTGACGCCGTGACGTCATGTTCTTTATTTGATAAATATATTTTTTCTAAGAATACTTTCAAATGTCTTGTTATTAAAATAAGCATATCAGCTTAGCTCTATAATTTGTTATTTACGAGTATGAAGCAAGTAAAAAGTGTCAGGTTTCTTTAGTAGTTCAGTAAAACTTTGAAAGTGTGGATGGATGATGGACGCCTATGGATGAGGCAGGACACCGAACCATCATTGCCATACTAATACCTCACTTGAGCCAAAAAAATGTTCTGTTTGCCGTCACCTGACCGTCTCACTCAAAATAACACCTACCCAAAATATTTTATGGCAGTATCAGAGAAATAATTTTTTTTATTCTAATTTTTTATTTTTATTTTTAAATTTTTAATGTCAATAACAATTCAGTGAAAAAAATTACTACCTAACTACGCACCTGAAAAACTATGAGTCAGGAGACAGCAAACATTTTTTAAGGATGGCCCAGTATCACACTGATACTGAGCCCACTGAGGGGAAATAGTAACATGATTCCTACAAACTCAGATGTAAAAAAAGTTGCTTGAAAAAGTATATTACTTTATCATAAGCCAATCAAATTGGTTCCAAGGTGTATACTATCATCATCACTCAATCAAACTGGTTGAAAGGTGTATACTATCATCATAAGCCAATCAAATTGGTTGAAAGGTGTATACTATCATCATAAGCCAATCAAACTGGTTGAAAGGTGTATACTATCATCATCAGTCAATCAAACTGGTTGAAAGGTGTATACTATCATCATCACTCAATCAAACTGGTTATAAGATGTATACTATCATCATCAGTCAATCAAACTGGTTGAAAGGTGTATACTATCATCATCACTCAATCAAACTGGTTGAAAGATGTATGCTATCATCATCAGTCAATCAAACTGGTTGAAAGATGTATGCTATCATCATCAGTCAATCAAACTGGTTGAAAGATGTATACTATCATCATCAGTCAATCAAACTGGTTGAAAGATGTATACTATCATCACCAGTCAATCAAACTGGTTGAAAGATGTATACTAACATCACCAGTCAATCAAACTGGTTGAAAGGTGTATACTATCATCATCAGTCAATCAAACTGGTTGAAAGGTGTATACTATCATCATCAGTCAATCAAATTGGTTGAAAGGTGTATACTATCATCACCAGTCAATCAAACTGGTTGAAATGTGTATACTATCATCATCAGTCAATCAAACTGGTTGAAAGATGTATACTATCATCATCAGTCAATCAAACTGGTTGAAAGGTGTATACTATCATCATCAGTCAATCAAACTGGTTGAAAGGTGTATACTATCATCATCAGTCAATCAAATTGGTTGAAAGGTGTATACTATCATCATAATCCAATCAAACTGGTTGAAAGGTGTATACTATCATCATCAGTCAATCAAACTGGTTGAAAGGTGTATACTATCATCATCAGTCAATCAAACTGGTTGAAAGGTGTATACTATTATCATCAGTCAATCAAACTGGTTGAAAGGTGTATACTATCATCATCAGTCAATCAAATTGGTTGAAAGGTGTATACTATCATCATCAGTCAATCAAACTGGTTGAAAGGTGTATACTATCATCATCAGTCAATCAAATTTGTTGAAAGGTGTATACTACTATCACCAGTCAATCAAACTGGTTGAAAGGTGTATACTATCATCATCAGTCAATCAAACTGGTTGAAAGATGTATACTATCATCATCAGTCAATCAAACTGGTTGAAAGGTTTATACTATCATCATCAGTCAATCAAACTGATTGAAAGGTGTATACTATCATCATAAGCCAATCAAACTGGTTGAAAGGTGTATACTATCATCATCAGTCAATCAAACTGGTTGAAAGGTGTATACTATCATCATCAGTCAATCAAACTGGTTGAAAGGTGTATACTATCATCACCAGTCAATCAAACTGGTTGAAAGGTGTATACTATCATCACCAGTCAATCAAACTGGTTGAAAGGTGTATACTATCATCATCAGTCAATCAAATTGGTTGAAAGGTGTATACTATCATCACCAGTCAATCAAACTGGTTGAAAGGTGTATACTATCATCACCAGTCAATCAAACTGGTTGAAAGGTGTATACTATCATCATCAGTCAATCAAATTGGTTGAAAGGTGTATACTATCATCATCAGTCAATCAAACTGGTTGAAAGGTGTATACTATCATCATCAGTCAATCAAATTGGTTGAAAGGTGTATACTATCATCACCAGTCAATCAAACTGGTTGAAAGGTGTATACTATCATCACCAGTCAATCAAACTGGTTGAAAGGTGTATACTATCATCATCAGTCAATCAAACTGGTTGAAAGGTGTATACTATCATCATCAGTCAATCAAATTGGTTAACAAGTGGCCCAAAGGGCAACGATCGCTCACCAGGGAGCCAGCAAAATGTTTGGAGACACCATAATTTACAATGATCAAAGGAAGGTTACTCTGAACTTGAAACAGTGATCAGGAATAAATTCAAACACTAAAGATATCATGCCAGTTCTGCTTATCTGCAAGTATTTAAAAGATCTGAATAAAAATCGCAGAGGAAACCTGGTGAAACTATATTTTTCAGATGCTCAATGGCAGCTTACTCTGTAGTCAGTTATGGGATTTGCTCGAAATTCAAACTCATCCCTGCTTTTATGTATGTCCTGGTTACCTTCAAAATTAAAGAAGATCAAATGAAAAATGAATGCGCTAGAGTGGTCAAAACAATATACAGCTATATTTTAGATGCTCAAGGGCAGCTAACTCTGTAGCTGGTGGTTGGGTGAGGCTGAAAATTCATTCAAGCTTTTGTTGTTGTTATTGTTACCTGCAAGAATGTGGAAGATCCATTCAAAAATGAAGACACTAGAGTGGTCACAACAGATCTTTCATTGTAAGTCTATGAAGATTTTTCTGACAATCAAGGGCAGTTAACTCCACAGTGAGGTTGGTTCTGCTTGAAATTCAAACTCATCCAAGCTTTTATGGTTGTCCTTGTTACCTGCAAGAATGAAGAAGATCCAATCAAAAATGAAGGCGCTAGAATGGTCAAAACATTATCCATCAATTTTTAAGAAGCTCAAGGGCAGCTAAATCCATAATAGGCAATGGGATCTGGCCGAAATTCAAACTCATTAAAGCTTTTATGGTTGTCCATGTTACCTGCAAGAATGAAGAAGTTCTATTAAACAAATAGCCCAATGGGTGATGATCACTCACCTGGGAGCCAGCATGTTTGGAGATACCATAATTTATGATGCTCAAAGGCAGGTAACTCTGAACTTTAAACAGTGACCAGGAACAAATTAATTTATGCCAGTCCTAGTTATCTGCAAGTATTAAAAAGATCTGAATAACTAGAGGACCTGACGGTCCTGAAGCACTCACCTGATCTCCTTAACAATTTTAAAATAGGTCATGATCAACTATGGCTTATAATGAAACATGTTTTGTTTTATTGGGGTTGCGGCCATTTTGGTCAAGTGACCTAAAACAATCAAATGAATACTCCATCAAACAGCCCAGTGATTTCTGAGGAAAAGATGATTAGATAGGTATGTGACAGTCCAAATGAGTGACCTTGGATAAAAGGTCACAGGTCAGCTTGACATTTGGTACTTATATAATTCCGTTGTCTCTTTAGGTTTTATATATCTTGCAAGTATTATGATTTCAGCCTAAACAGTTATGGAAATGAATATTTTAAGAATTTAAATAAAGTAGATTCATCATTTGAGCAAATCTGGTAGGGCCCACATCCCCAATGATACATACCAAATCCCAAGGCCATTGGCCTTTTGGTTCCAGAGAAGAAGCTATTTAAAGGGTTTTTACCATATATGGGTGTGGTGGCCATCTTGGTCATATGACCAGTACAATTGGTATAACTTTTGGCTAACCTATCTAAGGAGTCTTCATATGAAATTTGAGTTCAATCGGCCAAGTGGTTTTTGAGGAAACTATGTTTTAATGTTTTTTTATTGTTTAATTTGATTCTTTACGTCCACTCAACAATCTTTCAGTTATGCGGGACGGTCTTCCTGGGTTGAACCAGTACTAAGCTAGGATAAATGTGTCTTGATCAAGGACCACAACGCAGTGACGCCAGTGAGGCTCGAACCCGCGGCCCTTCGGTCTCGAGTCAAGCACTCAACCACTGAGCCACTGCGCTCCCAGAATATGTTTTAATGTGTTGATGGAACATCAATATGAGCGACCTTCGCGGAAAAGTTAAAGGTCAACCTTGACTTTTGAAACTTATTTATAGCCATTGTCTCATTAGGTTTAACATATCAAGTGAGAATAATGACTTTGGCTTTAAAAGTATTCAAAAAATCAACTTTTCAAAAAAAAATCCGATTTAAATGCATAAGGAAGCAAACTTGACCTTGACATTAAGTAGGTCAAGGTAAACTTAGGATCATCATTTGAACAAATTTTGTAGGTCCCACATCCCCAAAGCTAAATACCAAGACCCAAGGTCACCGTCCTTCTGGTTCTGGAGAGGAAGATTTTTAAAGGGTTTTTACCATATATGGGCATGGCGGTCATCTTGGTCACGTGACCGAAATGTTTTGTATAAATTTTGGCCAAATAAGCATAAGGAGTCTTCAGATGAAATTTGAGTTCAATTGGGCCAATGGTTTGTGAGAAAACTATGTTTTAATATATTGATGGGACTCCAATATGAGCGACATAGCTGAAAGGTAAAAGGTCAACCTTGACCTTTGGAACTTATTTATAGCCATTGTCTCATTAGGTTAAACATATCAAGTGAGAATAATGACTAAGGCTTCTACAGTTTTAAAAAAAATCAACTTTTCAAAAAATTCTCATTTAAATGCATTAGGAAGCAAATGGGCTAGGCGGCCATCTTGGTCATGTGACCAGGACCATTTGGACAAACTTTCGTTCCAATGTCCTAAGGAGTCTCCTTATGAAAACTGAGTTAAATTCGCCCAGTGGCTTCAGAGTAGATGTTTGAAAATGTTGACAGACGGACGGATGACGGAATGACTGGTATACTATTAGCTCACCCAGGTGAGCTAAAAATGGTGAAAGTATATTTTCAGATGCTCAAGGGCAGCTAAATCTATAGTCAGTGATTGGATCTAACCGATCCATACTTTAATATATGTCCTGATAACCTACAAGGATGAAAAAATCAAATGAAAAATGAAGGGGCTAGAGTGGTCACAACATTATACAGCTATATTTTAGTCGCTCAAGTGCAGCTATCTCTGTATTTGGTGATCGGGTGTGGCAGATAATCTAACTCATTCAAGCTTTTATGGGTGTCCTTTTTACCTGCAAATCTGAGGAAGATCCATTAAAAAATGAAGGTGCCAGAGTCCAAAAGATCTCCCATATGCAAACTTTTTATGACGCTCAAGGGCAGTTATCTCAACAGTCTGAGGTTGGTTTTACTTTAAGTTCAAAATCATACAAGTGTTTATGGTTGTCCTCATTACCTGAAAGAATGAAGAAGATCCAATAAACAAGTGGCCCAATGGGCAACCATCGCTCACCGGGACGCCAGAATGGTGTTTGAAGATACCATAATTTACGATGTCAAAGGCAGGTAACTCTGAACTTAAAACAGTGACCAGGAACTAATTCAAAAACATGAGATATTATGCCGATTCTGGTTATCTGCAAGTATTAAAAAGATCTGAATAAAAATATTGAATGTATATTTTTCAGATGCTAAAGGGCAGCTAAATCCGTAGTCAGTGATGGGATCTGACAGATCCATACTTTAATGTATGTCCTGATATTCTACAAGAATAAAAAAACAAATGAAAAATGAAGGCCATAGAGTGGTCAAAACATTATACAGCTATATTTTCGATGCTCAAGTGCAGCTAACTCTGTAGTTGGTGGTCGGGTGTGGCGGATAATCAAACTCATTCAAGCTTTTATAGGTCACCATGTTACCTCCAAGAATGAGGAAGATCCATTTAAAAATGAAGGTGCTAGAGTGGTAACAAAAGATCTCCCATTATAAGTCTATGCAGATTTTTTATGACGGCAGGGGCAGTTAACTCCACAGTCTAAGGTTGGTTCTACTTGAAGTTCGAACTCATCCAAGTTTTTATGGTTGTCCTTGTAACCTGCACGAAGATCCAATCAAAAATGAAGGCACTAGAGTGGTCACAACATTGTCCATCAATTTTTAAGATGCTCAAGGGGAGCTTACTCCATAATAGATGATGGGATCTTGACAAAATTCAGACTCATCCAAGCTTTTATAGTTGTCCTTCTTATCTGCAAGAATGAAGGAGATCCATTCAAAATTGAAAGCACTAGATTGGTCAAAACATTACTCCCATTATAAGTCTAAGGGGATAAGTTAGATGCTCAATGGCAGCTACATGTAACTCCACAGTTCAAGGTCGGATCTGGCCCAATTTCAGGCCCATCCAAGATTTTATGGATGTTCTTGTTGCCTGCAAGAATGAAGAAGATCCAATCAAAAATGAAAGCAACAGAGCGGTCACATAATTATTCATTGATTTTTCAGACGTTCAAGGGTCAATTTCATCCAAGCTTTTAGATTGGTCTTGTTACCTGCAAGAATGAAGAAGATCCATCAAAAAATGAAGGCACAAGAGTGGTCACAACATTTCTCCTATTATAAGTCTATGGGGACTTTTCCAGACGCTCAAGGGCAGCTAACTCATAAGTCCCTGGCCAGATCCTGCAGAATTTCAGACTCATCCAAGCTTTTATGGTTGTTCTTGTTACATGAAAGAATGAAGAAGATCCAATCAAAAATGTGTATTGTCCTTTACGTTAAGACGTAACTTGAAGCATAAAGTTTGATAGTACAATCCTTATCAGCGATTCTTGGTAAACATATAGTTAAAATTTCTCATTAAAGAGACCTAACTTACGGGACAAATACAACACTATTTGGCTTAAATTACATCATTTATGTTCAATTTTGCTAATTTTACCCTATTTTGTCATTAAATACAATCCTATGTAGTCATTTCATACGCCATAAGCAGAAAATTCATATATTTTGGAAAAATAGTTTGTGTGTGTAAAACTATAAACTGGGTAAATTTTTAACAATAATTATATAATTACAAGGGGTGATCCAGAAATACGCGGAAAAGTGCCATTATTTCCACAAATTTAATGCGAATTACATTATTTTTGTACACAATCAAGCAAAATTTATGCCGATTTGAAACCTTGCCTTTAAATGTGTTTAAGTTTAATGACGTCATTTTAAAGGACGTCGTGGCAACGTCAGATCACGCGACCCAGTGCACCAGTATGAAAAGTCTGTTCCATCATTGTTAGCAAGCACATTGGCGCACAATACAATGCAATTCCCTCTCAAAATAGTGTCCCCTGTAATCCACACACTTTCTGCAGTGTTTTACCCAAGAAAGAAAACACTCTCTATACGAGTTAACTGGTATTTCAGCGATAGTCTGCTGAACTGCAACTTGAAGATCAGCAACGTCCTCAAATCGGGTACCTCTCAAAACTCTCTTGATCCATGGAAATAGAAAACAAGGGGCCAAGTCTGTTGAGTAAAGGGGGCCTAAAAGTTCAATGCCGAGTATTTTTATTGTCTCCATAGTCTGTGCTGCTCTATGGGACGGTGCATTGTCATGGTGAAGAGTAGTTGTTTGAAGCATACAAGGCCTCTTTTCATCAATCATTAGTGGTATCCATCTCGCACAGATTCACCTCATACCTAATTCATTATGAATAATTTTAAACACCGTACCGAAGGTATACCCAGTCCTAATCGTAATATCTCTAATAGTCATCCGAATATGAGACTGAGTCCAATAGTCATCTCACGATCAGAGTGCAACCGTTCTTTGACTTTTTCAATTTTCTTTGTTGAGATGGATGAGGGGCAGCCTGGCCTCGGTTCATCAGTAACAGAGTTATCGCCTTGCTCAAACTTACTGTACCATTTATACAAAGCAGTTTTCTTCATAGCTTTGTTCCCAAAAGCCGTTTTTTAACATTTCAAACGTTTCTTGTCTTGATTTTTTGTTTGCTACACAAAATTTAATCGCAGGCAGCTGTTCAAGGGCAGCCATTTTGCTTATTCGGATTATATGTGTCACACTCTTTTGTTGGACGTCGAATGATATCAAAATTGGCATTGTCATGTCACTAACATCAACCTAAAATCCGGGCTGTTGTTGAGATATAATTCAATACAGAAAGGGAATGTCACAGAGCTTCTGTTTGAACACTGAATTTCTGGTTAAAACTGATGAAAACGTTAAATGACGCCATGTGCGCTGGGTAGCCTTACCCTAACCTCGCTAAGGTAACAATTTCATTAAAACAATGCAATCCATGTGTTTTGAAATTAGCCCCCAATATTCAAAATAAGTTAAAGATCAGATTTCGTAAGTATCAAAGAGATTGCTTACTTAGCAAAAATTATATAGCCCTTTTCCTCGTATTTCTGGATCACTACTCGTATTTGTAGACAGAGGCATTGCATTTGCTAGCAACACTATCAGGATATCACAAACCGATAGATATATAAGTGCATCCTGTGAATGGGGTTCAGGCTGACTTGATTTTCTCTTAAAAACATCGTCTTGTACATTAGACAAAAATGTCCCGAAACTTAGAAATGAAGGGTGTCTCACCAAATCAGGTAACATTTCTTTTAAAATGCAAATGTGTAAAATATAGTCTTGTACAAAAGCTTATACGTAAGTTAATCGAATATTATATGGCTCACTTTTCTATTGTGAAGTACCTGATGGTAAGAAATTCACACATTTAAATGAAAACTTTTATTGGTATTTTAACAATTTGTTTGCCTCTGTTCAATATAGGCATCACTTCCAGTTAGGTAAATGCCTGAAATGTCCAGAAACTTTTATCCACACTGCAACACAAACCCTTATCATTAAATACATGTTATAAATAAATGAAATAGGGAATCTTTGATGGAATATCTATTTGCCTAGGGGTCCCGTTAATTAGTATTTTAAACTATTTTTATCCCCTAAATTAGAAATATTATGCTTAACATACATATTATCGAACATGATTAAATAAAACTGATCAGATGTTGGAAGAACTTTCACAAAATAAGAGCAAATGATAACAAAACGTTGTTGCATCTTTTATCTCAGAGATGGTTCTTTTGAGCACCAAAAACATATCTGTTAACTGATGGTTTAAAAAATAATAATATTTTACCCTCAAATAGCACGCTTATTTGGGCCAATATATTGGTATTCAATCTTTGATATCTGATTAATTTGTGATGAAAAAATATACTCGTTTTTACGTGATACGACGCCTTCAAAGTAAAGAGGGGGGAAAAGATCGTTCAACTGGTTTAGGTGCTAAAATTCAAAACAGGAATATTCCAGCCGATGAGCTGACCTTGAGACTATAAAACTTTTTTACAAGCTCAACTCAAATGAGCATGAAATTTATCCTGCTCATATATGTTAACTGTCAGCAAATGTTCGCCTTACATAACATCTATAAGCAGGATAAATGCAACACCTGAGTGTTGAAAAGCTGAGAAAAACCTTAATATTCCATCCAGTCTTTTAGTTTCTGATATCAGTTAAAATATCATGCTCATTTGACCCGGACCAGGACTGACCTATCAGAGATATCAGTGTAATTTGGAAAGGTTGGATGATCTTTATTGTACACGATGACAATTTTATTTTATAGAAACAAGAAATGAGATTATGATCAGTGGTCAAATATGTGTTATTTCCTTATTTACGAGGCAACATGCTTTTATTGTGTTTTGTTTTAATGTTTGCTTTAGGATTGCGAACAATTACTTCGTTGTACACCCAAAAAGTAAAAATTTTAAATGTATGTGTTTTGCCATCTAAATACAACGCCTATGTCGAACAGTTGTAAGTTTATGGTTGATCTTTGATGAAATGGCAGCAACTTTGGCAGCAACTTGAACGCACTATTAATGTGTCATCTAAAAAGACATTTCAATTGACGTTGGTACGTGTTTTGTATGCAAACTAGAAACAGTCTATGTTTGATTGCACGTAAAAAAAAACCTTCTACATTATTACCAAGTTTAGTGCAGGTTTAAATCAATCTGAAATGAGAGTATAACCTACAGGACTTTTTATTCTAAATTATGAGTCTTTTTTCGTTTGCAAAGTAGAAACATTCCTTGATATTTTAAATTAAAATTTGTTTTAGTTATGTTTTCTATAAACGCAAGGCATGTGTTTATTGTGTCGTGTGTGCTTTGTTCTCGTGTATCTGTTTAGTTAGACTAATGTTAAAAAATTGTTCTGAAAATAAAAATCTTTTTCTTAAAATGGTTGTTCTTTTTATTATTACCATTTTCTGAGTAAACTTGCAGGTATACTTGCAAAAGTTATTGATTCATAATGTTTAATGTCAGGGCAAAAACTGGCCACCAAGTTTTTATTTATACAGACTATTGCTGAGCTTCTTTGTGTCTTAGGTAATGACACCCACCTTTAAAATTCTTACATTTTTTGCATATACCACCTACCATTCGGATACATTAATACCAAATTTCCAGTGAAGTTAAACATTTTCTGTTTTGGAATAGAACCAGGAAGGCCCACTATAAATTGATGGTTATGACTACTTTAGCAAAGGTTGAAGCTGAAAATCGTCATTTCAAAAGTCGATTTGGCAATTCTACGTCAGAATGGGTCATATATAACTTGAATTTGGGAAGAAAACAATGTGTGTCTTAGGTCTATACACGACGCTCAATAATAATCAACAGATTCATTTGATACACTCAGCCCATACAATTTCTCCAAGAATTTGTCTTTATACGTAATTTTAAAAATACTTTAACCCTTTCCTTCATGATTATTCATGCTAAGCGCCACACACTATAAATAATTATATTAACTAGAAATTGTGTTTATGAAACACTGTGCCCTCAAACAGTAGCTTGTCAATAAGGATTATTTCACCATATTTTTCACCACGAAAACTATTCTTAATCTTCTATCAGCTGATCAAATCTGAGGCTAATGAAATACATAACTTGTACAGTTAGCATTTTTCATACATAGTGGCGTTTCTTTTTTGCCTAGGTTATGACTATAGTTTGATGAGCTAAGCTTTAATTGTTTTCAATATATCTTTTTGGATGGTCAAATTTGCAAAGGGATATTCCTCAAAAAAATTCAAAGGGCAATAATCGGGAAAATAGAATAACATTTTTTAAAATTTTTCACCAGGTTCATTATCCTCTATCACCTGTTCAAGTTTGTTCAAAGCTCCTAGCTGTAAGAGTATTTTGAGATATCAAGTTTCCTATGTTCAAATATGCAAAGGGCAATAATTGAAAAAAATCTTTTTTTTAAATTTTCACCAGGTAATCTACTCATTTCCTCTATTGACTGATCAAGCTGACCAAGTTGGGAGCTCCTAGCTGTGATAGTTTTTGAGATATGTTAATTATAAAATTTCATAATGACCATAAAAAGGGGCATTAATTCACAAAGGGAGATAATCCAGACTTAGTAAAATACGGGTCACTTATATTTTGATGAGAAATCCATCTATGAAATTTCAAAAACCTATCTTCAATTTTGAACGGACTGACACATGGACAAGCCTATTCTAATATGAAAGTTGTGGCAATAATAAAATTTCACGTTTGTACATTGATCAAAACAAATTACTTGTCACATCCTCTATTGTAGGATCATATTGTTACCATATTTTCATTATCAAACAGCGTAAACCCTGATCAGGCAGCTCTGACAATAGCTGCTGATATGTGTCTGCCCTGATTGAAAAAAGTGTTAAAGGTGTCTCTCTTTGAGGTAAACGGTTAACTTAGCTTTGCTTTACATACTGCAGCATAATTATTTTGTTGCAAAGAAAACTATTTTTCAATTAAACTTAAAAATTACTGCATTTTAAAAGCGACATACCATACAGACAAATCAAAGTGTCATAACACAAGCTGTACACCTATTCTGCGACATGCCATGCAGTCTGAAAATTTTGGGATTGGTCACTCTTGCTCCTCATGTACTTTCATACGCATTTCTAAGGACATTTTTCTTAAGTCAAAGTCATCATAGATCATTACTTCATCTTAAAAAGGCATTGACTGATATTTTGTTTCAATCAAAGCGCTCAATCAGTCGATTTTCTGTTCACATGTGATCTGTAATTCTTGCAAGCACTTGCAAGCACTAGTGATTTGCGGATGAAAAAATCTATTTAGACCATAGAAAATGACATCTAGCCTTGCCCAAGGTTTTTCAATATGGAAAACAAAAATAAACTAGAAATGAGTCCATAGAACCGATGTCCCCGCTATTAACAGATTCGCATAAATAGGGAATTGTCATTAACAAAGGGTAATTACTCCTGAAGGCATGATGCAATATGGGCCATTCTGAAACTTGAAGACAATATGGAACTTAATAATGTGACCAAGTTTCATAGAATTATAATCAAAATTATGCATCTTAGAGAGCAGACGTTGTTTCAACCGACAATTTTTCATAAACTAAGGGCAATAACTCCTTAAAGCATGGTGCCATATAGACCATTATCAAACTTGAAGAAGATATCATGGTACTAAACAATGTGACAAAGTTTCATAAAATTCTGATCAAAACTATTTGACTTAGAGAGCAGACATCATTTAAAATGGTGAATTTTCATAAACAAAAGGCCATAACTGCTGAAAGCATGGTGCGATATGGACCATTATCAAACAAGAAGCAGACAACATGGTACTAAACAATGTGACCAAGTTTCATAAAATTCTGATTAAAAGTATTTGACTTAGAGAGCGGACATCATTTAAAACGGTGAATTTTCATATGCTCAAACCCGCGGCCCCTCGGTCTCGAGTCAAGCACTCTATCACTGAGCCCTACATCCTATAATCTCACAGTCTTTGGTAAGGTGAGCTAAGAAAGTGTGAACCTGTACCATCAGCCAATGAAATGGCATAAAACAAGTAAAATTGTGAATAGATGAAATTATTACCTGGTTAATGAAGAAGTTTAGTGTAGGTTGAGCTATAGCCACACCATCATGGGTACTTGTTCCTCTTTCTAACTCATCCATGATCACCAGTGACCTTGAGGTTACCTTGGCGATAATCTCTGATGCTTCTGACATGGAATTATTATTACCTGATTGATGAAGAAGTTCAGTGTAGCTTGAGCAATAGCCACACCATCATGGGAACTTGTTCCTCTTCCAAACTCATCCATGATCACCAGTGACCTTGAGGTTACCTTGGCGATAATCTCTGATGCTTCTGACATGGATTTTTAATTACCTGATTGATGAAGAAGTTTAGTGTAGCTTGAGCAATAGCCACACCATCATGGGTACTTGTTCCTCTTCCTAACTCATCCATGATCACCAGTGACCTTGAGGTTACCTTGGCGATAATCTCTGATGCTTCTGACATGGAATTTTTATTACCTGATTGATGAAGAAGTTCAGTGTAGCTTGAGCAATAGCCACACCATCATGGGTACTTGTTCCTCTTCCTAACTCATCCATGATCACCAGTGACCTTGAGGTTACCTTGGCGATAATCTCTGATGCTTCAGACATGGAATTTTTATTACATGATTGATGAAGAAGTTTAGTGTAGCTTGAGCAATAGTCACACCATCATGGGTACTTGTTCCTCTTCCTAACTCATCCATGATCACCAGTGACCTTGAGGTTACCTTGGCGATAATCTCTGATGCTTCTGACATGGAATTTTTATTACCTGATTGATGAAGAAGTTTAGTGTAGCTTGAGCAATAGCCACACCATCATGGGTACTTGTTCCTCTTCCTAACTCATCCATGATCACCAGTGACCTTGAGGTTGCCTTGGCAATAATCTCTGATGCTTCTTACGTGGAATTATTAGAGTGACAGTAGATAGATTTGTACAGTAGACAGATTCGTACACTCAGCAGTTCTAGCCCTCTGCTGCCTTTAGTATGCAAATTAAAAGCCCATTAATTACACCAGCAATCAATCATGCATTTCTGTCAATCATTTTCAGTGCCGATTCGCGCATACTTGGCAGTGCGAGAACTTTGCAGACAACTTTTTCCGGCCACGAAAACAGACATTGTGCTGAATCTTAAGCAGTTTGTGTACATATTCAGATTCTGCAACCAATACAAAGCTTATTTAAGTACCAGATGGAAAGAAAATAATCCTATTTTGTATTTCAGGTACTTACATTTCTGCCTCTTTGCTTATTTGTGTACAATTTTTATCTATCTGCTGACCTCTGGTCGCAGCTGTCATTCCAGATATTCTTGAGTGATTATTTCCCTTTAGACGACAACAACAACTTACAGGTAGCCCTCATTATTTCAATTGGGTGACTACTTGATGCGGACCTCATATGCACTTTCGATAAAAATCGACAGAATAAAATCTAAATAAGCTAACAACGTCCCCAACAAGCTAAAGTGTTATTCTGATCTATTCTATTCCACAAACAAAAGTTGCCAGCTACTTTCAAGTTTCTAACGAATAAATAACCTTACAATTCAGCAGTTTAGAGTAAAATTGGTTGAATTTTATATTAAAGTTAAATAAAAAGGTGTACGAATCTGCATACTGTCATGTTCAAATTTTTCCAATTTTCCGCCAGTTAAATAATGATAGCTCCCTAGCTAACTGGAAAAGCTGAAAACGAAACTAGGTCAGCATAATAAACGAGACATGTGTATTTTCTTGGCTACGACAGATGGAAAGGCTAGTTAAAAAGGTAAGAAAGTTATAATTAGATTACTTGCAAAACTTTACGAATCTACCTACTGCCACTCTATTACCTGATTGATGAAGAAGTTTAGTGTAGCTTGATCTATAGCCACACCATCATAGGTACCAATGACCTTGAGGTTGCCTTGGCGATAATCTCTGATGCGTCTGACATGGAATTAATATTACCTGATTGATGAAGAAGTTTAGTGTAGCTTGAGCAATAGCCACACCATCATGGGTACTTGTTCCTCTTCCTAACTCATCCATGATCACCAGTGACCTTGAGGTTACCTTGGCGATAATCTCTGATGCTTCTGACATGGAATTATAATTACCTGATTGATGAAGAAGTTCAGTGTAGCTTGAGCAATAGCCACACCATCATGGGTACTTGTTCCTCTTCCTAACTCATCCATGATCACCAGTGACCTTGAGGTTGCCTTGGCGATAATCTCTGATGCTTCTGACATGGAATTATTATTACCTGATTGATGAAGAAGTTCAGTGTAGCTTGAGCAATAGCCACACCATCATGGGTACTTGTTCCTCTTCCTAACTCATCCATGATCACCAGTGACCTTGAGGTTGCCTTGGCGATAATCTCTGATGCTTCTGACATGGAATTATTATTACCTGATTGATGAAGAAATTTAGTGTAGCTTGAGCTATAGCCACACCATCATGGGTACTTGTTCCTCTTCCTAACTCATCCATGATCACCAGTGACCTTGAGGTTGCCTTGCCGATAATCTCTGATGCTTCTGACAACTCAACCATGAAAGTACTCCTGCCTTTGTAGATCTTGTCAGAAGCACCCATTCTGCAAGTACAAACAGATTTTAGTCAATCTGCGAGATTTTGATATCTATGTGTATTTGGCCATTCTGAGTGCACTGAGGTCAAGACATCCAAGTATTTACTCTTTGTCTGCCATTGTTTTCTGCTGATAGCCTTTGAAATAAATTGGACCAAGAGCAGGCCCGATAAAATGTATTTTCCAATCTGCCCCCACAAAAGCAATAGATTTTTTTTCTCGCTTACCATCCAATTCTGCAATTTTATTTTAAAATAAACTCCCAGAAGTTCCTGAATATGCCAAGATCCAACATAATATGTTGATGTCACATTAGCATCACAATGACGTCACTTAATGATCATGTGCCTGACTATCAATAAAACCAATTTACAACCCTCACATGGCAGCCTGAGTAAGATAATATAGGTAGCATTACAATTTCTATTCCAGGCTAAAATCTTATTATATTATCTGGCTATGTCTTGCCCTAATTGTTTAATGGGTAAAAGGAATGCACATATAGACGTTGATAACCTTCTTTTTTCTGTAAGTCCCATACTTCTGTGATTTATTTAATTATTTTCTAACACAGAGGCAGAAAGGACTTTTTGGAGAGTAAATATGATGAGTCAGTCAGAAAAATAGAAACATTAAACATTACTTTATTTTAAAAGGACTTTAGTTAAGAGCGTGTAACAGAAAAATAATTTTCTTATTTCTCAACGAAAACATATGTTGTGGGTACTCAAAAGAACAGTCTCATTGAGACGATTCTTGTGAGCACCCAAAACATATGCTAAAAATTATGGGTTAAAAATATTTATAATTTCACGCTGAACATTTTTGTATATCTAAACCTGTGATTTTAATATTCTAAGGTATATATAGCACCATTTTATACAAACTCATGCCCTGAACAATAATGACACTTACCTAGTAAAAATGGCATCAAACAGTCCCAGTTTTGCTGACTCAGCAGGGACATAGGAACCAATCTGTGCCATAATGACTAGTGTAGCCACCTGTTTGATATAGCTGCTCTTACCGCCCATATTTGGACCAGTTATTATCATCACCCTCTTTCCATCATACTGAAATATGAGCAGGCCTCCAGATGAGAATGTGTGATTGAATTATTATTTTTTTCTCAACAACACATATGTTGTGGGTACTCAATGAGATGGCTCTTTTGAGTACCCAAAAAATGTTTGAACTGATGGGTAAGAAAATAATCACAATTTCAAGCTCAAAAAATTGCTTGACTGGACCTTTTGAATGAGCCTGTACTGCTCACCTGAGCAACTTAAATTTTAACAATTTACATAATTGATGCTAAATGTAGCAAAGATATGAAGTGTTTCTGAGATATTAAGTCTTTCATGAGATTGCCCCTGCAGGGTTGGCACTCAATATTCAATTCAAAATTTCCCCGACTTTTCACTGTCAGAGTTTTCCCTGACTTTTCACCATTTCTCAGACCCTTTATGAAGGCGGATAAATTAGTGATAATACCAATTCTCATCCATCGACAATTCAAGAATTTTGTACAAATATTTATTTGCCCATTAAATCTTTAAAGAAAATTCTCAAACCAAGAATATTAGAAAAGGAATGTTTCTGAATATAAACTGCTGCCGTTTATAGAAAATATAACTTTCAGAAGCCTATTAACTTTCAACATTTTTGGAATTTTTATAAATTCCCTGACTTTTTTTAAATATTTTCTAAATTTCCCTGACTGAAAATGAAATTCCCTGACTTTTCCCTGTCTTGGAAAAGTGTCATTTTCCAGACTTTTTTCCCTGACCGTTGCAACCCTGCTCTGAAAAACCCAAGGCTTATGCTAGTCTATGTCGAATGGGCCTAAAAAATGGTCCTGTGTAAATTTCACGACGATTTATGGTGACCTATATAAAATTAAACTTTGGGGTATTTGCAACAATTTCAACCAGTTCACCCATCTGAGTTTCGCGTCTGGCCCGAGTAATGACGTCATCAAAATGGCGGCCATCGCACAATTATAATGCGCATGTATTTAAGAAAAATCATGTATGTTGGCAAAATAAAAGTTTTTTAATAGATTTAATGCCAGTACTACTCCAGATTTTAAACAGAAACAATAGGTACAGAGAAATCTACTTTAAAATGCAGTAGGCCATCTTGGGCATAAGCCACATTGTAGTCTTTGTCGAATGGGACAAAAATTTGGCCCTGTGTAAATTTCTAGAAAATTTTGGCGACCTATATCAAAGCATTAGCAACAATTTTATCCAGTTCACACATCTGAGATCCGCTTCTGGGGTAAATAGTGATGTCATCAAAATGGCAGCCATTGCGTTATTGATACGCATACACATATAAATTAAAGTATGTTAGCCAGCCAAAGTTTTTTTTTATAGTTTAGTGCTTGTGCCGCTCCAGATTGTTAATAGAAACTACATTTACACAATATCGTACTTGTCAGAGGGTGTTCATATTTGGCACAATAATTGGCTATTGTGGGTAGATTATAACAAAGGTCTCAGATCTGATCATCGATGTGACTTTGGAGTCAAAGGTCAAAGTCAAATATACTTAAAATCTATCTGTCTTATGGTTTCGTAACACAAACTCCTCTTTCATTTTTTGACTAAGGGTGTTCATATTTGGCACAATGGTTGCCTGTGGTGTGTAAATTACATCAATAGTTTAAGATCATCGATATGACTTTGGAGTCAAAGGTCAAGGTCAAATATATTTAAAATTTGCCTAATAGCCTTTAAGGCAAACTCCACATTCATAAATTCACCAACCCGAAGCTGAGAGGGGATTATAGGAATGCCTTTGTCGGTTTATCCATAACTCTTGTATCTAATGAACCCTTTACAAATTCTCTAAGCTTTGGTCAAATGTTCACCTCAGTGATAGGGCTGTGGATCGTTAGGCAAGTGGGGATCCGATCCACGATTCATGAGTTACGATTCAAAGATCAAAATACAAGTCACTGGTTAATAAAAAAGACTTCTGTTATGAAACAAACAGATTTTTATATCTATTAACTTAGTAAATTAGCACTTTCTGTTAAACCAGAAGTACCACACGTATACAGTTAGTTATCAAAAAAGATAAACTGCATTTCCACTTATGACTGTCAAGGCATGCAACAGATTTCATAAGATTTTATACTTTCCTGAACTTGGATAACCAGATATTCAAACAAAAATGTGCTGATATCCGTATAAGGCCCTTTTCCTTTGTCTTGAATTTCACTCACAGAGCATGTCCTGGGTCACGTAATCAGTTGTTGGCAAATAAAAACTTCAAAGCATCAAAAGAAGCCCTTTGAAATCTATTTGATAATGGACAGCTGATGATACTTTTGGCCCTGTTTATTGGACTATAATTATCAGCAGAATTCGTATTCTAGTGTATAAGGATCTTAATTACCGATAATAAAGAGTGTAAATACATGTCACTAACCTGCGAGAAACAAAGGTATTTAAATGAGAGACATTATTAAATAGAACTGTAGTCATATGGATTATTTCAGTTGACCCTTTTTGTGAAAAACTTCTGTTTTCAGTAGTTAAAAAAGAAGAAGATCGGGATCCAACGATTTCGGCAGTGACGAATATTCATACTCAATTTAATATTTAGATCCACGAATATCAGTGTACTCGGATACTCTCAGCAGCCCTACTCAGTGAGGCGGTGTGCAGAACGCATGACTCAATTACGCAGACTCAAATTCAGGGTGACAGTTACAGGTAATGGAATTAAGCCTTTAATTGCGCGTATACTCCATATTTCCTCAACCCCTTGAAGGATTTTCATTATACTTTGATAAGATGTTCAACTCAGGGAGAGGGTATGCAAAACACATAAGTTCAACCATGCAAACTCAAGGTCAAGGTCAAAGTTGAAGGTAATGGGATTGAACATTGAATTTCATGTCCGCCCCATATTTAATTTTGGTCAAATATTTCTCTCAGTTAGATGATGTGCGAAGAGTGTAATTCAACCATGACTACAAGGTCATGGTCACCAGTGTTTACAAGTTTGAGCCTATCTATGTCCGCACCCCATCGTCTTTACCCCTGGAATGATTTCATAAAATGTTGCTGAAATGTCCGGTTCAGTGAAAGGATATGCAAAATTCATGACAAAGCTCTATGTAACAATTTAAGGTCATGAGTTTGAACCTTTGAATTCCTTCCTTTATGCCAGAAGGATTTTCATTACAACTTTAGTCAAATATTCAAGTCATTGAGACAGTATGCAAGCCATATGTTTTAACAATGCCAACTCAAGGTCACGCTTGTAGGTCAGTACGCTGTGATCCACAGTTGGGAGCATGAATCGCTCTGTCACGCAGTCACTTAGACAACCAGAGGTCCCACCACTCTGTCATTCTGCCTTTGGGGATATAGCTGCCCTTCAAACTGCCTTCTTCATTTTTGCCTGAAGGTGTTCGTATTTAGCACACTGATTGCTTATGGTGTATACATGACAACAAATGTTTTCAGATTACTGATATAATTTCGAAGTCAAAGGTCAAGGTCAAATATACTTGAAACCTGACTTACAACTGGTACCACAAACTTCTTTCATTTTTGATGGAAGGTGTTCATATTTAGCACACTAATTGCTTATGGTGTGAAGCTGAAAAAAGGGTTTCAGTTTGCCTATATGATCTTCATTGTCAACGGTCAGGACGAGATATATTTAGCAAGCGAACAAGCAGGATTAAAGTTGTTGATGCGATGGTTATAGGTTAAGGTCTAGATCAACCTAAGCCAGCATGCAAAGATTTTTACGCTCACTTTTGTCAGTAGATGCTGCTGATATTACTGGATTAATGTCAGGCAAGGTAAAATATTATGTTGGAAAGTTTTCAGTAAAGTAGATTTTTCTGTCCATGAAGCTTTCAGGAAACTTGGTCATGTCCAACTGGAATACTAAGAATGCTCTCGAACAATATATATGCCTGATTGTCAGCCAGGAACAAGCATTGAAAATCTTACTAAGTTAAGATGCTGGATGTTTTGTAGGAAAATAAAATTTCTCTTCTGCAGAGTGTCCAAAGATCTCAGTATCAGAGCATCATTTGGAAATCTACATAGGAGCCAATTCCCACTATGCAGTTACTTGAAAATCATGTTAGATATAATAAGGTGACACGTATGTTCTTATTATGACAACATTACCTCCAATTTCGGAGGCACTGCATTAGCTAGTATAAATGGTTGCAGTAAATCTGCTTGCGTCACTTCTAACCACTGCACTAGCATTTGTTTGTATTACAAAGGTGAAGTTCAAGTAATATTATATGCCTTTACTGTGGTGGTAATATATTGCCTCAGCGATATGCGAAGCCCTCTCAAGGTGGGGGTTTCCTGTTCCCTTGTTCCTCTGAAATAAATTGGCTTGTTCCTCTGTTCCCTCAAAATTTGTTTTCTTATGTTCCCTGTTCCCCAATATTGTCTTTGATCCCCTCAAGATTTGGCCTTTCTTCCTCTGCTCCCCTAAAATAAATGCCCCTTTTCCCCTGTTCATCAAACCCCCTGCAAAGGCCTCATATGCATCTGACTGATAACACCGGGTCCATGAGCCAGCAATCAACAATTCATATAGTATGTCTCCATAGTAATCAAATAGAGCAAAAACTGAATTTATGGATTCAGGGTCCATTTAAATAAAATAGGAACCCCAAAATGATTTGGCCCTGTAGCGCAATCGGTAGATACAGGGATCGTGAGTTTGATCTGGGCCCAATACTTTCATGGAGATTGATCATTAAATATTATCTATTGTCTTTCTCCGGGTGAGTCTAAATACCACAGACCACCACAGACCACCACAGATCACCACAGACCACCACAGACCACACCACAGACCACCACAGACCACAATACAAATTATTTAAAATAAAGATAATAAATTTTAAACTAGTAAAATGTGAAAAATTATTAAATTTAAGAGTTTTAGACCAAGATTGCCAAACATATAACACCTCAGACCATAAGTTCTATAATATAGATTGTTTGCACTCCTATTTAATATCTAATATATTTTTATCCGACTTTTTTCATTTATTATTGTTATTGTTTTCTATTATTGCTGAATATTTATCATTTTCTATTTATATTGCTGAATATATAACAATAACAAAATATAAATGTCAGCATAAAAATGTGAAAAATAAATGTCAGATACCTGATCTCTCATATTATGGAAGTACACAGACCTCACCTCAGATCAAAACATATCTTTCCACAGGCCAACATAGAACATAAAAAATAACTATTAAAATCAATAAAATTTCAAAAATCGAATATACAGTAAAAATAATTACCATATCTTTTTTATATTTGTGAGTTATATTGAGACCTTTATTGCCAAATTTAGAAGGTGAAAATGATGAAACAAATTGTATTTTTATTTCCTAACAAATGATTATTGACATTGTTAGAATATAAATGTAAAAGTAATTAACAAAACAAAAACATTGAAGAATCTGCATCCAACAATATAACAATTCAAATCATCACAAACTGCCGCAGACATAAAATGCAATTAATTAGATTCAGAATAGGTTTAATAGCAGTAAAAAAGTTACAATGTGTGAATTTCACAATTCAAGTGAGAGATTTCCATTTAAGAAGATTTGAGATTATATAAAAAATTATAGGTACAATTTTATCAAATGTATAAGTTGTTTGAAAGTAAAAAATTGCAAGATTATCAAGCTTTAGATTATGATCAATATTTACCCATTGTAATGTATTGATGCAATATGATCAAATTTTCAATGGAAGGTAATCACCTTCTTTATTTAAAAAAAATGCCCCCCCCCCCCTCACCACTCAACTTTTATTATTGGAAAAAGATGAAAAATACTGGGCCATGTTTAAAGGACATTGAAATTCTAGTGCATACATTTGCCCTTTTTTGGTCTTAACCCTTGTCCTGTTGAACACAGAATTATCATTTATTGTAAATGCTTTAGATTCAGATCAGCTGATCCACACTGTTTTCTCCTCTGATTGAAAGTACTTGCTTACAGTTTTGTTGCAGTTTTACAAGATAAAATTTGCAGGAGTGAAGTATGAAGAAATAATTAACATGGCAAGGGTTAAAAACTCAGAATGTAATTTGAGTTTTTCAAAATTTCATTACCAAAATTATTTTATGAAAAAATAATTATATAAGTGAAGCATTGCACAATTCTTTGAAGTTGGTAAATCATATGTTTATACAAAAAATATGTCTACTCAAACAGAGGTGAGATATAAAAAAAATAAAAAGAGAACATTTTCATATGCGTGACATATATAATTATACAAATATGGAATATTGATTGAATGCTTCAAATATATGTGCTGTGATGAGGGTTCCTATACACCTGTATCATCAGAGTTGAAAGCCTATGTACATTTTATTTTTGTAAGGTAACATTTTTTTCTGAAAAGATGCATTTGTTTCTTAGTGCCATGTACAAAGGTAGTAGGACACCCATGGATAAATGCCCAGTTGTAGATAACTTTTCATACCATGTACATAGCCTTATAACCCCCTCCCCCTACCCCCACCCCACACACTTAGGTTAGAAAATTGGCTCTGTGCCATGATAACCTGCTATACATCCAGATATGCTGCCATCAGTTGCATATGTAACATGATGATTATCTCTGGGAAGTATCACAGATTTCAAGACAAAAAAAATAATACTTTTTCTAAATATAAATACTTTGTCAACTCAATAACTGCACACTGTGACAAAAGAAGTTCCGTACTTATCTGTGTAAGAAAATAAAAAAAATATTAGTTGCTATAGTCTTTCTCAAACAAATAGAAATGAAATGACATAAGCTTTCCGCTGAAATTGCATTGCACTACCAAATTAGCTTAAAACGATTTGATCTGTCAAAACTAAAATAAAATATATTTTTATGTTGTAATAATTTAATTGCTCTTATGGTTTTAGTAACAATTATACAAATATTATTTAATTTTTCCTGTTTTTTTTTTGGCCCTTTTCATCCTCATAAATACTTGTAGGTACTAATTATGGGCTGTTAATTATATTATCATAAATTTAATTGTAAGTATGGTAACATCAGTGAGGTGCTAATTATATAAAGATCCTTGAGATAAATGTCCAAATGGCCTATAACTGATAAGCACAGCATGCCCATTAGCAGATTATCTAGCCATTAACCCATTGTAGACCAGAAAACCCTAAACAGGTAAATTGGCAAACAGTGAAGACCCAGATGGAATGCTGCATAATGTTCTCTCTGCTTTCTTTATAGAGAAAGAAATTCACTTTCTTTTTAATTATAACCTATGACCCTTCAATATATACAATGGACCATCCTGACATAATGTATCAAACTTTATTGAAAATTCCATTGGCCTGAAAAGAGTTAATTGATTTTCAGAAATACCTTGCATGAAACAGACACAGAATAGAAAGTTTATTGGCACATCTCACATGAATAAGCCTTTCAGTAATTTTTGCCAATTGGTTTTTAACATTTTCGATCCTTTTAAGATGGAATGTCCAATGTTCTAAAGGTCTAATCTATAAGCATTGTACCTTTCAAACCATTTTCAGAAAGGTTGGTTGCACGACATTTGAGGCTGTGTAGTGGATACAACTTGCCTTGTAAACCAAGGGCTGCAGGTTCAATCCCTGGCTTCTCCAGTGTTCGATGAAACTAAACCTTTGCCCCATCACCATATGATCTTAGCTGTTTGTAGGATGTTAAACACACAAACACCCCCCCCCCCACACACACACAAGCAAAGTGTACCATATGTCTACTCCCTTTTCACCCGTTCCCATTTTGTCTGCTCTGAAACTGCTCTCTTTTCACCTACTCTAGCTGTGTTTTGTGTCCTTTTAAGTTATCAGGGTAATTATTTCTCTTTGTCAAAATATTTCATTTTTATGTAGCATTAAAATTATATATTTAATTGAAATAAATAGTACTTTAAAAACAATAACATGTCTTGTTCTCTATCCATTTTAAATGAGCAGGTGAGACAGGAAAATTTGAAAAATTTGAGAGCATAGGCAAAATGAGAAAAGGCAAATGGGACAAATCATTGGCAAAATGAGAGTTGGCGAAATGGGACCAAATCAACCCTATTTTAGCCATTACATGTGAGACAGGTCATTGACATAGCTCAAATTAATCCATATCTCACATGGAAAGGAACTTAAAAGACAACACAAGCGAATTATATGGGCCAGCACATGATTTTGGGATACTTATTGCTTATGCGTAAAGTCATGCTTTAAATATACATGCTCATCTATCTTAAAGAGACTAGGACTGTAACTATGAACATTTTTCGATAAAAAAATATTTTCTTTTTAAATCATTTGTAAAAGTAGAATAAAGTTATGTTTTCACAATAAATATGTTCAGTACAGCTGAAAACTTCATGGAAAAGTGAATTATCTTATTAGGTGTTTTTCTCTTATTAGTAATTATTTACGTCCCTCCAATAATTCTAGACAGTTGATTTTTGACATAAATGCTTTTGTTTTGATAGTGGTCATTTGTTAACATTTACGAAAATTGTAAAATTTTTACGTGAATTTGAGGTTTTTTATTGTATTCTTGAAAAATAGAACCTTTATTTTGAAAATTAAAAGATCAAAAGTTACAGACTATGCAGCTTTAAGTGGACTAGAGGTCTAAATTTTGGACTGAGTCTTTATCTACATCCATACTTAGTGTGCTTGAGCATTTTGTTGCTTTATTCCTACTGTGGTATATTTCTCTTATACTGTCTAAAAGTTGATAAGTTGTCTGATAAAGAATGGTGTCTTTGAAGTGTAAAATAAATTAAAAATGTGTTTGAATCTTTTTAGATGATATCATAGGCATGAAATCATGCTAAGAATCAAGGTCTGCATTTTGCACCTAAGATCATAATTGTGCAGCTAATAAAGATGGCCTATATAATCTGCAGATGAATTAATTAAACCAAGTGATATTAATATCTAGGTGTTAATTGGAGTCCTACTAAATACAGGTGTCCATGAAATTGGCATAAAATTTCTGGTAAATTAGTAAAGTGATCCTTTTAATCTAATTCTTATTGCATTTCAAATATTTTTTTGCTTTTGTTTCATATGAGTATGATAATCAAACAGTATTTGCATCAGCAATCGAGGACTCTTATAAATTTTGAAATTTATAACCTTCCATTTCTAAATGCAAATGATTTTTGATTTCCTTTCCCTTAATGTTTGATTTGCTGAACCTGGTTCCTAATTCAAATCTTATAAATTTACATAATGGTCACAAATTTATAATATAATTTCAGAAAGAATAACAGACTTATATCATATACATTATTAAATCTTAAAGCAAAAATGTAAGTTGAACATAATGCATATACTTTCACTGGTGAAATATAATATGTTTTTTTTCACAATACAAGTGAAATCTAACATTTATGGAAAACTGCTATGATTTTTGTTTTCCCTTGGGCAAAGGAAAATTTCAAAATATTTCATTGATTTATAACCAGAAGAATTTTATTTTTTTCTGCTCATAAAAATGTCTTTTATTTCATAAATAAAAAATGTTTTATGATCTGTAAGATATATCTTTTGATATGCTCTATCAACTAAATGTATTACCTATCTGTTATTGAAAATACAGTTTTGACTTTCATTATCCCCACGCTTTTTTAAAAAAGCGTCGGGGATATTGCAATCGCCTCCGTCCGTCCGTCACGCTATCTCCTCCTAAACCATTGGACGAAATCCAACCAAATTTGGTGTGTGAGTTACTTACATGAATGGGGTGTGCAACGGCACATTTTTTTTGCCCCGCCACCTGGGGAGGGGCCAAAAGGTCAAATATCATTAAATATCATTAAATTTAAATTACAAAGTCAATTTCAAAGATTTTTTAACCAAACTTTGTGTGTCTTCTCACACATGAAAGATATAAAACATTTCAGACGGGATTTCATTCGGTCACCTGGGTCATGCCCCAGGGGTCGGACTTAGGGGTACCGTGGGGGGTTTGGGGGGTCAATTTTTATTTTTTTTTAAAATTCAACCAGATTTGGTGTGTGAGCCACTTATATGAATGGCACATGCACCGGCACCATTTTTTTGGTCCCGGCCCCCTGGGGCCTTGGGGAGGGGCCAAAAGGTCAAATATCATTAAACCTGAATTACAAAGTCAATTTCATAGGTTTTTAAACCAAACTTTGTGTAACTTCTCACAAATGAAAGATATATAACATATCAGACGGGATTTTCATTCGGCCGCCTGGGTCATGCCCAGGGGTGGGACTTGGGGGTACTTTTGGGGGTTGGGGGTCAAAATTTTTTTCTTCCAAAATTCAACCAGATTTGGTGAGTGAGTTACTCACATGAATGGCACATGCACATGCACAATTTTTTGGGTCCCCGCCCCCTGGGACCTTGGGGAGGGGTCAAAAATTTAATTTTCTGAACATGGCCATGTGGCATATCAAATTAAAGGGGATGAGCAGTAGACCACGATACACTGAACAATTTTAACCTACGATAAAACTGGTGACCTTGGAATGGGGTCAAAGGGACAATTACCATTAGATTTCTTCGAGAGCGTGGGGATTTGCGATGGCGCCCATTGAATGTGTTCTAGTTTTGATATGACTTTAAAGAAATATCTTTCTTTGGAATGACAATAAAAGTTATGAAAAGGGCAAATCATGTGATTTTCTACCACAAGTACCTGTACATATTTGTTAAAGTTTCACAAGTTACCATTTTCTACAGTAGTTTAGATACTTTTATTAACACTAATACTCCTACGCCAAAAGGTGGTGCGCCTACACAGGCGGAATATACATCCAAGAAAGAAAGGTTTAACAATTCAAGTGATTAGGAAATGTAATATTTTTTCTGGAGGTTGAACTTATACTCAGACAATTACTCTGTGCAAAATATTCACAACCTATTTCCTGGCAAAAGAAGAGCAACTGTTGGGCCGGTTCGACCCATATATATATTAAATGGATCTAAAATTCTGAAAGCATTCATTATATTCGAGACAGTCTTTCTAATTTCAAAATCCTGCGGGTCACTTTTTCCAAATTATATACTTAATTATATGTCCCTTATTATGTACCTCTAGGTCTATACCTGTATGAATTAATGCATATTTTAAGACATTCATAACCTTAGACATTCTTGAAATTAAAAGAATGGTTCCAAGATACGAAGGCCATTCATAAGTAACTGGCCTACCCTACTTCTGATCCAGATAGGTCGCTTATGCTTTTATAAAATTAATCTCTAGCAAGATACTCTTTGACCTTATGTTAGAAAAAAAATATTATCTAATAATTTAACAAATATACAGCCACCATTGAAAGTGTGCTAAAATAACTTGGAAATATACAGTACTACTATGTTCAAGAGTCAATTTCAAAAGGCAAATTGCAAATTTTATACTTGTAACTAAGCTATAATTGAAGCCAATAGAAAAATTTTTTCATGTTTTTAAATGAGAATAAGTTTCAGTGCTTTTGAAAAAAATCAGTGTTCAAATTTAATTGTTACATATTCCCTTAGAAGAAATGGAAATTTCGTTTGTGAAAATTTGAGAATTCAAACATTTTGCCCCTGTATTTATAATTATATTCGGATATTAATTGATATATTACATAAATAGTTGTTAAAAGTTTTACTTTCTGAGAGTTCCAACATGTCTGAAAAGAGTTATGGTCCAGACTCCTTAACCAAGGGTCATTTAAGTTAGTATTGTGATTTATCAAATTATGCAATATTGTTGTTTTCATGCCACCATGTAGACGACAAATTTTCCGTTCCATTGATATATTACACATACTCACATTATTTTTCATACTAAAGATAATTACCAAATAGTAAAATTTACGTAACAACCAAATTCGACGAAAACAAATCATTTGACTCACTGGCCATCCTCGAAGACGCAATAAATTACCAACTAATGAACCAATAATGTTTTAATTGTGTACATATGTCTTATAATGGTGACGAAACACACTGTGTAAATCTTGACTGTATTGGTCAGTTAGAAATAGGTCAGGCTGATTACTTATTGAATCACCCTCGCAAGCATGAGAATATAAATCAAATTGAATTACAAATCTTCAAAAAAGATTAAGCATTATGATGAAATTAATTCTATTACCAAAATTTCAATGTCAGTGGGCCATTTAAAATGGCATTTAGCGGCTTTAAACAGGACGGGAAGGGTGCAAGGGGAGGGAGAAGGAAATATGAATGTGATGAAAGGAAATACAAACCAATGAACATAACATCAGGAAGACAAATACTCTATATACCCCTTTCGGAAATTAAAATGAATTGCATTTTATGTCTGCAGCAGTTTGTGATGATTTGAATTGTTCTATTGTTGGATGCGGATTCTTCAATTTTTTGTTTTGTTAATTACTTTTACATTTCATATTCTAACAATGTCAATTTCACATATTTCCAAATCATTTGTTAGGAAATAAAAATACAATTTGTTTTATCATTTATGCCTTCTAAATTTGGCGATAAAGGTTTCAATATAACTCAAAAATAAAAAAAAATTATAGAAAAAAGTTGGAATTATTTTAATGTATATTCTATATTTTAAATTTTATTTAATTTTAATAGTTAATATCTTTTATGTTCTATGTTGGTCTGTGGAAAGTTATGTTTTGATCTGAGGTGAGGGCTGTGTACTACCATAATATGAGAGATTAGGTATCTGACGTTTATTTTTTACATTATTATACTGACATTTGTATTTTGTTATTGTTGAATATTCAGCAATATAAATAGAAAATTATAAATATTCAGCAATAATAGAAAATAATGATAATAAATGAAAAAAGTCTGATTTAAAAATTTGAGATATTAAATAGAAGTGCAAACATTCTATATTATAGAACTAATGGTCTGTGGTGTTTGGCAATCTTGGTTTAAAACTCTTAAATCTAATAATTTTTCACATTTTACTACTTTAAAATTTATCATTCATATTGTAAATATTTTGTATTGTGGTCTGTGGTGGTCTGTGGTGTGGTCTGTGGTGGTCTGTGGTGATCTGTGGTGGTCTGTGGTGGTCTGTGGTATTTAGACTCGCCCCTTTCTCCTTCTTCCAGTGATTCAAGAAGTGTAATTGTCAGTTACAAGCGAAAACGTGTGCACAAAGTCTGTGCCTGCCCCAGAAAAGTGTGTTTAGATTTACTGACTGTCTCAGCATGGCCATGACAGTTGACTGGGACTTTAAACCAAAAACAAAAGAATCCCGAAATAGCTCCACGGGTCAGTCATATTTATATAGTATGGTCTCAAATCCATCAAAACACAGGAGCCGATGTGGTGTAGTGGAAAAACTCCTTGCCTTGCAAACCAGGGGTTGCAGGTTCGGTCTCCGTCTTTACCTTTGTTGTTGAACGTCTCTTGACGTGAAAGAACTGCACGCGCATGGGCCTTGCGCACCAGACGAACGACTGATATTTTAGACTATCACCCTCTGCTAATGCAAGCAAGTGACTGTATTTGTCATCACAAAAGCAGTGGATGATGGTCTAAAATATCAGTTGTTCGCTTATGGAAATTTTTTGTGGGAAATTCACACGAGGTATAATAATTGAAAATATTATGGAAAATGGAGCATAGTATTTTCACAAGTATTCAAAACTTAACTTAACTTTTTCTTGAATTTTTTCAATGTTGTCTAAAAATATAATAAAATGATGTTATGATCTAAAAATAGCCTATTGAGTAAATGGTTAACATTGCTACCTTCAAAATATGATACAGCCCAATTTGATTGACTGATCGAAACACTATAACTTAACCTTTTGCTCTAGCGTGTAAAGCGTAACGTTTTCCAATACAAACAATCAGGTTTATTTATAGACAGAAGTGTTTTGATAAAGACCAATACTACATGTATCGGTATTTTGTCTTGACGCAACAAAAACTCTTCGTGGTTTCTGGACAAAGCGAGACTCAAACGAGTCTCCTCAGCTTCAGAGAGTAGCTAGAAAATTAAAATTTTGCTCATAGCAAGTCTAGATATGATACTTTTCAACCATCAGCGAAAAATAAAAGTGCTGATCAGACTGCGTGGATGCGCATGCTGGTCTGCGCCTTTTGCGCCAAGGCCCAATTTTTATAGCATATATTCCACTTGTTACCGGAGTCCCATCTAAATAACACTGTTGTGTTAAGTCATTTAGAGACTGGACTCTTTTTAAAGCCTCGCCTGAAAGAGATCGAATTTCAATTCCTAGTTTACAGGGCAACTACGCCATGGAGTGCTTCAAAGAGTTGAAAAAGAATTGAAGAAAGTGTCGATAATTCGACAACTTTAATAAAATAGTTTCAATTTTTACTGCTAGGAAATGTAACTTTTGCTTTTAATAAATTAATATGCCGTGTGCATTTATCTGAAGAGGGGATTGTGCATCAGTCAGATTCTCACACAACTCTTTTGACTGTAAATGTTCGAAAATAATTATCGCCAAAAACAAATTTTTAAAACATCCCAAAAAACAAACACTGTCCTTTCTTAAAAAGTGATTTTCTAAAATAACGAACACAAGTTATTTTCGGTGGGAAATCGTCCGTTTATCTGTTTGTCCCATCTGTAATCGGTGTAATTCTACCTGCGGTTGTGTCATATGTAAGCAGGCGACATTTGGAAGGTTTCATTCTACTTAGATAGGTTATCTGTACGTGAAGTTCTTTTCGGCAATGCCGAACGTGCGATGTTATCCTTTATGGTCTGAACATGCTCCCATCATAAAATACACACACAAGTCATAAACCTTCCGGCCCTGTACTGGTTACTACCCAGGGAAAGCCACAAAAAGTTTGCTTTTTTTGTATATCAGCATGTCTCATAAGAAAAGATGTTCCAAATACACGCCAAAGCCGTCTTACCGAGGCGATTCTGATGTGTGCTTAGAACATATACTATAATTACGGATGTACAAAAATATAGTTTGTTGTGGATACTCATCAGAACTATCTCGGTGATGTGATCCTAGTGTGTAGTTAAAACACGGTGCGCAGGTTTGAAATTACTTAGAATTTTGAATAATTTCTTACATTAACCTACTATGCAAGATGCACAAATTTTTCGTATTAATGCTGTTTAAAGGCACTGATCAGACTGTGCAAATGTGCAGGCTGGTCTGCGCCCTTGTTGTTCACAAACTCACCGACGACAGGGTTTCTCGCTTCACGCCAAAATTTTATGCCCTCTTATAAGAATTAAAGAAATAACACTATTGATAGACTTGACTCTTTTTAAAGCCTCACCTGAAAGACCGAGAAGGCTTGGGTCGAATTTCAATCCTTTGTTTACAAGGGAGAAAAGAAATTTAAGAAAATCTAACAATTAGTGTCGATAATTGACAGTGTGTCTTGGTACACATTTATAAAACTGTTTGAATTTCGACTGCTTTGAATGTAACTTCCACTTTTAATAGATTAATCTCTACAAATATGCTGTTCCTATTGAATGACAGGGTGAATCTGATTTTGATATTTGACAATTGCTTTTCTTTATTTAAGTATTTGTGTCGACAACATTTATCTGCATCAATCAGATTCTTACACAATTTTATATTCGGTAAATGGTCTAAAATATTTATGTTCACCTACAATTATCCTAAAAATCTAACACTGTCCATTTTGAAAAAGTGAATTTCTAAAATAACGAACACAAGTTTAATATTTTTGGTGAAAAAATTGTCTGTTTATCTGTTTGTCCCATCTGTGATAGGTATGATTATATCGAACAGCATGTTTGCTGTGTATCATACGTATTTAAGCAGGCGACATTTGGAAGGTTCCATTCTACTTAGATGGGTAATCTGGCACTTGAGGGTCTTTTCCGCATTGCCGAACCTGCGACGTTATATTTTTTTGTCTGAACACGAGCCTGCAAATTGTGGGAAGTGTGCATATTAAGCAAGAGCGCATTAAAAGCATGGACATTCGTACATGTTTATGACAAAGGCCATACATGTATTGGTATCGGCTGTCTTTACCAATGCTCTTCAGCAATCATGGGTCAACCAACATCGAGAACATGCACATCTATGCTTGTGTTCACCATGAAGAACTTAGGCCATACGCTGTCTGGTCAGATCTTCTTGTCCAATTTAACATTTGCAAGTACTATTTTAGTAGTTTATGAACCACAGCGTTAAACAATTGGGTCTTGATATGCTTGCAAATTTTCTAAGAAAGTTTGCTTTTATACAAAAGGGCCCTTTCCCACGCTTTGGTTTGAGTTGTGAGACATAAACATTTAACATACAACTAGTGATGCTTGGCATCTACTCCCCAACTTTATCCCAGTAAACATCTAAAAGTGGGCCACCACCAGCCCGCAAGGGAACCGCCATTTGAATGGCATTTTGCTGGAGGGCCCATGGTGGCCCAACTTTGTGTGCTGGCTGGGATATGTGTCACGCTGAGTGCTGAATGCTGTATTGAGAATACACATTTGCGCAGGCTTGTCTGAGCCTTTGTCACATGTGATAAGTAACCAAATAACATGAAATAATGTCCGTTGACATTTTCTTGCAGGAAGATTCATTTCAATTTTGAATGAAACATCGAGCAGGTTCATACATGGATTGAAAATCCTCTCTTGAGATATATGAATATACCCAGCGTATCAGCGAACATCTGGATCCAAAATGTTTGCAAACTTTGAAAGCAGGTCCTTAAAGTAGAGAGAGAGAGAGAGAGAGACGCTTGTACACGAACTTTGTTTTTTTGGCTTGGTTTCTCAGAAATCTTGAAACACAATGTTTTAGGTCAGTCCATCAATTTTGTTAAGTTGCGACCCATTGTATCTATTATCATGCGCTTTGGCGTCGGACATTCAACAGTATGAACGCTTTGCAAGCTTTCTATGACATGCCAAAATATTTCAATCGACAAAACATTCTTTCCTGAATTATATTTGGGTCCGATCTGGATCCAAACTGTTTGTCAATGTAAATAGAGAGAGAAAGAAAGAGAGAGACCGTGTATGCCCATCCTTTCGGAAAAATGCATCGACTGATCGACAAGGAGAGTTTTTTTTTAAATTGAGTCACTCGCTTATTCAAGCACCACTGGAACTTTTTCCTCCAAATAAGCATATGTGGGAATGCGTTGACAGTTTCAGAGTAGATCTTTGCAAAAATACTGATCGTACGATATGTCTGGCGGTTTCAATATATTCTTGAGTGACTGTCTGGAAGTCAAAGTGGTCACTATGATGATTGCACATTTGCGCAGATGTAGAGCAAAGCAAAAGCGGTTTGGTTTTTTCAAGAGGGCATCCTTCGGTAGTCTGGTACAAGTATAAAGCCCATCGAAAAGTTAAATTAACGGACTTTTCCGACTTGTAAGCAAATTGAGTGACATAATATGCACGTGCCTGGCTCTCTACTTGGCGAATATCGCACGCGGCCGGACATTTTACTGACCCGTGTTTTAACTTGTTAAAACGGGGATTTAGGCAACTTATTTAAGCTTTGGCTATAAAAATGATGATAATTTTTTGTACAATTTGCGAAATGATCATGTTTCGATTGATAAATTAAGGAGTATGCTTACACTTCTTGGAAAGTGTGGCTGATACGTTGAAGTCTATGCCTGCGTTTTTTGGGGGCATCCCATTTTGACAAAGGACTTTAGTTTGCATAAAAATCCGCATTGGAAGGTACCATTGCAATGGTATTGGTTTTCAAAATACCTAGGTACACAGGTCGAGAGCCATCAATTAACCTGTCGCTCATTGTAATTTCAACACAATGGTATTGGAAAACTGTCGCGTACACAGCAGATTAAAAATGTATAGGATGTTTCAATCCGATTAGTCAAAGGAATCAGGCTGTAGTTCTAGGTCTGGTGGTTTTGGAGATTTTTTGAAGGTTCTTTAGTTATATAGCTCTATATAAACAAATGACCCCTGGGTGTCGCAATTTTAGACCCCAGGGGCTTGATTAGCTGTAGAGAATCACTAAAAAATCATCAGATAACGAATAAACAATTATGCGGCATGCAGAGTTACCCTACATTCATTATGATCCCAAATGTTGGCTAATATTTTCTAACTTGCAGATAATTTCTCCCACATACAATTTGCAAACAATGGTTAGCAATTTAAAATTTTAACTCTTAATTATGCTGGATATTTTTATGTACTGCACTCCTCCCCAATTTTTATACAATCAACTAGCAGGATTCCAGCTATAAGCATGAATTGATTGACAAGCAGAGTAGAAAACAGTAAGAATCCTGATCAGTTGGCTTCTCAGAAGCCAGCTGATTTGGATCTACACTGTTTAAAACAGGATATATGTGTGCTTATCATGGTAAAGGTTAACAGCCTATTCAGAAACTGTTCCCTATGTACTTACAGAGAGAGCTGTATCGTTGGGAACATACTGATCATTGTCTGCCAGCAGATTCTTGATCACAGGATGACAGCCTTGTTTAATGTCTACACACACTGTGTCTTCACATAACTCAGGTCTAGGAAAGAAGGCAAAAACGAATGGAAAAAGTATAATATAATCTAATTATTATTTTGAAATCACATTTTTGGCAAGAAAACGTAAATATGTTGCCATATATATGTGATGTTATGGGCGTCAATTTATAACATTATCAAAATATGTAATTCACTTGTGGTTTATTGATGTTGATATGTGGTATTTTATCATTCCTAGATGGGACGTCATATAATAAAGCATATTTTCTGATCCAACAGTGTTGAGTATGACAGATACCTGAAATTGATTTTGTTTTGTTTGATTTGATTATTTGCGCCCCATCAACAATATTTCAGTTATAAAGGGATGGGTCTTCCTGGGTTGAACCAGTACTAAGCTAGGATTAATGTTCTTGCTTAAGGACACAATGCAGTGACGCCAATGAGGCTCGAACTCCCGGCCCCTCGGTCTTGAGTCAAGCACTCTACCACTGAGCCACTGCGCTTCCTATACCTGAATTGGGTTTCTTATAAAGTTGGTGGGTTGGGTACAGGGATACCTAAATGGGACCTGCGTCACATCACTATGACAGCTTATACTGCATACCCTGGTTGTAGCTCCCAATGGCTGCATTATAATTGTTGCCCTCTTGATTCAGACATAGATTTAAAACACTAACTAGCCTATTTCATTAGGCTTAATCTTAGCTTATAACAAAATCCAAAGACAGGTTTCTCGCCATAAGGCTTAATTATTGACCAGCTGGGCTTTCACCCAAATTACATGGAGATGGTCTATGAAACTTAACCCTTAATATACAAGTGACTCCTACATACGCTCTATAGCAAACAGTGAAGACCCAGATGAAATGCCGCATAATGTGGCATTTCATCAGGGTCTGTATTAGTTGCTAAGACAAAATGATCTTTAGAGAAAGAAATGCAATTCTATTTGAAAAAAAATAACCTGTGACCCATCGAATTAATACAATGGACCATCCCAAGTATATTGAAAGGAGAATCCATTGGTGCATAAAGGGTTAAAAACAAACCCTACCTGCAGTATCCATTATTCTTAGCTATAACAGCCAATGATAATAAACAGTCCAAGGTAGAGAGGTAGAGGATGGCTTTTCTGTAACACTGGTACTTCTCAACAAAACAACTGAAATAAATACAATTAATGTAAATCTTCTAGAGTTTCAAACACTTCTCGTTCCGTTCTAAAGTAAAATGTTGGTTATAAAGGCTGGAATTCACAAAATGCTTGTCAGAATAGCAAACAGTGCAGACCCTGATCTGACTGCTTCTCAAGAAGCAGTCTGATCTGGGTCAGCACTGTTTATCAAGGCCTTATAGCAGGCAACTAGCAGTTAGGCACATCCGTTTGAACAAGATATAATATGTCGATCTAGATATGCCCACTTGTAATATATCAAGAACAAAATATGTTATGTCAATCGACATATCACATATATTTTGATGGAAATATTGTTTTTTCTCCATCCATACTCGTGGTCTTTCATGCCTCATGCGCAGTCTCGTATCGATTTGCGTATAGAGTGAAATTCTGAATTCGAAGGAAACAACTTATACCTACAAAAAAAGCAAGCGTAATGGGTAAGTTCACCATAAAATTTTTATACAAAATAGTGTCGAAAGTTGTCGTCCTCCATTGTTGAAGTTAATCCAGTAACATTTCAAATATTCCACCTGACACATTGTTTGTCAGGTTGTTAGAAACCTGGATACATCACCTTGATCCTTAATTACATTACAGGCACCTAATAAAACCTACAGGTTTCGTAATTTTAACATATAGGTTATGAATAAAATGGAGAAAAAAGATAGTGACAAATCAATAAAAGAGCCTTACGGACCCCACAAATTATGATTAATTTTATTTGGAATATCTGAAAACGTTCCTGTTAAGGCATACGCAAGAAATGCAATATCTACTGGGACCAGCCAGTGCTGATTTCACTTTCTGAAGTATGACCTGTCGTTAGAATATGGTCAAACGTATATTCAAGGAACATGCATATGCTAGTTTCATTGTGCGAACATGGAACTGTACATGTATAATATAGATTTAGCCCGTTCGCAACACAAACTAGAACACATTCGATGGCGCGCCATCGCAAATCCCCACGCTCTCGAAGAAATCTAATGGTATTTGACCCTTTGACCCCATCCCAAGGTCACCAGTTTTATCGTAGGTTAAAACTGTTCAGTGTATCATGGTCTACTGCTCATCCCGTTTAATTTGATATGCCACATGACCATGTTCAGAAAATTAAATTTTTGACCCCTCCCCAAGGTCCCAGGGACCCAAAAAATTGTGCCGGTGCATGTGCCATTCATGTGAGTAACTCACACACCAAATCTGGTTGAATTTTGGGGAAAAAAAATTGACCCCCAACCCCCCACGGTACCCCCAAGTCCCACCCCATGACCCCAGCGGCCGAATGAAAATCCCGTCTGATATGTTATATATCTTTCATTAGTGAGAAGATACACAAAGTTTGGTTTAAAAACCTTTGAAATTGACTTTGTAATTCAGATTTAATGATATTTGACCTTTTGGCCCCTTCCCAAGGACCCAGGGGGCGTGGACCCAAAAAATGGTGCCGATGCATGTGCCATTCATGTAAGTGGCTCACACACCATATCTGGTTGAATTTCAAAAAAAAAAAAAATTGACCCCCCAAACCCCCCAAGGTACCCCTAAGTCCAACCCCTGGGGCATGACCCAGGCGACCAAATGAAAATCCCGTCTGATATGTTTTATATCTTTCATGTGTGAGAAGACACACAAAGTTTGGTTAAAAAATCTTTGAAATTGACTTCAAGTTGGTAATTGAAATTTAATGATATTTAATGATATTTGACCTTTTGACCCCTCCCCAGGGCCCGGGGCAAAAAAAATGTGCCGTTGCACACCCCATTCATGTAAGTAACTCACACACCAAATTTGGTTGGATTTCGTCCAATGGTTTAGGAGGAGATAGCGTGACGGACAGACGGACGGACAGATGGACAGAGGCGATTGCAATACCCCGACACTTTTTTAAAAAAGCGTGAGGATAATAAACTGTATGAAGATATTGCCAATTTATTGCTACAATGTTGATGACATTGAACATAGAACAAACAACAAACTCTTATTTATCCACAACAAATTGATAAAAAAAATCATTTACACACACAAGTAAAGTCGCAGAATGAAAACGTTTTGTAAGCTACGTTTGAAATAACCCATAAACATCAAGTTATAATCAAAATTCTGAAATCTACAATTGGAAACATCATAAGTATAGTGTGGTAGGGATCCTAGGGGAGGGTTTGTGTTAATTTTTTTCTTGCTATTGATACCCAAAATATTATCAGGCATATCAGGCATAGCCCAGAAATATTTGAAATTTTAGCATACTCTTAAATATATTCCCATTCTGTACCTTAAACTTAAAAAGACCCCCTGGGTGGGGATTTGGGGCTGCTACATGTAGGTACAGCCCCCTATTTCAAAATTCAAGACTTTTGTTTGTTTGTTTGATTTGATTCTTTACGTCCACTCAACAATCTTTCAGTTATGCGGGACGGGTTTTCCTGGGTTGAACCAGTACTAAGCTAGGATAAATGTGTCTTGCTCAAGGACACAACGCAGTGACGCCGGTGAGGCTCGAACCCGCGGCCCTTCGGTCTCGAGTCAAGCACTCTACCACTGAGCCACTGCGCTCCCTGAAATTCAAGACTACCCCATTACGCTTTGTAATAGTCTTCCATTCTAATGCCTTATTCAGATGTCTGCATACGGTCCTGGTAGTATTGACAATAAATAAATCTAGTGCAATACAGTGACATATAACTCATGGGCCAGTGCACAGGATTTTGGTACTTATCAGATCAACGAGCAGCATACACAAGGTAGGGTTGTAGATCAAAGGTCAGATCAAAAGATAGACCTCAGGCTTCGCTGGATATGCCAGCATGGTCATATATAAATTTTGTGCATTGATGCGATAAGTACCAATATCTCATGTGCTGGTTGATTTTTTTTATAGTTTTGGATTATTGCACCCCTCCCCCCCCTCTCTCACCTCACACACGCAAGCGTGCGTGCTCACAGTGGCGACAACGTCTGAGACTTTTACACTCATTTGTTTGACGAGAGAGGCATGTAAATATTGTGATGGAGAGGCAATTTGTGTAAACCCTGATCAGACAGGCTGATCCGGGTCTACCTATATTGATGAGACCTATCATTTCAAATATCTAGTCAAAGTCTGAGACTAAAGTATTTTAGTATTAATTCAAACACACCTCCCCTATAGCAAATGCTAAAAAATTGTGTTATGAAACAAAAAAGTCACAGTTTTGAAAGCGAGGGGAAAGCGAGTGCTAGCTGACGTCAATGTCCACTGCAAAATGACGTCAGTCATTACGTTAGATGGTGTAACTTGAAAGACTTTACAAATACATGTTAACGTACAAGCGAAACAGTTCAACTGTTGTAGGATTTCTTCACTGCAATGGCGGAAAGTTGGAAGAAGCTGAAGACTTCAATGTGTTTTCATCGTTTATTACCTGTTCGAATGGAAATAGATCAGCTCTAGCCCGATCGTGATTTTATCTTCTTTACAACTGAACTCCAAACAATGAATTATTACTAAACAATTCACTGCTAGAGCTGATCTATTTCTTAATACGATTTAGCTTAACGTTGATATGGATACAAAATGGCTAAAGTTTAAAGCAATGGCCAAGGTAGTTTTGTAACAGACAAACAAATAGACAAGCAAGCAGGTAGACAGACCGATAGATTTTGCTGCTCGAGCGCACAGAGCTCGCAACACTGTATGTCAGTGATCTGTCTTCAAATCTGTCGGTGAACTGTCTTCAAAATGTATGTCAGTGAACTGTCTTGTCGTATCTGATATAAACGCCTTAAAATATCAAGTTAATTGAAATAGCCTAAGCTTATATGTCGTTTTAGATATAATATTTCAAATGAAATATAGATATCCGGACGTAGAGCTTTATGTATCTTGAGGGAGATATTATATCTAAGTTGAGTTCTAGTATGTTATATCTCGATTAAGATATGTTATTTGAAGTAGATACTATATTTGGACCGACATAATATATCTCGTTCGAACCAACATAATATATCTCGTTCGAACAGATATGCCTAACTGACTAGTGTTCAAAATTTGAGAAGATTTACTGTAGAACTACAGTTTCAAATCTATGAAGGCTCCACCACCTTCAATATATACTATTGCCATAAAGTTAAGCATATTCCATTTGATAACACCACTTAGGTTGTAAAAACGGTAAGAACGGAAACTTTTGAGATATAACAAAAATTTATTGTGGTAGACAACAAAAGCAGAATACCAGCAATTCTATAAAGAAAAAAGCCATGGAATCTCCGACTTGTTTATAGGCTGCAAACACCTTTCAAAAATTACCCATAAATTTTACAAAATTCAATGAAATCAGCATAGAGGCCAAGAGTTAGCAAAACTTTTACAATAAGGCCAAGAGTTAGCAAAACTTTTACAATAAGGCCGCGATAGTTGTTATTTCTTCAAAACTTTCTCTTTGGAGCATACACTTTCAGGATCTGGTGCAAAAAGTCACAAAATGGCTCATAATAATCCACTACTTCCGGATTATGTTGTGTATAGCCTTCACACTGTCCAATAACAACTTGGCACATTTTCACCATTAAATTCACTGGGTACATGCGTTCAAGACATGAAATCCTGTCCCACTCATGCAGTAGAGTCTGGCAAAATTCACAATGGTTTTGATACGGCTGGTTTCTGGCTTCAAACACGTCAGCCGAGCTTGTCCCGCACGTGTTAGATAGGGTTCAAGTCCTGCAACAAGCTCAACCGTGGAAGACTAGCGATGTTTCTGTTGATTTTTGTATTCCTCGATAATGCGAGTTCAATGAGGTCTTGCAAGGTCATCTCGGAGCACCATGTACTGGGCATCAAGCGAGTTCAAGAGTGACCTAACACCAGATTACAGGATTTGGTCCTTGTACTTTTGAGCTTACAATGTCCTAGCAACCACCTTTAACTGTATCAGGTGGTCATCAGATAATGCACCACATACCATAATGCTTCAGTAACAGTTCCTCGCACTCATGAATCAATGTAGATTGTTTCCTTTTTGTAATACTGCCACTCTCTCTATGTTCTTTCAAAGGTCTGCTTACAACACTCTGAGACACGTTTAATAACCTTGAAATGCCTTCTTGTCTCATACCAGCGTTCCTAGTGGCAATTTTACACATTCTGTCCTCTTTCTACTTTGTAGATTTATCCAACATTCGCGTTTAAAGGCTATTTCATAACTCAACAGCAAAAGAAATTCATTCTTGCATATCAACTCCTGGACAGTACTGTGTCATAAGCTTCCCGTTCATAAACAGTAGTGAATGAAACTAATCAAACTTATCCAAATTTGGTAGCCAAAATACATGTGCACATGTTGAATAAAGCCCATAACTCAAATGATTTTTCATAACTTCGAAAATAGGGATTGTATAAAAATATGCTTAACTTTATGGCAATAGTATAGTAGCAAATTACATTGTTTTTAGAGAAAACAGATTTCCCCCAAATATTTATCATGCACATATTTGGTTTAAATTTGACCTATATATTTAGCTCTGCTGTGACCTTTAAAATTAGGGCAAGGTCACCAAAACCTAATAAAGTTTCATCATGCCCCAATGTTTTATCAATGCAAATTTGGTTCCAATCTGCCCACTATACTTCAACCAAGTGCTTTGAGGCATGATTGTAATGGTAAATGGATTGAATGAATTGAGGGTCATTACTTAGAGGTCATGGTAGAAGTATAGTTCATGAGGTATCTTGTACACAAGAAAGCATCATACCGACGCCAATGCTGACCCAAACAATATCCCCCTCCCCTTTGAATGGGGGAGATGGATTTTTGTATCCTACACTAACACTCATAATAATTTCATATCATCTCTATAAGTTTACAGTGCTACCCAAATTTTATTGCATCATGATCAAACAGGTAGGATAAGTCCATCATTCAAGTAACAGATTTAAAGCAATATATACTGTATGTACTTAGGATTAATACAATGGAACATAATTTCCGATTAACCCCTAAACCTTAATCATCTAGGAACCTCACATGCTATTTCATATTCTGATATACTATGGAAGCTAAAATAGTAAACAAGTGTAGCTAAACAGGCTGGTTTGAACTTTACCTGGTCGGAAACCACCAAGACTGAGGCCCATATGATGGTGAAAGGGATAAACAAGACTTACTCTAAAAACTGCATCCAGGCCCCATTACAATCAATCAGCAGTTGTTCTCTATACTGGTTTAATTCCTTGTACTTCTCCACTATAAATGGTGTATGGAAACGGCTCACAGTTTTTGTACTACAATACACAAAACATATACCAGAACATGTTTTATCACATAATGTTGCATCTGGGAGTGAAATAACGTCATGTATTAAAATCGATAAACTACTGGTGGTTTACAGACTTAGTAACATTATGTAATGACGTCCATTATAAAGTTGCGCAAAAGATGGCAAAATCTTGACGTTTTCACACCAAAAATGGGATTTTTAAGTAATTTTAATGTAATTTGATAAATAGAATCTTACATTCGTGCTTCTGTATTATTGAATTTATCAAACTCTTTGTGAAAAAGAGATAAATGCTGGGCAAGCCTAGCATTTTATCACTTTTCCCAAACTCAATTAATAAATTCAATAAAACATGAGCACTCGATTAAGATCCTCTATCTATCCATTGACCTGCTAATGTGACATCATTAACTTCTGTTTACAAGCTAATACATTTGAAAAAGAATTCGGCAGAGGCAGTCTCAAACGTGCCTGGACTACTGTCAAGAAAAGCACATCGATGCATAGATTTATGTCAAGGTACGATGAAAAATTGTATAATTGCAATGGATATACAGGATGCATGAATAACTGAGTAGATCCCAATTAACTGGTTTCTTCAGAATATATTGTAGTGTGACTTTATCTTTCATTATAATGGAGTCATGCACGGGCTGCATGGAAACAGTGTGGATCCTGATCAGGTAGCTTCATAAGTTTTAAAGATATTGTAGAAATATTTATGAGTTTAACAAGACAATTATGGTTAAGCAAGCCTTTGTTTTAAGCAAACGCCCATTTTAACACTTTCGCTGCCACATTCGACTATTGTCGAATTTACCATACGCTTCAACGCGCGACTTTTGTCAAAAAATCGTACCCATCATATTCGCCATACTGCTGTAAGGGTATAAGGAAAGAAACTCCTACAGACTTAATCTAAGTTTCTTATTGAGATCGTAAGCAACATTTTGATATATAATATGTGGAGATTCTCTGTTGTTTTCTGTCAAAATCGAAAGTAGAAAAGCTGAAAAAAAGTTTGCAATTTCGAAGTAAAATCAAAGCACTCGGACAATGCCATCTGGCAGAAAACTGCAAGCAGAAGAGGTTCTGGAGCATGTGCTCAATGATACAGACTTGGAACTGTCTACATCTTCATCTGAAAGCGAGTCAGAGGTGTCGGAGGCATCAGATGAGGCAGGTGATTTACCCCACCCTGCCAGAAATAATGTTCCCCGTTTTACCCTACCCCTGCCCTACAAATCCTTGTTTACACAAGTTCTGCAAAGGCTGCCAGGTTGCAAATAAGATGGAATAATAGTAATGGTGTTGATGGGGGTTTTGAGTGGGAATATTATAGTTATGAGGATCCCTATAACCTTGACAGGCTACCAAGCTATCATTTTCAGATTGCGCAATCCATTAATTATGAAACAACCCTCGAAATGGCACATTAAACCTGTTAAGGTCACTGCCCATAGCAATAACCGTAACTCTGAATCATCAAGGGAGGTAATACTTGGTAGCGTTCCATTATGACAAAGTGTGATTTTACGCAACTATGATATGTTTTCTACAGACAGTAATGCCCGTTACACTACACGTTGGTAATCTGAAAGTGATTGATATTACATTAAAAATGCAAACAAAATTTTAAGTATAATGAACAACAAAAGTTGGCATTCTTTACGGGTACTAAACGATGGACGCTCAGCTCTGTGAGAAGAAAAAAAATCAGTCAGTGTAATAGAACACACATTATACCAGGGAAATGTCAGTCGACTGTTCGCGGTTTTTTGACATTCCACAACAACAATAATGATATAACTACTTGTATATAGATCTATATATGATTTTCTGGTTTTATTTTACCTGCATTAAAATTTCACCAAGACAGACATCTCGTCACGTTCTCTAGCGTCTACTTTGAACCTGACGTGCGCTTATGACGTCACTTGCTCTTATGACGTCATTATGCGTAAACGACAAGTATTGAACTTGACGTTGACGTTGAGAGTCCCTCGCTTTAGTTTGCGTCCTAAACAATTTGCCTTATGTCAAATGTGTTCCAATATTTAGCTACAAGGGCTATCGTGGACTAAGGTTGACCCAAGTATAGCCGTGAGTCTAAATTATAGTAGGCCTGCTCTAAATGTACTAAAGGTACACGAGGAATTCTGCCATCGGAGTCTGCAAACAACAAAGGCACAGACCAGCTTGCGCATCCGCGCAGTCTGATCAGCGCCTTTGCTATTCACAAATTGAATAGTATCGTATTTAAACTTGCTCCAAGCGAGACTTCACTATTTCTATCTAGTCTCTGTGGCTGAGAAGGCTGGTTTTTTGGTATGATCTTATCAGAAACCCTGAGGACAGGTTTTGTCGCATCGATGCTCATATATGCATTTATATTCATGTAAATGCAGTCCACATCCACAAACCTGTTTCATGTGATATGCACATAGAAAATGTCTAGCCCCTCTAGACTACTCGTGGCCAATTCCGCCCATGACCAACGCCTACGGGATCCTTTCCAAAGATAATACCCTCCCCCCCTCCGCGCCACTGAATACCCCCTTCAGTAGCGGGAAGGGTGTGGGCATAAAAAGAACCTTTTTCATATAAATGCGGATCCAACCAAAGCATGGGTAAGTTATAGGTACTCAGTGAGACGGTTCTTTTGAGCACCCAAAGCAAATATAAAAATAATGAGCAATAAAATACTAAAATGTTTGCTAATCTCCAAGTTTACTCTACATTTGACATGTTTCACCCGAAAAATGTCCGTCAAGGGATATATAGATCTAATAGAAATAAACCTCCTTTGGTAACGTGTTAAGGTCTGGCCCTGCTTCGCGGTCGGACATTAGTATGGCGCCCGAGGCCGCAACAAAGATTTAAAAACATTTCAAATTTTTGGATGAGTACATGTAGTATATGCATCGATCAATTGAAGGGATGCATATTAAAACAGCACATTTTTCACCTAAATTAGACATGCAGAGTTACCCCATGACCTTGAAAAACAGTTAATGTCCCCAAAACATTACATCTCTATCCTAATGATGTATCTATGCAAATTTGGTCAAAATATATCGACTAGGTGTTCAGACAAAATGCAGATAAGTTTATTTTTACTGTGGGTGGGGTATTTTGGTATCGTTTTGGGTATTGAAAATTCTTCTCATATATGCATATAAATGTTCCAAGTATTTGGAATATATATAGTATCATTTGGCAGTTCACAGTGAGGTATTTCAATCAATAGTGTTTGGTTCGAAAGGCTTTAACATGCTTAGAAATAAGAAAAGCCTGCTTAGTTCATTATTTTGCAGTTTAGGGGGTAGGGATAATTATTTGGTAATATCTCACTAATTAGACGATGAATTTTTTTAAAATTCTGTCATAATGCATATTATATAATGATCACTTTCCTAAAAAAAAATAGAAAAATTTATTTTTTTAAAGTATGTTTAAATATTGAATAATCAGTCAGTAATTGCTGAAAACGAATGCATACATATCGGTGAATGCTGGTTTGAAAGCATGGTATGAAGAAAAATACTTGTATAGCTGCAAAAGAATAGTTTGAGAAAAATTATTAATTATTAATGGCTTCGCATGCTTGGTTGAAATAACGATTTTCAAATATAAAATTGAGTTACAGAATATTTAACTTGTCTTAATGAGTTTCCAAAAAGCTGCGTAAAAAAACAACATAGGCCATATGATGAAGAGCTGTAACTTTTGAACTGGACGGTAAATTTTCTTTAAAATGCGTTATTTTTCTTGTAATATGATGTACTACAGAATATCAAAAAATGAAAAAATTCTATTTTTTGGAAAAAAAATCGCCCAGGTGTGGGCAGTGACCTTAATTGCAATATATTGTTTTATTTCTGTTGGAACAATATATCAGAATTAATCATAATGTTAAATATGTGTACCCTGGCATACAATTTAGGTTACCTTGCACCCCCAGAACCATTTTTCATGGGTGCCAAATTGTTCATTGGGACCCCCTGTATGAGAAACGAAGGTGTCCTAAAAAAAATTTTGGTTCGGGCTATGTGAAATTGCATGGTTTCTATGGCAACCCATAACAAATTTGAGAAGGGGGGGTCTGCCAACAAAATTACTCATATCTCAGCTGTTACTTATCCTAGACTTCTAAACTTAATACCAAATTAAAGTTAAGACATAGGCCTATTATCCCCTTGTTGCATATGCAAATTATCTAATTTGCATATTCATAAATATTTATGAAAACATTAAAAATGTGGTTCACGAATGGGGGTATACGTATAAGATTAATAATATCTCAGCTGCTTTAAGTCGTAGATTACTAAAATTTGTACTAAAATAAAGCTAAGACATAGGCCTTTCATTCAATGGCCAAATATGCAACGTATCATATTTGCATTATTTGCATATTTATGAATATTAATAAAAATGCTAAAAAATAAGGGAAAATCATTACAAATATAAATAGGCTGAATTCATCCCAATATTGTCATTATTGCATATTTTAATATAATTAATGTTACAATTTGACAGGTCCATTCATCCAGTGGTCCTATATGAATATTATCTCATTTGAATATTCATGAAAATGTATGAAAACTTAAAAAAATGAGGGAAAATCGCGTAAAAAAACTATAAGCCTAGGGGAGGGGTTAAGGTATGATCTATCCTGCACTCCTAGGGCCTTTTAAATTCATGCCAAATTGTTCAGTGGGACCCTCAGAATGTGAAACGAGGTTCTCCTCAAAAGAAATTTGGTATGGGCTTATTGGGCTACGTGAAAATGCATGGTTTCAATGGGAACCTCTTATATGATTCTCAAGATTGGGGGGTAGGCCTACAAATTCAATCATATCTAGGGTTCTACTTATCCTAGAGCACTAAAATCGGTGTCAAATAAAAGCTTAGACACATGTCTTTCTTCCTGTGGTCAGATTTGTAATCATTCAATTTGCATATTTATGAATATTAATGAAAACCTACAAAAATGAAGTAAAATCATAAAAAAAACACATAAATAAACATATTTCAGCACAAATACATCATCAAACCACCATTGTTGCCAGTTTTTATATCCTCAGTGATTCAATTTGATAAGTTCTTTCATCCAGTGGTCCTATATGAAAATTATCTCATTTGCATATTCATGAATATTAATGAAATCTTAAAAATGAGGGAAAAACCATGGGTAAACTATAGTATGCAAGGGGGTAATCAGACCTAAATTGGACTAGGGCTGGCACGATTAATCAAAATATCGGTTAATCGGTCGATATACAAAAGAAAAACAATTATCGATATGAAAATTAAAAAATCGGTCACTTTTAATGGATATTCTGTCTATTTATTCAATTAAAATCCAAGCGTAATTGTCTCGTGTTATTTTTGTTTTGACCGGAAGTGCACTAAAGTGCATTGTCATAAACAGTAGATGTGTATAAATTTCTGTAACGAAATAGTAAAACGTTGTACTCTGCAGGCTATCACAACAACTGATTGTTAGAATAAGTTATACTTGGGCTTCTCTGTTTTTAAGTAGTACAAGATCACGAAATATTCATCAGATGAATAATCTTACATAAAAATTGTTTTCTCCGCGGTTAAATTTGAGTTTAGAAGCCTTCAATTTTACAGCGGTCTTATTTTACGCAAAGGTGTTCGTGTTATGCATACTTGACTTCCTTTTGTATGACGTCACGCAACGTGAAATTAGCAACAACAAAGGACGACTGCGAGTTAATTACTGACTTGCCAATTTGCAAGTCAATTTTCTTCCAACAGATTGGATGACGACTGGTTTTGAGCAAAGGTGCCACTTTTTATTTAAAACCTATTATTTTTTGAACATATAACACATGCTACTTAGTGTTGTTTAGCGAAATGATGGGGAAATCAATGTCATTGACCATGCAAGAGTTGTCAAAACGTTTTGAGACCCTCTGTCAAGTTTGAGCAATTACTAATCGGTTATATATCGAAATGCAAGGACCGATTATCGATCAGCATTGTGGCTTCGATTAGCCAGCCCTAAATTGGAAGCATAGGACATTTCACTATGGGCGTAAATTTGTCCAATAGGACCACTTAAATGCAAAAAAAAAGATATACTCAAAAATAATGCTCTTTGGTTTTTGAAATTTAATGGTTTCCATGGCAACCCATTATGCGACTGTAAAGAATGGGGGTATACATACAAAAATACTCATATCTTTACAACATCTCATCCTAGATTACTAAACATGATACCAAACTAATCCCTGGACACGGCAGTTTGATTTGGTAGTTAGATATGCAAATTATCTAATATCCATATTCATGAATATTAATGAAAACTTTAGTAATAAGAGATAAAATCTCAGAAAAATTAAGGGGTGTACGTATAAAATTACCAATATCTCAGCTGCTATGCGTCCTAGTGTATCAAACTTGGTGCCAAATCAATGCTTAGACAAAATCCTTTTACCTTAAGGTCAGCTTTGAAAAATAGTTAACATAAATAATTATGAATTTTGATTCAAACAGAAGTAATGAATGAAAAATCGCGCAAAAATCAAGGGGGTGTACTTACAAATCTAATAGTATCTCAATTGCTAAGTGACCTAGAGTACCAAAATTGGTTTTAAACTATTGCTAAGACAATAGTATGTTTAACAAATCATCAAATTTTAAAATGGTCATATTATAATATTCATGAATATTGATGAATCCATAAGCATTTTGAGAAAAAACTTGAAAATTAAGGGGATATACCTACAAAATTACTCATATCTCAGCAGCTTATAGCCCTTACGTAGCAAACAAGGTGCCAACTTATTGCTATTACACAGCCCTTTATCTCAATGGTGATTATCATAAAATTAATATAAACATTAGAATAAAGAGAAAAATCGCTGAAAAACGAATGGGGTATACCTACAAAATTACCAATATCTTAGCTGCTAATTGCCCTAGAGTAGCAAACAATATAAACTCGTCAAAATAAGTTAAGCCCCATATCACTTTTTTTACATAGTCATAATGTTAAATTCCCAAAGTTTAGTTGTTTATTTAAAAAATATCGATGGTAGTTGAAAATTCTAATTCCATCCAAGTTAGACAACAATGTCTTAGGTGTAATTACACAAATATTGAATTGAAAATACCAATTTTCTTTGGGTAAGTGCTAAATTTTCCAAGAGTATCCAATTTTTGGCCAATTTTACTATAGGAATGATAGGGAACAAAATGGGACATTTACTGGAATGTGTGGAGCTCTATGGAAACCTTATCAATAAATCTGAAATCTAGCGTATGTTGAGAGGAAACATTGCTGCTACTTCGCTGAAAATGTTATTGAAAAATCTGTATTCAGTAAAATGTTATGATAAATTAAACATGAATGTATTAACATTAAGTCTATGGGAAAATTTCTGGTGAGGCTTAATTTATTTTGACCAGTTTACTTAATTTAAGTCTATGCATAACAGTTTTACCTAGTGGGAAGATATAAGAATTAACTAATTTGTTTAAGATCAATATTAATAAAAACTTTAAAAAATACAAGAAAAAAATGTACACAGATTGATAGCAGTGTACCTACAAAATTACTCATATCTCAGCTGCTATAAATCTTATACTTTTTTTCTTTTACTCAAAAAAAATAGAATTATGCTGTTTGATATGGTACCAAGCGTGCTACTATTGGGCAATTGGAAGCTAAGATATGAATCACTTTGTAGGTGTACCCCCTTAATTTTCCTGTATTTCTTTCTAATTTCTCATGTTTTAATCAGAATTCCTGAGAATTTAAATTTGATGCGTTATGAATTGGATCATTTTGGTAAACATGCTGTGTCTAAGCATTAACTTAAAATCAGGTTTGGCACTATTGGGCACTTAACTACTGAGATATGAGTAATTTTGGAAGTGCACCCCTTTGATTTTTCTGCAATTTTTCATTCTTTTCTTCTGTTTTCATTAAAATTCATCAATATTCATGATAAATATTTTTCATATTATACCTTATGGTAAAAGTACAATGTCTAAGCATTGAATTGGCACTAAATCTGATTCACTAGAACACATGGTAGGTGAAACCTTTGTCATTTTATATGAACATCCCTTAATTTTTCTAATTTTTTTTTCTTTCATTACAAAAGTTTCATTAATATTCATGAATATGCAAATGAGATAATTTTCAGATAGGACCACTGGATGAAAGAACTTATCAATTTGAATCATTGAGGATATAAAAACTGGCAACAATGGTGGTTTGATGATGTTTTTGTGCTGAAATATGTTTATTTATGTTGTTTTTTCATGATTTTACTTCATTTTTGCAGGTTTTCATTAATATTCATAAATATGCAAATTGAATGATTTACAAATCTGACCACAGGAAGAAAAACATGTGTCTAAGCTTTAATTTGACACCAATTTTAGTGCCCTAGGATGAGTAGAACCCTAGATTGAATTTGTAGGCCTACCCCCTATCTCGAGAATCATATAAGCGGTTGCCATTGAAATCATGCATTTTCACGTAGCCCATACCAAATTTCTTTCGAGGAGAACTTGGTTTCACATTCTGAGGGTCCCACTGAACAATTGGCATGAATTTAAAAGGCCCTAGGAGTGCAGGATAGATCATACCTTAACCCCTCCCCTAGGCTTATAGTTTTTACGTGATTTTCCCTCATTTTTTTGAAGTTTTCATGCATTTTCATGAATATTCAAATGAGATAATATTCATATATGACCACTGGATGAATGGACCTGTCAAATTGTAACATTGATTATATTAAAACATGCAATAATGACAATATTGGGATGAATTCAGCCCATTTATATTTGTAATGATTTTCCCTTATTTGTTAGCGTTTTTATTAATATTCATAAATATGCAAATATGATACGTTGCATATTTGCACATGGAATGAAAGGCCTATGTCTTAGCTTTATTTTAGTACAAATTTTAGTAATCTACTACTAAAAGCAGCTGAGATATTATTAATCTTGTACGTATACCCCATTCGTGAACCACATTTTTAATGTTTTCATAAATATTTGCATATGCAACTAGGGGATAATAGGCCTATGTCTTAACTTTAATTTGGTATTAAGTTTAGTAGCCTGGGATAAGTAACAGCTGAGATATGAGTAATTTTGTAGGCAGACCCCCCTTCTCAAATTCGCAATGGGTTGCCATAGAAACCATGCAATTTCACATAGCCAAAACCATATTTTGGGGGGGGGGATGCAAGGTAACCTAAATTGGATGCCCGGGTATTGGTGTAGATGTATTGTTTTATCTATTTTTTTCATAAAAATAGTCCTATATGAGCATTTTTCTTATTTTCAATATGGCTTCCAAGATGAACGCCAAAGGTCATGTGACTATCTTTTTTATTATTGGTTCAAACAAAAGTCTTATATATTAGCAACATTCTGTGAAAGTTTTACAGTGATAGGTTGAATGGTTCTGGAGATACTCTGTGCTGAACCAATATACCCTCAATATTCAGGAGTCCTTGAAACATGCTTGGCACTGAGGTATTGGTTTTTTTTAGGTGCTTGGCAGCGAAAGTGTTAAGCCATGATATCAGGCCCCGAAAATAGGTCTCCTTAGATCTAACAATCAATCAAGCCCTTAACTCTTTGCCTACTTTTGCCATCTGCTGATAGCCTTCGCAAACAATTTTGACTCTGACCAGGCCTGTATTTTGAAAAAAAAAAAATCAGATGACAAAAAAACATGCAAAATTTCCCAGTATGCGAAGAACTTACTATAGGTCATAACTTATATTTATAGTATTTATACTGAAAAAAATCAATCAATTTTAATATATTATCAGAATGTATTTAACGAATATGCACAAAGGCATCATTTAAAAGCCGATCCTGGCTTATCCAATAGAACTAGAGGTATAAGTTTTAGTCTGAGACTTCATCCACATCCATACTTTGTGTATCCGAGAAGTGAAGGCTCTGAAGAGTCTTCCCATTTTGTCCAAGCTTCATTGCTCAACAGTGGGATAAGTACCGAAATCTCATGTGCTGGCTCATATGCCTTTCCCTAAACAATTGGTACAAACTAGCAAAACTTATATTGTACCTACCTGCTTATTTTAGTCCAGTCTTTGGGAACACATGCTATATTGGAGTTCTTTACTTCTACCAGGAACTGGATAACAAAAAATAATAATAATAATGCAATATTTTTCTGTCTTCAATAATGGATCTATTTAAGCTATTCCAAACTTAAATTGTTTGCTATTTATGTCCAGAATTTAACTGACAGTAACTTGGTAAAAAAATAATTACATATAGAGTAGACATTATCACTTTTCAAAAAGTCATGAAGTTGCCATTATCACTTTTCAAAATGTCATGAAGTCACCATTATCACTTTTCAAAATGTCATTAAGTTGCCATTATAGCTTTTCAAAATGTCATGAAGTTGCCATTATCACTTTTCAAAATGTCACGAAGTCGCCATTATCACTTTTCAAAATGTCTTGAAGTCAACATTATCACTTTTCGAAATGTCATGAAGTCGCCATTATCACTTTTCAAAATGTCATGTAATGAAGATCTTATACTGTTAAATATTTAATTTTTGCGGCATCAAAATTTGACAACTTTAAAAGACTGACATATTGGCAGTCAGACACATATCGGCAGTCAGACACGATACCGACTGCGCTATGCGGCCTGGTAGCTAGAATGGTGAAATTCTGAAAGTAGCATTTTACATTGTTATTCGCTAATGTGGAATGAATAATAGTCAAACTTGCTTCATGTGAAATTCTAGCTAGTGTCTGTAGCTGAGAAGTAAATTTTGAGTCCTACCAGGTTGGAAACTCAAAAGACAGGTTTTCTCGCGTCACGGCCAATATATTTCTAGTTGTGATTTACCTCTGTTCCTAGTACTGTCATATATTCTAATGATGGCTGTCTCACTGTCAACCTGACAGCTCTCCGATGATCGTTGATTTCTTGCATTGACTTGCTAATCTGATTTTTACATTCCAAGATGGCTGAGAATTGGCTCTCATCTGTAAACATCTTGGTTTTGTCATTTTCTCTGTAAAGCAGGTAAGCAACTATGAAAGCCAGTTAATTATTTCCTTGCTAGGGGGGACTTTTGTTGTCTGCTGATAACCTTTGCAAACAATTTTTGAATCTGGAACAGGACCAAGATAATGTCATACTCATACATTCTCTCCCTAGAATACCATTTTTAAATCACTATGTTGAAAAACAAGTTTTGAACAGAAAGAATTTTCAAGATGGCTGCCCCATCTTCCATGGACAGCAGTTTCAAAATGTTTTCCTTCTGTGAGCTATAAGATTTAAAATATTGTCAACATGCCTTTATAAATGTGTGCTGTTATGTTCCAAAGTTGGAATTATAAGGAATGCAGGGTTCCCACACTTTTTTCACTTTCAAATTCAAGGACTTTTCCAGGACTTTTCCAGGTTAAACAGGTGATTTTCAAGGTCTCATCAATGCAAAATTCCAGGACTTTTCCAGGTTAAACTGATGTTTTACGTGGCACAAAAGCCTAAACTTATCAGGATTACGTATCTACATATAGCTAGAACATGTAAATTGCTTTGAAATGCTCTTTACATTGTCGCATATTTTTCTATTTTTAAATCCTCTTCAGTATTCACCCATATCTATAACTATGGATGTAAACATGTACTAGCCTATGCTGCTCTTCAAACAGTTTGGACCCAGATCAAGCAGGTACCTGCAAGATATTTAAAAAAAATGATTTTGAAAAAAAAATCAGCAGATGACAAAAAGGCATGCATTCCTGAAATGACCAGCTTGTAAAAATGACTAAGTTAACACACTGAAAAAAAAATTGGGCAGGGGTTCTCCTACACATAATGATTTTTCGTTCACCCCCAGCCCTTTCCCCGGCCAATATAAAGTGGGGGTAAGAAAGAAAAATGAAGGAGTGGGGCGGGGTACTTGGTACTACAGAAACTTACACCAAAGTACCAGCTCTTTCAGGTCTGATAGAAGAGAGACAGTTAAGATAGTCAAAATAATATCTTACCTCTTTAATTTTCCATCTCATTTGAGTCCCATGTAGCTTTTTTATTTACAAATCCTTGGACAGATGCAAACTATGAATACTGCCTTGTTTATTTCTGAGGCTGTCAACATTCAGATCATGCACTCTGTAAGTCACTCAGGTAGTTTGTAGCAGACGACGAAATCATAAGATTTTTTACCAAGCTTCGATCTTTCACTCTTTTTATTATTTTGTTACAGAAAGAATTGGGATTAAATATTAATATTCGGTGAGAACGCTAGGGTCATTACCGGTATCTTCGGACAGTGGGGTATCTTCGGACACTTCAGCTTTTCTTTCCTGACACAAATGCGCTTCAGTGACATCAATCAGGCGCTAATTGTCCAAAATAACCAATAAAATACCTGTTTGCAACTAGCTGCATATCTTTTGTAGCATGTATATAAGACCTTATTTGATTGGACGAAAATCCAAAACGTAAACAGCAACCATTTTGGCGCGAAAATAAACCAAACCAATTCCGAGAGGCACCAAGGGGGTACATATTAAAACATTGCTTAAACCACAATCAAATAACTGCATCCCGATAATTTATGTATCCGTTGTGTCTAAGATATATTTATGTAAACTAAAATATATAGTTTTCAGTTTATATTTGAGTCAAATGGCAATTATGAGATGAAATTTAGCTGTCCGAAGATACCAGACTATTGGCAAACCACATACCGGTACAATCGGACACATATTTTTGTTCCCTCAAGAGTGCTGCCCCAGTGTTTAAAGGTGACCAGATGTTATTTTCCATGTGCAACCTAGCCTTAATGTAGGCCTATGCTGGAGCTGTATACCAAATTCGTTATGGGTTTCAATACCAAGAAACATTAATAATAATGATCATTTACCCCAATGCATATATTTTACAGGGTTATCATGAGGATCGGCTGATATTATAAGGTTTTCAAAATTAAACTTTGCAGTGCGTAGCCCCCTCTCCCTTTCCCACCCAGCAGCAGCTGGAACTTTTTATAAAAATAGCCAAAGAATGACATTTCATGTACATGTATGCAAAGTGATGACTCAGGCGACAGGTAAGCGGGCGCATCGGTACACTCGAAGCCCAAAGTCCTTTAACAGGAATATTACAGACTCTATATTGAACCATTGAACCGTGGTTATAAGTACCGAGTGCAAAGCCATGCACAGATCCAGGAATCTTTGCAGGGGGGGGGGGGGGGGGTCCAGGCCCGACTATCAGAAAACAGCTCGTCATTTTTAGTCCTCAACATTGTATGTGATTCTCCAGGAGGTCCGGACCCCCTACTCCCCCTCTGGATCCGCGCATGAAAGCAAAGACTGACCTGTTCAGTTTCCTTAAGTGAGCTGTATATTTGTTGATGCTCTGGCCCAGATTTGAAACTGTAGGAAAGAGTGCAAATAGACTCATAACTTGGGCCAGCACACGAGATTTTTGTAAGCCTTATCATCGTATATATATGCGCAAACGTCTTCTATAAAAGTCCATACAGAACTAGGGCCCAAGGTTTAAAACTTTTTTTCATACTCAACCCAGCTGAGCATGAAACTTATCCAGCTCATAAATGTTAAAATCGTTGGCATTTTAACATTTATTAGCATTATATGTACAACAGCTTAGAGACTTAAAGCAATGACCTTCTTTATTCGTCGGTAGTTTAGTTTTTATGAGCAGTTGAAATTGCGTGCTCAGTTGAGTTGAGTACGATAAAAGTTTTATAACCTTTGGGCTAGAGGTCTAAATTTTGATCTGAGTTTTCCATCTTCACCAATATGCTTTATTTATACGAGCTGAAACTGATCAAGAGTCTCTGGCGAGTCTGGATATTAGCTAGCTCAGGCTTGTCCAAGCCTCGGTTGGTCGATGGCCATGTGATAAGTAACAAAATCTTGTGTACATAGTGTACTGGCTCAATTAGAATGTAAATGTCAGTGGCAAATTGTTCCAAACATCCTAAACGCTCGAGGAAGGCTTTTAGAATTATTAAAATGATAAAAAGTGGCATTTGATTACTTAAAAGGTATGCGTTACATATCATATTAAATTTTGGCCTCGTTTAAAACCTGTGATGGCCATATTTTGGAAATGTATAGGACTTTCAATAGTGGTCATTTTTACAACCCAAGAACAGTGATGGTAACTGTAATGAATTTCTACAGTTGTTTGTTCAAGCATTGGTATCAAATTGACCAAAATTAATTAACATGCACCCTCCCTCGCTTAAAATATTAAAATTCAACAAGCTTATCATGTGTGGCATTAGCCCAGGAAACTCAAGTACGGACAATGGCCAGGAACTAGCTATACATGAAGAAAATGAAGTTATGCATATACAAACAAACTGTATCTCTCGTTCTCATACGGTCAAGAGAGGAACCATTATAATGCTCAGCCACAGATGACGGTACTAGGCTGACGCTAAAGTTGAAAAAATCGGGCGAGTCGTTGTAAACTTGACGGTACAGTTTATTAGTAAAATCTCGGACCCAATAAACACCGTTTATACTGGGTCCGAGGTAAATTAGGTTTATTGCAACATTTTAGAGCATACAAAGGCTTAATGTAAGTGTAGCACTCGTTGTAATTCATACTAACTATTGTTTTGGGCAGATAAGGCTATTGTCCCATCGTACCATCATGGGTGTCCGAAGGTACCAGACCCTGTCCGAAGATACCATACACCCGACGGAACATTACTATTGGTCTGTATTTATAGTAAATAAATATAATCTGGACCCCGGCTTAGTGTAAACTGTTACATGAGACATTGGTCTATTCAGCCAAGTAGTTTTCCATAGTGTCAGATTAACCAAGATTCCGCTATAAGCTGGGAACCGTTAAGGTGTCCGAAGGTACCGGTAATGACCCTAGATAATTTCATGATATGTAATATACAAACCTTCAATGTGGACAAAATAATCTAAAACATGTGGGAAGAAATGCTCAAGAGAACGGTAAAGTTTTGTTTTGATGTGTAGTCCATTCCAATTAGAGTTACTTCCCTTGGCTATCGGATGATATTGGCCGGTACCAATAAATACTCCCCAGTACTTATCCCGTCGTTCATTTTATCACAAATGCTGTAGTTGAGCTACCATTGAGACGTTTTCTCGCGAAAAAAGAGTTGGTAGACTAAGTTCAACATCCAAGCATAGCTATGGCGTTGGGGATGGGCGAGACTGCAAATTTTCTCGGACAATTCACGGCTCAAAGCCCCAAATGTACTAATTCCCGGACTTTTCATGGCCTTGAATGACCAGTATCTAATTCCCGGACTTTTCCCGTTTTCCCGGTTGTGTGGGAACCCTGGGAATGAATTTTTATTTTTGTGGATTTTATTCAACTTGTGAGTATTCCCCGGAGTTTACACATAGATAAAATCCACAAAATAAAATTCATTCCTATAATAGTTATTTCAGCCATTTTTATATAAGAAACTCATAGGCAGCCATTTTCATAAATAGTGAAGACCCAGATGAAACGCCACAGTATGTGACATTTCATCAGAGTCTACACTGTTTGCTCAGATAAATCTACCTTAAGGGTCAGAAATACATCATAATTTGGAAATTCCAACCTGGCTCCCATCTTTTTTGTTTCAAAGTACACCTGATTTAACTTTGCAAGCCCATTTCTCGAAAAAGCGACATAACGCTCAATCTTTTTCTTTGCAATAAATTTGACAGGCATGTCAACAAGTATGAAGATGCTTTGTTTTCTAAACCACAGCAACCAATGAAATGCGTTGTGGCTTCCTGTCTGACCCGTCCCAACTTTACACAGTGCGTGCCGCCAGTAAATCAAGGTCATTCAGTAAATCAAGGTCATTCAGGTCTCTGATTCAATGACATATACATGTATGATGTATTAAAATCTCAACACACCGCAAATTTCCAAGTTAAGTTACCAAATAGTTTGCTTGGTTCTCCAAGAAATCATATATGTAATGCTGAGGGTATTCATTGTTAATGTATAAAGCCGGGTGTATAAAACATCTCGATTTCAAAAGATCACCATATGAACACTGATGTATTACACATGGGGTAGGCAGTGATCCTGAACACACTGATTTACATCAAAAATTGTTTTTGATTGTCAAAACAATGTTGTCGACTGTCAAAACGATGTGATTGTAATGTTATTGATCAAGAAAATGTGTTGTTTCTTTGCGATCAAAAACGTCAGTTTGGGCAATCGGAAGAGCAGTTTTGTTATTGAAAGATTGTGTTCAGGATCGCTGCATGCCCAGTGTTTTAAAAGATCAGATATTCTTACAGATAGGCACCCATTGGAAACCCAGACTAGCCTACACATCAGCGCATGCACACATTTGCTTATATTAGATGAACCGGGTCTCCTGTGTTCAAAAATAATAGTAGCGCGCTCCAAGCCAGCATACGGTGTCTGGCCACCATCGGCCCGCAAGCTAAACAACGATGGTGTTCTGCTTTTAGATGTTTACTGCGCTAGTATTACATTTGGGATTATAGGAAGCTATCTTTTCCTTCATATTTGGGAAGGTATTTTATCAAAATTGGGAAAATAAGAGCTAAAATACATGAAATTGGGAAAATTAAGGTCATTTTTGGATTTGGAATGACTCCCATATAAGGCCGTAAAAGTGGTCAAATAAAATCACTGTCAGTGCTCATACCGGTTTTGCGACATCTGCAAAAATGCTTAATCTGTTTGCAATATTGCCAAATATCTTGATACAAATGCACACATAGTAAGTGGTAGATTGCATGTAAACACAATCAGACTTACATTTTTTTCTGTCGCTGAAATGCTAACAATCCAATTTAAACAACTCAATGTGTCATACCCTGTTGTTGACAAAAGGGCTCCTCATTTTTGATTGATTTATTAAACGTCAAAAATTAAGTGCATTTGCCAACATTTAATTGAGATATAAGAATTATCTAAATAAATGATGGCGATAAGCACTCTGTGGATGAGTGTTTGGTTTCAACTATCAAGGCCATGTACATGTTATATGTTTAGCTTTGACATTAAAAGTCGGTGGGACAAAGGACAAGGAGGGTCGCAAGACAATCATGTGACTGGCTGTACTGTTAGAATATGACGTGAATGTATGAATAAGTTGCAGTGCTACCGGATTACTGTTGTCCGCTAATTTGAGCAAATGGGCAGGCAAAGTGAAACCAGGCGTATATGTGTACAATAAAGGGCTACATACCTGGCCTCTTTCTCATTCAAAGCCTTGCTGAAGTCTTCAATATCATCAAGAAGCTCAGGAATCTCTGACACAAGCTCTTTCAGCCAATCAGATACCTTGCTTACAGTCACCGCCTCCTTTTGAATTTTGAAACTTTTGTAAACTGTCTCTAATGCCTTACAGACCGTGTAGAACTCATGAGGACTGCACTGTAATCACAGGAAAAACAAACATACAGTAAAACCTGTCTTAAGTGGCCACCCAACTCCAAGGGGAGTATTTTGCAATACTTTTGACCTGCGGTCTTAAAAACAATTTTTGCTCTTCTTTTGAGTGGCCGCTTAAGACAGGTTTTACTGTAGTATCTTACTGTCTTGCCACTAATAACTGACACTTTAACTCCTTCTTATACAAAAGGTCAATTCTCACATACATGAAACATTAACCCTTTGCATACTGGTTTCGTCTACTGAAAATCTATGCAAACAGTTTGGACCCAGATCATGCCCGACATTTTGTCAGGGCCTGATCTGGATCCAACCTGTTTGACACTCTGGTGGCATTCCAGAAAGATGTTTTCGAAAAATTGATTTTAAAAGAAAAATCAGTAGACTACAAAAAAGCATGCAAAATTACCCAGTAGGCAAATACCCAACAGGCACACAACTTTGACTCAACATTGAATCAAAATTGATTCAACGTCATGAGGTTGTATCAACATGGAATCAATGTTGATTCAAAGCTGTGTGCCCGCGTGGGTAGTTAATGCAGCATGCTATAATTCCTGACTGCATCGAATGAAAAATAGAACCGTATATATTTTAATGAAGCATTCACACTTCATCTGATGTGCAAGGATAATTATAGCTCATGTGCAGTGTAAATGCTGTATGAAAATGTATATGGCTCTAGTATTCCATTAATAATATCAAGGCACACTGCTGCATCACTGCATTGTCAATAAGTCATTATTGGCCTTCATCCTAATATTTGAACATCTCTATTTGACTACCTGGTGAGCTGTGTAAAGTGTAGTGATAGAATGAAAGGCAATATACAATATTCCTTGATCAGAATGATCTTTAGCCAACTAGTTAGTCAGAAGAGCACCTCACTTCCATCTATGGCAAGTTTGAGCACTTTTCAATTTATGCTAAATTTTAGGGCACACTTCATTCAAGAAATTTATGTTACACACCTGTTATTTTGGGACAAATCTTTTTGAAAAAAAAAATGACCAAAAGTGCACATTTTGTTTGTCTGTTCATTGAGAACTCATGGCAAAAGCCAGAATATTTACAAAATGACACACTAGAATTATGTATGCCATTAGTTCAATACAAAGATAATGTGACACCCATTAGGGATCCTTTACTTTGCTGTGATATAGTTGATGCTTTCATGGGCCTCCAGGCCCCCAGATAAGAATGTGTAATTGAAAATTATTTCTCTTATTTCTCAACCAAAACATATGTTGTGGGTACTAAAACACATGTTCAAATTGATAGATAGGGAAAACATGACATTTTGATGCTCAAAAATTTTTGCTTAACTGGCCCTATGACCTCTCTAAATGAAATTTAATTTTTAACACTCTAGATGCATTGCCAACCTTTTTATGGTATATGGAAGACAGCCCTTTCTCCATGTCCGGAAGGCGAGTAAGTGTGTCCCTCAATGATTGGACATCAGGAAAATCACCATTGATAATGTCAGCAATGGCAGACTGACGATTTCGGACAGCCCTACAAGAAATATAATGATAAAAGTGTAGAATCAGAACAAAAATAGACTTCTAGCCCCACTAGATAGCTATCGAACACACAGATATAGAATATCAAAAACACGAAATGTTTACGGCATACAGCTGGTATTTGGTTTCATTCATGAAAGATAGCATTCTTAAGCTGCCCCTGATTATTAATTGGCTGCTGATGTAGATAGACCCTACGTCCAGCCTCATCTTGTAGATGATCAGGGGCAACTTACATGGCTTTTCATTGTGCTTGATAGCATTGCATTGTCCTTCAGTTTCATCCCAGCTTCTGTCATTCAAACAATTTGCTATCATTCTGCATCAGTTTTTCAACTTCAAACCATTTTACTGGGACAAATTTCCCAAAATGTACTCATTTTGCAATGGTTATTTGCATGGTTTGACCATGTTTCAAAATTCTGTGCTTTTGTGTGGTATTAGGTGAAAAAGATTTGATACATATGGGAATCAACCAAGGAAATATCATCTTTCACAATACAGTAAAACTTGTGTAAAACGGCCACTCAAAAGTAGACAAACTAGAGGACCTGAAGGTCCTGAGGCGCTCACCTGATCTCTTTAATAATGTTAAAATAGGTCAAGGTCAACTACAGCTTATAATGAAACATATTTGGTTTAACCAGTCATTTTGGTCAAGTGACCTAAGCAATCTAATGAATAATCCATCAGTGATTTCTGTGAAAAAGATGTTTAGATAGGTATGTGGCAGTCCAAATGAGTGGCCTTGGATAAAAGGTCACAGGTCAGCTTGACATTTGGTACTTATATAAAACCATGGTCTCATAAGGTTAAACATTTCTCCCAAGCATTATGATTTTGGCTTAAACAATTATAGAACAAAGGTCAACCTTGACCTTTGAAACTTATTTATAGCCATTGTCTCATTAGGTTAAACATATCAAGTGAGAATAGTGACTTTGGCTTTTGACTTTTCAAAAAAATTCCCATCTAAATGCATTCGGAAGCAAATTTGACCTTGATGTTAAGTAGGTCAAGGTCAACTTAGAATAATCATTTGAACAAACTTGGTAGGCCCCACATCCCCAATGCTACATACCAAGTCCCAAGGTCATCGGCCATCTGGTTCTGGAGAAGAAGATTTTTAAAGGGTTTTTACCATATATGGGCATGCAGCCATCTTGGTCATGTGACCAGGACCATTTGAACAAACTTCCGTTCCCGTGTCCTAAGGAGTCTCCGAATGAAATTTGAGTTTAATTGGCCCAGAGGTTTCAGAGGAGAAGATGTTTGAAAATGTTGACAGACGGACGGACGCCGGAGTGACTGGTATACTATTAGCTCACCCATGAGCCTTCGGCTCAGGTGAGCTAAATAGGTCTTAAAGACAAATAGTAGCTTAATGAAAATCGAGATTATTGCAGATTGCTCTCTCAAAGCATTACACAATATTTTGACCTGTATTAAGCTATAATCCGTCTTGAAAACCAATTTTCGATGTTTTTTAGAGTGGCTGTTTTAAACAGGTTTTACTGTATGAAAAAGATTGGTCTTGCTGTCACGACCAGATTGGTCTTTT